>OX101740.1:9743262-11194114 GCA_944452665.1 Stenoptilia bipunctidactyla | reverse complement strand
GGTACAATTCAACTTTGTAGGATTCATTATATTATGCACTAGGGTATAATATATTATGCACGCGTGACTTATAGCCCAGTTTATAGTTCTAAATTCAATAGAATAACGCTCACTTTACGAGCAAGTGTGTTGAAAAAGAATTACCGAACTTGTAGTTGTTCCGACAAGCATAGATACATACAAAAATGCTTTCAAACAATACTCATACACTTTTGAAATTCGGCACATTTGTTCAGACCGTAATATAGACTAACATATGCAAAAACTGAGCATATTTCATAATGCCGGGTCGAACTGATAACCTCCTTTTTTGAAGTGGGTTAAAAATGGTTCTCTAAAATTAAATTGAAATGATTATAATATAAGAAACTGCTTCTGGAGGATAATACTAGCTAAAATACAATAGTCTGTTTTCTTAACATCTTCATAATTTTATTTCGACATTAAGTTTTGTTTGTATTACTTTATTAATTATATAATTATTTGTATTATTTAAGACTGAAATAAACGTAATATTGTTAAACTTAAAGGTGAGCAATAAGTACCTATATAAAAATGTGCTAAATCCTGTTGCTTTAAGCTATGATCTCAAAAGGATTTCATGAGATACATGATGTAAGGATTTTGTTGAAAGTCGTCAAATAATTTAAACACTTCTTGTAAAAAACAAACGTTTATAAATGCACTATACCTAATACGTACATACAAACATAACTTCACGCCAATATCCCTTATGGCTAGGCAGAAAACCAGAGATTATTTTTATTTATTTATTTATACAGAACCAACAGCGCTTTCACATTATAAAATAATCTTAAAAATACAATTCCTACTGCCAATTACAGGTTCACAACTTTCAGATAAATTACATAATAGAATAATGCTTGAAGTAGACTACAGTGCATTGTTAAAATTATTGATTTTCTAAGTGACAACTAATTATTGATTGATTAAATTGACATAATGAGAATGAAATTTATTAAAATATAGTAATTACACCAAATTTGAGAGAACAGATAAGATATTCGATAAAAAAAAGAGAGATGTAAAGTACAACCTGCAGTATTATTGTGTGTGTGTACGTGTGTGTGTGTGAATATTTATATGCGTGCATGATCATGAATGTGTGAGTGTTTGGAAAAGTAAGAAACTGTGATATGATTAAATATTTGTAAAAACGTATACAATATCATATTGAATATTTATATCTACAAAATACACTAAAAATAAACTAAAAATAACCCTTTTATTTAAATGAATTATTGTAACTTATATATTTATCATTTTTAAATGTTTTATTTAAGTTTTAACAAATTAGTAACCTTCTTTTTAAATGAGTGCTTAGGTAAATTAAAAAGATCTAGAGTTTCAAATTGTTTATTATAAAGGTTCAACATTCTAGTTAATACTGAATTTTTGGCGTAATTGCTAAGACCATCTGATGTCACGTTTGACAAATAAGGTATTGTGATGGAGAGAGGCTACTGCAGTGTCAGGGGGTCAGCCTATCGCCCACAAAAATGCCAACAAAACCTCTGAAAATATAACTAATTATACTTTTTTTCATCTTTACAAAGCAATCACCTACAAATGACTACTTCGGACACTGCTTTGAATATTGCTCTATAACATAGCGTAAACGGCTACTTGAGTGGGTAACAGCTTTTTTTAAATTAAGAAATGTATTCTTCTTAATTTAAAAAAAAGCTGTAACCCACTCAAGTAGCCGTACTTACAAGCTTACATCGCGGGACACATAATACTTAAAATTCTTTTCAAACGCGAAACAGATGAGGGTTTGTCATCATTACCTTATCTCTCACTCAACCTCACTTATGATTGAAGATAAAAAGCTGTTACATGCACTGAGAAGTTGACAGATTTATTTATAAGTTCTAGGGATGTAAGCTGATAACTTTAAAGTTAGCACGAGTTTGATTATGCTTCGAGTCAAGTAATCTATACTTATATAAATAAAGTAAGAGAGTTTGCTTATATATTTGAATGGGTAAACTTTTGAAATTATCTTTGGTATTTGAAAAAATGGCTTTGATAGCCTCAAGTTTGTCTCGTTATTTTATTATTATTGCACGAAGCTACCACAAGAAGTACTAGTGTAAGACCTAAGTAGTTTAATGCCTCTAACAAGTATTTTACACTATTTTTAACCCCCGACGCAAAACGAGAGGGGTGTTATAAGTTTAACGTGTCTGTGTATCTGTGTATCTGTGTATCTGTCTGTGGTATCGTAGCGCCCAAACGGATGAACCGATTTTCGTTTAGTTTTTTTTGTGTTATAGATAATTTTATCCCGAGTGTTCTTAGCCATGTTTCATGAAAATCTGTTCAGCCGTTTGAAGATCATCAGCTCTTTTCTAGTTGATGAGGGGATCTGACTACCTTCCATATGTCCTATCGATGCGAAATTTGGTACCGTATTGCTTCAATTATATTGAAATTATATGGTAAGGTAACTATGACCTGATCAGCCGTTTGAAGGTCATCAGCTCTCTAACAGTTGATGAGGGGATCTGACTAAATTCCATATGTCGTATAGATTCGAAATTTGGTGCCGTATTACAACAATGATATTGATAGTATATGGTAAGGTAAACATGACCTGATCAGCCGTTTGAAGGTCATCAGCTCTCTAATAGTTGATGAGGGGATCTGACTAACTTCCATATGTCGTATCGATTCGAAATTTGGTGCCGTATTACAACAATGATATTAAAAGTATATGGTAAGGTAACCATGACCTGATCAGCCAATTGAAGATCATCAGCTCTCTAATAGTTGATGAGGGGATCTGAATAGCTTCTATATGTCGTATTGATTCGAAATATGGTGCCGTATTACTACAATTACATTGAAAGTATATGGTACGGGAACCATGACCTGATCAGCCGTTTGAAGATCATCAGCTCTTTAATAGTTGATGAGAGAATCTGACTACCTTCCATATATCCTATCGATTCGAAATTTGGTACCGTATTACTACAATGAAATTGAAAGTGTATGGTAAGGTTACAATGACCTGATCAGCCGTTTGAAGATCATCAGCTCTCTTATTGTTGATGAGGGGATCTGACTACCTTCAATATGTCCTATCGATTCGAAATTTCGTACCGTGTTACTTCAGTGAAATTGAAAGTATGTGGTACCTAACTAACCTGAAACTAATACCTACCTAAATTGCTAAAACTGATCACAAATACCTACCTTATATTCCACTTAACCTAAGACTACATACTAGTTAAGACTTAATCTAGTAAATGAAAACTAATATGATATCTAATACCTAACTAAGTTACTAACTCAACTAACTAATTACTTTAACTACCTTCCTAATATTAAAACCTACTTTAAAAAGTACAAAATAAAAGTAAAATTAAAAATTTTAAAAACCCCCCGACACAAAAAAAGACCTTAAAAACTAACAAATAATATTTTAAACCTATTCTAATTATTATCGTCCCATATATAATTGACTGTAAGACTTGTACTTTAAAATATTTTTAATTTCCGAGCGTCGTCGCCGCGTCGGGGGACCGCTAAGTGAGAAAAACAGTTGTCAGTTGCAGATTGCATCAAAAGAATTCACTCCGAAAAATTCGTAAAATCGACACAACCGTCATCGTCGTCTGCCCTCACGTGTCTGCCCGTTCGGGTCGCCGCACTTGGAGACACCCACCCCGGCGCCGCAAGCCGCACACCGAGCTCGCCGCGCGCGGCATTGCGTAGAGCGTAGACTATGCATGAAACTTAAGATCGCTCATACCTAAATGTAATAATAAATTAGCTGTTGTTGGCTTAATACTTTATATACTTGAGCGGTCCCCGACGCGGCGACGAAGCTCGGAAAATAAAAATATTTTAAAGCACAAGTCTTACAGTCAATTATATATGGGACGATAATAATTAGAATAGGTTTAAAATATTATTTGTTAGTTTTTAAGGTCTTTTATTGTGTCGGGGGGTTTTTAAAATTTTTAATTTTACTTTTATAACAAATGATACACGACAGCTAGTGTATGCCCAGTACCTGTGAGAGACGCGCTGAGCCGAAACCGATAGACCCAGATCATTCGCTCTAGGTTTGTCTTCCATGCCACCTGATGGAAAGTGCGCATGAAGACTATGGTGATACATGTCCATCCACGAGATATCTATTCACTCGACACTTAAAAGTACCAGGACTGTAGTGGTAAGGGAAAACAGACGCAGGCAGATTGTTCCACACCTTGGCAATCCGTGCCAAAAAGGAACTATCGAAGCGAATTGTTCGACTTCCTGGTAAATCCACTATATACGGATGGAAGTTCTGTCTGCGTCTGGTAGGTTACCCTGATGCTCATGTCTAAGGGACCGAGAGAGTAAATATTTGCCCAGCAGTTACTAATTAAACGAGGTATAAACATTTATTTACCTATAGGTACAGTACATCGACCCTAGAGCATCGTCGTAAGGTTGCCTGTTTAACCGTGTACTACAGGATACATTTTGGTGAGTGCGCGAGTGCTCTGTTTGAACAAATTGAACCCTCACCTTTTTACCATCGGACTACTAGACGCAGACAGAACTTCCATCCGTATGTGGTAGATATTCCGAAAAGTCGAACTAAGCGCTTTGACAGTTCCTTTTTGATACGGGTCGCCAAGGTTTGGAATGAAGTGCCTGCGTCTATTTTCCCTGACCAGTATAGTCCTAGTACTTTAAAGCGTCGAGTGAATAGGTTTCTCGTGGATGGACGTGTACCACCTTAGTCTTCAGGTTCACTTAACATCAGGTGACATGGAAGACAATCGCCAGCCCATATTTTATTTAAAAAAAAAACGAACTTTCTGGTTAGTTACTTATTAGCAGATATTTTTCTGATAATTAATTGATATTAATAGATTTAATCGGTATAGCTCCACATCCACAAGGTGGTCTGACGTCAAAGTCTCCGGTAAACGCCGGATGCGGGCAGCGCGGGACTGATTGGTGTGGAGAACCTTGGGGCAGGTCTTTGTCCAGCAATGTACGTCTCCTGGTTTAATGATGATGATTAAATAATGAAAAAAACTCTATTGTGTGCTAAGTGGATATTGCTAACTTTTTATCCTATGAATGAAATGACACGCTTAATCTATACAATCAAGAGATTTTACCGACATAAGCAGCCAGAATAAAATAAAGCTTACTAAAATATCTGCAATGTTTTCAAGTCGTATGTAATGATAAATTCAGTTCACACAAACGGATTAAGACTTATCTCCAAACTCACCACTTGGAGTATCATCCCACGTCGTGAAGTTAAAAATAATGACGAACACTTAAAAATAAGATAAAAGAGTGAAAATTTTCTCAGTAAAAGGTGTTCAGTTCTGTACTGATAAGAACTTCGCTATATTTAGCTAGCACTTCAGAAAATCTTAGAGAGATCGCGATTATTTTTACACGTTTTAGAGCAAGTGTCGAAAGAAATTCTAGGTTCTTTTTCGTTACGTTTTTGTGCTCTGTATTTTACTATACTCATCCAATGTTGAAAAAATAAATGAATAGGAATTTAATAAAAAATAGACACGAGAAAAACTAAATTAAAAACTAGTAGTAGGTATTCGGGCTTCAGTAACTTATGTTTTTCTGTGATAATTCAAACGAATAGTTATATACATTCTGTTTTTTACAGATTTTTGGGATTATCTATAAATATATTCAATTTCCGCGTGTATACTTTCAATATGTGCTCAAGTTTATCCATGCCTAAAGATTCATGCAGTCATCATAGTGTAGTAAATAAGAAAAGCTTGAGAAACATATCGATGTTTCTCAATTATCGAATTTCTGGTAAGCAAAGTTTGGATATAATGCCATGACTTCGCCTGACAGTTGTATTGTAGTTTTCGGCATTTTAAGTTATTTCATAAGTTTATAATACGCTGATTATTATAATTTTAAAACTAATGCTCTGTTGTGTGAATTGTACGGGCTGTTTAAAAAATTCTACTTTAAGGCGAAGTCTGGTACCTACTGTTTATGAACCTTTTCATACATAAGCAATTTAGTCTAGGGATGGGAAGAAACCTCAAAAAAAAAATATTATCGATAAGAAGAAAATCTAAATGATTTGATTATAAAATGGAAAATTATATCGATATCAAAAGAGTTTCTTTTTGTTTATTTTAAAATTTGTATTCATTTTATACCAGTCACTACAAAGCACAAGGTGGTCTAGCACGAGGCCTGTCTACCATCGATGTTTTTCCTATTACTAAAGGTATGCAAAGTCTGGTATTGCTTGAACTTCTCCTGGGTACTTAATAAGAATTTGCTATCTTAACCGTGGAAAAGCACGATTTATACATATACAGAATTATTGTAAAAAAACTAAACATAATTAATTATGGCGTAGATAGTACCTACAAACTAACAGAGCTATACCTTTTGTATTTTCTTCGTGACGGAAAGTATTTTGAAACTGGTAAAGAAATGCTATTCCACTATAGTAATATTTTGTCTCAACTGTGAAACGCACTTTAAGTTAGCAGCTAATGGCCTCTATGGTGCTGCCACAAATTGCAAATAACTTATTAAAGATTTTATGAGATTATAACAATGCATTTTTTCTCAGTGGTTTTTTTTCAAAATCAAGCGAAGTTTGGTGTACTAGGCGAAGACTAAGCAACGACGATGGTAGTAATTAACCATTTCATTCAGATGGTTTTCCTCTGCATATCAATGTTTTGTATGGTTTGGAAATAATCCATTCATAATAATAATATGAATGGATCGGTTTAATGTTCGCCGGTTTCTTTCTCTCTTGCCCTGATACCCGACCGACTGGTCCGAATGTCGGGTCTTTTCCGCCGAAAGGTATGCGTAATAATAATATAATTATTTTTCTTAAGTATTTGGTTTTACAAAATTACATACATCGAAATCTAGGCGACCGTATCACTATTAGCAGTATAATTATGTACAGTATTTAAAAATCACGTCTCATTTTTGTAGTAGAATCTTTGAATAAGTTAAGAACAGACATGTTACTTTGACATCATTTTTTAAATGGATTTAATGATTTTTTTAAAATAAATTTCATGATCACCAGAAACTACGTTGTATGTTAAAAAGACACAGAAACGTCAAGTTACGAGTAAAATAAATTCCGCTTAGTGCCTATGTTTTTTATAGTAGGTACCTAATCGAATTTTGAAAACGCACAGGTAAGACATACACTGTTAAAAATTATGTGATTTTACATGCAAAAAAAGTACATAAACCTGTAGAATGTACTGAAAACAGCTGTAAATTTCAGTAAATTGTGTAAAAGAAAATAATTTTCGGTAATTTTACAGATTTTTAATTATTTTTATGTAATTATACCTAAAACGTGTATAATGACAGAACAATTTGTATTTTTACACATGGGCTGGGATTATTACAGAAGCAATACATAAAAAATGTGTAAATATACTTTAAAAAGGTATAAAATTGCCAAAATATACGTAAATTTCCATAAATTATAGAAAAAATACACAATTATGTAATGTAAAATTACATCTCTCATGTAAAACTACATCAACATTTAATATTAAGTACATAAATGTTTGGGCAACGAGAGTTGCCCAAGCTTTTAATATTTTCACTGAACATTTTTAACAGTGTAAATTAAATATGTCGATTTGTTTCAAATTAACACCTTGACTGTATAATAAAAAAAAACCTGTCAGAGTAATAAAACTGTTTAATTAAAATGTTACCGAGCTTATTTACCTAGCCTAAAAAGTTTATTTCTCATCTAATGTATAAAAATAGAATAATATAAAATGTTTCGATATTCGAATGAAAAATAATTGACATAAACAGAGCACACACTCTATAAAGTGTGATAAAGATAAAAGAAATAATGTCGAAGCCTAATGACGGTAACAGCGGGTGTTCCGACAGTAACCGTCCTATAGTGACGGCAGCCCCTGATAACTGTGCCATGTGCTGTGATAATGCTGGGACGATCACCATCCTCCCACTGATCCTATTACATTGATAACAATATTCAACTGATCTATATTTTTCAACATACTTCCAAAAGGACGATGTTCTCAATTCGTGTACCTATATGTTTTTTTATTGTTTATTTTTGTATCTTTGTGCCGCGATTTTTTAGACAATTATAAATCGATTTTGAATGTTCTTGTTTCATATGATATAAGATACTTTAGAGGTTGTCCCATATAAATTTAATAGAAATTGATGAAGGACTTTTTGAATAATTTGAAATTTTCTAAAAATGTGTGTTCAAAAAATAAAATTGGAGAATATTTACGTTGATGACATTATATAGGGTCTTTCAATGAGGAGGGGTCGATTTCAAAATGGAATAAAACAGACTGAGTGCGAGGTATTAAAGAAATTATTATTTTATTTGAAAGACCTATTCATGCCATTTTGATTTGATTATGACATCAATTCATTCAACTGCCCGCCGCGTCTTTGAACATTGGCAAAAATCTGAGAGGACGTGGGTGTATATGGGCACGCAATGTTGAGCTGCAGCCTTTTCTGGAAATGTAGTTGAAGTTATTTATTTCATCATTAGCCTGTAGACGTCCACTGCTAGACATAGGACAGACATCCCGCGTCGCCCTCATCCAACGTTTACCGGTGACTTTGACCAGTTCGTCGGTCTTGTGGGGAGCCTGCCTATGCTGCGTCTCCCAGTACGTGTCCGCCACTCGAGAACTTTTCTGCCCCAACGGCCATCTTTTCTGCAAGCTATGTGCCCTGCCCATTGCCACTTCAGCTTTGCAATCCTTCTGACTATGATTCGCCTTGACTTTGGTTCGCCTGCAAATATCCTCAATCCTGTTTCGATCCCGCAGGGAAACTCCTTGTATAGCCCTTTCCATTGCCCGTTGAGCGACTTTAAGCTTGTTTATAAGGCCCATAGTAAGCGATCATGTGACCAACACACAGTGACCAAAATCCTTTGTCTTCAGACATTTATCCGATGGTGTTATCCGAAGTAAAGAACAAAGTCACCGACTGGTTAATGACCCTGAATTAAGAGAAGTGGAGGAGCTGTTCAAAATCATGGTGTGAATAAGTTGGTACTTGGTTTGTTTGGTTACTTATTATATTTATCTTCTTACTTACGTGTATAATTCTGCATTCATGTATGTGTGAAATGTACATTATAAGTACCTGCATGCGTATGTGTGTTGCATATTATGTATGCATGTTTATGTATCTCTATTAACGTAAAAATTTATTATTTTATTTGTTTACCTATCTATTTATGTGTGTACTCCTACTTATATCTCGCCTTATTGATAGGAAAGTTTTGTTTAAATAAATATAAATTCGATAATAAAGTTCCTAACATGATTGTAAATATTACTTAATAATTGTACCTACCTAGAAAAAAAATCTACCTTATTATGGAATTTTATGAAATTATCGCATATTAAGTAAATTTTGTATTTATATTTTATTTGAAGTAATGGTCGCTAACTATATTTACTTTGTATTTTAAGGAATTGCGGGATATCCTGACACAGATAATTTATACAGGCTTATTATTATTATATTACTGCGGTATTTGGACCGAGAAGATTTTACGGAGCTTCCCGTAACGCTGCCCCGCCGCGTTGGATTCGAAGATTACCGAATGCGACGAAACGACCTTCGACTACCTTCGACCTTTTGTTTATTTATAAGGGCTAAAATATGAATATGTAATATTTAACTAGCATATCATACTGACGTATGATTGCTAGAATTTAGACCCTTGTAATCATAAATTTGCCCAACCCCCCTTGCCTCTGTCTGAACACCTTCCGCCCGGAAAAGAGTGGTCATGGCCAATTTGGAAGTCCCTAAACAGACTCCGGACCCAGGTCGGCTGTAGCAAGGAAAACACTGTGAAATGGGGTTTCAGCGTTGACGGAGATGAGCATTGTTTGTGCGGCGCGACTCCACAAACAATGGAACACCTTCTCTCCTGCCCCATGTGCCCGGAAACCTGCACTACCGAGGACCTTGCACAAGCCACCAGTAATGCTATAAAGGTGGCAAGTTTCTGGGCGGGCAAAATATAAGTAAATATTCATCGACACGCTTAGAAGAAGAAGAATCATAATAAATATTTTTGCCTCATATTCAAACTCCAGCTCAAATATTCTTTATTCTTAAGTATTTAAATTCATTTAAAATAAGTCAAATAATTTACAAATTGAACTGAATCTACCACCACTTCCGAAAGTCCATCTGTTGAGAAGAAGTGGCAAGAAACTCAACAGCAATCATCTTTTAAAAATAAGAAAAAAAATACACAATAACAATTTACAGCCACGGAATTACAGAATTTACAGGAGGAAGCCTCACATGGTTATAGACTTTTTCCAAGTATGCAATCTTTTTTAGGGTGGCTTTTAAGTTTAAATTTAAATTTTACAACTTATGTCACTCTGCATCATAAAAACTTTGCAAGGGATTTAAAAACCACTTTTTATTTTATAAACATTCTTATTATATGATCTACAAATATCGTCTCTTGAATTACATTTTAAGCCATTTATTACACTAATTTTGCAATTACAAAGCTAAGGCTCAGTTGAAATTTGCTTACTTATTAATTTTATATCTATCTCAGAGTTAGATATTTATTTCATTCCAAATTTAACGTTCTAATATTAAATAAAAAATAACTAATTGCAATTTCACGGTTAATTAACACTGCAGATCTATTTCAGTGGCTTCTGTGAACACAAAATGACATGCTGTCTACGATTCCCAGTCACGTGTCACATTTCAAAATCGCGCATGACACATGTGGCTGTTTTTTTCTTAATTTTGCGTGTGTTCTCACCAATTTTTAAGAATTAGCAGTCGATGGATTGCCTGTTTTTTGGGCTACTGAGATACGCTCGGCATGATTGCTAACAGATGCAAATCCTTTTTGTTTTTGTAAGATAAGTTTGAAATATTAATATTTTCGGTTTTTGTCACAAAGTCACAACCATACAAAGTACCGGTTTCAATTTCATACTTCTAATTTTGCGTTCAAACATAGCACGCCTACAAGTCATTGTCAGTATTGCATTCTTTACTCAAAGTCAAAAGTGATTTTCACGCATCACTATCTGTTTTAACTTTTGTGACCAAAGACTATTGTACAGTTAAACATTAGCTTTTGTTCCGTTTCATCCATCCGCGTATTAATTTGTTTCCAAAACTCAAAGCCCAAATTCTAAGACCAACAGGTTCATGGGTATCAATTTGAATGCATTGACAGACGTCCTGCTAGGCTACAGTTACGATGCTATTCTACCAATAATTACATTGGTGACTTTTTTCGTTTCGAAAACATCCTAAATACGAAGGCACGCTTACGTTTCACGTATTTATTATGTAGCTTTGTTTAAAGGACTTCACGCTGTATTTACCACCACAGTTTGTCAAAATTTCGGTTTTCGATTCTCAGAACGTGCCTCCTTTGAATTTTGACATGACTAATTTTGCTCCGTTATAGAACTTGGTGCCTTCGACTCTGACGACAGTTACTCGTTTTTTCTGCATCGTTTTTATGATGCCCTAATAAATAATACAAATATAGAGCACTTTATTGGAACAGACTTCTCTGGTAGTCGGTAACTGTTCTTACTTTCAACGTTTGTTTCTTTTGTTTGTATTAAAATATGAACGTCATTATTTGTTTGTTTTATTGTTACAATAAAAAGTTTCGCTTTTAAAGGTCGTTGTTTCTGGCGTCTCAAGTAACTTAGTCATTTTTTGCTTTAGTTTTTGATCTCGCTTTCAATTGTGCAACGACGAAGAATAATTTAGTTAAAAACTATCATTATATAATGGAAAATATTTAAGTTCCAAAATATCCGAAATTAAAATCTTTAATTTCTAAAAGCATATTTTCGAAGTGAAAGTACGCCAACTCTTTTTAATTGTCTTCTAATGAAGCGTTGCAACCCTGCAAAATGTAAACGGGATTTCACTTTTACATCGTAATTACCCTTTCTCCAAAGACATTACCCTTTTTTTCTACACAAATAGAGAATTTATGGTCACACAGTTTCGCGCAAGGACATTGTCAATGCAAACAAAGACTTAATAGTTGTTCCGAAATAATGCAACTCTTTCTTCCAGCTATAGCGGTCCCTTTGGCCCGTTGTTTCTACATAAACAGTTTACACTAAACGGTCTTGTTACGGTAATGTAAAGGGTAAATAATTAAGCTTTTGTAATAGACTAACATTGCATTTTAGTTGAGAAAGTTTGTACAAGGAAATTGCGACTTTATGTCTGAACACAGTTTGACAAATTTTTAATCAATTTCGTTTGAAGAGGGTTTTGCAGGCGAAATGTAAGTGATATAAACTTGCACATTTATCGCAGTTTTGTTTGAGCAAATGCGCGATTTCTCGTTTTATTATTTTTTATGGTTTTAATAGCCCTTCGCTAGTTTTTTGGCATATCTTTCACAATACAGAACCCTTTACGTTCACATTTTTATTTTAAGGTTTTGTCTTTTAATGTTTTTGGCAAAAGGGTTGCAGAAATATATTGTTTAGTTAAAAGAAATAAGTAAATACTTTGAAATTTAACTAAAAAGCTGTGTTGCAAAAGAATTAATTGCCTATGGTTCGCATTATAGTGTTTTCAAAAGGTTTTAAATTATTGTTTGGCAAGTATAAGCATTTAGTTGCCTTAGAAAAAAAGATTTTTATTTAAATGTAAATTATAAGTACTCAAGCGTGTTGATTACATAATCTAAGGTACATAATGACTTTAAATCAAAAGATGGTTAACCAAGGTTCCAGTTTTTGATTTTTTTGATTTTCTCGTCAACTTCAAAACCTAATTAAAACTGCGAGCAGTTCAATAAAGAGCTATAAGTAGCTACATTATGTTACTGTCTCGAAGATCTTTTCTGCAGTAGTGGAAGTTTTGTAGCCAACATATTAATAAATATCCTAAATGGCACTCCAACTATAAAGTCCTTATGTTAACTTTAATACGCTTATCATTATTCGTGGTACTAAAAATCATTACACGAATAACGATTATTGTAGGAATTATAAAGTTAAAATCATCATTTTTGAATGATACTTCTTTTTAAGTTTTCCCTTGAAGTTCCTTTACGCTACTTTATTATAAATGACGAGGTTTATGATTACAAGGAAATCGCGGAAACTTTTAACGGGTGAAATTTTTCTACTATCGAGATTACGTCATTCAGATTAGTCACTTTTTACCACATGCTTATCTATGTAAGCATAGCCGATGTACTATTATTTTTTTATAAGTCATAGTACTTTGATTGATAAGATCTTCTACGCAAGAAAAAACCTACACTTTTCTAAGTGTAAACTGCAAGGCTAACTCATAAACGTTTTTAACTTCATCGCTACTTAATATCAAAGCATTGTCACAAACATGAAATAGATGCTACTTTACTGAGACTCAAAACTATTTTGTAATACAATAGCATCCATCATGTCTAAATTATTCCACAATAGTTTAAAACATAAATTTGACTTCTCTCATCTACTATATGATTGTAAATCACAGACAAACTATAATAGTTGACACTTTTATACAGTTAACACAGTTAACACTTTCCAAAACGGTTTCAAAATTTAGAACCGTAGTAAACAGAAAGAGAACTGCTTCAATAAAAAAACTGTGTGAAGTAAAACAATGAGTTTAAATAAGTCCTTTCACCACCGTTAGTAAGTTTATTATTGACGTAAATATTATGGCTGTAGAACATATATTGTCGAACATAAATAAAAATACGTTACCTTTCACAGCTCGCTTTCTATATTCAGCTGTTTCAAATAAAATGAGCATTCTAAAGTGAGACAAATTAAGACAAAAATTAATCGTTAATGTGAAAGAATCTAAAGAGAAATATAACATTGATACATACATGACATCACGCCTGTCTCCCTTTGGGGTAGGCATAGACCAAGGAACGCCAACTGCTTCGATCCAGATACGCCTCTTTCGCTTCCTCCATCTTCATCTCATCAAACGTTTCATACATGATCGCCGGTAACGGGTACCTTTAACTAGGCCCTTTTTAATTGATTTTGATATGAAGTTGATTGACTGATCTGCGTAAAAACGTAATTTGTTACCCTTTCACAGCTTTAATATTGTTCTGTAATTAAAAAGCGGATTCTCATGAGAGACTAAAAGTTGCAAAATTAAAAAAAAACTAAGAATAAATTGTGAAAACCTAAACAAAACTACACTAATTTTGTCAGGTTTTCGCCAATGGATGTTAATTGTGATGAAATATTTCGTAAAGGTTTTGCGTAATTTAGCCTACGTATAACTATTTGTGATTACATATTTAAAATCATCTCGACATGTTTAATAAGTGTATAAGCACGACGTACGTTTTTAGTCTGTGTTACTAAGACGAAACAAAGTTTGCCTACGCTTCAATCAAAGACCTCCCATACTATCGGCAAACACATACCTATTGTTACACAGAAGCCGTTAGAATAGAATCTTTTTAAGAGGTACTTGTAATTTGATAAACTTTTAGGATTATTGTATGTGTTGATAAAACAGTCGAATTATTTTACTGGAATCATAAGGAGTTAAAATATTATTATGAACTTCTTTTTCCATGCAGATCCTTTAGGTATAAGCCAGCGTTTGATTCTGGAATAGGATTCGTAATTTCTATGTAGGTATGATTATTATATTAACTATTCTGTAATAGTATATTATGTAATTAGCAACGCTCACGAGTTACATACGACGTTTTTCAACACACTTGTGAGTAAAAGACAGACATACGTGATCATAAAATAACAAACACACTTGATAACAAAGCTGTGAATTGTGATTGAAAAATGGCGCCGAACTTCGCGCATGCGCGTAGGTTTTATTTTCCGTCAAATGTGTCAATGTCTGTATAGCATATACAGCCTATTTTAAGTGAAAATGTTTAATTTGGAGTGGTAAATGCAAATATTTTAATATTTTATGACAAATGATTGTAAATTGTGAATAATTTGTTTAATATACAAATTTATTTTACTAATATAAGGCGCAAACATTTATAAATGTATATGGATTTGAAGTGGTATAAAACCTCTTTGTTGTTTCTGAAAATATTTAGTGTATAACCCGGACCAATAAAATATGCTTTGTTTTCTCGCATGTTATTTGCACAAAGGTACAATTCAACTTTGTAGGATTCATTATATTATGCACTAGGGTATAATATATTAATGCACGCGTGACTTATAGCCCAGTTTATAGTTCTAAACTCAATAGAATAACGCTCACTTTACGAGCAAGTGTGTTGAAAAGTCAATTATATTATCTCATTTTTCCAAGGATTAAGAAAAAGGTGTGTTGACTTTCCAGTAAATAACGAGGATTTATGACAACTACCAAGCTATACCTAAACAATAGTTGACGAATATCAGAAAATTCACATCACCTAAATGACTTTTAATAACTACCCACAATCCCTATTTACAAGTATACAGTGCCTTAAACCGACGATCAGTGAAACTTTGGAGTTCCTGTCACACAGTACGGACCGTAATATATTTTCATATAGAAAACAGATGTCGCATCATGATGACTTAATACAGATAAAAGACAATAGATAAATGAATATTGAACATCTTCTACCTTATCTTTACTTACCGTCTTCAGTTACCTTAAAAAAACACTTTATTGTTGACAATAGCACATGACACTAAAAATTTATTAATTAAAAAAAAATTGTTGGCCCTTGCTAGGTACTATAATTATTTTGTTACCTATGCGAAAGAACCTCATACATTCTTTTAATGGCTGTGAATGGACGTAGAGAATGTGTAAAGTATGTATTAAACATAGGGTTAATTTTAATTAACACATCACCTCTTGCGGGCCGCTTCTCCACATCAATGCCAACATCATTTGTTCTAGGACGTTTTACAAATCTTGATAAATAACACAAAAAATAAAAACAAAAAAATCTTTGATCCTTACTCTACATTTTGTAAGAAGTAGCTATTATTATTTTTAAAGCGATATTTTACTGCGCAAGGTGTGTAGCATACCTAAGCTCAGAGTTAAAAGAGTTGCGCCTCTAAACAGAGGATATAAATATTTTTTGTATAGTAAACCTAATATTTTAAAAACATACATAAATACATACATACATATCGTCACGCCTGTATCCCTTATGGGGTAGGCAGAACACCAGAGGTTACAAGACCTTCTGATGTCACGTTTGACAAATTTGGAGGTATTATAAAGATGGAGAGAGACTATTGTAGTGACAGGGGGTCAGCCTATCGCCTACAAAAACGCCTTTAAAACCTCTGTTCCTTAACTGACTTTTACAGTATGCCCGGGAAGAGAAGCAGCTGGCACATTCTACGTTTTTCTTTCGCTCCCAGTCCAGCATGGAAGATATTTTAAAAACTAGGTAAGTATTAATTTTAAAAAGTTGTAGAACAAATATTGTTGGGATTGATGTGGAGAGGCTGCTTGCAAGAGGTGATGCGCTTATTAAAATTAGCCCTGTATAGTGTATTAATGGGTTGTAAAGCATTAAATAGGTATCCGGTAAAATGTGATTTTAATTTTGATCAAGTCGTTCTTGCAGTAGTGTATCATATTCCATACATGATAACTGTGTCGAGAGAGATCAAACTCTAATTATTTCTGATTATTGTTAGTAGGCAAATATTTAAGTATCATGGACAGGTTAATATAACTGTTACTTACTTTGAAAGCATCCTAACGGCCCGACTTTGAGTTGTTACAGTTCAAATCAAGGACAGAAGTTTAATTAGTTAACAACTCCTTACTCAATAAACAACATTTGTTTACGTTTCTAAGCATTTTATCAAGAAACGGTACCTTTGTCGGCATTCACAAAAGCTTCTGAAATAACGGAAAGAAAGTAGCCAGTTACACTATTGGATCATAAACCTCTTTTACCGTTGAACTTACGCGCAGTAAAAGGAGCCGATGGGAAGTGTGAAACAAAAGAAATGTAACAGGATTTCGTATTTGCATCTCTCTTTGCAACATTTGCAATTTCTCTAGCACGGTTCGTTTGAAAGATAGATTTATTTTGACGAAGTTGTAAAATTAGAGTAATTTGTGTATTGTTTTGTAATAGTGAGAAAGAAATTTTAGTGTATTTCGCTCTTTTCTATAACGGTTAATGGCCTAAAGAGTTTCAGTTGAAGAAATATTAAATTTGTTTTGTTTAGAATTTTAAGAAGTCCGAACTATGTCCATTTGGTGCAAACGAAATGTGTTAGTTTTCTGGAACGCCAATTTCTATAATAATATAAAACAAATTTCGGTCATTACTAGATAATACTAAATAGATATTGTACAAAGTTCATACTCATAAGCATATACATAAGTCCTCCTTATAATCTGACTCTTACTTAAACTTAACTCTCTTACGTCATGGTTAATGCATCTATTTTATTTTATTTTATTTCTATATAAATTACTGCCTTATAGAAAATAATATTAAAAACTAGCAAAAACTTATCATACTGTAGGAAAAACCAGCTTTAAAACTATAGATTTAATTTCAATTTAGATTATTACAACTTTAACTTTAAAATGCTAGTTAAAATAAAATAATAAACTAAAAATGCGAACTTTACCGTTTCGAGACCTTAAACAATTCGCTTCATAATTGCACTTTCTAAATTGAGCTAACGGTGAAGCATAACGGCAATAAAGAATCTTTCTGCATTCATTATTATCACAATTTCTCTTTGCCTTTTTGCCTTTTTGCGCAATAACCATTTCTCTATTTACTGCCGCGCATTTTTTTATTTTACGCAATTTTTAGCCTTTTTCTAATGCGCAGAATCAGACAAGTTCTTTTTTTCTAGTGACGGGCGTTTCTTTTGAAAAATGCCGCTAATGGCACCAGCAATAGTGTCTTACAATTCGGAAGTCTACTACGTTCGAAAACAGTAGGAACAAATGACCGTATTGTTTTTGAAAAATGGATGTTTACAACTTAAGCCATTGTTGCAGTGTCTATGACCAATTGATTTTGTTTCAAAGTTGCCGATGTTAGCTTTTGTTTTTAATTGTATTTTGTTTTAAATTGGAAGTCAACATATTTTTAAGTTATGCAAAATATTGGCTCGCTTTCTTTATGTATTGTTAGGCTTAGTAATGCACATAAGATGTTCTCATGATAAATAAAACATTTTTGAATTGAGTAATACACTAGTGAAGGCACGATATTTAAAAATATGCCGATGTCAATTTTATTTACTAGTTACTTACACTATTCTTAGTGTAGAAATTCACAAAATACAACTACGTATGTAATAATATCCTTATTGTAGGCCTATTAAATATCATAATTTAAATCACAGTTTAAAATTCCAGGAACCTAGGTATTCCAGTAATTACGAATTAACTAATAAATTAAGCTTAATCTATGAGTGTTGTCACATTTCTTACAACTTCATTGTTAATCATAATTGAGTTTTTAATCGTTTCGTGATTCATACTCCATTCATAGGATTAATTTTATAGTAGCAATTGAACTTAACAAAAGTAATCCATAACAATTATAAACAAAATTAACGATTAGAGCCACAGTAGAGTCGTGACGTATTGATGACTTTTTTGTGTGTCATTTGATCGCTAGCAAAATTTGCAATAGTTCAATGCGGTAGGAATTTGGACATTTTACTATACAATTTATTTTGTGAATGAATTTGTTGATATAAAACTCTTTTACGGTCTTCTTACTTGCTCTAAAGAACGAATAAACTAGGTAATTAATACTCGTATACAGGGTGACTGGTGACAAATTTTAGATACTGAAAGAGAGCACTCTGTACTCGATTCTGATCATAATTATGTAATAAAAGTAGGTTCTAAACTTTTCACTAATATTCCTTATAAATAAATAGGTACTACTATGTTACTATGTACTTTAATTAGGCCTGAATCATCGCGGCACGTGACCTGGCGCAGCGATCGCTGCCAACGCTAGCGTGACCATGCGTTGTGTAATCAATTCTTTAACTTTCGGTTAAGTTTAAAGGCATATGTCTAACCTGGGTCTAAATGACACGGCGCTCCGCAGATACTGCGAAAGCGCAGATGAAACCTCTCTACACCTACTGTGCCACTGCCCCGCAGTTATGCACAAGCGCTCCGCTCACCTGATAAGCACGAGCTGGATCCAAAAGAGATTAGGAGCATCGCCGTAAGAAAAATCCTAAATTTCCTGGACTTCATTGGAGTGTACGGCGAGTTATAAATTGGGACTCACACAAAAGATCTTTTAGGTCGCAGTGTGACGAGCGGACAAGACTGCTCATAATAGTCCCAAAAACTAATATATTTTTTTTTCGGTTAAGTTTACTCAGTAAATACTTAATACTTATTTTTACTAAATTTTTCTGTTCATGATCTCAAACTATCACGTCCTTGAATTTCAAGAGCAACCCACCAGTGACCCTGTATAACTATATGAATATGCCTCACACAGGTCTTTTTTGTTTGTATGTTTCATTGACACTCAGAGACTGGTTTGATTTCTAGTATATTTGAATTAACTTCAGCATTTACCCCCAACAAATCAGAAGATAGTCTGGTCAGTCTTAGTACTGAGGTAAATATTTCGTTTGCAATAAGTAAGAACCGTAACAAAAAATTGCATTTTATAAAATTAATTCAAATGTGACTGATGATAGTATAAAAACTTTTTTTCCATGATTTTTTCTCTGATTTTCCTGGTATAAATATTGTAGAGTTGCAAAAAAAATTGCACGGTAAAAGTTGTATTTAAAACTCATGATATCGGAAACGCAAAAATATTAAACTTTTATCTACTCAATCTCTTTCAATGTTCAAACTTTTATAATTAAATTTAAGTATCTAAACTGACAGACAGTTTGTAGCTAAAGTAAGCTTTATTTATATTGTACAATGAAAACCACACAGTAGATCCCAGATGGAGTATTTAGTAGAACTATTCCTGTATTCCGATTTTGATATGCACACCCGAGCCAGTCTAGAAAAGTTCGTTTTCTATGTTGGCCCCTCAACACGAATGCAATACCTTTTATACTGCGCAGAAAGTGAACAATCAAGCGGCAGATGTAAGTACCCCTGTAAATAATAAAGAAGTACACGAATTTCAAGTAGGTCAAACAATTATAAAAGAGGACAGTCTTAACTCTCTTTTTTTTAAACTTCAAACCATAATCCATAGCCAAGCAACAGCATATCGTTGAGTTCTATCAAAAAAGGCATTTTTTTTAAATCGTGTGCGGTCTACGTATGATAGTAGTCAAAGATTAGAATGAAAGTTAAAATTGCATGAAATTGCGTCACATTCGTTACAAATAAGCACTATTGTAAGTGCGAAAGTACCACATTGAAGTGACAAATGTTTTCAAATGAAGTGTCGTTACACTGCTTAGGGCAATGGAGGGTAAATGTGCAGTGAAGTGAGTGGCATTTTGATTCGTTTTTTTTGTTAAATTTAAAATGAATATTGGAATAATTAAGAAGTCGTTTTTGTTAAGATAAAAATATTTATTTTAAAAAATATGCTTTAAGATCTTCTAAAATATCTGCAAAATCTGACTATTGCTACTTCACCCTTTTCATACATTCTTTTTTTATAGCTTTAAAACGGTCTCAGCACAGCTTCTACGTTTCAGCAATTAAGGTCTATAGTATCAAGGCAAATATGGTGCCATATGAGCAGAAATTCTGGTCAAAATATCACTCTATTTTCAAAATAAAACAATCACTAATATATTTATAATCCGTGTTCCTACCTAAAATAAGAATGTCTTGACCTCTAAGGCTCAAAAAGATTGTTATTATTCTTTCTCTGTTTGGTCTTCTATGTTCACAGATAAAAAAACCCAACCCAATGAGGAATTTTCTGACAGCTCATGAAGTTTAGTTCAAAAAACCTCTATAGATGGCTCTTTTAAAAAGCCGATGGCGTTAGGTCTGTATACTTTAATGTACGAAAGTGGTATCTATCATCTATGGTTATTTATAAGTTCAATTTCTGATACAAACGTCAATTAATTTATAAGCGCGATCTATCGAAGCCTTTTGTGCCATTTTGTTTTTTAATGAGCTTTCAGAAAATCTCTCATTAACATAAAATCACATGGTTTAATGGATCCCATTGCAAACCCAAGTAAGAGCACCAAGTTGTTTAAGTAACTACCATGACTAAATTAACTTGCTAGGCTTAAACTTTGTTGTTAATAATAATATACTACGAAATAATAACGTACACATTCACACAAGCCATTTATAATACATTTACTTGTAGAAATTACATATTGATCAAAGAATACTGATAATACATACATACATACATAATTTCACGCCTGTATCCCTTATGGGGTAGGCAGAACACCAGAGGTTACAAGACCATCTGATATCACGTTTGACAAATTTGGAGGTATTATAAAGATGGAGAGAGACTATTGTAGTGACAGGGGGTCAGCCTATCGCCCACAAAACGCCTTTAATCCTCTGTCCCTTAACTGACTTTTACGGTATGCCCGGGAAGAGAAGCAGCTGGCACATTCTATGTTTTTTATGATAATATTCTTTTAAATACTTGATTGTACAGGCAGAGCATGTTGAGGGTATGCACTCAAACTTTGTGACAATAATTGAAACTAAATCAGAAACTACATTCATGAAAGCTACTGTATCAACATGATTCGAACAGGCTAAAAGTTGATACCTACGTTATAATTCTCACAGTATTTTAAACAGATTATTATTAGCGTTCGTATTTTGGCTATAGTATTAATAACTGCCAGAACTCTTACTTTTCTGGTAGTTCCTTCGTTTTATTTAGAAATAAAGTACACTCCTTTATACAGGTGGGATGATATCCTTGAAAATGTGGCGCAGATAATGCCGTTCTGGTTCCTTTCTATCTGTTTGCTGGACTGGGAGCGAAGGAAAAACATAAAATGTGCCAGCTGCTTCTCTTACCTCTTATTGGAGGTTTTTTTGTGGGCGATAGACTGATCCCCTGTTACTGCAACAGTCTCTTTCCGTCATTAAAACGCCTCCAAAGTCTACATGACATCGGGAAACAGGCGTGAACTTATGTAAGTATGTATGTATGTTTTATGGAAAAAAGATAAGGGTAGGCTTTCTTATTACTGGCAACGGGAATAATCACTTACCGTTCTAGGGTAACAGTCATGTATTGGTAGTATCCCTAGAATACAAGCGTCGCTGGGCTCTAGTCATTTCTTAACATGTAGCAGACGTAATTGTTTGTCTCCTTCTATAACATAAGCAATCTTCTATCAACAAAATCAGACAATGGTGGTAAATTTTGTTTGTATTAAATTAATTTTTACACAGTATACAGAGTGTACGAGACACCCTGTATACTGTTCAATAAGGAACCTAATTACTTCATCTTGTGCTCTATTTAATTTATATCATTTAGAAATATTTTTTACATTCTTATATCATATCAGTAAACCTTGAACCGTTTCAGAACGTTAGGTTAGGTTACAAAATTATTGTAACGAAATAGAATATCTCGAATGTAGAGAATAAATAGGTACTTCATCACAACTTTGATTTCAATACTTTCATCATATGAGTTAACCAAACTTAAATGAGTGTAAGCAATCTAACCATGAAAGGGATATTTTGACAAAACCCATTTCAAATAAAGTGTAAACTTATCCATTATGTGCCAAAAACTCGTCTTGGGTGGTCCAAAGTGGCGTCTCAGTTGCCTCTTTATTTGTATATCATACCCCTATTTATGACATTTTGTTGATTTTCAAAACTCAACCCTATCTTGAGAGACCTAAATATCGAAACGAGAAAAACGTATATCTTGTGCTTCGTAAAGCCATACTCAAATATTTACATTCCAAAGACTTATGAATGAAGTTTTCTACGACAAATTTTGTGAGTTTGTAAAAAGATCGCAAATGGTTATTTAAAGTTTGCGTATGATGTATGTGCTTTCATTTTCATTGTGGCTACAAAGATTGAATTGGTACAAGATCTTTAATGTTAAAGACAATTCATAATAGAAAGTATTGATATTATAGCATTAGATTCGCTCTCTTAGACACAGTATACATCGATTTAATTACTTTACTTGATAAAACGTTTCTTTATTTTTTAGTTTAACGTTAAACTTTACTTACCTAAAACAAAAATAATCAAATATTGCTTAACTACTATAAGTAAGTTACCTTGCTTTTTTTTTTTTTTGCTTGCTAATTCCGCGACTCGTACTTGCACTAGTGATGCAGGATTTTCGAGCGTTGCTTCACCACCCTCCCTCCCTCAAGCAAGAAGCAAGCAATGCAATGAACACACACTTGGAATACTGTAACCCACACCACAAGCTACCACCGACACGTGTTTCGCTTCAAACAGAAGCATCCTCAGGGTGCAACGATCACCACCGAACTCGTTGCACCCTGATGTTATAGTAGTTGTCATGGATTTCCGCAAAGTAACGCCTGATTCAATCAAATATTGCTTAATTTGACGAATCTTTTCGTGTTCGATGGAATATTTATTCTGGACGTTTGAGGCTGTTTATTATCAAGTAATAAATAAACCGCGTTAAACTGCTGGTCACAATGCAAAATCAAATTGAATATGTCTCGATTATTATCGAAAAAACAACCCTATTGTTCAATAGGTAATCGGTTAATTAGTCCTCTTGGCTTAATCTTGAATCCGTTGGCTACCGTACACCGAATAAATTCTGTCACTTAATTATTGCCGCAGCATTATCTTATGATGTGGAGGTTTCTTCTTTGATACTCGATTTCCCTAAAAGTTAGATAAAAAAAAAGCAGAATTAGAAATTTACCATAAACTGGCTGCTGTACGCAACTTTGGTTTGCTTGGTATTAGACTACGCGGGGTTTTATTTTCAAAGAAAAATGTTTCACTTTAAACCCGTTTGGCGCTTACATAAAAAAATAACGCATTGGTTGATCAATTATATTTATGCCAAAGTTAATTTTATGTTCGTTTTATTGTTTCATTTTAAATAATGCACATCACAAGATGTTACCTGTATTATGAGCAGTATTGGAACTCAAATATAGGAGCAACCAATAGTTACAGTAAGAATCTGTTAACGATGAGGAAACTATCATAATCCCAACACAATAACTGATGATAGAAAATAATTATTATTCATTCAAAAGATTTAAAATTATTATGCGAATTATAGCAACTTCAAATTGACATAAATTGCAGCTTTTTTCAATATGTATGTGTGTTTGTTCATAAAAAAATATTGTTTATTGTACCGTAGCCACGCTTTTGTCGCTCTATGTCAATAAACTAATAAATGGCATATTGCTGCCGCTTAAAAAAAAGATTGATCATAGTGAATTAGAAAGATAATGTTACATAGTTACGTTATCTTTCTAATTCACAATCAAAGATCTTGTCTAACTCCTAACTAACAATAGATAAATACGAGTTATTTGTCTTTAAATTTATAAATATCATCAAAGTGGGACAGAAATCTTTTGAACTTTGTTTAAATTGGAAAAATAATAGAAAATATAAACGAAAACACCGATGATTTGAAGCTGTTTAATGGACAGAAGATATTGGCATTTTTGTGGGTGATAGGCTGACCCCCTGTCACTGCAATAGCCTCTCTCCGTCAACCTCTCTCCGTCAACCTCTACGATAACCTCTGATGTTCTGCCTACCCCATAAGGGATACAGGCGTGAAGTTATGATAAAGATAATAACTCTTTATTGTCAAAAAAAAAACAAGTGGGTACAGGAAAACATACATACAGTTATGTATGTATGTAATAAAAAAACCCTGCATGCTTTATGAGTGATTTCGTGCAGTGTATCAACGTATTTATTTGAGTAAATCGTAAAAACCAAGGAATAGTTTTGCCACCTGTTAGTAATGATAAAGTGAAGTGAGATGCTAGATATTTAAACTCCACTTTATTTAGTAGAGAACAAAGTTTAAATTGTTATTTTAATATATCTCCAAAGCTCAAGAAGTCCTGCTGTCTTTGGATAAGCTTATGATGAGAACAAATTTATTCGATAGAATTATTTAAGATCCGCCAGGTTACCTTTTATCGATCAGTCTCGCGCCGATGATGTTAAGATTAAGATTCTAGTACTAAACTGATGAATAGCTAGGTTTTCTCTGAACCTATTTGATCCACATTCGTACTTGACATAGACATAATGATTACATAACATTATTTGAGCACTGTAAAGTAATAGATATATACAATAAAGTAAAATTAAAAATCCTAAAAGAAAACAAAAATATGATAAGCAATTTACATATAAAAGTAAGACCCAAAAAATTAAGAATCTTCTCTGAGGATATAAAATATACTTTACCGAAAACCAATAATTTATACGGTCAAAGAATGTTAGAGTTCATGCTTCCAAACCTTCTAAATAAATTGCCAAGTCAGGTATTCAAAGTATATATTTCAAACACAAAAGTAATGAAAACATTTAAAGAATACTTCTACCAATCAAAAATGTAAGCGGTGTGCCTACTATAAGAATAATCTTGTTTAATTTAATTATTTTAATATTAAATATTAAACTGTATAAATGTGCGGCCCGCTGTCACACATAAGCGACAAGCTTACGTGACAGCTACATAGTTTTTATATTAATGTAAAATTGTTATCTTGGATAAATAAATTAAAAAAAAAGACTTATAATCAGTTAACTAACATTGCGGCCAAAGGAGGGTTACTCACCGAAAAACATAAAACAAGGTGTAACTGGAATTGATTATTTCATAAATGTAGGCCAAGATAACTCCGCGCTTCTTCATTACTAAAATAGATTTACATTAAAATATAGCTTCAAAACATTTATCATTTAGTAAGTTAAAGCAGCACAACACAATTCCTTTCATAACATAACATTATCAAATCGGCGACATCAAACGATTCGCAATAAAACATTTCGTCCATATCTGCTACTGTACAAATTTGTCGGTGCTTTTGATGTTGGCTTATCAAATGGCCGGTGCCCTTTAATAATTCCTTATCAAATACTTTGAAACCGTATCTGCGACTACCTGTATATTGTTCAATTTTATATACAAGTGATAAAAAATTTACAATGGATATCAGTGTTTCATAAATGTAAGTGGAGGCGGCTAACGTAAATATTACGAGTACGTTTGTTATTAAGGCTTGTGAATTTGACACAATCAACAAAGAGTAAAATAAACCATGAGAAATGGCTATACTTAGTGGTTACTTGAAGTATATGGCTTATACGGCTTGACTGGCTTGATTCGGCTAATTAAGAAGAACTGGTATCGATGTAATTGATAAATGAAATGAAACACTCAGTGAGAAAACTGCTACTATTAATGTTAAATAACCAATTTATGAAGGCGACATATTGAAAAAATGCATTGACTTTCATCGAAAACTATGGGAATATGACAAGACGAGTGGATCTGACATTTTGATATGTGTAAAGTCATATCTTTATCTATACTTTGCCTGCTCAAAAACATGATTTGATGATTTTGACTCGATAGTTTTATTTTTCGAAAACACGTCTACAAATATATTTTTTTTAAATTACCACGTAGTTATGAAATCTATATGCTTAGAATGTACTTAAATTCAATCTTTACATTATTGTTCGGACTTTTGGTTGCTCAAAGTTTACATAGCATTTACCGTTATTTTTTTATCGATTTTTGAAACGATTTCAGTGTCTGAGCGGTGTCGATGGTGGCGATTTCTATGCAATACGCGACCTTATGTCGGCGTGTTAAGGTGCTAAGATTTCAATAAAAAACATTTCGATATTTCTTAACACTCAAATTTAAGTCGAAAACGATTGAAGAATCGATGATTTACTGACCTGACTACATTAGGGGCTAAGATTAATATTGTAATGAAAGCGAGTTTCAGGCGTAAGATAACCACATATTAGGCATATATTAAGTACATACCTGTCTCCATTTGCACATTCACTTCTGTATTTATTTTTATTAATAAGCCAGGACAAGTGAACAACAAAACTGTGAGATTATTTTATACATGACCCTACAGTTGCCTACATATACCAAAAAATACCTAAATCGTAGGTAATTATTGAATTGAATACTCAGAAAACATTTGGTGCATGTAATTAAATCAATCATTTAAATAAATAAATAATAAAATCCCCAGACAATCACACCAACTACATGATCCCAAAGTAAGCATAGCTTGTGTTATGGGATACCATATAGCGAACTAGGGGGAACCTAGAATATAAATACATAAATAGATAAACACCCAGACACGGAACATTTTTTTTTTCTGGTTCCGCGCGGGGATCGAACCCGCAACCACTGGCGTCTGAGGCAGATAGGTTTACCCCAACGCCATAGTGGTCGTCAATTGCCTAATTAAAATATAATTCACTTATAAGATTACTAGATAAAATTAATCTTTTAAGTGTTTTTGACGCTCTATCACGTACCTTAATCAAAAAAACTGATGATTCCAGTACTTACATGACTCTGATTTTAGTGAATATAATTTAAAATATCAAAACAAAAAACAAATCTTGTCTTTAAGTAAATAAAGATTTTTGTTTTTAAAGACCATTCAGGCTCTCATCGTGATATTAATAATTATTGATAAGAAAATATAGGTTAAGGTTGTTAACAAAACCTATGTGTTTTTTTGTTACATTCACTTCTTGATGTATACTATAGCCGAAAAATTAAGCCTTGTTATATCGAAGATGCTAAGTATAGGATACATTGCCCTAAAGTATGTGAGCGTGAGTTTTAAATTAAGTCACCTAAGTTACCTGTACAAAACTACTATCATTATACTATTACGTCTTTTTACATAATTTTAATTTGTTGACTTAACCACCGAGCGATATTAAGGTCAAATTAGGACACTCAAATAACAATAATTCTAATATACTTTCCAAGAACCTCAACTGTATTGAAAGACCAGGCAGCTCCATTCTTTAAGCCTATGCAAATTTTTAAAAGGTCATATCTTCTTAATTAAGATTTCGTTTCAAAGAACACCGAAGTCAAAGGTGCTTTCTATGCGTTATCTGTGTTAGAAATCTCACAGGCTTTTGTTCATTGATAACTTTTGCAACTCAGGTAACTTCGTAGGCGGCGTTTCAAAGAAAAACAGTAGCGTTCAAGGCGCCCTAATTCTATTATAATCGCGTATAGACAAATAACACGTAATCTTTTACAATACGAGGCGGCCCTTTTTAAATTTGTTTTAATGGGCTCTTTTGCCGTGGTGTTGCAAAAGAGGAAATTAGAGCAATATAAGTGTATACTCTTGGTGCCAGTAACGTGTACCTGAAACCTAGACGGGATGTTGAAAATCTATATTTGAAACGTTTAAGATACATCTTTATCTCAATGATTATCTCTTAAAAGAATTTCAATGTGATTTTGTTTAGAAACTTTTCCCTTTGATTACGTAGAACGAGTATGAATTTTGATGAACAGATTTCAACCCTTTCGCTGTGTGTAATTTGATTTAAAGTTCATTTAGATAAAGTTTTGACTTTCAGATAAAGATAATGAAAGATAAAGAAGATAAATTTCATCTCAGAACCGACTTGGCTCTTTCTTGGCTCATTATGTATTTACTTAAATACTATTTAGTTGAAAATAAAAAGTTTCGACAAAAAATAGCAAAAAATGCTTTTCATCGTTCAAATATTTTTTACTAACAAATAACTGAGCTTGGTAAGAGCAATATCTACCTATGCCTTTCCTTTTTTAATTTCAACCGTAATGTCTGTTAGTCACAATGAACTTAATGAAATATTTAGACATATAAATAGTGGATATCAGAATGGATCTATCATGCTATGAATAACGCAAACCCATTTCTTCTTATAAATCTACTCGAGTAATTTTCTTTATAATATCCACCGAATTATAAAGGTAATAAATAAATAAATAAATAATAAATATATATTTCTGACACTCACATAACATTATCTAGCCCAAATTAAGTTCCTTAAAGAACTTGTGTTATGGATACTAGATAACTGATATACTTAAGAAATATATAAACATAAATATTGAATAAATACATATTTTTATTAGAATAAACATATGAAGATCCATGACTTGACGACTAATATTTGTGTTCATCACACAAATATCCGCCGCCACCGGGATTCGAACCCAGGACCTCTGGTATAGAAGGCAATGTATGTTACCACTACACCAGCCGGTCGTCAATAAAGGTAAGTACTATACTGGAATCGCAAGATGCAGGCTGAACTTTCATCCCTAAATATAAAAGTTCCTATTGATACGGGTCGCGAAGGTGTGGCATGAGCTGCCAGCGTCTACAGTCCTGGGACTTTTAATTATCAAGTGAATAGGTTTCTCATGAATAAGTAGACATTCTCAGTCTTCATGTTCACTATCCACTAGGTGCATGGAAGACAAACGTCTCCTTTTGTTTAGGTAAAAAACAATGCAAACCGCCTGGTACACGAGGCAATTATAGCACTAACATGAAACATCCCTCTTTGATAGACCTTGTTCAGCTGTAGATATATTAGATAATCAATTTTGTTAACCAGCTGATTCATATTAATTCTTGCGTTTAGTTTGGAGATAATATCATTGGTTTGGAGTAAAAGGGTTTAAAATCTAATACATTACAAGGGTATATAAGAATTTTTAATAGATTTTGCGTATTTTAGTAACATATTGTGTTCATATGAGTACCTACTAAATATACATGTGAGTTAAATTACCAAGTATAAGGCAAACACAGTCTATGAATTCATTGTTGCTAACCATGATTGAAAAAATGCAATAATAACATATACAATGTTGCTTTAATTACTATAATTCAAAATAATCATAGGCCTGATTTAACCGGGTATTGATATATTTAAATAGACTCTCAATCGATACCTCTCTCTATAATTACCAGTAAAACATTTTCTTAATGCTTACATAAATATGTTTAATGAACTTAACTTCATAACGACAAGCCGTAGCGAAAGCCTACAAAGAAATTAAGTACATTGAAATACGTCTTCGAACATGATTTGCTTACATTACTCAACCATCAAAGATGTTACTAGCTAAGCACTAGACAGAACAAGGTGTCTAGTGGCAGACCTCATAAAACATAACTTAAGTATTAGCATAAGTAACTATAAAGAAAACACTATCATTCTAAACCTTATTACTTTTAAATTATGAATAAAATTGGTTGTTTCAAATTTAGAACTTATTCTCTTGTGTACTGTTGGTGTCGGCGCCTTTGAAGACGATCAAAGGGTGCCGCCGTCAGATTGTCGTGTGTCCATCGCCCACCTGAGTGAATAAGCTCACGTTACATACTCGACATGTTATGATATTGTACACATAACATCGGCTCGGTTGAATGAGCTTTTGTTCTGAACTTTTGCAGAGTAAATTAGTTTTTGTTTGAAACCTTTTCAAACTATAGATTACGATAAGTTTTCTAGGGAAGGTCACATTCTTTTGTTCTTTATAGAAATGACTTTTAAACTTTGTTTTCTTGAACAAATGAAATACTTATTGTTTTTTAGGGTCAGTTTGTTAAAAAGGCATAATTACCTTCAACCTTTTTCCTTGAATTCATCGTGTGAGGTGAGTTATTAAAATATTATTCTTGAATAACTTCGGTACCTACTTAAAAAAATCGACTGAGCTCGTTGAACTTACTAATCATACTCTATTTCTAGGTTTAACTTGAATAAATTATTTACACGGGTATTCCTTTAAAACCTTCTCGAGAAATGGTTTATTTAGACACCTAAATTTAAAAAAAATTTTATCACTACTTACTTTATCACTACTTCCAGGAATTATTCAAAAATTCAATAAGGCTTAAGAAATAAGTTGCACAAATATAATCTTTTTAATTATTGGAATTGAAGAGTTAATTCTTGTAAATTACTTATACTTACTTTTAAACGCTTAAGCAGCGTTAGTTACCTATCTAGAAATAGAATTAATACTTATTTATATTTGTTAAGTTTAATAAAATGATTATACTACTTGTTGATAAGTGGTTATTTAAGTGAAATTTTACATATTTCATAAGTGTCTGGAAAGCGCAATCTTACTCCTAATTTATCTCTGTTTTTCTTGAAAAAAGGCACTGGGTCACATATTATTAGCAACTTTTATAATAATAATAGCAATTAGGTACCTATATCATAATAAACAATTGATAGTAGAACAAAGTCCGCGCATACTTTGTCGTAAGCAATCACAGATTCTTTCGTTTATCTGAATAATAATGATTCATACTCGGCTTTTACGACACTAAATTTATTGAATTTTATCAACGAATCTCATTATTTATACATACATACATAACGTCACGCCTGTATCCTTTATGGGGTAGGCAGAACGCCAAAGGTTATAAGACCATCTGTTGTCGCGTTTGAGACATTTGGAGGTATTATAAAGATAGAGAGAGGCTATTGTAGTGACAGGTGTCAACCTATCGCCCACAAAAACGCCAATTAAACCTCTGTCCCTTAACTGACTTTTACAGTATGCTCGGGAAGAGAAGCAGCTGGCACATTCTAAGTCTTTCTTTCGCTCCCAGTCCAGCATGGAAGCAATTCTTTATCCATTTTGTTCTTAATCCATGATCTCGCGAAACTGGAATAAAACACCATATACAAATCTACACTATAAAACATTGTTGCGTTTTATTAATATAGCGATAACACATCATAATTACAACCCTAATAAAAGTTGCCCTTTAACTAATAGACGCATAGCTCTTTAATTATTTAGGTGAGTCGAATGTCATTTTTGTGCAATTAATTAGTAAGCGCATTAATCAAATTACTTCCCTAGTTTAAATTATTACGTCATGATAAAAGCTATTTAGGTCAATTTTCCTATAAGTGATTTAATTTTTAATTGAATAGATATAGGAAGTTGCAAATTCCTTCTTTTGTATTTATAATAACTTATTTATTAGCTTATGGTTATGAGTAACACGCTGTTTCAATCGGTGAGTAATTTTCGGTAATGGATTAATGACGATCGGTTAAATTATCAAAAAAACTCCTTCAGAATGGATTACGCATTTTACCAGGACACGTGGGTAGGTATTAAAATACAGTTTGATGATATTTGCTCAGATTAATCATCGTGGGTTTATAAGAGCAACATGCATGTTTGTTTATGTACTGTCACCCGTATTTAAATCGATATAGGTACCTACTTATTAGATCATAAAACCCCGTGCCAGTAATACCCTTCCTATCTCGCATTTTCTACACTAATCACAGGAAAATTTATTGATTTTCTAGACAGGCTCATTTTATGAGAGCGTCAGTAAAACACCTATTAAGATATGCTTTTTGAGGAATATTCTTAGTAGGAGTAGGGCTATACTATGAAAACAAATGTCTACATTTAACTTATGTTCATTTCTGAGTACACTTGTATAATACGAGCCTTAGACAACCCGATTAATTCTAATAGTTATTTCAGACAATATGCTTCTTTGTAATTTTTTATATTTATTTACCTAATAACTTAGAATTACAAGTTCAAATAACGTAATGAAATCAAACAGATCAAGATTACTAATCAAATATTTTAAACTGTAAGTAGTACCTTAACCAAATCGCAATATGTCATCAAAATTAGCTTCAACACATCTTAAAAACTCAATCTCAAAACGGTCGCTTCATAGAAAAAAGTTCTCAAAGCAAAAGTTGTAAAAGTAGGGTCTTTGTTAAAATGAAAAGAAATGGCAGTTGTATGAGTTCGCAATCAGCGTTGATCGATTCTGAAGGCTGAGTTTGGTAGGCCCCGCCCCTTAGGGAGGCGCACGGCAGCGTCGGGAGCTGGCACGGGCGCTCGGCCGAGCGGTTCCTTTGTGCCTTTCCCCCTCCAAGTCACTCGCGCCACGCGCAAGCGCAAGCCTCGATAACAAACACACACCATTTCATAACGCTCCGCGCTCTCTCACCAGCCGGTTGTCATCAACCGGTTCTAGTGACAATCAGTGATACCAAAGTGTTGAACTCAGTGCCTTAGTGCTTAGTTCCGAACTACTAATGGATTGTTTATTTGCGGAAATGGAAGATAAGCCTTTCAGTGTTGATAGTTCTGATGATATCAATATTGAGGAGGAGGAGGAAGAAGAACACATTGAGGAAAATCACAGTAAGTACTTTTATAGTGTTTTGTGGTAGCGCGTCGATGATTCTACTGTTGTTGTTGTTGTGTTTGGAATGTAGAGTCGTAGATATTTTTTTCACGTGACTATTCGGTTTTATTCAAATGTTTGTTGTTTTGTTTAACCTTGTAATCCATATTATAAAATATAATTTAAAGCTTACATTACCTTTTTAATAAATTTAAAAGAATACAGTTCTTAAGTAACAATATTTCAATTAAAGCAACCGCGTAAAGAAATTTAAGTTTTTCCAAACTAACAAAAAACTTCTTTTGTTAACAGGCTACCCGCCAGATTTTCCAATCGAAGCTTTGGTAAAGTTAGAACGGCCATCACCGCCGCTGCCGACGCCGCCGCACACGCCGACCGACGATACGCCCCCCGCCGTCGTCCTCTCCCGACACCAGCCGGCCTGGACGCCACCCGCTGCCCAGCCCTACGCGAACTACAGCCGACCAGCCATGCAAACACCATTCCCTTACGAAAAGCAAACAGTGCCCAACTATCAGCATCCAATGTCGGCCTACGTCCAAGCTCAAGTTGCAACGCTGCCCCCGACGGCACCGTACCACGCAATGCTTGTAAACCAGTGGATCCGTAACGCTGCCTTATACCATCACTCATTGCGATACCCAGCAATGATGCAGCAGAGAATGCCTGGTCGTAATCCGCCGCCGATGAGGGCTCCAGGAGTACCCGGAGCTAGACCGAAGAAGCAATTTATCTGTAAATACTGCAACCGTCAGTTCACCAAGTCCTACAACCTACTTATACATGAGAGGACCCATACTGATGAGCGGCCGTATTCTTGTGATATTTGCGGAAAGGCTTTCCGCAGACAAGACCACTTAAGAGACCATAGGTAAATATTGTTTGTAATATTCTTTTCTCTATTTTAATCTATAAACTTATAAAGTATAGAAATTCTAAATGTATGTTTTGTGAGCTACACGATACACATAATAAATGTTGGCGTTGAGAGTAAAAAATAAATTAAATGTTAACTTTTTTGTGCCGGCGCACGCGCTCTTCGATAACCGGTTTTTTACTTTACGATCACTATATTATCTGTTTTCGAGAGTCGTCGTACAAATAAAATGTATTTTAAGATGACTTTTTCAACGCATAAAGTAGTACTTTCAATTTTGAATTCAATTACATCGGAAAGCCATTAGTTTAGTTTATTTTAAATTTATTTTAAACGCAATAACTTATCTTTCTTTTCTTTTTTCGCAGATACATCCACTCAAAAGAAAAGCCGTTCAAATGCACTGAATGTGGTAAAGGATTTTGTCAGTCAAGAACATTGGCAGTTCACAAAATTCTGCACATGGAAGAGTCTCCTCATAAATGCCCCGTTTGCAACAAGAGTTTCAACCAGAGATCGAACCTAAAGACGCATTTGCTGACTCACAGCGATGCAAACAAGCATCACTTGGAGCACTTAGAAGGTTGTCAAGAAGTGTCATCTACTTCACAAGCTTCCGAGAGTCCTCTGCTGGACTTGTCTCACAAGCCGTCATCATCGCCACAGATGGAAGGTCACCAGCAAGTTCAACCTCAAGTAATTCACGAGTCGCCTGTCGAAGGACCAAAGAGAACACTTGGCTTCTCAATAGAAGATATAATGAAACGCTAAGTTAGTTAATAGGATTATCTGTAGATTTCAAAAAAAGACAATTCATCTATTGTAAATAATCATAATGGTTCTTGTAATTTATTGTTATTGTAAGTCTACCACCGATTGTAATAAGTATTAAATTGTAGATGCCAAAGATTAATTCGACTGACGCCTATCAACCTTTTTTTTCTTTTGGCTTTTTTTATATATTTTAAACTAGATTGTGTTTGTATTTAATTTGATCTTCGATTAATGAGACTGATGTTATTGTTTTCTAACTACTGTTATGTTTTATAAGAGATTTATTTATTGTGATACGGTTTAGCTTAGGGCTAAGTTAATTGTTAACTAAAGTTACCGAAAAGTATTACCTTTAATTTACTTTCCAAAATCTGTGGCTATGAAAAGATTAGATAATAGGTGTAATTAAAATACTTTAGCTTACGTACCTAATTAGTACAATAGGATAAATTCCAATATAGTTTTAAGTTGAGTTCCTTGTAAATATGTAATATAAATCCAAATATACGTAAATTAATGAGGCTATGAAAATTTCTCTGAAATACACAAATCATAAATATATTTACTTGTTTTACTTTTACATACCTTTAAAGAAAATAGTGATTGTACAGCAAACTCAAAGTATTCAATATTGTATTCAATATTGGGCTTAATTTGACATTAGATTTGATAACTGTAAGTATATCTAATGTCAAATTAGGTGACTTCAAATGCTATAGATGTTCATACCTGTCAGATTTTTGGCAACTCATGAAATGTATTAAAACAACATATAGTGCAAATAATAGCTCATGTTTGGTTTATTCCAAATCCTCTACTTATGTTAGAAACCGCATCATTTTACCAATCATTCAAGTAATCAAGAGACTACTAGTATCATCCACTTGAAATGAAAATCCCGATATCCTTTTCAAGAAATTAAGTGACTTACTTACTGCACATATAGTTTAGATTTTAAAAGGCAGCATTTCAATGGGAATATCATCTTTATACATTCACATGCCTACCTAACAAAAAGTAGTTTGACAGGTCAGAGACTGTATGGACCGTGAAAATTACTCTTTCTTTACAAAAACTGATTTTGAAACTTCTAAGTTTGACATAAGAAGGACTTAAAATGAGAGATTTTAATGACGATTACCGTTCATAGAACCTTTAATTTATTATTTATTTATTTATTTATTTAACTTTTTATGTACACACTACAAATAATAATAAAAAACAGAAATATAAGTAAATGGTACAAAGGTACTGATTAAAAAAGGACAAAGGATGTCCCGATTATTTAATTAATCGGGACATCCTATCCTTCCTATTATAGATGTGAATGTTTTTTTACGGGGATTGATGTTTTTTTGGCCGAACGGCTTATTAGATTGATTGAACTATTTGCATACTATTCAACAATAGCGAATAAAAATTACAAATCTACCACTTAGATCTATTGTAAGTAGGTAGGTACGAGTATTTTCGAGGGCCATACAAATATAACCTCTTTGTGCGAAATTAAATCAAATTAACTTTGCATAACCTAGTTCAGAATAAATTTATCAGTTGGTAGGTAATGTCCTAGGTTAGTAAGTTTCACAATTTTCTGTATTAAATAATATCTGTTTTTAACCTGATCATAGTTGAGATATTTACTCGAAATTTTGGTGACTTTTTAGACACCATGATAAGGGACTCGTGGTTGGTTTTGAATATTTTATTTGATACAGTTATTTGTGAAGCCCTTAAATGAAGAATTAAATCGATGTTTGTCTTCAGTAAAGTAATCTTTCCTTAGCCTGTATATCTTCGAACTCATTATCTACCTTCAGGTGAAATTGAGTTCAAATGCAAGCTTAGTCTATAATAAAAAAAGTGTACAAGTAAGTAGAGATAAGGTGTTATACACGTATACTTATGACACTTCCTAGAACGCCATTGCTAAGGCGCATCGAAATCGTTAGGTTTTGGAACAAAGTAGTAGCATAATACCTAAGTAGTTATACGTTTTCATAATTTACTATTTTGCATAACATATTTTTTTAACTGCATTTTATTGCTTATAATTATATTATACATTACATATCTTGACGTGTCGGTGTCTAAGTGGCCCAGTAGTCACAAAAAAATATATATTTTTTTGTGATATAAATGAATTAATAAATATTGCTCTACATTTTTTAAACAGCCTAGTGTAGCCTCAAAACGGATTCTATGCCAACCAGATAATGGATTGAATCCTTAACTTTTTGTGTATATTAAGTTATAAAACATTGCATGTGGGAGATTGTAAGTGGGAGTGTGTTTTATATGTGCATAAGTTATAAACTTATAAAAATATGTCTTGAAACAAGAATCAAACCTGCTACCTCTAGCATACCAGCCAACTCCACACCATTACGCTATTGAGGTACAATGCTTGAATACAAGAAATGATTAGCCATCTAACGCACTGGCGTATAATGTTAATAATAATGTCCGCCGGCAAAATAGTTCGTGCAATAACACAATAATTTCAGTATCTCACAGATCATTATAGGGCAAAAAACGTAATTACCTTTTGCGTACTAACATTATACGGTATCATAATAATTATTATTGTACAGTACAATGAAATTTACTCTCAAAAATTCCATAGAAACCTACTCGTATTATTTCGGTACCGTAATTGAATTACAAAGTGAATCTCTATCGTCTTTCCGTCACAAAATGTGCATCAACTTATGAATATGTACAATAAAAACATATTCAAAGCATTTTATTTTATTTCAGTGACTGAAAAAAGGTTAAATCTTAATAAATATGGCGCAAATACGGAAAAACTACGTGACAAATCAGTAACGCCATCTAGAGGTGCGTCACTGAACTTTGAGTTGTCGCATGTCACAAAATGATGTCGCTACTTGTATGCGACTGTAACTTTTGAAGTTAAACCTTAGGGCGCTTTGTATTAATGTTTTCCAAATAAGAGAGTTCAATTTATTTATTTTATAGTTTAAAATTAACGAATATGTTTAAGTACGCAGGTACCCTAGAAATCAAAATATCCCAAAGTAAAATAATTATATAGTTAACAAAAAATTGCGGCTTTCACGGAAACATCATAATTACAAAAAACCTTAGGATTTAATAGGGGTAGGTATTATTATCTCTCCACGTATACAACGAATTGTTTTCTTAAAAAACTACTCGTCTGATACCTTAATGTTTCGCAAACTTTGATAATTTACAGCAATTTTGCAGTCAAACAAGATTGCGAAATATCTGGACTAATCATTCGAAATAGCGATTCTTTTCCCATGCCTATTCCGTTTATCGAGCGATCACAATAAACGTTTGATTCGATTCCTTTATTTTTCATAATTAAAAGCAATTTGTGGGGTATTATAATCGAATTTGGAAGTCTGTAATAATTCAAGTGTTTTAACTGTCAGTGGGTGCACAAGAGTTGATCTCCCGGCACGTTGATTTATGGGTCGAATTAACTGATTTATCGATAGTAATTAGATGTAGTAGGACTATAAAAATGACGTATCTGCTTCTATTAAATTTATTGATTCAGTAGCAACTATGATCTATTTTTAGTTTAATTTTCATAAGGACTAGGCGCTTTGTAACTTATGTCAATTATAAGCAGAAATTTAAATCAATTTAGGTTAACTTGATGTTTTGGATTATTCTAGAAATACTATAAACAATGTGACCAAATTTAAGAAGATAGATCTAAGTAGATCTTAAATGTTTCTTAAATTAATAACTATACACTGGACTGGGAGTGAAAGAAAAACATAGAATGTGCCAGCTGCATCTCTTCCCGGGCATACTGTAAAAGTCGGTTAAGGGACAGAGGTTTTATTGGCATTTTTGTGGGCGATAGGCTGACCCCCTGTCACTGCAATAGCCTCTCGCAATCATTATAATACCTCATTAGTCAAACGTGCCATCAGTTAGTCTTTTAACCTCTGATGTTCTGCCTACCCCATAAGGGATACAGGCGTGAAGTTATGTATGTATGTATGTACAATTTAAGATATTTTATACGTGTCATATAAAAAAGAATAGATTGCATTACATAGAAAAGATTAACAAACATCTCACAACCTTTACAAAAATCTCGTAGTAGTAAATTAGGTTTTAACAACTAGCCAAAACTTATCATTTAAAAACTAACTTTATATTATTTATTTAACACTTTATGTAAACAGGTTCAAAAACAATGATTAGGATATTTACAATAGTGTAAGTACAAAGGTAGGAACTGCTTATTTCTAAAGAAATTTCTTCCCACAGACCTGACAATAGAGACTTTGATATAAAGGCAATAGTAGTGTCTACATATAAAAATACATTAAAAAATATATAATTGTTTATAAAAGGAAATTCTCAACTACTTTAGACAAGTAAATAGTGAAGATTACCTACTGCTAAATGAATTGTGATTTATTTATTTATTTTATTTACACTTCAGTTTACAGTACAGATAGTAAATGAGAAAAAAAAACAGTGTGTTGTGTAAGTACTACTAGACGGTCTTATCGCTGACGAGCGATTTCTTACAGACAATCAGTGATTGTGTTCGCCCAAAGATTAATTATTTATCTTCTAATATATAAAATTCTCGTGTCACAGTTTTCGTTGCCATACTCCTCCGAAGCTTGACCAATTTTGATGAAATTTTTTGTGCTTATCCGGTATCTATGAGAATCGGCCAACAGCTATTTTTTTTTATTTATATGGCAAAACAACGTTTGCCGGGTCAGCTAGTAATTCATAAATTTTCAGAGTCCTCTTAATCTAACATATTATCTAAATAGTGTCAGGCATGGTGCATTTCATCTTAGGTATCCGTATTCGCATATTTTATATCGTCGTAATCTTTTTTTGAAACCCTCTTTGACCCCGATCTCACACCAAAGCAAGAGACTGGGGAATTCGCAGGGGAAACTCAATCTCGGAATGGACTTAGTTCTTAATAGCAGTCACTGGAGACATATATTAAAAAGCCTTTTCTATGAGAAAGGTGGTCGCTAGCCAAAGGAACCACACCACGAAGCAGGTGTATTTCGGATAAGTTATATATAAGTGTGGCAGGGCTGTTTTTAGATGACACTACAAGGATGAAAAACAGTTCAAATATCGAAGCGTGACTATAAAACATATTTTTTATAGCCTAATGAAGATTGCATTTGCCCTGCAACCATCGTTACCACCATCTGAAGTAGCACGAACGAAAATTTGGTAAAATTATTTAAGATTTATTACAACAAAGATGATATAATTGTGTTTTGTTTTGAAGTTTTGAAGTATATTTATGTTAGAGCCGCTAGCTATTTTTGTATGAAAAAAAGATTCAGTTAGGATTGATTTATAGTTCAAGGTGCATTTTGCTGGATTCACAAAATATTATAGAAAAAAGGAGGGTTTGGATGAAGAAATGTTAAAAGAAAAAAAATGCCATTATTCAAACATAGCTGAGAATAATCTAAATATTTTAGGTCTTGTATTAAATATTTTTGTAAATTACCTAAATATAATAAGGTATCCATTTTGGTTTTTAAAATTGTGTAAACTTAAGCCTAAAGGTTCAATTATAGAGAATAATTATTAACATTATTTACATGATTATCATACTTCATATTAGTTTTTTTTTGCAAAATTACTACACGAGTATAAATTAATAAAAAAGTGAAAACATCTAAACATACAGTCCGCATTCTTTTCAAGCAACCAAAGTATCCCAAATTATTATTTCATCCAGTCATGCTCAGTTTTAACGGTTCACTCATTCCATTTTCAAATATCTTCGGCGCACGCGCCAGCTGGCGGCTGAATCACGCAACACTGATTGACAGCTGTCAATCAGGAACATAATAGGATCCATTTCAACCAATTAGGGTTCGGAATCTAAGTAACCTTTAAATAGTGATGAAAAGTAATAATAATGGTTTAATAGCCAATGATAATGTTTGGTTTGTATGGCTTTTTTCTGCGAATGTTTTTAGTTTGCTGACATCTGAGGGGCGTGAAGGTATGAGTTTATAGTGTTGCATTTTTCCTAAAGACATGTTTACCTTTTTTTAAAAAAAAATATTTTCTATTCAAAAATTATCATCTTCCTACATAGAATAAATCCATATGGTTTATACCTCATACCTACATTTTTTCGAAATTTACAACATATGTTTCAAAGCGTTTTTAGTGCATACAAATTCGAATTCGTATGCGTGGGTGCAAAAATGAAATGAAAATCATATTATATTATATTATATTTATTAAATAAACTATTGTATGAAATAATAAAAAAATCAGTTAATCTGGTTTTTAACTTCAAAATCTTAGAATGGATTATCTTCCTAAATTTATCAACTCCAGGAACTGCATCACGTATCGCACGCACTCTTCATGGCATTGCTGGTCTACTAATATAATTTTCTTTCATGCATATCATGTATACTAGACAATGTTCAATGTACGAGCATCTTATTTTTTTATTTTTTTTAGATCTCGTCCTTCTCATTAAGAAATTTTTTGAAAGTTACTTACATCAAAATTTCAAACATAGTTTTCGCTTTACCCAAAACACTAGTTAAGTATTCAAAAGATCACAATTTTAGCAAGTTCACAATTTTAAATTTATTTATCCCAAAAATAAGATCGCGTGTAGGTAATTACTTTGATTAACTTAATTTTTTGCTAGGACATAATTGTTCTACATTTCAAACCTGTAATTAGTTTTGACGAAAGGGTAACATAGAAATATTCGTTGGATTGTTTAAATGTTTATTTTTTGCGCCAGTTCTAGAGAACACAGGTAGTTTGGTGCAATTAAAAATATTACAATCCCATCGTTATTTTATTTGAAAATAAAAGGTGGAGATAAAGGCAGGAAATAGTGTTAATGGCGCCTTGTACTCGATTATGGCAAACAAAAATAACCGAATAAGGCACGTCTTGCTGTACTTGAGGGAGTTCTAGCGCCAACGCTTATGTATGGAAGTGAATCTTGGGTGTGGCAGAAGAGACATGGAAGCAAAATTAATGCTCTGGAGATAAGAGCTTTGAGGAACATGTGTGGATTGAAATTGAGTGATAGGGTACGCAATAGTGAAATAAGAAAGAGATGCGGATTGAAAGAAGGCGTAGTAAGTATGATTGAAAAGGGTATGCTAAGGTGGTTTGGACATTTAGAAAGGATAAATTAAAGTAGATTTACGAAAGAAGTGTACAGAGCACGATTGGTGATGTCAGAATGGGCCGCCGTAGGGGGCGGTCGACCAACTTGACGACATACTTAAAAAAGGCCTAGTTGAAAGTACCCGTGATCGGCGATCATGTATGTAACGATTAATGAACGTGGAGGAAGCGAAAGAGGTATGTCCGGATCGTAGCAGTTGGCGATCCGCATTTCCGAATTTGGAAAACGAATCCAATAATTGGATTGGAGATATATAGCGTGGAGATATAAAGCTGGTATACAACCAGATAGCTCGGAAGACCAACGTCATCCTTTTACATAAAAATAGCCATTTTTCTCTTTAGCGTATTATGAAAGGTTACTCAAGTTAAAAGTAATATTGGGATGCAGTTTTCATTAAATATATAGATTTGTCTTCAATTAATTTAATTTAAATTCAGATAACTTAAATTGGAGTTCAGTTATAAACTTTTAAATGGAATTAGTTTCAATTGGCCTACGAAACTAACACTGTAATGCCTATTTAATAACAATAATTAATATTTTTATATTCATAATAATCCTAGTGATGTTAAGAAAACTTACAGAAACCTCACGCTAGTAAATAAAGCATATTTTTACCTTGACTCTACTATATATTCAACCAAATCAACAAATTAAAAAAGAAGAGTTAAACTTACCATCTCCACTTATTATGAACCCATTGCGGGGCCATGAGTTCTTTCATGACACAATTTTTTCCAACCAGCTGTCAGCGCCCTATTTCGCAAATATTTGACAAATCTATAATATTCATAAATATAATACATTTAAATAGTTAAACCTTATCAACTCAGGTAGTCTGTTTAACAACAACATGATGGTTATTTAAGATGTGAACGCAATGTAATAACTATTTCGTCCAAAAAATGTAAGCTTCTATGTTCAAAGCAATAAAAAATTAACCATACATTTAAATTTGACCATAAAATCCTCAAAAATAGTAATGGTCGTAAAGAAGTCGGATATATCATTATAAAATATCAAACCGATTGTCTTGATGCGGTCCATGATTAAATGTAGGGTAAATGTTCTTATAATAGGCCAGCATTCGAACAGAATGACACAAAAAAGATAGAACACAGTAATTTTGTCTGGTTCTATACAAAATCTGCAAATTTGCGGTTACCGTTCGGCTTCTATGGGACGTGACTTCCGTTTTTTTGAATAACAAATGATTTGCGTCTGTCATTTGAAAAGGTTAATTTTATTTGACTAATTTTAGGGTGGAGTATATGTGTCGTATAATGTGTACTCCGATGACAAATAAGTAATGGGTCATTTTAAGTGACGATACTATTATTTAGAGTGACATTCTTTAGTTAATAATATGCATTTATAATCTTTTAATAACGTTTTAAAATCGGTTCTTTTGGTTTCACTTAAATAAAAAAGGGAACATAACAAAAGAGCTTTCAATGAACAATTATATAGCTTCAGTGTGTTAAACTCGTAAGAAACTACATTCTAAAATTATTTGATTGATTGCATAGAAAGATAAGTCTGGAACTCGGCGGCGCCCGGTTCGTTTCCAATACGCATGCAAATAGCGGTTTTGCTTGATACTGCCAGAATCATTCGCCGGTTTCTGTCTCTTTCGCCCTGATCCCCGACCGACTAGTCAGATTGACGGGTCTAGACTATCCACCAAAAGGTGTATAGTTGTAAGTATACATAATAATAATTAATTGTTAAGCAAAGTAAATTACCTGAGAACGGAACAAAGTCTGCATGCGGAAAAATATATCTGAAATTACTGACTCATATTCCATAACAGCATCGAAGTAAATAAACTAATTTTTAAAGACGATTAATTTCTGACTTATTCTTCGAATATGTGTCTGGGGATTTAATTATTATTATTATTGAATAAAGTTAAATAATACTTATTAAAGCGTTAGCCAAAATCAGAGATATAGTAGAATTTCAAAGATATAACATGTCAACATTTAATAAACAGTAAGTTTTGTAACCTCCACTACTATTTAAACAATATTATGATATTAGTATTGTAGTTGTATGTATTTTATATAAGTATATTTAAAGTAGATTTTATATTATTTTTATGTATTTGTATGTATATTCATAAGTATTTAAGTAGTTTATACGATATTATCGATTAGTACACACTATTATTGCATCTTAACCAAACTCTCCAGTCTTGGGTCTGCTGGAAGAAATTTCATAAGAGATAAGCAGTACCTTTGTACTTATTTTTGTTCAATGTGTTTCTTTATTGTATCTAAACTTATGTGTACATAAATTGTTAAATAAATAAATAAATAAATAAAACGACGTTGATTTAGTCTTTCAACCATGTAAACACAAGTCAACAAAACTATTAAACTAGTTTGAATCTCTATATTTTATCGATTTTATATGTCGACATAGACTGTATCAACTCTGCAGATTTTGTTACCGAAGATATAGAATATCGTTTTAGATATAATACCTATGGATTGTCACATAGACAACAAAAACGCAAGCATATTTAATTCTCATATTTAATTCTTCCACTTACATCACATGGAAACTATAGACTAAAGCATAAATGTCTTAGTCTATTGTTAAATATTAAGTCCATAACCATTTTAGTACCTTGGCTTAGACTAGACCTACCGGCCTCTCATCCGTGGGATGAATGGCTGTGGGGGTCAGTCCGTCTGCCGAGGGATACGGGGATATCCGCCCCTGCTCAAGGGAGTTCGCGGAGGTGCGGCGTGCCTGGTGTTCTCGACACGCTGCATGTAGAGGGTTCCACGCAAGCGGATGGCGCCAGCGGTTTCTTGGTTGAATGCTTCGGCTTGCCCGTGATCCCGCCACTAGGCGCGGAGGAGGAACACCTTGGGGTTTTAGTTGGTTAAAGTCCAGACATAACTTTGTCGCTCCCCCGAGCGTCATCATATCCATAGAGGATTTCCCCAAATAAAAAAAAGGCCTACCGACCCTAAATACTCGTAAACGTGTAAAAAAAGGCAACTAATTTGCGTGACACTCACGTGATGGTAGGATTCCATCAGAGTTCACCTGTCTAGCGACCACCCTTCATATAAAATTTGCCGCTAAATGCCACAGTAACGGCGGTGATAAGTAACTGCAATATTTTATGAATGGCCAGTTCCTTCCTTAACCAGTGTACTGCTATCTTCGATCTTAAGTACACTTACTTACAAGTGAGATTGAGGTAAATCACGGATTTGGTCTTTAAAAAAATAATTATAATAACAGAACAGTTTGTTTCCCCAATTGCCTGGTAACGGGGCAAAACCGGCGCCGAAGTTGAAAGCTCAATCGATTACAAAGCAGCCCGTCAGAAACTCCTTCATATAAGTTATTCCAAATTTAATTATACCTTTACTTCATAGAAAATAACTTTTGCAAATTAGCTACCTAATTTATATTTCACAACTAATTTAAATCCAACCACATTCGAACCGTAAACATGAGTCATAGTATAAGCGCTACAATCTTATGGGAACAAAGTCGTTACGCTGAGATTAAACACCAAATAAATACGTCTAAATTATAGTTCTGTTGTCTTAAGCGCAACCTTTGGAAAAAATATAAGGATCAGAAGTACTAAGAATTTGAGGCGGTGGATTGTTATAAAAAATTGCACCCGTTGAAGTCTTAAGTATCGTAAGTTGTATGTGAATCAAACAGATTTGTATTTTTTGTTTAAGGCAGTATTGAACGACTTTTTATTTAAGTATAATAAGATCTAATAAATAAATCTTAATAAGAGAAAGCAATTGAATTTTTTGCTTTCACAAGTTGATCGCATTTTGGTAGGGTACCGTAACATACTGCTTGAGCGCGCCTTATATTGAGAAATAAAGGCGGATATGGCGCGAACTGACAGTATGTCATGTTTTTATTTTAATTTGAAATATTTTCGTTCTGACGAAAAACGCTTTAGTTTTGTTATGATTCTGGCCCCAAACTTCAGAAAGGGCTGATCAATGTTTATTTTCGGAGAAAAATCTCTGAATTCTATAATCCGCGAAGCGTACCGCTCCACCATATTCTAATAATAAGTTTATTTGTCCCCAGTGTGAATATTTATGTGTGAATATTAAGTGTGCGAAGCAAAAGTATTTTCCTTGTGAAATAAATAATAATAATCTCAAACAGTCATTCTTTAAATTATCTCACGACCCCCGTTGCATGGTGGAGCCGCGCGGTAGTCTTAGGTAGGGCCGAATAATATTATTCTTGTTTTGACAGAAGACCCCTACCGAGTAAAGGAAGAATTCGCCCAAGGAAGGGTAACAAGAAGAGTAAAAAAAACGTACACCTCTCGCAGCCAAGCAGTAACGCCCAATAATTGGTAAAAGAGAACGAAAAGGAAAGCACTGAACATGGAGAAATTTAGCGGTCATAAGGTTGTATGCGTGTCCGAGTTTTTTAATCAATATAATCTTATCGCCGTCGTGAACCGATATGATGATGCGGCGAAGAAGATCGTCATGCAAACGTATTTAGAGGGCCCGGCCCTACATTTCTACAGGTCCGTCATCGATTCGTGCCAGAGCTTCGAGGAATTAAAAGAAAAATTTATTGCAGAATTTTCTAAAGACGTTGACTACGTGGCAGAATTTTATTTGAGAAAACAACAAACAGGGGAAGACCTCGTCACCTTTTATTATGCCCTAGATGCCTGTGCAGTCAAAGCTGGTCCGATCATCACGGACGGGATTTTCGTAAAACATTACCTGAAAAATGTATCCTATACGAATAAATGTAGACTCGCCACCAGAGTCTACGAAAATAAAAAAGATCTAAAGGACACGATAGTACAAATGCAGGAACTCTTCGGGGGAGGAGCAGAGATGATGGAACTCAACCGATCCACGTTAATTCAGGTTCGACATCGGTGGACCAGCCTACGCCACGTACCCCAATGCAAAATATGCAAACGGCATCGACAGCGGAAAAAAGGGACCGTTTTTATACACCGATGGGAGGAAATAATGGGAACGCCAGGGGAAAAATTAACCCGAACATTTATAAACGCGAACCTTATTCTTTCAGAAACAGACGACATGATACGGGTGATGCACCTCACCCAAACGCCAACCGGCGTCAGTAAATAATATGGAGTCTTCACTGATGCCGGACGAAAATAAAAGAACTCCATACAAGGTTAGCCCATTAATTAAATTAAAATTAGCTAATTTAGAAATTTGTGCTTTAATTGACACAGGTGCATCAATTTCCGTGATTTCTGAGCAACTATGTGTAAAACTCAATTTAACAACACATAACGCTGATGGGATTATAGTCAGAGCCATTAATGGAAATAGAATGAACGCCTCTGGGAAAGTCACAGCTTGTCTACTTATCGAACAGATGATATTTATGCAAGATTGTTTCGTGGTCCCCAATATAGAAAGAGACTTAGTCCTCGGGCAAGACTTTCTTCAAAAGTTTGGTGCTATAATAGACTTTCAAAACAACTGTGTCCATTTAAGTAAAGTTGTATGTGATTTTATCTCTGTTTCTAACGAGTGTAATGTTATTAATAATTTTCAAAATACTTTAGATATTATACAGGTTACCCAACGACTAGGTAAAGAGGAATATTTATATTTTTCGAATTTAGTAGATTCGAATGAAGATAGGTTATGGAACATGGTGGTAGCCAATAACAATAAAAATGACTTTAATTTGTCCCCAACTTTATTAGAATCGGAGCATAATGACTTATTAGAGATGATAAATAAATATCAGAAAGCCTTCGCGTTAGATAAAAAAAGCCTAGGTAAATGCAATCTAACTAAAGTGACGATTGATACAGTTGATGAAGTTCCGGTACACAGAGCGCCTTATAGAATATCAACCGAGCAGCATAACATCATTCGCGATCAAGTCGCGGAGATGCTCGAATGTAATGTTATCCGTAAGTCACGAAGTCCGTATGCGTCACCTGTGGTTTTAGTAAAAAAACCAGATAATAGTTGGAGATTTTGCGTAGATTATAGGAAATTAAATAAGAAGGTGGTTAGTGACTCTTACCCACTACCTATAATTGAAGATGTGATTTCACAATTGAATGGCGCTAATTATTATGCCGATTTAGACTTAAATTCAGCTTATTGGCAATTGGAAATTTTGGAAAAGGATAAACATAAGACGGCATTCGTTACCCCGTCAGGTTTATACGAATTTAATGTATTACCTTTTGGATTGAAAACTAGCGGAGCATTTTTCCAAAGAACCATGGACGAAGTATTAGCTGGCCTTAAATATAATAACGTTATCATTTTTATAGATAATATCATTGTCTACGGAAAGACGTTTAATGATTTTTTAAATGCTCTCGAAAGAGTTTTTCAACGTTTAATTGCGGCGAACCTTACGCTTAAACCTTCTAAATGTAGTTTTGGTTACAAAGAAATCACCGTTTTGGGACATACCATCTCTGGAAAAGGTATACTGCCTGACCCCAAAAATATCGAAAAAGTAAAAAAGGTTAAAATACCAAAGAACGTAAAAGAGTTAAAATCGATTCTTGGATTATTTTCTTATTACAGAAAGTTTATAAAAGATTTCTCTTCATTGACCCTTCCGCTAACAAATTTGTTAAAAAAGAATACAAGGTTTATTTGGGGTGAAACCCAACAGAAATCATTCGAGGAAATAATTTCCTTAATGATTAACCCACCGTTATTACGGCATTTTAATAACGATAAGGAAACATGTACAAGATTATACGTGGACGCAAGTGATTTGGCAGCTGGAGCATGCCTAATGCAAGGGCAGCGAGAAGAAATGTTACCTATATGTTTTGCATCACGGAAGTTAACTGACGCAGAAAAGAAATATTCAATTACGGAGAAGGAATGTCTGAGTTTGGTGTGGGCGCTGAACTATTTCAAGCATTATTTGTGGGGACTAAAATTTCAGATAGTCACTGACCATAAAGCGCTATGTTGGTTAAAGACAAGAAAAGACATGTCTGGCAGATTAGCAAGATGGGCCTTAGCGATCCAAGCGCATGACTTCGAAATCGTACATTGCTCAGGAAGGCAGAATGTAATAGCAGATTTCCTAAGTAGGAATCCTTTGAGCGAAGAAGAAGTGAATTCAAAGGAAGGAGTAGACGACGGTCTTCAGGTTTTTTCTTTAGATGTAATGAATATAGCGCAATGCCAAAATGAAGACGAATTTTGCCAAAAATGGTATGGATTAGTGTCGGCGAGAAGAAATAATGGATATAAAGGTTTCGTTGTCGAAAATGGAATTTTATATAAATGTGTAATAGATCACGACGTAAGAAAAAAGTTAATTGTGTTACCTAAGTGTTTGTTTATTGAAGTGATGTGTGAATTACATGATAACGTACGAACAGGTGGTCATTTCGGAATAATGAAAACACTAGCAAAATTTAAAGCACGTTACTTTATGCCTAATGTGACGAAAGAAGTTGAAAAGTATATAAAGGGTTGTATACCGTGCCAAGAGAAGAAAACGTATAAGAAAGTGGTTCCTTTACGTCCAATGATAATCGAGCGTTTATTTGATAGAATCGAGATGGATATACTAGGACCGTTTAATCGTTCGTCGGAAGGTAATAAATATGTGATAGTATGCATCGAGTGTTTTACGAAGTATGCCATTTGCAAACCAGTGCCACGAGTAACTGCACAAATAGTGCATGATTTTGTGATACATGAAATTATTACAAAATTCGGAATGGTCCGCGAAATATTAACTGATAGAGGTTCTATATTCACATCTCGGTTGTTTAAGTCATTATGTAGACAGTACGGTATCACACAGTCCCTGGCTACCACTATGCACCATCAAACCTTAGGTTTGGTAGAGAAATTAAACCAAACTATTTCATATTCATTATCGAAGTATGTAAATTCAACCCAAAGGGATTGGTGTAGAATTTTACCTTTTGTGGTTTATGCATATAATTGTTCTATTCAAGCTTCTACCAAATTTTCTCCGTATTATTTAATTTATGGTAGAGAACCCGAAATTCCGTCAGACGAGAGGTTAAATCCTGATAGAGACGTAAGCGCGCGTAGGAAAAGAAATGCATATGTAAATGCGATTAATAAAGCTAGAGAAAATTTGAGGAAAGCTTGTATAATACAAAAACGTAATTATGATAAGAAGGCTTCAATTGTAAAACTTCGAGTAGGACAATTTGTTTTATTACATAATCCAAAACGGATGACTGGTAAAAGTAATAAACTTAGTCGACCGTATAAAGGTCTATTTCGTGTATGTAGATATATAGGACGTGACAATTATTTGGTAAAACGAATTCAAAATAACCAAGAAATGATTGTGCATGTTAATAGATTGAAACCGTTTCAATTTAGGTAATTTGGCAAATATAAATCTTTTAAGGATTATTTTTTTTAATTAATATGATTCTGTTTATGTTTATCTATTGATTAATGATAGTTTATATCTAAAAAAAAAATATTATAAAAATTTCAATTTAACATTTGTATGATAAAGGGTGTTCCGATACATGTAATTTGAGATCAAATGTTGATTTTACTTTTGAGGTCAAAGTAATTTAAATGTTATGTGTATTATAGTAAGTAGAATATTATCTCATTCCATTTATTTAGATTGTATGCAACGATTAGAATTTCGTTGGACTATTAATGAAATATTTGGAGGATAATGCTAATGATTTTTTTTTCATGTAATAATTGGGAGCGCCTCATCATGCGAGACCGCTGACACCAACAAAGATGTCGCGACTCCTGATGAGGAGACTCCTCTGGCGGTTGGACCGATTCATCGTGCAAGACCTGCCGATGAAGATCCAAGCCGATAATTTTAATATTTTTTTTTTATGATGATAAGATCGGTAGGATATTGTATTCATTTAACTTTTAGTTTATAAGTGTTTTATTTTTCCTTAAAGTTTTTTTTTATAAGAAAATTTCCTTAAAGGGGCGGTATAACTATCTATCAACTATCTATCACGTATTTTGATTTTTGGTCTTTGACACTAATCAGTATTACCGAAGCACTACGGAAAAATTTTCTTATAAAGGCTATGTCTCGTTCAAGTGATTACACGAGGGGTCAAGGCCACGCCCATTGAATCTCCATCAGAGAGAGGGTGATAGCTGTTTCGGCTATACGGCGGAGATTCGCATGTAGTTACGAGTGCGGGATGAAGTTATCTATCAGAACATTAGGTTCTGTGCGATAACGAACTTCTTGTAGGTAAGTTCACCGCGAAGTTAGTGTAGGCAGGTAAAATCTCATTTAGGTAGGTAAATATTTTGGTCTAACTTGTGATTATTGTAATGTCATATGTCTCACTTTGATATAGGTGGATTCGACAGACCTCCACAACATATGATATAATGGATACTGGCCAATGTCATTCCGCCCAGGTTGATCCATTTTGTATTCTTACAACCCCGATTAAGTCTTCTATTTTGTATCCATCTATAACTTGTATGATATTCTAGCGTTTGTCACTTTATTGTATTTTGGACTGTAGAGTCAATCTGAATTCACTTTACAACGTCGATAATATTGTAACGACGTTTTTTGATTAAAGCTTAGCTAGACGGGATCTTGTCTTATTTTTGTGGGTTTTTTTAGGCAAGGCTCTACTGACAGAGATTTGAGTTGACTGTATGATAGTTTGGTTATTAAGTTGAAACGGTCGCACTCGAAACTCTAGCGGTAGGGGGCTCATCTATGAGTACTCCCGTACAAACTGTATATTCCCAAAATAGGTAGATTCCAACCGTAGAATTAAGGTGACTATGTAACTAAAATTTATTTAACCGACTTCATCGGATTAAATAAATTTAAACGTGAGGGGGCGGTCGTAACATACTGCTTGAGCGCGCCTTATATTGAGAAATAAAGGCGGATATGGCGCGAACTGACAGTATGTCATGTTTTTATTTTAATTTGAAATATTTTCGTTCTGACGAAAAACGCTTTAGTTTTGTTATGATTCTGGCCCCAACCTTCAGAAAGGGCTGATCAATGTTTATTTTCGGAGAAAAATCTCTGAATTCTATAATCCGCGAAGCGTACCGCTCCACCATATTCTAATAATAAGTTTATTTGTCCCCAGTGTGAATATTTATGTGTGAATATTAAGTGTGCGAAGCAAAAGTATTTTCCTTGTGAAATAAATAATAATAATCTCAAACAGTCATTCTTTAAATTATCTCACGATCCCCCGTTGCAGTACTTAGACACGAAAATAATATTGAATTTTATAAAATATTTACTTCGAAGCTACCTTAGGTTAGTTTTTCTGGTTAAAGCTAAGATTGCAACGGCTCTAGTCACCAAGACCGACGTGATTAAATTTTGCATCAAGTATACCAACAGTCTGTGAATAGAATAGAAACGTGAATAGAAATTTGATTGTCACTCATGATTATTATGCAAGTAAAGACACGGGAAAGTCGAGTTAAATGAATTAGTTCTGGCTCTTATTTCACTTAACATCAGATAAAATTACGTTTTAAATCTTTTTCAATAAGCTATTGAATTACCGATGGTTAAATACAATTTCTAATTAGAATTAGTAAAATTGACCTATATATTAGCACACTGATGTAATTGACGGTTAAACATGATTAAGATTTAAGAACTGTAATACTTACCTACAATATTCTAGAAATAAATGACTATTTTATATTATTCTATTCTATGTGTATCAGAAAAAATGTTGATAATAACACTTTTTGAGCAGGCATAGAGAAATTTGCCAATGTTCAATGTTGTACACGGCCAACATAATGACCTATAAATACACTTGAACTAAGCCACATTATTTGCACATTAAAGAAAAAATAATCTACTACATATTAAAAGTCAATCTATAAACCGGAAAAATACATCAATAAACTATTGAATCTATAAATATCTGATGTGATTCATCAAATATAAGAAAGGAAACTTAATAATCAAAGTCAAAATTCAAAGTCAAAAAATTATATATTTCGTAGGAACATATAGTCAAATTATTTACAAATTGATCTGAATCAACACCACTTCGGAAAGACGATCTGTTGAGAAGACGTGGCAAAAAACCCAACAGCAATCATCTTTTAAAAATACACAATAACATTTTACTGTCAGGTAATCCTATCTTGCATCCGGACATCTTATAGTAGTTGCTCTGCGCTGTTTCTGCAGCACAAAGATAGCTTTAATATCGGGGGCATTTACAAGAGAATGCCGTATGTCATCAAGCTATGAAAATAACCACAATAAACCAATTGCGCAGTAGCTTCATTAGAGATACTTCGCATCTTTTTGACGGCATATGCTGCAGGACTAATCTTCGCTAATCTTTCGATTTGATATTAAATATTATTTTTATAATTTTATATTATTAATAATAAATAAACATGCACGAATCGATGCCTTATTGTATTAATCTCACAAATAGCTCGCTCCCAACGAGATTTGAACTCGATAGTGACTCTGACATAGAGTGCATTGGCAGAAGTATTGAAGACCTCCATGGGGCAGTGGTCGAGTATTCAGCTACGACGTGAGAGGTCCTGTTTTCAATTCACAGCAAGCTTAGGCAACGATTTTTTATAAGCTGGCTCGTGTATACACTAAAATTCAAAAATTCAAAATTCAAAAAGTTTTATTCATCTTAGGAATTTCACAAAACACTTGATGAAGTCAGTCATCACATACTTCGGCTTTAACTAGTTGTTGATAGTTGTTAAATAAGATATTACAGTAGACCAAGAGACAAAAAAAGCCGGCGGAAAAAAACTCTTGGCACTCTTTTTCAGTCAAAATTATCAAATTAATACAAATTGGTACAGTACAAATAGATTGTGACATGAAAAAAAAACAAACACAAGACAGCTAATTGTGAGAGCCAATGTCATGCCACAACCAAATTGCTTACATAGCAGATGCAATTAGCTATGGATGCACAATACGAACATGACAAACTGGGACCAGAGTATTTGAACAAGAATGGAATAAAATAGTCATAGTATCATTAGCAAAACGACCTGGCACCGCTAGCAGCACCCGTTCACGAGTTAACGCAAGCACCAGCCATCACCCTCCTCAACCATATTTTAGGGAAGAGGGTAACCCGATACTTGACGCTACCACTAGCCATACCGCCTGAGGGAGCATGACGTTCTTGCTGATGTCTTGACAAGAAAATAAGTGATTGGGACAGTCACCAGTATGTCATACATATACTGCACAGCCAAGCCGTAAACAAAATTATTAAGTAATTAGAAACTTTTAGAAATATCCTGTGTGCTTAATCCCATGCCTTTTTATCATCTAATGGTCGTATTACAGAACAGTACTCATGTATTGATACTAGTTTTGAAACTAGTATCAACGACTTTCTTTATTACAAAACGTTGCCTAATACTAGATTCAATGATCAGATATCACTTGAGTACTAAATGATTTGAACTGTGTTCACGCTTATTATAGAACTTTACTTATGCATATGCCAATGATTGAAACTAGTTTCACAACTGTATTCACTTGAGTGTGCTGTCTACCATACTTGAGCGTACTTCAAAATAAGTTTTTGATGTTGTGACCTGCGGCTTAGAGAAAAACTAGATAGGTACGCGATTCGTGCCTTCTTTAATAGTGATCTGTATTAACTACAATAGATCCTTTCAGTGATATTGACCATTACGATAATATTTTTATAACAACTTTGAACTTTTTAAAACAAGTTTGAACTTGCCTTTCGTAAATAAAAACTAGGTATATTGGAATTTATAATTTTAAGTGACTTTACTTAGTAGTTGGCAACATTACATTTAGCTTTTTCGTTTCGTATTATTTTTGAGTGATAAATATAAATATATTTTCATAGTAAAAAGAAGCGACAGTTATAATTTAACGGTACTGCTTCTATCGAAAAACAGATAAATAATTCAAAACATTGGCAATTTTGTCATATATCTTATAGAATTTAACGCAATTTATAAGACATTATAATCTAAACGTTGCGTGTAACGTAACAGACCATTAGTTTTTGTTTTTAAATGTAATGGGAAACAAATTTTTTTCAAAGAAAACCCAGTATCAACTGAGTCAGATATTTGAAACTAGTTTCAGGTAATCTGGTTTTGATAATTGTTTTGTAATAAGACTAAAGCTCAAGTCAAGAATCAGCTGGTGAACAACGCTTACGTGAAACGAGTATTAAGTCTCGTTCTGTAATACGAGCATAAGTAATCTTTAGTTTTATAATAAGCTTTAGAGTGAGAGTGTTTTTAATGATTGATTTAAATTTATTGAATGGCAGGGATTGAATTGACTTCGGAATTTTATTATATATACGTATTGACATTCCAATAAATAATTTGCTGCTTTTAGCCAGCCTTAATTTAGGACCGCCACTAGTTCCGCCTTGTAGTCATCATAACAAAAGCTTGCATAAAAGAGCCATCGACGCTCTCCATAGTGTAGTGTAATAGACGCTATACGCCAATCATGACAGGTTCAATTCCCACACGGAATAAGAAAAAAAAATGTTCCAAGTCTAGGCGTTTATCTATACATGAATGTTATATTCTAGGTTCGCTACATGGTATCTCATAACACAAGCTTCCCTTACTGTGGCCATGTAGTTGGTGTGATTGTCTTGGGATTTTTTGTTGCTTGCATACATACATAACTTTACACCTGTATCCCTAATGGGGTAGGCAGAACACCGGAGGCTATAAAACCATCTGATGTCACTTTTGACGAGGTATTATTATGATGGAGTGAGACTATTGCAGTAACAGGGGGTCAGCCTATCGCCTATAAAACCTCCGTCCCTTAACTTATTTTTACAGTATGTCCGATGAGATGAGAAGCAGCTGGTACATTCTATGTTTTTCTTTCGCTCCCAGTCCAGCATGGATGAAAGGAGTTTATTTTATTTATGATTAAGACTCTCTGGTATAGAGTGCATTGGCAGAAGTATTGAAGACATCCGTGGGACAGTAGCCGAGTGTTCAGCTACGGCATGAGAGGTCCTGGCTTCGATTCTCAGCCTGGCAAGTTAAGGCAATGAACTTTTGTAAACTTGGTCGAGTCTGGATATAATAGGATACCTCCTAGTAATACTTTATGCTCTTCATAACAAAAACTTGTATAAAAAGGCAAAATGGTTGGTAGTTAGTATTTGTAGAAAGCAATTTTTTTACCAACACCAAATTTTTGACGAACCGTCAAATTTTCCGAAAATCACAGATGTTATATAAAAAATCGTAACATCAAACAGTAGGACTCATTATATAATATTTGGATTCGGAGTATCGAAGACAAAAAGTGGATTCACCTAGAGTTGTAAAAAACTCGAGTCTTGAAGTCTTAATTTCGAGACTTTTCAAGACTAGGACTCTTTAGTCACATTGTGTCCGAGTCCTTTGAGTCTTCCAAGTTCTTTGAGCTAGTCATAAACTTGAATAGGTGTATTATATTATCTAATGTTGTGTGGTTTGAGCACTTCAAAGAACGGCTAACTAACGTCATCCTGTCGCTACGTAGCCCGCGAAACAATCTACTCAATTTATCCCGGTTATAGAAAATGAAATAAATTGACCTCTTGCGAGAGAAAGTTTTGTTAAAACGACTTGTCATTCTATCTTGGTCTATTTTGATTTTTTAAGCTGTTTTATTGCTAAGAGGACTCAGTCGAGTTCTTTTAAAACGACTCAGTCTATGAGTTCTTTTTGGCAGGATTCGAGTCTTTTTACAAAAGATCCCAAATTCTAAAGGATTTGAGCTCTCAGTTTTATTCTTAAGACTCGAGTCTTCAATAATGGCTTAAGTTTTATGAAATGAGTTTCGAGTCTTTTGTTTTATTTTAGTCTTATTGACGCATACTCATCGTCAACTTTTAACACTTGGAAAGTAGAAAAAACACACGACTGTATTTGATGGGGGTATTTTTAATTTATACTCGTTATCGGGTGTATATTTAACGGGTGATACCGACAACTTCATTTTCTTCTTCTTTAGCCCCTAAGGTTGTCTGGGTCGTTACTAATATTATAAATGTGAAATTTTTAATGGTTGGATATATGAATATTTGTCAATTGATTACGGCAGCACGGCTCAACGGATTAGGATGAAATTCGACATAGTGATAGGGTACAGTTTAGAATAGCACATACGCTATTTTTTTGTAGGCTAAGATATTCCCGCGAGATTCGTAATTGTGCGGGTAAAACCGCGCAAAACAACTAGTATATAATATTAATATTTATTTATTTCAGGCACCTTAAGAATAGTAAGATGTAAATTACTAAATCTAATGCCCATATTAAATATATACCTTATCCTAATACAAATAAAATATATTTAAAAACTACACAAATTCAAGTAACACGCATACCTAAGCTTCAGCGCTGTATGGAGTCGAGTGTCCGTCCTCAGATGCGACGAAAATGACCTTTGCTGCCCTCATCCAGAATTTACTTTGACTAAATCGTCGTCGGTCCACCTTGCAAAACTGCATAAACAACCCCTTTTCATCCTTTTCGTCACCTTTAAATTAATTAACTGGCTTCCATATTTTTATGCGCAGTGACATTTCATTTTTGTTTATCTCATTTCAATACTATTCTGACAAAGATACAACTTATTCTATAGTTCATGTCTCGTTCGTATACATACTATGGTAGTTTAAGAAACTTACACGACTTTCAAATTAAAGGCTACTTTATGTGGTCGGGTCATCTCTAAGGATCATCCAACGTATCTCCAAAATTTATGGCGTTTTTTAAGCGATAAATTGTCTAGATTAATCTTTAAATGGTCAACTTATACAATAATATAAGATAAAAAACGCGTGCTAGATAACTAAAAAAAGCCAGTTTAAAATAACATTTGAAATGGAAAGAAACATTAAAGAAAAGAAATTGATATATCATACTTTAAAAAAATACGCTTTCACATTGAAACATAAATTGTAAAAATCAATAATCCAATTTGAATTGTCATCATTTAATATATCTGTTTGTTAAATAGTTTGTTAAAATTAATTTCTCGATCTCATCAAACCTTATATTGTCTCGTCAATATTACGACCACGGTTTTTAAAAATTTAAATAGGCAGTATAAATTCAAGATAAACTACACAATATAGAATATATAATTACGATATTAAATAAAAATAATGAAGATGATTATAAGCGATGAAATCCAGTTTAAATCATTAATAAAAGCTTATTAATTACCCACAACAAGAACTACCCAGGAATATCTGCATGTGGATGTACATTTATTAATTAACTAGCTGCTGCCCGCGACGTCGTCTGCGTGAACGCTATGCAGCACCAAACGCACCTACGATTATAACACTGCTAGCGTGATAATATGTAGCCTATATGTTGACCCGACTTCTTAACTATCTTCATGCCAAATTTGAAGTAAATCCATGCAGTACTTTTTGAGTTTATCCCGGAAAGACAAACAGACAAACAGACAAACAGACAAAAATTCTAAAAACTATATTTTTTGTTTCTGTTTCGATTGTAGATCATACCCCAAGTATTCTTTTAAAAAAATATTCAATGTACAGTTTTGACTTTCCTACCATTTTATTATATGTATAGATTAATGTGCCAATAACTCAATCCTGAAAACAAAACATTTTGCGCAACATACTTCAAAGAGACAATATATCACAAAAAACACACCGTCAAATCCAAAACAACTTAAACTTCTTCCTAGATTGCTTCGACCCAAAAACGAGGACTTCCAAAATCACCTGTAACAGTTCCACCCAAAAAGCATTATATCGATCTCGCCGCACGACTTTTGCCTGCAGCCAAGATGCTTATTAGGGCTGTACCATGCACCTGTGTGAATATATTTTCATAATCCTCCTAATTAGAGGTTTGCAGATATTCCCAAAGCCGGAGCCAAACGGTTGGGCTGGTTGGTTTGGAAGCAATAAATTCATCGACATTTGACCCCGATGGACGAGGTTTTGGGGAAATGGCCGCGGGCGCTCGTGCTCCACCGATACAGATGTATGGTGTAGAGAGAGTATTTTTTTATAGTGAATTATGATGTTAAAAAAATATTAAAACGAGTATTAAAAATGATAATTCTAAATTTGAATACAAGATTCGATAATCTTAGATAGAATTTAATATTCAAACAAAAATGAAAACACAAATTTTGCAGAACAAAATCGATATATCATAGAGTAAAAATTACACCTTGCAAAACGTATTTTTATGAAGCTCGAGATAATGCTCAATAACTTACATCAAAAACAATTTGCGCAGCGTCGAATCTCACATAAATCTGACTCCAGCTGACTTTGTTCTTGCGCTTCTACTAATGTGGGGTAATATTTATCGTGCAATCGTCAACTGAAGTGAAAAGCCCCGAGGCTGCTTCGGCTTACGTTGTTCCCACGTGAGATCAATGTTTGGATTGCGTGCGACCTCTCATACTGGCCACTCACATTCACATTCGAATCTCTCAAAGATAGCACATGCTACAAAAACTCCCTATTAAAATAAGTTTTAATTCGAGTGGGTTGAAATTTCTGTTTTAAGTCTTCTACTCTGTGGCACCTTCATTAGTATCTTGGTCGTAATATGGATCATCATGTACGGATGCTTTAGCTGCTTCAGTGGACTCCACTGTTTGCTCCAGGCTAAGATCTCGGTTCTCACCTTCGACTTCTTTTATGGTCGTGGGAACTTGACCGTAGAGATTTTATTAATGATAAGACATTTTTGTACACTTATTTTGATGTTAAAAAATTGAAGGAATTTCAAAAATAAACCTAAAACCTAGAGCTTTAATTTTGGTTCCGTTGAAATTTTTTCGGCATTTTTATTAAACTTCCTTAAAACAAAGTTCGGTTTTTCGTATAATCCCTTCCAATTTAGTACGGATGAAAGTATAATTTGGGTTCCTGTAATCGCAGGCGTTCAGTATAATAACAATACTAGCAACAAAAGTGATTACAAGCGTTTACCAGATGATTCGGTAATCGATTGAACATGCAATAACATTGGGAACAGGGCTCAGGGTATGCAAGGAATTCCTTAAGAACGTCAGGACTCGGGTTATAACAATTTATGGAGCAAGTTACCCGGTAAGTATAGTGTTTAACTAAGTTATGTTAATGTGTTTAATGCAATAAAAATTCCAATGTATAATGTTGGTAAACATCTTCTTTAAATGATCAAGGTTAAAGTCAAGTCTCCGTCAGTAAATTTGAAAGCTTTTTGATAACAAGATATACAAAATAATCTGTTAGTTTTCCTTAAAAAAACTGATATTTGATTAGATTTCACCGAAAACATCTTCAAAGTAATCATTAATTTGTAAGCGTTACCCGCTCATCCCAGGTTACCACCCCGAATCTTTGCGGTCCATTTAACTTGATTCGTTACAGCCTACCGCCAATTAGGGTCAATTTTCGGCTAGTACAAAAGACCCGTGTTGTCCTAAAGATCATTGGTTGGTAATTAAAACAAATAGGGTCAAAAAATGGCCGCCTGAGGCGCCACGAGGGCGTTGTCGGGCGCGCGACCCGCCGTCGCCGCAAGCGAACCTACCCCCTCATTATAAACTTAATCTAATTATTGAATTCGTACAATGTTGTGTTTACATTTTTTTTTCTAATTTACTCCACTATACTTAAAAATGAATGCGTAAGCGCTAAATGGCACGTTTAGGGCAATATATCATAAGAATGAACGTCACTGTAGCGCCGGCACAATTTTCTCACGATGCCCTGAACTTTTTTGGGACAAACGTTTGAGCTCTGGTAGATATTAGGGCGGTATCATAAGCTTAAAGCATCATTTGCTGGTTTGCATCTAGATGATTGTCTTTGCTTTATTGCATTCTTGCGACGGCAATTGTTTTGGGGTTGCTTTCCAAATTATGGAGTTTTGTTGATTGCTTTTTTAAAGATGAGTCATGTAAGGATAGCGTAGGATAAGTTTAAGGGAAATAGAGTAATAGTAGCTTCTGACAATGAAACGGTTTTTATTTAACATTACTGTAATATATATTTTTAAAAAGCGTGTCTTTTTTTCCAGCGCATGTTCCTTAGCTACTTATAGTCAAAGTTATAGATAAAGCAAAAAGATTACATGAAGGTTCGGATGCCAGGCTATCCATAAGTCTAATATTTATTTCTTTCATGACACTTTTGTTCAGAATTTGTACTTATATTCTACAACCTTGTATAGACTTAAGAGAAGACAAGACGTCACTTATAGAAACATAATCTAAGGGAGACTCAGTAGTAAACGTACATCAAAACAATTTAAAGTGTATATTACTACCCGACAACTTTATTAATATATACGAATATTAATATAGACTTTAACTCGAGAATCACGAGGTCGTGGTGTCTAAAAAGTCATAGAAACTATAAAATCAGGTTAGTCTTTTATTTAATTTAAGGAAATATGAATTTAGTAATGATAGGCAAAATTGTTCAGCAGTTATTAAATTTCATTCAGTAACAGAGCCCAGAGTCTTAAGCTTTTTACTTACCTTAGCATTTTGAACTGTGTAATAATTTGTGTTTTGTACCTAATTCTTCAAATATGCTAGTAAATAAAGCTCGTATTGTTTTTGTCAAATTCTGGTTTTCAAGCCTCATTAATAGGTTCATATTGAAAAAACTTTTAATATATTATTTTTATACAGGGTAATTAGACCTATTACTCTTTAGGTGACGTAGGAGAGATAATTTCCAATCATTTGAGCCCAAATCAGGTTATCCCAAAGCCGTTTTTTTTAATATTTGGGGTTATTCCTTTTTTTCTGAAAATCCAGTTTTACTCCTTTAAACAGAGATTTAAAAGAAACTGATGGTCTAATTTCAATTTACTTTTAATTTTTAGATAGGTGTTTAGCAAATCAATAATAAATAACAATAAACAGAAAATGCAGGAAGTTTTACAACATAAAAACGATTTTTTTGGAGCAACGTTTACAAAAACTAGATTTTTTCTCCAAAAAAGGTCAAATTAACTTTGCGTACCCTTTTTTGGAAAAATTTCTGCAACTTACTCTTTGGCGAGGTAAAACAATTGGCATTTAACTGCACAGTTCAAGAATAAAATTTAGAAACGAAATAAAAAACTTACATTTTTAAACCTTCAGAGGTATTATACAAATTGTTTAATAATTACCAATAATTGCCTGTTTATCGTCTTCGTTATTATTCTAAATCAGGTAATATATACAAAACAAAACCCTTTTTTTCACAAAAATAGCTATTATTCCTTTAAACCAATTTTGATTTTTAACAACTCACTCATACGATACAAAAGAGTAGTTAACAAATAAAATACCAAACGAAAATAAAAACTGTAGGTATAACTCAAAAAACGAACAAGGTTTAAAAACCTTCGTATCTTATAAATACCTAATAAAACTCACACACGTCTATGAAATGAATTCTTAAATATATGTCTAATCTTTCAGCGATCATTAAGCAGATAGAAAATGAACTGCAAACTGCAAAATCATTGCTATATTAATAATAATTAATCTCAAAGGTAATATAGTTCATGAGATACTTAATTTTGAAAATGGAAATAAACTTACTGTGATAAGTCACAAATACTTGAGAAGTTTACTTTGTGTTAAGATTTATTGAGCATTTACCAGGTATTTGATATATAATACAATCAAAGTTAGTTACATTTTGTTACAGAACATATGGAATTTATTGATAACTGTACATTTTCCTTGTAACGCGTAAATATTGTATTTTTATTTTGATCTTCAAATAGCACAGTTCCATATTTATTTATTTATGAATTATACATAAATACAATAGAAGTTTGACTAAACAAGCGTAACAAAAACAAACTTAAATATCATTGTAAGGAAACAAGATACGTTTTCGCCCATAGATAGACGTAGTTACCTAATACTTGCCTCCGTTTTTCTCTCTTATAACAATTTGTCATTTTATACAAATTAAAGATGCTGCGGATAGGTTGTGTCTTGTTCGACATACGTATATGGCATCAAAGTTTCGTTGTAAAAAAAGTTTACCAGTTTTTAGATATCAACACTTTATTGACACTTTAGGCCACAAGGTAAAAAAACGTATTGAGTGAAATGTGCCATCACTTAAAAAAATGTCATTTCTACAACGTGTAACAAAATGGAGAGATAAAACTTAAGGGTTAGCTTCTATACCATACATAGAATATACAGTAAAAGAATTAGCATGATTAGTGCTGATATAGACTTTTATACATCATCATCATCACAACTCCGTGTAATGAGCCCACTGCAGGGCTATGAGTCTCTCCTCTGGGTGACGAGGAGGGCTTAATCCACCAAACTGGCCCAGTGCTGGTTGGTGGATGTCAGATATTTCCGGGTGCCGAAATGGCTTCTGACAAACCCTAACGACTACTGTATACAAGTATACAGCACCCGGGACTGACTGCTTAACGTGCCCTCCGAAGCACAGAAGTCGTCGTGAGAAATGAATGGTCGGCGGTCACCCATCCTAATACCGGCCGCACCGAGCGCGCTTAACCTGCGATATCGTTTGCACAGTAACCACGTAACCACGGCGCCACGACGACTTTTACACAAATTTATTTAATTATTTTACAACAAAATATTTTAAAAATCCTAGTCAACCTAATAAGCTAAAACAAGACTTGTGCCGCAGTCAGTGACCTTATGACCTTTCCCGCACCGGCTAAACTTTGTAGTATCTGTCTTAGTTACTCATCACTTTATTTTAACGCCATCTGTTATCGAGTAAATTTCATCAAAAGCTAGGTTTTAGTTTAAAAGTTTTAGGGTTGACACTTAGATATTTTGATCTAAACTTTGAACTAGTTTTTCAGCCGAATCGTAAGGGTACCAAATAAATTTTACTGTCACTTATAAATTACATCACCAAACATATAATCCCCTTAAGTATTATCTCTTAATTGTGATACACGTTGTATACCTGAATTCAATTAAACATTTTATTTTAAAACCGATGGATTGATACTGGAGATTTCGTTGGAATAAAGTAGTGACAAAATTAATCAAAAAATTCATAAATATACCCTTTTAAGGAATTCATATTTCCGTAACGTATTGTTTTCACTTCTGAATGTTGCCGCGATCAACAAATGATGAATAAATCAGATGTAGCACATAAATAACGGACTATAGTAAATTAATTCAAACCCCAATCTAGAATGTTCTAGTCTAGAAACAAAATCTAATTTAATTCTAAAATGTAAGTACCTGAGAGATTTAGCGTCATTTAGGACACTGTCGAGTGCACCATAGTGCAAATTGAATAATTGTGGGTGCATCTTATTGTTTCATATATCAAATTAAGGATGATGGACAAACAATTTCCATAATTTTTTGCGACGCATTTCTTGAACAGCTTCGATGCACAGATGTTGCTCTTTTGACGATTATTTTTCAGACTAGAATAATGACGATTGCTTTTATTTTATTGTTTATTATGTAATTTATCAAATACATAAAAAAAACAGTGTGATTTATTCGAAATGAAGCTAGAAATTGTTACAGAGAAAAAAGATTAAATTGTTATCTTTTTTCTTGAACCTAATTGCTATGGCCATGACCATTTTTGCCTAATCACTAGCCATGTCGATTGCGATACTTTTCCTAAGTTCAGAAAAATGAAGGTACATTTAATTAGGTCGGTGAGATTCTTCAATGTTTATCATGAGATCTAAGTAGGCAGAGGATAGGTTTCGAATGGGGCTAAGTTAGATAAGTTCGGGCCTCAATGTTTAAAATTATAAATATTGACTTCTCTTTTCAATTGTACGTATTTTTTACGTTTACTTATAGGACACATAAATTCAAACATATAAAATACAACTACATATAAAGATAACACCCACAGATTATTTTTAGGCCATTTAAGAATATTAACAGCAGTTCAGATATAACATCTTTTCATAATAATTGCTATGAGTAATCAAATTCAAATTAAATGAAAAAAATACCTTATATTGAGACTAAAATAAAAACAATAATAAATCAAGTATTTTATTTATTCATACACTATGACGCATTTTAACTTACCATTGATCCTCTCACAATATAACATCGACTAACACTTTCCTTTAAATCTCAACAAATCAAAACCGAAGCAACTGGCTTTAGCAACAAAAAAATATAATATTGAAATTTAAATCGCATTCCTGAAATTCAAAACGCTCGCATAAATATATCAAACGAAGAATGAAGACGCGATACGGGCTCACTCATTATAGCTCATTTAAAATGTTATTTACCGACCAATTTGCAGTATGGTAGACTTTATTTATTACAATTTTACCGTGCTGATTCATGGTCGTTCGCGTCGCGTTGTTAGTGTCAAATTGACAGTTTATTTTAAAAGAAAATGAAATTGGGATGATACGCTTGTGGTTTTTTCTTTCTAATTCTTTAAGAATTAAATTAGCTTTTCGTTAGTTGTAAAAGCAGCCAAAGCTAATTCTGATCATGTTTATTGTGAATATTGGTGGGTGCGCAAGTGCTCTGTTTGAACAAATTGAACCCTTTTGCCATCGAACTACTAGAAGCAGACAGAACTTCCATCCGTATGTGGTAGATATTCCGAAAAGTCGAACTAAGCGCTTTGACAGTTCCTTTTTGACACGGGTCGCCAAGGTTTGGAATGAACTGACTGCGTCTATTTTCCCTGACCAGTATAGTCCTAGTACTTTTATGGCGGGTTTCAATATTCAACTGACTGCTATGCGTAACCGGTACAGGTACAAAACTGGTAGGAAAAAAGTAACGTTTCACAATATCTATTAGCTACGGGCTGTAAGTTCTCAAATTTGGCATGGGCCCTCCTTGCGTGACCTTTTTCCAAGAAAATAGGTGATATGTGATTTATAGAATATCACGCATTAGCTAATTATTTGTATGATATTTGAACTAAAGAACTATATAAGCTTATTCAATTTATGTTTGCTATGTTTTAGTATTCGATAAATATATTATAGTATGTTTTTAGAGCTTTTTATTAATAATTGCGTTTAACTGCTTACGTAAAACGAAACGCCAATCCTTCGACTAATTTTGCCATTGGTTGAATAACATTTTTATGACGTCAAAGTAAATATTTAAAAGAAAAATTATGTCATTCAATAATATTCGTCCTTTTTTTCAAAAACAGTTATTGATAAGTTAGAAAGAGAAAACTGGATTATTGATATGTTGACAGATATTTGATAGGATATTTCGTTAAATGAATAAATTGTTACGTCGTTGGCTAGATAAAATGACCTATTCATTAATTGTTCATACGTAATGAAAACATAACTCTTATTGGCCGCAGCAGACTGCCATGCTACCTTTACCTCATTGGTTTCAATTAATAACTTGTTACGTCGTCGTTGGCTTGTTATAATGACTTATTTTGTAAATGGTCAAATGTAACCTAGCAACCCATTACAGTCAAACAGTTCGTAAGCAGTGGTTTAGATGTCAAGATTTTGAATATAGAAAGGCATTTTGGTAGTGATTTCTATTGTTCGTAGGCAAAACGAACAGTTTTCATAATATTGAAACCCGCCAGTAAGCGTCGAATGAATAGGTTTCTCGTGGATGGACGTGTACCACCTTAGTCGACAACAGGAAGACAAACGTCCCATCCATATTTTTAAGTTACGCAGTAGTTAAAAAAAATAAGGTCTTATAGTCGGGACCGAGATTCAAAATGCGGTTGTTCTTGTCAGGCGTTCTATTGTAGGCTGGGAAGTTGTTACAATATAATAGTAAGTAGTTCTTATTAAAACACAAACGAAGCTTGATTAAAATCTTAACATGGCTCATTAAATAAGTTGAAAAAGATATAAAAGATAATTATTAAATACTTATTAACAAAAACATTAAAACACACTCAATTCCTTGCTATCGCTATAATTGCAAATACTGTAAATAAACAAACATTAATGAATTTTTTTTATATTTAATGACTCAATTTTCTAAACTTATTCAAAATTATTAATGTTTAGTAGACTAGTCTAAATATAATAAGTTACCGTAATGATGATGATGTAGAGGCAACTTCGCAACTACGCTTTTGAGTGAGTAACTGTTTTGAAAAAGCTGTTAAGGATATTTCTCCATTTAAATATTGATGTTTTGTTTGCTGGACTGGGAGTGAAAGAAAAACATAGAATGTGCCAGCTGCTTCTCTTCCCTGGCATACTGTAAAAGTCAGTTAAGAAACAGAGGTTTTAAAGGCGTTTTTGTGGGCGATAGGCTGACCCCCTGTCACTACAATAGTCTCTCTCCATCTTTATCATACCTCCAAATTTGTCAAACGTGACATCAGATGGTCTTGTAACCTCTGGTGTTCTGCCTACCCCACCAGGGATACAGGCGTGACGTTATGTATGTATGTATGTATGTTTTGTTTGCCAATTTTCAATTCCGGCAATTTGAATTCATGCAATATTGTATCATGTATTTTAGAAGTATCTTCATATATTTTTTTAATTATTTTAGATTTTTCATCACCGTAGGTATATTTAACTACAAGTATAGTTAATTAATAGTTTTCTTGATCTAATTACCATTCTTTTCCTATATCTAATTAAACACAAATAAAATAACCAATGAAATGCTTAAAAAAAAACAAGCAGAAATTCACGACCAACACTGTATACCTATTACTCAAAACACTTAAACCATAATTACCTACCAAAATAAAGCCTAATGAAGATTGATTTTCTTACAAAACAAGCTACATTATTAATATTTCTTAAACGATTTATACTTGGGATCGGATATAAAAATGCGTAGGTATTTTCTCGTTTTGTAGCTCCAACATCTATTTTTTGCCTACGTAGGAAATTCACCCTTAGTGTGCGGCGTGAAATACCTATCAAACATAATATGAATCCATACTGTAGTGTCTACAATGTAGTGACTAAGGCGGAAGCCTAGCGCGACCGGCTGAGCGAGTCAGCGTCCGTAAGTTTCAAACGTTCGTAACCGCGCTTGCTGGCCACACTACGGGCCTAAGCAACAAGCGACCCAATGCGCGGTTGGCGCGGTAACAAACCAGTTCGATAATAGCTGAAAAATGTGCTAAATAAAAATAAATAAGAAGTTATTACAAAAACTAAGAAACCCGACTGCTGAATACAGTAAGTTTCAACTAAAAAGTACAAAACAAGCAATATTACTATAAGAGTTTTTAAATAATATATTCAAGTACAAATATAAAAATTGTTATAAACTCAGGCATTTTTAATTAGCAAAGAGTATACAGTTCAATACTTTCTGTGTTAGCTTGTCCCCACCTGCCGCTACAAGTTTTTTTACAAATATTATTTATAAGTTAAAAGCTCTTATAGTAATATTGCTTGTTTTCTACTTTTTAGTTGAAACTTACTGTATTCAGCAGTGGGGTTTTTTAGTTTTTGTTATTACTTTTTTTAAGCTATTGCATAGCTTCTATCGCAGGCCTTGAGCGTGGCCAGGTCGTATCACAGCGGTGATACTTTGATTTCATAACTTTACATGCGGGCTTAAATAAACAATCAGCGCCATCTACTAGGAACTTGTGGAACTTCATATTAGATCAAACATTACTGCATTAATAAAATAAATAAATAATTATAATTGTATAAGTTGATAAAAAATGCTATGCAATAGCTTTACCGCGGCAGTCTCCGAGTGCCACATGTCTTTTTTTTATTTCCCGTTTTTTAGTTCGGTAGGTAGGCTATTATTTGTGTGACCGAAACCTTAAAAACCATAAAAATGGTGATACCCAATTAGATTATAAGTGTATAAAGCCTCAGACATGGTATAGTTTCATTCAAATAAACTAGTCAAATATTGCTTCCTCATGCATTTGGACCCCGTTGAATAATCCTTATTTAAGATTAGGAAAATTAAATTAGATTAGGTGTAATATAAAATTCTATCAGGGTTTTGTTAAATAATCTATAACGGATATTAAAAAATGCAGTTGCAGATTACCTACATTGAATTTACCTACCCAGAAAAATAGTGCACAAAATTTAAAAACCTATGAAACAGGAGCCTAGCGAATGAAAATAATATGTTATAATACTTATTATGAATGCCTTTCAGGCCGATGAATAGTTAAAATTAACAGGTGTGTAGTTAACAAAGTTTCAAATAAATGTAAACATAAGATGTTTCGCAAACAAAAGTATATGTACTTCCAAACCTTCTTTTAAGTATATACATATGTACATCGCCTCACCCAACTCGTCATAGATTACACAACATCTAGATACGCCACCGCTCCCTTCACGCTATTTGTTACAAAACGGAAACACGCCACAATTTACCCGACTACGCCCACTACAGGCAATCTGATTACACTGCCCGTTCTAGTTGCTTAACTTGACGTTTAATTGCGAAGAAGCTGATTAAAATGCTGGTTAGGAGTGGAATTAATTAGGGTACTGAGTTTCAAGGAAATGTTCAGGTTTCCCCCTTTTTGACTTGATTTTGTTTTAACTGCGTTTCAGGATACTTTATAGTTTTATCATAGATATTAACTGTTTATACCAACTTCACTGAATGATCTCGATGAAGTTTCATGGTCCCTTTTGGATGTACATGATAACTCTTTATACAGAGTGTCTTAAAAATGAACGATACTTAATCTTAATGTTACGGATAGGTTGTGTCATGACCTACAACATATCAAAACGTTTTTGTAAAAAAGTTTTAAGATACTAAAAAAAGATATTGTCAAAGTTAAGCTTCTTTGTACGTTTTCTTTTTTATTTTGATACATGAGAACTTTGGGTTCCTTGCAAGGTACTAGCGAAACTTTTGAATTCGAATAAGACATCTATAGTAGCTTAATTTTTTCATTACAATTTTTGACAAAATCTCAATAAAAAAATAGTGCCTACGTTTTATTAAAAATTAACTGTATTTAAATGAAGCATTTTTGGATTTAGTCAGTCAGAAACTTTACAAATGACACTCCTGTCCATAGATAACACTATTTTCAACACGCAAAATTGTAAATTTTTAGTTGACGTTAACTAAAATATTGCACGAAAAAGGATATGGTTCCCTTCCTATGAATCTGGGGCTAGAATTCGAGCACAATAATATATTGAAGAGAATAAGTATACAAACAAATAGTAATCACTAAATTTCAGATAGACATCGTATTAAAAAAGCACAAGATTTCTTAAAAATCGCTTCTCCGTACATGGACATTCCGTTCCTCCTTACTTCAAGTGACAGATTTGTACCAAATGACAAGACAGATGACATGAAAATGTCAGTTTTGACATATCATCAAAAATGGCGAAATGTAAAGACGACCTAGCATGGCGGTTGCCATTTACATTAAACTTTAACATTTCGGTGCGCCATTAATTAAGCTTATTGTAATTTTTCGATATTTTTATCGATTCCAGCATAATTTTAGCTACATTGTGCTCTAGTTTTTATGAATTATTCCAATTTGGAAACATTACCTTTATCTCTTTGACTTATAATTCGATTAGTGAGGGAAAAACACAACAGTCATCATGTGTTTTGATATACATTAGCGTTTCAACTTTGAAATTTACTGGTATACTTTCCGAATATGAATCTATTCACAATTACAGTGAAGATCATAAGCCAGTTTTATTTTCGGGTCGTCTAGATTACCCTAGAACACTTTTTTTTATTTATTTGGGCAACAAACAGTCGTTTATGTACAATTTATTTGAAGATTCTGTAATTTATACAACTTTTCTTTGACTTTTTAAAGTCATGAACTAAATTTCTAGTTTCATTCTAGTTTTAAAATTATTTGGATTTGAAACATCTAAATGAAAGTCTGTAATATAACTATTCCATACCTAAGTTACAATACTCTCGTCAATATCAATTCTTAGTTTAAAAATATCCAAAAAGCATCTGCCTATTCTTCCGACATGGCTTTCACATTGATACAATCAGATCAGAAAGTGCATAATCAGTGTTTTATATAGGCTCAATCAGATACCGCTCCTACCAATGGGCGTGGCGGTAGAGGGCGGCGCAAACGTTCTACATTCAAAGTACTCTACAAACACGCAAATGTCCATCAAGGTTAAAAACATTAACTATTTAATGTAGGGCAATAAGCTATATTGTGATTATAGCCGTCTCTAGTGATATGCAATATGCATGAGGAGGTATATGGTGAAAATTTTATGAATTTGAGGAATGAACCCAATTTATGAATTTTTAAATGACAGATAATTAGCATGAATAAAAAGTGAATACCTACTTACAGTACTTTATTTTTTCCCGAAATTCAAAAAAGTGCTTATATTTGAAATCAGGAAAAAACTGTAACAACACAACTTAATAAATGTGTTAAATAAAAATCACCCGACCAGGACTCGAACCTGGGACCTCTCGTTTGCCTCAAACTCAAAACTCAAACTCAAATATTCTTTATTTCGTAAGTATTTAAATACATTTGAAATAAGTCAAAAAATTTACAAATTGAACTGAATCTACCACCACTTCGGAAAGTCAATCTGTTGAGAAAAAAAATACACAATAACAATTTACAGCCAGGGAATCCCATCGTCTTGCATCCTGATATCTTATAGTAAACCTTTTCACATAACACTTATCCTTAAATGTATAGAAGGGTTAATCTTAAATATTTTGGAATTTTATTATAAAATAAAGCAAACACATTGACCCATGAACGAGTTGATCTTTTGGAGTCTATTATTATATTTATACATTAGGCAATCAAGTACTAGTCAGAAACGTAGACATAGATACAGATAATGTGGATGGAGATGAGAATAGTCGTCGACAAAGACAGGACGTGGCCGTGGACATGGAGATGGGGAAGTCAGAGTGCCCCGGACGTAGAGCCCACTGAACTACCTGGGGGGCCTGGCGGTACGCCTCAAAATTACTTAACACATTTTTGTTTTTACGTTATATTGCTAACGTAGCTCCATCTAATGGTATAGCTTTGCAACGAAGACCACCAGAGTCCAATTTCTTTACAGAAATTGTGAATCACAGTTAAAGTGAAGCATTGCAATGTTTGATAATAATTTAATATTAAAATATCATTAAATCACAACTGAGTTAAGGTCGACAGACGCGAAGTGGTGCAATTTATATTTTACAATTTGTAGTGATATATTAAATAAAAAAATCGCGTATGTGAAAAGAGTACCTACACAAAAGTACTATGTTTTTTAAATATATGCGGTAATATTCACTGTTGGTGTAAACTACATTTGATTTAGCTTAATGTGAATAAACGTTTTCAAAATAACTCAAAATATTGAAATAAGCTCACAAATAACTATATTTATCTTTGTCCACCCCATTATCATTCATTCGCTAAGATATATTTACGCAGCACACCTGTCACACTTTAAACAAATTAAATTAACCAACTTACAGGCAATATCGCGTGTTTGTCGCCATTTAATAAAAGGCTACCTTTTTGAAGCCTTAAGGATATCTCAATTGGAACGGAGCAATTGATTGCCATAATATTGACCATTAGTCATATACGCTTGTCTTTAAATCACATACGATACAAGACGATGGTTTCTTTAGCTTTTTATAGTATCTGTTTTAAGCACTTTTGTTGGTGACTGTACGCTATAGCATGTTTTGAAGCTACCCGTGTTGGTAACACGCAAAGATTTTTGTTATTTAAGAATACCCTAAGGTGATTTTAGTACACATTATAAAACAATTTCTTACACGTAAGCCTTTATAGGCTCGTGGGTATTTTTATTTTAGTGATAAAATACATGATATTTATAGTCCGTATTTTCTGATACCTATGTGTTTCTATCTATCTGATTGTGTAACTTGGCATCCTTCTAATTTGTGATGAAACACACTTAGAATAATACTTTTAAAGGATTTTGTCCCCGTTGTGCAGTGGTATAGACGCATACTGCGCCAATCGTAAGGTCGTAAGAAATGTTCCGTGTCTGGGTGTTTATTTATATGTATATCTATACTAATATTATAAAGAGGAAACCTTTGTATTTTTGTATGTTTGTATTGAATAGGCTCAAAAACTACTGGGCCGATTTCAAAATTATTTTTACCATTACTTATAGGGATTCTTCCGAATCCGTATAGGCTACTTTTTATCCCGAAAATCCCGCGGGAATAAAACCGCGCGCAACAGCTAGTGTTCCCCCTTCTGCATGGTATCCTATATCACAAGCTATGCTTATTTTGGAGAAATGTAGTTTGGGTTACCTGAAGTCCGTACACAGGGAGAGGATTCGATGATCCTAAAATCCGGCAGTCTTCTCTACTTCCGAGAGGGCGACCAACTATCCCAAGGTGGCTTCGACTTTCTCGTCCACAAAACACTCATGAACAATGTTACGAAAATCGAGAGCGTGTCGAATAGGGTAGCGTACCTGATACTCAGAATGACCAAACGGTATTCGTTCAAGGTCATACAGGTCTATGCTCCGACCTCGACACACTCCAATAATGTGGTGGAGGCTTTGTATGAGGACATCTCCAAAGCCATACACAGCTCCAAAGCTCATTTCAACGTTGTCATGGGGGATTTTAACGCGAAATTAGGCAAACGGAGCGGCGATGGGTAGAAAGTGGAGCAATTTGGAGTTGGAGTTCGGAAAGTCCGAGGCCAGATGCTGGCCGACTTCTTGGAGAAGGATGGCCTCTTTATGATGAACTCATTCTTCAAGAAACCAGAACGAGATAGACTTTATCATGTCAACGAGAAAACAGATTTTCAATGATGTCTCTTTGATCAATGCCGTCAAAACCGGTAGCGATTACCGCATGGTTAGAGGCACATTGAATTTGAATACAAAACTGGAGCGATCTCGACTGATAAAGTCTATAATCTGTCCTGCATCCATCCAGATCCAAAACCCCGAAAGATTTCGGCTCGAATTGCAGAACCGCTATGAATGCCTCGGCGACTGCGACAATGTGAACGACTTCAATAACAGGTTTGTGGAAACTGTCTCCACGGCTGGGTCTAAGTTCTTTAAAACCCGCCTTGCAAAAGGAACCGGAACAATCTCAGACTCTACCCTTCGATGCTTCTCAGTATCGGCGGCTAAATAAACAAATCTCTAAAATGGGCCATACGTTGGTTTAATACAGACCGTATTGAAACGGCTATCGAGCAAAACAAGGGCTGTAAGGTCTTCGCGAGAGATTTGCCTATTGAACAGAACCAACTATGAAGTTGAAAACGGACGATGGCAGAGTTGTTTCGTTAAAACGACAGTTATACACGACAACACGGGCACCTGTTTTTATCATGGCAAAAGACCCACGAGCTAAATTAATCCAACACTATACCAAAGATATCCCAGACGTCAGCCTGTATGAGATTAGTATGGCCCTTAAACAGCTTTAAAACAACAAGGCGCCGGGCGATGATGGAATCATAGCCGAGCTTATGAAAGCTGGTGGCAAACCTGTGCTTAAAACCCTTCAGAAGCTGTTCAACTCCGTCATCCTCGAGGCCAAAACGCTCAAATTGTGGCTCAAAGGCATAGTGGTGTTGTTCTACAAAAAAGTGTCAAAACCCTCTTGAAAAACTTCAGACCGATTACTTTGTTGAGCCATGAGTACAAGCTATTTTCAATAGTCATTACGAAACATCTCGCATCCAGGTTTGACGACTTCCAGACTCCCAAACAAGCCGGCTTCTAAAAAGGCTTTAGCACCATAGCACCATCCATACGCTGCGGCAGGTTATAGAAAAGACGGAGGAGAATAACCAGCCCATTCGATCGAGACCTGGGCTGTACTGCAGTCTTTGCAGTGGTGCCAAATTGACTATCGATACATCGGAGCATGTTTTTTAAATCAAATTAATCACTACCACCCATTACAGATTCAATTATTTCATATTGCTCACGTTCCATTGCTAATATCACAAATCTTCAATTCAATTAACTAATATTATATTTCACAGCTTCATTCTTCACGATTTATGCTTACATGTTGTAGTGGCGCCTCCTAGCGTCACCCTTGCACGGATATTATTTAGAGATTTTCGTTTAAATGAACTGGCAACCCTATACTTACGTACCTGGGCAGCCCTACCTCTGCGAGCTCCTCATTACGTGTTTCCGTGCCGAACCCTTCGCACGTCAACAAAGCTACAAGGAACCTACCTACCTTTTTGAAATGGGAAAAAGAAGTAGAGAAAAAAGTGATGAGCATATAAAAAACAAGATAAGGAAGTTGGAAGAAAAGCTTCGTAAACGACGAAGAAATAATGTTTTTTCCTCTGAAGACGAAGATCACAGTAAGTAATATTAATTGTCAAAAAATATGTTAGTAAAATTTAAACGTGTTGCGAACAACTATTATCGGGGTTGTATCCTTCACATACCTACTTGGAATTATTATTCCTAATTGCTACAGAATGCGCAATTGCCAAGGTCGGGGCTCTTGTCATTCTATTATATAACTAAGATGTGAATAGCTACCCACACCGAGGCTATATCCATCGAATTCATAACTATAGTAGTGATTACTACTATAAAAAACTTAACAACTATATTATTCCAACAGGTCCACGCCCGTTGAGTCCAGACTTTATCAATGTGCCCTCTCCGGACACGCCACCGCTGGACGTGCCACCACTGGACCCACGTCCGTCAACTTCATTCGAAGCGGCAAAGCAACAGGATGTGAGTGCAGAGTTCTCTCAAACTGGGACGCCCACAGACGAGACACCAATGGATGAATTGGACGATGACACCCTCCAGCTGTTAGGCGAAGCGCCTGAACCGGAAATGGTCCTCGGTAAGCCTGTTCATAAAGATATAGCAGCTCGATGGAATGAAATTTTAAAAAGGGGTTTAAATAAGGAAACAAAGGAAACGTTGTTTAAGAACTACCCTATACCTGAAAATTGTCAAAGATTAGTTCCGCCCATGCTAAACCCCGAAGTCAAAGCAGCGTTGACTAACAATTTTATCAAGCGTGACGCTTCCATGGTCTCACGACAAAAACACGTGGGTGCAGCGATATCTGCCTTGACATTGTCTATCGACAAATTAGTAACCAACAAGAATTATCAAAGTATAAAACCGGATATTTTGAAGCCAATTAGTGACGCGTGCCGTATACTGTGCGATATGCACTTTTATGAGACTGAAACAAGAAAACGTTTTGTTATTTCATCTATCAACAGTGAACTCAAAGAGGTGTTAGTGTCCTCACAAACCGACAAATATCTCTTCGGAGAAGATATGTCTGAAAAACTAAAAGTGGCCAGGACGGTACAGCGTTCAGGAGAAGTCCTAAAGGCTGCTCAAAAGCCCACAAATCAAAGAGTTTTTTCTACACCTCCTGCAAGTTCCCACATCCAAAACCAGGGAAACTACAGAACCCTGCATCAGAGGAGGACAGGTGCAGGGAGACCTCAAGCAGGCCTCCGAACGCAGCAATCGTTTCCACGTGGGGGCCGGCAGGCCGGCCGACCGGCACAGTCACAGGCGGGGCCGCAGTACCCACCGCCACCGCCGCCCCCACCGTACCGCAAACAGACTCGCCGTTAACGGAGGTAAGCTACGCAGGCCGTTTGCGCCATTTCTACCATAAGTGGACAAAACTTACACATAATGCAGAGTTATTGTCGTGGATAAAAGGCTACAAAATACCTTTTAAAACAAAGCCGCCATGTGGTCATTTTCCATCGTCACACTCCATATCAACCAGTTATTTGTCAGACTTAGATAAATGCATCGAAAAATTAAATAATATTAATGCTATTCGTCAATGCAATTGGATGGATAGTCAATTCGTATCACCCATCTTTTTAGTACCTAAACCTAATGGCACAAATAGATTTATTTTGAATCTAAAAAAGTTAAACGATTATGTCATAAAACATCATTTTAAAATGGAGGATTATCGTACAACTTGTAAATTTATGTATAAAAAATGTTTCATGGCGACTATTGACCTCAAAGATGCCTATTTTTTATTAAATGTTGATGAGTCGCACAGGAAGTACCTACGTTTTGAACATCGTAACGTGTTATATGAATTTACTTGTCTACCCTTCGGTTTATGCACCGCTCCATATGTGTTCACAAAATTATTAAAACCAGTCTTGGAATGCTTAAGAAATCAAAATATTATATCTGTTATATATTTAGACGACTATATATGTTTTGGCGAAACTTTTGAGGAATGTCAAAAGAATATTAATATAACTATAGATTTATTTAAAAGTTTAGGTTTTTTAATTAACGAAAACAAAAGCTGTATTGTTCCGAGTCATCGTTGCAAATATTTAGGTTTTATTTATAACTCGATTGACATGATTTTAGAATTACCCTCGGATAAAAAAGAAAAAATAAAAAGTAAACTAGAATCTTTTATAACAAAAGACCATTGTAATTTGCACGATTTTACAAGACTCAATGGCCTTTTAGTTTCGGCCTGTCCAGCCATAGAGTACTCTTGGGTTTACACAAAAAGATTTGAATCCTTAAAGTTTTTTCACTTGAGTAATAATTCTAGTTATAACCAAATTGTTCAATTATCAGATGAAATTAAAAGTGATATGCGTTGGTGGCTTAGTAATATAGATAATGGTTTTAGTAAATTAAAATTGAATCAATATAGATTGAAAATATTTACTGATGCATCCTTGACCGGCTGGGGGGCCTATTGCAACGGAAGTAAAGCTCAAGGGCATTGGACAATCAGCGAATCAAAATTACATATCAATGAGTTGGAATTAAAGGCAGCATATTTTGGATTAAAACATTTTACGGCAGACTTGTATAATTCTGAAATTCTTTTAAGAATTGATAACACAACAGCAATATCATGCATAAATCGAATGGGTAGCGTACAACATCCTCATTTAAATAATGTTTCTAGAAAAATTTGGCAGTATTGCGAAAGCAAAAAAATACATATTTACGCTTCTTACATTAATACACAGGAAAATTATGAAGCAGATAGGCTATCACGAAAACTATTTTCTGACACTGAATGGGAACTTAGTGAATATGCATTTAATGAAATAATTCGAGTATTTGGTGATTTTGATGTTGACATTTTCGCAAGTCGCTCCAATGCTAAGTGCTCACGATATATATCGTGGCATAACGACCCTGAAGCATGGGCTATAGATGCATTCACCAAGTCATGGAGTAATATGTATTTTTATGCTTTCCCACCATTCGCACTTATTCTAAAAACATTGCGTAAAATAATAACTGATAAGGCAGAAGGGGTTGTGGTAGTACCTGACTGGAAAACACAAGCGTGGTACCCTTTGTTTAAAAAACTAATTAAATATTCCATCACATTTGATCCGAACATAACATTATTGATGTCTCCTTTCAGAATACAACATCCTCTCCACCGAAGTCTCCGCTTAGTTGCCGCGAGATTGTCCGGCAACAATATCTAAAGAGCGGGTCATCTGAAAGGTCAGACAATACATACAAACAGTATGACAGCTGCTTTAACTCTTGGAAATTATTTTGTGAAAGTCAAAGTACCGATTATAATTTTGCGTCAGTACCTACACTCATAAACTTTTTAACTCATATGTTTGATAATGGTGCAAGCTATGGTAAATTGAATTCCCATAAAAGCTGTTTGAAGTTGATTTTTCATGATATGTTAGATGACATTAGAATAAAAAAATTTATGAAGGGTGTCTTTAAAATGAGGCCCATAAGGCCTAAGTACGATGTAAGCTGGGATCCTTGTTTAGTTCTATCATATTTATCAACACAGTGGCCTAATGCTAATCTCACTTTGGAAAAGTTAACCAAAAAGACTCTAACCTTGTTGGCTCTCGTAACTGCACATCGAGTTCAGACTTTAAGTCTTATCAAAATTGATAATATCAGTATGCAAAATTCTAGTGACTTAATAATACACATACCTGATATAATTAAAACATCCCAGCCTAACTTAAATCAACCTGTGCTCAAACTTCCGTATTACACAGAAAACTTAAAAATTTGTCCCGTATCATGCCTAAAAGAATATTGAAATAGAACTGCTTCCCTTCGCAAATCAGAACAACAATTATTCATTAGTTTTAAAAAGCCCTACAATAAAGTTACTAGTCAATCTCTAAGTCGTTGGATCAAACAAACGTTACATAACAGTGGTGTTGATACTTCCATATTTACTGCGCATAGCACTCGGCATGCAGCTACGACGAAAGCCAACAAGCTCGGAGTTAACATCGATGTAATTAGAAAATGTGCAGGCTGGTCTACTAACTCTGCTACCTTTGCAAGATATTATAATAAAGAAATTGTTAATTGTAATTTTGCCAGAACACTGCTATCAAATCAATCTATTTAATTGTAAAAAGGAATATTATACGTACGAAATTATTTATTAAATTATACTTAAGAAATGATTGTGATTTTTCCTAGGTCATATTTTATAAGAAAAATATAGACTGTTGATTATTTTGTAATAATGTGGAATAATTGTGATTTTACCGTTGGTCATATTTTATAAGAAAAATATAGACGCCTACCTGTTGATTATTTTGTAATAATGAGGATTAAATAAACATATAAAATGTTTAACTGAGTTTTATATTTGAAAGCTCTGAACATCCTACAACATGTAAGCATAAATCGTGAAGAATGAAGCTGTGAAATATAATTGAAAGTTAAACGAACTTACCTTAAGTGAAGTTCGACTGCAATTATATGAACAGCTTCATTAGAAACGATTTATCTACTCCCATCCCAAAAATCTTACGATTTTCCCACCCTAGATCTAGTTATCAAATATAAAACTTTTGATAGGTAGGTTCATTCAATCTCTAAACAAAATGAGGAGCTCGCAGAGGTAGGGCTGCCCAGGTACGTAAGTATAGGGTTGCCAGTTCATTTAAACGAAAATCTCTAAATAATATCCGTGCAAGGGTGACGCTAGGAGGCGCCACTACAACATGTAAGCATAAATCGTTTCTAATGAAGCTGTTCATATAATTGCAGTCGAACTTCACTTAAGGTAAGTTCGTTTAACTTTCAATTATAGTATGATAACTAAATTATTTTTTTAAATGCGTCCATTTTAATACTGAGTCAAAGTTAAATCAGCAATTCAAACAATCTTCATCCTTAAAAATACACACCATAAAAATTCAATGTCGTTTCTCAAAGCATTCTTATGCATATGACCATAACCATGGGAATTCAATCGATTCTACTATGTTAATCGATTAGCTATTACTGGACAATCGATGTTTTTTCCCACTGCAGTATACTATCATTAAATATCGATTACGTAATTTGATGATCGAATGACTTACTGAAATATCATTTTGTAAATTGGAATGATTGAAACAGTTTAAGATGCTGGGATTGTTAAGCGATTATCTACATTTTTTTTTGTTTAAATGGATATATGTGTATAATTTTCTTATATTTGCTACTTTTGGCATCCATTTGATATATACTTGAGTTCAAAACCGAACTCATTCTGTTTTTAGTAAAGCTTATTAAACCTATAAGTTTTTTTATGGAGTTACCTATAATTTTTTGTGGTAATCTATGTTCGGCTCACAAAGATTTTTTAGTTAGTTGAGTTTGCTGTCTTTTGAAAATAATTAAAGGGATCAATTATATTGATGTAGGATTATCTTAAAATTAATTTTAATTCAAGTTTACGGGAGCCCACTTGGCTCTAAACCAACTCATAGCCATACTTCCTCTATATGGCCAATCCCATGTTTTGTAAACTTAATAGTGCATTAAAATATCCACCAAAAACTGGACTATACACAAGTTTTCAAAGTAAGCTCCTAAATAAAAAAAAAACTTTTTGCAAGTGCGGATTTTTTAAGCACCTGTTTGCGACTTCAAAGATTTATTTACTATTTTAATAGATGCATATTTTTAATCGTAACTAGTATTGCAATAAAATGTTGTGAAGTCAAGAATAATGTTCGTACGTGGCTTACATACATACTTACTCGTGAGCTTGCCATATAAGATTTTACAACTTGGTAACATTTTCATGGTACATGTGCGTTTATAAAGCTCATAGATTGTTAAGGGTTGGTAACTCTAAAGATTTAAATGGAATAAATTTCACTTAATGATTTCTATGAAAAAGTGTGAAACGTTCACAAGACAAAAGCTGTGAAATAGTAAAGATAATGTAGACTAATCTTGAATTTTACATTTTTTATCTGGGATTCTGGAGTTATTGATTATTAAAAAAATAAGGATTAAATTCAAATTTAGAAATGGTTTGACCACTAACTGAGGTCTGGATATTTTTTTATCCACACTTAAAAGGACTTAATTAGCAAATCATATTTATATATATTACATATTAGATTTAATTTCAGGTAAATCTAAAAGTGCTGATGTTAACATGTTTGAGTTAGTATTGCTATTTAAAAAAACAATCGGCAAATGGTATAAAATTATTTGTATAAAATGAATGAACATTTACGGTCACGGTTGATGGACATGTCCAATTAATACATGCCAAGGGAGAAGACATAAACTATAAAATGTTTAAATATTTATATTAGAGGATATAATGAGTTTAACAGGATTGAAAACTACAAATCTTACGAGACTAAAAATGTGGAATATTTTATAAGAAGCAAAATTCGAAAGAAATCGTTTAACAAAGGTATTCCAAAAAGGGGACAGTACTGCAAGACGATAAATGTCACATTTCTAGCTCTAATTTTATAACTTTGTTTTAAAACTATTTTAACAATTTATATAAAAAAGAAATATTTGGTCATTGGGAACAATTTAAAAAAACTCGACACTTCTATGTCACAAAACATAAAGTTATTTGCAACTTGTATACAAGGGACATCCTATAAGTGCGATGGTATACCTTTTGCATATTCCATCAACTGAAAAACGATGTAAAAACATACCTGTTGATTTTGTATAGTTTGCAAAGTAAATCTATAGTAATATAATTAAGTTGAAGAGTTCGTCTGTTGAACGAACTGATTTCTAGAACTATCAGTGGAATTTTCAAATTCTTATTATTTTTACAGTTTTATTTTATCAAAAATTTCCACAGGAGCAAAAGAGCTAAAAGCTGTTTAATTCACTGACCTTAACTCAACTCATTTGTATTTCAAAATTTCAAATACACGTCATAAAAAATAAATTGGTTACTAATTCTTTTATTTTCATTGACATGAATAAATAATATCTGGAAATAAATGCCTAATTAAAAGCTGAATATTATTTTAATAAGCATAAATAAAATCCTGTTCAAAAAATATTTTACTTAATAGAATAACTTCGCCTTAACGCCACAAGTCGCGACCTACTGCCCTCGCGCGCAAAAACCCCTGATTGGAATTTATCGCCTTTCTGCCCTGTAACTTCGCACGCCGAGCGCGCAAGCCTTTAAACGTATTTTCGCTTTTTTTTAACAATGTTGTAGCAAAGTTGTAAGATTCTGGAAAAAAGTATCTGTAAAAATATGGGTGTGTGAATAATTTATGATTAGATCATTAAGTATTAACTTGGGTGAGGTTTCATGAGTTTAATAGGTCTTAAAAGTTAGTGCTATCAGTAGTTTTAAAATGTATTTTTACGAGGTAAAATAGGAAGTTAAAACATAGCTACCAGTAAAAATAGTTTTTTATTTATTTAAGCCTAAGCCTAATTTGAAATGAAATAAAAATGAAATGAAAACTTTTTTATTCGTAGTAGGTTATACACTTTACGAACGTCAAATGCTGGATGAGGGCGGCGCGGGTCCGGACGACATGACGAATCCTGGGGGAGGCCTCCGTCGAGAAGTGTGCGTCTCTCGGCTTTGAAGATAATGATCGCCCATTATCCACCAATGTCTTGGTGTTGTCTACTACTACTTCTTCTTTGGCTTTAAAAAACGAAATGAAAGTAGAACCCTATGTAGACCGAGAGGAAAAAAGCCGGCGGAAAAAAAACTCTCGGCACTCTTTTGTAAAAAGTGCTTATTATAGGAAGAACTAAGCCTGAATTTAACCTCAATCTCACCTGATGGTAAGTGAAGATGAGGTTAGAGATGAAAGCATACGGGCTTATGAGAGAACTGGCTCTTTATAAAATACTGCGTGGCCATATCACCGCCGGAGCGGTAATATTTGGCAGCAGACTTTATATGAAGGTAATCGCTAGCCCGTCGGACCGTGATGAGATCCTACCACCAAGCGGGAGTCACTCATTCAGATTAGTCGCCTTTTACGACACGTTTCTCTAAGGTTGGTTCTAAGCCAGGTTCTAAGCCTACACGGGAAAATAATCTAGGTAGTGCCTAGATTATTTTCCCGTGTATATGTTTAGGATCGCCACAAAATAGTTAATAAAATTTTAATAGCAGATTAAGAATGGTGAGCGAGGCCAAATTTCGAAAAAAAAAATTTTTTTAATTTTTCATTAATTATAATTTCAAAACTCTTCTGAGTGATCAAAATTTAAGTTTAATTTGTAGCTTTTGACTACACAAAAAGTAATAAAAACGTTTCCATCTTAATGTATATAGTCATGAAATCAAGATTAATCTTAAATTTTACTCACTGAGAAGAATTTTGAAATTTCAACTTATGAAAATTTATATAAAAAAAAAACGAAATTCACACTCATCATTCTTAATCTGCTATTACAATATAATTGACTATTTAAGGCGGACCCTGTATATACTCCTATATATTCACTAGCTATTAAAGCTCAAAGTACTACTTTAATAAAATTGTATTATATGTATACAGTTTGTACCCTAGTATAAAATTTAAACTATTCTGCAAACTCGAATTAAAAATTTTCGAACTGCAAAAGAACATAAACATTTCTTTCACAGACATTTCCGTACCTGTGTAAGAGAAGACAATTTGATTCATAATTTCATGCTCAAATAACATAAAAGACATTCTTCTGCATTATAAAACTATCTGCAGCATTTTTCACAAAACTGTTATACTTTGTATTCTGTTGTGCAACCATTTAAAGCACCAACAATTATATATATACACGGCTAATTAATGGTTAGACCTTGACTCAAGATTTTAGTAATTATAAATAGATACAGCTCATATTCAACCATACATTTTTTGCAAATCTAGGTCTTGGATATATTTATTAACCTTACGAATAAAAAATTACATCTTATTGTAATAGATTTAAAACTCAAAATAAATAATCAAGAGAATTACCAAAACAAATGCTGGCTAATCGAAATCCCGTCACTTACAAGGATTTGTCTCATTTGCCCGCAGATTTTCATGAGGAGCCTTAGGCTATACGTTTCTTCCCACGGTACACATTCTTTTGAAAAAATCACTTAACCACTACCTCTCAGTTCATGCTACTTTGACTCGTATGTGAAAGTACATATAGCCCTCTTTTGTTAACTTTGAATTGCCTTTTAAAGCTTTTTAAGATAAGCTATTTCAAACATTCTTTCAAGACAAAATCGTTTAAAGAATTCTAAGGCATTTTAAACGATTTTTTACTCTATTGCTCTTGGAATAAAAGTTATATAATAAAGTAATGAAGAGATTAAAACAATTGCATCTTGAGTTGTAAAGGAATTCTTCTAGTTCTTCATTGTAGCACGTGTCAAAAGTAAACGTCTGTGCATACTGAGTTGATTAAAATATTAAATATAATATTAGTGCTACAAAGCATGCCACATTTTTTAGAATAGTATATCGCGTTTCTTTTTTTGACTTTACAAATTAATATGTTTATAATTATATTTGAACGTAAAGCAAATTTTGCAAAAAATTCAAGATTTGCTAAGCGCTTTTTATGTACCTACTCGCTTAGTAAATTAATGTTTTTATATACCTTTTAATATACCTGTTTGTTAGATTATTTGACTGGGTAAATCTTAGTTATTACCAATCGAATTTAAATTTGCTTATTTTTCCTGATAGTTCATTTTTTGAGATAGATAACAAGCCAATATCAAGATATTGTTACGGAATTAAAAGTAAATCGAGTAAAACCATGCGTGGCTGCCAGTAAACAATGGTGTTTTAAATCTCATTAATCTATTCACAATGCAGTTCTTAAGTTTTCATATATTCATTGTATCTACAAAACTTACACTACGGGCGTGGACCCATCTGTACGGTACGGCGTCGTATGCCGTGGCGTGGCACGGCGCGCCGCTGCATCTTTACATGGCGTCGTGCACGGCGCACCGTTCAGCGCTTCATATTAGCTCTTAAAATTATCTCTATTATGGTTGACTATAGAAAAGTATGCCGTATAACGGCACAACGCCGCTGTACGGTGCAAATCAATGCTTTTCTATAATAAACCATGATGGAGATAACTTCAAGAGCTAATATGAAGCGTAGAGCGGTGCGCCGTGCACGACGCCGTGGAAAGTTGCGGCGGCGGGCCGTGCGCCGTGAAACGGTACGGCGCCGTCCACGGAATCCACGCCCTATCTGGGTTTGATATTAAATTTTACTTTCGAATACATTTTAGTGCGTTGCCTAACCCTTAACTGAAAGGTTAAGTATAAATATAGTGCTTCTACTACTACAAACAAGTTACCATCTACATGTAAGGCAATTTATTTTAAGCTATGTTCTGTTAGTTTTCTTATATCTATGTTAAGCTATGTTCTATTAGTTAGGTCCGCTGTAAGAGATTTCAATAGAGATAAGCTGTACCTTTGTACTTATTTTGATTATTTTTCTTTATATTGTATCTAAACTTGTGTGTACATAATGTGTTAAATAAATAAATATCAGCTACGCAATATTAGAAAATTAACACATTGAAGTTTATAAGTAACTAAAGATATAAACACATTTTTTAATATTGAACTGAATTTGCAGACGATACCTGACCATTTCACTTAAGTCTTTAAGTCCAAAGATAGTATTTTACCCAAATGATATTTAAACATTTTACTTAAACCTTCAAGCCCGAAGACATTACAGTTTCAACGAGAAAGCAATACATATGAATCCCTTTGAAATCTACAAAAAGTAATAAATACAGAATTGTCATAGCAATTACGAAATGGTATAGTGAATTCTCCGGCGTGAACTTATAGACCACATAAGTCAGAGGTCGGAGTCAAGCGTTCGACAAACTGCACCATTGTAAAGCCTTATACGGTTCAGCCGCAGAGAGATGTAAGTGAGATTTCGGAGAATTCAATATTGAGATATTAAAATATGATTATGGGAAATTGAATATTAAAGTTTAAGAATAAATAAAATATATTAAGTATATAACATTTTTTGAATTAATTTTATCGCATTTTATTACAATCAAATTATTACGTTGCTAGTGTCATTTTTTAACACGGAACCTGAAAAGACACTGAATTTTCGTCTTAAAATGACAAATATATGTAACTACTGTCTATAATCTTGAATTAAAAGACGGTTTCCAAATTTCTTTATAAATAAATAAAATCCCCAGACAATCACATCAACTAAATAGTCCCAAATTAAGCAGAGCTTGTATACCATGTAGCGAACCTAGAATATAAATAAATATATATTTAACATATTTTTTCCTTGTTCCGTACGGGAATCGAACCCGCGATTATACGCTCGCAACTATATATATAACTTCGATAAAAAATAAAATATTAGTCAAGATAACTCTTAAGTATCATAATTCATCCTACCAATATGCGAATGCGAAATTTTAGACGACGTACCATACGTTTGTTCCTCAATCACGGCTGAAGGGATCTTGGTTAAAATAATGTAAAGAAATAGTTTAATTTCAAGACGACATTGTTTTTACGCTCTGGCACTAGAGAGCACAGGTTGTATTTTAAATCAGTAAACTCTTAAGGTCACTGAAATTTTGAGGAGATAAATCCGTTTACAAAAACTATTTAATTTAATTTACCTCCTTATTCATGAGAACCGTCGCAACATTCGTCGGCGCGCGTCGACAGCTCGTTGCCTTTAGCCGCGAGCGGCGCGTTTGTCGAACACCCATCTCAACAGTGCTCTACTTATAATTGTATGAAGCTTAGTTAGAGTTATCTTGACTAATATTTTAGTGAATTTAATATCGAGGTTATGTATAGACTTAGTTTGATTACGTAAAGTCTGTGCAAAAAACTATTTCAAGTATGTAATATTTGGTCTGGTACTGATCTACAAATTTATTTCAATTTAGAATAATATTTAAAAAAAAACTGTTTAACGAATAGCAAACATACAGATCGATACTTAATTTATTATTGGATAATGGATATTGGATAATTGGCCGGTGTATTGACAAGATACACTACCTTCTATGTCAAAGGTCTAAGGTTCAAATCACGGTGTCATTGGATATTTTGTGTGATGAACACCGATATAAGCCATCAAGTTTAGATTTTTATACTTACATCTAAAGTGTATTATTCGTTATATACTATTCATAACACAAGTTCTCCAAGAAACTTTATTGAGCTAGATATACAGGGTGACTGTTGGGTCATTTTCGAAATTCCAGGACGTGATAGTTTGAAAAAGAAAAAAAATTACTGAGTAAACTTAACCGAAAGTTAAAGAATTCATTACGCAACGCATGGTTACATAAGCGTAATACAATAGATACTTAGCGGGTGGTGGTGTGCGTGTGGCGGGAACACTGCTGCGTCCGTGTTGACTGAGGCAGCGCGTCGGAAAAAGTGTAGTAAGGTCTCTGGTAAAAAATTAACCTACTTTTTCAACACACTTGCTCGTAAAGTGAGCGTTATTCTATTGAATTTAGAACTATAAACTGGGCTATAAGTCACGCGTGCATAATATATTATACCCTAGTGCATAATATAATGAATCCTACAAAGTTGAATTGTACCTTTGTGCAAATTACATGCGAGTAAACAGAGCATATTTTATTGGTCCGGGTTATACATTAAATATTTTCAGAAACAACAAAGAGGTTTTATACCACTTCAAATCCATATACATTTTTAAATGTTTGCGCCTTATATTAGTAAAACAAATTTGTATATCAAACAAATTATTCACAATTTACAATAATTTGTGATAAAATATTAAAATATTTGCATTTACCACTCCAAATTAAACATTTTCACTTAAAATAGGCTGTATATGCTATACAGACATTGACACATTTGGCGGAAAAAAAAACCTACGCGCATGCGCGAGGTTCGACGCCATTTTTCAATCACAATTCACAGCTTTGTTATCAAATGTGTTTGTTATTTTATGACCACGTATGTCTGTCTTTTACTCACAAGTGTGTTGAAAAACGTCGTATGTAACTCGTGAGCGTTGCTAATTACAGTCTCGGCCCATTATTAAGCCCTCGCCTGCGGCTCGGGCTCAAATCACAGCCTCGACTGTAATTAGCAACTTCGCTCACTTGTTACATAATATACTATTATAACACAATTATGATCAGAATCGAGATTAAATGCTCTCCTTCAGTATCTATCTTGTCACCAGTCATTCTGTATATTATAAATGTATACTTAGTATTGTACATACGACATGTCACCCTTCACCTGACATAAATTCCTCTACCCTAAGGTTGACTGGAAAATATTGCTTCCAAGCAATAAGACCATTTGTACTCTAATTTTTTAGTTTTGTATTTGGAGTTGAACAACAGGGAGTTTATTATTAAATAATGTTGTTTGAATGGCCGAAATATTTATTTCTTTATTATTTGTTAGTGTATTTACAAACTCGTAATCTATAAATTAAATAAACAGTGTGTTCCGCAGTAAAAAAAGTGGCTCGATGTTTATTTATTTATTTTTTTATTGTAGCGGTTGTGTGTTTGGGAGGTTTGATTTTGTGTTTTATTTGTAATATATGTATTATTTTTGTCAATTATATATCTATAAATTTGTTTTCATATGTTATGATTTATCTCTATATTATATTATGTTAATTACTTTATAAATTTTTTTTAGTTACCTATTATTTAATTACACATAACTGAAAATCAGCGCTTTTTTGCCATACGCAATAAAGCACATGCTGAGTTGTGTGCCTTTGTTTCAGCAGTATTTTATATTAAATTTTTAACTATTTTTTTTATTTGACAATGTTTAAGCTCTTGTTTATTTTAAGTTTTTTGATATATGTATTTTTTATACTTTTGTTTTTTACTATTTGTTCTTTTTAATTTTTATTACTTTTATGTGTAAATACTGCTGTCACAATAAACCGATTTTTACTTTTTTTACTTTTACTTTACTATAAAGAACTCGTAATCTTTAAAGATATCAACTACATTTGTTTCTTCCTGCCGATCTTACTCGATACAACAGCTCCATCTCAATCGATTTTATATCTCAACGAAATCAATGGTAAATCTTTTTTTTTTATTAGAGATGAACTCCATTGAGTATACATTGAAACTTAACACTGAATAAATAAACAGTCTCCGTCGGAGGTCTCAAAGTAAGATGGTCTCAATCCTTATGTATATTTATAATTGTATTTAGTGGGTGTATTTGGCATTAACAACCTGATAGTAAGTTTAATGTGACTGTAAATAATTTAATCTTAAATTACCCGTTTTATGCTAATTTGGGACTGAGGTACCGTATGTGATCTTGTTAAGAGGTTTAATCTAATATTCAATTAGTGTTACAAGTAGAAAGTAGTTGTAGTAGCGATAAGGCTGCCTTTTGTACATTATGTTTTATTTTATTTGTTTTTTTTTTTGTTCTGAATTTGTTATTGTTTTAATAAAGGGCAAATAAATAAATAAAATAGATCAAAAAGATAACTCAGTATCAAAATTTTAAAATAACTTAATTTCGTTATTTTGCAACTAGAAATATAAAAGTAAGCAAGGTCTTAAGAAACTAATGGATAATATTTTGAAGAGTATTGCATTTAATAATGCTTAAATATAGATAAAGAAAATACTAAATAAATTCGTTTCTACCGTGGTTCGAACCTGGGACTCCTGTTTGCCCAGCAGGTGCTTTAACCATCTTCTTACTAATGGCATAATACATAATTATGTCCTTATTGCGAAATATCAACCTCTTCTACTTAACTTTTTGGTAGAATTATTAATGTAGGAAGGCGAGTGATTTTTTTGTTCAAAATATATTAAAACTATGAGTTATTTATGAAATGTTACATCAGAATTATATTTTGATTGTTTCGGGGTATTTTTACACGTTCGAACTGCACATTTAACCATTTAAATGTGTTAAATATCGAAATAAACACAGAAATTCGCTCCTGACATAAACATGTCGAGCTCTCGATGACAACTACTAGTGCTTGCGATGACAACGCAGAGTGGTTCTCACCCATGCCTACTGTTCCCACTTGGTTATGCGTGCTCTATACTTTATTATTATTACTCTAAGGTTAGCAGCGATCCGCGTGCCAGGTCACGTGCCTCGACTCACTCAGGCGTAAGTAAAATCAATAGTATTCTGGTGAAATATTAAGTTGGTACCTACTTTTGTTACAAAATTAAGAACAGAATTGAGTACAGATTGCTCTCCTTCAGTATCTAAAATTTGTCACCAGTCACCCTGTATATTCGTAAGTTTTAGTCAAGTTCAATACATGATATAAATTTCTTTTTAAATTTAAAAATTTTCATTTATTAATCTTGCAATCTTGCTTAAGGTGTCATCCAGTTATCACTTCATATTGTCTAATAATTAACGGTCCGTGCGGGGTCGGCTTATAATAGTCTTCCCGCCTATGAATAAGCGTGTCGTAAAAGGCGACTATTCTAAGCGCACTTCACTTGGTCGCCTTCAGGGTCCGTCTGGCCAGCAATCACCCTTTATATAAAGCCTGACGCCAAATATTACGGTGATGTTTTCCGACAAAATTTATAAAGAGCCAGTTCTTTGAAAACCCGTGTGTCATCTGCACTTATCATTAGGTGAGAAAAATAAATTTGCAACGTGAAATGTAATATTTTTTTTCTATAAGTAACGTGATAGTTCTATTCTATTCTATTGCACGATGTTGGCTGAATTCAAAAGTCTGTGCAAATAAAGTTTTGATGCAAAATACCTTAAATAAAGTTAGGATATTAACTGGCATTTGAGTAAATAATCTTATTATAAACATTCAAAATGGGTTTGTTAACGAAGATGTAATTTTTTTAATTGTAATTAAAGGTAAAATCAATAAATCACCATAAACGCAAAATATTAAATAAAACACTTTTTAACCGGATTTATCGCGTATATTTACATTTTAAATTTCACAGTATGAATCGCGAAAACTTAAGACAATATTAAACGCAAAATATTTGCAAAATGTGGACTTAATCATCATCACAACACTTTTTAATGAGCCCACTACAGAGCTATGAGTCTCTCCCCTGCGTGACGAGGACTTAATGATTTTATTAACTACTAGCTTTATCCCGCAACTTCGTATGCGCTTAACTACCCTTCTCGTGGAAATTTCAGAAACTATACAATCAGACACCCACTGAAAGAACCTTATACCAATATCATACCCATGCACTCATGGAATAAGTTTTTTTCATACAAACTAAAAATCATATATTTCGCGTGCCCGTGGGAATTTTTTGATTTTTTTTCGTAGCACAACCAGTCACTCTTTGAAGAACCTTCATGCCAAGTATCACATCCGTACACTCAAGGAATAAGATTTTTCACACAAACTAAAAAGTCCAACCACTTCCCGTGGGAATTTAGGGAATTCCTTCCATAATGTAAACACTTATTGAGGAACCTTTATATCAAGTATCACATCCGTGCACTCAAGGGATGGGATTTTTTCATACAAACTAAAACATCATATATTTCCCGTTCCCGTGGGAATTTCGGGAATCCCTTTCATAACACAACAAGACACACATTGAAAAACCTTTACGCCAAGTTTCACATCAAGCACTCAAGGAATAAGATTTTTCATACAAACTAAAAAGTCCTATATTTCCCGTTCCCGTGGGAATTTCGGGAATTCCTTCCTTAGTGCACCCCTACATCCCCTAAAGAATGTATGTTCCAAATTTTAGCTCTCTACGCCCAGTAGTTACGGCTGTACGTTGTCTGTCAGTCACTCAGTACCTCAGTCACTCAGTCAGTAACGGAACAGTTTTACTCGTATATATATTGATTGGTTTATCTCTTTTCTTTTAAGAACCTTAATTGAAATTACAGGATTATTTTTGAGTAATTTGTTTTTCTTTTAGGTAAACTCTCCTTGATATTGTAAAATCATGCAAATTTACAGTAATACCTTTTATTTTATATTAATATGATATTCTTTTTCGATCATATTTTTAATAATGCAACAAAAAAATATTTGTTCAAACGACCTTTGTCGGACTAAAACAATTGTATGTATGACACATATTGGTCATGTATTTAGTGTGTACTTTCATTATATGACGATGCTAAAATTTTCAACCATGTTAATCTGGTATGGTTGTGACGTGTATTAAAAACACATTCTGCCATGACGAAATAGAAAAATCAAGGTGCGCTTTATTAGTGTTGTGCATATATTTTTGTTTTCCGATATCGATAAATTGCTTTTATTAAATATTTCTTCGATCGAAGAACAATCACACTAAATTATTCATATATTTATAAAGAATATATTTGATGTTTGTTACCATATATTTTTTAAATTTTGTTTTTAAAAAGTAAAAGATATTTCTTTCAGAAATAAGCTATACCTAAATAGGTACCTTTGTTCACTATAAGAATTATATAGAACTATATAGAATTTGGATTTTTCTTTTCTTTAATTTGTATTTTTTTTTCTCGCTTTTGTTATTTAGTAACCTAGTTGCGGTGGTCTTTAATTGGCTCAGTGTATACTAATTGTAAAATCTATTATTATAATGTAAGCTATCGACCACCCAAATAAAATAAAATAAAATAAAATAAGTCTTTTATACACTTTGAGATTCTTTAAAAATCCCAGTGCTAGATTTCTCCCGAATTTTGTATGTTAACTGTGACAACTATGATAACAAGAGTTCTTTCTCCCATGATAATTTGTCCTATATGTAATATCACTTACATCATTTATACCACAACTCATTTAAAATTAAAGTTAAATGCCTTCATTTCCAACTTTCCTAAAAATACAATTCGATGAAACATTTTGAGCACTTGGCCATCACTTCCCTGGTGCCGACTCACGTGACCTCTGGCCTTCGCCCGCGCACCTCCCCTCCCCCGCCTCAGGTACACATGCTTCGCCCGCGGCAGTCCCGCCCCACGCCATATTGGTATCGGTAAAAAAACATCGATATTAAAATGATTCCACTTACTTCGTTTTTTGATTCGAATTCAAGAGTCAAAGCAAATAATTTACAACAAGGTTCTGATAGTGATTATTTATACTTTGTGCTGAATCTAATATAATGTATGAACAATTTTCAACATTTTGTGTTAGTAAGTTACATACCTACATAACTTAACTTACGGGGTAGGCAGAACACAGGCTGTAAAACCATCTAATGTCACGTTTGACAAATAAGGAGGTATTATAATGATGGATAGAGACTATTGCAGTGACAGTCCTAGCGCCCACAGAAACGCCAATAAAACTTCTGTCCCTTAACTGACTTTTATAGTATGCCCGAGAAGAGAAGCAATTGGCACATTAAATTGTTTTTTTTTCGCTCCCAGTCCAGCATGAAATAGTTTGCGTATATTATTCATCGATAATTAGTAGATATTAACCCTAAAAGGATCGAGATAGAAAGATTTAGTTACTATTTATAATACTTTACTATATAATACTATACTATGCAAAGATTACCCCAAAAATATTTTTGTCGTATTTGATTAAAATCTAAGGAGGATCTTTTACCCCATCACTCTTTATCCATTCAAACTTCATGTTTGCTTATCAGGATTATGGTTAAACAGTTAATATTTACGTCCCAATGAATTTCCCAAAAATCTTAAACAATAATACAAATAAAGGATCGATATTATAAAAACTCGATTAATTATCTCTACAACAACAGAAAAAACAACATCTGTGCCTCATTAAAAGAAAAAACATATTTCAAATTCCTTACGAAATTCCTTGACAGGCGTTCAAATACCACAATGACCAACAAAGGCCAGCTTAACTCAATTAAATCTTAATTCGTACAAAGAGCACGATTAATGAAATTAAGATCACATTTACTTCTAACCATCGACTACACAATAGGGTTAATAGTAACAATCAAAAGAATAACTCGAAAAGAGCCAACAAAAGCCCTAACTAACTCCACTCAGCTTATGGTGACTATTAAAATTTAATGACATGATTTATTCAGATATAAAAAAACGTTGAGAAAAGGGTACGATGTTACGATCCATTTTTCATATAACGCGGTTGGTAGCAAATGACCAAATAAAAAATTGTCTAAAAGGCCGACTCCGTGAGGAGGCTTTGTCATCGGCAACAGATATATATTCATGGTTACCTGTGAGCCCCAACTGTGAATAAAATATTAAAAATATTCCATTTTTCTGGATTCATGTTGCATAAAGTATAGGTGAACGTAAGTACTGGTCTTTGAGATATGTTTTTTAGATAATATTTTTGATTTGATATTAAGACGATAAGAAAGATTCTACATAATTTTAGAGAATTGCAATATTGTTTATGTAGGTAAGATTAGATTTGACCTGTAAAACAAGTAAGGAAGATCTAAAAGCTACACAATTGTTTAAAGCCTCAGTTTATTGTGGAATAGTAAAATTAAAATCTTTCATAAAAACACTTTTTATTTGAACTAAAACTGCTTTTACGAATCTATTAGAACTGAACTATTAAAACTGATTGATTTATGTAATACACTTTCAAATTATGGAAATATATTTGTAACTCTTTCAACTTAAATATTGAACAAACTTGATGAAAAAGTACTCAGGCAAACAGAAACCTTGGTTTTGCAAGTAGTATATATACCAATATATTAATACATATTTACTCCCAGAGGACTTCAAGATCTCACGGGCCGCAAATGGCTGCTGTTTTTTATAAACATACAATTAATACTTAAAAACATCATTATTATCTAAAAATTCTTACATTATTGTCAGTAAGTAACTAAAAAAGAAAGTAAAAAATAACGTTTCTTTCAATAATCTTTTAAATATTTTATCCAGAACTTTCGTGCGCTGTACATCAAAACATAATATTTGGTCATTTTCTTAGTAGTAGCCGTCTCATTTATAATATTTTGTAGAAATCAACAAAACAGAATCGAGAACATTAACATCCACTTTATTCTATAACGTTACGCTTTTTATGTTTTTAAAGGTTTTATTTGAAATAGGTTCACCAACAGTTTAACTTAGGTATGGACTTTTTTCCGTCACTTTACTTAAAGCATGGGTGACGATACTTTTGAGGACTTTTCTAGGTTGGGTTTGTTATATTTATATACCTAGATACTTTCTCGGGTCTGGATGTTAGGTTTGTTATCGTATTCTGCAAAACAAGCTTAGGTATCCAAATATAGGTACATAAAATATAATACATAGTTGGTGAAACTAAAACAAAAGTGATACTGAAAGTTTTGGCAGTTGGAAAATGATTTTTAGACTAATAAAAATCAAGCTTACGTGGATTTTTAATAACATAGAAACAATTTCACAAAATTTGTTATCTACTATCTTAGTCATAATTGCATGTCAGTGTGTAACTGTGAATCTTCATAATAAAGATATAATTTTCTTAAATGAACTTGAAATAGTATGAATTAAAATCAACTAAAATGACAATTTTCTGACGCAAACACTGTAAGACACAAAAGGAAGCACACTTTTAAATACCATTTATCGACAACTGAACCTGCATTTGACCTCATCACTCAATGGTTAATGACGAGGAGACCGAAAAAGGAGCATGTGGGTTTAGGAAGAACCTGTCTTGTCATAAATCACTACCAAAACACATCAATGCTAAAGCGTTGATCGATGGGTGAATTAAGATCTGCTTTGCGATTTTAAACAATGTCCATTATCCAGGCAGAATCTGGAGTTAAGTTGGTATTTATCCTTCGAAAGATTATCTGGAATAGTCTAATAATGTAATGGCTTGGATATAATGATGACCGGCTTGTGTAGCGGTAACATACATTGCCTTTTATGCCATAGGTCCTGGGTTCGAATCCCGGTGGCGGCGGATATTTGTGTGAAGAACACAGATATTAGTCGTCCAGTTATGGTTATTGGTTCATGTTTTTTTCTAATAAAAAATATACATATGTTAAATGTGTATGTTTTGTATATTCCTTAAATTTAAGTTAACTTAAATTTTTGAAGGTAATTTTTAACTGAAACAGATATTAGCCGTCAAGTCATGGACGGTTATATGTTTATTTTAGTTTACTTTCTAATAAAAATATGCATTTGTTTAATATATACGATAATATTTGTATATTTATAAAGTTTATAATCTGAAATATAGTTTCCATACCACAAAATCTGCAAGAAAGTTAATTTAGGTTAGACAATGTTGTGTGAATGTCAGAAAAAAATGTTTATGTATTTATTTCTCTTAACTTACAGGTTTACATTTTTATAAGAGGCTAACCCTGCGATTAATTTAAATCTCACCAGGTAAGTGAAGATGAGGTCAAAAATGCAATTTAGGAGGTCAGGACGGAACTGGCTTGTCATAAAATATTGCTGGAACACATCACCGCCTGTGGTAGTTAGAAACAGTTGTCGACGATTTTCTATACATAGGACATAAAATCCAGTTAGGTAGGTCCAACTTCGAGAAAGAGGTCAATCATCGAATCCAACTCGGCTGGGCAGCGTTCGGGAAGCTTTTTTTTTTTTTATAAGTGACTAAACCCGCGTTTGACCTCAATCTCACCTGATGGTAAGTGACGATGAGGTCGAAGATGAAAGCACACGGGTTTAGGAAGGAACTGGCTCTTTATAAAATATTGCCGGAACACATTACCGCCGGAGCGGTAACATTTGGCGGCAGACTTTATATAAAGGGTGGTCGCTAGCCAGGCGGACCCAGAAGGGATCCTACCACTCCATAAAATCTTCTTGTCCAAAATACCGCAGTGTCAGAAGACAAAGGTTTTTGACCAGATTTTGTTGTCAGTGATTACTCAGTAGACGTGGTCGCTAACTATGGGCCTTATAAACAAGCTTAAAGTCGCTCAGCGAGCAATGGAAAGGATTATGCTCGGAGTTTCCCTGCGAGATCGAATCAGGAATGAGGAGATTCCCAGGCGAACCAAAGTCACCGACATAGCCAGAAGGATTGCAAAGCTGAAATGGCAATGGGCAGGGCACATAGCTCGCAGAACAGATGGCCGTTGGAACAGAAAAGTTCTCGAGTGGCGGCCACGTACTGGGAAACGCAGCGTAGGCAGGCTCCCGGCTTGGAACGACGATCTGGTCAAAGTCGCCGGTAAATGCTGGATGAGGGCGGCGCGGGACCGAGTGACGTGGAAAACCTTGAGGGAGGCAGGTGTCCAGCAGTGGACGTCTACTAGCTGATGATGATGATGATGACATATTTAATTATAAAAAGAAATAACTCTACTGAACCTGTATTTTTCTTGGTTTTACACAAACTTTTAGGGTGCTTGACTTATATTAAAGACAGGTTGTTTAGATATTTTAAGGCCAAGAAAGATTTTTTTCATCCTAAACTTAAGTTTTGCCGCTGCTTATATTTTTTTAATATTAAAAAGACGCGGCAGCGTAAAAAAATATACGCTTTTGAAAGGTCTCATGTGGAGGCGGCACATTTAAAATGTATAAAGGTTGCCACTAGTAACTTTTTTGTGTTTTTTTGTGTGTCATTATGTCAAATCGTCTATTATAAATTTTGCTAAGTTGATCAAAATTTTGATTTTTTTTTCTATGTTTTATTTTAAGTAGTTGAAGAAAATTTAAAGTACCTATTTAAAAAAAACTGTAAAGTTAACATAAAATCACTTCCAGTATTCTGAAACACAATGTTAATTTTTTACATCCAATTTATAGGCGAACATCAAAATAAAGATAATAAATAGGGTACCTTTTAAAAAAATACAATACATTATATTTAATTAAATACAAACCTACGAAGCACAGAGCTAATTTGGGGTGATTCGTGTAAAAAAATGAAAACCAACAATACATTCAAATCAAAATCGAAATTTCATACGCCATCATATAGATCTACCCTCTTGAAATCGCTAAACTACGCTTGTCATCGAACGTTTGTATACCTATCATTTTAAAAATGGAAGCTCCTTTGACATTGACAAAGGGTGTTGGGATACACTTCTTCAGGAACAATAGAGTTTTTTTTCTTGTCAAAGAAAAATATGAAATGTAGAAATTTGTTATAATTTATGTTATAGGAGCACCTGTCAATAATTGCCACCTTTAGTCGGTGCACTTTTGTGATGTCAAAAATGTGAGTTTTATGTGTTTTTTATAAGAATTCATGTGGAGATGAGAAAATATTGTTAAAATATGTTACCACCAAGAAGCTATCGTTTTTTTGCACATTGTTTATAGTTTTACAAAATTAAATAATAAAAAACATAGATATGTTGCTAATAAAACTATGTCTTGTGATCTAGTTATTATTGGTAAGATTTTGAACAACGCTAAATGACCTAGGTGTTTCACTAAATTTAAATGTTATTATTTATTTGAGAATTTCAACAAATTTACCTTTTTCAGGTTCACATATTTTTCAATGGCCCCTTTTCCATATTTTTTTATATGTTTTCCCATTGAACAATGTTAAACCTTAATTTTACGCGAATAGAAGTAATTATGAGATCAAAGTGTCAGATGCACGCGGTTTAGGAAGTTTTCCTTTGTTTTATAATAAAGTAAATAAATAAAGCTTAAATTACTATTTGAAACAGTTCGCTATAGGTCACTTTTAGTATCTTCAGATGGTCTATATTAAAGAACCACTGTTTTGAGAACAACTGACAACAAACTTCATATGAGGTAGGTGTTGATTTTTTGCAATGGATAAGGAATATGTATTTACAAAAAAAATATTACAGTAATTTATTTGACCATTTTGTAGTTGACTAGCTTTAGCACCCAGCTCCGCTCAAAGCACATTAAGCTAAGGACGCAGCAGTCTTGGGAGTAAAAGACTTTTCAATTTATTTTCGTTTAAAAAATACCGTACCGCGTGTAGGTAATTTATTGGTATGTCTCATGGTTAGCACCAAAAACTATCTTCAAACTGGTCCAAACTAGATTAATCCCTTTTCAGAAGTTCTGTAGAAACACAATTACAGACAGCCACACGTTCCTAAAGGAAACCTATACTTGTTGCTTTTTGTTTTCAAAAGGCTTGATTATAAGTAAGGCTGGGGTAGAGTTCAGGTAGTATCTAGCAAAAAATTGACTAGTCTTGTTTCATCATAATATTGTCTTAAGTTTTCACGATTCATTCTATTAAATAAAACACTGTTTAACCGGATTTATCGCGTATATTTACATTTTAAATTTTAAATTGAAGCTCTTCGATTTTTAATATCAGCTATGTGTTCTTTTACGCGGGTTGATACGTTTCTTTTAGTTTGACCAATGTAGAAAAGCCCACAGCCGCATTCAATCTTCCTGTATGATGAACAATTTTTTCCATCTATCAATCCGACGCTTGACACGTCAGTCGCTCGTGACCACGGGGTCTGCAAGGACACCGAAACGTCAAGTTAAAATTTAAAATGTAAATATACGCGATAAATCTGGTTAAAAACTGTTTTATTTAATTGTTTCATCATCGTAACAACTCCGTGTAATGAGCACACTGCAGGGCTATGAGTCTCTCCTCTAGGTGACTCGGAGGTTGAGGCCGTGATAACCACCAAGCTGGCCCAGTGCTGGTTGGTGAATGTTAGAATTTTCAAATGACTTCTGACAAATCCTAACGACTGCTGTATACAAGCACCTAGGACCGACTACTTAATGTGCCCTCCAAAGCACGGAAGTCGTCGTGAGAAATAAATTATCGGCGGTCACCCATCCAAGTACCTTCTTAATGGATGCGATATGACTGCGATTTTCTTATTTCTTTTTATTAATAAATAGCAGGATCAAGTGTAATAAAAGCTGAAGAGTTTTGAACGCATTAATTTCTAAACCAAATAGTTTGAAAATTTATTTTAGCATAATATGAGCTGTAGACCAAGTCAAGAAGTTTTTGCGGAACCAAAAGATACGCACGTTTATTTATACTTTCATACGCGAAATACACTGTAAAACACAATAATTAAATATTACATCTTAAATATTTAATTAAAATAAACTGTTAAATCTCAACATAATCGTGCTTCTATATTAAGAATATAAGATCAAAACAAGCGGAATTAAATTAAATATAGAATAACTACAGACATCCGGTTGGTCAAAGGTTAACATCTGCCGGTTAAACTTGACACTGAATAGAACGTATCTATATTATTCAATCACAGTAACTCTACGCAGTCAAATCAATCACCAATTTGAATAAATTCAACGATAAAATTTATCGAGATGTTTATGGATTATGACTTACTGGTAAAGGAGTGTCAGATGTAAGGCTGAGGAATAAGCGGACAAGATTGTTATAAATATAAGATTTGATAATGTGTTGCTGTTCCAAAATTATTTTAACTGATATAATTAAATGATATCGTTGCCTTTTACCATTTGTGTAAACATTGTAAAACGGACACTGTTAATGAAGTGGACACTAATATCTACTCGTAGATGGCTCATTCTCAGCGGCTAAAAAGCCTCAATGGTTTCGTTCCATTTCCTACATCCACCAAATACTGCTAGCAACTTCACAAAAACATTCGGTGGATCAAACTTCCCGGTCAGCTATTGATTTATAAAGTATCTGTAGTTTTAAGCAAATCAATGCATAACTCAAATTGGATACCTACATTAAGTTTTAGACAGTTTCAGGAGAACTTAATTACCGAAATGCCGAAAGAACATTGACAGCCCTGATGCCTCATTTTGTAAATGCATGATAACATCGACAGATTGTTGTTAATTTTTAATATGATTGTATTCAAAAGATCAAAAGCTTTTTCATATTTTGATATATTATATTAAGGCTACCAATCTTAGGAAGCCATGTTTTCAGCTAGACGAGACTTTTTAGTTATTTTGGACCTTAGTAACATGCATTTACTTTTTATTTAAAAAAACGCAAATGTCAGGTTAAATTTTATGTAAAATAAACCAAATACTTTTTTTTTTCTGTGAATAAAGCGTTTAGCTCCACCTCACATGATGGTAAGTGAAGATGTAGTCAATGATGGCACACATGCTTAGGTAAAATTTGTGTAAGATACAGAAGGCGGCAGATCAAGCGTTACAAATCTGTCATATTTTCTCAACCAATTTTTAACTTTATGTTCAGGGCATAGAGTTCATATTCAATTACAATTTTTTTGACAGGTTTAGATCGCTTGATCTGCCACCTCTGTACAGTAACGAAACGCGATAAAATCCTATACAAAGTGTTATATTACTACTTTTAGTATTTAGAGTTCAAATTGTAATTAAAAAATAGCGATGAAGTCGTTTATTTTAATCGATTTTAGCGAATACTAAATTAGGTTGAACCAAATCTTTATAAACGTAATTAAATCAAATCTTAGTTTAGATGTCATGACTAAAATTATTTAACCAGTAAAGAGTATTTTTAGGTTGGGCAATTTTTTCCATGTTTTTAAGACTAAAATAATATAAGCAAATTTAAAATAACTTAACATTGTAGTTCTGTTGTACCCTTACCACAATGTTTAACAAAGTACCAAATGTTACACGATGTGGCTATTTAATATTTTTCTTGTCTAATCATCACTTTTTTAAATGTCTGTTTTTAAATGTGTGCTTATTATTATATCAAAATAATCTCGACTGACTTCAAAATTTTAAAATCTACAAGACAATTTCTTGGCCTACCAATAATAGAACCAGTTTTTTTTTATTATACGGAACTGCATTATGTATCATACGTATAAATTGTACCATGTCAAGCTTAAATAATTAAATACCTTGCAAAATAGTTTAGTTCGGAATTACAAGTATTCGCATATATTATTGTTGTTTATTCGACAACTTCTACTACTGAAGTATATTTTTCTAAATGTTTGCCTTCTATTTTTAAAATATGAAGAAAAAAAAAACAATAAAACACCAGCCTAACCCATTTTACTTGAAAGACATAAATACGGGACGAATAACATATTACAGTTCCAATTACAGAAGTACTCCCCGCTGCGGTCATATCCACCGACGAGAGGGAATAAATGAACCAGACACGATTTGACCTCTTTCATTTAGACATTTACATTCTACTTAATTTGAACTCTATCACCGTAATATAAAGGTGATAGTGTAAGAGCAAAGTGCAATCCTATTAGTGGGAGAGTATTGTCCGTTTTGCGCTGTTTCTTTATAGGTTCGACTCCTGCTTCTTATTGGAAAATGTTTGTTGATGGATATTCTATAAATATTTTTCTGGAGTGAAATCTATGTTTTATTTTCACAGGTTACTTGGTAGAAAGTGAAAATATAGACGCCGCTGCAGCTCGTACACTTAATAATATTGACAATCTTTACTTGAACTTTTACATTGTTACTGATTAAATTATGAAAGCTTTCTTAAACAGTTTTATTTGTAATTAGAATCTTAATGTGACAGCGGTGCCTAAAAGAAAGGGAGATTTGAAATTTTAATAATTGCATCTAGCGTAGATTCTTTGTCATTTACCATAGAGAACTGTCGAAAATCGAAACTTAAGTCGAATCTGAAAAGGTTTCACTTGCTAAACGAATTCCTTCGTTTTTGATGTAACTCTTCGTACAAAGGTGTCTCAAGTGGTGCCTCTTTGCAATTATTAAGCATAAAAATATATGAGCTTCTCTTTCATTTTCGCTCTCCTTATCATTTACCACTGTAAGATGTGTTTTATTTACACTTCATAGTACATGCTAAGACTGCGACGAAACAAATACAGTTTGTACAACCAGGCGATCTTATTACTGAAAACCGATTTCTTCCAGATAACTAAGTGTCGCCTACAATTCCCGTGGCCATGTATTTAACTGTCTAAGTTTGGCAGTGGCAAAAACCATCATGAGAAATACTTCAGCAGCTTCTCAAATATTATATTTCTAACACTAGTATTAACAAGTAATACCAAGTACACTACACTAGTAATACCAAGGTACGGTATCAAAAAAGAAAGTTATATTATACTTTTGTTCACTTCTAAATCATTTCCCACGCCATAAACTAAAGTGACTATCACCATTTATCTTAGACTCCTTAACAAAACATTACGTAGCCTTCTTTGTATTAACTGATGATCAGTGTCAGCTAATTAAAAGTAAATATAATATATCTCGTACCACTATATTGGTTTGGCAATCACAGAAGTTGGTAGATGGATATAGCCTGCAGCAAACTTTGATGGATTGAACGGACGTCTGGTTAGACAAATTTGATGTATGGAAAAAAAACAATGTTTGTATAGGTGGAATAAGTTACTTCGGTGGTTTGAACCGATTAAACAAAACCAATGAGCAGTCTCTATAACTCTGTTGATGAATATATTTGTATTTTTTCGTTTTTCTTTTAAATGTAGGACCCAAATATACCGCATATAAATTTTTTTTGGTATTTTTCATCTGCAATCAGGTAATTACAAAAGGCACACTCTCCTCTTTGAAATTCATGTCTCAGCCAGGTCCATTATGTGTGGCTTCTTTAAAGCAAAAAGATACTATCAAAGAATAACGTCACCCAATTCTTTCCCTCGGGTATGATAACAATATTTAAGGGACAAGTAGTAATTGATAGGCGTATTTAAGAGTAGATACACGTCACCCCAAGTTTACAAACCCGTTTGACAAACAAAGTGATTACGATCCTTCCCTTCCGTTTACTAATAAATAAATTATCCAAACTGGCACAACAACTGTGTGGAACTAGAAGTAACATACCTAATATATCAGCTTGTATTATGGGGACCACCGAGAAAAACTAGTGGTATTTTAGTATAATTAAACCGTAGTAATATTCCGTTTTATAATTCGACTGGGAGTCAAACCCAAGGTCTCTCAAAGTATGCATCACGGAGGCAATATTGTATTGGCAAGGGCTGAAGTATTTTTAGCTGACCTCTGACATTTATAAATAAGGTCAAAAATTTCATATTGAATACATTATGTAGTGAGCTCTTCATTTCATATTACCATAGCACTTCATCACATGTTTTTGTCCACGTACTTTCAATCTAGTCCCTGCTACCCAGCAAAGATCACCACCATTAGTCGCCTCTTAAAACAATTCCAGAATCAGATATTTTCTGAGCTGATCTAACAGAATCATACAGATTAGACTTGTAAATAAGCAACCTTAAATAATGTAACCTGTACGTATAGTGGACTTATCAAAAAGTCGAACAAAGCGCTTCCAAAGATCCTTTTTGGTACGGATTGCCAAGGTGTGGAACGAACTGCCTGCTTCTCACTACTACAGTCCTGGTACTTTTAAGTGTCGAGTGAATAAGTTTCTCATGGATGGACGTGTACATTTGAGTCTTCGTTCTCACTTTCCACCAGGTGCCATGGAGGAAAAATAAAAAAAGATATTAGCAATAAGGTCGTACGCGTTACACGTAGCAAACTTTTTGTTAAGGTCTGCTATCCTATGCAAACATATTCGGAAGGTGACTTAATGAGTTTATTTAAAGTTTTAATTAGAAAATTAACCAATTCGTTATCTAAATTATGAAGCCTTTGATTCACAGTATAGCCAATATAAATATACTTTACATATTATAACAAGAATGTTAACTTAAGGAACGTGAGGCATTGCAGTTTAAGTCTAGAAATTTCTTCGACGCATCGGTTTTAAAAGCAGGATCTATTCTATAAACACTTAATTAAAAATTACATACTATCACATAAAGATAAACAAAAACATAATCAATCAAACATGCACTAGATAACACACCTCACAGTCACTTGACCAAAACACTAAACAACTTATTAAAACACAATTTAAAAACATAACCCCTAAATTCCCTTGTCACAAATAAAGGACATTTAAACAACGTCCTACTACATAAGTACCAGGTTAATATTCAAATGAGATACGATAATGAGCAGTTTGGTATGATTTTGGTAAAATATGCGCATTATTTAGGTTTCTCGGCACGGCAGCCGCGGGCGTGGATGCTAAATTAAAAATACGTCAAATGTTAAATTGGAACGAGACATCTATTAAGGAGGGATGAGCTGCGTGTAGATTGGTGCAATGTTAAATGTATTTGAAAAGGTAACACCTTATTCTAGTAATATAATTATTAATGTTATATTAAAAGTGTGGATGGATACGTAGACGTTTCTTTTTCGTTCACGCTAAAGCGATTTATATCAAGCTACAATTTTACATTCAGCCTAAAATTTTATACAGCATATTGATTATGATACCACAAGGAATATTTTTTGTCCTACATTCTGGGGAATATACACACATGTAGCTGTTAAAAAGCTATTTGAGAACATTGAAACTGTTTTTCATTCCAAATACATTTGTACCATTTTATTTTTTTTGATATCATAGCGCATACTTAACCTTAATATGGTATATTTTGACATGACAGTAAAATAATATTTCTGTTAACCAAAAAAATTACATCCATTTTCAATATTGTAACTAAAAAAGCCCAAACAATACATTAAAGGCACAGAAAACATCAGCTTATCCAAGATGTAAAAAACTACCAAAATCCTACAATACACCTGTGAACGCATCCTAAGACTGGCTAGAGGTATGAAGAAACAAGGGCTCGAAGGCTTTTACTTAATTCAGGAGCGCAGCGGGTGTTCCCAAAAGCATGAGGTTGCCATCGTGAAATATGGTGCGGTATAATATAAACCCTGATCACTGATCACCTTAGGCTATGTCCTGCGTTTCTGACATTCCTACGTTTAAGGGGTTAAAAGAGTAGGAACTGGGTATTTGTGTTGCTTCGACATTTTAGTTGATTACTTTGATCTTCTTTTGTTTTTAAAATGTTATAATATGTAGATGTCTTTTGTTTTTTTTTTATTCGGAGTGTGATTTAGATATACTGCTTTATTAGACAGTTCAGAAAATTATTATTTTTTGTTATTTTTTCTTAAATATATTTTAAACATCACACAATTATTTTAGCAATTCTTTTTTTACTGTGATAGGTACCCACATAACTTTTTCATAAACATAAACTTTTCACAAAATCGTTCGCACTGTGAATACATATTAAAATTAATTACTAAACGTTGGTCAACTTTTTACAAAACCCGTGACGATCTTTTTGTCGGCAACACAAAATGCAATTTTGCTTAGACGAGAATACATTTATCACAATACCAAGTGACGGCTCAAAGTAGCAAAACAAATTGAGAGTCCTTTTTCGGTCTAAAAGCTTATTTAAAATTTATAACACAACGAAAAGTTAATTAAGTTTTAATAGAATTCAAAACGGGAGTGTATTGGTAGCTAAAAATAGGCGGGGATGTTATAAAATATAATTATTAAGTTAATGATGCTGTTTTTTCAAATTATATTTGAGCTTCTGAACACAAAATGTAAATAGGTTAAAATCAATTGAAATGTCATTAATTATGTTATAGAAAAAATATGATTGAGTTGTAAGGGATACTGGATCTAAAGCAATTGTATCTGTTCTTAATCTTTTATTTTTGTCATACGTTTTTACAATTAAATATATTACATTAAAGTTATACAGGATGTCCCGCCAACTCTACATAATACCTTCACGGAGGTATTCTAGTACCCATAGGGATTACAGAAAAAATATAAAAAATATTAAAAAAATCGAAATTTATAAGACACCCTGAATAACAGATTTCATCGCGTAACGTCAAGAAATGTCACCAAAATTTCGAGTTAAAATGTAAAATCCTGGTAAAAACTAATTATTTAAAGAGATGAATTCTTATCAAAATTGTATTTCTTTTATCAAAAATAACGATAAGATTTAACTACTTCCTTAAGGTTTTACGCGAAAGAGACAGAACAATCCTTCGTAATGTTTCCTACATAAGTTGTGGCAAAAGCATCATAAAGAGTTATGACAATTTAAAAATTTGTTCGTAATCGTTTTCACTAAACCCAAAATTGTATACCATCTCGCCCTTTGATGAGGTCACACAACCTCAAACTTAATGATTTAAACGATACTGCGTTCCAAAAAGGTAAACAAAAAAATGTTTTATGTTAACCAAACCGATTGAAATAACATCGGTTTCTGTAGTGTCCTTTTATAGTGGATCATTTTTATTGATTTCGCTTTGGGGATCAGAAAAGTGTCCGTTGAGGTTCTTTAATAACTTATTTTTAATTGCTTGATGTAAATCATTAGAACTCGTTAATAAGACTTGTGATTTACTTACCGCATTGACATGCATGTGTCTCTTAAATCAAATTGCGCAAGCGCTTATAAAGCTTTCCTTTGTCTCCGTGAGCGGATTTTACGGCTTTTATAATGAGTTTTTTCATACTGAAAAATATAATTTTGATCAGTGTTTTCTTCGAAAACATAAAGTGGTCATATTTAATATGATTATTGTTAATCACAAACTTATTTTATTTCAAAAGCGATTAATATAATACAGAGAAATGTTTTTTCGGAAACACAGGTTTAAAATGGCAGGGTTGAAATATTTTGCGTGATAATCATGATACCTTTTTGGTGGAATAGACCCGACAATCTAACCAGTCGAACGGAGAGATCAGGGCAGAAGAAACAGAAACCGGTTAACGGTTCGGGCAGTATCAAGGAAGACCGCATGCGTGCTGGAAGCGAACTGCCGATGAATCCCAGCCTTTCAAGGTGTCTCATCGGTGTAACTGGGGTCAAACCGATCGTGAACTGGTAATACAACAGTTTCCGATAGATGACACCGTAACGCTTGATTAGGGCCGCGCGGGACCGAGCGACGTGGAGAACCTTGGGGGAGGCCTAAGTTCACTGGTCATCATCATCAACGTCTACAGGTGTTGATTATGATGGTGATGAGACCGTTATTATCTTACTAATATTATAAATGTGAAAGTTTAGATGGATGTATGGATGTTTGTTCTTCAATCACGACGGAACGGGTCTGCGGATTTGGATGAAATTTCGCATAGTAATAGTGTTCAGTCTGGAATATCCCATAGGCTTTTTATCCCGATATTCCCGCCGGATTCGAAATGGGAAAACAGCTAGTTAGTATATAAATCATCCTCATTTCTCGTATTCATCAATTTTATTCTTATACATTTAGTTGGAATCGAATGTAGGATTGGTGAAAAAAATAACACTTATTTAAGAGCTCTTCGGTGGAAAACTGGGAATAGATTGTGATCAATATATTAATAATTATCACAAACTTGGCTGTAGAGGATTTATATAATATGTCCAAATGGGCACTATTGAAGTTGACCCAGTGACCTTAGCTAGCAAACATTCTTGATAAAAAGTCTTACACCAAATGTCAATGCAGAGGCGGTATATTATATTTACATCATCAGGACTCAAGTTATATTGAGGTATAATTCGGATACAGCCATTGATCAAATATCTGACATCGGTACCTAAGTCTCGACGTAGAGTTAATATATGTTCCAGTTACAAAATTAGTTTTTGAGCAAAAAGTGGCTCATTTTTAATCGTAAAGCGAGATTATTAAATACAGCTGGTTAAAGTGACAACTGATAGTGTCTGAGTTTTATTAAATCTGTTTTAGTTCATTTTTTTTTTCGAATTCATATTGTATAATTGCTAGGTAGAATAAAAATTACATCAAAAACTGCCCCAGTGGTACATACACATTGGTCAAGTGTTAGACTGCGATGTGAAAGGTCATTTTAGGAAAGGAACTTATCTAAACTTACTTGAGTCGGCGTATATACAAGGATATTGCCTGTTTCCACTGTACCAATATCAAGACAAAATTTAACAGTGAAGTTTATTACTCTATTTCACTAAGTAATTGGCATTTTGGTAGGCATGTGTCATGAACCAGATCTGAGATTATCTGCTCTGGGACGCGAACTCTAAAAATGGTATGGAGGTTTCTTTAATCTTTAAATTTACCTGTCAATTGAATTTGATGTTCAGCAAATATGAGTTTGCAGATTAAATCCATACAGTCTTGGGAAGTAACTGGCGCTTCGAAATATATTCGGTAGATGTCACTGTAAGAGTGGGAATTTTTACGGCTGAATCTATATGAAGATTGGTCACTAGTAAGGCGGACCCTGAACAATTTCTACCACCAGAAAGTGGGAGAAAGTTCTCTGTTTGATTTTTATTTGAAATAAGCTTTTTTTAAACTGTTTTACTTTTTTTTTGAGCTAAAATTACTACGGCATTTTTTGATAAAAAACTTCTGAAAGATTGTTTTAGCAGCCACACAATCTCACAAAAAATATATCAAGAACCAAATTTATCTCAAAAATTACTTAGTCCATTGTTAATTTGCACATAAATATAGATATATTTTACATTATTAACGTTGTCATGACAGATACTTTGTTGTTTGGACACACATTTGCGTTTGAAAGAAGTTTGTAAAATACATGCCTTTGTTATTCAAATTAATGTGTTAATTTATGACCAATTTAGGTAACTTATGAAAATTTTGCATTATTGCTAGTTTTATTTTAAATTCTTTGGTTCGCGCGTGCACTGAAGCTAAACTTTAAAAGCAAATTGCAGTTCAAATATAAGTTAGTAATTATTATGTAATAATAATCAACGAATGCAGAGTATTAAAAAACCGATTTCACGTCAAAACTTTGGCTGAAGTAGGTATAAGGTCGTCAAGGTAAACAATCTCCGAAATCATATGTATTCTTTCAAAATTTTGAATTTTTCAATGACGCACACAATTGATTTCGATGAAATTTATATGGGACCAACTATAAATTTTTTTCTATCATATGAAACAATAATTTTCAAAATCGATTCATAATTGTCCAAAATATAGTGTAGCAAAGACACACAAAAAAACATACAGACGAATTGAGAACCTCCTCCTTTTTTGGAAGTCGGTTGAAGAACTATTAGGGCTGAACTATTAAGAGATTTGACGACCACTATGGCGTTGGGGTAAACCTATCTGCCTCAGACGCCAGTGGTTGCGGGTTCGATCCCCGCACGGAACCAGAAAAAAAAAAAACCGTGTCTGGGTGTTTATCTATTTATGTATTTATATTCTAGGTTCCCCCCTAGTTCGCTATATGGTATCCCATAACACAAGCTATGCTTACTTTGGGGCCATGTAGTTGGTGTGATTGTCTGGGGATTTTATTATTATTATTATTTTTGGGGACGTTTTGTCTTCTCAGCTCTAGGCTGGTATTATTATTATTTTTATTATTATTATTATAAGAGATGCTGAATCAAACCAAGTATCACAAAAGTTTGAGAGATATCTTGCCTTCCGCACTGGGGACTACAATTATACTTCTGATATTTGTATATCTTCTCTTACAGGAAACACCACTTCCTACCTCTTAACATACGACGCAAAATTGCGGATGTTACTTTCTTTTTGGAGATAGCTTTTAGCTATATTAATTGCCATGAGCTTCTGTATCAACTTTTTCGCACCTATCCTGATAAAGTTCTAAGAAATATTTCACTTCTTCATTTGCCATATTAGCTTTAACAAATTACAGGCAAAATAGGTACTTATCCAAGGTGACTGGTGACAAATTTTAGATACTGAAGGAGAGCACTCTGTACTCGATTCTGGTCATAATTATGTAATAAAAGTAAGTACTTAATGTTTCACTAAAATTCCCTATAAGTAAATAATGTTTTGTTACTATTTACTTTACTTACGCCTAAGTCAATCGCGGCACGAGACCTGGCACGCGGATCGATGCTAACGCTACTGTAACCATGCGTTGCGTAACTAATTCTTTGACTTTCGGTCACGTCCTCAAATTTCAAAAGTGACCCACCAGTCACCCTGTATAAGAAGTACGAGCAATAATTTTAATACACTATCAATTAAATTTGACTTGGACTTATTTAATACCAACGTTGCTTCAGCGAGGCGAAGAATCAGTAATGCTTTCTTTAGTCACAAAATTTACAAGTTTTCGTTTTTATTTTTCCTTATAGCTTTTATGTTAATTATGTTATAATTTTCGGTAGTTACGTTAATTGGAATGCGAATGCGAATGAATTAAGGTTTCTTTTCTATTATTATATTCCTATTAATATACAAGTTGTAGATTTAAGATAAAATCGCGTATTTGTAATCGTTTAGGTATCGTATTTGTATTCATAATTCCTTTCATATCGGTGAGAACTTATAATTGGCCCACTATCACTACTGCATTTTTATATTAATAATGTTATAATTATATGTTATAATGTATGTTGGTCTTCCTAAAATAAATAAAGAAAGTAAAATATAGATATACAAGTGTAAAAACAGTACCTATATGTATAATAAAGATAAAAAGGCTTCAAAGAAAACCTGGTTAATAATAAAAGATTATTAAAGAAAAATAAGAAGAGAAAAAACAAATAATTACTGTTAAAAAACATAAGGCCGTGGCATATAAACCTAAAAAAAAATTCTCATCCAAAATATACAAACATGTACCTACGCAAATACAAAAACTCATTAAACACAAAAAATGCAGTGTTAGTTAGCAGAACTTAAACAAAGGAGAATGAATAAAACAAGGTAAGGCGAAATTATGCAAAGATTATGACAAAGAGCAAATACTGTCAACGACATTGACAAGTAAGTTTAAAATTCTTGTTTAATGTGTATGGAAAATTGACAAAGTTTCATCCTAAAATGTACAAATAATAAGTCCTTTGACAAACTTTATCATTATTTGTCCTAAAAAAGTACGCGTCGAGTAGATTAATAGAGTAGTTATGGTAGTAGATCAAGCTGTACGATTAGAACCTGGTTGATATGGGATCAATTTCGCTATGAGGTGTTGATGTCTTAGCAGCAGTCCTCACTATTTTATTTTATTTTATTTTACATTTTTAGGAAAACTTAGAGTTATTATAGTACACTAGTGAAGAGAAATGGATTGTTTATGGCTATTTACAAGTATCCACTTTTAAAACAATTATTTTCGATACAAAAAAAAAGTCACATCCCGCCGTCGAAATCACGCAAAGTCACTCAATAAATTCAACAGATTCGCTAGTTAGGCGACAAACAAGAAAGGTTTATTAAGGTAAAGGTACTAATCGATATATTCACCGACTCTATGGACAAAACCTTTAATATTTTTTGTTATAAAAGCCCCGAGAACTGCTTTTGAGACTGGTGTAAACCAAAAAAAATCTGTTCGGCTGTTCTACAGATTACCAAAAACATACCAAAGTTTAGGCTTGAGCTTTGTGAGTAGATGCAACATTTTGATTAATTGGAAAATCAAAACGTTGTTTGTTTTATTTTATTTCCCAAAAGATTTTTAATGTGAATCCCAGATGGCTCTGATTTGGTTGATCTTTTTTCTCTTTATTTTTTAAAAAGCAGTTATTTTATCAAATTTGTATAACTTTCGTTGCGCTATGTTTTTTTACAAATTTAATCATGTATTTCTGACCATCATACTTTTTATAGTTCACAGACCTTACATCTCGAGAACCCAAACTTTAAATAATAAGTACTTCTTCGTCATCATAGAATTGCCAAAGGGGTTTCCCAAGTTATTCGGGCTTTGCCTTGACTCAATGTTGCTGTGTTTATAACAAGCTTTTATATTTACCATTTATTTTTAAGGTACCTTCAATTCAAAACAAAGAAATATGACAGTGGCTACGAAGCAAGATGTATGCGTCACCACTTACTTTCTTTAGAGGAACGTCGTTGGATAGCTGATATTATTTGTTTATCAAATATAGCTCAATCTGAAGTCGATTGTTCGGGTCTATTATCCAATACTAGCCACCGCGCGCGGTTTTACCCGCGTAACTTTTGATCCCGTGGGAATTTCGGGATAAAATATAGCCAATAACTTTCCTCAAGAGTTGGGCTATCAAATGCAAAAAGAATTCTTCAAATCCCACTTGTAGTTTCTGAGATAAGCGCGTTCAAACAAACAAAAAAACAAACAAAATTTATTGATTTATTATTATTATAATTATGCTTAAAAGTGCTAATAAGTCCTCGTCGAAAACTTGTGGGCATACTTCAGGTTACAAAGGGCTGCTCCAATTATAAGCGCAATTCATTCTTCACAAGATCTGTATATATGTTTAATAAACTATAAGTTGAGTTCCCTGACTTAGATCTCTTCTGCTCCAAACCATCACATTTTAGAAAGACCCTAACAAGTTAATGGTTCTTTAAGCATAATAAGTAGTTTCTTTTTTACTTTGCTACTAATTTCATTTCTCTATGCATTTTACATACATACATAACCTCACGCCTGACTCCCTTTGGGGTAGGCAGAGACAAGGGAACACCAATTGCTTCGATCCAGACATACCTCTTTCGCTTCCTCCACGTTCATTAATCTTTTCATACATGATCGCCGGTTACGGGTACTTTTAAACACGGAAACATGTAAATAGTTTATAAGCTTTTTTATATTTTTCACTAATAGATTTAAGATAACTGTGGGGTCCCCAAAGAAAATAAAATAAAATACACCTCCACTGTTATGGTCCAGGAAAAAACGGTAAGCATCGTTTTTTATAAACGAGCAAGTGGATTAACTGATGCTTACAACCACCACTCATGGACACCTGTGACTCCAGGGGATTTAATGGAATCGTCATGAGCATAGGATACATGATTTTGAGTCTTAGTGCAAGTAAATATTCAGGCTAACCTGCCCTTCTTTCCGAAACACTGGAACTGGAAGAAAAGAAGCGGTGGAAATAAGGAAATTAACTGTATACTTAGTTTTTATAGTAAACTTTTTTTTTAGGAGTCACATGGCTGGAATGTTCTTATAGATCATTGTGATAGTAAATATTTGTAAGTATATGGGCAAAACCAACAATGAGTAACACTTCCAGTTAAAAAATCAGCAATAGCTCATCATCAGATTTTAATTTATCGAAAGCCTTTTAAGTTAAAATCAAACCAATCCATTTGGCGTCTCTGCCTAAAACAAACAATTTGTATCCGTGAGTTATGCGCCATTGAATGCATACATTTAAGAGATATGAATCTATAAAGTTAGTGCTGTGCCAATTTTGTAAAAGTCATATCGATAAATCTCAAATATTACTATAAATAGATTATTACATTGCGGTTACGTATAATTTTCAAATGCTTATTAATTAAGTTAGAATTATAACTAAGTAATCAATGTGTTTTCTGTAATAGTTAATTAAACTTATTTTCCAACTTAAAAAATGATTTTGTTTAATGTGAAATAGAAATCAATTTAATGTTGCCAAAATTAAGTAATACAATATTTTTTGTTTTAATAATATTTAAAATTCCAAAGCAGGGATAAAATAAATATTTACAATTTTTTCTCTCGTAAATAAAATTTTATCGATACATTCCTCACTAATATTAAGCCATCGACTTTAGCAAATAAAAATATCGACACGTCACCGCGCCCCCGAGTCTTCTGGCGTGACTATTTGTCACCTGCACTCGACTCCTGTACAGGACTTGCAAACATGCTGATCTTCATCACTACGCTCCATTTCAAAATGTTTTTATTCCTATTGTTTGCACAAGCAAATATCATCTTTATTGCAATTAGGTTAGTACGATATTTAACTGAAATGGCTGTTACAGTTATGATGCTTTTCAAATAGTGTGTGTTTTATTTTGGTATTCAACGCGCTCGGAGACAATGTCGTAACCACGTAGCGATTAATTTGCGGACATTCTTTACATTTTATTTTCAATATGATTTCATGCTTCCAGTATAAAGTACAAAAGTGCGTTTTTATTACTTTGGTTTATGGATATGGTGTGTTTTTAAAAGTTTTTTTCTCAAAAGAGAAAAAAAAACACACCTTGAGATCCTCGGTGATTTGTTTACATTGTCAAAAAAATCTGTGCGATGCACAAAATAATTATAACTGAAATAAGGCAAATAACAAAATAGGCTCAGTTTTGGTTATTCATGAATTTCATAATCGATGCTTGGCCTCCTTTTTAGAAAAAAAATAGATGACTAAATTAATTGAAAGAGCATTCACTTAAAAATCCCTATGTTTATTTGTCTGAAATAACTGAAGTCACCAGGTCAACTAGCCTGAGTATTCAAGCGGTCTTTTCTAGTATTTTCTTGTAAATATGTAACAATTTTCAACATTTAAAATCTGTCAATATTTAGATACCTACTGAGAGATACTTTAGTTTTGAGATAGTTATTTTTTATTTGTATTCTTTTTTTGGGTTTTCCAACAAATTAGGTACAAAGGCAGCACATCTGTCAAATAAATTTAATTGAATCTGAACTCTACGCCCTTGAAATTAAGTTAAAATTCGTTAGGGAAATTTGACAGGCTTTTTTGGCAGAATTTGACGCCTGATCTTCTGCCTTCTGTACTTGACAGCCCCTTTGCATGTTCAAAAATTGATTTATTTTCTGGTGAACACTTGTCATGTAGCATCTGAGAAGCCTTTAATATATTTAACGTTTATGGATTGTAATATGTCACATAGCAAACGACTACCCTGCATATAAAACCTGCTGTTAATTATCGCGGCTCCAGTAGTGATATGTTCCAGCAATACAGGGTGTCCCGCCAGCCCTATATATAACCTTCACGGAAGTATTCTAGTACCCAAAAATACTAGATTACAGATTACAGAAAATATACAGGGTGGGTCACTTTCAAAATTCCAGGACGTGATAGTTTAAGATCATACATGAAGAGAAAAAATAAATATTAGGTAAATAGTTACTGAGTAAAAGGACATGACCAAAAGCAGTCTCAAAATGTTGCACGTATGAAAACTAAATAATTATAGAAATTATTGGTTTATTTTTTACAAGCTTTTCACGTCAGGAATTTGGTATTCGCATCCGGAATTATGATTTTGAGATAAACAGTAAATTAACGATTGCTATATATACATTCCCGTATAATAAAGTCATGATTGACGTTTCGTTCTTTTCATTGTTTTTATTTGAACGAGTTACGTAAGTATGAGCTTGATGAACCTTTACACAAAAACCAGACAAAAATGATATTAGACTCACAAATAGCTAAATAATTAGTGATATCATAAAGTAGGTGCTGTATATGTATTTATTTTATAGTACCGTTGTGAAATTATTTATTTTTGTGTTTCGTTTCACGCAGGTGCAACTGTCAAGATAGATGTCATCTTCCACTGTCATCATCCATAAGCCGGCGCCTGCAGTAACCGCCATTACTGTTTATTTGTCGATTGAGAATAGTCACCGCGATTAATCTCTCCAATTACATAGTAATATTCCTTACGGAAATTCATTAGTGTGTTTGTTTTAAAAAACTAAGCGTGTTTCATGTAACTTACGACAGAACGTTTTGAATTTAATTGTTTTATTACGTTTTGTGTTGTGTTTCTGAACTCTTGAGTCTACTGTACCTAATCAATCATTTCGATGCTTGATTCTGATCAACCAATGCCGGTGATAATGAGAAGCCGATGTGTCAATTGTTCACTTTTGATACCCAGAAATCACCCGCTATTCTTGTTCTAATATTAAATACACCTAATGACCACCTACATGAAAAGTCTGTTCATAGTTATGTGTTTTATACCTTTGTATACATTAGGTAGGTAACTTATTTATTTGTCCTATAGATCTGGGATAAATCGAAGTTAATAAAATATGATCTCTATCTGCCTGAACTTGTTTTATTTCCATGTTGTCACATCAATTCTGTAAAGCCATAAAAATACGATAATTATGTTTTATTTTTCAATAAGAAACTGTTCAATTAGAAACTCTTGTTTTGTTTTTACCTAACTCTGTTTTTTTTAACTACATGAGTGATTTATGGTCGTTGCGATTAGTTACGACATAATTTCTAGGTTATCTCAGAATTTGTTGGATTACTTCAAATCTCGGGTACTTGTGTGAAAATTAACACTTTTATTGAATAGTTTATAAAACGTAGTCTATAATAAATAAAGATTTATTGTAATTCAACTTGAGACGGATTTCCATACATGGTTGGTCATGATTCTTTCTCCGAAAGTTAAAGAATTCACTACGCAACGCATTGTTACATTAGCGTAATACAATAAATACTTAGCGGGTGATGGTGTGCGTGTGGCAAGAACACTCGTGTGTGCGTGTTGACTGAGGCAGCGCGTCGGGATAAGTGTAGTTAGGTCTCTTTATTTATTCATAGGGATTTCTGGTGAAAAATTAAGTACCTACTGTTATTACATAATTATGATCGGAATCGAGTACAGTAAGCCCGTGTGCAGTCATTGTCGACCTAATCTTTACCTGCCGTCAGATGAGATTAGTCAATAGTGGATTTGGTCACCGATAATTTTCACACAGTCACACTAACTACATGTAGCGTTCTAGAAGGGAACCTAAAATATAAATACAAATATAGATAAATACCCAGACCCGGAACATCTCTTTTTTCTTGTACCGGCCGTGAATCGAACCCGTAACCACTGGCGTCTGAGGCAGACAGGTTTACCCCATCGCCAAAGTGGTCGTCAAAATTTTATCTTACTAGTATTATAAATGTGAAAGTTTGGATGGATGGATGTATGAATGTCTGGATGTTTGTTCCTCAATCACTGCAGAACGGCTCAACGGGTTGGGATGAAATTTGGTACAGTGATAGTGTACAGTCTGGAATAGCATATAAGCTATTATTCCGGTCTTCCCGCAGGATTGGAAAACGCGCGGGTAAAACCGCGTGAAATAGCTAGTATATATGGCAGTGGGAATGTTAAGGACAAACATAATTCCTATTGTAAATGCTTTTGTTTATAAATAATATTTTTATTGTATAAATATTGTCTGTTTTTTCTACTACATAAATTAATTCTCTTAATATTGAGTAATATTTTAAGTAATATTTCTCGATCACAAGCTTTGAAAAAACACTCTTTCAGCAGGTGTTGCAATGCTCCACTCAGTGACACTGATCGTTTCTTCTTTATCGCTTTATCTATCAAACTTGTAATTGGCTTTTAATTCTCATTAAAACTTTAAAGCTTGTAATTTTCTATACATTATTTGTAAAATTTTAAATAAACCATCGTATACCTCTGAAACGAATTCAAGGAAAATTTTAGAATTTAAAATCTTTTTTTCAACTCTTATCTTTCCTATTTATTTATGAGGAAGTAGTGAAATAGTAACTTTTAAAATTAATTATTATACTTATTTATATGAATAAACGTCTGTACCAAAAATCAGTTTTTCATTCGTTTATTTTATAGACTGACTTTGATTGTTTATTTTTCGTTTTCAAGATCTCAAGATAAAATATTAATATAATATTAATACCTATTTTTAAAAAATGCTAAATTTTCTCTAAGAAAAAACCATGGCCAACTTTAAAATCTATTTAGGTTCTCGGTTAAAATCGGTTAAAAGTAAAATCATTAAGTCGCTCGTGACCACGGGGTCTGCAGACACCGAAACGTCGAGTCAAAATTTAAAATGTAAATATACGCGATAAATCCGGTTAAAAAGTGTTTTATTTAAAGTAAAATCATAATTAAAATGACAAGAGTTCTGCACTCAGACCCAGAACTAATAATTGAACATTCCACGCTTAAATTTAATTTAATCATCCACGTTTCGACAAGCTGTCTATATGTCTAAAATCGGCATAATTCTTCCAAAGTCGAGTTGATAGGTGTCAATATTAGTTTTTATATGGCAAAAACATGGTCGTCTAAAAACCTGAACTAGTCTTACTAAATGCAAAGTGTATATAAATTTCAAATACGTGGGCGTAGAGAGGTCAATGAATGAATTCAACAAGTTTCTACATACACTAGGAGGCAGATAAGAATCCAAGACTTCATGATAGTTCGTATTTTTAAACAATGATTGAGGTAATCTAAACTTTTTATTTTAGATATTCGCAATTTTTGTATTGAAGAGCATTTTTTTAAGTATACATTTTTTTCATTGCAATATATACTAAAATGGATATCCGGATTTTAAATAACAAAATCACAAAAAATCGTAATCATAATAACATGTTTCATTTTAGTGTGGACGTCTGGCCAGCGCCTGTGCCAAATAAAATAGTTGTGGAATACCATTATGAAAACACTTTAAATAACTGTTAATTGAATTGTTAGATACTTTTCGTGTTCATTGAAAACCACAACTTGAATCGACAATGACCATAGGTGACTGACGACGCCATGTTTATGACATATTTTCAGTGACATTCCTATATTTCTGCCTGGATGCAAAAGATGATTTGTGAAATGTCAGTCAAACCTACAGATAAAAAAGTCTTGAAATGTCACTTTTGTACATTTTGTTGACCTTTCAGTATCATCTCTCATTGATCTTTTATAAGTTTTTGTTTAAAAACTCATATGCTTCGAAGATATAAAATATTTTTTTATTTTCATACATTTTAAGAACAAAAGACAAATTTCTATAGGTTTGGAACACATTCTATTGATAGACTGAGTACGTGCATATAGTAAGAACTTAGGGCAATTTTTGTATAATTGTGGAGATTTATGGCAATAACATCATTTGTTTATTCATTTGTACAAGGTTTCAATTTTTAGTGATTCAATTTTAAATATGGCATTTTTGTTGGATTTGTGAATAATTTCCACTATCTCTCAATTTGGCACAACTTGCGGCCACGAATGCAACGGAACCTTTACATTTATTAATAAAATTTTCCTATTTCCGTTTCAAATATCTTTGGGTGAGTAGTAGTTTGATGATGGTAGAGTGAGTAGTTTGGGTGACTACGCTATATAATTTTAACTCTCTAATTGTAAATATTAGTTTTCACTTCAAAATTAATTAAAATATTTGCAAATAAATAAAATTAAATAAAAAAGAGATTTGTCATTAATTCTAGCAACTTCAATTCTAACAAACATTTTGATATAAATTATCCATTACATGTTAATTCAATCAAACTTTATTACACGTGTCCGATTAAAGAATAGACATCTATCAATATTAAAGCCGTAACTATGAATTATTTATACTTTGGATTAAGCCTAGCACCATCATTATTCTTCATAAGGCGAAGTACAACTTTAATAGATCCAAAAATACCGACTACCGAAATAATAAACATTAATCAAACCAAAAACGTATCAAAAGGTATCAATCATTGCATTGTCTATAACGAATTTGATTTTATGCAAACAAAAATATTAAAAATTAAAAGGAATATCGTTTGACGTGTACCTACTGTGCAATATGAGCGGAATACCATTAGTCATTATTTGATTTAGTTCGGCGTTCTGTTTTGTATCCTGGTGTGTGCCGGCAGGGGGCAGCACGACTCCTCTGCCCTTGACTCTTGAGCTCATCAAGGGGACCTTCGTCACTTTAGCCTGCTCATCTTTTATACTGATTTTTTATGTCAATTGATAAAAAAAAGTAGAAAAAAAAATAAAATTCTACCACAAAAATTTTGATTCACTAACCGTTTTAATTTCACTACATTTTTACGTACTTACCATATCTAATCTAACCCAAAGATTATAAAATTTGTACAAAATAATTTTGAAATACTTGTTGTTTTCTCGCAACGTGAATACATGCTCTAACTTTTGTCATAATTTGACCAACCGTCATTGAAAAAAATGTACTTGAAGTGATGCCTTTAAAATGGTCTTAAAAACAAGGATGTACTAAAAATAAAGAGCAAAAAAAATGTGCAGAAACCCAAAAACTTAAAAAAACCACTTCGCAAAACGTCAATCAAACGATTAATGAAAAACTAATAAAAAGCTTGTTCGTTACGGTTTGATAGTACCGCATTCAAATCAATACGATTGCATACATTCATTTACCTGTACAGAAGTAATAAACTCCGAAGGGGGCTAATTATGAATAAGCCAGATAATAAGCAAAAAAGAAATCACACACGAACTGAATGCAACATAATTTACTGACTTTACATGCTCATTTGTGATTAGCTGGCGCGAAAGGGCAAATCCTATATTAAGATAGGTAATGAGGTTAACTTTGACTCCCAACTACCAATGGACGCAAAATATAACCACTTGCAATGAAATTTATGTTCTACTAATAAGTCTTACAGTCTAAGTTGATGACTCCACATAAAACTGTGCTGACGATATTGCGGTAGAGAATTAAATACAAAAAGATACCATATTTAACGAAGAAACAGGTACTTTAGACTTTAATTTAAGTGGTGATAAAGTTGATATTGAAAAGGATGAGGTTAATGAAAGAAAGAAAGAAGTTAACGATGGATTGTGTGGTAAGTCGGCACCCTGCGGCCGCGGACCCCGACCGAGCCTATCATGGACGAGACATCGATTAGTGATCGACTGAATTCAATTGCTTGGTGGGACATGACTCGATACCGTCGACGGATCAACATGGACTGATCGAGTTTTGTATTGTTAGGTTTTCGAAAAATTTGCATTTTAAAATGCTGTCTCGTCACCGGCGTTGCTGACTCACCTGACAAATGAAATGGGCTGATCGTGTCCGCGATAAGCGCACGCGTTGACCGTAAGCCTGATTTTATCGACACTATTATTGTAATATGATTACTGTCAACTTTGCAGCTTGTTCTTTGAAATGAAATAAAATGAACAGCGTCCTTGTATTCTAAGATCGATCGCTGTGTTATGTTAAATAAAACATCGTTTTTTTTTTCAATTTTATTTTCCTTTCTATGATTTGTTTATCATTTATGTAGCTTACGGTTGCGTGTTGATATTTTAGTAAAATACTCACGCATTCATGGCACGAACACATGATTTTTCATATTTTTATTGGATATGGTCATGACATCACCGTATGAGGTGATAGTAAGAGCTCTGATGGCTACGCTTAATATTAAAAATTAAGGTTATATTTTGACTTCATTTATAATATTTATCACGCACGATAATATTGTTTATTGTTTAGAAGCTATATTGAATATTATTCCAGAAGGTAAGTATGTTTCTCGCTTTATAAAAGAAAGCGTAGATGATGTAGCTTGATTCTTATGTTCTATCTATGAATCCCAGCCTGGCCAGTTTAGGAACCGATCTTTTCCTAAAATGGTTCAGATCTGGGTGTTTACCAATATAACACAGTGTGGTCTTCATAAATATGTTATTTGGCTCCGCAAGTCACGTTCAGGCGCATGAGTGAAAGCAGAATCCGAGCAACTGACAGGGTGTCGCCGTCGACGGATATGTCTGGGAGGACATCGTCATTATGAATTCAAGGTTATCATTTAATGTGATATCTAGTGACGAAACAGTTCAGGGATTCCTTGACGCTTGACGTTAAGGAAAATACTACGGTTGGGTATTATACAAGGAATGATCTAGAGTTCCGCTTTGTGGTCTCATTAATACAATTTAACTTTAAATGATAGTCCGATTAGTCTATTTATCAATCAACAGTTATTTTAATAAATTTTGGTAAAACAGGTTAAAACTCGTCTGCCACAATTCCATATATATGTATTGCGTTCATAGCACAGTAGGTCTCCTACTGTTAATCTAATAAAGGAATTTAAATAAGACCATTAATAACAACGCGGGTAGCTCTTACCATTCGTATATCATACTTATATCATTAAGATTCTTCGGTAAATTCATCTTTTATGCCTGAGTTCTTTATTTTTATTTAACTATTGCTTTAGTTTAATGTATCGATAAATTTGTAGACGATAGAGTTCTTTAGCTAGCTATTTTGTTTATGAGAACAATAAACGTATAAAATGTCTGCATAATGCATGCGAGATTTTCACTTAATTAATCTTAGTTTAAATAATCCTAAAACATATACTTACGTCACATTTAATATAGCCTTAATTTTACAAAAAAATACATTATTTAAATAATTTTAAGTCCCTACTACTATATTTTTGAAAAATATAACATAGTAAAAATTTTATAAATAATCTCGTAAATTGACAAATGAATTGACGGTTGTAATAATGACATGCAATTAAATGATCATCTTCTATTCTTAAAACCCTTACATATCCAAATAAGTTATTTTATTAGCTACAAAACAAATTATTTTATTAGCTTATTTATTCCTAAAAGCATCAACTTAATGCTAGTCGAAAACAAGATTTCCAAAGGCTTTAAAATCAGCCGATGATACTGAATGTCGTGTTTTGTTCAAACCATCCGTGTTAATCAAGTTAATTGTAATTAAATTCGATCTACTCAAACGATCGATACATTAGTCGTTGTAGCGTGCGCTGGCGCAGCTTTTATGCTGCTTTATTAGTTTGTTTATATTAATGGTCCATTATACAGGGTCACTTTTGAAATTCGAGGATGCGATAGTTTGAGATTATACATGAACTGAAAAAATAAAATAAAAAATAGATATTAATTATTTACTGAGTAAACTTAACCGAAAGTTCACTTGCACTCACTCTAACACAAAGTTCTCCCACCAATTCGTATTCTGTGTCACCCAAACAACAACTTACTACACAATGGAAGCACTAGCTAAAATGTTGGAAGATCGTTTCAGCGGGTTTGACAACAAACTTGAAAAAAATGCCGGTAAATCCCCTGTTCATCCGGATCTTGTTACTCTTTCCCAGGATTATTTATCATTCAAGACATTGGCGCGGCAGATGTTGAAGCAGCTTAAATTGGAAATCGAACATAATAGGTAGGTAGGTATAGACGGCTTCACGAACAGTCGCCTACCTGGTAAAACGCTTTATTTATTTATAGGGCATTCAGGTGATAAATTAAGTACCTACTTTTATTACATAATTATGATCAGAATCGAGTACAGAGTGCTCTCCTTCACTATCTTAAACATGTCACCAGTCACCCTGTATAGTTCTTGTGTAGTAGTATCTAATATATAAAATTCTCGTGTCACAGTTTTCGTTGCCATACTCCTCTGAAACGGCCTGACCGATTTTGATGAAATTTTTTGTGCTTATCCGGTATCTATGAGAATCGGCCAACATCTATTTTTTTTTATATGGCAAAACAACGTTTGCCGGGTCAGCTAGTTTTGCTATAAAAATCTTGTTGTTGATTGAATGTAATGAATTATTTTACTGGATGAGAGCGGTGCGGACCGAGCGAAGTGGAGAACCTTGGGGGAGGTCTTTGAACAAAAGTGGGCTCCTCCCGGCTATTGATGATGATAATTTTTGTCAATCGTTATAATAACCTCTATAAATCGACGTGCTTCTTTGAAATAATAATACTCATAATCGAAATAAAATTAATCGATATTTTCTACTAATATGTTGTATTTACAAAAGTATTTAAATTATCCTACCAAAATGACGCTTATATAATTATTTGATGGTAGGAACCCTTCAGTGCCCACTAAGTAAATGAGTAACTGTCACCGCCAAATATCATAGCACCTGTCGTGACGAGTTCCAGCAATGTTTTATTAAGATTGAAATTATTTGAGTCAAAACGTGGGTTTAGACAGCGATAAAAAAACTAAATAACTATTTTACGCACTCTCCTTACTCAGAAAGTAAGTTGGCGGTTGTACCAAACATTATGACCACAAAGGTTGAAGGTCGTCGTGAAATTGTTATAACCTCATCCTTTTCACTAACCCCCCAGTGGGCCAGCCTCCACGTTTCTAAAGAGACCCCGGGATCTCCCAAGGAACGCACCGGTGCCTCTTTAACGTTTGCTTTACGCACGTCCTCTTCTTATCTTTCCTTCCTGATGTTGCCTATTTCTCTTTATGCCCAATCCTCGAAATTGTTTCTAATACTTCCTATCAGATATGTTTTACAGAAGCCTTTTTAGTCAATCAAGCCGCTAAATAACTGCGGTTTAACATTATAATAAAAGGTTTTGCTAAGTCTATTTCTAATACCTATTTACAATTACGACATCGAGAAGTGGCTATTCGTAGGGCTGGAAAAGAAAATCCCTGTCGCTCCTTGAAAAACTTGTCGTAAGAAGATCCGACCACTGACTAATCCAAAGATCCAATCACTAATCCGCATGACCTTTGCTCGGAGGTAGGCTTGCGGTCAACCTTCCTATAAAATCTGTCGACAGATATATTGCCCCGTTATGTTTATGGCATATGTTCTTTTTCGTGCCATTTTTCTCTTCTCAACCTGTGTGGTCTATATTGTTGACCTCATCATCACTACACAGGGTTAATTTTAATTACAGCTTCACCTCAGTCTTTCCACATCAATCCCAACAACATTTGTTCTACGACTTTTACAAATCTTGTTAAATAACACAAAAAATAAAAACAAAAAAACTTTTGCTCCTTACTCTACATTTTGTAAGAAGTAACTATTATTATTATGAAGTGATATTTTACTGCGCAAGGTGCGTGGCATACCTACGCTCAAAGTAAATAGAGTTACGCTTCTAAACAGAGGCTATAAATATGTTTTGTATGGGAAAGCTAAAATTTTAAAAAATATTAATTTTAAAAAGTCGTAGAACAAATGTTGGGATTGATGCGGAGAGGCTGCCTGCAACAGGTGATGCGCTAATTAATTAACCCTGTTATTGAGTTTTTTCATAGGAGATAAACCCAAGCTGGGTAACATAAAAAACTATTTTCAATCTAAGTACTATCTATATGTTAAGGTGCACAATCGTATAAACAAAAAATCTTGTCAACCACGGTCTCTAAGGTGCTAAAAGAACGAAATAAACAATTTCATAGTAAAGAGCCAACGAATAAAATTATTTACGACGTCCTTTAACTTGTTAAGCATTATAGAGTATGTCCAGTCACGATTTGACATTTACTGGTTAAACAAGTTTAACAATAAAAACCTATTGTCATAATTGTATTACAAATCAAATTACACTCGCAAACATTGTGATGGTTAAGAATAATAGCGAATGATCAGAAATTAAACAGAGGTTGCTAATTTTAATAGCCCATATAACAGCATCCTTAACAATGGAATAATAATTGACGATCTTCCCTCTTTGTAAATGTTTGGTCATGTATTTAAGTAACATATTCATTACGTCATTTAAATACATACAAAAATATAAATTATAAAAAAAAAACATATTTGAATTGAAAACAACACTGGCGTGCCTTCGTTAATCAGCTTGTTTTATTTTCGGCCAGTGAGTCCTCCGAGAAAAGTCACAAATAAAAAAAACTAAAATTAGCTATTAGTAGGTAGAGTTTAGACCCGTGCCTTCATCTCATCATCATCATCACAATTCTTTGTGATGAGCCCACTGCAGGGCATGAGTCTCTCCCCTGGGTGAAGAGGAGGTTTAGGCCATAATCCACCAAGCTGGCCCAGTGCTGGGTGGTGGATGCCAGAATTTTTAGGGCGCCTAGATGGCTTCTGACAAACCCTAACGACTACTGTATACAAGCATACAGCACCCGGGACCGACTGCTTAACGTGCCCTCCGAAGCACGGAAGTCGTCGTGCGATATGAACGGTCGGCGGTCACCCATCCAAGCACCGACCGCGCCGAACGTTGCTTAACCTGTGATATCGTATGATACACAGGGCCGTATTTTAAAACGATACTTAAAACTAAAACTAGTTTTAAACAAAGTTTAAATCGTTGAGCTTATTATCAAACGTAACTTAAAACTGCGAAAGCCAAACGAATATCAGTAGAACAAATATTAGTTTAATCACAGTTTAGCTTTATTTTAAAACTTAACTTAAACGTTTGCTTATTATTGAAAGAATATTAACTGCCAAACTATATTTAATCATAATTTTGAACACAGTTTTATACGCGTTTTGGTAGGTTTGGTCATACCCACACTTAAGTAGCGAAATTTACATACTTTTTGGCTCCTTGTAATATAATAATATTCTATTCTGTGAATTGAATTTAAGCGATTGTTCCGCTCACTATTTTAGACTAGATAAAAAACACACAAGTTGCAAAAAGGTTAAAAGAAATGGACCCCCCTTTGAATCTGTTTTTTTATTTTCTACCACATGTTTAAACTTCTTTAATATTTCTTTCAGAAGATTGCGCTCTTGCATCGTAAAATTATTTTTACGAGGCATTTTGCTTTCTCTAGCTTAATTACTTAATTGTATTATAGTAAGTAAGTAAGTATTAACATACGAAAGGCAAGGCCGAACGAAAAAAAATCGAATATAACCCAATCAAACAATTAATGAAAAACGACAACGAACGAAGGTTCGTCAAACTATTTAAACGTTCCGTTCGCGGTAACATGCATTGACTCTAATAGTTTTTATTAATTCTTATTTTAGGTAAGTACGGTAACTTCAAGCCATTTGATAGAGTTTTAATATATTTGCTTTGAAATTCTTACAAAATACCTTACAGTTAATACTCTTCTTAGGTGAAAAAACGATTTCAAATCTAGCATACAAAAAGAAAGTATGCGTAAAACGAATCCGATTATAACTTTTATTAAATTGTAAACGAGAACAGATATTATCCATAGTAAAAACTGTTATAAGCCAAGTACGGATAAATAAGTAAGATTTAGTTAAACAGAACTTAATATTCATTCAGTAATGCGACGCGTACTTAAAACCGGAATCGTTATTTAAACTCACATCATCTAATAACATATTAAACTGCTTTTAAGTTTTGTTCTATAATACGACCCACACAGTAACCACGGCGCCACGACGACTTCCACACAACATTATCTAGCCCAAATTAAGTTTCTTAAAGAACTTGTGTTATGGATACTAGATAACTGATATACTTAAGAAATATATAAACATACATATTGAATAAATACATACTTTTTATTAGAATAAACTTAAATCCATGACTTGACGACTAATATCTGTGTTCATCACACAAATATCCGCCGCCTTCGAACCCAGGACCTCTGGCATAGAAAGCAATGTATGTTACCGCTACACCAGCCGGTCGTCATACAGATAAATTATTACTCTGTTATTATGATCACATGCATATAAACACTTGCCGAACTTTAATATAGTTTAGTAAGTAGATATTTTAGTTTTTTCTTTTGTACTTTTTTGCATGTTGTGTTCGCCTTAAAAGATTGTTACATTTAGTTTAATAGCCTAATTAGTTATAAATTATAATGTTGATTTAATGTAAACAAACGCTGGTGAACCTTAGTAAATAAATAAATAAATAAACATTACCTTTTGTTTCATCTTAAACTTTTATTTAACATTTGAAATCGTTATAAAGCAAGAAGATTCACGTAGAGTTGTTTATAGGTAGCCATTTGTATTGTTTTATTGAAGCAATACGGATGCGAGTAATACAACTGAGAAACAAATTGGTCCAGAAGTTGCTAATACCATATTTGTTTCGTACTGTGTTTACTTATAATCGTTCAATACATCGATAGTCATGATTTTGACAAGCAAAAACTATGTGTATTTTCTTAGTCATAGAGCTCTAAATAATTTTCTAATTCACAGTACTTGGATGGAATAAGGGAATCAAGATAACAGAGTACTGTTTTGTCCTCGTAGAGTCAACTTAGTGTAGTTTTCCGCTTCTATTTATATTTGACTTAAAATCCGAGCAGAAATGCGAGTGCCCCTGTTCAGTCTGCGACTATCCTTTGAATCTTTACATAAAGTCGCTGCCAATTTCCAGAGCCCGAGGAGGCTGGTAATCTGTCATACAGGTCTCCTAACAAGTACAGATATCAGTCTTTTACATAGTTTTTATTTTACGGTTACAAATTTGTCAATGTATTGTCTATGTGAAGGAAAATCAATAAATTATTTTTATTTTTTAGTCTTTTAATTATCATAACTTGAGCGGTAATGAGTTTCGGCGAGGTTTTATTAAGATCCACTTTCTTAATAACCTGTAAGATTTCAGCTTTAAATTTATAGTAAAATGTAGATTTAATGAAGGATAAAAGACATTCTGTCGATCGCTATCATCTGTAATCCACTGGCTGTTAGCCAGCATACTACAGCCGCTACTGCTACACTGATAAACAGGACAAATTATAGTTTTAGTTCTCATATTTTTTATTTATATATTTATTCCTTGACACTTAATTTATTCAATAAAATATTGAAAAACATTCACAGCATATATTTTAAATGTCGCAATTATTAAACATTATTCATGCGTAATATAATAATATCACAGATAACATTTCACAAACACTTTAATTTACACTCATCTATTCTCATTTTGCTTTTAAAATAACTTTCGGTAATTGGTACCGTGACGAGTCATCGATAATGTTCATAACCATAAATTGCAAATCAAAGATAGTGACGCTCGTATATTTCCAGAAAACATCGACATTAACGCAACTGTCCGTTATGAGTATCGGTATCTATCGAGAAAAGCACGTGCTTCCGTCAAATTTACGGACCCATAATGTTTATGGCCGATACGAAAGAATTATTGTGATGTGCTGACATCATTCTACAATGAAGCGGGCGGCTTTAAAAAGTTGAAATATCGATGAAAAAATTGGATAGCTGAATTTTTTAAATTATTGTTTAAATACTATTTATTTATTTATACCGAAATTTTTGAGGCACTATTCAAATAAAGATTTATGAATTAAATAATATTTAGAAAATTGTTTAACGTATTACTGATTTTATAATTCGTATATTCATGTAACTTACGCTTATTCTTCATTAGTTTCCTATTATAAAATATACTATTTTTGTTGAGTATCGATAACCAGCAACAACACTCAACACACTAATTCGTGTGAGGTAAAAAACATATAAAATGATACGAAGCATTTATTTACCCAAATGTGACTATAAAACAAAAAAATCGTTTTCTACCAAACTTTAATTGCAGGCTATGAAATAATTAAATGTGACAATCGTAAAACACTGACTGGTTCCATAAAATGCCGTATAAAGCATTTGGGACGAAGCCTTAAGCTATTTTTAAAAAGTGAGAAGGTTACGTTACAAAATTGCTTGTACTTGATCTAATAAATGCAGGAAGGTCGTTGCTAGTTTTGTTCTTTGAAGTTTTAATTATGATTTTTGCACGTATACTTAGCTATCATTTTAACATCATGTGTCTCTATGTTTTTTTTTTAAATAATAATAACCTGCTAATATATTATACAAGTAAGGAACTCATATAACATTTTAGTAGGTATTAAGCTTGCAAATTATTTCATATTTAAAAACTTTTTTTATCAATAACAGAGGCTGTTGATACCAATAACCCTTTAATAAATACATAAAGCAGGACTGAAGTTTGAGTCATAAGGTGAAAAAGAAAAGGTAAAGAAAAGAAAAAGAAAAACTGCCTCAGACGCCAGTGGTTGCGGGTTCGATTCCCGCATGGAACAAAAAAAAAATGTTCCATGTCTGGGTGTTTATCTATTTATGTATTTATATTCCAGGTTCCCCCTAGTTCGCCACGTGGTATCCCATAACACAAGCTATGCTTACTTTGGGGCCATGTAGTTGGTGTAATTGTCTGGGGATTTTATTTTATTTTTATTTTCTTTATTTTATGTATTATTAATAATTTTAAAGAAACAGACGTATTGTTGTAGGTTAACGTTTGACCTCAATATCACTTGAATTAAAAAAACGTCGACAGTAAAGATGAAGTCTACCATAATACCTCAAAATACATAAAAAAATCGTGTTATGATATTTAACAGTAAATTTTACTTGATGTAGGTATCCTTGCCAGCTGAGAGCTTGAAATTCAATCTAATAGGATCCTTCTACCCAATGGAGATCACGTGGATTAACAGAACGTTAACTAAGAGGAAGCAGGGCTATTCTGAATCAAAATATATACACGGTTAATTTTAATTAGCGCATCACCTCTTGCCTCTCCACATCAATCCCAACAACATTTGTTCTACAACTTTTTAAAAATAATAGTTTTTAAAATTTTAGTTTTCCCATGAAAAAAATATTTATAGCCTGTGTTTAGAGGCGTAACTCTATTTACTCTGAGCGTAGGTATGCCACGCACCTTGCGCAGTAAAATATCGCTTCAAAAAAAAATAGGTACTTCTTATAAAATGTAGAGTAAGGAGCAAAAATGTTTTTGTTTTTATTTTTTTTGTGTTATTTATCGAGATTTGTAAAAAGTCGTAGAACAAATGTTGTTGGGATTGATTTGAAGAGGCGGCCCACAAGAGGTGATACGTTAATTAAAATTAACCCTGTTTAAGTCGACCCCACCCACTAAAAGTCTAAGCTAAAGAAGAAAAATTAAGCTTTATGAGCATATAACCTAGTATGATTGCTTATTGATTTAGCTTAGGTACCGTAAGATTCATATGAACTATGTCAGAATGCTATTGTGGTGCATGTCTTATAGGTAAAATGATGCAGAAATTAACAGAATACCTTTGTAATATATTTGCTATAACAACACGTCAGTTATATATAGCCTGAAAAATGATTTTATTAGAAACCACTGCTTATAGCAAAATTATTGAAATTAATGGCAACTCTTTTCGAAAATTAGTGAGGTAATATTGAAAAAAACTACAACCGGATATGATATACTGATAGTTATGACACTCTGCACCTGAGGTGCTATGTTCGGGATAGAAAACCAATATAGCTAGTGTAATTACTGATATCGGGACTTAATATCTAATGACCAAGGTCAGGGAATCACTGCTGGTTCCCCAAAATTAGTAGAGTTCCTTGTTTGCTAGTAAAAATGAACAAAAGGGTGAAGTACAGGCTGAGTTGTGCTGCTTATTTCTATAGCAATTACTTCCAGCAGTCCTGCAAGTGGAGAATTGTATAAATGATGTACAATTTAGTAAACAGCCAAGTTGTATGTCATTGTATCGTAAAAATGCAGTTTCGCACTACGTATTTTCTCAACGCTATTAAAAATAATGAGTGTTGGTGACAACGCTTTGATAATAGTTACGATGCAAAAACAAATCCAAATGTAACTTAGATATATCCTGCATATCTCACAGAACGACAATCCCCGTACTTGTGAAATTCAATGCCTCGTAAACAGTGACTTTTAAAACCTTTTATAGAATCTAAATGTTTCCATCTATTCGTGGTTGCATTTTTTATAGCCTTGAGTCGTAATTAAATTGTAGACTATGTTAAATCCTCCTTCTTTATAGATTTTTTATTGATTTTTTATGGAACCTTATACAGTGTTTGTGTTACAAACTTTATTTAAGACTCTCAAAGGTCAGTTGTGTCAGAGGTCAGAAGGGTTCATGCCAAAACGAACCGGTTTCAAATAAACAAGTATTTTCGTATGTGAAGTGAAAGTATTTTAATACTTACATTGAATTAACGGGCCTATGGTTTTAATTTAACTTCCTGTAAGAGGTGTCTTAATTAGACACTTGAAATACTTGATTGTCGTGAAGGTAAAAGTTGTATTTTTAGCAGTGTTAGATAAATATGCATTTAGAGAAAAACAGTTGAGTAAATATATTTATTCGGTGGCTAAGCTCGCGTTTAACCTCAATTTCACGTGATGGTAAGTGAAGATGAGGTAGGAGATGACAGTAGGTACAAGGGTTAAGGAAGAAACTGGTCCTTCATTAAGACAAATTAAGACCTTCCATGCTGGACTGGGAGCGAAAGAAAAACATAGAATGTGCCAGCTGCTTCTCTTCCCGGGCATACTGTAAAAGTCAGTTAAGGAACAGAGGAATTGGCGTTTTTTGCGGGCGACAGGCTGACTCCCTGTCACTGCAATAGTCTCTCTCCATCATTATAATACCTCGAAATTTGTCAAACGTGACATCAGATGATTAGATGACCTCTGGTGTTCTGCCTACCCCACAAGGGATACAGGCGTGAAGTTATGTATGTACAAAGTCAGAATACATGACCGCTGAAGAGGTGATATTTTGCAGTAGATACGTAACGGAGGGTCAACATTACAAGCAAACTATGAAGGATTTGTTGTATCAAGCGCGGCTCACTCGCATGAGTTGTCTTTTACGAGAGCAGTACCTAGGGTTTTTTTAAGTTGATTCTAGCGGTCAATCTATGAAAAGCTATATAAAATATATTTAAATTTAAATCGTTTCTTCCATGCTGGACTGGGAGCAAAGGAAAAACATAGAATGTGCCAGCTACTTCTCTTCCCGGGCATACTGTAGAAGTCAGTTTAGGGACAGAGGTTTTATTAGAGGTTTTTGTGGGCTATAGGCTGACCCCTTTTCACTGCATAATCTTTCTCAATTGTTATAATGCCTCCAAATTTGTCAAACGTGACATCAGATGGTTTTATAACCTTTGGTGTTCTGCCTACCCCATAAGGGATACAGTCGTTAAGTTATGTATGTATGTATGTAAAATTTAAACCTCATATAGGTAGTCAGATTTGGTGAAACTCATTATAAGTCTAGATTTCACTCCCTTACTATACCAGTATGGCTTCATTCACACAATGATTCCTAATGTATAAGATTGCCGAAAAGAGATCACATTTAAGCCATAGGCCACCCACATCGCTGATGTTCGTCTATGTTTTTTTGTATTCTGTACTTTTTATCATTTTTATTGTTTCAATAGTGCTATTTTTTATTGTATAGTAACTTCAGTGTAAAAGTGTATCATTTAAATAACCTTAATTAAACTTTTTCGAGCCTTAGTAGGTGGTGTCTTATTAACTTTTTACTATTAACATTAGCAATAAAAGATAATTCATAGTACTACAACAATTTATAGTTTTTAATTACACCCCTATTCCAAATTCAAAAAGGTTAAAGGTTATAGGTCAGAACCATCAGTAAAACTGCACACCTCTTAAGTGAAGAGATTTCAAGCGAAACAACTATACTTAATCTAAGCCTATCTCCGTCACTCATAAATTCACGTGGGCGCCCCAATAATACATTCTGCTATTAAACTGTCCATTTCGGATGATCACTGTGAAATGTGGCGCCGATTATGTGACATTAGACGTTTTAAACTTATTGGGGTAAATTGCTAGTAAAGGTATAATGTTAAGTGATACTTTCGATGAAAGAGTATTAAATCATTGGGAGTCCGGTTGAATTGGGTTTCATAATTTGCTTGTTTGGAGGTTGTAGTATGTCTTATGACTTTGTTTTTTTTTTATTTATAGTTTTCAAAATAAATATTTTGCATACAGAACTTATAGCTAAAGTCTCATTTCATTTGATTTTCTTTATAGCATAAGCTTTTAAAGTTTTCATTGTCAGTGTGTCAGTTTTAATTAACTACCTTGTCTAGTCTTGGTGCAGTTTGTCTTTACTAACGATATTTTGACCAATTTTGTTGACAAAACTGTGATAACTCAGCCGTGATATCGTGACTTTTAATAGCCTTTGCAACTTCGCTTAGATAGGCACAGACCGGAACAAACTCTATGCAGAAATTCCGAAAATAACCCCCAAATTATTGAAAGATAGATGTAAGTTGTAATTTTTTTCTAAATATAGTAGGTAATATCTCTGTGTCCTTATGTTAACCCAATCATATCATTGCATCTGTTTTTCAGAAAGGAGTTCTAAAAATACTTACACTAAGCTCTACTTTGCTTGGCCTTGCTGAAGTAAAAAGCTTATGCTGCAAATCAGATAAAAGATCTCATTGACACAAATAACAATTACCTACTAATGAAATGGGTTCATTGGCGAGCATTGCCAGGAAAGTAATTAAAAGCTGGTTTCTCGATCGTAGCCATTGCAACTCAAACCTCAGTATTGCCATAGTATTTTAACAGGTTCATGAACTCGTATGAACGAATACGTTGTCATATGGTTGAATTATGATAAAAAGATGTTAGGGTATACCCGCTCGACACACGGCTAAGATACTATAATATTTTATCTTAAGATACGATATCGGTCACCATACAATTCAATTGACCACCACACACTACGAAGATATTATATGCAATGTAAGTTAGAGAGCAATATGAAAATTTATCGTAACATGATATTACGGCATGTCGAGATTATTACGTAAGTTTGGGGAAAATTGAGTAGCAATTTCTAACTGGAGAACTTATAATATGTTATCGTATGTTCGTCGTCTTTGATATCCTAATATACATTAATATAAAATCTTAAGGTAGATATAATTGTATCTTAACCAAAATTCAAAAATTATTCATTATAGGTTTACAAAAAAAAACACTGAATGAACGTCAAACGGTAGATGAGGGCTGCGCGACGTGGAAAATCTTGGGGGAGGCTTCTGTCCAGAAGTGTGCGTCTCTCGGCTCACGAAGATGATGATTGCCCATCATCCTTCAATGTATATATTATAACCGTGTGTAAAGCAATGAAGCTTTCTAGTTTGCATAGGAACATCCTGATTATTACTACCTCCAAGCTTTGCTGTGTTCCGGACAAGGAGTTTAATAACGGCACTGAGATTTACTTTCTAATACCGCAGGGTCAACAAATTAATGGTACTTAACAAGTTTTTTTTGAGTTGCATTCGTCTTGCTAACGTCTTGTAAGTGATTTCTAAGGTTATCCACACATACCAAAAATTGCGATTCATATAACCCAATGAGACATATTTTCAAAAACCTGTCTTATTTTTTTCTTAAAAGGGAAATTTATAATTTTTATTGTTTTTTTTTTTACTTTTTTAGGAAAGATGAACCGTGATCTTTAACTTGACTTTATTAATTTAATGCCATACGGGCCACTTAGTCTAAAACACTAACTTTGTTACAACATTTAAAACAAAATTTCGCAAATCCTTATAAACTATAATTTGTAAAACAGTTAGAAATGTAGGTGTTGATACATGATAATGTGTTAACGAAGCAATTTGTCTGTGCCTAACATTTGATTTAATGTGTAAAAGTAATACAAGTTATTAGACACCTCGACTTGGTTACTGATATCTTTAAAACCAGTTATAGAGTGTTAAGTTTGTGTTAAATAGTTACTTCGAACTGGCCTTTTATATTAAGGAATTGATTTTCGTATTTCTATTGAGTAATTTTGAAATGGTTTTGTTTTCTTTTTTGAATATGTAGATACGTGTAAATTTAAATTGTTACTTAAATCGCTTATAGATGTTAATGAAAGATACGGTTTTAGGGGTTATTTTAGTATAATTATAAGAACTAAACACCATTCAAATAAGTTCCATTTTTCAACAAAAATGGCACAACAGAGACCTCAAAAAGCGATTTCTTCCAGTCAACCTAGACAAGTCTGGTATTTTTTGATTGGAGATTGGGGTGTAGTACCTAATTTGGAATAGCGGTGTCTGAAAAGACTTAATCTTACAATTTAATAAAAAACTATCAATAAAATAAATGATAAATAAAGTACCTACCTAAACGTGGTTTATATAAGCTTTTGTTTTGGAGAACACATAACGGAACTTGGGGGGACCTAGTATAATACATCCAAACTCGAGCCAGTTTTGAAAAAAAATATTTATTAAATAAGACCGTCTGAAACTCGAACCCAGGGCCTTACTGCGCCAAGGAAACTTAAGAACATCTTTAATTCTTTATATGATGTTTTCAATCTCGTTTACTCTTTGAAAATTTATATTAACTTATAAATGGAAAAACATCCTGTACTACATTCGTTTTTCAATATTTTCGCAGAATTTAATTTATCTTATGTTTATTCTTCCGAAAATAACGATAAGTTTTGAGCCATGGTGTGTTATTTCTGACCGAAAAATTTGTAATAATGGTTGAAACATAACAACTGCATGAAGTTATGTGTCACAATATATGCATGTATACATTGCGAAATGTAATCTCAAAACATACATAGAGAAATCAATATTCAATATTGGCTATTGTATTAATTTGAAGTCTTCAAAAAACTTTCAATTGATAAAATATTATTATCATGCCTAAATTAAATATCAGACATAAATCTAAGTCCGTCTCACCCGTCTTTCGACAGTCCTCAAGCGAAATAGTTATAGATAAAATTTATTCTACATTTTGAAGTCGTGCGCGCGCGCCTGCCTCCGGGCGGCGGCGGCTGGCGTGAGAACGTGCGACGTATAGTACCCTCAAGAGTAACTCTTACCTGTAACCATCTCAGGAAATGCAACCTTATCAGTTGCTAATAAGAGCTTTGTAAAATTGAAACTGTCTTGCAAAGGATTGCCTAAGTGTGCCAACTGTAGATTAGCAAGTAGGTATGTTTGTGGTTTATGATTTTTTTGCGGAGTAGTGAACCCGACTTTAATTTCATCAAACACTGAGTCAACCAACGTGACACCTAAATGATAAAAATCTTTGTATAGGTATTTTTTAAATATATTTAAGTAAAATAAATGTATAAGATAATGCAATACTCTAAGCTCAAAATAAGATATTTATAAGGTTAGTTTTCATATAAACACAATTTTTTTCTGACTTTTCTAAACTCGCGTTTGACCTCTACTATGGCATCTGATGGTAAGTGAAGATAATTTCGTAATACTTATGAGCATAAAAATTAAAAAGCTCATGATATAACATTACCCGTACACGTGGATATTTAGCGGTACACTCTCTGAACATTCTCCTGTTAATTGACGTGTGCCATCATCACCTATATTATTTTATTAACTTCAATTTGCAAAGAATGTTGAAATCTGACAACGAACGATAAACACAAACAAGAAGCTAAATGTGACAATGATTAAAAATTAAATGATTTTATACAACATACACAGACATAACTTCACGCCTGTATCCCTTATGGGGTAGGCAGAACACGAGACGCTATAAAACCATCTGTTGTCACGTTTGACAAATTTGGAGGTATTGTAATGATGGAGAGAGACTATTGCAGTGACAGGGGGTCAGCCTATCGCCCGAAAAAATGTCTATAAAACCTGTCTCTTAACTGACTTTTACAGTATGCCCGGGAAGAGAAGCAGCTGGCACATTCTATGTTTTTCTTTCGCTCCCAGTCCAGCATGGAAGAAATAACTTTGATTTTATATAACTTTTTGACTTGATGCTGTGCAAATTTATATTAAAAGAGAAAAAAGCGGAGTTTTAATAATGAACTTATTTACAGCAATATAGAACACAACTCAAACCATTTTCATGCAAACTTGCTCTAGTACCCAATATAAAGTAATAAGTAGTAAAAGACGACAATTCCGAGTGGCCACCACGTGATGATCAGCATGCCTATTATGGATCTCAAAACCTTGCGATGATATCATGAATAGTTTTGACGTAAAACATATCCTGCGATCATTATTCGGTATTACTCTTCGGCGAAATCTCTTACCTGAGCTCTAGCCATTAGACTGAATACAATAATCCCAACATTTGATTATATAGTACTGATTTATGAAAGCACACGAAATGGAAAAAAATGCGATGATATCATGAAATACTTTGACTTAAAACATATCATGCGATCTTTATTCGGTATTACTCCTCGGCGAAATCTCTTAGCTAAGGTCTTCTCATGTAGACTGAATACCATAATCCCAATATAGTATTTATTTATAAAAGCATTCGAAACGGAAAAACACAAATGAAATCAAGAAACATAGAGGTGGATGCGATCTCACCTTTTTCAAATGACGTTTTAAGTCATAGATGATATCATTGTAAATGTCATTGCAAAAGGAAATGCCTCTTTCATGCAATGAATTGCAATGTATGTATGTATATGTATTCGTTCATGCATTATATCATAGAAATCTTAAAGTAAGAATAAAGTATAATTATTACTCTAAGATAGAAATCTTGTTTATCATGTCATGTCATGAAAGAACCGTAATGGGCCTGCAGGGTCCATCCGGATAGTGACTGCCCTTCACATGAATACATAGTCTGCCGCAAAATATCACGTGGTCTTGTGTTCCGGACAAACTTTATTAAGAACCAGTTTAATTTTACACCCGTGTTCCTAATCATCTTCCTCATCTTCATTTATCATCAGGTGAGATTTAGATTAAACGAATTTCAATAAAAGTCAGCTTTATTTTTTTCACTTTATTTACTCTCGGCTATTTAGCAAAATAGAAAAGGTACACTTTTCATCGGGTTAGATGATAGACAAATTTCAAACGGGTAAATTTTTTCTTTTTCTAATGAACAGTTCTAGTTATATTTCCTTAAAACATATAGATCTTCGTTTTTTTTTTCAAATAAAGAATCTAAAAGCATAAAACGATTTTTGTTTTATTTAAAGTTTGCCTGCAAATCCCAACAATATTTGTTCTATTTCACAATTATTCGCAGTTTCTCATGTCAATTATTGCAATTTACGCTCTATCGGAGCGCACAAGCGCAAGCGCATCTTTTGTTTTTGTTTAATTTGCGTAACGTAAATGTAAGAATTACAGAAAATCGTTCGATCTCTTAGATCTGCAGTAATTTGTAACTTAGATTTCTATTGTGTCTGTCGTAGATGACTTTTGCAGGATATTTCCGCTTAAAATCTAGTTTTAGCAAACTACTTTCTGGAGTTTACTAATTTTAACATTCATTTTTCTATCGAAAAAAAACATTGTGGCAAAACCTTGTCTTATTACTTATTCCCACTCCTGCGACTTTTAATTTTACTAATGCGTCTAAATGTCAGTTATAGGTACCTAAGTAGAGATGTAACGTGGCCCACTGACAAAACATGTCGATCACATATTGTTTTCCCACAAGCAAGACCGATTCCATTCAGAATCTCATTACATTTGAAAAGGGTACTACAAATCCGGCGCAGTGTTCATCATTCACATGGACGTGTCTGTCGTTAGGACAGCGTGAGGTGACCATTAAAACGTACAAAGAGTTGCCTAAAATAGAGAGCTTTTGTGAGGCGGGCAGCGAGGGGCGAGACAGGGCGGGGGCGGGGCAGGCCATGGCTGCTCCACGACTCAGTCGCGCCGCGTCACGCTCCTGGCTCGCACGCTCTGCTACGCTGGCCTACTGACAGCGATCGCGCACGCGATTTACAACCTTCCGTACCCCACCGTAACACGTGTTTTCCCTCATCAAGCACTGATGATAACAATACTTTAAAATTACGTATCACCATGCAAGAGCAAAGTTCCTCGAGGTCAAGTAAATCAACTTTGAACTCTTTGGAAAGCGCTATCATAAAACTGAAAAATAATCTACAAATTCAAGATACTAAAACTTCCAGCGACATGAATGGACTGCTGGCAGTTGACCCACCTTCACCGCACGCGGATACAAAATTGCATACAAGTAAGGCTTCTAGTTCTTCTAATACGAATCTGAATTTATCGATTGCATCTGCGGCACTCTTACAAGAAAACATGTTGCAGAGATCTTTACAAGGTGTTGTGATATCGCTGCAGAATGCAATGATGAATTCATTACAACAAGCTGCACTTTTGCCTTCTAACTCAGCTGCCGCCGCGGCGCTTAACTTGCAAGCATTGGAATCTTATTTGACTTTGCAACGTCTTACCAGCGTCTCTTCTGTAAGTCATACCAGTCAAAGTAGCCTAACGGAGACATCAAATAATTCTAAGCAAGATATTTTGAAGATAGCAACGGCTAGTGCTAAAATAAATGAAACCGAGACTGAAAGTGCGTCAAAAGATTTTTCTCCGAAAACACCTGAAGAGTTATCAGATGCTATTGCAGCGGAAGATGTTGATTTATCAGAGGAAGTTGAAGAAGACCTTGCGTTATTAGATAATGAAGATGATTTTACTTTAGAACAACATTTGGACTCATCAACTAAAGGATACTCGTACAACTCACCACATAGTGTAGACAACGGATACCCAAGTCTACTAATGAATGCTATGTATCAACAACAAATGAATGGCAGTATTACTCAACCACTATCACCTCAGCCCTCAAATTCTTCTAAATCCACAAACAGTTCTACTTCTTCAATAGGCAGTAATGCATCAAATAAACCGAAGACGGCAAATGGAAGCTCAAGGACAAAAAAGCAATTTATTTGCAAGTTCTGCAACAGACAATTTACAAAATCTTACAATTTGCTTATCCATGAACGCACACATACTGACGAAAGGCCATACTCCTGTGACATCTGCGGCAAAGCGTTCCGACGGCAAGATCATCTAAGGGACCACAGGTAAATCTCTTTTTATTTAGTAACCTAGCCCCACTTTAAGAAATAATATAATTAAGATGATACTAAATTAATGTAATGTTGTTATTGACAAAAGATTCATATAGAAAACAAAACAAAATTTTAAGCATGTACTAGTTTCTAACTTACTAGTATTTGCACAAATAATCCACAATTATTAAAATACTCAATACTTATTTATAATTTTTATTCTACGAATTGCTTGCGATTTTTAAAAGAAACTGTTTCAAACATATCGCTGTTTCAAAATCAATATTATTACCTATTCAATATTATTGCTACTTTCAGAGTCTTAATATGCCTCAATGTTTTTTTTCATTTATCAATAAAAAAGATTTCTAACATAAAATTAATGCGCAACATTGTGAAAAGGTTTTTGAATAATGGCGGTTGAGTAAAAAATATTTAAGTAAAACAAAAAGGATTTAAGTACGGACCGTGCAGATGTTATCGACAAGTCAAGTTCGTCACGCTCGTAAATTATTTTACAAAACCTCCGCTAATCCGAGAACAGGCGATGTTTTAATTTTGGTTTTTCTTATTTTGTTCTTTTTTTACTCAACTGAATTCCATATAAATCCCTTCACATACAATTTTATCTTCAAATATTTATCTCAGTATAAAAACAAGACTCTATTATACTAAAAGAAGATGAAGATCCGTTGCGAGAACTTAAATACCATATGTATTAGTAGTATCGGATAAAATAATTGTGTTACATCGCCACTTAACACTGATAATCTATTTATTCACTTATCTTTTGATGTCCAAAGAAGGTTGTGATTTCCTTCGAGCCAGCATATCTTAGAAGCAATAAAATAAATTTCGTGTAGACGCCAGAGGGTAAACCCGAGCTGACTCGAGCCTGTCGATGTTCAATCGATGTCCGTTGACACGATACATTATATTTCCTCGCTTCATTCTTCAGATATAATATATACCATGTAGTATCCCTGGGTACTAGGCAACATTCGCACAATTTTTAGAGTTATAAAATAATTTTTACTCGTCATCCCCATACACCGTTATCCCCGTACACCGTCCTAGCGGCTGCTCATTCCCGTTTTGTGCTCGGTAACGCTCGCACGCGCACTACTGTGATACACGATGCCGAAGAGAAGCGCACAGTCACGTATTGAACGTTATGAACATAAAATAAGGAAGTTAATTGAAAAGGAGAAATGTCGAAAAACAGTTTCACCCTTTGAATCATCCCCCGATTCTAACCATGAAGGTGAGTAAAATATAAGATTTACATAAATTTTACTTGACATACTGGTATATATTCACAAAAGCGTTCAATAGCATTGATTATTTTGTGATGAGATGCTTTGGAATTGACTGCGAGTCAATAACATTGACATTTCTTCATCACATCATTATGGTCTATATTTTACGCATCGGGGTTGACTGCGAGTCTCCAACGATGACGTCAGCAGAAAATACGACAATATCAAATAGATATGTCGTTCATCTGCAATATAAAAACTCAAAAACAATCGTTTCTGAGTTTAACTTACAACTACCGTCATTTTACGTAGCCTAAATAAAAACTTTTATTTTAGGTGATGAACAGCAAGACGCTGAATATACACACGAAATCGAACCGATTTTGGATCCCACGGCTTGCTCGTCCGTGGGCATCGAAGCGTTTCCTGACCCCCTGTTGAACACTGATATACAGAATGACCAACCTGGCCCTAGTAACCAAAACGAGACCGCTAACGAGCTAGACCCTGACATGTTATCCGCTCTCGGTGAGACTATATCAGATACCCCTGAATATGGCGATAATATTCATGACAACTTGTCAAAATTATGGACGCCACTTTTGTCAAAAGGATTGCCAAAAGAAATAAAAGAAAAAATTTTGCGAGATTATTTAGTACCAGATAATTGTAAATTTTTACAGTCACCTAAGTTGAATGCGGAAATATCCGCCGCTATTCCCGATATGGTACGTAACCGCGACAAAATAATTGCCGCTTCCCAGCAGCAGCTGGGCCAAGGAATTACAGCCATCAATAGAGGCCTTGACATTTTGTTAAAAGGGGCTGATAAAATCCAGGCAACTAAACATCTAAGTAATGCCTGTAGAATACTATGTGACTCGCATAAATTAGTTACAAACGAGCGCGTGAAACTTATCACGCCTAGCTTGGACAAGTCTATCATTAATATGATTAAAGAGTCCGAACGAGATGAAACACTGTTTGGTTCATCCCTGTCTGAGAAAATAAGGGCTGGCAAAGCTATCGAAAAGCAGAGCCAGCAAATTAAGAAACCGATCCCCAAACCTAAACCACCGATGTCTCAGTCAAGCACCAGGTCCGCATTCTATCAGGGAAACGGGCCAGCGGCTCCCCGGTACCCACCGGCAAACAGGGGGGGTCGAGGATCATACAGGAGACCACAGCCGACATCGGTTTCCCGCCGGCCATACCAGGCACCAGCGCAGCAGGCATATCGAGCTGCGACCAGCGACAAGTCTCGTGCACCAGCACAGAGTCACCGTTAACGCAGGTACATTCGGGTAGGCTTACCCACTTTTATAACTGTTGGTTAAAAGTAACAAATAATAAAGTTGTACTGGATTGGATTAAAAACGGCTACAAAATACCATTTATACTACCCGTAAACCAGTGTAATATACCTCAAAATAATTTATCAAGTACTGAAAAACATGACATGTTAGTAGCCATAAATAAATTGAAACAATTAGGTGCCATAACAGAGACTAAATTAACACGAGATCAATTTATCTCTAAAATATTTCTTACACCAAAACCGAACGGTGAAAAGCGCTTTATTTTGAATTTAAAACCATTGAATAAATTAATTCAAACGGACCATTTTAAAATGGAGGATTTTCGTACTGCGTGTAAACTAATACCTTACAATGGATACTTGGCTACCATCGATTTAAAGGATGCATATTTTTTATTACGAATACATTATTCACATCACAAGTACTTGAAATTCCAGTTTCAACCAAATAACTCGTCTAATACTTTCACTTATCAATTTGGTGTTTTACCATTCGGTTTGTGTGTAGCCCCTCGCGTTTTTACTAAACTTATGAGAGAAGTTATGGCTTATCTGAGATGTCGTGGATTTACATCGGTATTCTATTTAGACGACATTTTATGCATAGGTAATACATACGATCAATGTGTTGATAACGTGAACAACACGTTAAAATTGTTAAATTGTCTTGGGTTTGTTATTAACTACGAAAAAAGTTCTGTAATACCTCAACAAACTTGTAAATTTCTCGGCTTTTGTTACGACACAAAAAATTTAAGCATAAGCCTTCCGTCGGATAAACGTAGTAAAATTGCAGAGTTAATCAAAAAATTTACAAAATTAAAGTCGTGTTCCATACGCGAGTTCGCTCAGTTGCCGCCTGCCCAGCCACCAAATATGGCTGGTTATATACTAAAATTCTCGAACGCCAAAAATACCTGGCATTATTAAAAAATCATAATTACGAAAGTAAAATGAATTTACCTAATGTTATTCTTAAAGATCTTTGTTGGTGGTTATCGAACATCGAGTCGACTCATAATTTTTTAAGACTACCCTATTTTGTATTAGAAATTTACACTGACGCGTCCCAGACCGGCTGGGGCGCAGTCTGCGGTAATTCAAACAGACACGGACAATGGAAAGATTCCGAGAAATCGCAACACATTAATTACTTAGAATTAATGGCTGTGTTTTTAGGTCTAAAATGTTTCGCTAGCGAGTTAAATAACTGTGCAATATTACTACGAATCGACAATACAACTGCTATAAGTTACGTTAACCGTATGGGAGGTATCCAATACCCCCATCTTAATGACTTGACTCGAGCCATCTGGCAATGGTGCGAAGTTCGCGGTTTGTGGATTTTTGCATCATATGTAAATACGAAAGACAACCACGCAGACGCTGCATCGAGGATTGTCAATCCAGATACTGAATGGACAATTTCCGATATCACTTTTCAAGAAGTAGTAAACTGCTTCGGACAGCCCGACATTGACTTGTTTGCGTCACGTGTTAACGCAAAATGTACTAGGTTTGTTTCTTGGAAACAGGACCCAGATGCTAAATACGTAGATGCATTTACTTTAAATTGGCAAAATTTCTACTTCTATGCATTTCCGCCATTTTCCTTAATACTAAAATGTCTCCGTAAAATTATTGACGAGAAAGCAAACGGTATTTTAGTTTATCCTTATTGGGTTTCGCAGCCATGGTTCCCTCTGTTGCAAAGTTTAATAGTTTCAAAAGTATTATACCTTAATCCAAATAAAAACCTTTTGCAATCTCATTTCAGAGATCAACACCCTCTGCACAAGAACCTTATCCTGGGTGTCGCGAGGCTCTGCGGCGGTCATTCAGCCGTCAGGGAGCCTGCGCAGATTCAATCACTCTGATGTTGGCGTCATTTTCTGAAAGTACTATTAAGCAATACAATGTCACTTTAAAACTTTGGTGGCAGTTTTGTATCGTTAACAAGGAGGATATATTTAGTCCGTCAAATAGCTCCATTTTAACTTTTTTAACGTCATGTTTTAATAATAATAACTGCAGTTACGGTACCTTGAATTCGCACCGTTCCGCCTTATCTGCTTTGATCGGAAATAACATTGGTTCTGAGGACAGCGTAAAGCGATTGTTAAAAGGGGCATTCAAATTAAAACCCAACAAACCAAAGTATAGTAGTACGTGGGACCCTCAGTTAGTTTTAAATTATATATCAAAATGGTACCCTAACAGCGAACTATCGCTTGAGAAAATTACAAAGAAACTCACTATCTTACTAGCTATTTGTACAGCCCACAGGATGCAAACGCTTTCGTTGATTAAATTAGAGAATTTAGCTTTTTCAGACCACGGTGTTAACATCTATATTACGGATATCATCAAAACCTCTGCTCCGGGTAAAGAACAACCGGTGCTTTACCTACCATATTTTAAAGAAAACGTCCGCATTTGCCCCGCGACAGCGCTTTCAGATTATATTTCTATTACTAGAAATCTAAGAACTGAGAGTACAGGTAATCTCTTGTTAACGTTCAAAAGACCGCACAAAGTTGCCACAACCCAATCTATCAGCCGATGGGTTAAACAAGTACTATCGGAATCTGGTGTCGATATCAGCGTGTATGGCGCACACAGTACACGCCATGCGTCCACCTCTACCGCTAACTTAGCAGGTATTAATATTGAAACTATCAGAAAAACCGCAGGTTGGACTGCCAATTCTAGTACGTTTGCTCGGTTTTATAATAGATCCATTCTAAAAGAAGGTGAATTTGCTAGATCCGTTTGCTTAGAGTCAGAAACTCAATAACTAAAGTATGAGGTAAAAATTTGATTACTAAATAAGTAATTTTTTTTTTTTTTTAAGAGAACACATTTAATGTCAAATTAATTTACATAAAATCAAAGTTATGTTACATAAATTATGTAGCCTTATTATTATATTAGTTACTAACTAATTCATCTCATAATGAAAAATGTATCAATTTAAGATATGTTGATTATTGATTCATTGTAACACATAATATATGACAATTATAATCATTTAAAGTATTTTATTTCAAAACTTTTTGCTCTTAACATCTACATGGTATATATTATATCTGAAGAATGAAGCGAGGAAATATAATATGTGATCAAATGAACTTACCTACAGTGAAGTTCGATCAATATTATATGAGTCGCTTCATTCGAAGATATGATCACCCTCCCACCCCGTTGCCCTAATAGAAAAGTTTTGACAGTATAAGAGAGCTCTGAAAAATGAGCAGCCGCTAGGACGGTGTACGGGGATAACGGTGTATGGGGATGACGAGTAAAAATTATTTTATAACTCTAAAAATTGTGCGAATGTTGCCTAGTACCCAGGGATACTACATGGTATATATTATATCTTCGAATGAAGCGACTCATATAATATTGATCGAACTTCACTGTAGGTAAGTTCATTTGATCACATATTATAATGAACCGGGGCAAGACTTCGACAGGTTTTAACAAAGCACGTGGTGTTCCTGACGTGAGGATTAATATGGACTACAAAAAAGTTAATAAAACTTCGATTTCTTCTTACAAACACGACGCAGCTTATACCGTGTTTCTAAACCAATAAGACGTGAAGATTATCTTGTAACAATTTTTATAAGAACTCAAATTATCAGTTATGTCTATTAATCATAATGCAAAATAGAGTAATGTGATTTAATAAGCATGTAAGAAAACGTCGTTGACCATCAATACGTATTGTAAGGTTAATTAATCAACGGAGTGGTGATGTTGGTTCGAGTTAGGCCTAACTCTTGCGCGCGCTGTCACGACATGCTTCGCTGCGCGCGCCCCGTCTCTAATCACCGTCATCATCTTGCGTTTTAATATTGAAATTATTGTTTCATTCATCATCCTATAACGTCTTTTTATAGTCTTTGATTCAACTTATCTCGATGATTATTACACGTATTACGTTACTTTGAACACGTCGTAATTTTATTCTTCACTGTTTGTTTGTTTATTTAATGCGTAGACGCTTTCTGGATTGAACTGTGATAATCAATTATTGCCGGATTTATGGTTGAGTTATTATTGATTACACGTTTGTCTGTAGTTTAATTATTAGTTTGAAATGTGCCCAAAATGAAGCTTAAGGTTTGCTTTTAATTAAAGCTACATTTGTAGAGAACATAACAAATTGATTTCAACACTTGATAATGTTTACAGATGTTTTTATACAAATTCTTAATTATTAATTGTTATCTTTCAATTAATGATCAGCGTTTGTAATCATGCAAATAAAAAATCAAATTGAACGTATCCATCTCCAATGGTGTGTAAATTAGCAACATGGGATAATAAAACAGAGGTGCTCGCCAATTTATTACCAATATCCTGGGGGCCCTTGTTTGCTTCCCGTCGGGCTCTACAAGGTGTTCATAAGTATAACACGCGAGTCCGTTGTTCCTTTGGCGTCTACAAAAAGGATATATTTATTATCTTGCTTTCATTTTGCACTTAAGTGCGAATAGTACAGAATGAGCTATATCTGAACCTCATTTGCTGTCTCACTTTTTATTTAAAATGGAGAAACGAAAAATCATCATTTTAATTATTATTTTGTTTTTGTTTCAGATATATACATTCAAAAGAGAAACCTTTTAAGTGTCTGGAATGTGGAAAAGGATTTTGTCAGTCCCGAACACTCGCCGTTCACAAAATTTTACACATGGAAGAGTCCCCGCACAAATGCCCCGTCTGTAGTAGAAGTTTTAACCAGAGATCGAATCTCAAAACACATTTATTAACACACACAGATATAAAACCGTATAACTGTTCATCTTGTGGAAAAGTTTTTAGAAGGAATTGTGATTTAAGACGTCACAGCCTTACGCATAATCTTGTTGGTATTTCCTCAGTCAATACGTCTCCTAGTGGAAGTAATGGAAAAAGTCCAATTCTAAATCCAAATTTTCCAATAGACAATTTTGATACTGAGGATGAAAATTAACTTGTATTTGATAAGTAATTTTGACTTAGCAACAATAGTGTTGGAAGACTGAATTGATAACTTAAGAGGGTTGTTTACTAAAATAATACTGCATGTGAATTATTAAATATCACAAGCAATTTGTGATAAGACAGTTGATAGTTCAATATATTAATTGTTACATTTTGAGAAGCGAAAAGGTATTTAAATAAGAATATTTTATAGAAGTTAAATATTTCATCAAAATATAAAAATGTGTTGGTGGCAATAACGATAATGTAATTAAAAAACTTTAGTATAAGATAAAAACATGATTGTTAGTATTTTCTTGTAAATTTTCTGATCTCATTTTAAATTGTAAATATTTTATAATAAATAACTGTTCCGTCCATTATATTACTTTTGGGAGACTTTTTGACTTGTAAGAAAAATATGTATAAAGTCTTCAATTTTGTGAATATTTAAATAGTTATACTATTGGAGGTTAAAAACTGTATTTTTGCATTTTATAAGCTAAGGAAAAGCAATAAAAATGTCAATGAAAATATCGTTCTTATTTGAAATCATTTATTTTTCCTTGCTAGAATTGAAATATCTTAAATATCAGTGTTCGTGTTGCACTGAATCTTGATGTTCCATTTATTAGTGTCCCTTTAAATTTCCTCATAAGTAAGGCATAGAACAAACTATCTCAACTTCACATCTAAACAATAGCCAAGCAACAAACTTGGGACCCAGATTCGTAAAATGATATAAAAAAAGTTTTAGTATCTTAAAACAAATGATGTTGTGAATAAATTTATCATTTCCGGGATTTCCGACTCAGCTGTAACTGTAATTTTCAGTAATATTTTCTACTAAATATGTAAATAAAAGTTAGATACTACAAAATTTCATTCATTCATTCATTCAAAAACCTGGAGAACCTTGAAGGAGGTTGTCTAGCAGTGGACGTCTCCCGGCTGATGATGATGAAACCTTTAATGGACAGTGATATCTAGGGAAGTAACAAATTAAACTTCTTCACACGAATTCCTTCATCGTAGAATCTTTTGTTCATCTCACTATACCTTACCTGAAAGTGGCTAAGATACACTACCGTGATCATAACATTTAAATTGACTTTAAAAAGGAACTGTCTTATTTGACGTTTTGGTAGGAATATCCAAAGATTCACTAAATAGAGATGGAAGTACAAACTTGGTCAATATCCCGATTCTAAAGTTAATTTAAAAGATGACACCCATATATTCAAGAGGCAATGCCTCCTACTTTAGATATATTCACACTTCACTAACTGTCAGAATTTTGGTTAGAATTAGACTGAAAGATATCTTGTTGAAGGCGATGTCGTCTCAAAGATGCAATATAAAATTGAAGCTTTTTGCAATAGGCATCAGCATCATATTTTAATGCTGAATAAATTCCAGTCCTTAATTCAAACTGTTAGATCATTACAAACTATTATAATTTTATTTGAAATTAGCGTTCCTTGAGTATAAAAGCAAGTAAATATGAAAAGTGGCTGTAATGGAAGTTATTAAATTTAAAGTTACGATCGCGGGTTATCCTGTTAACAAACTAATCGATTAATTTGCATTTGTTCAATTTAATCTATCGACGTGATAAAAATCATATGAAGTGAAAAATTAGTATAAACTTTAAAAAATAGTAAATTATGTTTCAAAGCTAATTCAATGCGCATATATTTTTGATAACCTATCAAAAACAATATGAGAAAAAGTAGTTCAAATTTAAATAAATAAATACGATAGCCAGAATAGTAACTGCGAAAATTGGGACTGAGTATTAACTCCTGTATCTATTATATAAAAGGCTAAGTAGACCGACTTAGGTATCAGCGCACAGCCAAAACTACTATAACCAGAAACTTGAAATTTGGTACAGGGGTTCCTTTTATGGCCTGCGCAGACGGCGGACTTTTCTCCGCGGCGGAGTAAAAAGTACGTTCCGCGAATAAAAACTTCGCACTTTTACTACGGTACTTTTAATCCCTCGTTTGCGTTACTCGATACAGTTGTATGATACAGATCTATTTTACATATCTATACCTGTAAAATAGCTCGTCTGCGCAAGCTTTCATGATGTAAGTTAAAAATATCACAAATAGCACCAAGAAAGGATTTTTAGAAATTCTACCTTGAGGGGTTAAATAGGATGGTAAAGCTTATATTGAACTTTCTCATTTCTGTTCCTAGAAGTATGAAAATTGGTATAAAAATTCTCGATTACAATTAAAAATTACATGTTTGGATGAAATGGACTAAATTACCCTCGAAAAGAAGTTTTCTAATTTCTGGTGTTTTCAAACTTGGTGTGTTAGTTCTCGATTTCATTTAAAACTGACCTGCGTAAAGTAACTTCTCGATTGCATTTAAAACTGAACTGCGTAAATGAAATGGATAAAATTTCCCTTAAAAAGGGGTAAAATAGGGCAGGTAAAGTTTTGATGAAAACTTTCTCATTTCTGAAGTTATTAGTATAAAACTTGGTATACATATAGAGAAATTATTTTTGATTTTCTTCATATAAAAGACTAAGTCACCTGATGGTAAGTGAAGATGAGGTCAAAGATGAAAGCACACGGGCCTGGGAAAGAACTCGCTCTTCATAGAATGTTGCCGGGATTTTATACCGGAGATTTTATATGCAGGGTGGTCACTAGCCAGTCGGACCCTGACGGGATCCTGCAACCAAACAAGGGTCACTTGACTTAGTCGCCTTTTCCAGGGTCTATTCTAAGCCGAACCTACACGGACAAAACATACAAATATAAATGATCTGCGAAGGTAAGTATAAAGAAAGAAGAAGGAGTCAAACTAATCAACGAATATAACTCGATTTTTTTTAAAATATATTTATGTATGTAAGTATGTATTTATTTATTAGTAGTATATTTATTATATCTTAGTGCAGGTATTTAATTTAAGTATTTTATTATTTGAATATTATTTTTGTTATGCACGCACTGATTTTGTTTCGATGTACCTCTCCAGTCACAGGTGAGCTGGTAGAAATCTCTCTCAGAAATAAGCTATACCTTTGTACATTTGTCTTTAAGTACCTAACATTGTATCTTTTAAACTGTGTGTACATGAATAATAAAATTTAAAAAAATAAGGAGCTTTCTTCTTAAAGGTGAGATTTCTATAGGACTGCCTAGACTTGAAAATATGACTGGTCACAATTTAAAATGATTCAAACGACGCACGTGGGAGGAGATTTTTCGTACAAAATAACCAATTAAAATGTGTGAAATAAATTTGCTAAAAAGTTTGTTTTTACTTACCAGCTTGGGCATAATACAATTTACATTAAGGTAGCGTAATTTTGTGTAATTATCGTGCTTATGTGATTCCTATTTACATTATTTAAAAAATATTATTAACAGTGCGATCTATACATAATTCAGGTTCTAAAGTAATATTCGGTTCCTGTCGGAACACGAAATAATTAATTTACTTTCCTGATTTGCATAAAATTATCTTAATACTATTAAAAGTGAATTTTATGTTGTTTCCATAAGTATAACTTTATATCACAACGATTGTTCGATTGTCATTCCATTAAAAAAAAACTAAAATAATGTCATGGCTGTGTGAGCGTGCTATTCTCACTCCAAGAAATGATCAAGCAGCAGCGGTTATAAATGAGCTATTTCTGAAAGTCTATGGAACTGTACTCCAGGAGATGAGGTGGTATACAGTTCCATAGACTCCGTATTAAATGGAAACGACGCAGGCCATTACCCTCTACAATTATGGAACTCTCTTAAACTCTCCTGAGGTCTTCCATTTCACAAACTAACCTTTAAAGTTGGACTAGATTACAAATTTGCGCAGCCGTTATCAGCTACTAGCTGTCGTTTCATGTTCTCTATCGATTATCGCTAGAGAGACAAAAGATCAGCAAGGGGAGGTCCAGTGGATAAGAGTCCCACACTGTCAAGGTCTGCAGTGTTACTGTCGGCGTGCAGTGTCGCCTAATTATTTGTTCACATAAAAGGAGTTTAATAAAATTCCTTTTTTTTGTGAACAATAACCTTAAAGATGTGAAGACAATATTTAAAAAGAATCACCCAAACGATTTAATGAGAATGAATTTACCTTTGAAATAGCCATTCACACTAAAAAACCGCAGTAAGAAAAGTAAAAGTTGGGATTCATTATTTTAGCACAGTGATAATTTCATCGTGTTTCTAAATCTTTCTTCAATATTTAATATCTTCTTCGATATAAATAAAATTATAAATTACACAGGGTGTCCCGTCAACCCTATGTAATACCTTCACGGAGGTATTCTAGTACCTTAAGGATTTCAGAAAAAAATATTAAAAAAGGAAAAATTCGAAATTTATTTTTAAATTTTTGTATGAAAGCAGTAAATCACGACTTCTTTTTCATACAAAATTAGAAAAATAAATTTAGACTTTTTTATTTTTTTATGTCATCGATGTTGGTAATAAAATACCTATGTGAAGGTATTATATAGGGTTGGTGGGACACCCTGTATAGACCACAAAGTGGAACTAAAGGTATCCTACTACTTATACACCCAGATCTGCGTCATTTCAGAAAAGTTCGTTTCCCAAACTGGCCCATCTGAGACTCGAACTCAGGACCTCTCAGCTGGAGCCGAGCACTCGACCACTGCACCATAGAGACCCTCAACACATTTCAACTCAACTCAATTTTTTTCACATTTTTGGCAGTGTTAGTACGTACTTACGTCAAAGTACTATCGAACCAACTGAATCATTCATGACCCACAACAAGCTCATTTTGGAAAATCGTCTAAATGCCAGTAGGACTAAATTCGCTTGAAGATAGGTTCCCTTAGTGACGAACTTTTAAAACTGACATTAAATGAATGCAAAATTCGTACAGTATCTAAAATGTCCTAAGTGCATTATAAGCAATAGACCTTACAAGTTTGACGGTTTGAAACGAATTTTCAGCGGTTCGATGGTTCGATGGTAGATGGTGAAAATACGCTTGATGGCGGCGCGGAACTAATACACGACTACGCGTCTATGTTTCTTAAAAAAACTTACTGTACACGTTTTGGCACGTTTATTAATCGTTTGTCATGAAAAAGATACTATTACTTATTAGTTTCAGTTTCATTTAAAAGAACTCTTGAATCACTGCAAAACTAAAACTATTTTACTAAAAGTTTTCATCAATAGAAATATCACGTTTTTATCAATTGATATTTTTGGAAATAAGACAAGTAAAATACAGACTGTGCCTCAATAAAAATAAATATATGTACATAATTTGATTGATTTCTTCATTTATTATTTAAGTAGAATTAAATAATGTTGGTTAAAATTGCAATCATAAACACTAACCCTATTCGTATAATGTTTCTTTGCTTTATTTCGAAAAGTAACTTAATAAATAATAATATTAAAAGGCATGAACAATTCTTTCACAACAGATGTGAGCATCGGATTATTAGACGCTTAAGTGATAATTCAGCAGATCAATAGAAAAATCGAGATGGAACTCCGCCATTAGTAACAAAAGAAGACTACCGAGCTTGAAAAATCGATTCCATTCACCGTCAAATCGATGAGAGACACCATCAAAAGTTCTCAAGTATAAAAAGATTCTTTTGTCGAGTCAATCGAACACAAAGAGGGGCGAGAGTATATCAAAATGACATAAAGTTCGAGTTCTTCACGAACACAAAACAAGTTTAAAATCGACCACATGTCTTAGTTTTTTGTCACATTTTAAGAATGGATGATGTGTTAAAAAGTTAACAAATTGTAAACCTTTCTCGTGTTTTTTGGGCGCGAGGTGTAGCTATCATGTTTTCAACAGCTATATATTACAGTGATTCGCAATCCAAATTCTTTTAGTTGAATTCGTTACGGATTTAACTTGTTTTTGTTGTTTGAATGTGGTTTCCGCTGTTATCTACGCGTGTATCAATCACATGCCTTTTCCTTTAATTTCACGCTTATGTTGCTGCTATTATTCAAATTAATATTCAACCTATCTTCATAAATATAAGAAAACATCTTAAACTTAAAGTTTAAAGTTTTATAAATGCGACAACATTCAGTTGTGTCTTTCCATTAAACATTGTGACAATTTAATAATGGTGCAGCACTCTACCGAAGAATGGCTTTATAGCTGAGAATTATTCACAAATTATATAGTAATCACCCCGAGGAGTCCCGCTGTGTTAAACAAAGTATACCTTTTACTTATTTTTTGTTACTTTTTGCAAACAGCGTATTGTCATCGACACCGAAATTACTGTCGATTGTCACAATGGATTATATTTACCCTTAAATGTGTTTGAAAAATATTTGCTTTTCGGTTTTCAAGTGTGCTTTATTTGAGTTTAGAAGTTCGGGTTTATATTCGCGACCACACACGGTCTGGTTTTTTTTTTCATGTTTTTGTGCGGTTGTGAAATTGTATAAAGTGTTTTGACAATGCGCTCGCTACGTGCGTTGGCGCAGGTTTGAACGTTAAGCACGGTTTTACTTGGATTATTTCTCGCTATAGCTAACCTTTGAAGTTTTTTTTAACGGCTTAAGAACTGCGATTATGTCTAGTTGATCCATTGCTGTGGTTTCATTTGAATATTTGTTTTATTTGAATGAATTAGTTTCAGAATTGAACATTTGCGTAACTTATTACTGCACAAGGAAATAAAAGCATAATTATATTGCAGCTGGGAACTTATTGTGATACATAAATAAAACATTACTCGGTACTGATTTATTGAGATTTATGTACTTGCTTGACAGATAGCCAAGATAGGTTTAATAAGTGATAATAACTCTTTACGTGAATAGTAACTTATTGACACAAATTATAAGTACAACATTCAATATAAAGGTGAATATTTTGTACACAGTTTAACGAGATCACAATTTTTGGAAAGAGGCATGTTAAAATTATGTAGTTTCTAGGTGGGACATAGTTTATTTAAACCTTTCTTTATCTTTTTAATTTGAAAAACCTAAACACCTGTGAGGGAAGATGGATGTTATCTACCCTCTATTTCAAGACAGAAATGGTTTGACAGATTGAGCTTAAAATAATTTCTTTCGTAAAAGATACACATGTGATTTGTACCCATACTAGGTTTATGGGGCCAAAGGTAATAACTAGTTTTATAGATCTCACCAAAACGATCAACGGTATTCTTTTAAACCCCCGTTATTCCTATTTTTACTGCCATAAGAACCACATCAGCCCATGGAATTACAATATAAATCTAAATTTTAAGCCTTTAGTCGATGACCTAAACTTAGCTGTTACTTACTAATACTTCGCGAGTGGTCAGAATTTGGTCAAAATTGACAGAATGAGACACGAGAACACGAAAATAATGATATCTATTGACCCAGATGTCAACTGTGAAGAGGATTTACTACTTTGCCGGCTTTCTTGAAATCAAAACGAAATGCACACCCCAGCCAGTTTATGTAAGTTCGTTGCTAAACGGGCCCACCCTGTATCAAACCCATCGGATCACTCATCGGCAGATGATAAACTATGAGCAACACTGCTTAAAAAGGTTCTTTTAGAAACGGGTTATACAGGGCATCCAAAGGCTATGAGACTTCATGGAAAATTACCTTAAAAGTAATATAAATAAATAATAATAAATAAATAAATATAAATAAATATTTCTGACACTCACACAACATTATCTAGCCCAAATTAAGTTTCTTAAAGAACTTGTGTTATGGATACTAGATAACTGATATACTTAAGAAATATATACACATACATATCGAATAAATACATATTTTTTATTAGGATAAACTTAAATAAACATATAAACACCCATGACTTGACGACTAATATCACAAATATCCGCCACCGCCGGGATTCGAACCCAGGACCTCTGGCATAGAAGGCAATGTACGTTACCCCTACACCAGCCGGTCGTCAATATGCTCCTTATCCTTCGGTACGCAATCCCTAATCGGTTCTTATGCCACTTATAGCAAATTAGAATCTCTACATAGAAATCTAAATTGTAGTTTCTTAAAAAATTATGAACGATAAAAAAAGACAGACAGAAAAAAATACAAACACATCTTACCTAGTTTTGTAATTACTTAATTTTAATTTAAACTATGTAAGTTAATTGAAAATAGGTGTTCAAAGAAACCAGTTATAGTGTTATCACAAGCTTAGGAATTGACGGTGACATTTCTGTGATTACGGTCTCTATTCGCACATAAGCTCAGCCTTTACTAAGTGCTCGCTTGCTTCAAAGAGTATAAAATGTAGATATGATACAATTATTAATGCGTTATTTACAAACGCCAAATTTGTGTAGATATGGGATGTTTGTTGCTATTTGACGCTGAAGCAGCTGGATGTGTAAAGATAGTATAAATATAAAAAACAATTTTTTATTTCAAACTTTATAAAGAGCATAATATAGGTACCATACATTACATTACACAACACCTCGTTCCTCATCAGCCCTCTAATGTCCCCACCACCGCTGGAAAACCCATGTAGTTTATTTAAATACATAGTGAAGTATTATAATAAGTATTTACAACTCAACTTTGCTGGTGGCTCAACTTTGCTGGGGCTTTGTTGTAACGTAACTCGATATCATATTACGTAGAATGGTTTGTGCAAACCAATGTTACCATTCTTCAAAACCACAGGTCCGATTTTAATGCGGTTATCGGACCAATGGTTTTAAAAAAAATAATGGTTGTTATTACAAACAAATGTTTACTGCAGCGCCCCCTGATGAGTTGTTACCGTTAAACCTAATTAAGAACATTATACCAATCAAATCCAAAGCGATAATTGAAAACGGCATTCAAATCGGACCAATGGTTTGCAAACAAATATTTACTGCAGCACCCCCTGGTGAGTTGTTACCGTAACACCTATCTCAGAACATGCGCTAATCAAATCCAAAGCGATCACTGAAAACAGCATTTAAATCGGACCAATGGTTTTGCAGATAAACGGTAACATTGGCTTTTACAAACAAATGTTCACTACAGCGCCCCCTGGTGAGTTGTTACCGTAATACTTATCTAAGAACATGCACCAATCAAATCCAAAGCGATTACTGAAAACCGCATTAAAATCGGACCAATGGTTCTGGAGATAAATGATAACATTGGTTTGCACAAACACCCTCTCACCCCAAACGCATATACCGTCTCCGTTCCGTCGTGGGTAAAAACTGAAAATAATTATGCTCCATAAAAGCCCCATCCGGCAAGCGGGAGTCCCAGGTTTGAGTCGGTCGGGTGTCTTTATTTAGCATCTTCAGTTACGTAAGAAAAATTGAGCATTATTAAATGTAAAAAAGACGTTCTTCATTATATCATTAGAAAATTTATTTAAGACATGTCTTACTTGATACATATACTTAATTATTTATTAAATATTTCTTAAAATAAAAATATAACAAGATTTCCAAAGCCAAAGTGGCAATGGGATGGGCACATAGCTCGCAGAACGTATGGCCGTTGGGGCAGTAGAGTTCTTTAGTGGCGACCACATACTGGGAGACATAGAGTTGTTGCCAGGTTCTCCGCAAGGTGGACCGACAATCGGATCAAAGTCGCTGGTGAACGCTGGATATGAACAGCGCAGGACAGATTGGTGTGGAGAACCTTGGAGGACGCCTTTATCCACTAGGGGGCATCTCCCCTGACTGAATGATGATGATGATAAAATATATTATGTAGTTTTATTGAAAAACTAGGTGTATTCCTAAATCATAAAAAATAGCCAATTCTTTAGCTCAGCCTGAAATCAATATGATACTTTTTATCCTAATAGCCGCATAAAAGTATAATATAAGAGAGCCTCAAAAGCAGTGAGTAATAATGTCAAAGAATATGTGCCTCTGAATTTACGTGTTATGAAAGGTGACTTACGTTACTGAGCCCATAAGTCCCATTTCTAGCAACTCATGGTTTGTCATCTATATAAGTAGTCTGCCGTAGGTACCTATAATATTGGCTACAAGTTTAATATGTTCCGATTTGTTTATTTTCAGACTGAAGTATCTGTTCTAAACCCTAGCTTTTAATAAAGTCATGAGATCTTAATATTTAAAGTTTCTATGGAGAGGATATTCAAAATTATTCAGTTTTTTACTTAACGATTCAAGTTGAGTCTTTGATTACAATATTTTTAAACCAGCTCGAGACAAAATGATTAAATGGCAATAAAAACATTTTTACTTTCATTTCGCGCAAGACTGTTATAAAATAAATAAATTATAAAATAAATTAAATCCACTGACAATCACACCAACTACATGACCTCAAAGTAAGCTGAACTTGTGTTATGAAATACCATGTAGCAAACTAGGGGGGAACCTAGAATAAAAATAGATATATAGATAAACGCCCAGACCCGGAATATTTAATTTTTTCATTCCGTGCGGGAATCAAACCCGCTACCACTGGCGTCTGAGGCCATCTGACCCTATCGCCAAAGTGCTCGTCATGTCAGTGGTCGATATTTATTATTCAACACATATCATTCAACAGGTAACACATTTCAGTATTGAATTCACTAATATCAATTTACATTTATAATTTAATTTATCAGTCGAGATCGATCAACTAAAAAGTAATGTTCACGGTCCATACAGTCTCTGACCTGTCAAACTACTTTTTATTAGGTATGTGAATGTATAAAGATGATATTGTCATTGAAATGCTGCCTGTTTATGTCTAAACTATTGGTTCATACTTGATTTAATTTCTTAGAAACGATATCGGGATTTTCATTTCAAGTGGATGATACGTGTAGTCTATCGAGTAACTTGAGAGTGTGAAACATTAAAATCCTTGCTGCAGTTTATCAAACAAGCAAATAATTTGGAATTAACCGAACATGAGCTATTATTTGTACTCTTTGTTGTTTTAATATATTTCGTGAGTTGTCAAAAATCTGACAGGTCAACTATGAACATTACTCTTTCATTGAAATGTTACCTCACAAAGTATTACTGCACAACTACAACTTCCCTATCTACAGCCTAATAATTGTATACTCTATGATCGTGCCCACGCGCAATCGTGTCGCCTGACAGTTACGGGCATCGCCATGATGCGTCTCGTGATACTGACCGCACACGATGCTTACATTCTGTGAATCTTGTTCTTTGACCGTGCAAATTGTGGGCCTGTGTTTTAACTTAACTTGGGGATTTATTTATGACGAGTTGAAACTGTCTTTTTAGGTGTTCGATTTTTGAATAATAAAATTAGGATTAAAAGCTTATAATTTAGAATAGTTGTGTATTGTTCTAAGTTGGGATTTAATCTAGAATAGTTTTTGAATAGAGGTGTGAAAAAAAAATCTTTTGGGGGGTAGTTCACTTTTATCGCCTAGCCTGTTGAATCTGCTGTATGTTACCAGTTTATTGCAAAAAGTATAACCTATTTTCATTATTTTATTGCAACTATAGGTACTACTATTATCAAAAGATCTATACTATCTACAACTAAATAATTAACTGACAAGTATAACTTGTACAGAAGGCAGCACATAAAGCGTTACAGATCTGTCAAAAAAATCCTTGAATCTGAACTCTATGCCCTCGACATTAAGGTAAATTTGGTTGACATGTAATGTAACGCTTGATCTGCTGCCTTCTGTACATAGGTAGGTACTTCAAAGTTCACTCACACGACCGGTTTATCACATCTCATGCAAATCTATTCTTCAAAGATAAAGTAGGTCATAAATTGTATTAATATTGTGTGCCTATAAGAAAAATAATCTATTACTTCACCACTACTCTCTCAATATGATTCTCCTATCTTGATAGTTAGGTACAATAACAAAAAGATCGTTAAATAGTACCTAATTACTCTACCTACCTATTGCAATGATAAGACAACCTAATTACAATGGTTAGTTACGAATTTTGTTGTATAGAAAGAAGGATGGATCATCAGTGTCATTTGCCAGCAAGAATAAACTTCTATTACTTACCTACTTCTTCAAAAAACCTGCTTCTAATTTTCAAAAATAGAATGGGATCAATTTCCCATGACATACCCACTATAATGTTGATTCTCTTTATATGTCCAAACTGGGCTCCAAACTCAACAAGCGCTACAGAATTCAGATAATAAAATTTCATTGCTTGACATTGAGAAGGACCTTTTTTAAAAATAACTGCTCACAAATATATTCATTCAATGTTCGTACAGAGAATATTTTTGTCTATTGATTGTTTACCTAGGTAGTTACGCTATGCAAAAAATACTATAAATGAAGTTCAAACGTCCAGAATCTTGTTCATAACTCACTTTAAAACTACACTACAGTGTTGATAGTGTAGTTTTTCTTTATATTACCTACCTTGACTTTTCTATGAACGGTCTATCAACTGGGTAACATAGGTACTAAGTGTACCTACTCGAAGTTAGGCTACAAATATTTTGACTATATGACCAATGTTTAACCATCAAAGAAAATGACTTAGCAAAGTCATTGAAACAACTGAACTGATCAAATTCTGATATTAAAAATCTTAGCAGAGGCGGTGGGCGGTACTTTTATTGACCACGCCCAACCTCTCCCATTTCACTCGATGATTGGTCGTAACATTGCGTGCGCGCATGGGAGAAAGAATTCAATTGAATTGATCACAAACCTTGAATAGTCTTTTATGTGAACACAACCTAATCATTAAATTACTAGATTGGTAAAGTAAAAGCGTTCTTTATGTTTCGTCAAACGATCTTGGTAATTTTATTTCGATTCAACTCTGGCTATGGTGGACATGAAGTTATATTTTCTCCATTAATTTCACCCTTACATCAATTTTGTTTCACTCTGTAAGTACCTACGTGAAGAAATTATAAAAAGGAAACTGTACGATGATATGTGGCTACATTTGTTTTGGAGGTTATTGAATAAAATTATAGAAGAACTTGCCTAAAGTAACTGACAAGTTTCATACATAGATGAGATGCTTCCTCATACTGGAACAAAAGAAAAATCATGAAATTCTACGAAAAATCTGCAGTAAAGCTTTGTCTGCAACCGGTCAGATTCGATACAATGAAATGTTTTATTTAAGATGACTCCTGAAATTGAACAAAAACTTATTTGAGATTACCCTGATTCTTAGATTCTCACACGTTAACAAGCAATCATAATATTACACCTACTCACTAACACACTTTTGTATTAATTTTTTTTTACCTTCTATCTAGTAAGATTGCGATGAGGTTTTTCAAAGGCAATAGTCAACAAAATACTTTTTTCCAAGGCCCTTCAATTCCAGGTCATGATTCCATTTTTAGCTGAGAACCTTAAATCGTTGATTTTGTACCTCAAAACCAAAGATATTAAATTATAAATATCCATAATCGAACTATATACAGGTTTTAGTAATTCTAATACAATAAATTGAATTAAATATCTTGTTCTACATTATATTAGGTACTTGATAGACAATCGTCGGTTACTTGAGTTTAAATTTATAACTAAACTTGGTATTAAAGTTGTTTAAATCGATGGTTGAACTTAGTTGACTATAGATCACCGGTATTGTTACTGATAGATCGGGTTTAAGATAGATGTCGTTTGTGTAGTTTACTTAAGAACAGGAATGTAAAACAACGTTTACATAAAAATATAATAAATTTCTCATAAATAGATATACCTTATATTAAAGATATTGTTAAAAGCCATAACGCGTAATCTAATATCTTATTCAATCCGGGAAAGAATAATCTTACCTGATAGCAAGTGGTGATCCTCATCACATAGAGCTACTGATATCAAAAAAGAACTGCCTCATAACAAAATATTGTCACCAGAGAGATGCTTCCATGCTGGATTGGGAGCGGAAGAAAAACGTAGAATGGGCCAGCTGCTTCTCTTCCCGGGCATACTGTAAAAGTCAGTTAAGGGACAGAGGTTTTAAAGGCGTTTTTGTGGGCGATAGGCTGACCCCCTGTCACTACAATAGTCTCTCTCCATCTTTATAATACCTCCAAATTTGTTAAATGTGACATCAGATGGTCTTGTAACCTCTGGTGTTCTGCCTACCCCATTAGGGATACAGGCGTGACGTTATGTACCTATGTATGTAGAGATACTATGTGGCGACTAACCTAATATTCACCTAGACTGGGAGTACCGAATAACTCTCATTCATCAATGGCCCTAATAGGTGGTATAGATAAATAATCTTTGTACATGAAAAAATATCTAACACATGAAAGATATATGTACAGATCTAACATAAATTAAATTGCGGGTATTGAACCCATATCACAACGACTTTCAATGCTCAGCAAGCTCAACAAGAATCCTTTCGATCATAAAATTTTCATATAATAATCTCTCATAACTATTAAAAGTCTCAAAAAAAAAACAAATTCCCACTAATAGGGGTAACACAAACAGCACATTTGTGTAACGCACGCCTCACTCACGCGCACGCGTTCACCAAAAAGGCATTTTCATTCCAAATATTTACCCCCATACAAAAGTACTGAGGTGTCGGCATTACTAAAGGTTGCCTTATCATTTTATTTGTTCAACAAACATAGTATTTGTTTTGTGTCAGGCGCTCGCGTCTGTCGGTTTGACTTTCGCTGTAAAGTTATCTTAGCTATTGGTGATTGTATTGTTATAAGTGGTTTGCTGTGCAGGAAGTATACATCCTATGTTTTTGAAAATCGTTGCTAAATGCAGCGTTTTTCTCTTTCTGATGTTGACGTTTATTATGGACTCTAATTCACACCTTTTTATTTGTAAATAGTGTATCACATTGTACTATCTACCAGTACAGTCAGCATTCATAAAAAAGCAACCTTAAGTCAGGAGGCATTAGTTACAAGTTTATAAATATTGTAATGTTTTCAAAACATGCCAAGTATTGATTCAATTTAATTCAGCATTTGCGCTGATGAAACTAGTTTATGAATACAATAAATCAACAATTGAAGAAAAATATCGTTGTTCGTCACGGAGTCACACATAAACGCCCACGCCGGATTTGAACCTGGGCTGGGGTCGGTGTTGGTATAATAGCAGGCAGCAGGCACCTTCATGGTGCAGCCATCAAATAAGTTAAAAAACTTAATATAGATCGTTGTGATTCATTATATTATTAGGTAAATAAATGAGGTTTTACTGGGATTTATTGTATTTAATGACAAAGTCTGTAAAGGCACCATTTGGAGTCGCGATAACAAAAACATTTAAAACTGCTTTTAGTCGTATATAAAAGGCATTCGCTTGATCGATTTTGTTTTTTTTTTTTACTTTTCATGAAGAAGATTTTGATTTACTGGCCAGTAACATTTTTTTTTCTTTTTTTGTGTAAAGTAATACTACAACTCTACTTAAACGTACGAGGTAGTGATACGTAATAAAAACATTGTTCCTTTTACATTCACTTTCAAACATTAGAACATATTGATAAAATAACAGAATTCTGATACAATTTCTTATTTTGAATTCTCAATATCATAGTGATATTCCAAACATGACAACTTAATAGCTAACTCTAGGACTCGCTGACATTTTTTTGATTCGAGTCAGCAATTCATGATATTTCTAGAGCACAAATAATATAAAAATTACCTAGAGAATGCAAAACTTCTCTTATAAACTTCAACAAAAAAAAACACAAAAAATAAGCAAATAACATTGAATATACATAGGTTAAATAAAACGAAATAAAATACTTCTAAACTATCCTGTTTTTGGTAGCAATCAACTTTGAATCTATAAAGTGAGGGTCCATCCATTTATTGTCCATTAATTGCGCACCAATTTAAATTACCCCTTATTGTGTTACCTTATTTAAAGGATAAAGAAGCAGTCAATATTAATTGGTTTATTGGACCAATAGCATCCAAAGTACCTTCTTAATTAACAGCTTTATTTATAAAGAATCAGACCACCGTCCTCAAGTTTAAAGATCTTTACCAGTTTTGCAAATCGTAACTTGGGTTACTACAAAAGTTTATGAACTTAAATTGGTAATGTTAAAGTCATGCTCTCTACGTCTCGCCTAAAGAGTTACGTATAAAATTGAAACGTGTAATAATTTTTGGCCAGCGGCCATACAACTTTGTTTAAAAAAATTGGATCTTTACATGAGAACAATAAAAGTGACCATAATAGTATTAAAAACTAAATTTTATACGACCTGTATCATAGGTAGACAAATAAATATGTAACACCCATGCCAATAGTGTAATGTTTCAGATCATTTACAAATAAACTGTCCCTTTATCAAAAAGTTTTATGAAGATGATCTATTAAAACTCAAACGACCTGACAAAAAAAAAACCAACAAGATAATTCACTTTGTTAAAACATAAACAATATCTCTTAACAGGCAAACTCCGGTTAAGTATATAAAACATAAGCGAAAAAGGACAAATGACGAATGGGCTAAACAGAGAATGACCCAACCTTATGAGCTAATAATTAGTCCAATATAGGAACACCGACAAAATAGGGGTAAAATAATTAAAATGTCTTAATTTTATTGAGCTACCCTCAATCCTTCCAATTTATGGGTACTACATAAAGGTCTGCTATAAAGATAGGAAAAGGACTTCATTAAGCTGTTATTTAACCTGATTTAAGTACCTTATTAATGAATATGGTCCAATCATTTGGGGGATCACTTTTGTATAAGGTTACTTATTTCGTTAGAATGCGGTATAAATAAAAAACGTTATTACATTATTCATGTAAAAAATATTCAATGTATTTTTTTCGCAATTTTTTACTTACAGTTATATAAATCAAAGTAATCAGAGGGTATCTCGTTCTAGTACCGAATTTTGCCAGAAATCAACAAAATCCTGCTTAATAGTATTATCAAATTAAATTCATAATCAAAAGAGAATTAAGAAGAAGGTGTTATGGGAGGCTTTTTTGTGGGCGATAGGCTGACCCCCTGTCACTACAATAGTCTCGCTCCACTATTATAATGCCTCCGAATTTGTCAAACGTGACATCAGAAGGTTTTATTACTTCTGGTGTTCTGCCTACCCCATACGGGATACAGGCGTGGAGTTATGTATGTATGTAATTAAGAAGAAATCAATAGTGTTAGTCCTCTGAGTTCATGATGAATTTATGGGTGACAGCCACCTATTCTGTTACCGATAGCGCTAAACATTGCTTAGCTTGTTATATTTAATACACAGAATGACTTAATTACCCTAAAATTACTTCAACGACCACTTTAGTAACATCAGTTAAAAACAAAAGAATAGATACATTATGAACGTGGGAGATCAAATGTTCCTTCTTCAATAAGCTTCAAAACACATAATTATTTCCACATAAACCTAATAACATATTTACTTTATTCCTTCTGTACTTTAATTTAATATCGGCTAAATGACACCCAATTTAATCGCTTGCATACGAGTACGAATTCATACAGTTTAGGAAATATAATTACGAACTCATGCTGGTAAATTTAATTTTAAATCGCAAATTAATATCACTTTTATATTACTCACTGAGATTATTTAAGATTTTTATTTGTAAGTTTACTGATGGAACCAGGAGACAGCCATACAGGGCAGTGAACAAATTAACCAATATTCATTTAATTTCACGTACGGTCTATGCTGTTTCCTAAGACTAGGAAGGAACTGGTACTGGTAGACATTATATACGGTTTTCTTACTAGAATCGCATAATTACTAGATCAGCCAACAGAGGAACAAAAATAATATACCCGTTTAACAATAGATATGACACATGATACAAATATTTCTGCTTTGGAATAATAATATAATAATAAAGACGACCACTTTGGTGATGGGGTAAACCTATCTGCCTCAGACGCCAGTGGTTGCGGGTTCGATTCCGGTATGGAAAAAGAAAAAAAAAAACGTGTCTGGGTATTTATCTATTTACGTATTTATATTCTAGGTTCCCCCCTAGTTCGCTACATGGTATCCCATAACACAAGCTATGCTTACTTTGGGGCCATGTAGTTGGTGTGATTGTCTGGGAAAAAAAATAAAAAGATAAGTATAATAGAATAACTATGTTAAGGGTGCTAATTAAACAGACTTCGTTTTAATAGCATTATAAGCTCCTAAAAATCTAAATAACTAAGTAAGCCACAATCTGTGTTAACCGACTGCTTAGGCTTGTGTTGACCGACTTCACTACTTTCAGTAAGGTTGGATCGCTTCGCTCGGCCTTATAAAAACACTCTACGGTAACTGTGATCGCAGTCCAGGTGTTAAGTATTGTGGTTATCGGACTTAGATGTTTACATTTTTCAACCAGAGTTGAGAAGACCTATACCCGGCGCGGCGAACCTTGATCCCTATGACACTGACAGTAATTTCCACAACACAACCTGCCGTCACCGTTACATTAGAATCGTATTGGGGGCATCTAAAAATGGCATTTATTTATTTTAAGTAAGGTACCCGCGGGTATTAAGGCCTGTCGGCAAATAAGGCCTATGGTACCAAAATCGTATTTCAGTTATTTAGTTATTTAAATGTCTACAATTACAAACAACTTTTCCTAAATTTTCCTAAACTAATAGCGTTAGAGAAAAACAACTAAATACACTAAATATTGTGTATTAATAATCCCAGGACGACCACTTTGGCGATGGGGTAAACCTGTCTGCCTCAAACACCAGTGGTTGAGGGTTCGATTCCCGCACGGAACAAGAAAAAAAATGTTTCATGTCTGGGTGTTTATCTATTTTTGTATTTATATTCTAGGTTCCCCCCTAGTTCGCTACATGGTATCCCTTAACACAAGCTATGCTTACTTTGGGGCCATGTATTTGGTGTGATTATCTGGGGATTTTATTTATTATTATTTTATTTTATTAATTATTAAACACACATACTTGTGCACGAATTATATAGGTTTGAAAGCCCAAAGTAAGCTTTGATCTCTACAAATTGCTTGGAATATTCTCGTGAACATCAGTTTTTTAAAGTTAGAAAACTTAAATTCCACCCCATCTCAACTAGGAATAGAACTGTAGGTACTACAAAAAACTGTGAAATTGGTGTATTGAGTAAAAAATACATAGGTATTATTATTTCTGCTCAAAAAACGTACCCACTCAATGTTATGCCAAAAATATTTTTAAAAACCAAAAATGTGTAATCCAACGCGTCGATTCTCAATTCGACCATTTTATTTCATCGCAACCACGTAACTTCTTACAAAATCAAGAAGTAAGCATATTTTTTCGACAATAATACCCCAAAGTGGTTAAAACTCACATTAAAGGACCCATAAGCGCAATAAAAAAACGAATCCAAACTGTTATATGCTCACTTATGCTCGTAACCGAATAATTCGCAACACTTTATGGCCATTATAGAGTTCCAGTTGAAAATCAACTTATCGTCTTAGCGGGTGGTGGGTAATTGTAATCATGTAATCGATACTCTTAACACAGTCGATATTAAAACAAAACCAAACCTAAAATATACCTTATATCGTCCACATAAGAACGTTCGGTCTGAAATTGTCTCAATGAATTAAGATGTTAATCAAACGAAACGGAATTGAGTGTTCCTACGTTAATTTGTAAGGTTATTGAAGATGGATAAACGGCTTTTAAGATGTGCTTGCGCATCTTGATGAGAACATTGCTAAAACTGTTTGTTTGTACTACATTAACAAAGAAATTTTACGTACTTCAATGTGGTCGTAAAATTATCATGCAGCAATTAAACTTTGTAGGAGAGTTTATACGTTCGTATCTATCTATTTTTATTGTTTTGTTTTGTAAGTAACGAGGTGTAGACTTCTTTTATTTATTTATTCATAAGCCTCCCAACTCTGTTTCATCATATTTATTATTCTTTCACCGAATAGAAGTCTAAAAATAAATGTAAAAATATGATAAATAAACAGGAAAAATAAAAAGTAATCGAAAAATTGCGTACGTATTTAAAACTAGATTTTACGTCCAATAACTTGGAAACATCTTTTTCAATAAAACATTCAAAATATACCTTTGTATCAATTTGAAGTTGTGAAAAGGATTATTATATAAAAATAAAAAATAAAATCCCCAGACAATCACACCAACTACAAGGCCCCAAAGTAAGCATAGCTTGTGTTATGGGATACCTTGTAGCGAACTAGAGGGGAACCTAGAATATAAGAAGTACATAAATAGATAAACACCCCGACACGGAACTTTTTTTTCTTGTTCTGTGCGGGAATCGAACCCGCAACCACTGGCGTCTGAGGCAGACAGGTTTACCCCATCGCCAATGTGGTCGTCGTTTACATATATGTGATTCCATGAAGATACAATTGTTTGCTGATCATTTCGAGTTTCATGGCATTTCTTCGCAACAGATCGACTTGGTAAAAGACAATATTAAACAATGACTTTACATACAAACCACAGACGTGTTGAAAAGTTGAAGCAAAATGAATTACAGTATAATAAAAACAAACATTGACCTCAAAATGTTTTAGTTAGAAACTAAATTTCTTAATTCCTTTAATATTTGAGCACCATATCATTGTATACAATTATTATCTATTGTTATAAAACAACCAACGTCTGCTTTGATTCGAACTGATCTTGCGGCTATCTTTTGCTGGGCACAAACAAAAAAAACATCTGTAACCGCACTTCATCACACAATTAAATTCCAGCAAAGAAAGAATATCGATGGTCGCTCATAATGCCAGCTATTGTTAACTTTTGGTTTACAATACTTAAAGCCCGTTTAGGATGTAAAAAAAAAGAAATGGCTAATACTTCGGGACACACTGCTGTTTTTATCGATGAGCTTTGCATGCGCAGGAATTTCAATTCGTAAAAAAAATATCTATAGGTTGCGACCGATTTGATTCAGATTCGCTTCTAAAAAAAAGGGGGCGTTTGACTTTCATCATTAAATCAGGAAGACTGATTGCTACAATCCAGATATAAAGAGGTATGTCTGGATTGTTCATTAATCTTTTTATACATGATCACCGGTAAGGGATTATTTTAAATAGAGCCTTTTTAAGTATGTTGCCAATTTGGTCGGCATACATGAAAAACCTATGAAAAACCTATTCTCCCGAATTTTAAAAGAACGAGATATGGTTTTGTGCAAAAACAAAAACAGACGCATGTACCAAAAAAGAACCACAAGTATTTTTTTGATCAAATAATTGTTAATGCAATGCAATTCGAGATTACAAAGAGTTTTGTAACATTTAATGAAATATTATTAAAAATTCGTAAGAAGAAACACAGCATTATATTGGTTATATTTAAAATATACATAAATTATTTAAATATTATTTTAGAATTTTTGTGTTTCCGTTCAGTTGACTTTATTCCATGGTAATCACGCGCGATCTAATGCGACGTTGCCACTTCGCAGTGCCGGAACAATTTGCATTCGAACTCTGATCGCAACGTTGCCGCTTGGCGCAGTAGGTCCTTAATTTGTATTCGAACTCTGTCTAAATCTAATTTATAAACTCTTCATAAATTCAATTTAGTTCAGATTTGTAAATAATTTGACATATTTTAAGTGTATGTAACCTATGAACTAAAGCTTTTTTATTGTTTTGACTTTGATAAACTTAATAACAAATGTATTAAGTAAATAAATAAATATTTCTGACACTCACACAACATTATCTAGCCCAAATAAGTTTCTTAAAGAACTTGTGTTATGGATACTAGATAACTGATATACTTAAGAAATATTTAAACATACATATTGAATAAATATATATTTTTTATTAGAATAAACTTAAATGAACATATAAACATCCATGTCTTGACGACTAATATGTGTGTTGATCACACAAATATCCGCCGCCGCCAGGATTCGAACCCAGGACCTCTGGCATAGAAGGCAAAGTATGTTACCGCTACACCAGCCGGTCGTAGTATTTACAGGATTTAATCCAATAATTTTAAAATAATTTCATTCTCAAACTGGATTAAAGTGTCGCTCTCTACGCACGGTATCACGCGAAACGAACCAAAGTATCGCAAACACTGTTGCTGCCATCATCGTTCTGTTTAAAACAAACCAGCAAACCGTACAAGATAACCTCTCATTGCTCCATTTACATTGTCATTGCACTGAACTAATATTTATATTTATTATTTTCGAACCATTTAACAATAATTTAATAATAAGTAGGTACTTCATAATGACCATTTCTTTCATTTTGTTTTAAAACAGTTCCAAAAGTATATATTTTTTTTTAATATTTTTTTTTGTTCTGACGTATACAGGATGGACCATTAAGTGACTGATCTTATGGGAGAATCTGAAATTATAAGACATACGAAGATCTGTTCTTAGGGAATGACATCGATTTTAATAAGAAGAAAAACTGCATTCATACATTAAATAAAATTTGTACTGAGCTCGAAACCGAACCCAATTGAAGAATAAAGGTTGTCTGGAAGACATTGCTTTTAGTAATAAGACCACCCTTTGTATTATATTTTTGTTCTTTTGTTTTCTCTGTGTTTTGCTGTGGTATACAATAAAGTATAAAGAAATAAATATGAATAAAACTATCACAAATATATTTAACACTGATCGATCAAAACAATGACCCGTTATAATCCGGAACAAAAATGTCAAAATTTGTTCACTGAACGAATCAGCCGTGTGTCTTCAAAGCTATTTCTTACCGTAACAAATTGTTCCGATCGATGCGGCCAGTCTGACGGCCAGTTACGATTCCCGACATACTCGTAAGTGTGTTCCGATGCTATTGTATACAGGATGCCTTGGTTATCCTGTACAAACCTGAGAGAGCTGTGATTTGACTGAATTACTACAGATATAAACAAAAAAAATTTTCGCCACAGCTTGACCGCTTATGTTTATCCCTATTCTGTGTTAATATCAGGACAGAAAGACTTATAACCTAGAAGAATAAAATATATAAAGTGCTTATTTCAGGCAATGCACTACCTGTATGCAAAATTTTAACCCTATCTGTCAAGGTTCACGTTGAAAAACAAAAGATTTCTTTCATGTTAACAATTTGATATACTTAATATGAGAAGTGTTGAAAATAATATAAAATATGGACTGCACGTGATCAGAAAAAGAAAACAAGAAAATAAATAAACTTAGTTTTTTTTTTAAACGGATTCTATCGTGTGAAATGTTTTCGGTACTACGAGGTTTGTAAAGGAACCGAAACGTCGAGTTAAATCAATTATAGACCTATTTTTTTACTGACAAAGCCGTCATCAGGGTGTGGGGCTAATGGGCTCACAGCTAAGAGTTGTGATGGTCACTCTGAGCTTTCTCTATGAATTGAGTTTCCTAAGAAGGCCCATAGTTACTAAAAACGTCTAAGTACAGTATGCTATCACTGATATTCTTTAATAGAAGGTATCACGAAGTGAATTCCTGGTATCGCAATTGAAGACTAAAGTTATAAAAAGAAACTCGCAAAATGCCTATTCTTATGAAGACGTAATTTGAAGCAATAAAACATAGACTTTAATGCAATCTACATTAACTTAAGCATTAACAAACTTGAAGACAGAAGCAAAAGTCTGTGGTAGGTATATCAAAGAGTTAAACTCATTTAGTTCGTTCTGACAGTTCCTTTCTTAATGAGACTTGAGAAGATGTGTAACAGCGTCTGTTATTCCTCATACTCCTGGTTCTAATTACACTGAAAAAATTTCGCATGTAAAAATAACTAAGTTTCGGTTGATTTTAACAAAGCGTGTTTGTCAATATACAACCTGCAAAGTTTGTTGCTAAAAATAAATAAGTCAAGTTTGCTATTCTTACTTGATCAGAATCAACCGAGTAAATCGGTTAAAATTGTTTGCTTAGAAATAACAAAGTAAGCTTGATTATTATTACAAACAAAATGTTTGCAAACGTAGCCAACTTTACTGTTTATATTGACAAACTTTCTTGGATAGTTATAGCCAACCTTCTTGGTATTTGTAACCGTTTTGCTAGGTAGCCACAACAGACTTTCTCTGCAATGTGAGTTGTTTAACTCTGTAGCCACAGCCAACCTACTTGGTATCTGCAATCGTTTTGCTAGGTAGCCACAACAGACTTTCTCTGCAATGCGGGTCATTTAACTCTGTAGCCATAGCAGACTTTCTCTGCAATGTGGGTAAAAAAAAAATAAAAAAAAACTGTTATTGTTCACTTATTATTTATTGTCATATATCTGAAAATCACAAAAGAACAGTCTCAAAGTTTACAATACTAAACCCAAACTACAAAGTAGGCACAGTCAGCATTTGCACAGTACAGCAGCATAGGCACAGTAGGCACACAGGATTTGATCAGGCAATTTTCCTACCAACCTGGTGATCAAACCTCGTGAAGATTCCACAATCTTGCTATGGAAGTACACCGATGCCTTTTCTTGTGGGAATACTCTAATAATTTCGTGTACCCAATTTGCATAAATGGTACTCCTTATTGCATTTGACGGATGATTGCTCAAAATGTAGGTTCCGATGAGCCTTACCAATCTTATTCTTGCCGTATTATCCAACGGAATATGTGTATCTAAATTTAATAAACCTCTTCCTTCAAGGGTACTATTTGAAAGTAACGGTAAATCCTGAAAAACAGAAATAAATAAATTATAATTTCTACTCATTCTACCTATTTTATAATAATTTTTCTATTAAAAACGAGGCACTGTCTGCCGACATACAGGCATCTAACCTGGTTCGGCTGCAGATTATATAACTTGACACAACTTTTTGTAACATCTAACTTGTAAACTGTTGTATATGTTATATTATTTTGGTACAATAGATCCGTTGATCCATGACTTACGGGACACCCTGTATATAAGAAAAATCTGTTTAATTTTTTTTTAACAAATATGGAACAGTAGATTTTTTTCAGGATTCAAAGTTGATTCAAAGTGGTATACCCTTCATTTATTTTAAATTGACTTTTTACATCTTGTATGAATGATGATAAATAGAGTTATGTGTATAGATAGTACCTAATTATAGCTCTGAAGAAATATTACAATACATACGATAATGTTAATTTTGTTCTCTGATGGAATGGTTATTGTGATAGGTGTCTTGGGTGCGGGTGAGCTTGAAGCTTGAGGACGTGCATCAGGGTCAACCGGATATGTCAGCAAGTCAGACATAGATAAGTTAAAGCTTGAAACATCACACGCCTGTAAATTGAAGGATTAATTAAGACAACAGTATACAGATAATTAAAGCAGATTAAATTTTTGAATTGTTAGTGACTTACTTATCATCGGTAATAGGATGCATAGTCTTTTTATGTATTTCTAATTTTTTAGAGAATATGGCATGATGGCCAATTTTAGGAAATAGCTCCTTTAGGTCAGATTCCTGGAGTAGTGGAAGTGATAGAGATGTAATTGCATTTTCTGTAATTAAATAACTGATTTAAGACAAATGATCATCAAATGTATCAAATAAACAAAATGTATAGTTCAAATGTATATTAATAAAAACTACTTTCCTTTTCTTTTTTGAAGTCTTTACTAATATTATAAAGAGGAAAGATTTGTATTTTTGTATGTTTGTAATGAATAAACTCAAAAACTACTAGAATGATTCAAAGATTCTTTCACCATTAGATGGCTACATTAACCAGAAGTAACATATTTTGCTAAGAAACTCCCACGGGATCAAGAGCTACGCGGGCCAAACCGCGCAAAGCCGCTACTCAGCTGTAAATTAAAGACACAACGGCATATCAGTGGCAATAAACCAGTATAAGCTAGTCTCACATAGAAGGTATTGAAACCCTCTACGGCGGCGCTACCTTGGCTCAAGATCACGCGTTCACTGGTCACTGGTGTGCGATTGTACGGTCTCTGTCTAATAAAATATATAAGATAAAAATTAAATACATAAACGAACTTACCTTTGAACACTTCTATATATTCTTCCAGACTCGAGGCTTTCAGCAGATTTTGTTCTTCTTCATCCATTTACATTAAATCACCTGACTATAAAAAAAATACGACGCTGTCGGGGCCGCCGCCGGCAGCGTCTTTAGGAATAAACAGTAGGTTCAGGCACAAAGCAATAGCATATTGGTACCTAATCAATCAACTACGTTTTATAGGTAACACACTCCTTTATGCGTCGTCGCACTCACTTAATTAAATTATTAAACGTTCGAACGAAAGACTGTTAGTTTGCGGCACGCACATAACTCTAGCGCTGACCGAAACGTGGAGGGGATATCTGCGCATCGGCGGCTCCACCGGCAGCCAGAATATTTACTTATGAATATTTAAACAAGTACTCTGTTAAAAATAACTAACTAAATAGCAAACAAAATAGCTAACTCCACCCTGCTACCAATAAATAAGTGTACTCGGTTAAATACTAATAAGTGTTCTTTTGTATTAGCAAAGCTAAGTGGTTATTAGTAGTCAAGTACTGGTTATTTAAGTTTAACCGTGAGTGGTAACGGTTAATATTACACGAATTACTCTGTTAAAGCTTATTGAGTGAACTTATTAAAATTTAAACAATTTTGTAAACTGTAAAATTTGTAGATTGAGTTATTTGTATTTAATGAGCAGTATGGTGTTAATAAACAAGTGAATTTAGCCATGTTTACGTATATATTATTTACCAAGTTTACTTCCATCATTTTCCACGAGTCTTGATTAAAAATAAATAAGATCCTTTTAACAAAGCCAAAAAGGTACTTTGCTAACTCCTCATTTTTTCAGTGTAAAGTAGAGCAAGCAAATAGGATACTATGCCATATAGTCATGTGATTAGATTTTTGTCTCCGTCATCTGTTTCCGTCAGAAGAAAAGATCGACATACGTCTCATCCATTTTTGTATGCTGACTCTTACTTTACATATTAATTTTTTCAACTCTGATTACATACACAACTGCTAATATGGGCTGATACATCATGATAGGTCAAAATTCAAAAAAAAAAATCTTAAAAATTTTTTTTTTTTAATTTTTATAGTTCGTCCCTGTTTGTTCATCTCTATATTTCCTGAATCTATGTAAATATATTTCTAGAAAGAGAACTTTGAAATAACATTTTATAGCCCGAAGCCGCAGACCTACATGTAGGTATCTAAATTCTTAATTTTTGTTAAAACTTCCTTCCTATGTAAAAATAAATATATTTTTGTCTGATGTTTATACGAAGTCATCTTAGCGCCGTGGTAACTGTGCATATCAAACGATGTCGCAAGTTAAGCGCGCCCGGTGCGGCCGGTATTAGGATGGGTGACCGCCGACCATTCATTGCTCACTTCGGAGGGCACGTTAAGCAGTCGTCCCGGGTGCTGTATACTCGTATACAGTAGTCGTTAGGGTTTGTAAGAAGCCATTTCTGCACCGGGCCAGCTTGGTGGATTACGGCCTCAACCTCCTCGTCACCCAGAGGAGAGACTCATAGCCCTGCAGTGGGCTCATTACACGGAGTTGTGATGATGACGATGATGATGAATATTTATACTCACTTCTCAAATATATTATTTTCAATACTGACTGGTTTTGTTAACCAGACAAGTTAAGTAAATATATACATTAGTTGTGAAATATGTTGATACGCATTTAAACAAACACGGAAAATATTTTCACTTACAATAGAACCATTAATATACAGTAAGTAATAAACAACTGTTAAATGACAGTAAATTTTCACGCAAAATACAAGTTTTTTCTAAGTTATGTACGAGTATGTGTATATGTTACGGTAAGAGTGAATAATTGAAGATTATTAATAATTATCTATTAAGTATTATTAATAATTACCGAAAGTCGAGGTTCAAGTCAATAGCCAGAGGCTATTAAACCGTGGACAAAATATTGAAAATGTGATATACTCTGTTTTGTGCGATTATAAAAAAAATAACCAGGTTGAAAAATAAAAAAATAACGGAGGTTATTTTTTTATTTTCTCCGCTTTGCTTTACTCCTTGCGTTAACCTCCTAACCTAACCGGTCCATGTCGGTTCTGTGCAACCAGCCTCTGTTATTATTAATAATAACCAGCCAGTAATTATTAATAATAATTAATTATTAATAATCTTCAATTATTCACTCTTACCGTAACATATATTCTGACCCGTTCATTCCACTTTATTTACGGTGACTAAGTTCGCGTTTAACCTTCATCTCACCTGAAGGGAAGTGAAGATGAGGTCGAAGATGGCAGCACCCTTACTTATGAAGGAACTGGCTCTTCGTAAAACATTATTGGAAAACATCAATGCAGGACGATATTTGGGACATTTGTATTTTATATGACACATGTATTTTATATGATAACAGTCTTTTATGCTGGACTGGGAGCGAAAGAAAAGCATAGAATGTACCAGCTGCATCTCTTCCCGGGCATATTGTAAAATTCAGTAAAGGGACAGAGGCGATAGGCTGACTCCCTGTCACTACAATAGTCTGTCCCCATCTTTATAATACCTCCAAATTTGTCAAATGTGAAATGACGTCAGATGTTCTTATAACCTCTGGTGTTCCGCTTACCCCATAAGGGATACAGGCGTGACCAGTCTAACCCTGAAAAAGTCATACCACTAAGTAGAGATCACCCGGATTATTCTTCTTTTACGTTACGCTTATCCATGTAAGATAGGGCTGTTCTAAGCCAAACCTTGTGTGGAAAAAATCTTGATTTAATTGAAAATACTTTATTACCTACCTCAAGGAGCCCAATGCCAAATTCAGGCACGATTGCTAATGTTAGTGTCAAAAGTTGTTTCTAGGTACTATTTTAAGTAATTATAAACCGTGTAATGTAAGATTTGAGTAATTTCGTAACTACTTAATTGCAATAATTTACAGATACAGTTAACAGATACAGTCAAGAAACATTATCTGACACTATCAGAAAACATCTTAGTTGCAAGACTGTGATAACATAGTAGCAATAAGTTGTAAAATTCCGATGCAGAAATCGATAAATTACTCATATATCGAATAGCACCGCACTACTCCGCACATCGCACAAAACGTCATCACAATCGAATAAATATTAAACTGCCATAACCCCTTTAAAATACGTAGAATCTCGAACAATCTTTCATTGAGGCACTAACTTATTTATTTTAAATACAATCATCAGGGGGCCTCCTACAGGCTCCAACAGGGCTGTCACAGACCCCCAACCTCGACTGCTTTTCGGCCCCTTTTAATCAACTGTTAGTGATGACCTTTGACAGAAATCTACTAGTCGGAATCTCAACTTTATTCATAGACTGTTAAAGCTGCTTTTTTAGTGTCAATAAACTTCTATAAACGGAGCGATCTTTTCAAAATTTTGATTGCGATGTAGTTACGAATCTAGAGCAAGATGATATTCGAAAATATGACAGTAGACGTTTAAAGGAATGTTTACGATATAAAGCGTTTGTAGTATGTTTGTTCATAATCAACACCCGAATTTAATATTTAGATTGGATATTCAAATAATGGCTGTTAGCATTCGATTATGGTTGATTCTTTATTTGTTCGCATATAAATTTTTATTATAAATTGAGATACTTTTTATTAAGCGTATTTACTATTGAGATTATTATTTATCTTAGAGATTTTAAACTAGATAGGAAAAAACAATTTTGGTTTTGTAAATACTTCTTAATTTCTTCATAGTAGTGATGGTATTTATGATTAATACTTTCATAATATTTTAGATAGAATTCCTTTAAAACAAAATGTATATGGATATAGGACGATGACGGACTAGGGTGTGAACTGTTTTCAATGGATTAATTAATCAATAATTGTTATTTGATGACCCTGGCTACAATTCAACAGGTTCCTTATAATATGAGGAGCCTATAAAATAAATAATTGTTAGGGTGCATTTATTTGTGGTAGGTAGGTGATTGGGAATATCACTTTGTGAACCGTCTGCTTAGAGTATGATGCCACAGCCAGGAAATGTAAAAAATGATTATAACCATTGACTAAATAAAATAATTTCTCTACCGCTAAACAGTTCTGCTCTGTTACAGGTAGAAAGACAGGATGGGCACCGGAACGTGTCATCTAATGTAGATGTCCATAGGCAGTGATTATTCCTTAAAATTAGGTTATGTGGAATACGATCTCTTTGTACCACGGGCCACTGGCCGCTTATACTTTTGATGCGACGATTTTATTTAAGAATAAGAAGCCTTCAGAATTGATAGATAGTATGGTCTGCATTAGAAAATCTATTATCTTGGATGAAAAAGGGCAAAACCCTAAAATAAAGTAACACAGGAAACAGTCAGCTTTATTACTACACCACCCGCGTCTCGCCCTCCTGTTCACTACAGTAACCTACATCTTCTTTCACCCTATCAGTCAATCAAAAACAAATTATAAAGTGTCTTATTTTTTAATAAGAACATACGACATCACACGTTGGTCTTGTTAAAAATAAGTTACCTTACGTTAACCTTAAAACTGTCCCATCAGTAATATAGAGATAGGTTATAAATACAGCGTAGGGTTAGCTAATAATAGTCCTTTTAGTCCTGATAAGCACCTGATAATAGGAGCTGATACCATAGCGGGTATTCCGTTAGCTGTAATATGTATTTTTTGTCGAGTCAGTTTGGTTCTTAGCCCTTATATTTCATCAACCTCATAGTTATTTACTATCAGTTTAGATTAAGTTAGTATCAAATGACGACCATGTGGCAATGGGGTGAACCTGTCTGTCTCAGACGCCAGTGGTTACGGTTTAGATTCCCGCACGGAACAAGAAAAAAAAATGTTCCGTGTCTGGGTGTTTGCAATATTTTCTATTTATGTATTTATATTTAAAGTTCCCCCCTAGTTCGCTACATGGTATTCCATAACACAAGCTATGCTTACTTTGGGGCCATGTAGTTGGTGTGATTGTCTGGGTCTAATTTTATTATTTATTAAAATATCGAAAAAAGTGCCAAAATCTCATGATTCATGATAATCCTTATTAATTAATTTAACTTAAAATCGATTATTTAGTGTAGTTCCATTCTTTTATATTAAAATAAAATCTACATGGTAATTTCACTGGCTAAACTTCTTTTCACGGTTATTATGGCACTAACATAAGAAGTAATTATTTCTTTACCAAAATAACAGCAGTAAAGAGACACATGGCGCTTCTATAATAGAAGACCAATTTAATATCATTTACTTAAATACCAACCACAATAAGGGTGCCCTCGAATTCACCCTTTTTTTAAACACTGCTTACCAAACTGCCCTTAACTCTTTAAACGCACCCTTCCATTATAGGTTATATTCACAGTAACAAAATGGGCGTTACTGTTCAGATAAGCTGTAACGATATTTAGGGTTCAAAAAGCCCTAAAATTAGGGTGAGTTTTGTCGTTTTTCTGGGTTCCGTTGATAGTTTTCAACAATAGACTTCAACGCATACGCATTTTACATTTTAACTACACTTTTTGGTGTCTTTTCAGACTTGGTTCTTAGTTATTTATCTAGCCTAATCTTTGTAGGATATTTGTTAACATAACTATATCTTTATAGTAAAGTCATTTAGATGGTGAAACATCATAATAACAGCCCGTTTACACATGATCCGTTTTACTGGATGCCCTTTTTGTATCATAAATACGTATACTGAATACTATGCCATATGTGAAGTCACCCATACAACTCTATGCGCCATCAATGAAAAAAAAAACGTATCCGGTAAAACGCATCCAGTAAAACGGACCATGTGTGAACGGGCTGTAACAGTCAATAATAGTCCAAACTCTATAAATCTTGGGATATAGTTCTGATATTAATAAAGTGCCCAAACTAAAACTCTACTGCACTTCCAAAGTCGAAGAAACTAATCGGTATTCTATAATACAAGAGCGAATACTAAGTTATAGACTTATTTTAATTCGACAACAACTTTGGCGATGAGATAAACCTGTCTGCCTCAGACGGCCAGTGGCTGCGGGTTCGCTACATGGTTATCCATTACAGAAGCATTGGGGCCATTGTTGGTGTGATTGTCTGTGAATTTTATTATCATTTAATGGCTAGTAATTAATTAGGTCAACATTAATATTGGGTAGTATTTAATAGAGTAACTGTAAATACAAATTTTAGGTGATAAAAATAATGAATTTGGCTTACTGTTTTAATTAAGTAAGCGACTGTCTGCGAGTGACGAAGAATAAATGAAACAGCGACTTAAAAACATTATTTAAGGTTGCTAAGACTTCTTTTAAATAGCATTATTCTCCTTTAAAAATCTAAACCACAAACCACGTCGGGGTTATTTAAAAAAGCTCAAGGGTTTATGGCGCTCCGCCGGCCGCTGCCACGGCCCCGCTCGATTAGCTCGCTCGGCTCGCGCACGAGTATAACTATATGCAACCTAACTACTCCTCCTCGCTGCTCTCGTCGTCGCACCTAACCGTACCGACTACGTCTTCCGGAACGGGACCCTCCTTGACGCATAACATCGCAATGTTAATGAATTTATTACTTAGTATAAAATAAATGTATGAATAAAGACATTATGATTTTCAATATTTTGCACCTAACCAAGCTACTTGTTTTCTTATGATTAAATAGTCTGCGTTTTAGTCGCTCGCTTAGCATTTCAGTCGCACTATTCATATTTAAAACCGTTCATTTTCATATTTTTTTCAAGACAGTCCAAATTTGTTTTTTAGTCGCTCGTTTTATAATTTCCCTTATTTAATGTTTCTTAAAACAGTCAATAAGAATCGAACGCAGGGCCTTATACTAAAGTCTGTTGTAATTTAAAACTATAATTATAGCTTAAAATACAACAAACTCTGTGATGTCACGCTAATTATCATAGCTTTGACCCGTGGCTTCGCCTGTTTCAATCGTTATGCCAAATTTCAGGACATATTGGGTATCCCAGGCTTTGTGCTTCTTATGTATAAAATGTCAGCATAATTAATTTAAAACCATAAGAAATATCTTTATCCATTTATTTTTACAAACAGTTTTCAAAGTAACCAATTTTAGTCACCGAAAACGAGCATATTTAAGTGATATGCTTTCAAAATGTGAATTTGCGAATAATTACAATCCTTTACAATTCTACTCTTTAGTAAAAGTAACTTTCTCTGCAAGCTTCAACTACGTCAACTGAGGTTACAAAACTCTATATTCTCGTGAAGTTCTAGCAATTTTATTTCGAACATAAAACAGGATCTCTAAAATCGTTCACTCAAGTCTAATCATCCGTTTACCATTTAAGGGTAGATGCATTTATAATACTTTTATAATATCCCCGTTTACTTGTGTCCTATAATCAAAAGATTATGTTTTTACCCTATCGTTTTTTCAGTTGTATTCATTAGTGAGCCTACTACAAAAGTCTACCCTGTGATCAATGGAAGTGATACAAAAACTTATAATGATCTAAACAGTGTGCACAGTGTATGGAACCTCTAACATGTCATTTAAAGCTCGTTAGGAAAAGGACTACCAAGATCATTTTTAAGCGCATTGCAATTTTTTGTTTCCTAATGGTTGTAACATCTAAAGTAGACCAATTAAATTAGCTTATAAGTCTTATTTAGTTTCGAATCTTTATCGAATCGAGTATAAACTTGGTAGCTTTTTAATTAAATGAATAAGATATCTAGTATTGCTTTATTACTTAGGCGTGCTGATATAGTTCACTAATATTTAAAAAAAGGTAATTAATAGTAAAATAATTAACGAATACAGGGCATTAAAGAAACCAACATAACGTCAAAACATTGGCTGAAGTATAGAGTCATCAATGTAAATATTCTTCCCATTCATACACATTTTTTTCAAAAATTACAAAAAATTCAAAAATGGCCCTGGCGATTTCGATGACATTTACATATATGGGACCACATTTAAAGTATCCTCTATCATATAAAACTAAGAATATGCAGCATCTATTCATTATTTTCCAAAAATCGTGAAACAAAGATACAAAAATACGTACCTACATATGAACTAAGAACCACCTCCTATTGGAAGTTGGTTGAAATGTAAGAAATGGTTTCAACCTACACTGAACGCAAAAAATATAACAGCATGTTAAGATCATTGATTTTGATGATTAATTTTGGGGCGTATCGAAGGCTTAGATATAGCAGACCTGTATCCAAATAAACGTAAAATAAAATACGAATAATCCAAATGACACTCACTTGGCGGCATGACCCCCTCAGGGTTTGCTGAAGCGACCACTTATTAAGCCACTTATTGCTGCCATGTATTGCCGCGCAGCTGTGGCTGGACGGCCGGCTGGCGTAGCTGCGACCAGGTGCGCGTGCTCGCCGGGGACGACGCGAAGGCTGTGAAGCACCTCAACTCCGGCGTCCTCCAGTGACCCAAATCACTGCTGACCTTACTCTCTTCCGATTGTAAATGAGGATGAGGTCGAAGATTAAAGATAAGGGGTAAAGAAGCAATTGGACCTTCACTATACATGGTGACTGGTGATAAATTTAAGATACTGAAGGAGAGCACTCTGTACTCAATTCTGGTTATAATTATGTAATAAAAGTAGGTACTAAATTTTTCACTACAATTCCCTACAAATAAATAAAGTTTTGTTTCTATCTACTTTACCCACGCCTGAGTCAATCGCGGCACGTAACCTGGCACGCGGATAGCAGCCTACGCTAGTGTAACCATGCGTTGCGTTATCCATTCTCTAACTTTCGGTAATCGGTTAAGTTTACTCAGTAAATAATTAATATTTATTCTTAATTATATTTTTTCTCTTCATGTATGATCTCAAACTTTCACAGCCTCCAATTTCAAAAGTGACCCACCAGTCATCCTGTACATAGCTGGAATACTTCACCGATGCAGTTATAGTCAAGCTAGTGATGAAAGGACTCGAGGTTTTTAAACCTTTTCAATCGAAACTCGCCTCAATTTTTTAGGACTCGACTCAAAAATACGACTTGAGGCTTCTTACTAATGTAGGACTTCATTCAATTTAAAATCGTTTAAAATTTGGAGTCATTTCAAAATGACTCAAGTCATAAAGATACTTAGAGGCCCCAGTCTTGGACTCAAATAAGGGTTAAGGTTCAGGGTTTAAAGACTCATTGAGTTGTTAACCGTATGAATTGAGCCGAGTTCCTGTTAAAGAGCTTAAAAACCTCAAGTCCTTTCATCTGTAAGTCAAGCGGACCCAAATTGTTATTTAAAAAAAAATATAAGGTAGGACTTCCGTGCCACCTGGTGGAGAGTGAACTTGAGGGCTAAGATGGAAAAAGTATCAGGATTATGATTCCACACCTTGGCAACCTGTGCTAAAAAGAAACTGTACCAATACACTATAAGTGGATGGAAGTTTTCTCTGCATCTGGTAGTCCAGTGGTAGAAAGGAGTGGGTTCAAGTTCTTCAAAAAGCGCACCCTCGACCTCACAAAAATGCATTCTGTAATAGATTAGTCGACAAATGTACGCAGCCAAAACGTTCCAATAAAAACCTAATAGTTCGGTGCTTAATAATTAAAGAAAACAAGGTTGATTAAAAAAATATATACACATGTGATATTGAGAGAGACAATATTTCATGGAATCATAAATTTTATTGCCTCTTTCCACGTACTACATACTAAGTAAAAACTTGTGTATGTTTGTTTTTTGATAGGACTGTGTAACCGCGTGTGCCTTTTCTTGCTTTTTTTATCTCCACCTTTTTATTTATGCTTCCAATAAAACCTTAGTCTTTTTACAGCAAAGAAATGTGATTCTAAGGAATTGAGTCTTGTAACGTCGCCGCGATAAAATATTTTGAACTTGAGCATTTGGTCGGCCCTCAGATGAATATAAATGCGTTTTTAAGTCAGTTGTAGGGTATTGAAGTCGAAATTGCAATCAAAAAACTACTTTATAATTTTGCATTTATTTTACGTACAACTGCCTAAACATGCAAAGATCACAAAATGAGGAGGCAACTCATATAAAAAAAAAGCCATGGACGTTTTGTATTTTTCAGTCTAAAACATGTCTACTATTAATTATTAGGTATTCCAAAAATAACGCCAAATGTAAAGAAAATACTCCGACTCGAACCTGGGACCTCTCGTTTGCCGGGCGAGTGCTCTCCCACTGAGCGGTATGCCTCGAAATTACTTAAACCTCTTTGGTTTTACGTTATATTGCTAACGTAGCTCCATCTAATGGTATAGCATTGCAGTTAAGACCACCGAAGAATTTCTTTACAGAAATTGTGAATCTCAGTTAAAGTGAAGCATTGCAATGTTTAATAATAGTTTAAGTTTTTCGCATTTAAAATGCTTAATTACTCTTAAATAAATGAAAAAATGTGTTAAAAAATCAACCGACCAGAACTCGAACCTGGGACCTCTCGTTTGCCGGACGAGTGCTCTCCCACTGAGCTACCGGGGCCGGGCAGTACGCCTCGAAATTACATAATACATTTTTGGTTTTACGTTATATTGCTAACTTTGCAGCTAGACTTCTAATAATGTTTTTAAAAAACTTTAAAATATAATTAGAAGTCTATATGTTAGATTTCTTTTTTATCAAAGGACAAGTTTGGCCAACTTTGTTTATTAATGAGCATATTTTCTTTAAAATACGCATACGTTTATTTTATTAGGTGAAACCACTTTGAAAACACCATTCTATATTCAACTTGTTATTAAATAACGACCAAGTTAAACGTAATCCTCAAGAATCCATTTTGAGGGGAACTGAAAAAAAAGTATTTAAAAAATCGTACTCTATAAACACAACCGATTTAAATAGACAAATCAAAACTACTTTATCAAACAAATCTATGATTCATCGGTTTTATTCGATAATCCCGGTAAGGTTCCACGACATTCTCAGCTACTCGAATAGGTGCTATCTCGATGATCTCGGTTACGATTTCAACTCGATTCTTTGACTCGACACTTTGGTATTCTTTGTTAACACTTTAACACGGATCTGGAGGCCTAGACAAAATCCAAGCGTGTCGTTTTCCGTTTAACGTCACGCTCACGTCACGCTTTAGTGTTAGCAGAAATGGCAGACAAGTGCCATACGATACGGAAAACGCGCTTTCCGCACATCTTGCGGAAAACTCTGCGGTTGAAGGGTGATTGACTGTGAGGCAATTGTCAAATTATGTGTCAAGCAAGTTTCAACAGTTATATCGCGCGCAAGTTTGTAATCCAATTGTGCCAGGGAGTCTAAATCTTCTGTGAAATCTGCAATTATTAAGATTTATATTTTAATTGATTAAGTTAGTATCCTAAGTAATATTGCAGTCATGACTTAAACTGCAAATTATTCTTGACAATGCATAAGTAAACCTACTCAAGTCGGATTCTTGCTCGTTCCTGTCCTGTGGGGATGATGGGAACCTAATCCATTTTTTGACAATATTCGGGCGATTAAGTGCCTCTACCACTTGATGTATGCACCTACTTGTAGTCCTTTGAACTAATTGTTGACTGAACCCAACAATGCGTTGATACGAACCAGTAGCTAAAAAGCTGAGAGTGCACAGAACCTGAAACAGGTACCTAGGTATTTTTTTATTGTGTTTAGGTAGAGGTTAAAATTTTACAGTAAGACAGCCAAAGAATCAAAGCAATAGCAGTAATATTACCTTTATTCCCAAACTTATTTCATTGGTGCCTTTTAATGAAGTTTTTGGGGAAGTTCATCACAAAGACGCCTAAAACTTTGATAGTCAAGCTTAAATCGGTGAATAAATTCCAATTGCGGCATTGACGCGATTTGTTCCATATTTCGACGATTGATCCTGGCTCTACGTCTTTGCAACGCTTCTTCATTATTAGCAGCCCACATAAATCTCAACGTATGCATTTTAATAACTTATTTTTAGTCTTAAAAATAACTAAGAAACCTGTTTTAGCCAATGACTAAAGAATCTCAGCTCCAGCAGCAGGGTCTGAGGTCACGCTATTATAGCGTTTAACAGAAAGGATAAAAAAGCGTTAACCGTTGTCAAAAGTGGCAATTGTCTGCCATATGTATGGAATTGTGTTTTGCCGTCACGCTAACGAAACGCTAACGATAAAGTTGTAGGTATTCCGCACAAAATGACAAGTGGCTTCTGTCACTTGGCTTAGCTTCACCGTACGTCACTTTCATATATTTTTGTGTTTCCTCATTCCTTAACGCCTGCGGAAAAGGGAATTTGTCTAGGCCCCCTGGGATGTAGATACAAGATAGATGAATTATTTTAAAGATGTTTGAATTTGAGTTGTTGTAACAATGTTCAGATTGTTGATTCATGCTTATCTTTACTAAAAATAAGTATAAGTATGGGACGCGCTTGGAAGTAACTAATGAAGGTAGATCATTCGCTCCAAGTACCATCCCGATGCTAAACCTTATCTTTCAACATGGGGCCAACCTATGAGAAAGAGAAATGCATTTCATAATACGACATTATAGTAATAAACAATTATTTGAGGTGACCCATAAAATCGTACATACCTATTGTGTTATTGTACTTAATATATGTAAAAAAAATGTAGATCGAGAACTTTCATAAAGCTAATCTAAATGGTATAAATAAGCCGAAATCATATTAATAAGTGTTATCATCGATTAGATAAAAACGATCGTTGAGTTACTTAATGTTCTGTAACAAAATGCTATCAAGTACATAAACTAAAAACATTTAGAGCAATCCTTATAAAAAAAAGGCTTTATTTTGCCACACACGTCTGAATGTCCCAAACAATAACCCTTTCCTTTTACCAATACATTAAACTGCGAATTATTTTCATGGCCCTAAAATTCTACCGCCTACGCCTTGAAATTCAACCCATTGAATGGAGTACCATTTTAATTTCGCCACACAATTTGTACACAGGGCGACTACGAAAATACCTCAATGAAGACGGTTTGTCAAACGGAAAAACACTGCTATTTAATAGCGGAGAATGTACAAAGCGAAACTTGCACGACCATGGGCGGAGTCGCGCGACCTGAGATTATAGCTGTTTTTTTTTTATTTGTGCCGTAGATACCTTTTACATCGCCGTTCAATTACTGAAGCGCGAGTATGGTAACCGTGAGGTTATTGTGGATAAGATAAGATACCGCAGAAACTATGATTCATTTGTTTCTTTATTTCCACTCCATTAGAAATATATATAACTCTTAATACAACATATGTATTACGTTAACCTATGGAGTTTTCGTCTGATACTATTAATTTGTTCTAGAAAAGATGAAATATACCATAGTATAACTTTAAAAAATGTAAATTCCAGCATGATGGTTAGAATTTCAATACCTGTTTACTGTAACCGGCATATGTATTATAGAAAAGACTTAACCATTTTTCTTCACTAGATAAATAAAAAAATAATAAAAAATCGACTTAAATCATACATCAGAAATGTGGCTCGAAAAATACAGCTTCAATTCACCTTATTTAATCACTTTATTTTTAAATGCTTTGTAACAGATATTGCATATCATTCTTTATTTAGAATGTACAAGGACCTGAGCTAGATTTTGGAACCATTAAAATGTCCTCACAAAACAGGCAATCGTCTAGAATGCCTCACGACAGCAATGGCTAAAGAAATGGGCAAAAATTAACTTTCTAGATTTAGCTATACAACTCCATATAGCATAATATCTATTTGCAAAAAGGTTTTTTCTGAACTTACTTGCAAGTTGCAACTGCACCTATATAACTAAGTGCTATGAAAACTAAATAAAGGATATTTTTATTACTAACATTTATGAACAAAAATTTAAAACTTCCCATAAATACATGGAATGGAAGGGAGTGTTGCGTATTTTTACACCAATTATGCTTTCTGAACCTTACGACTTTCATTTCATCATTATGATACTAGCGTTATATTTTTTACCAGATTCTAAATAATCAAGAGTACCCATTGACACCTGTTTCTCCAAGGGCCAGTGGCCAGTAATTATATTTCCCCTCTTTCCTTTATTTGTGGAAAACAGCAGTTTGACATGCTTCTTAAGCTCTTAAGCTCTTACAACCTATGATCAGTAAAAAAATAGATTGAAATGACCAAAAGCCGCATGTTAACGTAGTTTATGCAGACGGGATTTATTAAGAATAAAGCAGAAGCTACATTCTTAGAAATTAGTTTTTCCACATGTAAAAAAGTTTGAAGAACAGAAAGATGTGCTCAAAAAGTATGAGCCTGTATATGATCACAAAAATATTTAATTTAAAAACATATTTTGCATATTTTTTTTTTTCAATTTATTTAAAGATTGTTAAGCTTGAATTGCAATAAGCATTTAAAAAAAAATTCCAAAATGATGAAAAAGTTTCATTGGTTAATAAAATATTATTTATGTTTTGAGCTATATTGAGAATCTTTACGGCCATAATTGAAATTTATTGAAAGTCTGTATGATTTATTAACTAAATCAAAAACATGAATACTTTTACTATACATAAGTATAATAAAAGTATTTTTCTATCATAAAAAGCCAAAGCAAATATATATAATTTTTACTTTACTTAAAAATAATTAGGTTCTATGATCATATTACTGGTTCCTATAATATTCAAATAACAATAGTCTTATCCATACCAAGCTATCCCCGCGCCCACGCAGCATTGATTACGCTCGCCTTGACATTAGTTCGACTGTCGCGCCTGCTCGCTCTGCCTCGAACTGAACGCGTGGCAGGAATTCCTCCAGTGTGTACACACCTTTATGTTCTTTGTCAAAATGTAAAAAAAAACTGTTCTTGAAAGCAAAACATGGTTTCAATTTACTATTTAAAAAGCTGCTAACAATCTGTTAACGTTATATAAATCAACTGATTGATGAATTGAGTATGATAACAAAAAAATATGTAGCAGAAACCATAAACTTATTAATCTGCCCCTAACCGTTTGCCCCTTTTTTGTAGGTTTGCCCACAAAAAAGTAATATGGAAAATTACGGATCTCAATAATCAAATTTTAACTAAGTCACAAGCTGATAAATTTTCCGAAGTTGGTTGGTATATTATATAAATTATACTTAGTAAATAAATACCTTGTATAATGTTAGCTTTAAAAAAAAAACATTTCTGAGGTAACACGTCATCATAGTATAGATAAATATTATTTATGAGTAGAACGAAACCGCACACCAAGGTCTTCAAATCTAAAAAATCAACTCTAGTCAATAAGATAAAACCATCTTTTGTTTAGATTAAGTAACCATTTCAGAAGAACCTTATTGTAGCATATCGTGTGATGTAAAAGTATACAGAGATAGGGTTCTAAGTAAGCTGGTGATGAGAACTGAACTTCTTTGCCTTAATTAGAGATTGTAGTGACCGTCACTGTGTATTAAGCCTTCGTTTCATCAGAAAAATGTTTTCTGCATGAAAGATCTTGTCCGGCGCCCGAATGTAAGGTCAGCAGCAAAGGATAACTTTTATCTCATACTAAAATATGAAATGTTCCTTCCTTTGTTGTAGAGGATACGAAGTTGCACGGCGCCTTTTAAGATGTAGCCTTATCGATAGCTTTCGTATCAAATTACAGACATGGTAGAAACTTTCATGATATCACTCACCAAGTGAAATGTTTTTTTTTTCTATTTTTAAAGAATAATCGTGATTGCTAAAATTGTCTCAATGAACGGAGAATTTTCGTTTTCATTGGCGTCACATAGTGTACAATTTTCTCGTCTTGTTTTTTAAACTATAGGAATAGTTTAAAATACAAAATATATTGTTGAATATCAATAGTTACTATTCTTTGTTGATACTTCTTATTTTTGGGGCTGGTTTAGTTTTTATTGAGATCTCGGTTATTTTGACAATAAAAACTTTTACTCCTGGGAGCGAAAGAAGAACATAGAATGTGCCAGCTGCTTCTCTTCCCGGGCATACTGTAAAAGTCAGTTAAGGGACCGAGGTGCTATTTTTATATTTTATCGTTTATTTTTTGGCGATAGGCTGACCCCCATGTCACTGCAATAGTCTCTCTCCACTATTACAATGCCTCCAAATTTGTCAAACGTGACATCAGATAGTTTTATTACCTCTGGTGTTCTGCCTACCCCATACAGGCGTGAAGTTATGTATATTATGTAAAAACTTTTATTAAACCTTTAACTATTTTTTGACCTCACCTTTACTTACCATCATGTGAGATTGGGGTCAAACGCGGGTTTAGTTACATTTAAAAAAAGTAAGATGGTTAGTATTATCCATGGACGGCGTCGCTCGATGGTAGAATGGATTAGTCGACGTCGATCAATAGTTTTTACTAGGCCAAAAAAAACGATTTACGCTGTTGGTCAACCGTCGATCGATTGTGTGATAACACCCTTATGTCTCGTAAATGTTTCATGGTTTTATTTAATTTTGTAAAACAGTTATTTACCATCACTTTTCCAGATCAAGTCATCCCTTACAAAAAATTGGATCACAAACAGCTCTCATAGCATAAGTGTAGGGCGTTTACCTAAAATAACGCAGCTGCCTAACTTTGCTAATATATTACTATATAATTTGTTGGATATATAACGGCACATCCTAATATCCTAGTTAAGCTATTGCATAGCTTCTATAGCGGGCCTTGAGCGTGGAGACCGAATCCAGAAATTCCGTAACGAAAAAAACCTAACACCTCCCACTCCGACCGGCACAGTGATGATACTTTGATTTCATAACTTTACATGCGGGCTTTAATAAACAATCAGCGCCATCTACTAGGAACTTGTGGAACTTCATATTAGATCAAAGATTACATTAATAAAATAAATAAATAATTATAATATCATAAGTTGATAAAAATTGCTATGCAATAGCTTTACCGCGGCAGTCTCCGAGTGCCACACGTCTTTTTTATTATTTTATGTCTACTATATTAATGATGAGCAATAGTGAAAATAACAAACTCTAAAAAAGCCCTTCGACAGTTCGTTCTTGGTACGGGCTGCCAAGAGTGGGACGAACTGCCTACCTCTGTTTTTCCTTACCTTTTCCACCGACTTCCAAAAAAGGCGGAGGTTCTCAATTCGTCTGTATGTTTTCTTTTTGTTTTTTTTTTTAATGTCTTTGTTACACGATATTTCGAACAATTATGAATCTATTTTGAAAATTCTGGTTCCATTTGATAGAAGATACTTCATAATTAGTCACATATAAATTTCATCCAAATCGGTTGAGTACTTTGTTGAAATTTTCAAATATTTGAAAAAATATGTATGATTTCGGAGAATGTTTACGTGGATGACATTATAACTCAGCCAAAGTGTTGACGTGAAGTCAGTTTTTTTAATGCTCTGCATTCGTTGATTATTGTGGAACTTTTTAAGCTCACAGACAGACGTCATCATGTTCAGTTTCAAACATTATGGTATTGTTGCAAAAAAACCTTTTGCCTAAAATAACTTAATGTTTTATAATACCTTAAAAAGCTACCTAACCTATAAGGCTCTATCCCAAGGACAAAAACCTGTGGATTTTGAAATGTTTAATATAAGGTACTTTACATTTTTTTCCCTGGGCAGTACTAATCTAGTAAATTTAGGACCAAAATTAAAAAAAAGCCGATCGCATTGGTAACAGTTATTATAATTAGTAGATAACGGTTAACATTGTATTTCAACAAACAACTACTTTTAATTTAACGGTTTTTAATCTTTTAACCGTACCTAAAGTTAATCTTACGCACAAAAAGCCATTATAGTGATTTAGGTAAAATCTCCTTACTTCTACAAGATTAAGTCTGTACCAAAAGCACCGAGGTAAGCTTCACCAACTTATCCTTCGTTGATAAAACATAAAACAGTCTTTAAACACGGTAGCAACCTTTCTTTCCATTTCTTTTTTAAAAGCCATAAATCATCTTATTCACTATCAATTGCCACACAGCAAAAGAAACTGAACTCTACGCATAAAACTTTTAAGCTCTTTTTAGTATAGTCATAGCTAACATGAATTGTAAAAGAGATGTCCCTTGGTATATCGTAAATCCATCAACAGAAAACATTTGTTCATTGTTGATTATTTAGAAATCTACAAGATCATCCTTTAGCTGGCAAATGGTGGGGATTATTATAAACAATAACTTAACTTTAGAAATCCGATTAACTTTCTATAATCTACCCAGCTTTGACAGACACAATGTCTATCCGTTTGTTTGTAGATTATATCCCTTTTTAGGATACGATATCTAATAACAATTTTTAATCCTCGTTTGTTTTCTGTTTCCACAGTTATTAGAAGGCCTACAAAAGTATTTGAAGCTGTCAACCGTGAAAATAACGGAGATGTAGTAATGAGATTATCCTGTTTATATTTGTTAAACGGATATTCCTAAGTCATCAAAGCGACTATAAGTCTAAGATTTCACTTTGCATAGAAACACTTTTTCTTATTTTCTATAAGTTTGGGAATTCCCGGGTCTGAAATAACTAAATCGACCTTGGTCGTCATACTAGAGGTAGTTTTAAAAATAACATAAAAAATATGTAATATAACAAAATACGCCGTCAATTGGTCATAAATCTAGGTAGGTACTTATCTATACTTCATTACTGAGTATAACATTAACAAATAAAGTAAGCAAATAATTCGTTACTTACCTAGTTGACATATTATTGTGTTATAAGTATTCCCATCACGCGTAAGAAAAGTGATTAACTGTTCTTTGCTAAACCCTATATGTGCCCAACTCCAAACAGATCCAAAAAACCTTACAACGCAAAAACAAGGATTTCGGTTAAATATTTTTAAATAATTCTTTATTGTTTTCTTCCATGCTTGACTGGGAGCAAAGGAAAAATATAGAATATAGCCAGCTGCTTGTCTTCCCGGGCATACTGTAAAAGTCACTGAAGGGACAGAAGTTTTATTGGAGGTTTCTTTGTAGGGATATGCTGACTCCCTGTCACTGCAATAGTCTCTCTCCATCATAATAATACCTCCAAACTTGTCAAACGTGACATCAGATGGTTTTATAGCCTCTGGTGTTCTGCCTACCCTATTAGGGATACAGGCGTGAAGTAATGTAAGTAATGTAATGTAAGTAGAAAATTATATAAATTTGACAATGCATCTAAAGTTTACGGCATAAATTTTAAACTTGTTACTTACGAAAGTTACTTGAATATACTTATAAATGGTTCATCATCATCATCACAACTCTTTGTAATGAGCCCCTGGGTGACGGAGGAGGTGTAAGGCCATAATCCACCAAGCTGGCCCAGTGCTGGGTGGTGGATGTCAGAATTTTCAGGGCGCCAAAGTGGCTTCTGACAAACCCTAACGACTACTGTATACAAGTATACAGCACCCGGGGCCGACTGCTTAACGTGCCCTCCGAAGCACGGAAGTCGCCGTGAGAAATGAATAGTCGGCGGTCACCCATCCAAGCACCGACCGCACCAAATGTTGCTTATTTTGTGATATCGTATGATACACACAGTAACCACGGCGCCACGACGACTTCACTTCACCTTATAAATGGTTTATAAGAATAAAATAAAATTCAAGCCTTTAAAGAGTCTTAGCCCCAAAAATTTTAATTAAAAACCCGCGTTTGACCTCATTCTCATCCGAGGGCAAGTGAAGATGTAAGTCGACAGAACAAGGACTTGGAAGGAGCTGGCACATCATTATACATCCGGAACACACCACGGCTGGTGCAGTGCTACTTGACGGAACATTTTATATGAAATGTAATTGCTAGACAGATATACCTTAAGGGGTAACACCACCAAATGGACACACTTGGATTACTTAACTTCTACGATACGCTTATCCATCCATTAATTCTAAGTCGGCTATATGCAATTACTAACTAACATTGTAAAATGCTACTAATGCTGTTGGTGTACAATAAAGAATTATTATTCGGCATATTAAAATCAACTCGCCTTTTTGGTCTTATTGTCGGAAAAGACCCGACAATAAGACTAGTCGGTCGGGTATCAGGGCAAGAGAGAAAGAAACCGGCGAATGATTCGGGCAGTATCGAGCAACACCGCTTTCTGCATGCATGCTGGAAGCGAACCACCGCCAAATCCCAGCCTTTCAAGGTGTCTGTCCAGTGTGGCTGGGATCAAACCGTTTGCGGATATTACAACCGGGATGATTTCGGTGGACACAACCTCCCACATTTCGGTCACCCCGTGTGCAAGGTCCAAGTACTATTATTATATTTATTAAGAATTATTATTATTATTATGCAGAAAGAAAAGTAAAGTGTATCTTTTTATATCTCAATATCAATTAAATCTAAAGTTCCGCTCTTCAACACTCAACTATAATCACACCATATTTACTCAACCCATTTGCACCTTTTAAAACCATTCTCTGCCTCACCTGTCAACATTCATACTAATCACTCATTTAGTACCAACTGTTTATCATATGTGATACTAAATAAAGGTACGATGTCGTGAAATGACCGCGCTATCGCCATGTAATCATATATTTCGTAGACTTCATTATATTACCGTCGTCCGTCGGGTCCCTACAACAAGCACAAATTATAGCTCAATTTACAAAAGGAATAAATTTGTAACAAAAACGACCGTTTCCACAGATACCATCGATGTTAACCGCTTCGGTGTCAACATTATAAATTGAAAAGAGTTCACGGAGTTAAGAGTGAAGTAAAAAACGGTACATTTCAGTCTATGAATGAGTTGTTTAGAAAGAAGAGATTGTCAACAATATTATTAATATACTTTATATTAATGAGGATATCGTTTTTGGTTACGTTATAGTGTATTAAGTAAAGATCAGATCAATATTCATACATAACAAATCAGATAACAGTAAACCCATGATACTATAAGCCTTTAAGAGTTTGTTGATTTTAAAAAAATACTTTCATCACAAAAAAATACCAATTTCATACTTTCTTTTTCAAAACCTCTAAAGTTCATTACTAACAAAGCAATATTAATTATAATCTGTGAAAAGAAACCGCAGGACGTCCTTAAATACCACAAAAATGGCAACATCACAAAACATGTCCTTTGTTTAGATAAATTTGTGAAAACCGGAAAGAATCGTCAAATGGGGACCATGGCCACGATGGTGGTCTGTTATCGGTAAATGTCCTACGCCGCTTCCACTCAGGCATTTCACCTTTTTTATTACAAGACTCTTCGCGACTTCACAACACTTCCCCACCTTTTATTACTACCTCTAAAAAGGAACACAGCCTTTATTTCCTTAGAATTAAAAGCTATTTTGATGTTTATTAACGTTTTATAGCTCATATAAAACATTGGTTACGAGTTAAGTTTTATCTACGTCTACTTTCTCACCTTTTTACGGTGATGCGTGTGAGTCGAAGTGTCGTAGATACAATTATCGATTAGGTATTGTTATCAATACGATCTATAGTCTTCCGGTCGATTTTTGTTGATTTAGGTTTGTTTTTCTGTAATTTAGTGGCGCAACAGGGTTTGGGTAAGATTTGTTTATTTCCTGTTATATTTGACGTTAATTTGTTTATTATAGTAAGCTTTTGGTTTTTGGAAAAGAAAGAAAGAAGTTGTCCTAAAAATATGTAAATAAGTAAGTATATTTTATTAAATTATAAAGAAACACACTAGAATAAATCTCATTTCAAACTCCATCTAACGTCTAATAATTTCCAGACATCATAATCTTAAAACATGCCTTAATTCAAGGAAAGTAATTCCAAATGTCTTTTGCAAACGGTACAGTTCATATTTCCATAGTAAACCCACCACAACTTACTGTCAAGTGTATAATATTCACCGCACCCTGCAATCCTTAGCTTCTTCAGTATGAAAGTAAGATACATAGTAAATAAAGACAGTCAGTATCAAATGACATAAAAGTATGCTTAAATATGTGCATATTATTTTGTTCCCGCATACAATAAAGATGTCAGTAAGTAGCGTCAGCATAATCATAGGTTAATATTATGAACGTGAAAGTTTCTTAGTTGTAAACAGTGCGATCTTTGAAATTTAAATATGTTTTGAGTGTTGAAAGCCACTTTTCATCAAAAACATTGGTGATCGACTCAACCTCAAACTTTGAGTTTTAGTCATAAGTCAAGAAATCAGTTTAGTGATCAGAAAATGGTACTACTAGTGTCATGTTACGTCATTTGTTTTTAAAAGCTTTTGTGAAGGAGAGTGTAAATAGACTCCTGATGTTCGATTACATTTGAGTTTGTAAGATATACAGATATTTTTCTAGGATTTGGCTGTTTTTATTTCTATTGGTCTATACTTAATTATAATTTAAATATTATATTTATAACCTGGTTCCTACATTACAATATTTTTGGGCTAGGGGGCAATGTATAAATTTAATATCCAGCACTATTTGTTTATCACATTTAAATGCTTTCGTTTGAATATACATACATACATACATAACTTCACGCCTGTATCCCGTATGGGGTAGGCAGAACACCAGAGGTAATAAAACCATCTGATGTCAAGTTTGACAAGTTTGACAATAGTGGAGAGAGAGTATTGCAGTGACAGGAGGTCAGCCTATCGCCCACAAAAAAGCCTCCCATAACACCTCGGTCCCTTAACTGACTTTTATAGTATGCCCGGGAAGAGAAGCAGCTGGCACATTCTATGTTTTTCTTTCGCTCCCAGTCCAGCGTAGAAGCATTTCGTTTGAATATTCATATTCATATTTTCAATCCAAATCAGTGAGAACTGCTTATATTACCCATACTAATAAACTTTAACATGTGGATTTAATAGAAGCTTATACATCTTGTATTTTTAAGACCACACAGCAGGCCTACGATCTGACACAGTAATTATATTCACACATTTCCAAATCAGTGAGAACTGCTTATATTACCCATACTAATAAACTTTAACATGTGGATTTAATAGAAGCTTATACATCTTGTATTTTTAAGACCACACAGCAGGCCTACGATCTGACACAGTAATTATATTCACACATTTGGCCTCAATTCAATATAAGGTTATAATGCTAGCTCAAATCCCCCGGCTACTGTTATTATACAGCAATTTTAAGAAGCAGTAAGGGCTGGTGGCTGTCAAAGATAGTCTACGCCCCTTCACGCGATACTGGCAAAAATAGTCTGTTGACTCGTAACAACGGCTGATTGCCATATAATAAGAAGAAGAAGAAGAGAAGCAGCTGGCACATTCTATGTTTTTCTTTCGCTCCCAGTCCAGCATAGAAGATTTCGTTTGAATATTCATATTCATATTTTCAATCCAAATCAGTGAGAACTGCTTATATTACCCATACTAATAAACTTTAACATGTGGATTTAATAGAAGCTTATACATCTTGTATTTTTAAGACCACACAGCAGGCTTACGATCTGACACAGTAATTATATTCACACATTTGGTGTTCATAAGTTTAAGACTCCTGTCTTAAACTAAAGGCTAGTAATCCAACTATTCCGCCACTGAGACTTATAAATGAATCAAAATAAAAAAAAACTCAATTTCTAATTCGATTATTTATATGCTATCCGTACCTGCATAGAACAACCTGTTTCAGGGTGACATCATCATAATGATATAACGCAACTTAGCATATCTAGACTGAAAGATTAATGAACTGTTATTAGAGCTTTTTTGAATTTAGAATTAACGTAGACATCAACTTGATTTGTTTTAAGTTTTCGTTATTTTGGCACCATCGCATGTACCGTGGTGTAAGTAAAGTATCGATACTGATAAGGGATACAAAAAAAGCAAGTAAAAAAAGTTTCCAAAGCCAGAAATGTAATTTATGTACAAATTTCTTGTCCAAGTTTAGTAACTAAAGGTTTTAATAAAAAAAAAAATATATTAAATTCTAGGCCAGCGTTCGGTATCAGTATCACTTTTTTTGATGATCAAATGAGACTTCTATTTCATAATTTGACTTTCAAGCTAGATTTTGCAGTGATTATCTTTTAGGGACTATTATTTAATATTGTCTTAAGATTTGGCGATTCACACTATTAATTAAAACACTAGAGAATCTCGTGACCACGGGGTCTGCAAAGACACCGAAACGTCGAGTTAATATTTAAAATGTAATTATATGCGATAAATACGGTTACAAAGTGTTTTATTTAATTTAAGTCGTTACCTCTCAAGAGTGGGGAACTTCATCTGATAATATAATATATATAATAATATAATATAATACATACATCTTGAAAAATTGTATAAAGTGTTGAATTTGAGATATAGTAAGTAAGTAAAACGTTTATTTAGTGCAAAAGTCTGTGATAATAATTGAAATTTCAAAGTAGGAATCTAAGATGAATACGAAATGCATATGACTATCAGAATATCAGACATACAAAAACAAAAAAAAAATTGTTTAATAAATCACGATTTTAATCGAATGAATCGGATTTGACTCGTGAAATAAATCGTCGGTAAAGATAGCAAAAAGTCAAGCTAAAATGTAATGCGTTAATAAACGCGGTTGAAGCCTCTTTTTGATATACCAAACTGCAAAAAATGAACTCAGTTTTTTTTTTTAATAGAAGCGTCGAGCTCAAGTTACAAATTACAAACAATTTCAAAATCCGCCTCTCTAATATATCTATTAAACTAATAAAATAACCCGTCGGGCCTAATCACAACAAAATCGGCGTGTACACGACAAATTGCCGCCGAGACTAGACTGAGGTAGCAAAAAATTCGCCCCACTTTCGACAAAAACCATTTTATTGTCGATAACGAGACAACCCTGATGTTATCTGGGGTACGTATTACTTTCAACCCTAATCTGTGGTCTGAAGTCTGATGACCATGTCTTTATAATTGAGTGGTGGTTGGTTTACATGGCGATGTATTTTGGGGTTTCTTTCTGTTTTATAGTTGCTTGTTTTGGGATGGTTTAAAAAAATTTGTATTACGTGAAACTAGTTTTGATCTATCTACTTTTTCATTGTAATGCTTACGTATAGGGAAAAATTCTCTCATTATTTCTTCTCTCATTTTTAATGAATCTGTAACTGATTCCGTATTTGACCTACATCTCATCTGATGGTGAGGGATGATATGGTTAAAGGTCACGGGAAAGCTCCTGGATTTAGACTAAAATGAGAAATAGTACTAATAATCGGTACAGTATACCTTAAAAGGCTTTCTTTTAGTTAAATAATTTCGTATTAAGCGTTGTAACTTTTGCCTATCCCACCGACGGAAATTATTGTAAAGGTTGCATTGCGCTTTGGCAGATTTATACAAAAAGCATTAAATATTTTTATTTATTAAGTTGGCATTCATTGCTCTGTTAGATAACCGTACAAAAGGTTATTGACTTTAGAATTTATTCGACTATCGAATCCAACTATTAACTAATACCTACACTAAGGATGCATTCTAGTTTAATGTTTCAAGAATCAACTTTATTTTATAGGAGTCTTTCTCAGCCTTAAACATTTTATATTTCAATTCGCAGTAACGCTTTTAAGTCCACTGCAGTACGTTCATATTGCTTCTTTGCTAATATAAGGCGTTTACGTAAGTCGTTTCATTATTTATTATAAAATATCTTATCTCTTTTTTATTTCTGCATGTATACTCGGCTTTTTGTCAGGGTTACCGATAATCATGTCACACATTTTTTCTTCAAAACCACACAGGACAAAATGGCGTTACATCAGATTATCATAGGCTTGTGGTTGGATTATTACGATTTTTTCTTTATGCCTACCTGTTCGAAGGACCAGTTTTTTGACAACCCTTAGTTTTGTGCATCGAGCAATTTAATTTGAACTTTATCTCGTGGAAATATGTATACATTTCAAGAATCAGATTAAACAAGATTTGTTTAACAAATTAATAAGGCAAGTAAGCTTCTTAACCAGGTGAATATTTTGTTTATTATATTCATTAGAGTTTTGGTAAAGCTCTTCTAAATGTGTCAAGAATTGTGTTGCCCTATTTTGCTTCCAATCAAATTCTTAGAGTTCACCTTTTTAACTTTTTTAGCTGTTTGCTTTCAGATTTGTCTAGAGATAAATCCGTTAAATATTTGTTTTATTTATTTTCACGGCTTTATTTACACAAATCGATTGAAACATTCCGGGTTTTGTATTTGAGATAATGGTAAGCTTAAACACAGATAATCTTTATCTTTTGTAAAGATATTTAACTGGATGATTCGTTTTAAAGGGATTTGTTTTATTTTAATGCTTTTCGCTGTTTTTAAACTTATACCTTCACTTAAACTTATAAAATAGCGATAAATTATTATTTTTAAGGAATTGAATAATCCGCTGTTTACCGTTTGCATGTATTCAATTAAATCTATTCGTATGTAATTTTATTGTCCTTCGTATTTAAAATAGGAATAAAACATCAATTATGATTAAAAGGTATGCTGTTCTTATAATTACTAAATAGTATGTTTTTGGCTCAGTTCGACTAGTCCGAGTGAGCGGTAATGACGGAAATACAGCACGTATTTTTTTCCAAAAGTTTGAGAAGTCAGCAGAAATTACAAATATTGACTTACAGCTAATTAAACGATTTTATTCTATATTAAGCTATATCTAGTGGATTTAAAATAAATTCCAATAAGTTCCAGTCATTTGTCAAGACACGGCTTCTCTTTACTTAAATCTATATCCATTGGCCTGAAATCATTAACCAGGCAATATTACTGATCGGTCAACTAAGCGAAGAAGCCCAGGAAAGCAGTTATAAGGATTTCAAATATTACAGAGAACGTTTTAGTAGATAAACCTCCAGAACTAAAAATTCAACAGATATTATGAATCGATTGTTTATATCATCAGACCCCATCATAAGCCAGATGCGTCAATTACCAAAATTAAATCGAAAACCCTTTGATACAGAGGTTATTGTCATGTTAGAAGAAGAATAAAAGCCAATTTTGTATTTACATACATACATAACTTCACGCTTGTATCCCTTATGGGTAAGACAGAACATCAGAGGTTATAAGACCATCTGATGTCACGTTTGACTAATGAGGTATTATAATGATGGCGAGAGGCTATTGCAGTGACAGGGGGTCAGCCTATAGCCCATAAAAATGCCAATAAAACCTACATTGCCTTCTATGCCAGAGGTCCTGGGTTCTAATCCCGGCAGCAGCGGATATTTGCGTGATAAACACAGATATTGGTAGTCAAGTCATGGATATTGATATGTTTATTTAAGTTTATAGGTACTAATAAAAAAATATGTATTTATTCAATATGTATGTTTAGGTATATATTTCTTAAGTTTCTAGTATCTCTAACACAAGTTCTTTAAGAAACTTAATTTGGGCTAGATAATGTTGTGTGAGTGTCAAAAATATTTATTTATTTTAATTTTGTATTTATTTATTAATAATGTCTTATGCGCATTGTCTCCATATACCTTGCCCCAGTTTGCGGCGCTTCTTGGTAGGATGGGAACCCGTCAGGTTCCGCTAGCACTCTTCCTATACATTCTGCCGCAAAATATTACTGCTAAGCCAGTGACGTGTACTAATTTGATTTTCTTTATGAATAGCCAGTTCCTTCCAGAACCCCTGTACTGTCATGACCTCATCTAAACTTTTTATTAAGTGAGATTGAATTCAAACGCAGGCTTAGTCTCTCCTAAAAACCTTAGAGCAAAATAACAGAAACAAAAGAAAAGAGTTTATAAAGTTAACACAACCATATTAAGGTTTTGTTATACAGTAGAATCCGTTTATTATGACTCCGCGTATATTAACCAACTGCTCATCATTAAGTCGGATATAATGACTTCGCCTATAGTGACATATCGCTTATTGTGACCCTTTTTAATCAAATTTTGTCCGCTTATAGTGACCGACCGTATGATTACTAAAACCTTTGGCAGTGTTCGGGAGAGTCTCGTCATACCCAAAGACTTTCGGCGCATGAAAGGCTTTTTTGATTTGAGTCTCAGAGCGTAGATTTACTTATTGAGTCTACTTATTAATATCTACTTTGATTTATCTCTATTTTATGCCTCTCTATTAAAATAAATCACATACTAACTTAAACAGTTTATTTATTCTTGCTTATTTATTCTTTGTATGATGTCCGGGTAGTATGACTTGTTTCTTATTTCCCTTCGATGTCATTATAAACGGATTCCACTGTATTAAAACTTAAATCGTGAGTAGCCATGATCGTATATTTTTATAATATAATCGTATAACATAATCGTATATTAATTATATGTATACTAAAACAGGCTATCATGTGTTGATATGGTACCTAACGTCAAAAGTTCCCACACGTTGCAACTTTGCTACCTATTATTATGGCCGATCAAAGCCTTAAGTGTGACGTCACTAAAAATATCCACTATATCACAATAGTTTATCGCTACATATAATTTTAGACCACACACATTGAAACTTAGGCACTGTTTTAGGGAGTCTTAGATTTGAAAATATTGGAATATTGGTGTCTTAATTACTAAATTCAAGAAATATTTTTCTACTAAAGAATTATGGATTAAGAAAAATCTTGGATTCTTAATATTGAAAAGAAGGCAGTATGTTAAGTAAGTTTGATTTCTAAAATACTTAGGTACAATTTTAATTTATAAATAAAAATATTTTTCGTTTGTCAGTCTAATCATTGCTGTTTTCGCCTATTTGACAACGAGGATTGATAGCAAATATCCGAATATTGTTCAAAAAGAAGTGACATTGTTTATAATTATATGAATTTTTGACGACCACTTTGGCGATGTGGTAAACCTATCTGCCTCAGACGCCAGTGGTTGCGGGTTCGATTCCCGCACGGAACAAGAAAAAAAATGTCCCGTGTCTGGGTGTGTATCTATTTATGTATTTATATTCTAGGTTCCCCCCTATTTCGCTACATGGTATCCCATAACACAAGCTATGCTTACTTTGGGGCCATGTAGTTGGTGTGATTGTCTGGGGATTTATTATTTATTATTATTATTATTATATGAATTCTATTTAAATCTCTTCATCACCCAGAGATAAACACTTTGTACACCATCATGGTTACAGAGGAAAAATTACATTAAATGATGACATTAAAATACATTTGTACAAAGGCGACCTTATCGCTCAAGAGCGATTTCTGCCAGGTAACCTAGGAATTAAAGGAAATGGGTGCACGGCTTGTAAAAATAAATAAATAAACTAAATACTAAAAGATACTAAAAGATACCTATGCTTCTACAGTGTGGTGAGAACTGTTTTTCGCTTCATGCCAAACTCTAATATGAAAATTAATACTCAAAAACTCAGATAAATAATCATAAAAAAATATAATTATAATTGATTTCAAAAAAAATTCTATGTATTTACGGTTTCTGCATTATAAACCGGTTATAAATGTAGGGTATTAGTGCAGTATAGGCAACGTTTATGGGAACGTTGAAGTTGAGACTATTACTAGAACATAACCTCATCCTTAATTACGATTCTTAATGAAATTGTAGAAGAAACAGGTTTTTTTAAAAGAAACTTCTTAGACTTAAACTGTGCCGTAGTAGATTGCTATTTACTTTACTTTTCCTTGACCGTACTTTGATTTTTGACTATACAGGGTGTCCCGCCAACTCTATATAATACCTTTATGAGGGTTTCTAGTACTCATAAGGATTACAGAAAAAAATTATAGCAAAGAAAAATTCGAAATTGATTTTTCAATTTTTGTATGAAAGAAAAATTTAAATGTATTGCTTTCATACAAAAATTGAAAAATAAATTTCGAGTTTATAATTTTTTTTGTGATATTTATACTATTATTATGTATTAGGGTTGGCGGGACACCCTGTATTTATAAAAAAATGTTTTGTTTTTAGAGGAACTAATGATATCGTAAATTATTTTACATATCGTCATTTCAGTCTCCATCATGCATCAGGTAAGGTGAAGGACAAAAGTGGTATCAAAAATCGCCTTCCATCCCGTAATTCCTGAGTTCGAATCCCAGTTTGCAACACAAAGATTATCTGTACAGTTATGGATATGTGTATGTTTATGAATCAAATTTATTCATCCATTATCTAGTATCCATAACACAATTCGTATGCGATCGTATAAGAAATATTTATATATCGATTGTTTTTGATAAAAATAAACACGTCTGTAAGAATTTTTAATGTCGGTCAGATATAACTCCTGTGAGTGCAGCCTTACAACGAAAACATAGAAAATGTAATCTCTCTACTAAAAGCAAATTGTCATTGAGTAATAAACTCGGGTTAAATTAAATGTCAATCATTCAAGAAATCTTCCCAGCACTATTGCATCCAAGCCTTCAAATGAAACATACAGTTTGAAAACGAAACCACAACAATCAAACTGACAAAAGACACCGCTCACTTTTCTTTTTGTCTCACGTCAATTTCACTGACACGCTCATAAAACGCCAAGTGCGTAAAAGCCCTATAAAATTCAATTGACAACGACTTAACTGATAATGTTGGAGTTACACGCTTAAACATAAATCCGACGCTTGAATTTTGAGTTAGAAAATAATTTATTGCGAATTTTTAAGGTTTTTTAAACTAGGTAAGTAGTGGTTGTCGGTAGTATTGAATATAAGGCGGTGAGTAGGTTAAAATTATTGTAGATCGTTTGGTACTTGCCGGGCGTTTTTTGCCGGCGACTTTTGTGTTAAGTATAACAGAATTTTCGAAACATTTATTTTTATGTGTTGCGGCTTCTTCTGTAAGAAATCTATTTACGGTTAATACTTGTATCGCACCTTTGGCTCAGTCGGTAAAAATCGAAAAAATTTGCTTCTATTAGGCATTGTGATTTTTAAGTATACATTTTAAAAAATTTTAAACCGACTTGTACCGTTTTTTCATTAGTAGTTACATTTGCAAGTTACTTTTTAAGTAAGTTTTAAAGATGAACTATTATTATAAGCATCTCGTTTGTATTATTGGTTAAGGTATCAAGAAAGTAGATGAACGTAAATTATTAAGCAAGAAACTAAAGTAATTTTGAGGTATATCTATCAAATTTACATTGTACATTATATAATTATTATATGGAGAGTGTAGATAATAGATCGTCGTAAAAATGCACAGTTCGGTATTTGAATTACTTTTTACATTTAAAAAGAGTCGTTAAAATCATTGTCGATCGCCATCGTAATAACGCAAAAAAATCATTTTTTTTATTTAACACTTTTTTCTTTAATAAAAAAAAAACATTTAGTTACTTTACTGAACTTGATTTAATTTAGTTACTCGAAGAGATTGAAATCTAGAAACAGTCATATTATGACTAATGCAGTCGGTGTCTTTGTTTTACGATAATATTGCCTTTACGAAGGCCGTTCTAAAACACAAGGTGTCATAATTTTTCTTTGGGTGAGGCCCACTTCAAATAATTCGTCATCGGGTCGCGTCACGAGCACAATACAGGGTGCCCTAGATGACCTTGCGCAAAGGATTTTAGCAAGGTGATGCATATGTAATATTTGTTTGCATAATGTCAGAAATACAAAGCATTACTTCTTAACTTTAAGAGTTCATGAATAAATTCAAAATTGCTACTCACTTGATAGGGCAACAACATACTTGTAAGTATGACTTTGCTTTGTCTATTTCGCATGGTTTCAGCACTTTTTTTCTATAAAATACCTCGTTTTTAACGTATATATTCACATTGTTTGCCTTCACTGTTTACAATATCAATTACACCGTGCCCTCTAACCCCAAGCGATACATAAAATTATATATTTTTAGAAAACCTTCATGATTGAATGTAGTATTCAGCCAGACAGTCACTTAACATCAATCTAATTAATATCAACATAATTTACAGAATATAGATTCTAATTCCACTTGTTGGTATGACCTCTTCAGGGTTCTGCTGGACAGCGACCACCGCATATTATCGCTCCAATGACGGCTACAATGATGGCTCTGGCAATATTTAATGGATTTATAAGATTCTATGGAGCCAGTCTTTTTTCAAACCCATGTGCTGTCATCCGGCGGGGCAGAAAAGTTCTCGAGTGGCGGCCACGTACTGTCGCCAAAGTCGCCGGTAAACGCTGGATGAGGGCGGCGCGGGAAGACCTTGGGGGAGGCCTAGGTCCAGCAGTGGACGTCTACAGGCCGTGGATGATGATGATGATGAAGTGCTGTCATCTTGGAGAGCTCATCTTTACTTACCATTAGGTAAGGTTCAGGTCAAAGTCAGGTTAAGTCTACAATAAAAAACGGGTAGGATTAAGCTAATAATGAGATGCGACGATATTTTTGCACCTCTTTCGTACACAACAAAGGACGACACTGATTTTTTTAATCTGTATTTTTCATTTTGTCTAAAGAACTCACAGCTAAGTTTCCTAGACTAAAAAATCGTATTCAGTTAAAAACGATAACAGAATTTCGTTTCTGAACTTCTCAAAAACACTAAGCTACCTACGCTCTTTAAAAACCAGTGTCAATAAAATAAAATTCAAAAATACAAAGAAATTCAATCCCAAGGTACCGCTCAATCTTTAAATTGAGTGCGTTATTTATTTGTGTATATTATCACAACAAATCACAGGGTGATTGCTTCGCGTTGAGTCAACCGGTGTAACCTGAGAACACCCCTTATATTCGATGATTGGACGAATAAATATATTTCCCATATCCTGTTTATCGGGTCTTAGGCGTTAATAAAAATGTAGAGAGCGTTGGGGATAAATGGATAGGTAGAAATAGTATTACAAAAAATATTGTAAATCGTATTTATCAAGAACTTTTTGTTGAAATAGTGTAAAATTTTATCTCCCCACTCATTCAAAACATTCAAAAAACTTTAGAAGTAGTTTTTTATTTGAAATAGCGCATCTAATGTCATATTTACTGAAGTTAATTTTCATAGACTAAGATTGACTCTTAACTTTAGACTTACGTTATTTGAAGACCATAACTTGGAATACTCTATTTTAAATATATCGTTGAAGTATTATATTTCATTATTATGTCAACGCTAAATAATAAACATAAATTAATAAAATGACTCCTATTCTCAGTTAATACAAATATATTAATAATAACTTTTGTTTTTAATTATTTAAATTTACAATTTTGGCCAAAAGCACTGCTTTAATGAATACAACAAATATATAAACCATTAATCCCCTATTTCCCCTCGGTCATGAATGGCCAGGGTGGCCACACTATCAGCGTCAATAAATTAGAAGAACATACCTCACACCGCATTGTCAGGGTCTACCAGTGATAATAGCTTGAACCCGCGGACAGTTTTAGTACTGGCACTTTAGTACTGAGTAAAATATTTAAATAAAAGCTCAGCTGCTATATTTATTTATGTCAAATTTCGAATAGTTTTGCCTGTTTTTAGTTTTTGTTTAGGGGAGTAATGCCAACATTTAATTTTAATTACACCTGATGGTAAGTAAAGGCCTAAAATTTAATTTTACGTCCTCATCGAAGTGTTGGTATTTGGAAGCAAACTTTATCAAAGGCGTTATTGATAACCACATTAATCGTAAAGGTAGGTACACTAAAACCGGAAAAATATGCTCGGCTTTAACTAAGCCTCAAATCAAATATTATACTCATAACGTTTGATAAATAACACAACGGTGTTTTATTCCTTATTTTATTGTCTACACAACAAATTATTTATATTTATTCTAAGCCACTTGTATCGATTAAAAATCTAGGTTCACCAAAGACGGCCGCGCCGATTTTAACAGTCAAATAACACGTTTCATTTTAGTATGGACGTCTGGCCAGCACCTGTGCCAAAGAAAATAGTTGTGGAATACCATTATGAAAACACTGTTAATTAAATTGTTACTGTTAATTAAATTGTTACTTACTTTTCGTGCACATTAAGAAAAATTACTTGAATCGAAAATTACCACAGGTGATTGACGACGCCATTTTGAAGTCATATTTTTACTGACATACCTATATTTTTGATTGCTGCCTCGACGTAAAATATGATTTCCATAAAAAAACTACAAAAGAAAATTGAAATAATAAAATATTGTGTATTTTTGATAGATATTAGTAGTGGTGAAATCTCACTTCCGTACAATAAGTATGTTAACCTTTCAAGATCATCTCTCATTAACCGTTTTCTAACTTTTTGTTTTAAAACTCGTATGTTTCGAAGTAATAATATATTTTTTAAGTCTTTGTTGTTTTTTTATATATTCTAAGAACAAAAGACAAATCTCTATAACTTTGGAACACATTTTATTGAAAGATTGAGTACGTACATACAGTAAGTACTTCCGGCCATTTTTGCATAACTGTGGAGAGTTATGGCAATACCGTCGTTTTGTTTTTTCGTTTGTACACCTAAGTTACTGATTCAACTTTAAATGTTGTATTTTTGTTTGATTTGTGAATAATTTCCACAATCCTAAAATTTGGCACAGGTTGCGGCCAGGAATGCAACGGAACATTTCACTAGCAATTCTCGACGATTTTTTTGCAATCAAGAGCAAGCGAGTGGTTAAAAGTTACAAATAAGGAGATATAACAGTTTTTTTTTCTAAAGATAAATGAGTATAAACTTTAAAAACTTTGTAAGCACGGCAATGTTCTTTAGCAAGAAGTGGTTAAGCAGGGCATAGTTTATGTATGTTCAATTCGTAGCTTATAGACGCGAAAATAGGAATTAAACAGGAATTTTTTGCTTGGTGGTAGGATCCCTTCTGGGTCCGCCTGGCTAGCGACCACCCTTTATATAAAGTCTGCCGCCAAATGTTACCGCTCCGGCGGTAATGTGTTCCGGCAATATTGTATAAAGAGCCAGTTCCTTCCTAAACCCGTGTGCTTTCATCTTCGACCTCATCGTCACTTACCATCAGGTGAGATTGAGGTCAAACGCGGGTTTAGTCACTTATAAAAAAAAAATACTAATATTTACAAAATATCTGAGTATATCTTACATCTTAAAATACAGAAAAGTAACTAGTTAAATAAGTTAAAGATAGCTAAGAAGTGTTCTTTTAATTTTAAAACGATAATCTAATAATTAACTAGATACCTACGCTCTTCAGCAGGATATTTAACGGCATATTTAAATGCCTACTAAGTATACTTAATTTATTTTCTTGGTCAAAATCAACATCAAAGTCATCTAACTTATTGGCATGAGCTATAACCATTTTAGTACCTAGTTTTGTTGTTATAACGTCTATATAGCAACTAAAAGGTTATTTTACGCAGCACTTAAACAAACATACCTATATTCTATCCCTAGCTTTACAACTACCAAAATCTCAAACTTAATTAAAGAGTATTTCCATGTATATCTATTGCCATCAATTATAATAGATTTTAGTATCGATCACAAAAAAACTAATGATGCGTGTAACGAATGAAGACGCACGCGCATCATCTGTTCAAAGATTGACACGATTACGTCCACACTGTATGGCAGAAGACCTAACCTGAAGAAAAATATTAATTTGAACTTTAAACACAAACATAACTAAAGGAAATAAGTATAAATTTGTATATCTATGTCCGCACTCTATGACAGAAGACCTAGCCTGAAGAAAAACATTAATTTAAACTTTAAATACTAAGGTAACGAAGAAAAATAAGTCTAAATTTGTATAACTATGTGAAATGTTAAAAATCTGAATAGATACACACAGTCTTTCTTGTTAGTTTTTGTTTGAGAATTTGTGAAAAAGATCATAAGTATTACCGTAAGACCAACCGTATTATCATAAGTATATCATAAGTGTAACCGTTTATAGCGTACCGTACGGTATATTTGATTGATTTTTATTTACATTAGGTTTATGTCAATATTATTTAAATTGACAGCATATGGAATCCTGTATCCTGAATAATTGTATTTATTTTGTCTTGACATGATTTATTTATGAGCAACGCTGGATGAGGTCGGCGCGGGACCGAGCGACGTGGAGAAACTTGGGGGGGGGGGCAATTTCCAGCAGTGGACGTCTACAGGCTGTTGATTCTGATGATGATGTAATTCAAATAATTGTTATTTTATAGTTATTACTTACTTAAATACAATTATTGTTGTACTTTTTTCACATTATCGTTAGTTTCAAAAAATATATTATTACGTTAACACACTTTTTATATTTTATGCCACCAAACCAAAATTCAGCGCACAAGTAATGCCATCTCTGCCATTTTTATTTTTTACCATTTAACTAGAACAAAACTGCAAAATACTAAAAATGAATTGCAATTATGGTTTAATAAAGTTATGTCGTATCTTTCAACATATTAAGTATTTTATATCGAGGAAATCAAACTACTTGACCGTTCTCCTTGTTAATACAGATTAATACAGATCCTGTGCGAATATCAGAATGAAAAGAATATATTTTCTTTGTCTTTTTTAGCCTTGTGTCCGCAATTTTAGTAAAATTTAATTACCGTTAAGTGTAAAATAGATTCCGTATAAATATCGATCCTTACATACAGTCGTTTATAATATTAGAAGAGGACAATGTATTTAAAAATTGCTAATTAAATAACAAATCATACAACAACGTTTTGAGTAAAAAACTTTGAACATAGTTTCTTAAACTAGTAATAAACACAAAATTCTCAAAATTTCCATTAAAAATAATAAAATAATGGCATGGCTCATAAAATAAAATGCAGATCCAGGTCAAATAAAAAAAAAACAAAAGTACAGTGTTAACAATTTTATGACGTTCAAAAATTATAGAGGAATAAACATAACCCGAAATTTTGCGAGTCTTTAATAAGGGGTTAATGCACAAAGTTGCCAAACAAATTCTGATTGGATTTTTATTAACAGTCGTTTAAAATTACAGGAGCTGTTTTTGTGAGCTTCACTTAACTTTGTTGTACGTAAATGAAAATTAGTAATATTTTTTATCGAGTTTTAACTTTAGAGTGTTAAATTTAACAGTACATATAAATCTAAATTTTTGGTCATACATAAGAGACTTTCATTATTTATCCCTTATGACCAAAAATGTCGATCGTGTAAAACATTTTTTAAGTTTTTTTTTGGGAATTTTCTCTTTAGAGGAGACATATATTGTTAGTTCTCATTTATATATCATATTATGCAGTTTTATTCATTTTCAATGGCATTAAATGAGATAGCACTAGCAATTCGAATTTTTAAATCAAGCAGGAACTACAGTTTAAACACCTTCTACAACCCATTTAACCAGAATTGTTACTTACCTCTATATCTTTTTCTTTAGACAATTCAGGGATTCAAGGATTTCAGTAACAATGATTGAGAGGTGCCAGCCTCCACCTCCGCAGGTGGAGATTTAATTGACGTTTTTGTTAGCGATAGGCTGACCCCCTGTCATTGCAATAGTCTCTTTCCATCATTGTAATACCTCCAAAGTGAAACGAGACTTCAGATGGTCTTATAGCCTCTGTTATCCTGCCTAACCCATACGTGATATAGAGGTGAAGTTATGTATGTATGTAGGTGCTAGATTCAAATCTCAGCAATTTCGGATAGCAATTTTCCTTCTATCTCAGATCTACAACCCTAGGACTAGGGATACACCCTAGCTTCTCTGCATGGTTACAAGGTTATTCGACTACTGTACCTTAATCAATTATGCTATACATACAAATTCAACCGTTTTCCGGACTTCATTAACCTTCAAAAGCTGACGTAGGTTTATTCAGAATAGACAAAAATAAAAAAATACACAATTTATCTCGCCTTGTAATAAGTTATCTCATCCAATATTTTTTAACTATTATACCATCACACTCTTAAGAGGCCTTTAAGCTTACTTATACCAAATATTTTAGATAACTCATGCTATTAAAACTGTTAATTGCTTAACCTTTTGTGGTGTCAAAACATTATGGCTCCATCCATTGATTGACTATTGATTGCCCGTTGTCTATAATTAAACTAACCGACTACCTATATTAGTATTGATGCTGCATCAGTAAGATATTATGAAAATATTTCACTTTTTTATACTTTTTTAAATTTTATTGTTGTAGCTTAAAGGAGTTTGACTTGTTGAAGGTGCTCTGTAAATGTTCAAAGGGGTTTTAGGGGTTTTTTTAGAGAATTTGTTTTAATAGCCTTCTCTATCAGTAAAGATTCGATAGAAATGTTCATTATATACAGGGTCAATTTTTTGAAGATGAAAACATGAAAATTGATTTTTTTTTTTTTAATTCTTTTAAGTGGCCAAATTTTTTAGACTATTGAAAAATTGGGGCTTAACGTATTTCTTAACAGAAATAGTTGGAAGAACGCTTTTATTGCTAACTATTTAGTCGTAAATAACAGATTAAACTAAAATGTTGTTAACTTATGAGAATTATATAATATCAATTTACCTAACTAAAAAAAATTGTTTTCATAAATTGAATCCACACATTAACCTTCTCCTAAAATATTTTGATCGTCATAAAAAATACCCTATATATTATTAACACAGTCATAGCTATTGGCAATATGCTTGTTTGAAAGATGCCTTTGTTTGAAAACCAAAACCTATCTTATTACTACGATTTCATGGGATTTCATGGATTTCATGGGCCTTTTGAACAAGGGGTTTTGAATGTCTATTATTATAAAAAAAACTATATATTTGTTTTTATTTAAGCGAAAAATATAAAGTCTTTAATCCATTTGTTAATTTAAATGTAACTACGCTTTTAAAATGAATAAGTATTAAAAGTGACTAATATTAAAAAAAACTGTAGAACTTTTTCAGGTGCGCTTTTAAAAAATCGATCACTGCTGTATATCATTAATGTATTTGCAATATCATTCAGCTTCCAAATAATCAATAGTATAACAATTACAAATCCATTACCTGCCGTAAAATACCCTTGTCTCATAGCAATTTAATCAAAAACCTTTTAGCTCAAAAAAATATTCTTCGAAATGCATCTGATCGTGGGATCGGGCCTGAAATCGCCGGTTAATCAACACTTAATTACTAGTTTTAGAAATCAGATAGACAACGCCTTTTAAAAGGTTAAAGACTACTTGGTAAGAACATTTCATTGCTTTGGGTTAAACGCCTTTTTGTAACGGCTTTATTGTTATTAGGTCTAAGGATTAGAATCCTAGAAAATTATTCATAATTTTTTTATATACAGAAGGCAACACATCAAACTTTACATATACTGTCAATAAAATTAAATTGAATCTGAACTCTATGCCCTCGACATTAAGTTAAAATTGGTTGGGGAAATTGATCTGCTGCCTTCTGTACATATTTATGTTTTTTTTTACAAAACTCTTAACAAATAGTATAAATCTTAAAGTTGCAAAGGAGAAATAGAAATTCTAGAAAGTTTTCTCAAAATTACGACTTTATTTTAAAAATTCACCTAAAAAATAAAGTGCGCAGACTTTTTCCACCAACAGCAATTAGTTCCAAGCAATTTTAGCATTGAAGGATATTTAGGAAGTGAGAAAATTTGTATGATATGTGTATTTTTCGGAAAAATCAAAATAAAAACCCATTTAAAAAAATCTAAACTAATATCCACAGTTGTGAATACTTTCCGAACCCTGAATAAGATCTTTATTTAATGTCTAGAACTTACGAAACAACACTTACTTAAACTAAGCTAAGCCAATAAATTATGCAGCTAACTTATTACTTAGATAAATTAGCAATTACGAGAGTCATAATTTTAAAAGCAAAAATAGCACAGATTAATGTTAAGATGCAGTCATTAAAGAAGACCATTTGCAATGGCTTCTGTTACGCTTTTTTGTTAAGACGAAGTGCTTTCGATGTAAGTTGATAATGAATTGTCGATACGCATCTTTGTGCAGTTTTTATATACAGGGCGATGCAAAAAATGTGATGAGAAATTGCTTAGTCACGCGGTTTGTTACACCTTGCTCGCTACACTAATTTTGCATTGAATTGAGTTTTATTGTCATCTTAAGTTCCAATAGATTATAAGCTGGATTTTTTCTAGTTTAAAAGTTGACGTTTTTTGATAAAGTAAGTTTTGTGTACTACAGAATTTATTGTTTTTGGTACTTAATATTTTAAATAGACGAATAAATAAAACATAATTTGCAAATGAAATATTTACAATACCGTTTGTAATTGAGTCTTATCTGTACCTTTTAAATGCAGAAAGAAATAAAACACAATTTATAAATTATATAATAGTATATTATGTAATAAGTGTGAAAAACGTCGTATACAACTCGTGAGCGTTGCTAATTACAGTCGAGGCTGTGATTTGAGCCCGAGCCGCAGGCGAGGGCTTAATAATGAGCCGAGACTGTAATTAGCAACGCTCACGAGTTATATACGACGTTTTTCTACACACTTGTGAGTAAAAGACAGACATACGTGGTCATAAAATAACAAACACACTTGATAACAAAGCTGTGAATTGTGATTGAAAAATGGCGCCGAACCTCGCGCATGCGCGTAGGTTTTTTTTCTGCCAAATGTGTCAATGTCTGTATAGCATATACAGCCTATTTTACGTGAAAATGTTTAATTTGGAGTGTTAAATGCAAATATTTTAATATTTTATAACAAATTATTGTAAATTGTGAACAATTTGTTTGATATAGGTACATATTTGTTTTACTAATATAAGGCGCCAACATTTAAAAATGTATATGGATTTGAAGTGGTATAAAACCTCTTTGTTGTTTCTGAAAAAAATTAATGTATAACCCGGATCAATAAAATATGTCTGTTTACTCGCATGTAATTTGCACAAAGGTACAATTCAACTTTGTAGGATTCATTATATTATGCACTAGGGTATAATATATTATGCACGCGTGACTTATAGCCCAGTTTATAGTTCTAAATTCAATAGAATAAGGCTCACTTTACGAGCAAGTGTGTTGAAAATTATATTAAACACTTTTCGTCATACTTTAAGGTAAATTTTTACCAACCTAAACAAAACAAACAATTTAAACTGAGTTAATAAATTTAACAATATTAACTTGAGCCTAAAATCAAAACACCCAGTATATTTAAACATCATGAACAAACTACTTAAGGCCTGTCAAAAAGACGTAGTGGATCTGTCAATCAAACGAAGCCACGGGTAAAAGAATATCGCCAATTACAGCACCTTTAATGGGTTTTGCTTGTACTAAGATTACAAAATATTTTGCAGTGGTAACTTTTTTTGGTTTGAAAATGGAACTTGCTACTAGACTCATTTATCCTTTCTTGTGGTTGTTTAATTTTATTATTTTTTCAAAAAACACAGCTCTTACTTAATACTTTTTTGACGAATTTTCCAAATGTAGAATTAAAGTAAAGTAAATATGAAATGATTAATGAATAAAGTTTAGGAGATAATTATATTTATTATTTATGGTATTAGAAAGTAAGCTTTGAAATTACAAAAATAGGTGTTTTTTTATTTGTGTTGATGGTTTAACACTATCTGCCTCAGACGATGTAGATCGCGGGTTCAATTTCCAATTTTGTGTACATACATACATGAAGATGTATTATGTATGTCTGTTAGAAAAAAATTGTTTAGGTACATTCATAGTCTAGTATCTTCAAAACGAGACATGAACGATCTGAGCGATTACACATATAAAAAAAATTCATTGCTCATATTTTTAACACAAAATATTTTTCAAACCAATGTTAAAATAAGCAGTAGGTATATCAGCTTTTTTATATATTATTTTTATTTATATTCAGGCAGTTCCGATGAAATAAGTTGTAAAAGTATTAATGGAGCGAAAAATACGCTAAAAATAAATTAATAAACAATAATACATTTTCACAACAGTCGCTCGTGACCACGATAAATCCATTTAAAATATGATTTTTTAAGATTACAAATTTTGAAAATCTTAGACAAATTCTTTCCCCTGTATATAAGTCATATATTCTTAAAAGGTATATAAATAATTTATTTTTCTAGAGAAGCATTATCTCCATACCCTCAAAGAACCCGATAAGATCAAACAAAACTATAAAGGAACAATTACCGCAGTTAAATTAAAAACAGTGGTTGTCAAAAATACCAAACATAACACATTGAAGGACGTTTTGACATGAACAAAAAATATTAATTATAGACCAAGAGTAAAATACCATATCTTACGTAATAGGCAAAAACCGTAGCCGAAAAAACAATGAATTAAATACTAGGTTTGGGTTTATGAAAATTATAGTGGTTAACTAAAAGAAGCGATATGTAATCATAAAATTTAGTGTATACTAACATCTGTATGTCAGGGATGACGTTTTTGACAGTTACACGAACAGTGGTTTAACTGTAACGCATCGATGAAAGTTTTTTTTTTCGATTTGCGGTGTTTTAAATGGGATACATGTTCAGTTCTAACGCAGAACATTGAATTGGATGAATTCAATACATTTACTGACACATCTATGAAATACAGGTAAAATTTCACGTAAAATGATAATGTAGCCCCTAATCTTAAACTTAATCACAGCTCCTATTTTTATCAGCAGGGCTATTCGTGTACGACGAGCTCATCGACGAGATGGCAAAGTTTTCTTTGTCGAGATCACAGATGTAACATTTAGCAGAATACCAAAACCTTAAGAAAATTGTCAAACAGTACGATGAATAACAGTTCCTACTCACGCGGTGATCAGTGATGAGTGCTGGTACAATACTCATAAGTGAATACCAATTATGTCCCTCGTCGCTCTTGTATCGATGAACTCGAAGTTGTCCTGCTGGAATATATCCCGTTATTGACGTCAATCATAAAAGCTGTCTTATGAGAATGATTTTAAAATGGAATTCATTCATTCAGAAGATTCTGGCTTCTTAGACGACTCCTAAAAACACGAAGTCTAATTTAGTGTCCAAAAATTAAAAGGAAATAATTAATCGTTTGATAACAAACCATATACAGGGTTGATTTTTCGTCACCAGCCAAATTTAATTGTTAGTTTCTTTGTTATGATAAAAACGTACCTGCATGTTTATTTTAGCGTCGCTCAGTACAAAAAAGTAGAAATATGGAACCACAAACTTTTTCAAAAATAGTCGCTGTTGATGAACATAGCTTCTACGACGCGGTATTTCATTGATAATACTACGAATTAGTACTACAAGATGTTTTGTAGTATCGCGAAGTCATCTTTATTTTAATGGTAATTTAGAGTGACCAAGCTTTGCTTAATATGTTAGCGGATATATTATTTTCCGTGTTAAAAAAAATTAAACCTTTTTCTTGCAAAAATCGTTTCTATAAATGATAATTATTGTGTAAAAAAATTGGCCAGTGATTAGAAATCAACCCTGTATATTACAATTCAAGATTACTTTAACCCACCTTAAAATTTCTCCCTGAAGCAGTAGATAAAAAGTTTCAATTTCCAAATTTACACGTTAAGGGTTGGCGTTAATAATTGACAACTCCAATTAAAAACTATTAATTGGACTTTGTTTTTTCCTACAACTAAGAATCCTGACGGGATCCTTTGTCTAAAAATCGGTCCGATTGATGTTTTTACAAGGTCAATAAACAGTGATTTGATTTGATCATATAATTAACAAGAAAAGGATTCGTCAGTTACTGAATTATCGATTTATTTTATTGAATGCGTTACATCCTTTTTTTTAATCGGGGTTGCCTTCTTCAGTTTTAAACTATGGTTAAGGCCTACCTGCCTCAAGTTCCTATTAAGGTACAGTTTTAATTGATTTAAGACTATCAAGAGTTAGAATTAGTTTTAGTTTAGTGTAGCTCCTTGTTGTGAAGTTTTCTTTGTCTCCTCTTTCAACGGTATGAATAACTCTAGTATGTTGTAAAGAAAATTCTCAAAGGTCCGTTTCAGTCCAGTTTTAGAATGATTTATTTAATAGTTCGGCGTTAGATTAAAAATCATAGATTCTTTTTGATTCGGGTCACTAAATGTAATTCATAAATAATAGATGGAACCGACTAGCCAACTATTTAGCCCCAAAATGCTTTACCTAATGAGCTTGTGAACTGTAGACTATATCGAGATACTAAGTAGGTCGAACTCTAGAGAATATCTCAACTGCAGCTAGAATAGGAAAAGTAATTCTTTTTTACTTACTTAAAAACAGCACCAAGTAATTTAATACTCATTTATATTTTCAGTAATTTTATCGCTTGCAATTAACGAAAAGGCGCTAAGGCCATCAAATTTTTGGTTCATTACTAATCTGTATTTGTATTTTAATGTCATCATTTAATGTAATTTCTCCTCTGTAACCATGTTGGTGTACAATAAAGTGTTTATTATTATTATTATGTATTCTTACAGCTACACGCCTTAATAATAATAATAATTATTATTAATAATAATAATTATTATTATTATTATTAATCTATACTATTTCTCTATTCGACGTAAAACTACACTAGAAAATAACATTTTATAAAGTTGAAACTGCAAAAAGTTTATCTATAGCGCCATTAATTTCATCTCAGAGGTGGTCATCCTAACCCATGGGTGATAAGATTTTTTATAAGTAATGTTTGGACAAGTTCTCTTTATGTGTTGTTTGGACATGTGGGCCTTTATCTAAATTACGTTTTAGAAGCAAGAAACACATCGCCACGAGTCGAGAGCGAGATTAGAAACGGTATTTTAGTTTGGACAACTTTATTTCATTTGGTAGTATCAGGTTTCTATTATTAGTTTGATAAATTTTCAGACGTTGATTTTTAGTTTTTTTTTTTGCAGCACAAGTACGAGTATAATTTCCATGAAGTATTCAGTCGTGAGAAGGTCCTACTAGAAGATAATAGTTTTACTGCGGATATGATGAAATGGTTATTAAAAGAATAGCCTTAGTAGACTAAAGAATAGCTCTCACTCGTACTATTTAAAAGAAAACGTTAAAGCACTAGCTACACTAATAGATTTAGCAGTAGAATGGTATCTTCATTATAAATCAAAACCCTTATACACTCATACTAGTGATAGATCGTTCTCAAAGCTACTCCTTCAAGAGGAGGATTATGAAGACACTGCAAAGTTATTAAGAAAATATTCTATAGAGAATTATAACTCTAAATCTTATGAACAAGCTCCTTCCAAAAAACGAATCTCTGTCTAATAACAAATTAATAACACAAATACGTCAATAATAAAACAAAAAACACCTGATACAAACCCAAAAAAAAATCACTTAACAATAAAATATCACCAAATACCTACCAAATTTTTTCAATAGCTGTAAAAACAAATTAATTTCGATAATCAGGACCAGCGTACGCGCATACATCACAAAGACAGCGGTCCCCACAGATAAGGCGAAAGTGTCCGAGTGATATATGCGGGTGAATCACAAGAGAACACCGAAATTATTTTAGTAATACAAGTTTAGGTGCAGATTAATAAAAATGTATTTGATTTTTTTAAATATAGCTGTGTTATAGCCACTGATAATATAGCTGAAATAATGTTTTTTGAAGTAGACAAAAGAAAATTGTAAGCTACGTGCGCAGTTTGGTAGTGAAAATCTATACGTTTTGGCATTGGCAAATTTAGCGCGAAAGAAACTTTTTTTGAGTCGAGATCTTAGTTATATGATTTTACTTTATTGAATCTTAACTTAAGTGCTCTATATATTTGACTAGCCACTGCGCGCGGTTTTACCCGCGTAACTTTTGATTCCGTGGGAATTTCGGGATAAAATATAGCCTATAACCTTTCTCAAGAGTTGGGCTATCAAATGCAAAAAGAATTTTTTAAATCCCACTTGTAGTTTCTGAGATTAGCGCGTTCAAACAAACAAACTCTTCAGCTTTATTGTACTACATTAGTACAGATTATTTCTAAAGTTCAGTGACGCTGATGTGATTGATGAGTTTAAGTTACCAAATAACTGCAAAAAAACATTAAAATTTAGTTTTGGCGAAAAATCTTTACTCTGTTTTAAAAATATTTTTAAATTAATTAACATGGAAACACTTTCTTCTAGCAAAATTTTCGCTTATTTAAAAGAATGACGCGAATCTTGGGTTTCACCTTCACTAACAATCAAGTGAGATTACGATAACATTTGGATTCAGTCACCAAAATAACAATTGTACTTGTCAATTCACAAACAGTAAGGTAATCTCCTTTAAACCGGCTCAGGTGCCCCTGAACACAATATTTGTATTTATAATTTCTGGTCTTATAGCACTAACGATAGCCTACATTTTTGGCCACAATTCCTTAACCTTATAGAATTGGAAACTATACAATTTTCTTGAAGGATCTCGTAACAATTAAAGCAAGATAAATCCGGTGCTATTTACGGTGCTGCCTCCATATCTGAAACACATCATCACACAATATCTATAGGAAAAACTTAATAACAAAAATATGTTTAGAAAAGCACAATAATGCAATGGTGTTGAAATTGAAAAGCCTTGATTTTCGGAATCTGAGATTAAATTTTAAGAATTGCGAAAATAAATATTCGAGTATAAAACCAAAAATGGGAAATACTTGCTATTTCATAAAAAATATCATGGGAAGTTTTTTTAAATGTCCAGTGGTCAAGATTTCCGATTCCAGAGTAAACTAATTTAAATCAGATTCACATAAAGGATAAATAAATAATTAGGTTTGGTGACTTTCATCTCAAGAGAACCACAGACAGTAAACCTAGAACTAAACAAATATTAAAAATAACAAGGTTTTTACCTCTAAAGATTTGTCAAATAAATCATTAAAAATCATTGAACAGATAAAAATACATTAAAACTATGAAGACATCTTAGATGAAAATGACAAATGAAGCTATTTCAATGACATACAGAGTCAAAAAATAATGTTATTTCATGTGTGGGTGTTCAGCGTATTATTTAATATAGATATGTAAACTTAGACGAATCTATTAATAATGATTAATTGAATTTGACTTACGAGAGATTGACCTTTGCTGCAAGGGAATCTTAGGCTAGGAGTCGGAGTTAAAAACCTTTTACGATTAATAAAATAGAGAGTACTGTCGCGGGCTACGCTTGTAGTGAACTGTTTTAAACACAGAAACTGGATGAGAATTTAATATCGACATATAATACATACATACATACATATCTTCACGCCTTTATCCCTTATGGGGTAGGCAGAACAACAGAGGCTTTAAAACCATCTGATGTCACATTTGACGAATTTGGAGGTATTATAATGATGGAGAGAGCCTATTGTAGTGACAGGGAGTCAGCCCATCGCCCACAAAATCGCTCATAAAACCTCGGTCCCTTAACTGACTTTTACAGTATGCCCGGGAAGAGAAGCAGCTGGTACATTCGATGTTTTTCTTTCGCTCCCAGTCCAGCATGGCTTTGGACAGCCAAATATTATCGATATATTATTCTATATATTCATATCTACTATTTATCCACCAACCACATTGTGTGAGTATAATCCGACAGAAGCAGAAGATAGGTAGACAGGATTATAAAATCCAACGGCACGGAAGGTTGAAAGATGAAGCACATCAACCGTTACAAAACTGTCAAATTTCCCCCAAAACAATTTTAAGAAATAATCTTATGGCGTATAGGAAAACTATGATCGTATGATACAAAGGTAGGTTTTGTGTCACTAAAATTTAACCTCAACGCTTGGCTTACAACCAACTGTTTCTGGCTATATACCTATAGATACATATATAAAAAATCGATATTGAATATAAAATCCATTAGCCAAGGTTTTTTATTTAATGTTTTTATTATTCATTCGGTAGTTTCTTTTAAATTAGGTATATGACAATGGAAAAATTACTTACAAGCTTTTGCAATTTGGTTGTGTTAAAACCAATTTATTATTTTTATATTGACATTTGCCATATAAAATGCTTGATATTATGTTACTTTGTTGTTTTCGAGAAATCAAAATAGTATCTTATGATTTTATCTTGAGTTTTCGCTTTTCATTGTAATAAAGAAATACGTTTTTATCTTTGATTTATCACGTTTAACATATAATACATTTTTTTCTAGACGTTTTGGTACCTTTAGCTTACTGAACACGGTACTCACTCAGACAAGTTGAGCCTGATTATGGAATATCAGAAACTAAATAAGTATTAATGCTTACTTTTAGTTCAAGAATCCGCAGATTGAAATCATCATCGTTCGATTTCCTAGTATTTTCTAAAGGAGAAATCTCCTATAATGAGCAAGTGTTTAATATAAGAAGAATCATTTCAAACCAAAAACATTTGGTTGTTCAAAGCTGATATTTGGTATAAAGATATCTACAGTTAACATCAATGGTCAAATATATGAAATAAATTATTGCATATTGGAACCATAGACTATTTTTAACAAAGCACTATTTTCAACTTATCCAAGAGACCCACCTTTAATGGAGAAGCTTCTATGTATATAAATATTATCATTTGAGAGAAGAAGTCTAGCGTTTCACCACAGAAAAACGAAATAATCAAATCATAAGTTCTCAAGTCTTACACCAGTCAGTCTTTCAATAGATTCATCATCATCATCACAAGTATTTGTAATGAGCCCACTGCAGGGCATGAGTCTCTCCAATAGGTGACGAGGAGGTATAGGCCATAATCCACCAAGCTGGCCCAGGGCTCGGTGGTGGATGCCAGAATTTTTAGGACGCCAAAATGGCTTCTGACAAACCCTAACGACTACTGTATACAAGTATACAGCACTCGGGACCGACTGCTTAACGTGCCGTCCGAAGCACGGAAAGTCGTCGTAAGAAATTAATGGTCGGCGCTCACCCATCCAAGTACCGGCCGCGCCGAACGTTGCTTAACCTGTGATATCGTATGATACACACAGTAACCACGGCGCCACGACGACTTCCGTATGATACACACGTATGATTCAATAGATTAGATTATACTTCAGGAAAAATTCAGGCCAAATCATCATGATCATTCAGCCAGGAGACGCCCACTACTGGACAAAGGGCTCCCCCAAGGTTCTCCACACCGATCGGTCCTGCACTGCTCACATCCATCGGTTCCCAACGACTCAGACCAAATCGTAGGTCCATCTTACGCTGCCTCTCCAAGTACGTGGTCGCCACTACCACTTTGGCGTTGGGGTAAACCTATCTGCCTCAGACGCCATTGGTTGCGGGTTCGATCCCCGCACGGAACCAGAAAAAAAAATGTTCCATGTCTGGGTGTTTATCTATTTATGTATTCATATTCTAAGTTCCCCCCTAGTTCGCTATATGGTATCCCATAGAAGTCGTCGTGGCGCCGTGGTTACTGTGTGTATCATACGATATCACAGGTTAAGCAACGTTCGGCGCGGTCGGTACTTGGATGGGTGACCGCCGACCATTCATATCTCACGACGACTTCTGTGATTCGGAGGACACGTTAAGCAGTCGGTCCCGGGTGCTGTATATTTGTATACAGTAGTCGTTAGGGTTTGTCAGAAGCCATCTAGGCGCCCTAAAAAATTCTGGCATCCACCACCTAGCACTGGGCCAGCTTGGTGGATTATGGCCTATACCTCCTCTTCACCCAGGGGAGAGACTCATGCCCTGCAGTGGGCTCATTACAAAGAGTTGTGATGATGATGATGATGAACACAAGCTATGTTTACTTTGGGGCCATGTAGTTGGTGTGATTGTCTGGGGATTTTATTTATTATTTATTTATTTACTAAAGAACTTTACTATCCCAACGGCCTTCCCTTCTGCAAGCTATGTGCCCTGCCCTTCCTATTGCCACTTCAACTTTGTAACTCATCTGTCTAGATCAGTAACTTTGTGCTTGTTTACTATACGAAGGCAAAAATTCCTGAAAATGTTGCTAAATTGCACTGAAAATAAAACCTTGAAATCACAGTCAAACGTGGTCTTCGAATTTACTCAACTTTAGATTCTAATCTACATTTTTTCAAATCACTATATTTAAAAACAATTAAAATTTCAACAACCGCAATTATTTCTTTCGTATTATTAAAAAACTCAACCAATTTAATTCTACACAAATCCTTCACAACATATTCAAAATAAACCATCCTAAATAATATGCAGTGTTAACACGCATAATCTCAATAAAACAGCATAAAAACGGCATTATTCAAATTCTGTCCTAAGGCATATTGTAGGCTGTAATCACCCAACCCGCTATGACTGATCACATCATGTCCTTTAGCTACTGGTCTTAACATGATTTATAACTAAAACAACACATCTCAGTTATTTCAGCAAACCCCAATATGCTTTATTCCTTGAAAATACAATCTATTTTAGGATGACAATAGATTAGCGTGGGCCGTAAATGGCTACCGGGCTTGCTTTGAAGTCACGTGACAAAGCAGACGGTTAACATGCCAGGAACAATTTTGTTTTGAATCAATTATTTAGTTCTGTTCGTAATTTAAAAGTGATGTATTGTAATCATCATTGTATTCAGATGTTCTTTTATTTCAGAGATCGGATTAGTTTTTATATTACTCTTTTAATAACTTAGGTTACCTTTTTTATATTTGTACATATGGTTTATATTAGATTAATATACATATTTCACATAAAATTAATACTAAGATCTAGCATAGAATAATTTTGGCTACATTAATTTCTTTTGACATTCATTATTATTATTTTTTTGTTTACAGTTATTTAACTTATGATATTTTAATTTTATACCTACGTGTGTGTGAAATTCTCTAATCTATGGAACCTTTGTTTTCTGAAATAAATGAATATTATTATTATTATAATAACACCTCGTTTAAGTTCAATCTTACCTGATGGCAGATGAAATTGAAGATCAGCTCCAGAGATCAGATCAGATCCAGAACAGCAACAGTTCAGGAATAGCATGGCCTCTTTTTGGCAAGTAGAGTTTAAATGAAAGTAATATTCGAGGCTTAGGAAAAAACAACATTATTTTGGCTAGTATTTTTTAAAATCCAATGCACAATAAGGTAGGTGGTGGGAATCAATGAAAAAACTAGTGTAATTTAAGCAACAAGTTAAGGGGGCTAAATATTCAATACAACCTTTAAAAAAGGTTCAGTCACACATTAAAATTCCTTTTCTTTATTGAATCCGTGACCTAAAATATTTTGTTTAATGTAATGAAACGTGAAAAGTTTAAGTTAGAAAGATTTATTATATTTACTAAAGGAAAAAATCGAAGGTATGATTTAAATAGTAGCGCCCACAAAACTTACAGATTAAATCCCCTTAATATTTTCATCCATCCGTCCTACGAGAGCAAAAAGTATAAATTCATTGAGCATTCTCCAGAGGGATTTAATAAAGCTTTGTATCGATCGTTCGATACGATTTGATTTGGTGGGAAATTATGATAATATGTCGCGTGGAACAATGGGAGGCGGCGACGTTGGAGGGGGGGTACGTGCCGTCGTGCGCCGCGCCGGCGCATGAGCTGGGCTATTGTCAGTTTGTCTAGAATATTTTAATATTTTTGTTAATTAATGAACATAAGTATTATATGCATTAAATTCAAACATACTTGTATACAGTAAGCGTCAGGGTTTGTCAGGGAAGTCACTTTGGGCCCCATGAAAATTTTAGATATCCACTGATCAGCACTGGGCCTCTAAAACCTAATCCTTTTCTGGGATTGAAACTTCCTCGTCATTTGATGGAGAGCCTCGTCACTCTGCAGTAAGCTCACATAAAAGAGATGATATGATGATCTTTCATAATCACAATAAAATGATTACCCTTTGTAATCAGTACACAGCAGTACCATGAGCAGTATCATGAGCAGTACCATGATACTGCTCATGGTACATGTTTTAGACCTTAATCACCCAAGCTGATTGTGACTATTAAAACTTTATTTATGACAAAAGTGTTGAAATAACTACAGTTCGATTTGGGAACAACCCAGCGTTGGTATTCGACCAATACACAATGACAATATTGGCGCATCACAGACTGTACTCAACAGAATAATCTCAAGATTAAACATTACATGTGCCGTATACATATTTAGTTTTATTTTGTTACCCTGATAATTTATTTCGTATCGAATTGAAAGCCTTAATTCTTAAGGCGGAATTAAGTAACTTTGAGTTTGGGTAATAAATTACCTACAGGATTTTTAACGACTTGTTGTAATGTTAGAAGTTGTTATAAAGATTCAAATAATTATCCAATTTTCCTTTAAGTATTTTAATTTAATGATTACTAGAGTAGAGTAAACAGTTAGTTTATAGGAAAGAGTTAAAGTAAATAAGAGCAAGGTCACTCAGTACAAACAGACATACAATCCTACTAAAATTACGATTTACCACTGTTAAACATAGAATTTATCTTTAAAACAACCTCAAACTAGTCGTTCTTAAGAACAAAAATCCATGTGACAATAAATTCGATTACACTTACTTGTACATCGATGTAGTAGGTATTATGACAGCTCTACATTAGCGACCATAGTTAGTGAACATGATTCGATTTTTTATTTATACTAGCAATTTCTTTTTGTACAAAACATTTAGGTACCTTCATCGATGGCGTTGCCAGTGAAATATCTTTGCTTTTACTTTTAATTACCAAATTCGCAATCATTTCCCTTCGTCTCTATCAGCAGAGCCTTCAGTTGCGAGAAGGTTATCAGGCCATAAACCACCATGGATCAAATTCGAGGTGCTGAATAATTTTCTACCAAAACCATGTCATCACTGCATGCAATAAACACAAATCTGCAGTGCTAGCACGGATCTTTTGTCGATCGTAAGTTTACGAATGCTCGTATAGTATGGAGACGGTTTTGCAAGCAATAATTGAAATCTATCCATTGCCGCACGGTCAGCTTAAATAAATGTGTTCCTTGTTAATTTTGAATGTTTGTTAACAGGTTCTACTCTTAAATAACTGTAAAATAAAAAATTACATTGTTACTAAAAACTTGCAACCGACTCCATACTATACGAGCATTCGTAAACTTACGATCGACAAAAGACCCGTGCTAGCACTGCTGGATCAAATACTATAGGTGAAGCACGAAGGTCATCATAATAAAAAAAACAGTCAGTACTCAGCCATTCTTATACCTAGCCGAACGAAGCTATACCTACTATATGTTACAAAGAAGCATCTAAACCAAGAAGATTTTCTCTCCTTTAATCTTCTTAATTTTATTCAAAACATACAAAAGATTCATTAAAAATCAAACAAAAGAACAGCGAATGGTTCAATTCCTGCAGTATTCGCAATTCTGCCCGAGTATGTAGCACGAGCATAACAGATGATAGCGAATGAAATGCCATTAGACATTTAAGTTACACGGCTATATATTTAAAGGCTTGCTCTTATGGGACGGTTTGTGACCTTATGCTAAGTGTCGCCATAGCCGCTACGAGTTGGTGAAAGATTGCGCCTTAACCTTAGGGATGTTATATTATGTGAACCTGCTTATCGATATTTTTGTGTTAATTCCGAATGCTATGCTCGTAGACTGAGATGCAGACGGAGGTGATATTTAAAAAATAATAAATAAATAAATATTTCTGACACTCACACAGCATTATCAAGCCCAAATTAAGTTTCTTAAAGAACTTGTGTTATGGATACTAAATAACTGATATACTTAAGAAATACCTATATAAACATACATATTGAATAAATACATATTTTTTATTAGAATAAACTTAAATAAACATATAAACATCCATGGCTTGACGACTAATATCTGTGTTCATCACACAAATATCCGCCGCCGCCGGGATTCAAACCGAGGACCTCCGGCAAATTTGTAACTATCATTTGTAATTATCATTTATACTGTAAATGCTATGAACGCGATATATACATAGTTTCACGTCTGTATCCCTTGTGGGGTAGGCAGAACACCAGACCCTATAACACCATCTTATGTCACATTTGACAAATTTGGAGGTATTATAATAATGAAGAGAGACTATTGCAGTGACAGGTGGTCAGCCTATCGCCCGCAAAAACGCCAATAAAACCTCGAAGTATTCATATTAAATATTAAAATAGTAAACAATCATTTGAATTGGAATATTTTTATCCGTTTTTTACTGTACCATATTTTGAACCATATTTTTTTTTATTATTCGTACTTTTTGCCATCAATCAAATTTAAATATATATATATATAGACACAGTATTAACAGTAAAAAACGGATAAAAATATTCCAATTTAAATTATTGTTTACTATTTTAATATTTTATATGAATAAAAAAGTACAACAACTCCTACGAAATGTTATAAATACACAAAAAGACACTAAATCCCATCGATATCGATAAGTTCGGCCGGCATCTCTACCCGGCCGCCCACGCGGGTCGATCGGCCTGCGTCCGCGCCGCCCGCGTGTGCGCATGACATGCCATCGTCGATCCCTGCGCCATCCAATGTCGCAGATGTGCAAGCTTTGAGGAAATTGCTTAAATAAACCATGCTGAAAACAGTCTTTATAAATACGAGCGTAATATGATAACTGGACTTTGTTATAAGGTGGAGTTTGAAAATGTAGTTACGACAGATGTAGATGTATAAAGTATAAAGTAAGTAAAGTAGATGTACCTACTTTAGATATTTTAAATTACAAACATATATGGAACCTTAAATGGTTAAATGATAAAAAGGTCTATAAGGGAGCACAGATCTGAACAGATCTAGAAATTAACTGCATATTTATAAGCAATGATATTTAAAGGGTGATAGCCAAAAGAACTTCTACAGCAAAGTATGAGTTATTTCCCCTATCGTGTCCTAAGCCGATTAACATCAGATCAGAATACTACATTTTCCAATCCAAATTTATTTTGACATCCGACACACACGCCAACGCGATCTATGAATCGGCCACCAGCGATAATTTCATATTGGATCATAATAGATGAAAATACGCGGAAATGCGTGGGTGCAAATAACCATAACAAAAGTATAATAAGCCGTTCACGTTTAGGGTTACCATCTAACCAGCGTTTAAGCCTGTCTTCTAAACATTTTCTATTACTGACCGAATCCACATGATGTTGAGTGACTATCGTGTGCTACGCAATACGTAAGGGATTCCACTACCAAGCTATGGTTGATGGAATATGTCATCTTTTACAAAGAGCTTTTAATCAGGGGCAGAGAACTGTACACTACTAAAATAAAAATAAGTATTTTTAATATTTTAAATTGTTGTGCTAGATTTAAGACACCCTTTATAACATTTTGAGACAATATTATCACTACGTAAAAACCTTCATTCGCTAGTGTTATTCTTGATGCAACTTTTTTTGGTCATAAAAACAGTTGATGGATTAATATGGTACAATATGGTACGTCTTTGATGTAAAAAAGCACTTTTTTCGCGCTAGCATAAACTGCAGATCAATTGAATGAAAAACATATATTTATACTAGTTATTAAAACATGCAGGCTTTCTTTTATCATATACCATACAAAGTACATACTCGTAAGATTCAACATAGGATACTGCGCAATATACGGATCAAATCTTATACATTTACAGGCCATCAGTTATTGCTATCCTTTATAATTACAATTTCACTTCACGCCTGTATGGGGTAGGCAGAACACCAGAGGCTACTTACTATAAAACCATCTGATGACACGTTTGACAAATTTGGAGGTATAATAATGAGGGAGAGTCCCAAAAACGCCAATAAAACCTCTGTACCTTAACTGACTTTTACAGTATGCCCGGGCAGAGAAGCAGCTGGCACAAGCTGGCGCATGCTGGTCTGTGAGCAAAAGAAAAACATAGAAACCCTTATAACTTGGTAAGTTAAATTCATCACTTAATTAATCTTAAAGAGAGACAATTTTATTTGAATGTATATAATAAATTGATAAATTAAGTCTATTTTGGTTTCTGAAAATATGGTAACCCTGCATTATATAAGTATGTACACATAACTTTGTGGCAGATCCGCTACAACTTATAATTTAGTCGTGACCACGAGCAAATTGTACCTAAATGCTTCGACCACATGAAATGTTTAATTGCTTGCAGACACGTGCGAATTGTATTTCAATTTTAACTTTAGATATTTACTTAGTTTAATTATAATTGTTTTATTTTTTACATTGGCTATACAAATTTATAACTAAGTTATAATTAAGTTACTTAACTAGTTAAGTAAGACACAGATCTATAAAAAACTTTCTTAAATATAATTCGCAGTAGGTTAGGTATCAAAATGACTCTTACATAATAAGTACAATTGAAATGTTAAGTCGATCTTTTTCAAAGGACAACCATTTTTTAAGAATTTTTTGCTATTTAGAAAACAACACAGAGGCCGCACATACCGCAAATTCTTCGAGACAACCTTAAAATTTTATAATAGGTTTTTTAAATATAAAACATGTAAACACAGATTAATTGTCTTAATTTTTAACAATAAACGTGCTAAACATATTGAATTAATAGACTTTAATATACTTCAAAAATAATAAAACACTTAAATCTCTGTTTGGCGTATTTCTCTGACTCATTTCGAAAAGTTAATTTCAATTAATATCGTAATAAACCTATGTTAATAACTTATGTAAGTTCTGATTGACAATAAAGAGTTTTTTTTTTGTATTAAATATTTTTTTTTATTTCAGACAAACACGTGTTACAAATTGTTTTTATACTAGAATGTATATTTGTATGATACAGTATATGTATAGGTATATGAGTTAGTTACAAAATCGATGAATGCATAAAGATTTATGTGGTCAATCAGTCGCAGTCAATCACTGAGATGAGTCCATGCGGTTGAGGAGATGAGCGAAACGCCATGAAATACCATGAAATCGACTTTCCAAGTTTTATGAGTATGCAATGTTGCGGGCGACCTGATTTCGTAATCATGCCGAGAATGAATGAAATGCAGAAGGTTTCGTTTAATTTCTTACTCTATTAGTTTGGTTATTTGATTAGGTTCCCAGTATGTCATGTTCGTATTGTGCGTCCATAGCTCATTGCATCTGCTATGTAAGCAATTTGGTTGTGGCATGACTTTGGCTTTCACAATTAGCTGTCGTTTGTTTTGTTTCATGTCACGGTCAATTTGTACTGTACCTATTTGTATTAATTTGATAATTCTGACTGAAAAAGAGTGCCAAGAGTTTATTTCCGCCGGCTTTTTTTGTCTCTTAGTCTACTGTAATATCTTATTTAACAACTATCAACAACTAGTTAAAGCCGAAGTATGTGATGACTGACTTCATCAAGTGTTTTGTGAAATTCCTAAGATGAATAAAACTTTTAGAATTTTGGTTTATTACGAAATTAATTTTTCGAAATGAGTCAGAGAAATAGATAATTCAAATATGTATAACACGAATATGGACGATATAGGCCTTACTTAGTACCTAGATTTATTTTTAAGATTTAAGCTTAAGCGGTAAGTGACTGGCGAATGTGCTGTCGATTGCTAGTTACACTACTGATTTTAAAATTTATTTTCTTTAATGATACATTCACACGCTTTTGCGAAAAGCACTATCCGCCTCAGACACTTTTATAGGAAAGCTCACAAACGCAGTCAAAAAACACATTTATCACATGTATCTTGAAGAGTTATTATTGATTTACCTGGACGAGATCCTTTACTATTAAGCGTGCCCTTCGAAGCATGGACATCATGATACAATAATAGTCGGTGATCACCTGGTCAAGTGCTAACCGAAGCTGCAGTGCGATCACAGAACTTTATCGAATCGTATATTAACGAATGTTTACGAATGCTCGTATAGTATGGAGACGGTTTTTAAGAAAAAATTTAAATCTATCCATTGCCGCAAGGTCAGCTTAAATAAATGTGTGCTTTGTTAATTTTGAATGTTTGTAAACATGTTGTACTCATAAATATCTGTAAAATAAAAAATTACAATGTTACTCTTAACTTGCAACCGACTCCATACTATACGAGCATTCGTAAACATTCGTTAATATACGATTCGATAAAGTTCTGTGATCGCACTGCTGCTATATTTCATGATATACGATGACTTGTGCATACCTATGATTTAATGTATTTACGGGATTCTTACCACGAATTTGTCTACTTTAATCTTATCTACTTTATTTTATTCAAAACATTGTATTCATAGATTTATTAAAATTAATACGTAATGATTGGTAGTAAATTGTTTGTTGCGCCATATTATCTGAAACTGAGCGTAAGATATGAGAACTACATATTGACTGATTATTAATGAATCATATTAAGTTAATTACGGGACTTCCAATCGCTGAGTTATTTTATTTTATATTGAGTTTTATTTGTTTCAACATCATGTCATTATTGTTTGTCTACTTGACAATTCCGCTAACTAAATTTATAAAATAAAAAACAAATATAGCAAAAATAGCAGGTCGCCTGGTATCGACGGCTGGTTGCCATTAAACTTAGAGAAAAAGAAAAAGAAATATAGCAAAACGAATATTTCTTTTACTGTTAATATTTTTCTAAAATATGTTATTTACTAAATATGTGCAACGCCGTTTTATTACATAAACTATTTGGGTAAATAATCAAAAGGTGTTTAGATTATATTGATATTATAGATATATAGGTATTGATCTTCAAAATGATGAGTTCCGTGGATCTTTGAAAATAAATTGACTCCAGATGAATTATTAAGCGGATTCACCCCTGAGAACCTACGTAAGTAACAATAATTATCATTTTCAATAAGAATAGGTACCGTTATAAGAATTTGTATCGTGTCATCACCTGATGCAGCCAGAGATAAAATTTATATTTAAAAGGACATAAGCATCAGTTTCAATAATATTTCTTTTAAGTAGGTTGATCTTCAAACATGGAAAAATCGTTTTTATTCTCAAGTTCGTATACCTACCTATAACTTAAAGAAGTATACCTACTCATTTTAATTTGTCGACATTGAATGGCAAAACATTGACTAACAAACAAACTTTAATTCCGTCCTACTTATTCAAATCTTTTGTATTGACTATTATTCTAGAACTTATATTAAGTGAGGCTGGTATTTTCGTTGAAAGTTTACAATGTTTTAATTTCTTTTTTAGAATTTGGGGTTATTGAAATCACTAAATGTTTTGAGAAGATTTTTGCTGCAAAGAGATTCAAGACAGTGAATGTTGACAGCTACTGGATAATATATTTGAACTATGAAATAAGAAGATTTTATTTAAATTTAATTCTATAAAGAGAAAAAAAACAAGACTCCTGCATTGATAACTCTGCAAAATAATCGTATTATGTTTGTTGTTTAAGGTATAGAAATAATAAATTAATAAATGAGTACTTGTTTTTGCTTTCCTCCTGTTTTACTTAAGTTTGTTTTTTGTAGACTGTAAAAATGGGTAAAAGTCCTGTGGCAGTAGTAGTTTCTGTGCCTCAAAAGTATATGTATATCAATGAACTGATTGATGAAATGATGATTGATCAGAATGAGCTGATATAAAATACCTTTACTCTTCAAAATGCCACTTTAAATTTTCCGCTAGCAAACCAAAAGCTAGGATTCTTTGTCCAGCATATTTTATATGGAAGAGGTCTTTCTGATAGTGTAACTATCCTTCTAATTAGTGGTTGTAATTAACTAATCATTTAGCACTTCGATAATTAAAAAAAACGACAATAAAATAAACCCATGAATGAATTACTTTAACCAAACTATGAATGGCCCTTTTCCATGAATTTAATTTAGTCATAACTATGAATGATTTGCAATATGAATCAAAATTTCACCATTGACTGGTAAAACCACATAATTTTCGGAATTCATTAAGGAACTATTATACTTTTAAGACGTGAACAATTACAATTACAGAACCTAGTTCTTCCGTTTTGATTGCTTATAGACACGCTATCTTAATTTTTGTGTGTTTTTTAATAATTTTCTGTAGCCACTGCGATCATTGTTTTTTGTTTATCAATAGGAGGTTTGTTCAAGTAATCGTAGAAGCTAATCAAAAAATATTTTATGGTGTTTTTTTGATGACAGGCACAAGTCTCTCAAATCTATAAAAACAGAGCAAAAATAAAATTAAACATTACAAACAAAATAGAGATAACAAAAAGCTGATATAATGAATAACCTTCACGAAAATTTGATTGAATACGGAATAAAATAAATAAGATATTTAAGAAAGCGCATAATAAAAGTTATGTGGAAATTTCGAATTCGTATGTATATACAAACTCTATTGACTCACCTCATTCTACATTCTCATTCATCAATAAATCCATTCACCGAACAGTATTTTCCTTTTGTATCAAAAGCTATAAAACTATTAACATCATCTTCATTAAGAACTCCGTTTCAAATCGATAGATTTCGAAATTGTTAATAACTCGAATAATCAATAAAATAACTTTGAATGAAATGGGAATAGTAGAGGCATTTTTTGTGATTCTTTATTGACTTCGTGGTTGGTTGGATACGGATTCCGTGAACTATTATTATTGATTAATATTTTTATGTAATTAAAATTAGTTGTAATTGTAAGATCAATAAAACGTTGGATTTTCTTGAATTTTGGTGGGCACACTTGATCAAGAATTATATAATATTGTCTTAAGTTTTCGCGATTCATACTATTAAATAAAACACTTTTTAACCGGATTTATCGCGTATATTTACATTTTAAATTTTGACTCGACGTTTCGGTGTCTTTGCAGACCCCGTGGTCACCGAAACGTCGAGGCAAAATTTAAAATGTAAATATACGCGATAAATCCGGTTAAAAAGTGTTTTATTTAATTAAGAATTATATAATTATATCCTTTGTTAACTGTGTTTTTCAATAGGGCTTTGGTTCTCAATAAGTATCTATTGATGAAGTATTTACACTATTTTACGAAGCAATCTTATGTTGCTGATACAAAGAAAACTATCGAAAATTCCTGAGCACACTTGATCTATATTAGGATAATCTTATGCTGACGAGTATGTCACCAAAAATCGGAGTACCCAAAGAAATAATTTAGTGGAAGGTCAAGTGAAATCTCTGCAATATATCAGGAAAAGTCCAAAATAATTCATGTTTGCGTATCCTTTTACATGTAGAGTTTTCTAAGTTAAAAAAGATACTCGTTTGGTAAGACTCTATACATATATTTTATCTTGAGTGAATTCTCTTCTAAATCCATTTTTTGTTAAAACAATTGTTATTATCCTTCCTACAAAGTAAAGTACAAGTACCGTTCGACTAATTCTCGTTCCACATTTAAATCGTAAAATTCTTCTCTTTCAAGCACAATCTGAATGGCAAGGCATACCACACAAATAACAAAACTTCAGTGCACGAGGAATCACAGACAACATTAGTTCCTGTATTGATACACCGTATCTCGTCCGATTTATCCTGTGGCTAGAGCAACACAATGAAACACTCAGTGAATCTAAACAGTAAGTCTGATTTAAATTAAATCTTGATTATATAATATTGTAAAAATTGTTTATTATGGTTTGTTCACTCAGTCCACATTTTCCATTCACTTATAAATAATTGCGCCTAATTTAAACTTATTAAATCCATTATTTATTAACTTTACCCAGGGGAGAGTCACAGGACCCTGAAATGGATATCAAAAGTAATAAAAGGGCTGTTATGATTACGAACTGAATTTTACCTGAAAGTATTATTCCGTAAAAGTATTGCTCCTGCATACTACCACAACGTATATTGACAGGAACATTTTAAAAGTTTTTAAACTATATTATCATGTTCATCAACATTTCAATTAACTGTAGAATGTAGAAACTGTAGATTTTAACAGCAGATTAGGAATGATGAGTGGGTCTGAATTATGAAAAAATATATATGTAGGTACTTTAAAAATATTTTTCATAAATTGAAATTCTAAAATTCTTCTCTGTCAGTAAAATTGAAGATTAATCTACATTTTATGACTACAAACAATTAGATGGAAACGTTTTTATTACTTGCTGTGTAGTCATAAACTACAGATCAAACTTAAATTTTGAAAGTAATTTTGAAATTTTAATTTACGAAAAATATTTAAAAAAAAATTTATTTTTTCGTAATTATGACCTACTCATCATTCTTGATCTGCTATTAAATTATTATTGCCTATTATAAGGCTACCCTATATTTTGAGTTCTCGATATTTCGGCACTGTTCTTGCCGCCGTGATCATGGCGATATCTAAGTATATCACGAAGTCCGCATTACTTACTATATTCCAATGATTGAAATGATTGAAACTGTCTAATAATTGAAAATACAAGAGGTTTTTGTATTATTATGAAATAAGACCAATATAATTACCATTTCCTATTATTTTTAGGTGAACAGGTTTCTCAAGGATGGACGTATACCACCTTGGTGTTATTTATTTACCCTTCATTGTAAACTATAGAAAAAAGTACATTCTAAAAGAATATTACACAATTGGCGATCTTATCGCCGGTAAGCGATTTCTTCCCAACAACCACGTCTTCATGAACACACTCCACCAAGTGTAACGGAATACAAACGCCCCATCTTTATACAGGGTTAATTTTTTTCAAGATCAAAATATTTTAGGAGAAGGTTAACAGTTATGTGTGGATTCAATTTAAGACAAAAAAAATGTACATTTTTTTAAATTGAAATTTTACAATCATTTTAAATGATCAAATTTTTCTGACTATTGAAAAATCGATGCTTAACGTATTTCTTAATAGAAATAGTTGGAAAAACGCTTTTATTTCGTGCTATTACATCATTCTTAACCTTCTCCTAAAATATTTTGATCTTCATAAAAAACACCCTATATAACTAAAGAATATACGAGATCGACATCACTTACTATACTCCAATTCTACTGTCTCAAAAGTAAGCTTCCGCGTATTGTGTGGGTTCGATTCCCGCGGACACCAAGCCGTGAGCAAAATTAGCGCCGACGCGAATCGTGTTCATTCATTTGTTTGTTTGTGCGATCGCGACTTGGGAAGTCCGGAGCAATTGCACGCCTATAGCCTGAATTAGCGAGTGTAGCGTTAGGCGGTCGAGCGCGGCACGTTTTTGAGCTTCGATTCTTTATCACAGTTCTAAATAGGAAGGTATTAGATAATCATTAGTAGTACAATAAAGTAAATTGCGTAGTCTTCATATTATCAATTTAAAATACGAGAGGATTTAAATTAGACGTCGAATAACCCCTTATTCTATAAGCATTGATAATGAATACCAAGAGAAGTATGAACATTTGCAGCTTCATAATACAGGGGAAAATACAAGGACGCCGCAGACCAGGCTGACGCAAAACGTCTTGGCTTAAAAACCTGCGTGAATAGTTTGGGATGAGAACTGGATCATTGTTTAGAGCGGCCGTCGATAAAGTTAGATTCGCCATGATGATCGCTGACCTTTAGTAGAAGTTGGCACCTAAAGAAGAAGAAGTACCTCTGTATTTCAATTTCATGTTCAAATTTCAAAATGTTCAGGATGACGAAATTGAGCCCCAAAATATAATTAATATATAATAATGTTATTATCATCTCACCCCTTTTTGTAAGCCCGCCAGAAGTTTAGTTCGTGAATCACCTGGCTCACCTAGTGCTGGTTGGTGAATGTTAGAAATTTCACTGGGCCAAAACTGCTTCTTTTTTATATATAAAATATGGATGAGACGTTTGTCTTCCATGACACTTGATGTTAAGTGAACATGTTGACTAAGGTGGTATATGTCCATCTACGAAAAACCTATTCACTCGACGCTTAAAATTCCCAGGACTATACTGATCAGGGAAAATAGACGCAGGCAGTTCATTCCAAACCTTGGCGACCCGTATCAAAAAGGAACTGTCAAAGCGCTTAGTTCGACTTATCGGAATATCTACCACATACGGATGGAAGTTCTGTCTGCGTCTAGTAGTCCGATGGTAAAAGGGTGAGGGTTCAATTTGTTCAAACAGAGCACTAGCGCACTCACCAAAATGTATCCTGTAGTACACGGTTAAACAAGCAACCTTACGACGATGCTCTTCTGAGTTCTGACACACCCTAACGTCTACTGCATTCAAGTACACGAAACTAAGGCCGACTGTTTTACGTATACTCCAAAGCACGATAGTCGTTGCAATAAATAGATAGTCGGTGGTTCTTCTACCAACCCGACTATCATACCCGTAATATCGAATGATACGCTCAGGAGAGGCTTCCACCTCTTGCTGGCAGCCTCTCCACGTCATTCCCAACAACATTTGTACTACAACTTTTTAAAATTACATACATACATAACGTCACGCCTGTATCCCTTATGGGGTAGGCAGAACACCAGAGGTTACAAGACCATCTGATGTCACGTTTGACAAATTTTGAGGTATTATAAAGATGGAGAGAAACTATTGTAGTGACAGGGGGTCAGCCTATCGCCCACAAAAACGCCTTTAAAACCTCTGTCCCTTAACTGACTTTTACAGTATGCCCGGGAAGAGAAGCAGCTGGCACATTCTACGTTTTTCTTTCGCTCCCAGTCCAGCATGGAAGCATTTTAAAATTAATAGTTTTTAAATTTTAGTTTTGCCATACAAAAAATATTTATAGCCTCTGTTTAGAAGCGTAACTCTATTTACTTTGAGCGTAGGTATGCCACGCACCTTGCGCAGTAACATATTACTTAAAAATAATAACAGGTACTTCTTACAAAATGTAGAGTTAGGAGAAATAATTTTTTTTGTTTTTATTTTTTGTGTAAATTATCAAGGTTTGTAAAAAGTCGTAGAACAAATGTTGGGATTGATGTGGAGAGGCTGCAGGTGGCAAGAGGCAAGAGGTTATGCGTTAATTAAAATTAACCCTGTATAGGTTCCAATTGTTGCAATATATCAGAGTTTTCCAAACTGTCTCAAACCTAGGTTTACCAGTTAAAAGGCCATCAGTTTAAAACTAAACCAAAGTAATTATTCAGCCCACAGCGCACCAGCCTGCCTACATGAGTCAGTCATTGCGGACTAATCCGTGGGAACGTTACTGAGCAACATTAAATATGCGACTTTCTCGCCATTCCGTGCTTCCGGCAGTCGAGATGTGCGATACCATCTGAGATGAGGTGATATGTGACGAAATTAACAGAGCTTAGAAACTGTAAGCGCGAAGAAATTGGAGTAGAGTGGATTGATAAAATTAAACACTTTTTTGACATTCTATAATCGCGTATCTATTTATATGTTACTATTTATATGTGTCTTTAAGGACCCCGTGATCACAGGTATTCAAATATCGATTCGTCTTTGTTTTTCACATTTGACAGTGTTAACATAATAAGGATGGAATTTCTGATGGTTTTCCTTTCATGCCACCTTGTGAAAAATGAGCATGAAGACTGAATACTAAGGTTGATCCATGAGAAACGGATTTACTTGACACTTATTAGTGCCAGGACTGTTGTAGTTAGGAACAAAAGCCCAATTTTTGAGGTATTAACTTCTTGAGAGCTCTTAAAATATATAATTGCAGATCTAGCTAGCGACCACCCCTGATATAAAGTATGCTCTTGCAGTAAATTCAAGTAATGTTTTGTAGAGATACAGTTCTTTTCCAAGCACGTGAGCTTTCATCTTCGACCTCATCGTCACTTACCAACAAGATAGATTAAGGATTTTTCTTCGTGTTATAACGTGTATAACGACCGCTCTATAATTTAGAAGGAAATCTTATTCATGCTCTGTGTACGCAATGTGGTCTGGAAAAGTTGTGAGTAGGGTGATTCACTTCTTGGATCTTCTGTGTCACGTTTTAATGAAATGGGAAATACCAATTAATATAATACACGTAATACAATATACGCAACTTGGTTGAGAAAAAAATAGTTTTTCAATATTTGAACTATATTGTGATGTATTAAGTTCTAGTGCTAAGACACTAGAGTAGGGTTCGATTTCGTGACAAATTACTGAATAATCTGCTTTCGGCAAATGTGTCATGAGTCTTTTTTTTAATTGTCTGAGCTTGCTTTAAATTTAATACTACACGGATATTTTTCATTGTATTATAAGTTTGAATTTTATTTTACCTGTTCTACACTATGAGAGATTTCTGCAATATATCTTTTAAGTTTATTAGTTTTCTAGATGGCACTGTTTAAAACTTCCAATAACATTTTACGATTATAAACTATAAACTTCATTGAAACTAAAAGCATCGTGTACATCATATTCTAAACACCACTTCAAATTATTATCTTGCTCTACCTTGTTTATTGATTAATTAAATTTAAAATATAGTATATGGACCAATTAAGTTTTAAAACAATACAATAAAGGTAGTAATTTTTTTTAACTTTGTTTTCACCTACGTCTTAATGTCTAAAAGAGATATCCTATGATCGTTGAATAAACCCATCTCTATCTTTCGAGGCTTTTGCAATGCTGCACAAAAAACAAGTTGGGTCACGTAACACGGTAGCTCAGATCTTGAGTCATCTTGTATGCGTGAATCAAGTAATATACCCTTGATATCGAATCTCGAAATATTGAATCGAATTACATTGCTAGAACTGGTTTCGCTAAGAGTTTCATTATTTTGACGGCCTCTGAGAAAGGATACCCGCTGCAAAATAAATGATTTGTCTATGTGTTATAATATTTCTTTATCTTAAAACATTTTAAAGGGTTTTTTAAAGCTACGGCATTCTTAATTTTAATAAATGTTTCATTTTAGTTAAAAAATAACGACGTGGAAAATATGACAGCATTAAAGGAAACACAGTATCAATGACGTATGAAGTTTAAGGAGCTTGGATTATTAACGAAATATCATGTATTAATCGTTTTCGTTATAAAAACTTTGATGGCAAATTGAACGCTGTATAAGAAGCAGATTTGACTCAAAGTAAAGCTAAGCTAGCGTCCTTACCAAACTACTTTTAGAACGGGCCAAAAAACATACAATGTAGCTTAAGCTTGCCTAGGTATATCATTTTTTGATATCTCAAAACTAAACTAAACAGAACTAAATATCTCAAAAATCAATTTTATGGATAATTTCTTTATTCTCATGGTGCATAAACTCTACTTCATGAGGATGGTTTTTAAGGAGTTTTTTCTTATACCTACAACGTTTGCTTATCAATGTATTGCAATCCTAGATTTTATTTTATTGATAACATATGGCGTGCTTGAACTGATAACGTACGACTATCTGAAGGGAAATGAAATCATTAATGGTGAACAACAATTTCAACAGGAATTGACTCATTATAAAATGTTATAAGAACACATCACAGCTTGTGATATAATATGGAATGTAGCGAACTAGGGGGATACTTAGAATATAAATACATATAGGTATAGAAAAACACCTAAGCCCGGAACTCAAAAACGTGCCAAGAGTTTTTTCCGCCGGTTTTATTCCTCTCGGTCTACCTAGGGTTCTACTTTCATTTAATTTTTTAAAGCCGTAGAAGTAGTAGTAGACAACTCCAAGACATTGGTGGATAATGGGCGATGATTACCTTCATGAACCGAGAGACGCACACTTCTGGACGGAGGCCTCCCCCAGGATTCGTCATGTCGCCCGGACCTCACCCGCGCCGGCCTCATCCAGCGTTTGACGTTCACAAAGTGTAGAAGAATATCAACTGTGAATAAACAGTTTTCATTTTCAAACATTTTTTCTTGTTCCGTGCGGGAATCGAATCCGCGATCTCAGGATTGGTTTAGTAGCGTCTGGACCACTGCACCACTGTATAAGTATATTTTCTTGTGTGGGTAAAATGGTAAAATCACGTAAAGGAAAATAGTATATAATGTCGGCACCTTTTGCTATTCAATATGAAAGCTTCCTCTATTATTTTCAAACAAGACCTGGCGAATGTATCGAATGAAGATGGGGAAAGAAGAAGATAAAATTAGATCTTTGATTATTTTGCAAGCATTTCATCAATTGAATAGTTTGAATGGCAATTTTCTCTTTCATTATTTTATTATTTTTGGGATTAGCGTGGTATCAGGGCACCATAACACCAATAGTAGTCGAATAAACAGTTACCATAAGCTTCATGATTATCTTTAGTTATTTATTTAGAGAATCCAATGATCAACCGATACATGATCTATATACATGGTTTATTTTTAATTAACGCATCACCTCTTGCAGGCAGCCTCTCTTCATGAATTCCAACAATGAACTACGATTTTTTACAAATCTTGATAAATAACACAAAAAATAAAAACAAAAAAATTTTTGCTCCTTACTCTACATTTGTCAGTCCCTATTATTATTATGAAGTGATATTTTAATGCGCAAGGTGCGTGGCAGAGTAAATAGAGTTACGCCTCTGAACAGAGGTTATACATATATTTTGTATGGGAAAAACTATTAATTTTAAAAAGCTGTAGAACAAATGTTGTTAAGATTGATGTGGAGAGGCTGCCTGCAAGAGATGATGCGCTAATTAAAATTAACCCTGTATATTAGTTGTATGGCGTTCTGTGGCGCTTCGCTAGATGTCGCTACAATGGAACATTCATACTAGAAAGTGTTTTTGATGATTGATGACTGTTCCATTGTAGGTATAAATTGACTTATCGACTCTTTGTAATGAGCCCACTGCATGCCCATGAGTCTCACCACTAAGTGGTGAGGAGGTTAAGTCCTATAGTCCACCCAGCTGGCCCAGTGCTGGTTGGTGGATATCAGAATTTCCAGGGCACCACAATGGCTTCTGATAAACCGTACCGATAACTGTATACAGCACCCGGCACCGACTGCTAAAGAGCGGTTACGCATACACTATTATAATAAAAATTCAAAAATATGAAAGATTTAAGGATACGGTAGGTTAAACAAGTGTTGTGTGAACAGGATTATTATAAGATATCCATATGCAAGAAGATGTGATTCCCTGGCTGTAAACTGTTATTGTGTATTTAATTGATGTTGAGTTTCTTGCCACTTCTTCTCAACAGATCGACTTTCCGAAGTGGTGGTAGATTCAGTTCAATTTGTAAATAATTTGACAGATTTCAAGAGTATGTAAATAACAACGAAATAAAGAATTTTTCACTTTGACTTTTATACTACACTAGATCCGAGAAAATAGGGATCTAGAAATCTTGCATGAAATGACGGATGATGGAAGCCGGATCTAGTCCGTAAGCCACCGTAGAAATAATTCTACGGCAACGCGCCGGACCGTATTTCCTTGGATTCGGATCGGATATAGTGCGGAACCAAAAGTTTTCTTAAGAAATTAATGATAGGCGATCACCTATCCTTGTACCGACCATTCCGAACTTAGCTCAATCTATATCGTGTGATATGCAACGGAGCCTCTGCTTTCATGATCAAATAGTAATTTTTTACCAAAACCGCTTTGAACAAAAATTAGGAATCTATTTATTTGAACCTTTCTCCCATGAAAGACGTAGTGGCGCAGTGGTTCCCGCGTATATCGTTCAATATCGCAGGTTAAGCAACGCTCGGTGCAGTCGGTACAAAGATGGGTGACCACCGACCATTTACGTTAAGCAGTCTGTCCCGGGTGCTTTATATAGTAGTCGTTAGGGATTGTCGGAAGCCGTTTTTGGAGCCCTGAAAATTCTGACATCCACCAACCAGCACGGGTGGTTACGGCCTAAACCTCCTCGTCACCCAGGGGAGTGACTCATAGCCCTGCAGTGGGCTCATTACAGAGAGTTGTGATGATGATGTGTGTGATTCTACCATTGGCATCGTCAGTGCTATCTATCGAGATAGTTCTTAAGAACATTTGTTTAGTCGTCATCAAAGCCATCTCCATTAGAAGGTGAACTGATTGTATAGATACGAGAACTAAAGGTACTATCTACTTAGGTATAGTGAATTTTAATATTCAATCATTTTTCAGCCCAATATCTCTTCATACCAAATATTAACCTATTTGTTGCCATAACGAAGATCATACTTTGTATTTTGAATGAAAGATCGACCATTGAGGTTACATCTTTACATGCTCTATTTGTCCTGATAGCTCCTGCAAATCATTAAAATACAGAACCATAATTTGAAACTGGAATCGGTCTCTTTAACTAATGAACGATCATCACTAGATTAAATGGCGTATTCCTTAAAACTAACCAAAAAAGAAATGTTTGATACTCGTTGAAAATAGAAATGGTATATGTTATACCTACGTTTTTTGGTACTGGTTAGGAAAAGATCAAACTTAGTTCCATATAGATATAGATACTTTGTTCCACCCTGTATCATATTAATCTTCATAAACATTAATGATTATTAAAATTAGGGATATAAGTAATTTATAAATAAAAGAAAAATATCTAGTCAACCGTATATTGCCATTGTTTATTTTTATTCCAATGGAATAGATACATATTATGAATTGTTTGTTAATATTACTTTACAACACTAAAACTATGTAAAAATATAATATGGCTAATGACAATTTAAATCGTCTGTATTGGCACATGGAATGAAAGTTTACAAATATGTGTACTATTTAAGAACAAACTGTTATCGAAAAAAAGTATACAAAAAAGGCATGAAAAACATTTTGTTGTCAAATATATTCTAAGATACAATGTAAAAAATGAAACAACTGTTCATACTTATTTATTAAGAAACAAAGTTAACATTTAATCATTTTCTTGTATATTGCTCAAGGAAACATTTTGATGATTACGGAGGTAGTTTAAAATCATAAATAATTATTACAAATTATCAAACTAATTTTTATTTCGATAATTTGACAACACTATTTCAGTTCGTTCTTTTAATAAATGACACGAAAACATTAATAAAACCTTTTAAAAACATATATCCACTGGTTACAAAAGCGTTTAAGTAACTTATAGTTCAAGCATTATTTTAATGAGGAATCAAATATTTGCATATGACATAAAATATATAATAATTATTATATATCATGTATATAAGGCCAAAAGGTTTAAATTGGAATGTTTTAAGTCCTTTAGCGCAGATATTTCGATATATCGAAATAGTGGTAAAGTATCAACAGAAATACTTATTGGCTACAAGAATATTTATTGGCTAAATACTACATTTTTAAATATTCATACATACTTAAATTTTATACGGTAAAGACGGTATTTTTTGAACATATTTAAATTAATTTTAAACAGAGGCATTAGGAACAAACCTTTTTTATAGGTTAGCATGAAGCACTTTTCATTTCTAGTACTCTTTAGTATTCGTGGTCTCCAAATATCAAACCAATTTTTGATAAAAAGTACGAGAAAAATATTTAAAGAACTAAAAGTTCTAGATTAGAAGCTATATTAATAACAATATTTTAAATAAAGTATAAATATTATTTTACATTAAAATATAGCTAAGCGAAACGTTTAAATGCTATGATCACTTACGTCTAATAAATACTATGTACAAATCACCAGAATCTTCTGATTTTTTTTTTAAATTTCAATTTGTTTAGTAACGTCAAATTAAATCTCTGAAATACTTTATAAAGGACGGCACATTTTAAATTCAATGAATTAGTAATTACATCTAACGCTTTTCAAATGTCGAATTGCAACATCCCATCCTTTCGATGAAATGACGTCTGAAGTATGAATAAGAATTTGACAGAATCATTTTGACAGGGAATTTGGACACGTGACCAAAAGTTGTGATTTACCACCGAACACACGTGGATTCCTTTGTTGAACTGTAATGAATTTCTCTGCAACAAAAAGGTTTTAATTAGTTATTGCTTATTTGATTATCATAAAATTTGCATTCCACACATTTTAATTTAAACCCGTAATGTTATACAATAAGAAGAATCGTTAAGAATGCTTGTAGAGATAATTTTTGAGCACGATCTTTATTTTATATATTTAAAGACGGTATTAAAGTGCGGTCCTCTCGATTAAAAGCAACAGCACATTCAATCTAAATGCGCCTTTAAATTAAAAATAATAAAACACTTTTTCACAAAAATATAATTTGTGTAAGTATTATAGTATTCTTACTTTATACTGTGTAAAATGGACCGCTGAAGAAGGATCGTGCTTACTCCATCACCTTCAACGCCACAAGCATTGACTACATCTACAACAATTGAAAAACCTGTTATTAATAAAAGAAAATATCATGTTAAATATAATGTTAAAAAAAGAACAGCTGTCACTGTCAACTGTTAATCCGGTGCATAGAAAAAAGTGCAAAAAAAAAAAACAAACAGTGGTTAATTTTTTAAAAGATTTTACATTTAATACCAAAACCGTTAAATCTTTCAACAGGATTAATTAACCGGTTACATTGAGTCCTACCACAAGAAACATTTTTATAGGATTTATCTGTTTTTCTTCGACAACACAATGTGAAGTTTTTAACGTTTTAAAGGGATTAACTTTGAGCGCCGCAAAATCCATTCTACCCGTGGCGAACAACTCAATCGACTCGGCGTGCTTGGGATTAACCGTAAAATCGGTATTTTGCAACAAAATATCTGGTAACAAATGTAGCTTAATCTTTTAATACAATAAACAATTCTTATCTTAATATTTTTATTTGTTACATAGATAAAGCTTAGGCTTACACTCACTTTAATAATTATCGAAACCCTTTATCGCTGAATATGACATTTGATGGTTAAGTGGTCTCTATCAGTTTCTCTCCATCATTATAATACCTCCGAATTAGCTAAACGTGACATCAGATGGTTTTATAGCCTATGCTGTTCTGCCTACCCCATAAGGGATACAGGCGTGAAGTTATGTATATATGTATATGACCTCTCAGTGGAATAACCAAGTCTGGCAAACTATCCAGTAGTAAAACTAAATCATCCCTCAGAACTCACGGTTCGAAGTCACGATAGAAAAACTATAAGACACGATTTAAAAGCGATTCGACGCGATTCGAGTGTCGCGATCTCGATTTTCGATATAAAAGCACTAAGCGGAACAGAGAAATGCCGCGGGTGACATAGAGGCGGCATTTCGAATTTCGAACACTTCCGCGCTTACAAACGCCCGGGTTACTTCGTGAGCACCCTGTGCAACAGACTGTGGGAACTCTGCTTTGTTTTTAAGTAAAGCGTGGTCTATTTTTACACTATTTTTATAAATATTTTAACGTGACTAGTTTTGTAATATTGATATTTAGTTAAAGTTAAGGCAGTGTATTTAATTATTGAATCTAAATATCCAGGCCAAGATTTATTTTCATCACTATCAGAGTTTTGGTTGTCACAGCAAATTATACCTATAATATAGTTTTTTAATAGAGTTTTAATTAAAGTATGCTTTAACATTTTTTATTTTGTTTTGCTCTGATCTGATTCTGTGCCGAAATAATTTTATTTTGAACAAATAATTTGCATTATTAACTTACTAGTGGCAGCTTGAACTTATTTTTCAAAAATTATCTATGAAATGATACCCATAGCTAAATATTTTTACACCCTCCCATACAATTTTTAAATAACTGTGAATATACTTTTCCAATTTGTTTAGAACTTCTTTTGGAAACTTAGTTTATTTGAAACTGAATCCGACATCACCCTGTATACAAAGATTGATTCTCAAGACTAATTAACTGCAATTACCACCTCAGGTGCGATATACAGCTATTGTATTCTTAAAACAATAGTATTCAATTAATTGGTTCTATCTAAAGCAAACAAATAAAATTCAAAGATAATTAGATATAACTTTAGCTACTTACGTTTAAATTTTTAATTCAATATCGCATTTTTAAAATTAATCGGAAAATAGAAAATCTCGATCTCAAGGAAATATCAGGAGAAACGATTATTCTTTAAGTTGTTTCGACGATAAAAAGTAACAAAAAGAAATTCATACATCCTTATTTACGTTTATATCATAAGCGGAATAGGATGACACCAAGTAATTATTATAAAAAAAAAATTAAAAAATCCATTCGTTTAAAAGTAAAAAAAAAGTAAACCCTAAAGAAGTGTCTGTAAATTGAATCGATCGTGACTCGGTCTCTCCGATACCGATTGACTCCAAGCTGGATGACCCAATACGCTAACTATATGGCACATCGCAACCACACTCTCGATTAATCGATGCAAAGACGATTATTCGTGAAACAATTAAATCTATTGAATGTCAAGGGGTTAACGAAAGTTTAACTGCTACTTGCCTTGCAATCGCGATGAGTTTAAGATTTATCTATTGTAATTATACGTTGAACGGATGAAGTTTCGATTACTTACTAAATTAATTAATGGGAAAAATTAAGTACTTGTGCTTGTTTGCATAATACCTACTGCGCTTTATTATTTGCCAGTTTGTGATTAGGTATATACTATAGTAAGTTTAATTTCAACTATGGAACTAACTAGCCGATGAGTCATTAATATTCTTATGGATTAAAAAACATTGTGTAAATCTAACTAATTGAAAATATATGTATAGGCTTCCGATATCAAAAACAAAAGAAAATAATAAAAAAATTCTATCACATTCATAGTTAAACGTCAGTTTACGAACAAATCACGGCAAATTTCCGTATACGGTAAAACGTTGTACACAACGTACCGGCGCGTAGCTCTTAAACAAGAAATTATAGCGCTCTCATCACGTGTGGTATGATATCTTAGGGTTGAAACGATCCAGAATGTTCCATACATCCCTTTATTTTATCATCGGTTTTTAAAGGAAGAGATTCAGCTTATATTGAGAGAGGAATGTTACAAGTCTATTTAAACTAAGTTTGTTTCAAAAATGTAATTCCATAACTGGCTGTAAGTGTTACTTATAATTTTATTTTATATTACTTTAAAAGCTGTGGAATTTGTGAAAATAAAATAAATAAATAAACAATATGGTTTTATTAGCGAGCTCTGGAGAGTTTATTGTTATTTCAATTATTATTCAAATTATTTTATGGAGATTCTTGCTAAATAGAATTATATGTGCGTTTAATAATGATAAATAAGAATATTAAAGGTAAATGATAAAAAATGTCGCAGCAGTGCGTATGCGGAGATATCAATCACGGCTAGGACCTGTAGGTATAGGACCGCGCAGTAGGGAACGGAGCGGGCTATTTCTTTCTATAGCGACGAGTGCCAAGTTCAGACTGGGTAACACAATACGAGTCTTTATTGTGTTACCCAGTCTGTAGTATGTTTTCATGCTATATTATGGAGGAGCTTCCGCCAATTTACCAAAAACGACAATCTTTTATTTTCCACCGTTAAGATCCAGTTCACTGCGCTATAACCGAATACGGGTCATGACAATCTAATATGCGATAATTTGAAATAATTGATAGTGACTTTATAATTTAGGAGTTTATAAAGACAACGCTAAACCGAGTTAAAATGCATAATGTACGCTCCGGTTCAAAAGTGTCATATTAAGACAACGAATCTCACGAAATTATGAATTATTTTATACATTTTGCGACAATTTGAAACTTATTTCAGTATGATCCCTCTTCCGGATCCCACAAGGGAGCGTCAACCAGAAGGGCCCTCCCTCGCTACCGTCCGCGTTCGCACAGTTTCGGAAGCATTAGGCCCCATTAAGCACCGTTAACACAGAACACGTCACGAGTGCACGACTCTCGCGGCATCTATCGAGTGATCTCAGTAGCGATCCGGACCGACGACTAAGGTTCACACGGAACTGCTTACTTCGTGCGTGTACTCACTTATGTGGTATGGCCAAAAAAGGGAGCAAATTTGCGAAAACGCTGATGGGTGACCGAGATTGATGATAGATTGGCTAGGCGGTTTGTGCTTGAAAGACGATCGCGGTATCTAAAGGTTTTAAGATGTATTGTCGGGTTTTTTATATACTATATTAGTTTTAAGACGGTATTACAAAGTTGCAAAAGTCTTAGAGAGACTTTTAACATTGAGAGAAAGTTAACATTGTTTTCTACAATATAAAACCTAACATATTCCAAAACTAACGAATTTAGCTCTAAAATGCACCCAAATTATTTTTGTTTCATAAATAGTTAATCGAACAGAATTTTCACATACTATTCATACAAGAAGGCTTCAAGCAAAGATAGACTTTTAATCTATTGTGAGATTTTATTTCTTGTACAGGCGTTAGGTTATTTTTTCAGGTTTCTTAAGGTTAATTTGATTTTGGTATTCGCATACAATATGCAAATGAAATGAAAATACGTAAATTGCTAAACAGTATTAATGCGCTATTGTTTTATTTTTTTTCATAAAAACATTATAAGTATATATCTTAAACTATAGCATAGACCTTTGTAAAAAACTTGTATGATTATTGCGAACCAAAATTGTGTAATTTTTCACCTTTTTGCCAATTTAATACATATATAGATACATAACTTCACGCCTGTATCCCTAATGGGGTAGGCAGAACACCAGAGGCTATAAAAACCATCTGATGTCACGTTTGACAAATTTGGAGGTATTATTATGATGGAGAGAGACTATAGCAGTGACAGGGGGTCAGCCTGTTGCCCGCAAAAACGCCAATAAAACCTCCGTCCCTTAACTGACTTTTACAGTCCCCAGTCCCTTTTACGTTTCCCAGTCCAGCATGGAAGACAATTTAATTTGTTAAGTAATAAATTCCACATAGAATTACCTACATATAAAACTTTAAATATCCCAATTATTACTTTCAGAATTAGAATATTCTGCTTCAATTGTTAGTTTTAAGGAAGTGCATTGTTTTTAAGTTCTATTTTCAGCTGACTGATTTGACGTGTAAGACCTTAATAGTGGTCGAATGGTGAAACCACGGCCTTGCATGTCACACCTGATGGTCGACGGTAACCGCGACCACTGTGCGCAACTGGGTCGAAACGACACGATATGGGCAGTCGAAGGGTTAAGAAACATGTGATTTAAGAATTAGCTTTTAATAGAGTTCGTTTTTTAGTGTTTACGCGACTTGTAAAAATTTCAAACCTGAGTTATACTAGTAGTCCATTAGGATTCACTTTTAAACTATAAAATTAAATTAAATTTATTTAATTAACCATGTCCGAAAAACCTACACCACTATTATTTATAAACCACCGTTGTTAGCCGTAGTGTGCATTTTAAACAGTGAAATATTAACCTTTAAAAATAATATTTTGATGAATAAACGTCACAGTTATCTTATATCTTAAAAAAAGAATAGAGATCAGAAAAGGTCTCTAATAGATACGTTTATTCACCAAATCAAAAAGTTTAAATTTAAAATTAGAATTACATAAAACAAAAGAACTTACCTATGCTGGCGCAAATTATCCTGTCGTTTGAAACTCTTGCCACAGACTTCACAACTGAAAGACAGCTCGGGACTCTTATGGGTGCGTTCGTGTATCATTAAATTGTAGGATTTTGTGAATCTACGTTGGCAGTATTTGCACACGAACTCGCATTTCGGACGCAGTTTGCGCCTAAAGTCCCTGGTGTCTTCGTCAATCTGCATCACAGCGAACATCTTGTCCTGTCTGAGACGTCTCTATCGTGCTTGCTTGCAAAGGCGGGGCTTGACGCCTGTAATGATAACACTTATCAGATACCCCTCTACAAAATTTCAACTCTATGTACAGCAATTAAGGTTAATTTTTAAATAAGTCACTCAGAGATAAGGTAGGTTGTGTGTTGAACTAATTGTTTTATTACACGTCGTAATTATGTATTGAAGTTTTAATGTTAAGTAAATCTCGACGCTGATAATATTCCAAGTATTGATAGTATTTTTTTTGTATTATTTTTATTGTTCAATGATAATCTAAGATAAATTAAAATAAAATAAAATCAAGATTTGAATAAACCGAAAGAAAATTTAAAAATACACACCGAAAATCACGAATAACTGCAAGAAATAACGAAAACCGCAACCAAAATTAGGGTTCACTATTGAAAATAAATCACCGATCACGAAATAAATTCACAGAGATACAAAAATGACTAGAAGTGTCAACGGCAGACGTGCGACTAAGAACGGGTGCGTTTAGCAACTGCGCTCCCGCAAGGGTGGCACTACTGATAACGTTACGCGGAAGGCCCCTAGCCCCCTCCAAGCGCTTCTCTCAATGAACAGGTAGTCGATCACGAAACGCGGAAAACACATCCTTTCATGCTTCATACATGAACTTTGAACGTAGATATTTTTTAATAAGACAATAGAGTTCTTTTTTTGACTAGGTAAAGTTTTTAGTTTTAGACATTTATGTTTTTGTAGCTCAGAATTAATTTAAGTTTCATGGTATTTTTAATTTCAGGATGCTTAAATGTACAAAAAAAATATGTAAATTATGTCAATGACAGAAAATTCTTAACTAGTCGAATAAAGATTGAGTCTTGATTCGTAGGAATAATGTTTAAAAAATTACTGTCAAAACATTCATAACAAGCAACAAGTACATTACACTTCGGTGGGAAAGCGTTCCCGTTGGCTTGCGGCGCTACCGTGCTTTCCACTCACGACAAACAAATCATGTTAAATGTATCACCAGTACATCTTATTTCATTCGCAATAGAGTTTAACTTTGAACTCATTTTATGGTAATTTTGGTAATAATTTGGTGATGATTTTCGGCTTCTGTCATTAGTGCGCTCGCGGCACTTCGAGATTTGTACTTTCTAGATGATTTAGGTCTGCGTAATAAGCGTTTTTTTTGTTTGTTCGTACTTCACATAGACATAAAGCAATATAGTACGACATGTGAAGTTTAATGTTCTGAAGAAATAGCAAAATGAATATCTTTAAATCTGCAAAATGGATAGAAAGAAAACAAAATTGGCATGTTAATTTCTTAAAATGATGGAGCATGTCTTTAAGTGTTTTAAATTTTCTTTAATTTTTAGTTATCGCTGTCCCACAAGTAGGAGTTTTAACCCAAAGAAATAACACTTTTAGCTTACAACACATTAATTTTATACGTAACCCGAAGCATAACTTTAATGCCTGCATAAAAATCACAATGCAGGCCACATACTAAATTCTGTCACTAGCAGTACATTCAAATTTGCGTGTTAAAACAGTAATAAACGTGAATTCTTTGAAAAATCGTGAGCAGGCACACACATTATGTTTTATTTTAGTACGACCTAAGACACTGTATGGTCGTAACTTGAGATTTAACAAAAAGTATTTAACTAATGAGTCGGTATTCATAGGTGCGCGCGCGCCTTGTAATATATCCGCTAATTGGTCGGACATAGAATCTGACGCTATATTGTCAAGATTGGTCGGACATGAAATCTGACGCGATTTTGTCAAGATCGTGCTTTAAATGTTGGAAGAGGATGATTATTTCTAACGCACCTATTGTTTAGGCTTGTGTAAAAGCTCTTTTATGTTAAGTCCTCGGCACCTCGAGACATAGATGATTAAATAGATTGGGAAGATTTGTCTTTTACTATCTAAGAAAAGTTTAAATGTAGTAAAGGTGTAAGGTTGTTAAAGTCCTAAAAGCTGAAAGGCAGAAAATAGGCTAAATTTATCAACCGTCAGAACAGCTATAGAAATAGTGTTATTTTTCCTTACTGAAAGCTCCGAAGTATAAAAAAAACCACAGTGAAAACTTCGTTTTAAAAAATAAAGAATTCAGGTTCTAAATATATAGAAAATTTCAAACTACTTATTGTTGGTTCTAGGTTTGTCGCAAATCTACGACTTAGCAACTGCAAGCTATCGCGTCGTGTCCCAAATAGGGCTGAAATCTTCCATCTTTTCCTCATGTTCAGTAAAATAAGATTACGTACATACAGAAGTTTCTGACATTCGTGAGATGGCTAGATATTATCAGAAGACCGCGCGTTTCTTATATGGTAACACAGATTATGTTAAATGTAAAGATGTCAATATGGATTTACTTAAGAGTCAACATGTTGATAGTGAAAATTTGAATCAAGAAATTTGACGGCTGAAACAGTCAGGTGTTCCATTTTAAATTTTTTAAGTAACTAAAAAGTTTAAATAAAGGAGGTTAGCGTATAGTGTATAATGAATCATACAGCGTCGTAAGAGCGCTTCGTAATCGCCGCAGGGCAAAAGTCAGAATGTGAGTCATATCATTTCATTCACATCTTGGGAATCTAAGATTTCAAATATTTATTGCGTAAATTCACAATCATGAGATATTATTTTTTAATTAGTAGACTAGCAAATATTTTGTAGTTCTAGTCAGAGTAAAAGGTACTACTAATAAAATGCTATTTTCATATTCTTAGCACGAATATGAAATGCAGAAACTCACACAAAATTTATCATTTAAATATACCTACTGTTATTACATTTCGTGAATATTATTAGTGACTTTCAATAGAAAAACGTGATCAAAAATTTACCTCACCTAAATTTTATAATATTTTAGAAAAGATTTCAAATAACTAAATAGAGCTAAATAGTGGAGTCCATCCCAGGCTACTTTTTATTTCAGCCCTATAGGAAAAAAATAACTATACGCTAATTCATATATCAGTCTATAGCGATTATTTAAAACGAAGTCGGAACCACCAAATGTACCAAATAATATAAAAGACACTAAATCAAAGCATGAAATCTCTTTCCGCATGCATCTTTACCGACACGGACAAGGTTCTCGAACAAGGGGTTATTAATATACAAAATAAAATAAGAAATCACTTGTTCATTTTGTTAATTTATAACAGATATCCTTGTTAAATAAGTAATATTAGTTGATAGTATCAGACCAAGGGATCAGTAGTGCTAAAAAACATAGTTATATAAATACAAAGAGTGCAGAATGCGTGCGCACGCTTCTGCTATAAAATTCCTCCACGGACCCACGTTACGCCATTTCTTGACCAAGGAAATATTTTGAATATGCGAAACAGACAAATTTATCTATATGCTTCAATGTTATTTGGGGTTATCAAAAACCAATTGCCATTTTATTTGTTTAGGAAGCTGTCGTGGAGATCATCTCATAAGCGTTTTGGGCTTAGAACATGTGTAAAGGAACTCTTGATACCAGAACACAGAACTGCTGCTTTTCGCGGTAGTTTCAGATACCATGCCACCAAATGCTGGAACAATATCCCACCACCGATTTGTAATGCAAACAATTTAAGTACATTTAAGAAATTATTTAAAGACTTTTTATTGAACCAACAAAAAGTGGCAGGGTGTCTGAGTTATGACTCTTTGTCGCAGTGATTTTTTGTTTTTCTGTTTTATTTATTTCCCTTATTGCTTTATGATGTAACTTACTTTTTTATTTTATTTTATTTTATTTTATTTTTATTTTTACAATGTATAGTTGTTGGTTTGTTTGAACATATATTATTGCATGATATGTTTCTTTTTGGTTTTGAATGTTTTATTTGTAATTTAATCTTATATTTTATTTTGTATGTTTTTATCTTGTCTATCATTAGTTTACAATTTGTGAGGCGGAATTATCTTCTGTTTAGGCTCTGACAGAATAACAGCGTTGTTACTGAACCTAGTTTCGGTATTCAACATTATGCTGAGTCCGGGCCTTTTTGCTTACATGACCTATTTGTTAAATCTATTTTATTTTGTGTTTTCATTTGTTTTTCTTTTGTAAGTAAATAAAGTTTTTATTATTATTATTATTATTATAAAGATACAAACTCTTAAGTTGCACTACTGCGGGCTAATTCAACTATTTTTTTTTAAATAACTAATAAGTTTTTGGTTCATTTGATAATAAAATGTAGTATTTCGCTTACTCCTTATTCTAATAAAAATAATTGTTACTCTTTATTTTATTGAAACATCTGTAGCCGATCGTTCAAACCCTTTGGACTCAGCCCTTTAGTGACGTGTATCAGGGTATTTATATGCACCATATTTTTTATACTGTAAAGTTAAAAATATATAAATATTTAACTTCTTTAGTATTTGCCTAAGTGCATATTTTATGTTTTTATTATATTTCAATTAATTATTTCAATTTTCTCTATCTGTTAATAATTTACGTGAAATCATTTAGAATTTTAAAGGTAACCGTAGCACATTAATATACCGATATTGTACGATGTGTCATACAGATTCACGGTTAAGTAACTTGTTTTAAAATGTTTTGACTCATACAATTAACTGATTACATAAAGTCATTTTAATGACAAGAATTAACTGTAATTGTTAGTGGTCAAGTTAATGACTTAATTCAACTTTGCGTAAGTTATTATTTTTGATATTGCTTAACCTGAAAACAAGCACTATTTTTAATATTGATTTAATTCATTTCATTGATTTAAACCAATGCCGATTCGTTAAAGCTGCTAAGTTGAGGTGCTATGTAAGTAGATACTGTAGCTTAAAAACTTTATTTAGTGTTTAATGGAGTCGTAATTTAGATCTCAACCATATGGACTCTTATTTTTTAATAAAGCTTAAACTATACATTCATTCAAAGATTGGTAACACTTTGTTTGTGTTACCAATCTTTAAATGAATGTATTGAAATAACAGTGTATCGAATTTGGGTGGTAATTAAGTCATTAAAATGTTATTGACAAAATCCTGAGTCCCAATAGGGAATTATTTTGGAATACGATGTTTTCTAAAATAGGGTCTATAATAGCTTACTTTGAAGCTATATAATGTGTTTGTGTGTTCACTTTCAGATTTTATTTGATATTGACGATTCCACACTGTTTTTCAACAATCACTTATGTTTTCTTCGAAAAATCTCTATTCTTAAACCCACATTTGAACCAAACCTGTTTCTCATTATTAGTCAATATTGCCAGTTCAATAAAAATAAATTCAGGTTAAAATAAGACCTTTTGGTGGATAAATCATTAATAACATTGTACAGTTCACACTTGCAGCTGTAAACCCAATACGAGGTGCAACAGCAATAATTACAACAGCACTGCCACTATACTCATTTAGATAATTAAGCAAAATTCCGCAAACTTTATAATTATTACTGAATAATGTATGCAACAGTGTAGAGATGAAACGATGTACTCGTAGATTACGTGTTTAGTGCTTATATGAGATATGAAGCTTTAAGGTATTGAGCATTGGTAAGGAATTAAACAATTGTGAAATGTAAGGGTGCGTTCATATTGGTAAAAGTATTTTTTTTTTAATTTATTTATAAAATTTAGTTAAGCATTTTTTATAGGTCTTGATTGATTTACAAATTCTTTTTAAAACCCTGTTTTATTTTAAAAATAGCTAGATATTTAATGATATCAGAGCCCAAAATACCTGGCAAGAGTCTGGCAAGAGTATCAAGCGCTATCATTATTTGGCAGGGATATTTCTGTGTCTATAATTATTTAAGCTATTAAAGTTTAAAAAAAAATCAGAAAAAAACTTTCAGTCATTTTAAATATTAAAAAAATTTAAACTGGTAAATTCGAACAAAGCGCCCTATAAAGCTTTACTTTACAAAGTAATCTATCAAAAGGCACTCCTTTTAATGTCCATGCATTGAACTTGAGGATCAAATGGCAACCATAAAACTGAGGCACGACGCCACAGCTTAAAGGTAGCTATTAAAATTTATCTGAACATAATAAAAATACAACAATCATTAATGTTTGGTTAAATCTTACTCATACCAAGCTTTGGGTGTTCCATCATTTATATGTTTGCGCTGTAAATGCATTTCAGTATAATAACTCCTTTCTTTTTATCTTTAAGACTGGCCATAAATTTTGGAAAAGGAGGAATATATAATTTGTAATTAATGATGATGTTCGTTTAATTTCGTTTATTAAACGTTGCCTGATTACCTAATTGTTAGTTAAATTTATGAGTACAACTCAGAACACTTTCGTAATAAGATTAATATCTTAGTCCTGTTCTAACCACTAACTTACTAACCACCGTAAGTAACGTTTTTTTCAGCGTAACCGAATCAAAAAACCAATCCTGTATTTTATTAAAGAAGCAAAGTGAAATAAAACTAAGAAAACGAGATATATAAATACTTTCGATAGATTTATGTACCACAAAAATATTTAAAAAACTAAAGACACTTGAGTTTAACGCCCGTAACAATAAAATGCTTATTTAAATATAATACTATGAGCCCACCCCGAAATGGAATCTAGATTTCCGAGGACAATTCTACATAGCTTTTTTACTTCCAAACGTAGATGATGTCTCTAGACCGAAAAGGCAAAAACATAGACTTGCCTTAGGCTCCAATTTCATGAACCTATATCTCTCTTTATTTTTTTTTATAAAATTATGAAAAAATAAATGCTATTTCATTATATTTTACTTTACCATCAAACATAAAATCAATCGTAATAATCTAAGTAGCAACTTGTCAAGTAATCGGCAAGTCATTCTACATTAACAAACAGTTTCTTCAAAGGAACATTACGGATTAACTATAGCCATAGAAAAACCATTGGGAACACTGATTAAATCGCATAGATCCGTATTATAGACACGTCATAACCTGTCATTTCGAATACCTACCTACGAAATACCAAATACAGAATTCGATATTTAAAAAGACGCCGCTCGTCCTCAGTTCGTTGTTAATATTTATCAAGTTATTGTGTCTCTGCCTTTATGCTTAAATCTAATACGGTCTATTATAGCTTTTGACGCTTTTGTTGAGCTTTCAATAGTATGTAGTATGCTGTGTCAGCATGTGGTAAAGTCGGCTTTCTAGGAATTTGTTCGTGTTAAGTGGTTCATTGTTAACTAAGTTAGTTCGATTGTGCAATCATTAGTGTAATGAGACCACCTGACTTGGCTCATCGAGACAACCCGGTGTCGCTGCCGTCCAGTTTGTAGCCTTAAGAACACAGAAAAAAAGTTGACAAAACATAGTAGTAACATCCAGTCTCATATACAAAACAGCAGTTGGTATGCAAAATAAGAAATCCTTTATAAAATGTATAAGTACATTTTGTTAACGCCACTATCTGGTTAAAATGTTACCATCGTTAATTTTAATAGCTACCCGTTCAAAAGCGCAATAACATAAAAATTTCAACACAATAATGTGTTTACAGAACGTGTATAATAAAATACATCGACACAACTACTCGTTAATCATAAAAATGCACCTATATATAAATATTCAAATAAGAAATAAAGTGCATTGATCACCCACATTTAAATAAAAAGGCCCTACATTGTTCAACGCGTGCGCTTCTCTCTTGCGTTTCAACACGAAATTTTATGTTTATCATTCTATTTGACATTTTTATGAACAATGATCTATGTTTCTCTCTTTCTTATTTAGTTGAGCTTTGAAAGAGGGACGAGGATAGAAACTATTGTAGATTTGCCCTTTAGAGTTCCGATAGAATGTGAAGTATGGGCTGAATCATGTTGTTATAATTACAGTGCTATAGTTTTATGAATAAATGTTTATCAATGAACTGATGATACATCCATGCCTTGATTATGTTTATCATAATGTTTAAAGTTTTTTTGCAGATAAAAATCTGAACTGAAAAAATAAAACTATTAATTTTCTAATTTATTTCGGTATCAACACGTGTTATTTTTATAGATTATATTATTGAATATTGAAAGTATTTTTAACATCAAATACGCAATAACCACCAAAGGGCATAGACCTAAACGTTAGCATAGTTATGCCGATGTCAAAGTAGCATTATAATGATCATAAGTAATTTAAATTCAAGTCAAATCCAAATTATAATATATAAATGAGCAAGTGAGCAGAAATAACGAAACGGTTTATGTCCCGAGCTTTCCCACAGGAACAGCGCGCGCTTGGGCTTAGAACAATGTCAGTTGTGGAGTTGACAATCGATTATTTTTATTTTTGTTCTTCCGTACAAACTTTACAAATGCAGAAACCTTTATAAATAAATGTAATGTTTTCGGCCGATAATATCTAAATTATATCAAATACAAATTAAAGAAATACCACAAATGATACCACAATTTGCAAATTTAAATTCAATATGAAAATATGGTCGAGTTAAGATGTTGTTCTAATGAAGCTTATTATTTATTTTGACTAAGATGTATAGATTTTACGACTAAATCAAAAACTTTCTTACGTATAACAATGTTTTAAACTGCAGGTACCTACATGAAAATTATATCATATTAGTTTGATTTTTTATTAGTTAGATTAGTTTGACTCTAATACTTTCGTTTATATGTATTTTTATACTGCAGACGACTCTAAGACTTTTATTCTTCTTAAAGCAGTGAAGTATCTGTGAAACAGTCTGATATATAGGGGGCTTTGGCCGAGTAGCCTCCGGGCGTTTTGCCCCGCGCTCGCGCATCGTGTTCAAGTCACCAAAGAATTATATACGCAATCTTAAATCTTACAACAGTTAATTTAAGATTCAAATTAAAATACTCTTCCTTGTAAAATTATTTTGCCATGTTACGAAGTAAATATGTAGAGCAATTACGTATGTTCATTTTTATTAATTACGTTTATGAATTTCTTACATTATTTTAGTTTCAAAATCTCGGTGTACTACGTATAGATAGATGATAACATAAAATCAAAACCTACTTACAAACAAACACCATTTAAATGAAACGTGCCGAACCGAATCACAAATAAGGGATCCATACCCACGTCAGTTATTATCTTTTAAAGTCTTCAATAATTCCTGAGCTGTCATTTAGCCGCCCACACGAGTCGACGTACAAAAACGTCAAGTTTGCCCTCTTTCCCACGATGCCCTCCCATTCATCAGAGTCCCTCAGGGCAAGGGCGGGACTAAACAGTAGCAGGGTACATGCTATATACATTATATGAACAGAAGCGAATGGCTACTGGCTTACGCGTCGACCAATTGGAAGTTGTAGGTAAAAGTGCGGATTGACTTCCTTTTTATTGATGTATAGGATAGTTCGTGTGTGGTTTAGAGGGATTCTTTTGATTTGTCCTATTATTCAAGGTTCGATATTTGAAAATGAAATGTGTTAGTACCCGTGTTTTTTATTATAACTGCTATGAAAAGATTTTGCCACGTTTAAATATGTTGGTATGTAGGTATGTATTTTAAATACAACCATGTTAAAATTGTTTTTCAAAGAAGACATCATATGGTTTTTATTTTATTTTATCAATTCAAGTTTTTAACAAAATTTAAGCCAAATTGTTTGAAAAATCGTTTTTTTACGTTTTAGTAAAAATTGTGAAAATATTATTGAGTTTTATAGGAATTAATGCTTATTTCTCGAAGTCTACGTAAGGTATATTACCCTAACTAATCGTCAGTAACGAACATTATAACGAGTTATTCCATTTTCAATACCATTCGTGCTCATGCATATTTGATAAATAAAATGGCCCGAGGCTTTATTTCTGTGGCTCTGAAAATTATGATGTTATTCTTTATGCTGTTGCATTAAAAAATCAATTTCGTATAATAAATAAATATCAATCTGTTTTTGATTATTAATATGACACAGAACTGAAATTAAATAAGGAATCTACCGACAAGAAATATTAAACTCGTGATGCATAATGATCGCGTGCGCTGTATAAAAATTAATCCGGCTTCCGTGCACCAATAAGCTCACGCGAGGGCGTGGCGCGTAACACGGTGGCAAATTGGATAGCGGCATTCAAAAATTTAACGTTTACTTTTTAAACTTTTTTTTTTATTTTTCAAAGTTACGTTATAACCGGCGTGGGTGGGACTTTCTATTGCTCGCGGCAATTCAATCGTGGGATGCTGGCTACAGATCGAGCGTTCCCTTCGAATTTGTGGAAGATTTATTGGTTAGCTTAACTACTGATTAGCGGTTTACTATGCTTCTTATATCTTCCTACAGTCTGGGTTACGAAATGTAGTTCAACTGTCATAAATATTCATGTGAACTGAATAGAAAAAATCAATATTTTGTTTCAAAAAATTTGCCATTAAAATTACGTTTTAAAAAATTATTCATGAGTAAATGCCAAATGTATGTAAGCAATAAACCCTAGTTTGATTTTAAAACTGATTAAATAGGCATATTATTATAAAGGTTCTGTCATAAAAATCGGCTTAATAAAAGATCTCTTGCAACCTCCAATAAGAAATACAAACAAAACGCTATCTCTCTAACAACCCTAATTTCGATTAAAGGCTCAAAATATCACAGCTCATTCATACCTCAATCCGTCAGCAAACAGTTTAAAGTTAAACCTCTCAAAATCTTGGACCTCAAACAAAGTTCCAACATCAAAGGCAAACATTTGTTGTGTCCAGGTAGATCACCTGTGGCGCTTCCATACAAACACATCCCAGGAAGTTTGGACAAACCTTTGGCCAAGTTTGGTGACTTGCGGCCAAATAGCGCCGGTGCGAAATGGCCTATACAAACATAGATACTCAATGAGTTTGACCGCACAATGACGCAAGATTTTGTTGAATGGACGTGTTAAATTACTAATGTTTACTAATTTGCGACGGTAAATAACTATTTCTATAAAAAATTTGAGAGTCTTAACTCGTGGAATAGTTTTGCAGTATTAATTACAATATAAATAAGTGTAGATTTCATATTGAGACGTTGTTTCGTTAATTCATTTATTGCTTGAAGTTTTAAATTTAGTTTTCATAACACACACATCTTTGTTGGATGTGTGTGTTAAGAAACCACCATTGTCAACAGTTTGTAAATGACGATGAGATCGACATAGACGGTAAAGAAGTGCAGACTTAAAACTTTAGTCAAGTCATAAAGAAATGTATGGAAAAGATCGAATGGTCAAAAGTTTAAACTCAAATTAGTCGCTTTTTATGAAACACATAAATAGGGAACTCTTAGTTCCTTAATTATTTTGTTGTAGAATAAAATATGTACACCTTTTTCAATTATATTCACAAGTAGAATTGTAAATCATACATTTATAATTGAATGAAAATGTGTCTTATACGTAAGTTAAAAGTAACACTAAGGAATGCAAACTATTTAGCACATACATTTTAGAATTGATGCAGGAAAAAACTCTTAATAATCTGTTATCAAACAAATATGTTTCAGATCTTCATCATGGCCATTTATCGCAAACGCGTTCAGTTTTATTTGCTACACAATTGTCTTCGGGAACCTTATCGTACAAATACCTACGACCCAATAGTTCAGTTTACACTTAACACATTTCAAAGAAGACATACCAGTTAACCTATTATGGTAAGGAAAGATTAACATAAGATAAGCTGTAAAGGCACAAAACCTTTGTCTTTTATCAAGTGTAAACAAAAATTTCCTGTCGTATTCTTTTCCCAACAAATTATGTGTTAAAAGATCGTTTGCTATGTACAAATATGGTACTGAGTATTTGCTTTTGAAAGTTTTTATTTTACACTTTTTGGTTCATTTGGTTTGTTTGGACGACTTTGAAATAAGGTTTTATGAACTGCAATAAGATCTTATTTGTAGAAGATAAAGATTCAGTTTGTATCTTCTATGACTGTTTCTGAGAAGTTGATTCGATATCTAAATTGGTTCTACTAATCAATGAGATTATACATGAATTTTAAGACATGGAAGAATCAATCTTTAAGTACGACGACACGCGGCGTCTTACTTTATAAACCTTTTTTCAAACAGTACATCTTAATACTTAACTTTATTAATCATTAACGAAAATCATCTCTTTTTATAACAAGAGAATGTTAATGATCCATAAAATTCCTATGTTTACATAGTTCGGAATACAAATTAATATTCCACCCTTGGTATAATCAATTTGATATTCTGATCAATATTAAATCGAGTGATATTTATTATTAATGGCCTCGGCTAAACTCAGAGAGCAGTGCGGCTTATGACAAAAGGGTTCCAGACAATAAATAACAATTGTATCCCAACGTTGTTCCACCCTGTGGATCGTAAACATGCACCAATGTGTTAATACCCAATGCCCGTATGTGACATTGACAGTGACATTTCTTTTTTTTATTCTGTTCGGGACTTTAAAGAAAGTGGCGCCCCGTAGCGCCGGCGGAGTCACGCCGAAAAATTCCCTCGTTTTAGAACGTACCCGACTTTTAAATGTTATTATGCTTTCACTTATTTTTGACAACGGCATTAAGAGTGAACGATGAAAACGTAAGTTTATTCCTTTAGAATGAGGTGTACAACCGCTTTTAAGGCAGGAAGACTTTTAAAAACCGTCGCGTATTTTCCGTCTTCATATTTATAAATTTTATTAGGTATATTAAAAATATTTTAAGTAGTTTTAGGTTTAATTGTTAGAATTGGGAGAATGGACTTTTCTTTGACTTTTAGTAAACTGATCTGATCTATTTTATTCACAATGCAAAAATTTTTAATGTGAAATTTTACGGAAAATCAAATGTATGATATACCTGTCTACAAAATTGATGTAGATGAAACTTTGGTGTTTTATCAATGAATCCTATTTGTTAAATTAATAGTTAATTTTATCATAATTAACTGTAAAAGTTGTATGAGTGTCTAAAATAAAAGTAATGTTTAGATACTCATACAAATTTTGCAGTTTTGATCATTACACAGGCAAACATTTTTATGAAATTAAATGAATTAGGAATTTAGATCAAAAATACATACTCATTACCATATGTGTATTTGTTATCACATAGGACGATCTACATCTTCAACATTTAGATATCGCACTCTAAAGTTTTATTAGTTAAAAGGTCTAAAATTAATGGAAGTATAAAAAAGATATCTTTTGGCTACATTTGATTCTATACAGCTTTGACTAGCAAAAAAACTTATAAGTTTAAAAGTTCAAAATTGTTTTTGCTCTACCAATAACAATGTAATTAACTTGACTTCCGAAGTATTAAGTTAAACGCAGACCTTCAAGTATTTTAAATGAAATAATTAACTTTTATGGACGAGGAAATAATCTGAACGTAATTTTTTACTAGTCGAGACTAGTTTGTGTTTGATTAACTATAAATATTGATTTTATAATGTTATAAAGTAGTTACTTAAGACAATAAGATGACAGTACCCTAAATTGATTTCAAATTATAATAATTTAGCAGGTTTTTCAATTGTTTTGTTTTTTTTTAACTGTGAGCCAAATTTACCCAATGACAAATTGTATTTAAAAAAATGTTCTTATCAATAAGATTACTTAAAAAAGTTAATTAATGTTTAAATCACGTAATTTTGTACATTATTTACAGTTTTGTGGTGAATGTGACGCCTTTTTATATGTTAGTGTGTTAGATTTTATTTATTTATTTCATCCAAACATACTTTTATATTTTATTGTGTTACAAAATGTGATAAAATATTATATCGACTATATTATATTTATTTTTTAAACTGATTCTATGACGATGTTCATAACTATTCTTGATATTTGCGTCAGTACTAATATAATATTAAAAATGTTTTTACGGCTCTAAATGTTTATACTGTGACTGGGTTTTCATTATCGTTGTTTAGTATTATTGAATGTTTAAGGAAAAGAACTTAAGCATTATTGAGTTTTTGCTTCCAATCAATATATTTTTATTGAACTGTACAGATTTTGATTAATGATTAATGATTTAGGTATATTTATAAATACGTTGCAATAAGTATTCCATATTAAGAAATACCGACTTGAAAAAACTTGATATCGATAGATACGTCGATTTTAAAGAAAAATCTTTGGAAAAATCTTAGCTACATTGTTTCATTTGATTTTAATTGGGAACACAAAATTCTAAATTATGCAACTACAATGTCATTTATGGAAAAAAACAAATGAACATTTAAATGCATGCTTTTGTGAAAAATTCTCATGGGAATATTCGTTGCTGAAGTGTCAAAACTCATATCTAATGATGCATCCAATTCTACACTTGTGCCTTTTGACAAAAGGGACAATTTAAAGGTAAAAAAAGGTTTTTTTCATATTCGACCTCTTTTATTGTTACATAAACTATAAATCCTTGTAAAATGGTCAATTCGGGACATTGAATAGAGTTAAGTTGGTTGGGTGTGTTCATATTTTTCATTTCATTATTTTCATAAGGACTTTTTGTAAAGAGTTTTTATGGTCTAGCGCCGTGAGAGGCGCTAATACCATTAACATGATAATGTATAGATTTTGATATCGACTAGAAATATTCTAATATGTTATTCAATGAGTTTAAAAAATGGGTTTTTACTTTTTATAAAAACTTATGATTTTAGTATAAAGGGAGATTTTCAGTTTTAATAAACGAAGTTGAATCTTGACATTTATTTTCGCTTATATTTTAATTGATTGTTCTTGAAATAAAAGCGAATAAGATACATAGAATATTAAACACAAATTGACATTTGCCAATAAAATCATAAGAAGTTCAAACGCGGTGTAAACAAACAATATTAGACAAACACACAACATAAAGTATCAATATGAAATTAATAACAAATAACCTCATAAGTTAAAAAAATATAAATCTCGATAATCTGTACACAAGAGTCACAGTAAATCTTAGTTCGAACTCGGATGCTGTAAGCGAGATTACACAAATCATACATAAAACTCAATAGGATCTAGAAATCAGAAATGAAAGTACTCACTGTATTTAAGCGCCGACAATCAAGATTAAAGCTGATTGATGTAATATATTTACGTATAAATTAGCCCAGTGCGCGGCGGAGACTGCTTGTGTGCAATAAAAAACAGTAATTTATTGGTGGCGACTTCTCGTGTTGGCTCGGGCTTAACGAGTGTATGGCGTGCGATGGACAGAAAAAACTGGCGCGCTTGGTACGTAGCTCGAGCAGCAGTGGCCTGAGGAAGAATAACCCCAGGAGTCGATAGGAGCTGGCTGCCACCGCTTCCGAACGCGCCCCGCGCCCCGCAGCCCCCTGCGCCCGATACAGATCACGCATTCTACGAATACCTTCAACTGCGGCACCGACGACCGCCAGCTGTCCCTTTCCCTCCAACGCCGCCGCTGCTACACTTCAAACTGCTGCCGCGCGGGACGAAGAGGGCCTAATGGACATTCGCAGCGACGACGCTTCTTAAGTTCACCAAGTAAAGGTCACACGGGCTGCGAGCCGGACGGTGATCGTAGAACTCGGCCGAAGTAGCAGCGCGTGCGCAACACCGGCAGCGCCCACATCACCGTCCGTTTAACTTCACGTGGACGTCTTGAAATATAGTCGTCTCTGTCTTTCTTATAAGATTTGAGCTATATCTCGCTCGCACACGACGACGTGGAAAAATGTATCTAGTTCTGTTGAGACGACGCGCAGTGCAGTAGCAGTAGTTTTTTTTTCGTCTCAATAAATTTGTGGTTGTTTGTCTCGCTTAGGCGCGCGCCCGGGGCGTCGGGGAGCGGGACGGCAAATTGCCACCGGGTTACGCCTTCCTCGCGTTCTCGTTATGTAGGCCGCGCATTAGAGCCTCCGCGTATTGCATGTATAAAACATTATATTGCCGTAAAGACGCGCTTCACGCGGTAGGCCGGTTATTTATGTGGCCCTGCGGCTACCGAGATACGCACCTCCTCCAATGAAGCATTTACAACCGATATGTTCTCAATTTTATGTACTCATGATTGTAAAACGGTAATTGCTTTCTGATTCAAGTACATGTTTTATTAACGAAATGTGTTCAGCTGCGAGCAGCTGCCGTTTTCAAATTGAATTCACTTTTGTTTCTTTGAGCAGATTCCGTTGTATACTTGAATTTTTAATTTAAGTTTTTAATATAACAATAGAAAGCACAGCAAAACTAACTGTTAAACAAAAAAAAAACTTTAGAAGGTAGAAAACTTCCGAGACACGCGCTAAAATAAATAACAGTATCCATTATAATATAACAAAAATGATACAATGATCATAAAGCAAAATAATCCTAGGTTGTATGGACCTCCGTCACGGCTATAAAATTCCAATCAGGCTTAGACAAGAGACACAATCACTACAATGACCAAAAACATCAAAACATATTAGCTCGACATTGTTTACGAAAATGGAATCTATTCTTCAAGTCTACGGGGAGCTCATAGAGTCATTGTCCTACATTATGAACTGCGAAGTGTCACATAGCACGAGCATTGACAAAGAAAGGAAACCGAATGTTTGCTCACAATCCTGAGACAAACGGACAGTTTTACGACACAAAAAAATCCAACACTCGATGTAGAAAACGTTATCGTCTTTTGTTGACCAAATGAATGGTACTGAACGACCACACTGGCTGGTTGATGTGCGTTACTAATTTTCAAATTCCGAAACCTGCCGAACGAGATGGAATTGCAATTTTAATTCGTATTTCAAAGCTATTGTTTCGTTTAAACGTGTGCACTGAAGCAGAAATATTGTACAGTTCGTTTTATTGTTAACATAGAAAAGGAATATCTTCAAGAAACATCTTTACCAGGATCTTATTAAGAATGTAAGCTTGTTAACAAGTTTAGCTGGCTACCGGCTCCATAAATGAAACTTGAATCTCGACTCGTATCGTCTGAGAACCTTATAGAGAAAACTTACAGAGATAGTGTGAAATTTGTACCGCTTGCAGTTTTAACGTTAAGGCAGAAGCAAATAGATTTATCTAGAGTTGACACATGGATTCAATTAATTCCTTGTCACTAAGTAAAAATCATAGAATTTACTACGCTTTTTTTATAAGCTCTACATTAAAAGGAAGTGCTTATACTATTATTAAATACTAGGAGTCACCCTCAGTTTCGGCCTTATCTAAGTAATATGTAAAACTAGCTGTTTCGCGCGGTTTTACTCGCGCGATTTCGAATCCCGTGGGAATATCGAAATAAAAACTAGCCTATGTACTATTCCAGACTGTACACTATTACTATGTCAAATTTCATCCAAATCCGTTGAGCCGTTCTGCAGTGATTGAGGAACAAACATCCATACATCCAAGCTTTCACATTTATAATAATTTAAGTTATTAAGTTATATGTAAAATACCATGATATGAGATAAATAAAGAAACAAAATAAAAGTACGCAATGAGCAAAATTTTGTATGTTTCTATTCAGTAGCTACGATGCTAGAGAGCTACTCTGCTACAATTATTCATACATGTCTATGGAAGCATGAATAAGTAGATACCTATGGATAGTATACATAATATATGAGGTATAAAAGGATGATTAACAAAACTATAGCGACTAATAAATTGTTTTCATCTTTCAACTTGGAATCATGAAAGTATCTTCATGCTTTGTCTTTTTAGCTGATGACGTAACACATGCCGAAACGGAATTATAGAAATGATCAAAACATTCAAATCTATATTTAAACATCCATATAATAAGTCAGAATTTAGAATGAACGTACACGTAGTCGAATTTCGAAAGATTCGACGATGACAACAGAGACATTGGGACTGTTCTTTTTTAAATATCGAATGTAAAGAATGTTCTCATGGTGGTGTGGTATGTGAACTTCCAAATCAGAGTGTGAACACAAATGTTCCTGGCCACTAAAGAGATCTGACAATGGAGAGATTTTAACTTCTGGGTCGGCTTAAAAACTTTTTGGTGCGGATTTGTGACGTTCCATTTCTAACTGGCAGCTTAGTCTAAACATTTGAATAGTTAATAACATTCGAATTTGGAAAAGCTTGTTTCTAAAGACAAGAAGTGACAGATGTTAATCGTTACTCACATATTTTTGGATGGAAATAATTCGTAGATTATGTAAATTTAATAGCGTTATCTTATAATTATTGAGAACATATTCAATATTTGTTTATGCTACATGCTCATACTAAGATCTTTCTCTATGTAGTAATTAGTTTCTATTAGGACTAGTAGGTAAATTTTAAATATATAAGAGTAAATATGTAGAAATTATCGAACTTAAAAAATTATTGACTTACTTTAATATTCATACAAAAAAATTAAAATCATTTGTTAGCCTTAACCTAGTTTGAATATTTGTTTTGTATCGTCAAATGTTTTCAAGGATTCAAAATAGAGCATGAACGAACTAACAGAAAACGATTCAAGGATTTACGATCCTTCATAGATATGTGCCACTGGTCACCACATTCCAATAGTTTTTTAATTTCGTTTTTTTTTTTAATTCCTGCGACGCATAACTTATGCTATAAAAAGAGGTATAAGATCTCATTCTATAGATGCTTTTCTTATAGAAACGATTTATGCGAAAAGTTGACAAAACATCTGCAAATCGTTTCAATTTGATTATACATACTTAAGTCCGTGGGTGTGAGACTGTCTGGTGTCTACCAAATAATAAATATAATATGCAAAAAACAACTCTATTTTGTCGAAGCAATGATTTAGGTATAATAATGCTGTCTTTATCGAAAATCAATAAGGTGTATTATTGACGTCATGTTACTGTTTTACCTTATTTAAGATGAATTTGCGATCTCGGTATTACCTGATAGTGAATATATTTAATAGATATTAATGAGAGCTATATGTGTATATAAATGTCACTATCATGTTAAAATATTAAGATCTCAGCTAGACATTTCCAATCATATTTTTTTAAGTATCAGAACCATTTTCATAGTTCTATCAAAATCTATCTAAGCTACATAAAAGACAATGTTAATATTTTTCAATAGAGCATTCGGAGTTTGCGAACCTACACAATAAGAGCAGCAACTTTGTATGTTATTTTGAAACCGTAAATTAATGTGGTCTGTATTAAGAGACAATATTAGCAAACTGTACTAAGATATTTTTATGTTCAACAGAATCTCTTAAAAACTAAACAAAATCTTCGCATCTGGGATACAAAAAGCGTAAATTTTCCCAAAATTACATATTCATAAACAAAAGATAAAACAAAGAATACGTTATAATGTGTTTTCACAAATGACCGAAACCGACCGAATTGGGTTAAAAAAAACCATTTGGCCGCCGGATAATTACATTTTACAATGACATTAAATAATAAATAATTCAATTTTGCGGGTCTGCCGATTAAATTATAGCCTCGGTCCGACCGGGGACAATAAATATGCAAATTTTTGTCCAACGATTTATAATTTATAGTCTTTAGGACACTAAAACAATCAGTTGAAGGTTGTTACTAACACCCGTCTTACTGTGATTGCTGTTTTTTACTGGTAATAATGCTACCAGAATATTTAGGGTACCTACTGTTTAATGAACATTTACCTTATCAAGCACTATGTTGTTTTGGAGGAAATTAAAGTATGTAGATAAAAATTCATCTTAAACATTTCTGTTATTTGGAACAACTTTGTACAAAAATTGTTTACTTTTAAATTATAACTTAAATCGCATATTTATTTTTAGTCCCCGTAAGTTAATGTACTCCCAAAAGTCATAGTAAATTTTAATAATTGATCACTACTTTTACGAATATTCGTAAAAGGGTCCCTATGAGATAAAATAGAGCAAGGACCTATAACTGAAATTTACGAGAAAAAAAATAAGCCATATACAGCGCAATCTGCCAAATATTGATTATTATTCGCCTTATATAGAAGACTTATAAGAAATCTAATACTTCTCTAGTTATGGAAGCAATTAAGCAGGCCTATCTTGATTTTCACAAACTTCGTAAAATTTATTTAATTTTAAATACGGTGTTTTAATAACGAAATCTACGGAACCTTACTTATTAATTAACCCAACGATTTATTAACCCTGATGTTTCTATTTTCATCGTGTGACGATGCCAAAAAATCAATTTACATTTTATTTAATGAATGTAATATGCAGATTTAATCGATTTTGTTCCGCGAATATCGATAAATCTGTATGAGAGAGACAAATAAGTCATAACATTCGAAGATCAGGTAGGATATCTACATTTGTTTTGCAGGTAACTAGATATTGATCCAAAGATCAATGTTATGAATATATTGGTTTTAGAATTTTATTGTGTATATTATCGCTATTTTGACTTTAAAATAGTTTTGCATGGGTGTCTATTGAGTGTTTATTGAATTGAAAGCCCATGCATGTTTTGAAACATTCATAACATTTTCTTTTGCCTTAAGCTAATGCTGTGATCTGCATAGTAATTAAGCTTTAATGTATTTTCCGACTTCCGTGCTTCGGAGGACACGTTAAGCAATTGGTTCCGGGTGCTGTATACTTGTTTACAGCAGTCGTTAGGGTTTATCAGAATTTTGGCGCCCTGAAAATTCTGACATCCAACACCAAGCACGGGGCCAGCTTGGTGAATTATGGCCTATAACTCCTCGTCACCCAGTGAAGAGACCCATAGCCATGCAGGGCCCATTACAAAAAGAGTAGTGATGATTGATAATGATTCCAGAATATGCCAGCTTCTTTTCTTTCCGGAAAAACTGGAAAAGTCAGTTAAGGGACAGAGGTTTTATTGGCGTTGTTGTGGGCGATAGGCTGACCCCCTATCACTGCAATAGTCTGTCTTTATTATTAGATATAATCCCTCTAAATTTGTCAAACGTGACTTCAGTTGCTTTTATAGCCTCTGGTGTTCTGCTTCCCCATAAGAGATGCAGGCGTTAAGTTGTGTATGTATATTCCATATGTTTTTGAATTTATCTCACCCGCAACGCCAAAGGAACTATTGGTGCGCTGCTAGCCCTGCCATTATTAATTCATCTGCAAGTAACTACACTACCTTATCTGCCTCACTATTTGAAGCACGCACTTTCAGCCGCATAGAGTTGGCTAAGAATATCCTTACCACCCTTGGATAAGAGTGTCGTAAAAAAGGGCTTATCCCTGTGACTCTCACTTAGTGGTAGTATATAGTCAGGGTTCGCATGGCGAGCGACCACTTTTCATATAAAATCTACTGCGAGTCCCTCCGCTCCGAAGTTTACGAGTAACCGCAATATTTATAAAGAGCAAGTTCCATACTAAGCCCATGTGATGTCATCATCAGCCTCATCTTCACTTTCAGGTGAGATTGAGGCAAATTGCGGGCTTAGTCTGTAATAAGAAAGAGCTGCTGGACTATTGGATGTAGAAAAAAGTAGACGAGAATCTTTAAAAAGTGGCTATAGTGAATCACAAAACTGTAGTAGGAATTTCATGGCACCAACTGGAGAGCTACTGGAGCGAGGCTCCTGAATTTGAGATTTTTTACATACATACATAACCTCACGCCTGTCTCCGCTTGGTTTACGTTTTTTTACGATGATTTATTTATCCTTGAGTTCGAGAAAGCCCGAAAATTTAAGTTAATAATTAGATAATTTTGGAGTCATTATAATAAATTGTAAATTTTCATCGCACATAATCTGAAATAAAGAACTTTTTAAAACTGATTAATCGCGTTAAATAGGCATTATTAACCGCGTTATGAACCAGTTTTCTGATAATAGACATATGAAGGTATTTTCATACTGTCTCATATCTGTAACTACAAAGCAATTTTATTGAAAGTAGTAACTTTAATTAATTAAACTACAAAATATTTCTTCTACACAGCAAACAGACAAAATAGCATTACACACTTTCAAATTATGCATAAGACGCGTTTAAGTCTTTAACTCATGGTTACTATACCGTTTCCGTAGCATAATTTTATAACACTATATTTATAAGTAAAATTGGCTTAGTTATATATAATTTAAAGTAAGAACACCTAGAAATATATCAAATGCTTGCTATTAAAACGTTGATATTATGGCCGTCAAGTAATTAAGAATAAAAGGGAAACTGAAGTATTAACCCAGATGAGCTTTCATCAAAATAATCTCTTATACAAAGTTTTCTTAAATCTTAAATAAATTAGTTCAGAATAAGAAGCTTTTAATATTTAATATAATTCAAAGAAGAAAAAGAATTATAATGATAATAATGATGGTGAGTACGAGTCATTTTTGAAAGAATCATTCTTAACATTATTTGACACAAATATGGAAAATTTGGGTAAGATTATCGCTCCAGGGGATTTCATGTAGCATTTAAAAAGAATAATAAATGAAACTTCAGATATTCAGGAAAGAGATTTAAGCGACATATAAATATGTAAATAAAATACAACAGACAAAACGATAATTTACAATCAATTGACTGTAACATGACAACGACGACGTTTTCAATTTTTTACCCTGATTTATATTTTACATTCAACTCGACATTTTGGTTGAAAACGAAGTCTGAAATAAATAAAAATATGCATACATCAAGTTAATCCGATTGAAAACATCGTTTATTTAACCTATCGAGTATCTGAATGTAGATCAACCTAAATGCTTTAATTTTAGGTTACTTTAATGTTGGTCACCGTTACATCAATATTGTTACATCTTCACTGTTCCAACATGACACTGAGGCTAAGGTACTGATGGGTCTTCAAAGCAAGGAAGTGTCTCACAAAAGTAGGCTTTCGTACTTATTATATAAAATAACTGTAATTTTTCGGCTCAAAGCAGCCCACCAACCTTGGTCACTCCAAAACACCGCATCGAAGCGGTGGTCTTCTCAATTCTGCGACATTATTTGCGGCATGTCACCACCAATGTATAATAAACCTTGACATTTTTTTAATAAACATATAAAAACATTTATTTACAACGTAATAAAGCTTAAATTTCTTTACGTTTGCAACATAAAGATACATTACAAGTTTGCTTAACGTTGGGACACCCTATCGGTTTTCCGCAGTGTTCTCAGAACTGTATTGATTTGGTTCGTAATTTGGCGTTTGTTTGTCTGTCTGTCTGTTTGTTGGGAAGTGTCGGTGTCAAATAAAGACGTCCTGCAGTGAAGTCAACATCCGTCGGGAAAACCAAAGGTATCTAAGAGTTTTATGGGAACAAACAAGTGACTTGTAAGTACATACTTATGTATACCTACTGGTTAGGCTGATACAGTTTAGTTAATTTTAGGTTTTAATATTGTCTTAAGTTTTCTCGATTCATACTTTTAAATAAAACACTTTTTAACCGGATTTATCGCATTTAATTAATAAAATTGTACATCATAATGATATCATTATAAGACTGACAAACAGATGGAGGTGATGATGTATAACTTTTTCCACTTTCAAGACGCCTGACACCTCAGTCGCTCGTGACCACGGGGTCTGCAAAGACACCAAAATGTCGAGTTAAAATGTAAAATATAAATCAAACGCGATAAATCAGGTTAAAAAAGTGTTTCATTTAATTTTAGGTTTTTCTTTCTGAAAAGCAAGATAAAATTACTTTCTACGTATTTAGATAAAATTAATCACCTAATATTAGTATGGAAGGGTTTATGTATTTCGGATGTATATTTGAAAAGCCAATGAACCTAAGCCCTTATGCTTGTTTAATCACATAAAATAAGAGTACAGCAACAAAATAATAGTGCAATTTAAGCCTTAAATCTTAGATTTTTGATGACCATGCTTTTAGACTCCAGCATGGTCATGGTTGATGGTCAATTGTTGTGCCTTAAGGATACCTTTGCGTTATAAATTAATACTCGAGACGAAAGTTTCATTACATACCATGTCAGTTTACAATTAAGAGATTTTAAAGTTATTGAAAAGCTACAAAGCCGACTTATTTAACTCCCAAACTCAACTCCCAAAACTAAGGCATTTTAATAAGGAAACAACTTTTCAGCCTTCTATATTCACACCTACATACAAAACGCATTCTACCCCGTCTTGATATAAATTACGCCAGCCTATAATATAAGGCTGTAAGGCTGCGCATGCGCTTTGACGTTGTCGTGTTCCGTCGTCGAAGGAACATGACGTATGCATGCGTTTATTTATATCCACTCTGTATTGTGTGGTGTGTATGCAAAGAGACCGCCTTTAATAATAGGAGGACAGCCAAAGAGACGGTGGTAAGGTTGGGATTAGGTTCCGAGCGGGTTTCAAAAGAGAAAATACATACAGACACTTACTTACGGACATGTACTTTGTGATTTCAATTAAATAGTTAAGAATAATGATTAAAGATGTGAATAGAGAAGAAGTTTTTTCGATTTCAAAGGTACACATTACACGTTAGTAATAAGAAAAAGTACATGTATGTTTAAAAAGCTCATAGAGGAAACAAATGAAAGATATGCTGTATTGTCTGATTACATACATTTCAACATGGTTGCCACTTAATATTTTTAGAGTTATGCTTGTGAATACTGCGTTCCTGGTATGAAATAATTAACTAATTTAATGATCATAACCTGATAACCAACTTAAATCGCTATTTATATACTCGAGAACCTCGGACTACTTTACTCAAGATTCTAGAAACAGTGCTGAAATAGCAAGAACTCAAAATCAAAAATCATAATATTGGCGAAGACTCCAAATGACTTTATCATACCAGCAATTACCAATACTTATAAAATTTAAATAAGTTCGGCAATTATGTATGATGAGTGTTTAATTTTTAGTTTTTCTTTGTATTAAGTAGTTTATTGATTATAATAGCTGGTGCTGCACTGACCCCTGAAGAAGGAATCCATGATAACGTGCGAGTGAAAGCCGATCTGAATATACTGGTAGATTTCCCCGCTAGCAATACAACCCCGACTTTACTCGTATAGATGACGCCAGAACATTCATCTTTCGATGGATGAGTTAACTAATGGTGAGTGTAATGCGTTCACAATAGTAATAATTTCTATACTTATGACTATGTAATGTCAAAGATTCACCGAAGACCATGTTTCAAATTTCCAGCAAAACTGAGGGTGAATTATTGATACTGGTAACGTGTAGGTGTCCGAATGTTGCCATATATTAGCTGATGTGTTGACAATTTCGTGAATTTTACGCTGTTTTTGGTTATACAAGTTTTTTAAAATGCATTTATAGTCGTTAACACTTGAAGTAATTGATGGGGAATGATTTTATATTCGAAACCAGAAAAACAAAATATCACAAATTGTTTGTGCTTGGTTAATTTATGACGTGCCTACTTAAAATATGTTTTTGACTAGAAATAATATTTAGTGCTAATATCAATTTCATTTATGATAATAAGCAGATATCTTAAAATACTCCTTTATGGTTAATACATGCAATAATAAACTAGTATTTTTTTTACATATATTCAAATAAGTATGTTTAGTCACAAAGCAATTATATGACTAAACAAACAAATAAGTGAATCGAACCTGCGACCACACGCGTCTTTGCTAGATAGTCCCCACAACACTCGTTCTTATGACGTCAAGAATTAAACAAATTATTCAATTTATAAAAGAAAGAATATGAAATCTCAAAAAAGTTATAAATGATAAGACTTACATATTATAAAACTTTACAATCAATATTCAACACAAGTATTTACTTACTAAAACAGTTCCCAGGCCAAGCCTACATATTATATGTTTCAAGTATAAAAACTCAATTTATATACCTACTTATTATATAAAGTTATATATGATGGACAGGAATCCGTGTCTCGAACTTAGTTCTCACGACCAAACGCCTAAGGCAATACGCGCGCGCCCTGAAACAAGCCAACCATTTACCTAAACGGGTAATGCACAAACAAATCTAAACACTCATCGAATACAACCCTATAAGAAAAGGACGAAGCTATCCAGAAACATCTCGCCGTCTTTTTTTTTAGTATAGTCGTAAATTAACGTCGAAAGTTATAGTGATTTCGCTGAAAATCGGTAAACGGCGAGTAGGTAATGCTTATGTTATACAAATTATTCTAAAGATCTAGTTGGTAGATAAAGGATTAGTCTTTTAAGGAAATAACTAGTAACTGGTGGTTAAGAGTCCTTTTTGCTGGGAAACATAAATAAGTCAATAATAGGTCTTCTTAATGCTTGGTTGTAGTGTATCGCTAGTTCAGTGCTTGCTTGGCGCTTTCTCACTAAGCCGTGTCTCTTGGCTTGCGAAAGTTAAGAACCCTTATTGATCACAAATATATTATTATATCTTAAAAGTAAACACATGACAACATTTATGCCTATTATCTAGCAAACTTTATTTCTAGGGATACTTTTTACAGATTAACTAAGTACCTACACCTAAAAAAAGGCTTACACTCTTCCTCTTCACCAAAATGTAATTTCGATGATCTTCGCATTTTCTAATGGAAATAGGTTTTCTTCTAAACATCTCGGTTGTTCTTTAAAATAAATGTTGTGTGAGAATCGACATTAAAATGGTGTTAAAATAATAGTTGATATCATATTCAAATATTTTTTAATGATATCGACCTCGGCAACTGATAGTGCTAACGAATAAAATGGTAACTTCGTCGCTAGGTACATGATTCACATTCATTATTGATATATTAAAATCAACCTAACATCACTCAATTTTTTTCAATAAAAACATCCCATAACCGACCATAAATATTCTTACTTCCAAACCAAAAAAAAACAACTACAAACTTTGTCAAAAACAAAACATCCAATATATAAATATCTGCCACTGTCCTTTAACAAGAAATGTCATCCCAGCTATGTCACTACAAAAAATAATCAAATGCCTTTTATTTATACAATAAACTATGCAAAAACGCAAACCAGAGGCACCGTGCTCATATCGCCACCGCAGGGATTCGCGCGTTCAGTATTTTTATTGCACCCTCGAAGGTCATCGATAAAATAAAAGGAGTTAATTATGAGAACATCATTGCCAAGATATTAAGTTATTGTTAATTAATTAAGAGCCACGGTACGAATTAATCGATACAAGAATACGAGACCAACACATGTTATGATAATGCAAATGTTGTTTTTTCGTGAGTATTGATGTCATTTTTAAGCATTTTTATCGTTATGTTACTGTAGCTACATATTCGTTTAACTACATTTGAGAAGTATAGAAGTATTTTGTCTTAGATACTGATTGAACTCGGGTTAATCCCAGCAACGTAACACTTTTCTACTGTTTATCTAATAATAAAACAAAAAAAATCCATCAATCCGTATCCACTAACATCAGCCCACACCTATTTCATTCATAACCTCAAAATGTTCCATTCACAAAAAAGGCCGTTCCTATGAGCCTTTAATTATCTCTTCACTAGAACTAACAAAGATTTACCGTCCAATCAACACGATTTCTTAGATTTTTTACTTAAGATACGGTCAAAAGGCTGTAATATCGGAGTTGTGTGTCTATCGAATTTCGTCACGGTCTTACAGTCGGAAGAAAAAAAAGACATTCGCCTTGTGAGGCCTAATTAAGATATGTATCTTACGAGTCCAACCCTCTGATGCATTGAAGCCTTATTGTCTCTGTGAGGTACTCTTAACGCCTATAAATTTAAAACGCCACTCGAAAACAGTCTTTGAGAACGCAAAATTGAACGTGTTTAAATGACTTGATTTTCTTTGATTCAAATTAGTATTATTATTTCTTATTATTTCTTTTTATAAGGGGTATGTTTTTAAATAGGATTGAAGTATAGGTCAACGTGTGAAAGAAAAAAATACACATACTTATGTTAAATGTAGAGTTCGATACTATGACTTCCAAAATCTTTTGATGTGTGGTAAAATATATCATCGCACAAGATAAATACGAAAAGCTAAATCCTGTCGAAAAATAGTACTTTAAATCAGAAAAAATATTTGCTAAAATAAATTATTGCAACTTGATAGGGATCTTTCGAAATAGTCCTTTAAATAAGCCAAAGTCTATTTTTCGTGTCTATCTATACATGACGTTATTAAGACCCAATATCGATAGCTTTTAGTATTTCATCGTTAATTTCATCTGTTTTATACCAATATAGTATTTTAAGCGACTGTCTCGGACCCTCTTTGGGCAGCCTTTTAGCGTGGGTAGAAAGAAATTATTGGCTATTGTCTTCGTGTTGGGCGGGCTATTATTTTGATATTTACTTAGATTTTTTTAAAACAATGCCAGTGGGTTTTGGCTAATGCGAACCAGAAATTAAGTGCCGATTTAAGTGGTCCAACTGGATTATGACATTTTTGAAAGCGTAAAGCGATGTTAGCGATATTGAAGTGTATTTTACAACCGTTTTCAAGCAATTCAGCCTTATTCATGATAGAAAAATGTAGACGAACTAATTCAGTTAAATAATGGAGTCTTAAACTGTAATAATATCTAAGTATAGTAGTCTTTATTTACGCTATTAACCTTCACAGGTAGCATTACGTGAACATTAAATTTCAAATCACAAAATAAGAACCAAAATTACATCGAACAGATAATCATCTAATGACGTGTTTAATAATAAACTTCAAGCTAGGCGTGTGCCGGCAAACGTTTTGAAACACCACATTTGCATCTCAACCGTCTCGCCGCAGAAACCTCAATCGATCGCTAAAAAAATTCATCGTATTATACTCGCTTCGAACTACCTATATAACCTTCATACAGACACATTCATCTCATTTACCTATAAAATTCATACAAAAATATACTCTACGTATCCGATAATAAGAGCCAAAACGTATTCTAAATAATGAACGTATAAGTCATTGTAACGAACCGAGATTCCAATACAATAATACGTGCATTGGGCCGCGCGCGCGCACTCTGATCTGACCACTACTGTTCATTTCCCACGGGCTGCGTAGTCTTCCTTTCTTTTCGTTTTATATAGCTTTGTCTCGTTTCCTCTTGATGGACTGCCGCTCTTTCGTTAAACGAAGCACACCCACACACGCTGTCGGCATTTCAGATTACTCGAGGTGGATACCGACATAGATTACGACAACCCACGGATAATACTAGAATTCTCTTATCGACGTACCATGTTACTCACGAGCAGGTAACACCATCATCCTTTTAAATATTGCAAATTGTTTCAAAGATTTATTGCACCGTTTTTCAAAAAGTAGCTGAACGTACCATCACTTTAAATGAACGCGTCTGAAAGTATGTAAGAACGAAAGTAAAATTCAAATGTTTATTAGGTTCTTTTAAATAGCTTTTTTGTTGTTGGCCAAGTCGGTTTGTTCCATACGACATACTACATGTTTTCCTTTTTTACTTTATTTGCAGAACTTAAGCAGAATAACCTGAACAATTTCTGAGTTAAATGGATTATGTGTCCTAAATTGTTTCTTTTTCATTTCTATTAAGTATCTATCACATTCGATCAGCCATCTAGGCGCCCTGAAATTCTGGCATCCACCACCCAGCACTGGGCCAGCTTGGTGGATTATGGCCGATACCTCCTCTTCACCCAGGGGAGAGACTCATGCCCTGCAGTGGGCTCATTACAAAGAGTGGTGATGATGATGATGATGATGATCTATCACATTTGGCTTTCGACAACAACCTCAATATCGACCGCTTAAAAAATCAGACAAATTTACAATATGTGAATATCCAGCATATTCTACTTACACATATTTTTTGCATCAACATGGAAAAACGAGAATTTGGGTTATCTGATGTCAAGTTATCAGCGCCAACCAATGGACAAGTTTCTTTTTTATTATTAAACACTAAGCCTGCGTTAGAGTGTTACCACACCAATCGATCGACGGTCGATCAACGCCGTCGATCAACGGGCGAACCGAACAGTCATCTTTGCCAAAAAATCCACTTGACGTCGACCGACGGTCGATATATCCTGTCCATCCCAAATGTCGAAGTTGGTGGTAGATGTTAGCAACACGGGAAAAAACGAAAACTTCAAACTATAAAAATAAAAATATTTTAAAATTATATAATAATATTCTAATCATGTATGAAAATAACAAATAAAACTAGAAACAGCATACCTATGTAAGTGTTAATAGTTGAAATTACTTATATTACTTAATAATCAACGAATGCAGAGCATTAAAAATACCGACTTCACGTCAAAACTTTGGCCGACTTATAATGTCATCCAAGTAAACATGCTCCGAAATCATACATATTGTTTCAAATAATTTGAAATTCTCAGTGAAGTTCTCAATCGATTTCGATGAAATTTATATGGGAGACCAACTATGAAGTATCTTCTATCATATGAAATAAGAATTTTGAAAATCGATTCATAATTTTCCGAAATATCGTGTTACGAAGACACAAAAAAAACATACAGACGAATTGAGAACCTCCTCCTTTTTTGGAAATCGGTTGAATTATTAGTGCTTTCAAACCAAAAAAATATTAATCTTAGAACTGAGCGAATCTGGAGTCTAGGTTCCTGATTTTTTTAAACATATAATTTAACTCGCTAATCTATCTGTCCAAAGAGTCTGAAATGATAATGATCTGATTTTAGGAAATCGGCCCAATTGGAACCTCAGTCTAAACCGAAAACTACCCAATTTCGACATCAATCAAGAGACTTTGAGTCCTAGAAGTGTTTAAGTTATTTTAAAAGATTTTGTTTATGTTTAAAGAAATGCTTCAAGAGGTTGGTACCCGTAGGCGACAGAGGAGAGATCCAAACTGCGCAAATAATATAGGAACTATCAAAAATTCCTTAATGTACGAAAATTTAAATTTATACTAATGTGTCGCTTAAATAAATGTTACACCTATTTTGTCAGCTTTTTGTTGTACTCGTTTACCTGCTTACAATACAAGCACGTATAGTTAGACAAAATAAGTACCTGCGTACTCAACATCACATTCAGTAGGTGATCAAATTATCTACCTACATCGTTTTGCTACAATAAATTCCAGGCCAATTACTAAAAATCAAAGATAAATTAAGTGTGTAATATGTTAGTTTAATGCTATTTTGTATAACTAGCTATTCCCGTGGCTGCACCTGCATATACCTAACCCTATCCTGTGAGAATGTCTGGATAAAAATTAGGCTACCTGTGTTTAGCTCAATACCCTGTATTCATGACAACAAAAATCCAAACAGCTCTTTACACTAACTTTTAGATTTATAATAATCTATACTATCTATACTAATATTATAAACCTTTGTATTTTTGTATGTTTGTATTGAATAGGCTCAAAAACTACTGGACCGATTTCAAAATTTCTTTTACCATTACTTAGAGGGATTCTTCCGAATCCGTATAGGCTACTTTTTATCCCGAAAATCCCGCGGGAATCGAAATTGCGCGGGTAAAACCGCGCGCAACAGCTAGTAGTAGAATAATATAAAAGTTGAGAGTGGAATACTAAGGCCCACACTATAAAAGATTACTCAGCCTTAAACTCTATTTAAGTATGTATAGACTTCGTGACAGTATTCTATAGATAATTTGAAGCCAAGCAATGCTTGAGTTACCAACTTTTGAGTAAGCTTTCATAATAAAGTCCTAAATTTCAATGCTGGACTGGGAGTAAGAGTAACATAGAATGTGCCAGCTGCTTCTCTTCCCGGCACACTGTAAAAGTCAGTTAAGGGACAGACGTTTTAGTAGCGTTTTTGTGGGCGATAGGCTGACCCCCTGCCGCTGCAATAATCTCTCTCAATATAATACCTCAAAAACGTGACATCAGATGGTTTTATAGCCTCTAGTGTTCTGGTTACCCCATATGGGATACAGGCGTGAAGTTGTGTATTATGTATGTATTTAGATCATTTGAACTATCAAAGTATCAAAGTGCGCTTTTAAAACGTAAATTTACAAATGAAAGATAGCAAAAAAACCTGTACAGTCAAACACAACTATCACTATTCAAGAATTATTAAATAGCCATCTTATTTATGTTTCTCATAGTCGATCGTGGTATGAATTTCTCCCAGACAAACAACGCCGCAGGCTAAGTACAGGCTAATTATGGCAAACGTCGATTAGGCCGATTCGCCTTCGATGTGCGCAGTGTCCGATAAATTGCATCGTTTTGTGTCAGCCACACTTAATTATTATAATTGTGGTGGAATCGACATTTTGCTTTTGGAGTCAAGACAATTCATGTTTGAAACTGTTTAGGAGATAATTTTAAGAATTGTTCTTATTTTGTTATGTCTTCGATTTGGAAAAATATATTTCTTCATAGCTTTAAAACATATTATGAAATTTTATCTGGTTTCATTTCATAGAAATCTTAGAAAATATTTAAGTGTTTTTTTACAGATAAATAATTAAGTAAGTAAATAATGTTATTTAAATGCAAATAAAAACAAAATGTGGCACAAAAAATTTTTCAATCTAAAGCAACAATTTGACAAAGTTTGATTTTAAGCTTTGTTGATTATAGATCTTAATATTAAGTAACCGGACGAAATCATCATATTAGGCAAATGGGGAATAAGTTTTCTAAAATAATTTCTATTTAGAATTGTTATTTTGTTTGGCATCTAAGAGGTGTGCATTCGTTTATTGAACAAAATCAATAATCAATTTAGACTTAAGTTTTCACGATTCATAATTTTTACTAATACCTAGGTATAACAATACAGTGGACCCCCAGTAATCCGGCCCCTGTCTAATCCGGCACCCCCTATAATCCGACATGGTCTATTATTTATTATTGGATATTTTTTTGGAAAAATAGAGGAAAATATTCTTCATGAAATGTCTGACGAAAAGAGATTTTATAAAAGAGATTTCTAGCAATAAGGAAGATGACAACGAAGTAATTGCAACTGAGTACGCAAGTGAAAGCACAAGATGCAACTAACGTCTTTGAGCTGGGTTTGCAGTGGGCTGAAGAAAATGGTGCGTCCTACAACGAACTTCTACTTTTGAGAAGACTGGGACAAAGCTTTAATTTCGCGTTTCAACAATGTTAAACAAAAAAAAAATTATGAATATTTTCATGTTTCTTAAATTGATTGATTCTAAGTGTTAGATTATTTTCAAATCTGACAATGTATTTTCAATTCATTTAATACAATAAATAAACAAAATAAATATAAGTAGTACTAAAAAGTTTATTTTCTACTGTCACAGACTTATACCTACAGGGCGACGGGTCACTTTTGAAATTCGAGGAGGTGATAATTTGAGATCATACGAGAAGAGAAAAAATATAATAAAAAATAAATATTAATTATTTAATGAGTAAACTTAATCGAAAGTTAAAGAATTGATTACGCAACGCGTAGCTACACTAGCGTTGGCAGCGATCCGCGTGCCAGGTCACGTGACGCGATTGACTCAGGCGTCAGTAAATTAGATAGAAATTAAACTTTATTTATTTATAGGGATTTCTAGTGAAAAATGAAGTACCTACTTTTATTACATAGCTATGACTTGAATCGAGTACAGAGTGCTCTCCTTCAGTATATAAAATTTGTCACCAGTCACCCTGTATACCTAAAGTACTTAGACGCATGTGCACCTCTTCAAGTAGGTAAAAAGTAAAAAATCCATTCTACCATCGATCGACGATCGATCGATTAGTGTAGTAACTCCCTTACGATATTGTGGTGCGATTACAGAACTTTATCGATTCGTGTGCTCACAACAGTTCGTACAGTATGGAGTCGGTCTATAACTATCTAACAATTGCAAATCTAACCCACTGCCGTACGACAAGTTTAAATAAATGTGTGCCAAGCTAATTGTCACCAGTCGGCTCGATCGATAAAGTTCTGGAATGAGTTCTGCCACCAAGCGTCACTCGGATTTATAGTCATCTTTACAACGCCCTTATCTAAGTAGGGCTGTTCTAAGCCGACCCTACGCAAAACCTGAGTCTGTTAATTTTTGAACGATAAATAAATAAATAAATATTTCTGACACTCACACAACATAATCTAGCCCAAATTAAGTTTTTCAAAGAATTTGTGTAATGCATACTAGACAACTGATATTCTTAAGAAATATATAATGAATACAAATTTTTATTAGAATAAACTTAAATAAACATATAAACATCCATGACTTGACGACTAATATCTGTGTTCATCACACCGATATCCGCCGCCGCCAGGATTCGAACCCAGGACCTCTGGCATAGAAGGCAATAAATGTTACCGCTACACCAGCCGGTCGTCAACGATACCGCTAAACAAATACAAAATAGACTTAATAAGTTGATCTAGCTGGCATGCCTTAACTAGGATGTTTGATCGCATTTAAGTCCTACTTAAATGATTACTTTGGCGATGAGGTACCTACACTCTCTGCCTCAGACGCCAGTGGTCGCGGGTTCGTTTCCCGCACGGAACAAGAAAAAAGTCCCGGCTCTAGGAGTTTATCTATATATGTATTTATATTCTAGGTTCGCCCCTAATTCGCTACATGGTATCTATATCACAAGCTCTGCTTAGCTTGGGGCCATGTAGTTGGTGTGATTGTCTAAGGATTTTTCTTTAGTTATTTATTTATTTCAGTCCTTTATTGGGCTCTTGATTGTTATTAATTCGCTTTCGCTTTTAAAAATTCGCTTTCGCTTTTAAAAATTTGCTTTCGCTTTTAAAAATTCAATTTTGAATTTTGAATAATATTTACAGATTTTATAGGTCTGTGTTTTTTTTCTTGGAATAATCTTATTTATTGAGTTTGTTATCTCAAAAATTTAATATAACATGATTTGATCTTAATTTGTAGTTTTATTGGAGCAAGAATGTTTAAAGATCGAGTTTGATTTTATCTACATAATGTGTAGCTACCTAATTCCATAAACATAAGTGTTTTTAATTTTATTATAATTTAATCTACCTGTTATAAAATTTTATTAGGTTCCTGTGTTTATTTAATTACAAATATCTACCAAAACATTATGTTAATTATTCACTTCTTTGTGTTTATTATATTATACTTACATTAAGATGAACTCTTTCTGATGAAACCGGAACATTATCACGTTGACGAAAAATCTTTACTTAGGTAAGTATGTCTTATTTATAGGGAATTCTGATGAAATATTAAGAACCTACTTTTATTACATAATTATGATCAGACAAACATTTGTGTTCTTCGTCCCAGTCACTAAACGTTTTTTAAGTTTCCAACTGAGTAGGCCTTCAGAAATGCTGGAATGGGTGGTCCAGCCAGCCTGAAGTTTAACAAGTTACAACAAAATATTTTTGCCTATTACTTTTAACCCTTTACCCGCCAGACTTTATATCAGTTGTCGTGCTCCCAGCGCCAAGCACAGTAAATCTAAAAATAAATACCTACGACAAATAGGGATGTTCAATGGTAGATCAATATACCCGTCCCAGCTTCGCACGCTTTAAATTCAATCTTAATAGTTTCAGCTGTTTAAGCTTGAAGAGGTAACAGACAAGTATATAAAAAGAGTAACTTTGATATTAAATTTCTTATAGTACCTATGTATTTTAGTAACCAAATGAAACAAAGATCGTTTAAAAGATTTTGAAAGATTTATTGATTTCCGCACAAAATATTAGGCCAAAGACGAATATTTTTATGACTCTTTACTGTGATGAAGTTTACATCTTTTAATGTAATTAAATCACATTTATCGATAACACGAACATCATGATTAATGCGTAAATACAGACTAATGGAAAATTCCACAAGGTGGCACTCGTTTATGACGTCAGAAGCGGTCGTCTATTTCCGACCGTGGAGCCGGATGTACTAACAAAATTAATTTCTAAACATGCACGCTAGGGATGGGAATAATCAACTCAGTCACTGACACTTTTATACTTATTTCCAAAGAAATTAAACATATTTATTTCTATAGTAACAATTTCTTTAATTGTTTTAATTTACTTGTTAAAAAATAGTCAGTTTAAACAGAAATATTTTTACTTAAGTGGATTTTCATATCAGTAAATCTTTGCTTATGTCCCGCTCCTATGGTCGGATATATTCGACAATAGCGCTGGACATCAATGCAATTTTCTAATAATAAAATAGTAATTTATCTAACTTCTGACATACTTTTAAGCTTTTCTAATTAAGAGACTTAAGTGTAATCAATTATAAATGATTAACCATTTACCAAATATTATCATTTTTTAAATATAATACAGCGTTATTAAATAAAAAAAGCATATGAAACGAATGGTGGTTTTTAGTCGTATATATACGACCTTGGCGGAATGGACGCGAAAATATTTGTCGGATATATCCGACCGTGGCTGTTGAAGGGTTAAATGCATGAGCAATTCTTATTTAAAACTATATAATATTAGTCAGATATCCAATCGACAATGATTTTTTCCTGTGCGGACCCACCGTAACACCGGCCATACCCTTAGTGGTATGGTGGGACTTAACCATACCACCGTGCTAGTGATGGGATTTGAAAAAAAAAACACCATTAATATAATAATAATATTCTTATATACTGAAATTAAAAAACCGATATATATTTTTTTAAATATTAAAACATTGAAACGGAACTTATTTTATTATATTTGATATTTATATTTACGCGCGAGCCGAGCGAGCTAAGCGAGCGTGGTGCGTCAGCACCCGGCGATGCGCCACAATGGATTTTATTTCCTTGTAATTGAAATAAATAAACAAAAAATTCTAATATAAAAAAAATTTTGCTTGCTATGAGTAGCTATTCAAATAAAACTGATAAATCAAAACTTCCTACATTCCAACCCTACGGTGGTATGGTTAAGTCCCACCATACCACCAATGGCCGGTGGTACGGTGGGTCCGCAATGATTTTTTCTAAATTCGCAGCTCTTAGTGCGATAACTATTGATATTTTGGCAAAAACAAAGTGGTTCAGCCGACCGGATTATGGCCATTTAGACACTTTGTTTTTGTGATTTCTTTAAAAGTGTTGCATCAAATAGAATGAAACAACTTTGGATCCATTCAAATATCCAGTCACTATACTTTTAATAAGAACTGGATTCTCAAAACCGTGTTGGGGCTGAGATCCGAGGTGCTCATTATAACAAAATTCTGGCTGGCTGAACACATTTTGTTTTTTTTTTGAATAAACTACCTTCGTCACAAACAATTATTAATGTAGGCAGATTGCAGTCACCTACGATATGTTATCGATCTAGGTTAGAGCCAGCTTTATTCGCCAAATGGTCCAGCCATCTGGATGTTCATTGTACAATTTGGATCTACAGCTTCTATCCTACTATGAAGCAGCTATTATTTTTCAAAGATTACGACTTGCCCACTAAAGCGTAGGCTGATATTATGAAAAAGGAAGCGGTTCTTTCGGAACACAGGACCGCTGGAAAATCATAGAAATTTGCCGCTCAAGCCTTCGGGGACTTGAATAGCGAGTGACTCTGGCTTGAGCGGCTGCCATGGCTGCCTCATCATCAAGATAATACGCCTGCTCAGGTGCAGCTATAAACATCGATGATCAAAAGGTGTTCAAATATCGCCCCATCCACTGTAGGTACTTACTTACAATAGGTAGACAATCCAGCAGTGCTAGCACGGATCTTTTGTCGATCGTAAGTTTACGACTGCTCGTATAGTATGGAGTCGGTTGAAAGTTTTTAGTAACAATGTAATTTTTTATTTTAGTTATTTAAGAGTAGAACCTTTTAACAAACATTCAAAATTAACAAGGAACACATTTATTTAAGCTGACCGTGCGGCAATGGATAGATTTCAATTATTGCTTGCAAAACCGTCTCCATACTATACGAGCATTCGTAAACTTACGATCGACAAAAGATCCGTGCTAGCACTGCAGATTTTGCTCCATTAGGTTTCTTATTATTTCCCACGGAGAAAGGTTTTTCTTTGTGGGCCAAAATTTACATGCATCTGGATTGAGGGCCCAGTCTTAAAATCCTTTCAAAACTTACAGAGAATTTAGACAAAAATAGTTAAAACTTAATACAAAGGGTCATAAATTTCTTAAACCTGAATTAAAACTTTAACTATTTAATTAGTTGGGCCCTCAGTTTAGATGCTTGCTTAAAGTGGCATACCCTATATCTCAGCAAGTACTGTCTTTGGGTTTTTCATTTATATCTAAGATTTTAGTCTTAAATATTTTAAGAAATTCGCAAACCTGTAGATAATGCCATTACAGATTTATAGCGTTTTACCTTGGGCTCTCAGTTCAGTAATGTTAGAACTGAGAGCCCAAGCAAAACATCAATTTATCGAAAGAAATACATAAAAACGACTTTAACATGTTTTATGTGAATTTGTTAAAAATGGTCACCCTACAACTTTTTCTCCTTTTATAAAGTAAAAGATCCATTCTCGTAAAGCATGCCATTCAGAAGAACGGGCGATATGTTAAAATTCGGACAAGAAATTCTTATAAACATTTATTTAGTTTACATAAATCTGTAACAGTTAAATCTAGTCGATAAAGCCGAAAATTTTGGGCCCTTAGTTCAGACGTTCGAGTAAAATCCAACTTCAATTTACTTCTTAACAATTGACTTTATCGCCATTATTTCTTTATAACGAATTCACATAAGTGTTTAACTAAAATATGTTAAAGTCGTTTTTAATCATTTATTGCGATAAATTGATGTTTTGCTTGGGCTCTCAGTTCAAAGATTACTGAACTGAGAGCCCAAGGTAAAACGTTATAAATCTGTAATGGAATTATCTACAGATTTGCGAACTTCTTAAAATATTTAAGAATTTTTCAACTAAAATCTTAGATATAAACTAGCTTTATCCCGCAACTTCGTATGCGCTTAACTACCCTTCTCGTGGAAATTTCAGAAACTATACAACCAGACACCCACTGAAAGAACCTTTATACCAAGTATCACACCCATGCACTCAAGGAATAAGTTTTTTTCATACAAACTAAAAATCATATATTTCCCGTGCCCGTGGAAATTTTGGGAATTCTTTTCGTAGCACAACCAGTCACTCTTTGAAGAACCTTCATGCCAAGTATCACATCCGTACACTCAAGAAATAAGATTTTTCATAAGTACATTCTAAAAAGTCCAACCCCTTCCCGTGAAAATTTCGGGAATTCCTTCCATAATACAAACAGACACTTATTGAGGAACCTTTATATCAAGTATCACATCCGTGCACTCAAGGGATGGGATTTTTTCATACAAACTAAAACATCATATATTTCCCGTTCCCGTGGGAATTTCGGAAATTCCTTTCATAACACAACCAGACACACATTGAAAAACCTTTACACCAAGTTTCACATCGGTGCACTCAAGGAATAAGATTTTTCATACAAAATAAAAAGTCCTATATTTCCCGTTCCCGTGGGAATTTCGGGAATTCCTTCCTTAGTGCACCCCTACATCCCCTAAAGAATGTTTTTTCCAAATTTCAGCTCTCTACGCCCAGTAGTTGCGGCTGTACGTTGTCTGTCAGTCACTCAGTCAGTAACGGAACAGTTTTATATATATTGATGAAAAACCCAAAGACAGTAGGTACTTGCTGAGATATAGGGTATGCCACTTTAAGCAAGCATCTGAACTAAGTAAATAGTTAAAGTTAAATAGTTTTAATTCACGTTTAAGAAATTTATGACCCTTTGCATTAAATTTTAACTATTTTTGTCTAAATTCCCTGAAAGTCTTACAAGGATTTGAAGACTGGGCCCTCAATCCAGATGCACATCAAAATTTTGCACAAGACCCTCGACGGTCGTCGTACATCGATCAATCTATCAAGATGCACTTGTAAAATTTTTGAAAAGCTCATTATTTAGAAAAGTTTAGTTAAGTGTTTTCATATCTTAAGTATTTTTCAGTTCGGAATAGCTATCGCCTTTCTCTATTGTTTAATCTATTTCGACGACGACAGATTTTATGAATTTTTAAATGAAACACCATATTGATCCATATCGAAATTTTTAATCATTTGATCATAAACCATACTATATATGATTTTTTAAATTATTTAATTATAAACCATACAACCATAATATGATTTATTAACCAATAATTATATAATTAATTATTATAAAAATAATGGTTTTCATGTCAACTGAAACATTTATAATCACAACTTACAATTAGATAACAGCGCAATGACAACTACGTACCTACTGTGACTTAGTTAAAAAAATGCCTGTTACAAAAATATATTTTTTGCAAATAATTATCTGTTAAACTAACACAGTTTCAGCTGACAATCTTATAATTAGAACTTTGATAAAAGGTTGTTTATCAAACATAAATGAACTTTATTTTAATATTTAATTACACTTAAGAAGTAACACTTCCTCATTGTTCTTATAAAATGTACCCGTTTATTTCTTAACAAATTAGTGGGCGTATTATATAGACAACCTTACATAAAGAGGTGAAAACCTCACAATATTTCTTTTTTATATACTAATGCCATTCACAATAAGGAATGCAGTAAAGTAAGTGAAGAAAGAGCAAGTAAAGTAATGAAAGAGAGCTTACATATGAAAGGAGTTTTTAAGTAAAATCGATGTTTTAGATTATTTATCGTGCATTTTTGAAACCCTTATTCAACCTTTTTCTTGTGACTTAAATCAAAAACCAGGGCAGATGAATGGCGGGTTTCAATATTATGAAAACTGTTTGTATTGCCTACGAACAGTAGAATTCACTACCAAAATGCCTGTCTATATTCAAAATCTTGAAATCTAAACGACTGCTTACGAACTGTTTAGCTGTAATGGGTTGCTAGGCAACGTCGTTACATTTGACCATTTACAAAATAAGTAATTTTATCTAGCCAACGACAACGTAACAAGTTAATTAAATCAATGAGGTAAAGGTGGCATGGCGGCCTGCTGCGGCCAATAGCGAGTTAAGTTTTCATTACATATTGCAGAACACTGACGTTAGTCACTTTCTGGGTCTTATAGATGCGAAGCAGGTTATTGACGATTTTAACCATGCGGTTAATTAAATATGCATTTTTCGTTACTAACGGTTAATTAACTGCATTATATGTATGCTTGTTACGTTTAAATACTACCGCTAGATGTCGCGAACGGCTTGAAATGTGTATCGCAAGGTTGCGCAATGATTTTCGACTGGCAAAAAGAAGTCAGTTGAAATTCCTATCTCAAAACTATTGAACCGATGTTGATGAGATTATAGTATACCCTAAGTAGAACAATACCTAGTACAACAAAAAATTGTACTTTTAAAAAAATTTATTAGTACAATTAGTACGTGTAGTTCCAGAGATATGCGAATACAAACATAAAAACATACATAGGTACACTATTGAAAGGCACATTTGTTCAGACGTTGATATAGACTTATATCGGCACTTATACGAAAACTGGCAATTCTGGAAATATTACATACAAGCAAGTAGAATTGATAACCTCCTTTTTTGAAGTCGGTTAACAAGAAAAACTTTATCCTTTTTCGTTTATAGATATTTAACCGTTAATAACTGCATTTTGTCGGTAGCTAACCATGAATTTGGTTAATTAACGGTAGGTAACGACGGGTTTTTTACAACTATAATACATACCATAACAATAGTTAGATAAATAAGTGGGACTGTACACCGAACAGACTGTTGAGTTAAAGAAAATTACGAGTTTACGAATCAAAGATTGCCATTGACGAGTTAGGAAAAATGAAGAGTTAACGAAAATTAATGACCAGTGATAAACCAATTCACAAACACCCATTGAAGACTACCTATTGACCAACCTTCACATCGGTGTACTCGAGGAATAAGATATTTCATACGAACTAAAAAGTCTTATATTTCGTGTTCCTGTAGGAATTTCGGAAATTCCTTTCGTTATGTAACCAGATACCCATTGAAAAACTTTTTTCCCAAGTTTCACACGAATCGAACTAGTGAGAACAATTCGGTGTCACTAGTTCGACCGTTGAACTACTGAGAAAAAAATTCTTTACTAGTTCGACGATAGAACTAATGATTTCGAAAATTGGCAATAAAATATGAATTGTACAAGGATCATAATTGTAACAGTACTCTAAAAGCACGCTATTAATATAATTCTGGCTACCAATCAACTTTAATATTGAGCTCAGCAATAATGTATTTATGTTATTTAATATTAAACAATTAAGTTATGGCACTCGTAAGTTTGCATAGAAAAATTAATGACATGCCAAATCCGAACAAGAATCATCGAACCACTGAGTTTTTGTGCTCATTCAATCTTCTTATAATAATCTACCTTACCTGAACTAATCTTAAAACTTATCTTAATCTTACAAGTAGTTGTACAGAATTTCCACAAAAAAATAGTTTGAGATTACTCAGTATTAAACCAATCAAATGTTAATCATTTAATTAATAAGTGTTCAAATACGTTAGTTAAACCCGTAAGAATGTTATAACCGGATGATATATTAAAAAGTCTAAAACGTCTTAAACATTGTTAATGATTTCCTAAAAAATATTCAATCTTGATAATAGTGAACCAGTTTTCAACCATATTTACTATTTAAAACCTATTTCCTCAACATTAGAGACTTCCCTTTTCTGATCATTCTCAAAAAATCACCCTGTAAAAAAAAGATTGATTTCTGTAAAAAATCAATAGGAAATAAAAAGCATATTTAGGAACAGTTTCTATGTTGTAATAAAATAATCAGACTTTCATTTTATGTTATAATCAGGTTACAAATTAGGAACCACAAGAAATGCTCGGACTAAATATTCAATCTACTGAAAACCCAATATTCATTAATTATTCATTATATATTTATTAGGTTTATCTTTGATATTTTAGCAACAAACATTAAAACAGTTCAAAGGCTCAGGTGTATAGAATAAAAACCTGTTTCTAAATATTGTACTTAAAAAATAAGTTATAGTTAGCTACTAATTACAAAAAGTATTTAGTCTATCGCCATTAAGTTTATAGGTGGGTTTGAACACTTTGCAAATAAAGTACTTAAAAAAAGATTCCTGAGCGGTAGTAATCATATCTAATATTTCAAAATTTGATTTTAAAACACAATGTGTAGTCTAGAATATTTATTTTGCGAAGAACTAAGACACAAAAGAATGAGATATTGCTTAGTCTTCTGTAGAAAATTATATCATTTAACACAATATAATCTATTATATTAATAATAAACACGTAAACCGAATCAACTTTTTTAACCTACAACTAAAAATGGCAGCATATTATACGTACTATGGAACCAACTGAATCATGAATGACCCATTTTGCTGATAATTCGTTTGAAACTGTTAAACATGTAAGGTAAATAAAATCAGTAAATGTCAGTGTCAAATGAAATGATAACAAGTTCGTCACCAAGGAAACCTATCTTCGAGCGAATTTTGGCCTACTAGCATTAAGACGGTTTGCCACAATGATTTTATGGTGGGTCATGCAGACTCAGTTGGTTCGATAGTACATAGATCAATTTAATAAGCTACAGCATTTCTTAAAACATATTGAAATTATGTTATGTTATCTATACTAATATAGATATATACATTTATCCTTAAAATGGATAGCTTTACCGATTGGTGAACTTAAATTTAATTGTAATACAACAAACATTATTTAAACATAAATTTACTCTTATTTATACTAAAGTGTCAATTCAACATCGTTGTAATAATAGGTCCTACCAGGCGTAATTATACCTATTATTAATACTTAGATTAGTATTGGCAAATAGCGAAATAACTTTCAAAATTAATACGAAACGAAATTAGTACTTATCTGTTAATTTTCGTGGTGACCGAATCATATGATATGTCAATATCTTAAGAAGAAGTCCATCATTTAATGTTACATAGTCTTAAGTAATGCATACTTAAACTTATTAAAGCTTAAAAAATTTAAATGTTTGTTGTATCACTGAAGTATTAGAATATTTTTAAGAAAATACTAGAATTTACCAACATTTTATAAAATATAAATGTTTAAGTATCAAAGTGTTAACTTGGAAAACTTAAACTTTTAAAATTTTTGAAACATCTAATTTTGAGGTATTCAATGGTACAAATAAATTCAAGTTTTATTTATACTTTACTTTTATAAACATTAATCATTGATGTCATACGTGAAAACGTATCTAAAGGCACTATTTAATCAAAATGTCAAATATTATCTTAATTTCACATCTAAATATCAAAGTCCTCTCACATGTCACAATTTATAAGAAGAACAGCTTATCTGACAGAAGATCCGATGGGTCCTGGTGTAAATGTTGTCCAACTAAGTACGCCAACTTGTGAGCATATTGACAGGGTGCTGGCACTCGAACAGTACCAGGCCAATTGTAGTACAAATGGCACATCTTGTATGTCAATCGCTGCAAATGATCGGGTGACATACTGCTGTCATCGTGGACAACCACATAATGGGTTGGTGTGACAGTACCTTGTGTTACTTTTTGAGAGGCAATAAGGAAGTCGTACCTGGAAAGAATAAGGATGTTGATTGAAAATTTGCTTTTAATACTAATAAATTAAGTAAATTATTATGAACTAGCTGTAATTTTGTGGAGCAACTTTGATTTGCTTGTCTTTTTTTCTATTAATTAAATCAACTCACTAAATGTTTTATGCATTTATTTTAAAAGATACTTCTCAGAGTTTTTTTTACTATGTAAGCACTACTGCTTCATGCGTAATTTGTTTTTAAAACTATTTTGTTTAGTATAAGACTCAAGTGTTTTTTGTATTGGCTGTAACATTATACCACTACACCGTAAAACAGTGTTTTAAAGCTATGGAATTTTTTGACATCAATAAAAAAGTTGAGTCAATGCCTTGATGTATCATTATATTTTAATTTTTTGTTAAATTGAATTAAATAAAGCGAACACATTCGCTGAGTACAAATAACTATATTCAATTTCAACAGACCTCTCTGTAGTAGTTAATAAATTGTTTTTTTTTGAGTTAATATCAAAAGACAATATATTCTTCAGCTGGTTTTCTTATTCTTACTTCCAGTGATCAAAACTAAAACTTTAGAACATGAGCTTGATTATTACAAAAAGAAACTTACCAATCACGCCTTGTTATGTCATGATCAACAACAGTACCAGGGTTTGGATTCTCAAATCCACCACCAGCCTTCATGAAGATACGAGTGTTGATCCTCTTTTGGACCACAACATAGGTTAAAGATGGTTGGTACTTCTCATCTACTACAGAGAAACATATTTTCATCTGTGGTATTTCATACTCCTGTATTATTTTCAATTGTCCATCGCCTACACCGTCCCTGTGAAAAAAAATATCAAAAATAGTTTAGTTGTGTATTTAAGATAAGATAAGATAATTTATTAATAAATCTAAATTTAATTTTAATTTTAACAGGCTCATGTGTCAAAATGGGTATTTAAGCGATGATGCAAAATTTTTTAATGTAAGAAAAAGCACATGATACACCTTACAAAAAGTACAAAACAATACAGTGTCAAAAAGGCCAAGGCTTTGAATTTTTGACCTTAAGTTTGTTTGAAAAACTGTGAAGACTGAAAGACTCCAGGATCTTAAAACACTCTAACAAACTGTACAAAAGTTATCTTTGAAGTAAAACTGGAGTTGTGGTGAAAAACCAAATTGGCTGAATGTTATGTGGATTAGTTGATTTTAAATTAGCTTGAAAATATATCCACACTTATATAACCACTTCAACTTTAGGGGTGATTTTTGATTCTGCAGTTTCTAGATCCGATATTACCAAGGATTAGATAGGAGAAGTATTTTTCCTACTCCGCTTCCATAACACAAGTATATTAAATATTATTTTGAGATTTCCTTGGATTGCCATTGTCATATTAAGATTTTAAGATACTTAGATAACACTTGGATATGGTTTGAAATTAATCTTATGAGAAGTGCGAGACGCGAGGTTGTTTTAAACTGTTTTTGGCGACATATTTTATACCATAGTATAAAATATGTCGCTAAAACTCATTAAGTACCTACTTAAGCTGATATATCTATTATCTTAATTTATTTAATAAAACTTCCGTTACTGACTAAGTGACTGACAGAAAACGTACAGCCATAACTACTGGCCGTAGAGAGCTGAAATTTGGAACATTCAATCCTTAGAGATTCTTGGGGAGTGCTAAGGAAGGAATTCCCGAAATTCCCCCGGGAACGGGAATTATTGGACTTTTTAGTTTGTATGAAAAATGTTATTCCTTGAGTGAAGGGATATGATACTTAGTATAAAGGTTCCTCAAAGAGTGACTGGTTGTTTTGTGCAAGGAATTCCCAAAATTCCGACGGGAACTGGAATTATATTAATTAATTATAAATATGATTTTGTAATTTGTATAAAAAAATATTTTATCCTTGAGTGCACAGATGTAATACTTAGTATAAATAATAATAATAATGGACCGAAGAAATGAACAAGTTTATCTGGCGTACATATTTATTCTTAACCTCAACAGTAGTCACAAACAACCCGCAGTAGATATTAATCCTACCTCTACCTTTATCTTGCTTGGTGAAAACCCGCATGATAAAGTAAACCCCTTGAAAAAGGAGATAAAAAAATGAAAATATAAATAATAATAATAATCATTTATTTCTCAGAAAACAGGTTCTATTTCTTAGTAGATACAATTTCTTACAAACTAATGTGTAAGAAAGTGTACAGCGATTGACAAAATGACTTAATTAGTAATATTTTAACTTCTGTAGTACACCGCGCGAACCTACGGACGAGCATATTGCAACGCACGCACAGCACTCTCAATATTATCTTCGTCAGAGAGATCTTCAGTGACCAATGACCCAGATACTTCAAACTACTCACCTGTTTGAGAGAGGTGCCGCAAAGAGTGATAGCAAGTGTCTTGTACTGTTTTCTGCCAGCCTTAAAAATCATGAACTTACTCTTTTTGGCATTAATTCTGAATCTGTGGGACACCGCATACCGCTGACATACATCCAACAGACGTCTCAATGCACCTACAGATGGGCTCAACAGCACCATGTCATCTGCATAACTTATGTTATTTATACAAGTTCCATCAATAGAGCACCCAATATCTACGCGTGTACAGACTTGACGGAAGCTTTAACTAATGAGGCTGTGACGACACGACAACCCCGATTGATGCGTCTTTGCTTACAGCACCTCATATATACCTGCTTTGTGATTTGGACAGTTTATTCACCCTATCAAAGCAGCTGTTGGCATGCCTTATTTCTACAGTTTTTAATAATACTAAATAAACGCATATATTTTACCTGTACATAATAATCTTGTCGGGCAATACTCCATTAGTGCTCAAGTAATACCGCAAAGCATTAACAAGGCATGATTTCAGTCCGTCTACTATTTCTTGACCTCGCTCTTGAAAAATTACTCTCGAAAACCATTTCGTCATCGATTGATTGTATGACGCAATGAAAGCTGAAAAAGAAGATTTGAACATAAAATAAATTGTTATAGCTGTTGATGTTATTTTGGGGCTCCTGTATAAATTATACCAATCAATGTTTTGATTGACGACTGATATTCTTCAGCTTCTATTGAGCAATGGCCTGACCATTGTGCATTGTGAAGAAAAACCGTGGTTCGAATTATCTGAATTGAAGAACATATCACCATCGGAGCAGTGATATTTTATTTTGACGGCAGAATTTATAGGAAGGTTGGTAGCTAGCCACGTGAACCCTCAACAAGTTCTTCCAACAAGTGAGGATAACTCGGATTAGTCTTTTTTTATGACACTTCCATACTGGACTGTGAGCGAAAGCAAAAATTGAATGTGCCAGCTGCTTTTCTTCAGACATACTATTAAAGTCAGTTAAGGGACAGAGGTTTTGTGGACGTTATTGCGGGCGTTAGGCTGACCCCCTGGCACTGCAATAGTCTCTCTCTGTCATTATTAAACCTCCAAAGGATGATGCATAACTTGGTATGAGATCTAGTGCCCGCTTAAATAGACATGTATGATATATCGTTGAAAAGAGTTCATCTTCTAGAACAAGAATTGGTATGGTGCCTGTTGTGATTCTGAGTCCAAGCTGATAACCAACTTAATATTAATCAAAATCTCTGAAGGCAAAATTAAAAAAAACCTTAATTCAGGTGTGCAACAGATAATCAGGGTGGCTGTGTCGCTTACTAATAGGTGACCCATCTGCTATTTTGGCTCTGAAGAGACTAACGATCGGTACTTGGCGTAATAGTAACTTTGATTCAGGTTACTAAGACCAGTGCAACGGAGTATCCTACATGGTATTGGAGGTGGTTACCAATATTATAGTCTGAAATTTAGCAACTTATAGCTCTGAACGGACTAACGATCGGAATTTGACACTATAGTAACTTTGATTCTGGTTACTAAGACCAATCCAACGGCATATCCTACATGGCTATTGGACGTGGTTACCAAAATTATAGCCTGATATTTAGGACCTTATAGCTCTGAACGGACTTACGATCGGAACTTAGCGCCATAGTAACTTTGATTCAGGTTACAGAGACCTATCCAACGGCGTATCCTACATGGCTATTGCAGGTGTCGGTACCAAAATAATTCATCGTCTTTTGTCAAACTTGACATCAGACCGTTTTATACCCTCTGCTGTTCTGCCTACCCCATAAGGGATACAGGCTTGAAGATGTATGACACAAGGTACGGTATGGCTGATAGCTGTTCTGGACCGCGCCGGACGCACCGCACGCAACGTATTTTGATTTGCTTTGTGTGATTTCATATACATGCAAAAAATGCTTTGCGTGCCGGCGACGTCACAAAAATCCGTTCACTGTTGCCCCTGCTCGGCAACTCACAACAATAAAACACGAAAATAAATTTAAAAAATCCGGATACAGTGGACGCATGCCATCGGCAAATTCGTTCAGTCCGTTGCCTGCGGTACGTGCGTGGCGTGGCTTGTTCTATAACATATTCTCTTCTACTTACCACAAACGCTCCGCTTTTTCCTGCCAGCGTCATGGTACGAATCAATACCGATGATCATAGCTTTCGGTAGAGGTATTTTCACTTCCCACAATGTACCACCGAGTTTGCAGTTCATTTGTAGAAGAATCTTCTGGGTGATAGCGCGGATTTTCTGCTGATTGCTTATCGTTCTTGCGTTTATTACCTGAAGATATTAAAAAGATTTGAGTTAGAAAAATACTGAGTTCATAAGAAACTCCAAGGCTAAAAAAATGTGTCGTTGATGTGTGCATCATTGTAGTAGGTATAATAACAGGCAAAGCTTTAAAACCCACGAAAATCTGAGTTTTAAGATTTTTGTTCACTAAAATATTTGAAGGATTTTTTTAAATTATGTCTTGTATGAGTCCATATTTATTTCCTTATTTGTTATCAATTACTTCTGTCAAAGTTTGGAAGGCTGAAATCATTATAATATTCCTCGTGTCCATGAATGTCAATGTTTAGCTTTATCGGAAATATTATTTTCCTAATAAAAAAAAAACACTGCATAAAAAAAATTGGCTGGTGACATGAAAATAATTTGGTATTCAGTTTCTGTATATAGGGTGACATGACCCGCCATAGGAACATAGCATGTAGATGGTGGGATCATTTGCAAGTATTTAAAACCTACTTTTTATGGCTAAGTTTCATAGTTCTGGAGATAGGCATAATTTTGTACTTTTAAGAAATTTTCCCAAAATTTTGCCTTTAGACTCTCACAACTTTTTTATTAATCCATATTTTTATAAATTATCGCTAATAAGTAACGTATGCGTGCCTGTGTTTAAGTTACATCGGTTCTTGCCGGAAATAAATTCTCAGAACAAAGATATTGCCCTTGAAAAATCAAAGGATGAAAAAAATCACGAACTAAATAATTTAACACATTTAAAAAAAAATCTGCAGTTTTTTGTAAATTTTTTTTTTGCCTTAAAAAACTTTTTTAGTCTATACGATTCCCGAAAACACCAAATTTACAACTATTTTTGGTTTTCCTTTCAATGCAAAATTCGCTTTAAGTAAATAACTAGACTCGTTTTCCATATGATTTATTGCCTATTACAAAGTAAAGGTACATTTGTGTACAGGTTAGGAAATATGCTTTTATGTTTTGTCTTTTTGACGCTAAGATCAACCATATGCCACTCTTCTTGGACTATTGATTTCGGCATATTAGAATTCATGGTGTTGTTTAATTAGTCTTATTTGATCTCTTAAACGCGCTGATGTGCTTTGTTTTCTGTCGCCATTAGGTACTTTGTTGTCGTTGATCTGCTGATTGTTATCTGTGTTCTCTGTTTTAATGGCGGGTCATGTACCAGTCACCCTGTATATGTGTAACAATTGTTGTTATCTTAACCAATCACAAGAATCACTCCATCTATTGGTGGAAAAAACATACCTGAGATGGAACAGGACAATCAGCACAGCAAATCTTCTTTATGGCGGCATATCTGTCATCCCTAGCTGTTGGGCAGATAGCTACCACCAGTTGAACGTCTGAAGTTATAGCCTTCTTCAACCCATTCACATAAGTGTCTGTTCGGTCATTCACTAGACGAACCATTACAGGTTTTTCAATTCTAATACCCATCTGTCCACAGCACCGGGATAGAGTGTTTATGTAGTCCTGAAAATATTTTTTTTTTTTATCGAGGAACTTTGTTTATAAGATTAAGACGGTTTCAAGTTTATTATAATTAATGAATGCTTGTTTTTATTCCATTACTAGTACCTTTATTAATGTACTAGCCACGGGGAGGCTAAATAGTTACCTTGTTACAATAAAAACCATTGTAATCAAAAACAATAAAAATCAAAAATAAAACAGTACCTGTGTGACATTTTTATCTCTATCTGTAAACAAGATGACCCATCTCATAATATCCACTGCCTGAATGACTGCATTCTTAGAAACTTCTCCATTCCATTCGGCATTTGGTTTTCCAGATATTTGTACATTATTGCCAAAATATAAGTTCTCTGGCACCAAAGTTCTAGCGGTGAGGTTGATTGTTTCTTTGGCAATGCTTAAGCCCCATCCAGACAGTCGACTCTTGGCTGTTTCATTGCTTAAAACATTTTCGATGAACTGCGAATACAGAATTATATAAAGTTAAAACCATTAATAATGGGTTTATATGTTTAATGGGGATACATAGAAATCTTAGACCTCCATTAATAATGTAGGTACATATTTATATTTAATTAATTTTGTAATATGTTTCAGGGTTAAAATTATTGTTAATATATAAATAAAATATTAACTATAAATGATGTTAAGGTCTCATTAACATCATTTATAGTTAATATTATCAATAATTCATTCAATAATTCATTGCATTTTGGATTGAAAATTGAGAAACAATATTTAAAACCACTATGCTGACTGCATTACTTTAAACAACTAAATTAGGACTAAAGAAGAAATCGGCAAATAGAGAAAAGACTACTAAAGATACAAATTGTATTTTTTAATCACTTTCACAACTTTATGCAACCAAGTAACATGAATAAATAACATTTAAAATAACCTTTTTGAATGCAGCATGTCGTTGATTTGGTGTCACCCTGGTGTATGTGGCGACATCTTTCATCAATTTAAAGTTGTTTCGCTGCTCATCGGACAGCCCAGTAAGTTTGCATAGTTCAGGAACTAAACAAATCATAAAATCTGTTTCAGTTTCCGCGCCTGGCATTTTCTTTGTTTCTCTAAAAACAAATTTAAAAAAATATTCTTAAGAACACATAGTAAACATTCCCGGACAAGATTTTAAATTTTGTTCATATTATGCATGCTGCAAAAAAATATGTACAAAAGATATAGATTCAATAAGCCTGTATTTTGCAATAAAATATAGATAACAAATAGTGAGTTAGATTAGGTCCATCTCAAAATTATTGGTTAGGTTTTGTATAAAAATTTGTATTATTTGATATTAATTGTGGTATTATTGGTGTTAATATTTATTACACATGAAATAAACTTACCGAGATATTAACATAGGTTGATCCCAGTCCATTATATCAATTCCATAAGCTTTTTTATAATAATCAATATAGCTTATTTTGACAATCTCTCCCTTTTCATTCTTCTCAAATGTTGATTTTGGAGTCATCGTATCATCTATACTGTCAACTCTAAAAGAAAAACATATTTTTATTTCATGTTTTCCAAAAAAGTGATTACTAAACTTGTCACTGACAATAATTGTAAAAAAAAATCTAGTGATAAAGAATGTAATTTGTCAAGCTTGTTTCACTTCTAAATTATTTTATTTTTGGTCCCACCCAAAGTTACTTTTAAACATTTTATAGCATCAACTTAATATTTGAATAGTAAACACGCGCTTTTTATATTATCTTTATTATGTTTTTCATCTTTTTTGATCTTAATCTCATCTGAAGGTAAGTGGAGATAAGGTCACAGTTTACGAGGGAATACAATAATGCCGGATCATTTTATTAATAATATTTACAATAAACTACAACAAATCCTCAAATGCCTTAGAGAAGTAACTATCGTAAGAAAAAACCTTAAAATAAACAATACCTGAACAACTTATTATTATAAGTAGTCATGACAGAGCATCCAATCAATGTTTCTGCCATTGCTTTCTTCCAACTAGATCCCTTTGCCTGCACCGTTTCCTTAATAAATGACAGTACGGACTGAGTCCGCAGAACTCTACTGGCTGAATCGAAGGTTAACATAAGACCTCCTTCGTATTCATCCACAGCAGTAATGTTACTGTAATAAAAAAATATTAACTTTAATATTGTCTTAAGTTTTCGCGATTCATACTATTAAATAAGACGTGTCGCTCGTGACCACGGGGTCTGCAAATAAAACGCGCGATAAATCCGGTTAAAAAGTGTTTTATTTAATAATATTAACTTTCATGACGGTCTCCATAGTACATTGTTCTCGTGTTTTCGATTGCAGTGTGAGGTCCCGGATTCGTGTCCCAGCGGGACTAGTTTAGGAAAGAACTTAAAAAAAGGTGGGTTATGATTTTGACCTGTATGTATGGATGTTCATCTGTTCCCTCGTAAACCAGTCATTATCAAGTGTTACTAACTATTTATGGACCGAGGGTCTGAAATAAATGCATATTATTATTATTATTTTATGTATATATCAAAAAGGATATTCTCTCTAAAAGAGGTAAGTTATTTAACAATGCGGGCCTAAAACCAAGCATGTTAAAGTTGTGTTGTTTCGTTTATGTTTGTTCCAGACGTTAGAAACTTCCTTGTGATACGGCAGGTGTTAAGTATAATAGATTTTTGAATGGTATAAGTAAGGTGGTGTGGTATATTTGAAGTGTCTAAACTGGTTCTAAAATGTTATTATTATTTTTTTCGACAAGATCTTTTTCACAGCTTTCGCTGGTTAAATCTGTAGTTACGGGCTTGCGCCAAGTAACTACAAAATGTGGTGTGTGTTTTACTCTTCAAGCTGCAGGAACTTTCGCACTATTCGGCAGGTGTTGAGAATGGCGGCTTTTTGTAAGTTATGTAATATATTTTGTTCTAGGGCTATTAGTTTTATGTATTGGTGGATTGATTTTGGAACTAAACCAGTGGTAGAGATGACTATAGGCACAACGTAAACTTTATCCTGTTTCCAGATTCGAGTTATTTCATCTTTGAGGTCAGAATATTTATTAATTTTCTCAGCTATTGTCTTTTGTATGTTGTGGGAGTTCGGGACTGCAATGTCTATTAAATAAGTAGTTTTATTAATTTTATCTTGTAAGGTAATATCCGGTCTATTATAGTGTATGGTTCTGTCGGTGAGTATAGCTCGATCATAGTAAAGTTTAAAGTGTGTGTTTTCTAAGATAGTTTGTGGTGAGTATTTGTAATAAGGTATTTTAGTGTCTAATATCAGTTTGTGTTTATGTGCTAGATTTTGGTGGATAATATTGGCAAGTTGGTTATGTCTATGGGTATAGTCTGTCTGAGTTAGGTTTTTATTATTATTATTATTATAATTGAACAAATGAAACCTTGTTGAAAAAGTCTTGGTTGGTGGTTGGAAAAGCTGGTTATAGGCTACATAACGTCACGTTAAATTGACTATAGCGCCCTTTAAGTAAAGAACTACAATAAAAAAGGGCTTTGACAGTGCAGTTCAAATATGTAAATATTATTACTCCAAAATAAGTGAAAAAAAAGTTTAAAAACAATAATCAACAAATGCAGAGCATTAAAAAAACCGATTTCACGTCAAAACTTTGGCTGAGTTATAATGTCATAAATCTAAACATTGTCCGAAAGTATAGATATTTTTCCAAAAATTTTAAATTTTCTATGAAGTACTTAACCAATTTCAATGAAATTTATACCGGACCAACTATGAAGTATCCTCTATCATATGAAATAAGAATTTTCAAAATCGATTCATGATTGTCCGAAATATCGTGTAACAAAGACAAAAAAAACATACAAACGAATTGAGAACCTACTCCTTTTTTGGAAGTCGGTTGAAAACCCGACTAATAAAATAAGCTCCAAAAGTACGAAACAAGAAAATGGTCTCCGCTGAAATATTTATGTTTAAAGGATAGCCGCGATCGTATGCCGCTTTGATTGTATTCTATTATTTCTTTTGCTACAACAGGTGGCATACGACCACGGCCATCCTTTAAACATATCTCTATAGTATAACGTATAAAAATACATAAATATTTTAGGGGAGACATCTTGTTTCGTACTTTTTAGAGCGTATTTTGGTGGCATGTTCCTAATTCTATCTAATGATAAGGGACTATCAGTGTTCAAGTGTGTTCCGTGACTGGCTTTTCATAAGTCATAGTCGGACGAAAAGACGACATTCGGCGGTTAATTTTTTAAAGGGGTTCTGCCACGAAGCGCGAGTATTGCATGAGTCGCTCCTTACAACACGTTTATACCCTATAATAACACTAAGATTAGTGGGACTAATGTGTATAAATAAAGCTAACTTAATAATACACAGGGTTTATTTTAACTAGCGCATCACCTCTTGCAGGCAGCCTCTCCACATCAATCCCAAGAACATTAATTGTTCTAAAGATTATTAAAATTAAAAATATTAAAAATTTAAGTTTTCTCATACAAAAAATATTAATTGTTTCTAAATTTGCATTACTCTATTTACACTGACGCCACGCACCTTGCGTCACGCCAGGTGCAGCGTGGGCGAGGCTGCGGGGTGACTTACAAAGTACAGAGTAATAAATAACAGAGGGATATTTTTTTTTGTTTTTCTTTTTTTGTTATTTATCAAGATTTGTAAAAAGTCGTAGAACAAATGTTGTTGGGATTGATGTGGAGAGGCTGCCTGCAAGAGCTGAGCCGCTAATCAAAATTATCCCTGTATTATAATAGCCTAAAATATATGAAATCTGGCTGCTCAATTACACAGAAAAATTTCAGATCAGCCTTAACAGTATTGATTTCTAGATTGATGATGTTTACTAAACTAGATTACTAAATTTTTGAAATTAAAAATGAAATTTTTGAAAAATAATACTTGAACATACCCTGGCCAAACTTCTAATTTATGCTGAGGGATCTGTATTGCAGCATGCTCATTGAAATACTGTCTGCCGAATCTCACAAGCTTAAGGTCCTTCATTATTTGTTTGAATAACACATTATATATGTGTATCATTTCACTTAACCGACGGGTTCTTCTAAATATTATCTGTAAAGAAAAACAAAAATATTCAAGTTATTAATATTTTTATGATATTTATATACTGTCATTTTTTTATGAACGGCCATTCAATAAAAATTATCATCACCATTATCTCAACTCATTGTAATGAGCCCACTGCCAGGTTGTTTAAAAGGCCGTATACCGCCAAGCAGGTGTTGTTCTGGTTGTTCAATAAAAATATTCAAAAAATAAAGAATTCAACATTTCTTGTTCTATTTACTACACAAGTAAAGAAAATTCAAACTTACCGATATCTTAACTTTACTGTCATCATGAGGGTTTGTTGAAACCAGATTACAAGCTACATCAGGCAACATATGGGGGACATACATTGTTGTGCCATCAAAAGATTTTACTTTGAAGTACTCTATATGTTCTGAAAAATAAATCATTTACAGTATTAATTCACTATGTATTTCTCAACGTAACATTCTATTATACAAATGTACTAGTCAAAAGTATAGCCGTGCGCAGTTATACACAGATTACTTTTGATCTTTTAAGAACTTCTTGATAAAATATAGCAAATCAAGAAGTTATTACATATATCGCTGGAACAATATTCCGCCACCTCTAAAGCGTCCAATATCGACAGCAACTCTTAAAAATAATTATAAAGAGTTTATTATTGATTGAGCAGATGAACATGTAGCGGTGACTTGTTTTAGATTTCGTTTTTGTTTATTATATTTAATGTTTTTTATAATTTAAATTCAATTTATATGTTGGGTAAATGTCAAGTTGTGACTTAGTTTATAAGGTGAAACTATTTTTTTCTTTTTTTTTTCTTTATGTATTTTAACTGTTTTTGCGTTACTTTTATAATGGCAGCTGGTCAGACTGATAGGTAGCAACTGAAAATCAGCGCTCTGCTATTGATTTGTATTCTTTAGCAAAGCATTAGGCTGAGTTGTCACCTTTTGTCTCTTTGTCTTGCTTGCTTAATTTTAAGATAATAAAGTTTGTTAATTTAGATATAAGCATGTAATTCAAAGTACAATAAAGATTTATTCTATTCTATATATTTTTTTACATATATACATAACTTCAAACTGTATCCCTAATGGGGTAGGCAAAACACCAGAGGTTATAAACTATTTGATGTCGCAGTTTGTACAAAACTTATCAACTCTCCCTGTAACCACTACAAATCAAAGTGACTCACCATTGAGCAATTTAAACCGCAAACTTTTATGGTCTTGCTCCGGGTCATATCGGACTTCATACTCAAACACATTATTTTCTTCGAAGTTTAAGAAGACAAAGTTGGCTGAAACCTCACAGGGTCTACCTGATTCTCCTTTTTTCACAACAGGGGGCGAGTCTTTGATTTCTCTCTGGAAACAATTTAAAATTATCTTTAGCTATGCACACTAAATTGCATTTCATTCATATAAATATTTGTGTGATGAACACAGATATTAGTCGTCAAGTCATGAAAGTTTATATGTTTATTTAAGTTTATTCAAATAAAAAATATGGATTTATTTAATAAGTATGTTTATATATTTCTTAAGTTTATCAGTTATCTATTATCCATAACACAAGTTCTTTAAGAAACTTAATTTGGGCTAGATAATGTTGTGTGAGTGTCAGAATATTTATTTATTATTTAAATAACAGTGTTACGAAAAAACTGCAAACATTTTACCTAACTCACAGGGTAGCTAAGAAGCAAAATTGCAGAAACAAGCAGTTATTTTGCACAGCAATTGTTTAAATCTTTTATTATTAGCGGCTGTACACTGTGGCTTCGCAATCGTAATTCGAATACCGTAGGAACATAACAATGAAAAGGATTTAGTAGTCTTGATGGTCTCCACATCACAACTCCTTTTTTTGTGCCTTTTTTATGTACTTTTTTTTGTGTACTTTTTTTTTTGTGCCGACGACGACGCCCTACCAATTTTGCCCTACCAGAGGGCAATATTTCATCTCTATCCATTAACTTATTGATGAAATCGTCAGAATGAAAGAGTACCATTTCCATTCCCACAAACTTTAACGTTAACGGTAAAAATATGATTTATTTCTGGTGTGCAAATAAACTGTTAATTAATAAACATAATCAATTAATGTAAGTTGCCTTGGCAGGTGAAATTTAAATAAAAAATAAGGACTAGATATGGAAAGGTTTGGAGACAAACTAAAAGCCACGAGTTGGACTTTATTTTGCCTAGCAAACTAATATGTAGTTGAGCCCCGACATTTAAGTCTATCAGTTCAGCCTGAACTTGAAAAGGTGATTAGGCCAAAGTTTTTGTAAGGATGTGTACAGGCGATGACCGATGTGTACAGGCGCTCAATCTTAAAATACTTGATTGTATTGAGTTTGATGGTGGTCGTTGGACCTTGAGGATGCTTCATTACTTCTAAAAGCGAAACACGTGTCGGTGGTAGCTGTTGATGCGGGTTATAGTTTTCCGAGTGTGTGTTTGTTGCATTCCATGCTACTTGAGGTAGTGCAGTGCACTTACAAATCCTGCATTACTAGTGTTTCAGAGTCGAGGAATTGCCAAGGTAACTTAGTTTTAATAGTTCATCAATCTTAAATTTTAATATAAAACTATTTATTCATTTGGCAGTAAAAAGCTAGATATCAACCTCAAACCGTAGTATAGCATTTGAAACAGTCTTAACAAGTTTAGTGGCTCTACTTGCATTCACTTTTGCCTTACATAAATATGAAGATAACTTACAAAATATTTATTTTTAGCGACTGAGGAAACCTCAGTTGAAGCGATAGTGCTAGCAGCCATTTGTTTCGTCACTTTTTGAATGCCCCCATCCCCACCTGGGCCTGGCCTTGACATCTGTGCAGCTTTCCTGTGAGATAATAGACATGAGACATGAGAAAGTAAAATCAACAAAAAATAGGGGGAATAATAATTCATTAGCATAGATAGATAACGATATGGTGCTGAGACGAACTATGGGCTTTATAAAGATGCTCAAAGTTGCTCAACTGACAATAGAAGGGGCTATATGGAGGGACTTGATCACCGTTTATATCAATATCACTGTATACAGGGTGGAATTTTTGAATGCCCCCTTGAGGGAAAGTACTCTTAATAATGGAGATGGCAAATTTTACTCCAAAGAAACAATATTTTCGAAAAGAAATAAAACTGTATTCAAAGATTTTTCGAAGTTGCTTGCTTCACCCAGAAATCGAACAGACTAATATCTAAAAATGAAGATTTCATGGTTTTTCTTTCATTACATTAACCTAGTATGTTAGAAAGATTTCATTCATGTGATTGACCCTAACGATCGATGCAATAAAATTACAGGGTGTCATTTTTACAGATTTTAGTTGGTTCGATTCCCGGGTGAAGCGAGCGAATTTTCGAAAATATTTGAATGCAGATTCATTTCTTTTCCAAAATAAAGGAATGGTTCTTTGTAGAAAATTTTCTATCTCTATTATTTAGAGTACTTTTCCTCCTGCCGGAATTCAAAAATTTCACCCTGTATAATACAATAAAATACAATACAGTATTTCAATACTTTATAGTGAGTTCCTGAGCCCCCATTGCTCCATTTTTGACCTCATTGTCACTCACCATTACTTTAGGTTGAATTCAAACTAAATTAAATTAATTTAAATTTAGAACAGTCATCGCACTGCACGGCTCTTTCTGGTTTAGTCGCGGAATGACCGACTCGAGAATGATTACATAGTCTATAAATGACCAATTCTACAAATCACCAAGAGTCTGAGACCTCCAGACTCTTGGTGATTTGTAGATAAACCTCCACGCCGATTAAAAATAAATACAAGAGAGGCAAAAATTTGTTTCCTTTTACGAGTACGACATGCTTATCCAGTGACGCTATTGGCTATTGTAAGCCAAATCTATAGGGCAATAAAAAAAATTGTACCTACAGAAAGCATAATCAATATCAAAACTACTCACAGACTTTCTAGAAGCTTAGCACCTCTGCCGGCACCTCTGGGAATTGATGTTGTTGAATCAGCAACACTGGGACTGACGTCAGAAGCGGGGCTAAACGTTGGCGTAGCACCTGTGTACAAAAATTAAGATATAAGTCAGTTTTTTATAAATTATAAAATCGCGCGTTAGAGCTGATGGTAAGTGAAGATGAGGTCGAAGACTAAAGCACACGTGTAGAGTAAGGAACTGACTCTTCATAAAATATTCCTGAAACACATCACCGCCGGAGCGCTAATATTCGGCGGCAGATTTTGTATGAAAGGCGATCGCTAAGCAGGCACTCGGTAGGGCTATTCTAAGGCGATGAACACCGATTGCAAACCCGCCTGCCAAGAACAACCAGACAACCAGAGAATGCCCAGCAGCGTCCTTCGGTGTAATTAAAACACCGATCGCGAACCCACTTGGTAAGCTCCCTATTACCTCCCAACTTCAAACTGTTCAATTAATTATTATTTCAACACACTTGCTCGTAAAGTGAGCCTTATTCTATTGAATTTAGAACTATAAACTGGGCTATAAGTCACGCGTGCATAATATATTATACCCTAGTGCATAATATAATGAATCCTACAAAGTTGAATTGTACCTTAGTGCAAATTACATGCGAGTAAACAGAGCATATTTTATTGATCCGGGTTATACATTAAATATATGAGCGCGCGCGTCCAGGCGGCGCGCCTGCAGCAGCAGCTGCACGCACAGCGCCTCCAAGCAACAATAGCGTGTGTACGTGTAATGGGACAGGGCTACTGACCGGCGCGGCGCTCGGGGCGCCGCTGAGCGCGCGCGTCCAGGCGGTATTAACTTAGAGCCGAAGCAGAAGAAGTTTTGTCCTGGCCTTGAACCACAACCGTCGACATCTAGCATTAATTATTTAATGCCAAATTATTCCAGTGATTTGTCTATGTCCCCGACATACACTCAGGACGAGCTGGCACTTCAAATAATAATGTAGAATATAAGTTTGTTAACTGTACCTTCAACAGCTGCTTCAAATAAATTTTATGACCACGTATGTCTGTCTTTTACTCACAAGTGTGTTGAAAAACGTCGTATGTAACTCGTGAGCGTTGCTAATTAGTCTCGGCTCATTATTAAGCTGTAATTACCAACTTAGCTCTCTTGTTACATAATATACTATTATGTGTTTAAGCTTGATACTTCCAACGTAGAAAATGAAATTATAAGTTAGTAAACGTTAAATTAGTTAGTATGCAGAGAGTTTGATTGCATGTATCCCAAGAATAACAGCTAGGTACCAAAAATTTAAGTAAATGCTCATATAGTAGATAGTCAAGCTACATAAAATAACGACGAAATGTCTAGCTTTAGTACCTACCTATGCAAAAAAAAACATAATTATCGCATGGATTTAGATTTTACATAAATCTTTCACCATCTTTTGGTTGTTCTGATAAAAAGTATTTTACTTCAATTCCTTGCTGGACCTAAAGTATTATCGAACCAACTGAATCATGACCATCTGCAAATGGTAAGTAGGTCGAAATTCGCTTAGAAGATATGTTTCGCGAAGATAGGTTTCCTTGGTGACTTGTTATCATTTCATTCGACGTTCACATTTACTGAATACAGAATTCATACAGTTTATCTCCTACTTATGCCCGACTGTTAGCTTCGATAGCTCTCAAGTTGATACTTAAGTCTCTAGGACGTGCTAAGCAATGGCAATTGCGTTGCACTAAATTTGAGTCAATGCCTGAATGCTTAGGACTTTTTTGTAGACTTTAGTGCAGACAGACATTAGTCATGTGAGTATAAATGCCGCTGTTAAGCATGCTTACGTATTAACGTCCCACACTTCCAAATGCTGAAACTTTAAAATAACAGTACAGCCTTTAATAATCGTTACCTAGTTAGTCTGCGTGCCACCACATAGATGTCAGTCAAGTACCTACTTATAAATCATACGAGAACTTTATTTTTAAGATTCCGCACCCAAAAGGTAAACTTACCCTATAAAGCGAGCAAGTGCTTATCAATTGCCGAGTCATATAATGGAAGTATTATACTATAAGTATCAGCGTGTTAGTGGACATACGGGACGAAAACCTTACGCAAGTCTGTTTTTTTTCTTTTTTTTTAATATCACACAGGGGTGAGACTCATTACAAAGAAGTGTGATGATGATGATGAACGCCGGCAATCGAGCATTAGATTCACCATGAGGATTCACAAAGATGCGTTACGGACCCAAGACTTCAACTGGAAAAGCCTATGGTAATAATTATAACATATCATTTTATAACATCTTGAGGCAGTCATTTTAACAAACAACTCATATTAGACGAGTGACTGAAGGGAAATTATGATTTGTAATAGCTGGCCTTTCGTCCATGTTTTACAAACATCACAAACATCGCCATAATTTTATTAAATTACAAATGTTCGAACTTTATCTTTAAATAAAGAGGGCATTTCCTTTGTTGCTTATCATATTTTATGCGTTAGTGCAATTTCATGTAGGTCCCGTTTTTGATTATTCATCATATTGCAATTGTTGAATTGATGTTAGGACACTTCGATGCTTACCAACACTTTAAAATACCTAATTGTATTAAAAGTTTATTTTACTTTGAAATTAATACTTACAAATGGATTGGATTAATTTAAGTTGTCACACACAAGCACGGTACCAAACCCAAAAAGGAGAATCAAGCAAAATTGTACTTGCAACTCCGCCATCGGATGGATTTCAATTCAATAGTAACAGTATGAGCTTTATCATTACATCGTTGAGATTGTCTTTTGGAATCTACTTTTAAAGATTAAGATAGTTCCATGCTGGTTTATTTTAGAGAATAAAACCATTGATCACATACCTCCTGGTTTTTGCTGCATCTTAGAAAGCATCATGGCCGCCACTCTGCCCCGTCCTCCTCCAACTGATGTTGCCATGCTAGCTCCACTTACCTAGACAACAAAAAAACATATTTTATTTACTGTACTTACAGCAAGTTTAATTTTTATAACGTATCAAACTGAGTTTAATCTCGGTTAGAACCTTTTAACATAATCGTAAAAAAAACCACAAAGGTTTATCTACGCGGAGTCGCAATTGTTTATGTCAGTTTAAATAGTTTTTAACTCAAGCTGAAAACGAGTTTAGTTTTTAGTTGCTTTGCATTAATTCTAAAATATTAAATTAATTTTTAGACATAGATTCACACTAGCCTCAAAATTATGCACATTGAATGAATAATAGGTACTAAACAGCGTCTACATACTTATTGTTTTTCAATGTCATATCTACTAATATCTTCCTAAGATCCTTCATACAAACTTTTTCAAAAAAGTAAGCGATCACCCTTCGTATAAAATCTGCCGCCCGTTCCGACAATGTTTTGTCAGCTTCACAGCCTTTAACAACCAGCTGCTTCCTGATAGGAATCAAATACTGGAACTCAACTACAGTACCGGTGCGGCTTTAAAACTGATTAACTGAATGGAATATTTTTGTAAATAAAAAGTTTCAAGTAGCTTGATATACATTAAATCTTAAAGCTTAACCGATAAAACTGAATGGTTCAGGGAATGATATATAAACAAAGCCATTTATGAGAAATGTGTGTGAAAAAGACAACCTAATCATAACAAAAACAAAGGCTCCTGTACCTACTACGTTTGAACTTGTCGCAAAATGTACCTAAGTACTTACAATTTTTCGGCCTCTTTCTCCCTGCAACTTGAATTGTCGAGTGTTGGACACCTATGAGTTCGAATTAACGTGTCGTTTTGTTATATAGCAATGATTTTTTCGATTGAATTACCCAGTGCATAAAAATGTATTGATTAGGGTTCGAAATATAAAGATATTTTGTAGGGAACCCGTGATAACTTTGAATTATAGAAAGGTTCGAATTATCGCAGGTTTGAATTAACGAGAGTCATCTGTATACAGGGTGTGGCGTAATGAGTGGATAATCCTTTACCGACGGTTGGGGGGCATTGCGGCTGTTCGGAAAATGACAATTTGTGTTTAGTAAAAGTGTCACGGTTTTCGAGTTTTTGGGCATTTTTAAAAATTTGAAAAAAGTTAATCCTTTACCCACTCTTTTAAGTGCCAAATTTACAATACAAAGAATTTTCTCAATCTGTTTTCTCAACAGCATTCAGTGATAGTGGTGCTATCAAACGTAAACTACCAATTTTGTACGATAGCCAAAGTTTTTTTTATTTTTATTTTTAAACGTACAGTTTGTGCTAAGTTCTATTTTTTTCCCTAACTTTGGTACCTTGTGGTGTAAAAAAAACGTACAGTGACATGAGTGCCCAATTGATTAAATAATAGCCTATTTCATTATGATTCCAAAATGGTATAATTTACGATATTTCTAGCTCTCAATTTAAAAATATTGCATTTAAGGTGAGTCAAGGTCAATTTTCTTAGGAGGTTCTCTTACGCAAAATTATTACTATTTGTAATAGTTTTAGTTCATCTGCCTTTGTTCAACTTCGGGAGCGAATAAACAGGGCGGCCGAGAGCATAACTCAAGCGGGGCATCCCCGAAATATTAAGCGATCATTTATTAGAAGGTGCAGGGCATGCATTCGAGCTCACGGTGGGAACTTCTAACATTTCTTACTAGCGTACCTTGGAACATGGTTCCTTAACTGAAGGGGAAGAGTTTTTTTTTGCATTAATTAGGCACATAGTTTTATTACTTTTGCTTAGAAACATTTAAATGTTATTTTTTGAAATTATTACCTTAACCATTTGTACCCACTTCGTAAGTCCCTAGCCTAAACATAAAGTATGTAGGTACATTTATAACTAGGGCGGGATATTTGCGCCGAGAGACCTAAGGCAACAGACAGATGGGGGAAGATATAAGGGTTGTGTACGTCGTGCAATAAAAATAAAAGTATAATAAAAAAATCATAAGGGTATATACAGGGTTACTGGTTAAGTCGACCTAGATCCGTTAAGGGCGTGTACTACCCGTCATTTCTAACTTACTTATTTTACTATGAAACATTCTACCCTAATCGTTTTCGAGACAATCAACTTTTATTTTTTTTTATAAAAATTGACGATTTTTTGCCATTAAATGTCATTTTGAACTTAGTGCGCTTTAATATTATTTTTTTCTCAGATGCAGATTAAGAATTAAAATGCTCTATGATCTTAGTAACCAAAATTTTACGTAAGATTACTAAATATATAATTCTGAGGGATTGAAAGTTGAAAAATAAAAAAAAAATTACAGTTTAATTTTCTTTTAAGAATATTTAAAACAGTTATTATCGAAGATGTTCGGCAGAATTACTAAGGTGTTAAGATGATCATCAGGATACAGTAATTTTATGCTTGTATTATCAGACAGACATCATAATACTAAAAATTTTAATAATTTGCTACTATATTGAAGCTTTTCTTGTAAACTGGTTCAACTGGAAATAGAACCCTCAGCTAACTGTGCTGAAAGTGTTGACACCATGTGCACCACACAATTTTTTTGCCCATAAATCAAATAATATGTTTTGAAAAGCTCGCACAAAGTTTTTAAGCAGGACTAACACAGACTGAACTCACAGAAGAAATAGCAGTTTCTTTATTTTATTTCAGGCAATATTAAGCTATAAGCAATTAGATTGTTTTCGATTAAACAAATCAACAGTTCGACTTGATTCCTTACATATATTCACCGATTTCAAACTTTACATGAACTAGTTAGTTCACTCAGTTTGGATCTTCTTCATTATCAAGCTAAGCAAGCCCTGCATACCAGTGAATTACATTAAGTATGTAGTACCTTTGTTTTTAATGTGCATTTATGTGCACATTAAAAACATTGTATGAGGTCCCTTTATTATGACTTGTTTCTTATTTCCCTTCAATGTTATTATAAATGGATTCCACTGTATATTATAGTAGTGAGCTCACAAGCAGTGTTAATGAAAACAATAGCATGCAATGTTTTCATATTAATGGTTCAATTTTACACATATTGTTTTAGTCACAATACATATAATATACACCTATTTGTACAAAGCTCATGATATTGTTATCTTTTCTTAGTATCTAACGAGTTAGAAATATACTGAACTAGTAATACATCATGTCCAAGAGGAGTGGCAAATCATCGATTCATATCTCATTTACTAACGTCTCAGATTTAGTTCCCAACAAATAAAATACTATTACATGCAAGTTGAACCTCAAAACAAATTTGAGGAGAATACCAGGTTTTGCCTTTGCTAGAAAAATTACCTAGTTGAATGTATAAGGTTTCATATAAACATGTTCTACTCAAGTTCAGAAATATTATTATAATATTGACCAACTCTGTCGGTGAATGCTATAAGAAACTATACTAATATCTATTGCAGTAGAAATATGTTAGACAGTTGACTTACAAATTAGGTAGATCTTTTAGGGTGCAGTGTGATGAGCGGAGAAGCCTGCTCAACAGTCCTGTATCCCCCAACAATAAATAATAATAGACAAAGAAATGTATTGGACTAATATCCTATTTAACTGTGCATTGTATTATGACATGTAATAAACATAGCAAATGATTATTTCTCTATCTATGTACTCTGCTTTCTGCTTTATCTCAGATTTAGTTTGCAACAAACAGAATATTATTACTTACATAGCAGGAGAATAGCAAGTTTCGCCTTTGCTTGAAAAATACCTAGGATAAGAACTCATAATTTGAACTTAATAGTGACCAACTCTCAGTTAGTTAATTGTATAAGGAAAGATACTAATACCAATTGCATTTACTCACACAATTTTGAATCCTCAAAACTGAGTTCAATATATCGGTTTCCTGTCATTAGTAGGGATGCAACATCGCTCATAAAAAACATCGATATCAGAACATCGATATTTTGAAAAGTAAAACATCGATGTTAGAAATATCGACGTTTATGAACGATATATCGATATTTTGATCGATGTTTGTTTAGCAGAAATGAGACACTACTTAATTCGTTTTAACATTTATCTTTAAAGAATTATAATTTTTAATCTTAGCAGAAAACAAGTCGGTATTTATTTTTTTAACAAAGAATTTAAAAATAATAATTTTGACAACCTGGTGCCTTGTAAGCGGTTTCTCTGCTGGGTTATTGTAGGCTACAATAACCCTCTTACTTTAGCAATACTCAATTGAGTTATCTATAACACTTAAAAATAACTTCACTTCTTTTTCTTAAATTGTGATCTCTGATATAGTGAACGTCTAATAAAATACAGTAAACAATGGCATGGCCGTCAATGTGGGCGAGCGCAGCAAAAGCAACTGCTTCGTTTTGCGCACGTTTGTATTACAGAGCGAACGAACGAGCGAGACACTAATAGAATAACCGACGCTTCCGACTAAGAGGGATATATGTTTGTGTGTGTAGCTGATATCGTTCATAAAACATCGTTCATGAAGAACGATGTTACATCGATGTTAAAGGTTTCGATATCGATGTTAAAACATCGATGTTTATGAACGATACATCGATGTTTGAAAAACATCGATGTATCGTTTGCATCCCTAGTCATTAGTTCCCATAAAAGCTGAATTGTCTGACAACCTGAGTCTGAGAAACATATCTGAGAACCATTTTGAATTAGTCTATATTATTTTATAAGAAAAGAACATGTTCAAATTTGTTGTACACATCATGTAACATGTGGTATGATGGGTAAATGATATCAAACATTCACTCTTGTACAACACTGAATAGATCCTATTAGAAATTAAGTCAAACAATACTCCAGTTGATATACTTTCTTTGTTGCACTTTCTGTGTTGGCCTAGATTGCAAGCAGCCCTTGCTGTCTCTAAATTACAAAAAGTTTAGAAGATAAGTGACACCATACATATAGACCATTTCTGACAATGCTATCATACTAACTTATAGAAATAAATACATAAATTAAAAGGTGAATAAGAAATAACTCACAACACTGGCTGCCACACTCGGTCCAGGTGTGCTTTCTGGAGTTGTATCTTGAGATGTTGGTGGAGAATCCAATTGAACTTTTTTAAGGGCTTGAAGCAAAGCCAAGCCCCTGCCACGGCCCTTTCCAGGGTCAGCCATTGTTAACTTTTATTCTTCGCCTTAGAACCTAAACATACAAAAATATCTTAGTTTAATACCTACACATTTGTCATGTTTGATGCTTGTGGTTTGTCAATGATGCAGAAGATAGAACATTTGGTTGACTGACTAGCTCTTTAAGCTGCATGGCCAATATGAATAAAACAAAATTTGCCAGCAGACTTAAATCACTTATCCTTTTGGGCTACAAACACCTAACACCTGGTGTGAGGATAAAAACTTTAAAACTATAAAATCTTAGAAACCAACGCTAAACTATCTATGTTTAGTAAGTAACTATCATACGGTACCGACTTCATACACTGGCTAGTGATGATGTTAAGTATAAAGTTTCGAAGGTAGTCCAACTACCCAGATAAAATTAATAAAAACTAAAACGCATAGAAATTTCATAGGTAGGTAGGTCAGTATCAAGACTTTCACTATAACCGAAACACGAATACAATTCAAAGTATAAGTGTATCTGGATTGCAAATTCAGCGCAAATTTGAAAAGTTTATTCATTTTGCAATGCAATTCATAAAAAACATCGAAAACATACAAACTTGACCACATGGATATCAAGAAAAAGAATGTTGCAGTAAATATCTAAGAATAAACACTAACTGGCTTTCTGTTAAGTACAAGGAACTTACAAGTAATACAAAAAGTAGCTGGATTTAACAGCAAAATTCTGCAGAATCGCAGAATATCAAATAACAGCGTCTTTACTTCCAGACGCTGACAAACAAATAATTTTTCTTTCAATTCAATCAAAGCAGAACTTGTCTGAAAGAAAGAATGGATTTCATTTGATTGACTGAGTGAGAGTGAGTGCTTTTTTTTAACAAAAGACTGACAATAAAAATAGCTGCCTTATTTTCTTGGATAGGGACTTGTATTTTCATGAACAATAAACGTCAAGAATCAATATATATAAAACTGTTCCGTTACTGACTGAGTGACTGAGGTACTGAGGTACTGAGTGACTGAGTGACTCACAGACAACGTACAGCCGTAACTACTGGGCGTAGAGAGCTGAAATTTGGAACATACATTCTTTAAGGGATGTAGGGGTGCACTAAGGAAGGAATTCCCGAAATTCTCACGGGAACGGGAAATATAGGACTTTTTAGTTTGTATGAAAAATCTTATTCCTTGAGTGCACCGATGTGAAACTGTGTAAGGTTTAAAGGTTTTTCAATATGTGTCTGGTTGTGTTATGAAAAGAATTCCCGAAAGAATTCCCGAAGAATTCCCCACGGGAACGGGAAATATATGATGTTATAGTTTGTATGAAAAAATCCCATCCCTTGAGTACACGGATGTGATACTTGATATAAAGGTTCCTCAATAAGTGTTTGTTTGTATTATAAAAGGAATTCCCAAAATTCCTACAGGAAGGGGTTGGACTTTTTAGTTTGTATCAAAAATGTTATTCCTTGAGTATACGGATGTGATACTTGGCATGAAGGTTCTTCAAAGAGTGACTGGTTGTGTTACGAAAAAAATTCCCAAAATTCCCACGTGCACGGGAAATATATGATTTTTAGTTTGTGTGAAAAAAACTTATTCCTTGAGTGCATGGGTTTGATACTTGGTACAAAGGTTCTTTGCAGTGGGTGTCTGGTTGTAAGGTTCTGAAATTTTCTCGAGAAGGGTAGTTAAGCGCATACGAAGTTGCGGGATAAAGCTAGTATTTCATAAAAGTCGCCAAAACTGTATTTTTTTATGCAGAAAAAATAGAAGCGTTGCACTCGTTTGAGGTTTGAATTTAAACGTATAATAATAGTAATTGTTTTGAATTAAGAAATTGAAAAAAGTCAATATGCTGTTATTTGGTCTTAAAAACTGCTGCTACTTACATGAAGAATAAGAAAGTTATTTAATTATACAGTTATGTATTAACGAATACTGGTAATGGTCCATATACAGTACAGGGTTGATTTGTAGTCACCGGCCAAATATTTTTATTATTAAATATTTTATTTTTATTAAATATCATTTATAGAAACGATTTTTGCAAAATTTTATTTTGAAATTAATTAAGGAAATTAATTTATCCACTATCATATTAACCAAGGCATGGTCACTCTAAATCACCACTCTAATCACTCTTAATCAAGATGACTATGCGCTACTACACTACACACATTTTGTAGTACTAAGGCGCATTATTATCACAGAATAAGTAATAGTACCGGTACAGAAGAATTACTCCGCAAGAAGATCTAAATAAATTCGAGTCTTGCTACGACGAGATACGGTGGAATTCCGCTCGCACAGCATTACGTACCTGCAAATTTAAATACCTAGTAGATTTGTCTCTTTCTATCGCATGCCTCTTATCTTTTCTTACGCTGTTAGGGTTGCTGCCTAGTGAAGAATAATTAAGGTGAGTGGGGGCAAGATCGAACGGGTTTTCAATGAGATGAGTAGTGTTGTTTTTGAATCCTTGTGAAACACTACATATTAATCAAAATTTAAACTTGATGTATTGTGGATGACGACCAGAGAGTATATTTTTAAACTAGTTTGTTAAATTTCATTTAAATCTATAAAGAAATGAGTGCCACACTTGCAATCATTCGCAATGGACAAAAATAAAACAGGGGAAAGACCAAACTATTTTCTAAAATCGTTTACGAGAATGACATACATTCTTGGTCAATACTAGTCTATGGAATTTAATGCCCTGAAAACAAAATAACAGACTCAAGCATCAAAACGCCTAAGGAAACAAAGACAAGACAAATATTTTGATTTTTGTATTTCAATCTTACCCCACCGGGGAAAGATCGAAGTGGATGTTCTCAAACATTGCTGAGCGATTGTTTAAAGTAAAATTGATAATAAAAGTTAAAGGCAAAATCAGAAACAAACAAAAAATCTGATTATGTTACATTTGTCATATTTGGTAGCATAATATTATTCCAAATATCTTACTCGCAAATTGATATGTTTATCTTACCCCATCAAAATGTAATGGGTAAAGATAGAAAATTGTTTCAATTCCTAAAATACGAGTAATGGCAAAAAATGTATTTAATAACTCAAAGGTAAATAAAAAGTAATTATTAAGTATCCAAAAGAATCAGTTGTACCTAGCTTTTAATGATAGTTACAGGATGCGGGGTAAGATAAAAATACTTGAAGAAACACGCAATAAGTCAGATTGTATAATTTTGTAAAAAAAAACATGTTTCTGTGCGATAACCTTCAAACATTGACTATGACATAGGAGAAAATTAAATGGCGGCTTAAACAGTGCTACAAACACTTCAAAAAATCTGCTAGATCTGGCGTTATTGTTGACTTTCTGTCTTACCCCGTTTTCCATCTTCCCCCCACTCACCTAATCTCCTTATTTGTAATTAAGTATCTACCGATGTAGGTATTACGGTTATTCTACCTTTGTAAAAAATATTATTTCAACTTACCTAAAGTACAAAATGAAAAAAAAGTTACGACGAATAATTAGTAATACTACCTAAGTTTTGTTTACTAAATTGAACATAATCAAATCTAAACATAATCTAATTGAATATTTGTTTCTTTTTATGTCCATTTTCAAATACTATTTGCGACCTCGATCATAGAATTACTGTGAGTGCTATTAGGTAGGTAGGTATCTACAACGTCCCGACGGGCGCGCGCGTGGCAATCGACCCATTCGAAATCCGCCGGTGGAGCGCTTCGCTGTAGGTAAAAAACGGATGTACCGCGCGGAGTGAGCCAGGCCTGGTATTATCAAGGAAATGCCGCGTCGTAATAGCTATGTTCATCAAATGCCGCGTCGTAGTAGCTATGTTCATCAAATGCCGCGGCGTAGTAGCCATGTTCATCAACAGTGACTATTTTTTTTTAAATTTGTGGTTCTATATTTCTACTTTTTTGTACTGAGCAACGCTAAAATAAATATGCAGTACGTTTATATCGTATCAAAGAAACTAACATTTAAATTTGGCTGGTGACGAAAAATCAACCATGTATTCAAAAACCTGTCACTCAAATTCTTTAATTGACCCTGTCTTGGGTTCGTTGGTTCTTTCAACAGTTGTTTATTGTATTAAATATCTAAATCTACAATCAATATTTTAAAATCCGAAGCAGAAATAACACTATTTCATAAAATAAATAGGTAATAGGTACCTGCCAATGTCAGACGTCAATTTAGACTGAGACTAATAAAAATAACAATTGTGTTAGTTTCGTAGCCGAATAGTTTCAAATATCAGGTTTTTTTGCGTAAAATAAGTGGCCTACTGCAAATGTAAAAATAATTAACATATAAACAATTCAATTCAATTCTTTGTCGACGTTCTATTATTGCCAGTATCACGTGATGAGACAGACAAGGTATTACTAAGTTTTATATCTCCATTTTGCTACACGGTGTATAAAGCAAACGTCTCACCCACAATTTTCAACTATCCTCCTAGCTGACAACATCGAAGAGATGTCATATTTCTTAAATTTTAAAGAGCACATTGACAGCACTGCCTATCCGGAACTCTTGAACCGATATAGCATTGTCTCACTGGAAGCACGGCGAAAGCAGGCGGACATGATGTTGCTGCACGAAATCATGCACGGCGCGCGCGACTGCCCATCGCTGCTACATGCCATTCAGCTCTATGCGCCTTCATGCCGAACTCGCCATACTGCTCTCCTACACATGCCGCAAGCTACCACTAACTATTATAAAAACGCTGTGATCTGTCGCATTTCCCGTCTATATAATAAGCATTATAATAAATTCGTTTATTGACACAAATCGTTAACACTCGTACACATAAAAAAATACAAAAAAGGAATATAAAAGTTATAACAAAAAAAAAGATACAAAAATGTGCCAAAGGGGTAATTTCAGCATTGTGTTGTCTGAGATAGACAACGCTGATTTTCAAAATACCCTTTCCTTAGTGCCGAACAAATAAGTGGGCAACCATTTAAAAATATATATACATATACAGCAACACCAACCCTATTTATACATATTAAATGAAAACATTTAAACTAAAATAATGCATTATACAAGCAGAATATTGTAATTTATAAAATATGAGACATATACCTATTTACTTTCTTTCAAATTTCATTTTATAAGTTACGTTCAAATCATAAATTAAAAACAAGTTGTCTAATCAAAATAAATATGTAGCTAAAATTTTATTGAGATTAAGTTTTAATTATTATGCACACCCGGATATTAACATTATTATTATCCAGTTGATTTTGGAAATAGAATTTCTTAAGTTTTAATTTAAAGGTGACTTGGGACATACCTATACGGAGTGGAGGGGGCAGATTATTCCAAATTTTTGCCGCTCGATATCGGAAGCTGCCTCTAAAGCTCTCTCTTGAGTACTTGCTGTAAGGTAACGACATTTTATTTTTGTGGAATGTACGAGCTTTGTCTTCGTATGTAGTGGGCTTCCACCTAAACTTATCAAATAGATATTTCGGTTTATGTTTGGTGACCACTCTGTGAACCATACTCGCAAGATGCAAGTCCCGCCTCGCCCGCTTTTTTAAAATACCATGTTTGTTTAGAAAGGGAGTTATGTGTGCTCGCTTCGGGACTGTGAAACAGAAACGGCAACACGCATTCTGTACTCTTTGTATTACTCGTTCCGTTTTTGCGTAGATTCTAGGTCCATATACTACGTCCGCATAGTTAAATAGAGATAATATAAGGCTTTCTGTTATAGTTACTCTTACTTTTTCACTTAAATAATTCCTTATGCCATACAAAACTCTAAGTCTGTAGAACGCGGTCCGAGCCTTAAGATTTATGTGTTCTTCAAACCGGAGGTGTGCGTCCATTAGTAATCCTAGATTTTTCGCTATCTTTACTCGCTCAATGCGCTCCTTGTTTAAGAGTAAGATTGGATTATGCGAAGCAATTTGATCAATTTGGTGTTTGGTGCCAATTATCATAAATTTAGTTTTTGAGGGATTCAATACCAAACAGTTTTTTTGTGACCATTCAAATACCGTGCAATTATTCCTCAATCGACATATTTTTCCACTCAAGAATAACTTTTAAAAACCAAATTATTAAGCATTCATAAAAAGAGCACTAAACTAAAGCATTAACTCACTCTCAGACACACAACACACGCACACTCAGATATACACAAACAGACCCACCCACACAAAAAGACAAAAGGATAAATCTAAACCCATTTAGGATATGGTTAATTTATTTTCTTCCATTCTTTTTTTCTCTCACATTTTCAAACACATATCATATAATTTTCTTTTGTTTTAAGCTACTGCATAGCTTCTATCGCGGGCCTTGAGCGTGGGGACCGAATCCAGAAATTCCGTAACGAAAAAACTTAACACCCCCCACTCCGACCGGCACAGCGGTGATACTTTGATTTCATAACTTTACATGCGGCCTTTAATAAACAACCAGTGCCATCTACTAGGAACTTGTGGAACTTCATATGAGATCAAACATTACTGCATTAATAAAATAAATAAATAATTATAATTGCATAAGTTGATAAAAATGCTATGCAATAGCTTTACCGCGGCAGTCTCCGAGTGCCACACGTCTTTTTTTATTTTCAATTATTATTTGCTATTATTTCATTCCATTTTAATTATTTTGTGAACTTATCATGACTTTTTAATTGTATCTTTATGTTTAAAATTGAATTCATGTTTATGTTATTTCTGTACATTATTTAACCACTCCTTTAAATTTCATCAATTTTTCAACACACTTGCTCGTAAAGTGAGCGTTATTCTATTGAGTTTAGAACTATAAACTGGGCTATAAGTCACGCGTGCATTAATATATTATACCCTAGTGCATAATATAATGAATCCTACAAAGTTGAATTGTACCTTTGTGCAAATAACATGCGAGAAAACAGAGCATATTTTATTGGTCCGGGTTATACACTAAATATTTTCAGAAACAACAAAGAGGTTTTATACCACTTCAAATCCATTACATTTTTAAATGTTTGCGCCTTATATTAGTAAAATAAATTTGTATATTAAACAAATTATTCACAATTTACAATCATTTGTCATAAAATATTACAATATTTGCATTTACCACTCCAAATTAAACATTTTCACTTAAAATAGGCTGTATATGCTATACAGACATTGACACATTTGACGGAAAAAAAAACCTACGCGCATGCGCGAGGTTCGGCGCCATTTTTCAATCACAATTCACAGCTTTGTTATCAAGTGTGTTTGTTATTTTATGATCACGTATGTCTGTCTTTTACTCACAAGTGTGTTGAAAAACGTCGTATGTAACAAGTGAGCGAAGTTGCTAATTACAGTCGAGGCTGTGATTTGAGCCCGAGCCGCAGGCGAGGGCTTATTAATGAGCCGAGACTGTAATTAGCAACGCTCACGAGTTACATACGACGAAATATACTATTTAAACATACCATGATATTTTCATTGTATTTGTTTCCTGTTTAAAATGTATTATTGTTTTTCTCTCATTAGAATATATTTAAAATTTTAATTCTATTCTTGTATGTGTTTTTTTCTATCAAAATTCGAAAGTGTTGTCTACTTCGCTAAATTATATTTTGTATTTAATTAATTTTTAATATTCCAATCATTTTTGTATGGTTCTTACAATTTACACTTAACTAAATTGTTTGAAATCCAATTATTGTAATTTATATTCTAATAGTGTATTTCTTTTTTTTGGCCTTATCTTAAAAAGACTTTAAGTTGATTCTAATACTGTATATAACGCTGTAGAAATGCCTTTAAATAAATATTAATAAATTCAATTCAATTCTTTGGTTGTAATGGCAACCAGCCGTCGTCGTCGTTACTAGGCGACGTACTATTACGGCCAGTAAGTATCACGTGATGAGACAGACACGGTATTACAAGTAAGGTCAAGTTTGCATAACAGAACATGTGAGGTGCGACGAGGACCAGACATTGAATTACCTACAACAAATAGGATATCTCAGTTAGAAATTCAAACATTCAAAAATTTTAAAAAAAAAGTTTTATTCATCTTATTACCACCAGCAACGGACATTGAGGAGTTTTCTGACAGCTCATAAAGATTAGTTCAAAAAACCTCTATAGATGGCACTTTTAAAAAGCCGAAGGCGTTAAGTCTGTATACTATAATGTAGCTAAGTGGTATCTACCATCTAAGGTTATTTAGAGGTTCAATTTCTGATACAGACGTCAATAAAGTTATTTTACTTTTAAAAACCCAGTATGGAATAAATGGCTATATGACAGACAAGACTTCGCCTTTTGTAAAGCGCCATCTATCGAAGCTTTTTGTACCGTTTTGTTTTTTTAATAAGCTGTCAGAAAACCTCTCATGGATAAACCCATACATAAATATTATAACGTGGGATCGTAAGATTATTTAAAGAAAGACTGTTTGAGATTATTATTATTTATTTCACAAGGAAAACACTTTACTTCGCACACTTTTACAAATATTCACACTGGGCACAAGCAAAGTTATTATTAGAATATGGTGGAGCGGTACGATTCGCGGATTATAAAATTCAGAGATTTTTCTCCGAAAAAAAACATTGATCAGCCCTTTCTGAAGATTCCCGGCCGAAGATTTAGTAGCATACAGATGAAATAGAACATTTAACGTCATATAAACTACCATTGTCAATTGGTTTTGACTTTGACACTGATGTTTGTTATTGTAATTTTTTTATCAAATACGGTTTTGTAGTGAATTTTTTATAAAATTCGCTCTTAATGATAAAGATATCTTAAATCTCATGATGCTGCGTAGTTCCTTAAGGGTTTTAAGACGTGTAAACGGCTATCGAAATGTCGCTTTGGCGTCCTATGCCAGGTGTTCAATTTATTCTCATACATAATAATAATAACATAATTACCTTTTGTAAACCCATAGCTAATTTTGTTCTATATAAATTTGTTTTTGTTTTAGCTGTGATGGCGTTAGATGTTTCAGTGGAATTTCTTCTAAACCGAACTTACTCAGATGCAAAGCTCCGACTAATGAATATCCTAGACGATTTATGTTTATTCAAACACAAGATACTCCTAATCCCAATAGTCTAAAATTTTTGCCAGGCACAAAAGTTTTAGAACCGGGTCAAACCCTAGACTTTCCCAACATTGGTGCTGCTCAGTGCAGTCCCCTTGGTATGGTTTTAATCAATTATTTTATGCTTTGCTTTAGTGTCAAAACCTATAAAACATTATATTTTTTTTAATTTCCAGCAAAAATGTTATTCCGAATTGAAGGAGTAAAGGGCATATTTTTTGGACCCGACTTTATCACAGTTACAAAATTAGACGATGATGTTGAATGGAAATTAATGAAACCAGAAATATTTGCAACAATAATGGATTTTTTTGCAAGTGGATTGCCTGTAGTTACTGACGCTAAGCCTTCTGGAGATACGCGTATGTATTATTATTGAATGAGTAACAATTGTTTATTGTCTCCAAAAGTAAACCATGATATTTGAATTATTTGAGGTTTCACCACAGATTAGAAAGTATTATGTACAAGTACAGATAGGATACATCAATATTATAGGGAGTTTGGAATGCAAGCTTTTTTGTCGCTTGGCGGCGCTTATGTGCTTGAGGTTTTTTGGTTTGACTATGCGCTATTGTTGTTTTTTATTATTATTGTTGATAAATATTGTTTTTCATATGTGAAAGAAAGGGGGCCAATTTTACAGTACAATGGCAACGAACTAACGAACCACTAACTAAAATGATCAAAAACCAACTCTTGTTAGCATGTTTGATAGTTATAAAGTTATTCGTCGAAATATGTGAATCATGAAGTCTATGAAGCATCAGAACAATTCAGTTACATAAATGATAAACTTAAGTTCACTTGACGCTACTTCTGAGTTTGCAGGAAATTATATAAACACAGCAGATATGTGCAGTTTACAACAGATATGCATAGGATTTTCACAAGCCGGCAGCGTTTTTTGATCAAATGGCGAATGATTGTCTATCACTCACTCAATTCACTCATATTAAGTTCTTATTGCCATTAATAAGTGGCGCCACCAAACGTTAAAATGGTGTTATGACCAAACTCTTGAAATTGAATAAAATGCTTTGATTGTCAATGCCGTGGGTTTCCCCTGAAACTGTACCTACTAATAAGAGTGGTTGGCAGGCAGCTTGAAATTAAATTTTATACTATTGTTTCATTAGAAATACACATGTACTTGGTAAAAGTTAAAGCTTGCCCTGATAGATTCATTAATTAAACCTGTATTGTAACAGGATGTTGTATCATTGTATTGCAAACCATGCACAAGTAAAACGGCATGTGGCTCCTAATTTCATAACCAACTCAAAGGTTAGATAGTCCTTACTGCCAACGCTGTGTCACGCGTGTTTACGCGCGTATTCATACAAAAGGGCTACGTAGTTACGCGCTTACGGTGCGGACGTACGGGACGCGCTAGGCGCGCGTGGCACTTAGCTACCTCCCGCGCGTACTACACGCCCATTAATCGGTTTTCGATATTAATCGAAGTTTAGCCCAATAGTAAGAGGCTAAGAATGCCATTGACACGACTGTACAAGCATGCTAATGAAATTTTAGTAGCGAAATTGCGTCACGCGTGTGGTGAACGCGCGTAGATACGATACGGACGTACATGCGTAACGCAGCGTTGACCCTAAATGACATTTTTGAGACTTACATCTGTGTCCATAATATTCCAGAAATAAATGAAGATGATGATGAAGTTGTGCAAATGATCAAAGAACTACTGGACACTCGTATTCGGCCCACTGTACAAGAAGATGGCGGAGATGTCTTGTTTGTGGACTTTAAAGATGGACTGCTAAGGCTCAAAATGCAAGGCTCGTGCTCATCATGCCCTAGTTCAATTGTTACTCTGAAGAATGGGGTTTGTTTTTATTTATTTATACTAATATAATATAATCACCGAATGCAGAGCATGCTGAAGTAGGAGGTCGTCAAGGTAAACGATCTCTGAATTCATAAATTTTTTTTTCATGAGGTTGAGTAGGTTGAGTTCGATGAAATTTATATGGGACCAACTGTGAAGTATTCTTTATCATATGAAGAATCATCAACATCGGTTTATCCAGTCAAAAGTTATGAAGTAACCAGAGACTAGTAGTACTTTCCCATAGTTGGTAGGGATAAGAAATTAGGGAATGAGTATTGTTACATTCAATTCAATTCTTGACAATTTAATACATTCCACGAATAGCCCTTTTCTGCAGTTTAAATAAGCCGCAAAGTAGGATGCCGTAGGACATGATACTATGAAAATAACTATAATATAACAGCTTCGCCGTATTAACATCAGTCAATGAGCGAATTTTCTTTACCGCGAACGCTGCAGAACTAAGTCTACTCGCTAGCTGTGAGATATGGGCGCCCAGGGACCGGAAAACCCCTTTATTTGATTAAGCCTATTGATAGGGTAACCCTATCAAAATCTTACCATATGGAAGTGTAACCCTATTGATATGGTAAGCCTATCGACGTGGTAACACTTTGAATAAAGTTAACTACTTTCGGATGCGCTTACCCTGTGATAGGGTTGCCTATTTCTATCTCTTTTCCGGGCATGCTGTTGAATTCGGAAGTATAATTCGAAGTGCGAGATTGAATAGATGGTGATATTTTTGATAATTTGATATTCTTAGAGATTAAATTTGCCTGCAGGTTTTAAAACCCTATTGAATCGGTAACCTTCAATAGGGTTTTCGATAGGCTTACTGCTTACATGAAGCTAACTCTATTGATATGGTAAGCCTTAAATTAGGGTAAGTCTTCGATACGGTTACCAAATTGATAGGGTTTTTTAAAACAAGTCTATGAAAAACCCAATCAAAAAACCTCTTTAAGGGTAAGCGGTTCCGGTCCCTGTGGGCGCCCCATTGCAATTTAGAATCTAAGGTTATTCCAAGAAAAACAGTGTTATCTACTATAAACACAAATAATAAAATATAAACACAATTACCTATGTGAACATTATTATAGAAACGCATTCAACCACTGATCAGCAAGTATTTTTTTTCAAGTTTATTAGTTACGCTACCCTATTTGACACGCTCTCGATTTTTGTAACATTGTTGACAAGGGTTTTGTGGGCGAGAATTACAGTTGGTCGTTGGTAGAGAATTACAATTACACTTCCGGAAGTAGAGAACACTCCCGGATTATCGATTCCTCTCCCTGTCTACGGACTTCAGATAACCCCAGGATATCCCATTGCAATCGCTCAATACTTCCTCCTGTTCAACAATCTTCTCGTCAACCCGCAGTGTCCTAACATTGTATGTCGCCAGGACCAAGGTTCGTGGTTGGTAGCCTGGTCAAACCCGAGGATTCTTAGCCCCCCCTGTCCCGCCGTTTACTCGACCGCTACCTTGATCGAGACTAGCGGGACCGCCGGGGACTAGGGGCCGGGGCCTTTGTTTGCGATTCATGTATTATTTTGGGGGAAATGCCACGCCACGCTTGACAAGCGGGTTGGGGATCGCAGTATGGTGTTGTAACTACGCAGAAGAACGCTGCTGCCCGTTCTGTTGTCTGTTTTGTGCGGGCTGTTGTCCCGTAGTCGCCTCTTACGACACCCACGGGAAGAGATGGAGTAGCGCTATTCTCAAGGCGCCATAAGTACTGGGTAAAAAGTACAGGGGCTTATTAAATATGGGTATGCAAATAAACTATGTGGGTTCATTTTTATAAACTCACATATGTAAGTTTAAGCCCTGAGTACTTTTACCCAATACCTATGTCTTTCATGGAAGGAGGTTCTCAGTTTGACCTGTAAGTATGTTTGTGTGTATGTGTGTCCGCGATTTTCTCGCGTTTGGCTGAACCGATTTGGATGCGGTTTTCAGAAAAATATTCGTCATGTTTAGGAGAAGGTTTTAGAATATTAACCAACTTAAAAAAAAAAGGTTCTCAATTTATCTGTTTATTTTGTATCAGGCCGAACATTCGTATTTCGTACATTCGAACTTTGTATTCAGCCGAACGTTTGATTGATTTGCCGAATAATTACCGAATACCAGCAGTTTAACAGGATTTACCTGCGCAACTTCTGATTAAAAGTAGCCAATGTGGTATTCCAGACTGTACATTATTCACTATGCCAAATTTTCACATTTATTATAAAAGTAAGATTTTAGTTTATTACAGCGCCAATCACGGATGGACGGTTATGTTTTTTTGATTAGCCAACTTACAAAAAATAAGTTCTCAGTTTAAAACCTGTATGTTAATTATGTTTGTCAACGATTATCTTGCGTTTGGCTGAACTCATGTTGATGCGGTTTTTAAAAGGATATTTGTCCCATTTAGGAGAACCTTTTGGTATTTTAAGTGACTTTAAAAAGGAAGGTAACAGTTTGATCCGTATGTATGTATTTTTTTTTTGCAATTATCTCACGTTTAGGTGATTTGATTTTGCAACAGTTTTTTCTGTTTTTCATTTGCTTACTTTAAATTTTGGGCTAGCTTTTAGTTTTTTCATAGTACCTAAGCTAGTTTCCATATTTGTAGATATTCGTGATAGATTTTTTAGTGATAAGTTTTGGATAAGCTCTTAGCTGACTGTTCGCACAAAGTTTTTTTAAGCGAATCTCTATAAGTTTTCTACCTAGGCCTACAGGCATGACGTATAATAGTAGGTAGGTCAAAGTCATGGTGTTATAGTACCAAAACATTACATTACCAGAAGGTAATTATTACTGATACCGGAACTAGCCCAAAACTTATCACTAAAAAAACTATCACTAATAATATCTACAACGTGTAACATAATGAGGAGATAATACTTAAGGGAATTGTAGGTTTGGTGACGTAGTTTATAAGTAACAGTAACATAAATTTGTTATCCTTACGGTACGGCCAAAAAAAAAGTTCAAAGATTAGATCAAAATATCTTAGTTTTACCCCTAAAAACAGCTGTTAGCTTAAGATGAAACCTATTCGATAACAGATGGCGTAAAAATAAAGTGATGGGTAACTAAGAGAGATACTACAAAGTTCATCCGGTGCGGGAAAGGTCATAAGGTCACTGACTGCGGCACAAGTCTTGTTTTAGCTTATTAGATTGACTAGAGAACTTGAAAACTCTTTAACTTGACAAAAGATAATATATATAATATATCTATTTATTTTTTAAACCAGCTAAGTATTTAGCTACTGATTCTGCTTTTATTGAGCTGTCTTGTATATTGACATGTCATAGTGAAACATGTAGTTCCACTACGCTGACAAGTTTGAGTTTCTTTAAATTAGTAAATAAGACTAAAGCATCTAGCAATATTTTAAGTGCTTTATATAATAAAAATTGTTTAAACCTGGTACATCAAAATATACAAGGCATCTCAGAGAAAGTCTTTGAAATTGAATTGTTTTTGAATGCCGAACACATAGACATTCTTTGTATAACTGAACATTTTTTGTTAGACCACCAGTTAATTGTAAATTTTTCTCAGCACCAAGTTGCTAGTTCGTTCAATAGACAGACAGCAATACATGGGGGCTCTTTAATAATATTAAATAAATCTTTAAAATTTAGAGAATGTACCGACATAGTGAGCCTATCTATTGAGCAAACTATTGAAATATCCTGTGTAGAATTGACAAACTGCATAATTGTTTGTATATATAGACCCCCTAAATCACACTATGATAGTTTTGAACTTGTTTTAGAACAAGTATTGGATAAATTATGTAATAAAACTAAGAAAATATTTGTTTGCGGGGACTTTAATGTTAACTTATTAGAAAATTCATCATTGAGTAAAAAACTAATAAATTTGTTTAAATGTAATAATCTTAGTAACCTGTTCCTAGAACCAACTAGAATAACAAGGACCAGTGCAACTTGCCTAGATAATGTGTTTTCTAATGTTACTCCGGTAAGTTCATCAGTTATAAATAAACTAAGTTCTGATCACAGCGGTCAGTTGGTTACTTTTAAATACTCAAAGAAAAAACAGGTTAATAAGAATATAATGGTTGTTCCGGTCAATAAAAAGCGTTTGGAGAGATTTAGATGTAGTATTATTAAAAATATGCCCCATATAGCCCACTCCAACAATGTAAATTTACAATACAGTAATTTAAGTAGTATAACAAATAAACAACATGAGAGTGTATTTATTCCGAAAAAAGTCTCTCCAAACAATTGTAAATCCTGCAGTGATTGGGCTACCACAGGTATACATATAAGTAGAAAGCACCTATATGATCTCTATCATGAGAAATCATATAACAAAAGTGAAAGTTTTTGCAACTACGTTAGAATTTACTCAAAATTATTCAAAAGAGTATGTGCCGCAGCCAAATCTATATATCTAAGTAATAAGATTAAAAATAGTTCTAATAAGACTAAAACAACATGGAACATAATAAATAAGGAAACTGGAGAAGTTAAGGATCGCAATACTGAGTTTAAACTTTTAATTGACAATAAAACCATTAATGTAGATGAAAATGTTGCGACAGCATTCGAAAATTGTTTTGCTGACATTCCAGTTTCAACTACTAAATTGTTAAATTCTTCACCTGTGGTGGCTGAATCATTGCTGAAAAATCATGTAAGTGAGTGCAAGGAGTCTTTCAAGTTCCAACCCATAGACACCGGGGACATTTTTAAAACATTTAAGACAATTGATGTTAAAAAGACAACTGATTTGTGGGGCATATCTGTTGAAATCTTAAGTTCTATAATAGATGTAATAGCTCCTTGCCTTGTTGAAATATTTAACAACTGTATTATAAGTGGGGAGTTTCCTGATTTAATGAAGCATAGTAAGGTTATTCCTTTATTTAAATCGGGTAGCTCTACGGACCCTACTAATTTTAGACCAATTTCGATTTTACCAACATGTAGCAAAATTTATGAAAAAATTATTCTCAACCAGCTATTAGCTCACTTCACAAAAAACAATTTACTTCATAACAAACAATTTGGATTCACAAGGGGTCGTTCGACAACTGATGCTGGTGTTGAACTGTTTGAAGTAATAGCTGGTGCCTGGGAGGGGTCACAGGATGCTCTAGGTGTATTTTGTGACCTATCCAAGGCATTTGACTGTGTTCAGCATGACACTCTCATCAGGAAACTCCACCACTACGGCATCAAAGGCACTGACCTCAATCTTTCGAATTCATACCTGAGTGATAGAATCCAGAAGGTTGAGGTTAACCGGAAAAGGTCAGCTGGGTCGGTTGTGAGAATGGGAGTGCCACAAGGTTCAATTCTGGTCCCATTTTTATTTTTAGTCTATATAAATGATCTACCCTATATGGTAGGCAATAATCACGATATTGTATTGTTTGCTGATGACACATCATTAATTTTTAAAATGGTAAGGCAGAAAACCAACTACGACGATGTAAACCATGTTCTCTCTAATGTAGTACAGTGGTTTAATGTAAATAATCTAGCTTTCAATGATAAAAAAACTAAATGTATAAAATTCTCCGCACCAAATGTAAAACAAGTTGAGTCTGATCTGCGGCTTAATGGGAACAGGTTGAATATAGTAGATAACACTGTTTTTCTTGGAATTACCTTAGATTCTAAATTGCAATGGGGCGCCCATATCTCACAGCTAGCGAGTAGACTTAGTTCTGCAGCTTTCGCGGTAAAGAAAATTCGCTCATTGACTGATGTTAATACGGCGAAGCTGGTTTATTTTAGTTATTTTCATAGTATAATGTCCTACGGCATCCTACTTTGGGGCAACGCCGCAGACATTGACACGATATTTACACTGCAGAAAAGGGCTATTCGTGGAATGTATAAACTTGGAAGTAGAGAATCTCTAAGAGAAAAGTTTAAAGAGATTGGTATCTTGACCTTTGCATCACAATATATATATGAAAACATTATGTATATTTATAAGAATAGTAGTAAATTTAAAACCATGAAAGATAAGCATGATAAAAATTATTCTGTAATGACAAGGAACGACTATAAATTAGCGTTTCCCAAATTAAGGCTGACTAAAAGCACCAAATCATTTATGGGAATGTCAATACGTATTTATAATAAAATACCACAGTCAATTCAATCTCTAACGTTTAATAAATTTAAAAGAACTATCAAAGAAACATTACGCAAAAAAGACTACTATAAACTCAAAGATTATTTAGATGACAAAAGAGCGTGGGATTGATGTCTCCACAGATTATTTCCAAATATTAAACATTAATCACTATGTAAGCAGCTTGGCTGCGACATGATATTGGCAAGCACGAATAGCTGTCTTCTGTTTGTTTGTTCATGTCATAGCAGAGCTGTATTTCTGCCAAATTGTACCTATAATAAGCACTTTTTACTAAAGAGTGCCGAGAGTTTTTTTTCCGCCGGCTTTTTTCCTCTCGGTCTACCTAGGGTTCTACTTTCATTTCGTTTTTTAAAGCCGAAGAAGAAGTAGTAGTAGACATCACCAAGACATTGGTGGATAATGGGCGATCATTATCTTTATAAGCTGAGAGACGCACACTTCTCGACGGAGGCCTTCCCCAGGATTCGTCATGTCGTCCGGACCCGCGCCGCCCTCATCCAGCATTTGACGTTCGTAAAGTGTATAAAATTACCTACTACGAATAAAAAGTTTTCATTTTCATTTTCAGAGTTGTCAAAATATTTTGTTGTAAAACAATTGAATAAATTTGTACGAAAGTCTATACCAGCACTGATCATACTAGTTCTTTTACCGTATATTCTAGGTATGGTATAGAAGCTAACCCTTAAGTTTTATCTCTCCATTTTGTTACACGTTGTATAAATGTAGAAGCTAACTAACTATGAAAAAACTATTAACTAGTCCGAAATAAATGCCTTACACAAAAAATTATGAAATAAAAAAACACATAAAACCAAAATAAAAGCAAACTCATTATTTATTTTTCAGAAAAAGTGAACCGCCTTCAAAAAACCGACCTACCAAAAATGTTTCAATAATTTTTATAAATGCCATCCTATTCCTGTTTCTATTCTGTTCATATTACTACCCCGTACAGTAAATTTCTGGCAAAAATAAATTAATACTAAATAATGTAATATTATAAATGTGAAAGTTTGGATGTATGGATGTTTGTTCCTCATCACGGGATAACGGCTCAACGGATTTGGATGAAATTTGGCGTAGTGATAGTGTACATAGGCTACTTTTTATTCCGAGATTACCGCGGGCTTAGTAATTGCGCGGGTAAAACAGACCTCTCTCAAATTCAACTTTTAGCATCGCCTCACGATGCTCAAACAAGGTGCTTCTCTCTCAAAAGAATTTTCAAGACGAGCGGCACAGTCTTGCAGAGAGAGAGAGAGAACTTTTAAATCATAAAAAATTATCGATCTAAAATCTTTTAGGCTTAATTTCATTTTCTTTGCGTAGGTACGTAAAACTTTGATGTGTGATAAAAAACAACTGACAAATGATTTCCCGCCAATTTTTTTAGTAACTAAGAAGGTTGCAAGTCGTTTAAAAAAAATATAACATTCGCAATTCAAATAGTTCCGATTTGCTAGAAGTGCAAAACTTTATCTTTAACATTTAACGCGTAAGCCGAATTCAACTCGAACTGATCGCGTTTTATTACAGCGGTGAAATCGGGACTAGGTGTGCCCCATGTATCATGAACTGGTTTAACACTGGTACAACCCCGGTCTTGCTAACGTTTTTCGGAATTTTTGTATTATACGTGTCTTCTACACTTTTAATGGTAGCGCCTTTTTGACTACCCTTCAAAGGTTAGCTGTGTAGCAGTGACTTATTAATAAATTTGTTTTTACAGGTTCAAAATATGATGCAGTTTTATATCCCAGAGGTACTTTCAGTGGAACAAATCGATGACGAAGGAGATTTACTCAGTGAAAAAGTATTCAAAGAATTTGAGAATTTGAAAAACAAGGAAAAATAATCTTCAATACGATATAAATAAGTAGTTATAAATGAAATGTAAATAGTTGCAGTTCTTAGGTATTTAATAAATCGTCATATTTAATATACCAAACAATGGCTTTCATTTAAAACATATGAAGCTTAAATACAAAATACACATTTTAGATAGGCTCGGGCACGGTTCCATACAAAAAGTAATGGATTGGGCACTTTTGTATGAAAATACGCCCCGGTTCCTCGTAACGAAGCGATGGTTCTTAAAGATATCGTCATAGTATAGTATTCATTTTTATTTTCATACTTATTTTTATTTTAGTTTAGCTTACAAATACTACTGAGAAGGTTATGATGAAAAAATCACATTTGAGTTTAGCCAAAATAGCTTTTGTCAAAAAATCTACAGTGGATAAAAATGTCTGCTCGTCAATTTTTATCTATGTTTCATGTTAAAAATAAATATAATGAAGCATTTGAAACTATAAACCATTTTTTCAGTAAAAAAGTAATATTTATCGCTACCATATCACAACAAATTACAGAGATAAGAATTCAAATGATGTCAAGATCTATGAAAAAAAAAATTAAATTAATATTATCATAATATGCTAAGTATCTGGTCTTAAATCTACTTCAGCTAAGTACTAAATATATTAAACAATGGCAGTGAGTGCAAACTATAAGAAAAACCTTCTTTATTAGCTTAATTACATATTATATCTATATTTTAATTATATGTCCATACAAGTTAAATACATGTAGGTCTATTTTATAGCTTTACTTAACAACATTTAAAATTATTATAGGTAGATATGTACTTAATATGTATTTATAATAGGTTTCGTTCACAAGTATAAACTTAATTTATACCTACAGGTCAAGAAGTAACATCTATACATACATAAAAGTCTAGTCAAGGTTGAATTAAAATAAATTTAAACATAGGTATACTTACACCGTGTTAACAATTGGGGTTAGATTTGAATTGTATACTTAGTTATGTGAACATAATATTATAGTTTATTTTAGTTAAGCGAAGTAAAATTTATCTATCGATGTTCATGACTTTCGACAAAGATCTAAAAGTCGATATTTTATAGTTATTCATGGTTTATTCCCAGCAAATAATATTTATATTAACTCGAGGAGTATATAAATTAAGTACATTGAATTACATAGTTTTTAAGCTCGAATCAGAAGGAATAAGACAATATAAGTAGTAATACAACATGACAATATAACAAAGAGTAACTGGTCATTAGTTAATTTGATGTACATAATATAGATAATACAAACGAAAATTTAATTTTACTTGTTACCGCATGAAACCGTCCATATAAATAGTGTAATAACATAAATTATATTAGTATGAATTTAACTGTAGGTAACAGAAGGTAACTGTAGAAGTAAAGATACTCCGAAAAGTTAAGAGATTACACGGTAGGTAATGTTCTATTTGTGACCCAAACAACACAGTATTCTGATGTAGTTGGCAAATACTAAAATACAAGCCTTACACATTTGAATAATTTCAGACGAATCGAAATGTAAGTAGTTGTAACAGCTTTATATACATATTAATTTTGTAAACTTTTCAATAGTAGTAATTCTTAGGGCCAACTCTGTGTTACAGGGCGTGAACACGATTGCATACAAAAACGCCCGCATGGAGATAAGCGTAACGCAGCTTTGACCGTTAAGTTTCCTCTTTATCTTTATTATAAACTAGCTGTGACCCGCGACTTCGTCCGCGTGGATATCGGTTATTGGAGTTGGATAAATACTATTATTATATCCTCCTTGAAGTTTAAAGTTACCTTATTCAAAATTTCGTCAAAATCGATTCAGTCGTTAAGCTGTGAAAGCGTTACTGATAGATAGACAGAGTTACTTCGAAAATTATTACAACAAAGCTGTGATCCGCAGTTTCACCTAGGTGTTTTGTGAAATAGTATAGGTAGGTAGGTATATTACATAGATGATGCCCGCGACTTCGTCTGTATTGAATTAGTATTTCAAGTAGGTTATTTTCTTATCCAAGGTCCTAAGTATTACCTATCTTTAATAACAAAAAAAAATGAAGAATCTTCGCCGATATAATATGTATAACTCCTTACCACAAACATAGGTAACTATATTAGGTACATTACAAACATAGGAAACTATATAAGGTAACTATATTAGGCACATTGCGTTATAAACAAATCGGGTGCCAAAGTGTCTTAAATTTTACATAATTCATGCAATACATATCTTCATTAATTATAGCTTATTGTTATTCTAAGTAAAGCTATATTACTATAAAGTTTCAGAAGAATAAGTACATTCGGCAGTTTTTGCGTGAAAGAGTAGCAAAGATCCATCCATCCAGGCATTATCAGTGTATAATGTGTATCTATCTATAGTAATGATTGGTTACTTTTCACGGTAATATGGCTGAGCCAATTTAATGTAATTGCTTTTGGCAGTTAACACATCTACCTTAGGTACTTTTTATTCTACTTCTAAATCTACGGTTTCTAACTTCCAAGAGCTAGAAATTATCACGAAATAAATAAAACCTTGAGTCTCATTATTTTAAGTTTAACTTTCTTACAATATATCTCTGTGTGTACAGAAGGCAGCACATCAAGCGTTACAAATCGGTAATTTTTGTTTTACTTGAATCTGAAATCTATGCCCTCGACATTACCTAAGTTAAAATTGTTTGGGGAAATTTGACAGGTAATGTAACGCTTGACCTGCTGCCTTCTGTACCTACCTGTATTAAATCGCGCAAGAAGCTTTATTAATGATTTAGCTCTATCAACATAGCAAAATTTTCTACTGCATACCAACTAATTTTCAGATTTATTATTTTTAAGCCCCTGGTACTTTTACCAGGAGAATTTCCTTAGAATTCTTATTCCCATGTTTATTTTTAGTGTAGTTCAGTTTTTTTTTCTTCTGGCTATCCGAACGCTTTTACATCTAATCTACTAATGCCACGTTAAAATATCAAAAACACTGTTCGTTCGTTGCTTCCACGCGCTGGACTGGGAGCAACAGAAAATCATAGAATGTACCAGTTGTTTCTTTTCCCGGGCATACCTTAAAAGTCATTTTACGGATAGAGGTTTTATTGGATAGAGGTTTTATAACGGATAAAGGCGTGAATTTATATGTATGTATGTTCGTTTATTCAACGAAAAGTAGATTTAGCTATCATACACGTTGAATATTGAAGCGTATAAAGCGTTTCAATATTCAACGTCTTGTCAAATTACTACTTACTATTCTTATAACTACCTACCATTCGTTTGTAGTAGCTTTTACTCATGTAAAATATTTGAAACCCAGCATTCATTAATTTTGACGACAATTTAGTTATAATTTACCCCTAGAATAACCCTACCGCCTCTGAATAATTGACTAATCCGAGTGAGCCCCGCTTGGTGGTAAACTGACTGTCTCGGCTGACTGAAATTTGCCGTCAAATATCACTACTGCCAGCTGTGACGCGTCCCGAAAACATTTTATAAAGAGCCAGTTCTAGAGCCGCAAACGGGTTTATGATAGAACTGGCTTGGCTTCGGTATTCGACCTCATTTATACTTACCATCAGGTGAGAATGAGGTCAAATTCGGGCTTATTCACCGATTTGAAAAAAAACTTCGTATTTTTAATATTTTGGAATAGAAAGTTATAAAATTAAACTCGTGGGTAGTCTGAATCCCAACCGTTACAAACATTTGTTGGTTCATTCAGAGAAATCTTATTTCCAAGTGAAATAATAAAAGTTGGGTGAATATGGTCATAGGCACCCAGAGTTTGGTAGGTATCTCGAACAATTAACGCTCGCCCGCCCGCGTCTTATCGAACATACCTACCTATTTTATTACGGAGTTATTTTAAAATTATTCCGATATCTCTTTGGATCTTGATTGAAATTAAGTGGTGTCAAAGACAATTTTGTTCACAATTAAATATTTATTGTAGGTAAACAAAATAAAAAAATATATAATAAATAAAATTTACGCGAGCAGGATCGAACCTTAGACTCATGGTCGGTCTTCGCGCAACTGAGCTATGAGTACTTCTGATCTGTATGCTGAACATCTCCACCATATTCTAGTAAGTTTTAGGCATAACTTTTAAATATCTATTACAATTTTTTTAGATCCTAGATTTTTTTTATGTCTGCAGAATCTGCTCATCATCCTGGACAACTTTTGTTAAGGCATTATATCTATATTTCTTACGGTTTTGATGATCCCTTAAGGGTTCTGCATCAGGTGTTCCAGTAACCGAAATAAAATGTACCCTATATGTTGCCCCGGCTTCACAGCTTTACATCAAAAAAAGTTTCATTTAAATCCGCCCAGCGGTTCCAGAGATTAGCGTGTGCAAACAGACAAACTTACAAACAAACAGACAAATTTTTTTTTCAGATTCTTACTCTTTTTTCATTTCTTTATAACCCTAGATAATTTTTTTTGTAAAAATATTAAATGTACAGACACGTTTTTTTTACTGTTTTATTATATGTATTGATTTCGCAGTACTTGTCAGATAGCCATGCCATAAACCCCTTGTATTAATATTCGGTGATCCTTCAAGGGTTACATCGACAAACGCAGCAGGATGGAAATAGAAACCAGTCCATGAATATACCAGCACAGTCATCACTTGGATCGTAGGCCAAGAGTCGATGCCATTTATACTTCTGCTCGCAGCCGCAGTCGTTTGAACATCTTGATGTTGATTTTTTACTGGAAAATAAACGAAAACCAATTATATTTGTGAAAATATGTGGTTGATGACAAGGGCCAACGCTGCGATAAACATTAAGGGAAACGCGATGACATTTTGGAAGGTAAACTAGACATCCCTTTAAGAAGCTTTAAGCGAAATAAAGTATCCTTAACTCAGGGCATAAAAATCCTACCTTTCGGCTACGTAGTATAGATTATTTATTATCTATTTAAACACAGTTTTTGTTACATTAATCTTACCAATTAAAGTTATTATTATTAAAGTAATAAAGCTCATAATCTTATGAAAAAATATTCTCTATCCTCTTTATGGTTTAATATTAAGTAGACGAAAAATATTGAAATAGTTTTAAATACAACGAAATTGAGAACATCTCTGGTTTGAAGTCAGTTAAGTTTGTTCTAAATATTATAATTTTAATTAATTTATGGAAGAGCGGGACTACCTGGCTCAAGTATCGCGTTACCTGCCACTAATTTGTATTGCTGTATCTATTGTTGAATAAATAAACTTTTTTTAGTTAAAAATATTGATGCATATGTTGAGTTCATGTGTGCCACACTTGCCCGGGGTATAAAGATGGTTTTTATGAAAACATATTTGAATATTTTTGTAAGTATTACAATGCGATACTTATATTATAAATTTCACCACATCGTTACAGCCCTGGCATAAAGCCATCGAACTTTGTTTTCCTAGAGCTACGTCCAAAACAGGAATTTAACAAAGACAAAACTAGCATTAATCTTGTATCAAAACTTGTTTATCCATCAAATAGATTCAGGCAGGCAGCTTCCTATTGACACAGTTAAGTCAACATTCCCTGTAACGAGGAAACATCTCAAGTTGGCCTAGGTGCGGTACTTCTAATATAAACATTGAGTATGTATCAAGAGTACTTGGGTGAGTATTCACATAGCGATTGCATATATGTTTTTATAAATGATGCTAATGCTTGGTCTACGCAGAGCTCTTACTAGACACAGCCCTATCGAAAACTTGAATGAGGCAACAGGAAAGTCTGAATTGACTATTGGTTCAGACAGGGATACATTAAAATAACCTATGTCTATTTTCATTCATAGTGGTATCTAGTGGGTATACAGTCTAGGATAACATTTATGTAGATACCATCGCATACCAGACAATTCATCCCGAGAAGTCGACTTAACTTTATCAGAGCGTTTGCAAACAGAAATCTAGACGACAATACAGCATGTTAATTGACAAGGTCAAATCAGTTAGAAAGCGATATTAAAGGATGTGTCAAGAAGATAAATGAACATCGGTTATCAATCGTCACATTATTTACAACGTTACTTTAATCGATATTGTTGATAGGTCTACATCATACCTGCATACTTCTTGATGGATTGCTTGTTCAAAGTGCATGGTATTCACAATGGCTCGCAGTTTCCTTGCAGAGTTCAGGGCCCAGTACGGAGTCATTATTTCTGTCTTACTTTCGCAAGCGTCAACCCTGAAATAAAAAAAAAAAACATATATTACAAAAAAAATATTATTATTTTTTATTGTCTTAAGTTTTCACGATTCATAATTTAAATAAAACTACTTTTTAGCCGGATTAATCGCGTATAATTTATATTTTACTCAGTCGCTCGTGACCACGGGGTCTGCAAAGACACCGAAACGTCGAGTTAAAATGTAAAATATAAATTATACGCGATTAATCCGGTTAAAAAGTAGTTTTATTTATATTATTTTTTATTTGCATACACTTCAAGTCACTTTATTCATAAATAAAAATGAATTTGAACCATGAAAAGTCGATCTGTTAAGAAGAAGCGACAAGAAACTGAACAGAAATAATGTTGTAAATGTAGACAACTAAGAATCTCATTCATTGATGAATTCCCATATGTTATTATACCAATATAACTAACCCTTTAAACTGATTCTTAGATAAAAATGAAAAACTCAAAGACTCAAAGACTGAGACTATACTTGCTGAGATATAAGTATGCCACTTTACGCAAGCATCTAAACTGAGGGCCCAACTAATTAAATAGTTAACGTTTAAAGAAGGTCATTACAGGTGGCCCATTTTGATACCAAGGTACACTCCGCGGTTTATAACACCCTAATAACCACTGAGTATAACTGCATTTACAGTTTTGATCAAAGATGAAGTTTGAGCCAAGAAAAAAATATTTTTGTGGGCTTCGCGCGCAAGCCATTTTCTCTCTAATATGAACATTCATTAGCCGTTATCTTTAACTGTCAAGTCGAACTGTCAACTTCGTGTTCATCAACTCGACTCGACATTTACTTTGTTTATTTTTTTTTGTCGGTTTGTTAGTATTAATTATTCGTTCAGTATATATTAAAAAGATTATAGATTTCAAAGAAATAAATGTGGTCTCTGAAAACAAAGTGTCCAGAGTTACATTGCAACCTGTGATCGTCATGAAATGCCTTTAGTTTTACATCCAGTAGGAATAGCCAATAAATCAGGAAAACACAGCACAGCAATCGAAAAGAGAACACCCCGGGACGCAGAAACGAACGGAATAAACATTTCATTGAATAACAGATAGCTGCCATTTTGATATTTGCCAACAGAAGGACAAAACGTCAGTGTCTAAACCGTTTTTTCTAAGCTGTGTTCATGTTCACCGTGATTGTTTCCTTAGTTTGTTACAACTTTCAATAATTTATTTCATAAAGTTAATCCTCTCTTTTGCAAATATTTGCATATTTCCGAGTTCCTTTAGTCTTCCCCTACAATTTGGTGCCCATGTACCTCACGGTACTAAAATGGGCCAGCTTGTATGACGGCAAATTGATCTCCTTTACGATTAAGAGACTTATAACCCTTGGGTTTAAGTTTTAACTATTTTTGTCTAAATTCCCTGTAAGTCTTGCAAAGATTTGAAGACAGGGCCCTCAATCCAGATCCACGTGAAAAACACGCAAGCAAGATAAGAAAGTCGTGTAAGATAAGACGATTTTGATCAGTATGCAGGGCGAAATAAAATACTCGACACTTAAAAAAGGATTTACCGACATTAGGGAAACTCTTCTTTTATACTATTTATTTTATACTAGCATATTATTTTAAGAGTCGATTTAAATTCTCATGGAGGTCGTACTTCATTTTGGAAAATTATTTAACCATTAGGATTTCGGTTTAAAAGATGTGGATAAACGAGAAAGTTATTAATGGAAAGGCATGAAATTGTATCCTGGAGATGCAGACTCCTTACAATGTTGAGATATAATCGCGTTGAAGGCAGAACTGTTGACGAGACCTTTCACGCATCCTAGATAGTCAATAAGTGCTGGCAAATAGAAAATGAAGAAGTCTTATAACGACTCTGTTAGTGCATGATGAATCATTATTAATGCTGGTATTGAAATGAGGTGTACATATACCAAACAACCAATTCATATCAAAACGAACAACGAATATGAAATAATATTCCGCGAATAATATTGTGTAATAGACGTTTAAAAATATAGGTGCATACATTATTAGTAATACAAACGTTATTTTGTGATAAAAGTTTAATACGGCAACTCAAGACTCACGGCAGCCAAGCTAACAGCTGGAGGGAAACTAACTGTGAACGCACAATAGTTTTCGGCCTAAACCTTGTCGTCACCCAGAGGAGAGACTCATGGCTTGGCAGTAGGCTCATAACAAAGGGTTGTGATGTACCTAATTTTGCCTTAAGCTTAAAATAATAAAGCAGCCTAATTACTTTTCAATAGTTAAATGAGCTCAAACTGTCAAAGTTTTATTTAAAATAAAATAAAATAAATAATAAAAGTATGTATTGTATATTTTTGCATAGGTATTTGTATTTTTTGTATTTTTATTAATTATAATATTATAAATATCTATTTAATTATATTTTACTATGTTTTATCCGTGCACCTGCTTCCCTACTTCTCACAAAATATCACACAGTCATGGGTTGGCTGGAAGAGATCTCTTTTAGAGATAAGTTCACCTTTGCAAACTATAGTTTATTTAAGTGTATTGGTTTTGTTTTTTTTTTTTAAAGTGCAATAAAGAATATATTAAAATCCCCAGACAATCACACCAACTACATGGCCCCAAAGTAAGCATAGCTTGTGTTATGGGATACCATATAGCGAACTAGGGGGGAACCTAGAATATAAATACATAAATAGATAAACACCCAGACACGAAACATTTTTTTTTTCTTGTTCCGTGCGGGGATCGAACCCGCAACCACTGGCGTCTGAGGCAGATAGGTTTACCCCATCGCCAAAGTGGTCTCCATATTGATGAAGATACTCCCAACTCCAACTAAATAAGCTATGACAAAAGTAATTATAATGTCTTATCCAAAAATATAAATAACTGACACTACATATGACCTAGTTATTACTGTTAAAATAATTTTACCTTCCAGTACTATTAACGTTCTGAGAATCTGGCAGCCGATTGGGGTTCGATGCTTGCCGCTCCTGCCTCACATGAGCGAAGTAAGAATCACCAGCGTGGATGTCAGGCACACCTGGAGATCTTCTGACACGGTTCCCTCCTGGCGTATTGAATGTACCATACATACGCTTTATAAGAGCTTTATTCTCGTCTATGAAGTTTTCTATTTTATCTCTGAAATAATAAAAGTGATTCTTTAATGTAGACGAAGAATATGCATCGTGTGATATTACTATTATAACAATGATTTAATGATATCAATCATTCCAGACATCGTCCTTAGCCAGCGCGTTAAACTTTGAGTACAGACAGTAAGTAAGTAGGTACTGCTCACGCGCAGAAGTACCTACGGATTTTACTTCCAACATCATACTCATATGGGGAATCCTGTCGAGGAATCCTAGGCTGGCGTACAATATGCTTACGTCGTCGCTGCGCGTAATAAAGTAGGTTGTTACAGCTTTATCTAACCCGCCTTTGACCACAATCTTACCTGATAGTAAGTGAAGATGAGGTCGAAGTTGACAGCACACCGGTTCAGTAAGGAACTGGACCTTCATGAAACATCGTCGGAACACTTCACCGCCGAAGGGGTCACATTTGGCAGCAGTCTTTATATGAAACTAGCTGTTTCGCGCGGTTGTACCCGGTACCCGCGCCAATTCCGCGGGAATATCGAGATAAAAAGTAGCCTATTCTCTATTCCAGACTGTAAACTGTCACTATGCCAAACTTACCCAAATCCATTAAGCCGTTTTGCCGTGATAGAGGAACTAGACATGCATACCTCCATCCATCCAAACTTTCACATTTATAATATATAAAATTTTAGTTTGCCTTTATTCGATAGATGTCGATGTACGTCGATTAAATCGCACAAGAAGAGTTATAAATGACTTAGCCATATTTACTTTGTAGAATACATTTATTCGTCCTCACTTTCACAATTATAATATTATTAGGATATTAGGATTAGGATGACAGTTGGTTACTAGAGAGGCGAACCCTGAAGGGTCCTACCACCTACCCAGCGGGGATTCCTCGGTTGAGTTGCCTTTTACGCAACGCTATCCCGGGGTAGTGCTTTCTATTTCTACGCCGACACAACGCGGCATTACAAAACGTGTTAATATAAAAGAAATTTTCATCACAGGAACTTTCTAAATGTGTACTTAAAAAGTTCCTGTGATGAAAGTTTCTTTAGTAATAACACGCATGCATAGGGGATGCAGTGTCCAATAAAAATATTTTCTTAGTTCGTTCATTTAATTCATTCGTATTTAATTCACTAGGTAGGTATCATCATCACAACGGAAGCATCACAATGCGTAGTGTCTTGATGTCAATCATGACACTACACCTTTTTTGTTCGTAGTTCTTATCCAGCGTTAGTAGGTGTTATAAGGCTAGTAGTACGATAAAACTTACAAGGGATAAGTATTTCCAGCCGTGGGGCAGTACAATTGGAAATTCTTCTTAACGCAAGGTACGCCTCTAATGATTTGTCCTTGCACTTCATAGCCTAGTGCCAACGATAGCGCAGTCCATAAAATCTGTAAGAAAGAAAGTTAGATATTAATTACGAGTACAGATGAGGTAAAAGCCTTACTTAGCAAGCTGTTTTTAAAATTTTGAGGGTTAAAGCTGCGTAAAACGGGCAGGAACGTGGGCGCGGTTTCATACAAAAATGTTTGAATGGAAACGTGCCCCGCTCCTGCGTAACGCAGTTTCAGCCCTTTACCGTTAGCTCAGCATTCCACATTAGAATATAATAGAATAGAAAATTTTTAATTGTTCTTTAGCACACACACACTTTTACAATTACGAACTTATAAACTGATTTCTTACAAATAACAGTTTTAAACAACTATAAACTTAAATCACTAACTATAAACTATATGTACACTAAAAAACAAAAGGCGACGACTCAGCATTATACTTTGCTAGGTAGATAGCAAACCGCTGATTTTCAGTCGCTGCCTGGCAGTCTGACACAAACTCATTTTACAATAAAAAATTATAAAATAAAAATTGATGAAATTTAGGACTAGGTACATTAAAGAAACTATCAATACAATAAATTATGAATCCCATGTCTAAGAGGGAATGCAATCTCGATCTCGCGAGATCTCGAATCTCACGAGATCTCGACCTTTTTTTCGATATTCAATCTCGACAATCTATAATATCGATATATGTGATATCGATCGAGATTTTGACAATATTAATGAGATTTTGGAAGCTTGAAAGCCTAGTGAAGATACTTAGCCCCAAGCTGTAATAACAGACAGCGTTGACATTGACAGACTTTTAAAAAAAGAAATGAACCTTAACGAGAATGGTGGCGAAAGGGGGCAATTCCTTAAATTTGCTTACAACAGCTTACTTACCCTAGTCCTAATAAGCGTGGAGGCCGAACGGGCTTTCTCAGCCGCAGGCTATTTAGCTACCGATATTAGGTGTCGGCAGATGAAACTTTGAAGACTGTGCTTCTTAAGAAATTATTAATTGTTGAAACATGATTATCAATGTTTTTTACTGTTAAAATTCTTCGGATTAGATATATTACGTTTTGTTCAGATTATATTAAATTAAAGATTTAATAGTAAAATATTAGTTTCATTTCCAAATAATCAAATATCAATGATATATGAGTTTTATTCATCTTATTTGTCCATGATTCTTATACAGAGAATATAAAAGTTTGTTTAAATTACATATTTTTTTGTGATCTCGATAATATAGAAATCTCGCGAGATCTCGACTCGGTTGCGATCGAGATCTCGAATGGGTCAATCTCGACCCAATGATTATGGCGCGAGATCTCGATTTGTCAAAATTGCATTCCCTTGTGTAACACTATTTATGACATGTTTTCAACTCTTAGAATGAGTGTGCAGATATATCATAGAAGCCTGCTACCTACTCCTCATTGTCTTGGGTGATCTCAGTGTATTTTAATTAGTGGTCGATGTTTTTTCTTCTTATTGATACATATCAATCTGAAGAATTTGCCAAATTTTTGTTTGCTTAGACTTTCATACAAACAATGTTATAGAATACAAAAATACGCCAGTAAAACATTGCGCAGTTGCTACTGCCTAATAAATGTATGTAGAGGTTTGCCAGGATGTATGGATATTATTGTATGGATATATTACGCAATGACGCAACTGAACCGATTTTGACAAAACACTGGTTTACGTCTTACGTCGATTACCTACACATCAAATTAAAACCGTGTACCGCGCAACACTTGTAGGAGCTTGTGGGAGATATTAAATCATAAATAAAGATATATTCTTTTAATTTAAAATTTTATATAGATAACGATAGCTTTGAGTACGAAAGAAAATGTTAACTTACTGGGTAAAGTACTGCACCATACAAAAAATACATTTCCGCTACCGTATTAAACATTTAATTAACACGAGCACTGCCTTTACTGTATCTTAATTAACTGAACGAAATCCTAAATTACAAGTTGAGGCTTAGGAGAGACTACATTGCTGCGACTTTAAATAATACGACTTTAATCAGTGACTATACAACCATGGCGTCTGATATAGTCATAATAGGTGTTTAACCCGTTTTTTTAGCAATGAAAGCATGTCATTTTATTGACATGTAGGTTTTGGGTGTATCAAATGAACAAATTACTAGTTGTTAAATTACTTATTTACGTCTGGCGATTATGACATGTCAACGAAAAGAAAATAGAAGAAAAATAAAAAAAAACATGCTTTTAGGTTTAGGTTATCTGTGCTCTGTTAATTAATATCTCTGAAAATTTTATATAAAAACTAAATAAAATCACTGGGCTTCAGTAGGTATCATTACAATGACAGATCGATCGTCACTTTTTTATGACGAAATGACAATCATAAAAATTTATTAAAAAAATATCTTAAACATGAAATAAGTATGGCATTTGAGTTCAATTTGTCAATGCTACGGCAGAATATCTAGCAAAATGTATTCGTATGAATACTGTATGTTCTTCCATATGACATACATACCTAATTGAATCAAAACGGCGACAGCTTCAATCAAAGTATCAAAATGAAAGGTATGGACGAGTTCCGAATAAATAAGAGCCTTATTATCAAGAATGTAAAACTTAAAATAAAACAGAAACGCGTCGCAGTAATATATCCGCACCTGAATTTGTGCAAAAAGTTTAGCGTCTCGTGTCCGTGCCTATAGTTCGTCAAAGTATCAAACATAGCAAAAAACTTTTGTTTATTTACTTCAAAATTTTTATTTAATGCGTGTCTTTGATTTTATCTATTTTATATTGTATTTGACTATCAAAGTATAAATTATTATAAACTTTAAAGGTCGTATTAGGGCTTTGACTCCTCTTATGATATCATCAATAATTATGTTTTGATTCACAAAAATGTAAATAAAGTCCGTTTTTTCCGTATTGTTTATCTTTACTTGCTATTTTCCAAAATTTTGTTTTTTTTTTGTTTGACTCAAAAGAGGTAACGGTTTCAATCGTTTGATTCACAATTATTGTAGTCTTGTGCTTTAAAGCCGAAGATGGTTTTTAATTTTGCTTCTACATAAATTATGATTATTCAGGCGTACATAATTGTAGGTACCTACATTTATGACTATAAACTGAACATTTTGTAAAACCAGAATTTTAATTCATCTCTGTACTTGAAATGATTCGGATAAGTGACAACACAAGTTTGTGCCAATCGTGGCAAATCATCACAAAGGACAAGGTGCATGCGTTTGATAAAACTTTTTGGACTTTTTGGACTTTTACGTCCACTTTCCAGAATGTATCTGTTCCCATCACCGACCATCTAGGGCTTTTGGGCGTCACTATAACGTCCAAATTAAACTTCGGACATAAATTGAGTCTATGGCTAAAACTGGGTATCATCTCGAAGGTCCGGCGGTACTTCAGCCCTGAAAGGCTGCTCAACTTATACACAGCCAAAGTGAGGTCGTGCATGGAGTACTGTAGTCACCTTTGGGATGGTTCTGCCAAATACCAGCTCGAAGCATTAGACTCTGTTGACCGAAGAGCCCGTAAACTCATAAATAACAACAACCTTACAAATAAAAAATTGCAGACGTTGGAGCATCGTCGTACGTAAGGTTGCTTGTTTGACAGTATTTTATCGGCTACATTTTGGTGAGTGTTCGAGTGCTCTTTTTGACCAAATTAAACCCACTCCTTTTTACCACCGGACTACCAGGCGCAGACAGAACTTCCATCCCTATATAGTGGATTTACCAAGAAGTCGAACAAAACACTTCGATAGTTCCTTTTTGGTACGGATTGCCAAGGTGTGGAACAATCTGCCTGCGTCTGTTTTTCCTGACCACTACAGTCCTGGAACTTTTAAGTGTCGAGTGAATAGGTTTCTCGTGGATGGACGTGTAACAAAATAGTCTTCATGCGCACTTTCGTACATCAGGTGGCATGGAAGACAAACGTCCTATCCTTACAATATAAAAAAAAATATAGGTCACACGTGCCCGAGCCGAGCGAGCGAAGTGAGCGGTGCCGCGGCAGCGGCCGCCTAAGCGCCATAATTCCTAAAGTGTGAGGTCGGTCACCACAACCCCGACATGGTCACTAGTCAACCAATAACTCATGAAGACAAAAAATATGATAATATTGTCTGGTATAAAACAAGCTCTTCTAATAAACGACGTTATGAGTTGATGTATATTCTTAGTGACAACATTATTAATTAAAGCAATATGATCTAAAAAAGAAAATTATGAATTTGAACTAGTTCTTGGTAGTAACATTATGAATAAAAAAAAATACTATCACAACTGTTAGGAGCTTCGTTGATGGTACTAAAAATGTATGAATAAAAAAATAAAATTATGAAGAGTGATAATAATGAAGACAAATCGGCAGTAAGATCAAAAATAGGAGTAAGAATTTTATGTGAGCTGATATGGAACCTTGCAAAATACTTAGATAGATGCGTGCTCATGCCCATAACCAAATCAGAAGAGGCAATTTTCATATTTAAACTCGTTTTCGTTCTTACATTTGAAAGCAAATCTGAAGATTATGTATGAAATAATTTAAATATCGTAAGTACTATAAATTGAAAATGTTGGTATCTTGAAGCGGAATTTTACAAAGTTACCAAATATCCTTAACAATTTGGGTTTGTTCAAGTTTCATAACAAAAGTCTCAAATTACGAATCGTATTTTTAGGCCCCAGGTTAGTTTGCCATAATAGCCATATTAAATTAAGTTTTATGCCCCATTGTCTAACATTCAAGTAACTTTAGATTCCAGTGAGGTTATTGCGAACTTGCCTAGTTCGGAAATACCAAAATTCTGTACACGAATGATCTTGAACGTGACATTTTATTGTTACATGATTATTGTGACTCAGATCAGCGCATGCGCAAGCATTGGCATTAAAATCATTTGCGAATTGAAACTAACCAACGTTTGTAAATTAATATCTTTAATATTGTTAAGGTATTAATTGACGACCACTTTGGTGATGAGGTAACACTATCTTTCTCAGACGCCAGTGGTCGCGGGTTCGATTCCCGCACGGAACATGAAAAAAAAAATGTTCCGGGTCTGCGCTTTTATCTATATATGTATTTATATTCTAGGTTCCCCCCCCCCCTAGTTCGCTACATGGTATCCCATATCACAAGCTCTATTTAGTTTGGGGCCATGTAGTTGGCTGTGATGTCTGTGATTGTGATTTCATTTATCTATTTTTTACTTGTAAACTTGAGATTGCAGGTTTTCCTATATGTGATCTTTGCCTATCAAAATCCATATTCTGGGGCTAGTGCGTAAATTATTTTATACACCACCTTTGTTTAAAATTCGCATTATGTATGAGATAAACTCCACCTAAAGCAAGATATTAATCCCTTAAGATTAAAAAGGTATCTTACAGGGAATAAAAAATACTTTAATCCTAAGGGTTATAATATGTCATTTGATTTTGGAATGTCAATTGGAGCGAAATTTTATAATACCTACATGGACATGGCTGTATGACTAGTTGCTTTGCCTAATTAAAAAATATATGGACTTTAAATTTGGCTGTATAAGTTTGTGTACCTTTGCATTTGGAACAACTACGAAGAAAAATTAAAAATCCTCGTAAAAAACCTGTATGCAACGGTTTCTTTTGCCTTTTGGAAAAGACAAATAAGAAGTAAAATTGCGCGGTTTTTGAAAAGAAAATTTTTTCAGAGTTTTTATTTCAATAGTTTTCAAATAAATAAAATATGACGAGTGACGATTTAACACCAGAAGATATTAGAAATGAAGCAAATAGTATCGTCGATAATTTTTTGCCGTGTAAATCAAAGCATTTGTACATGAAATTTTACGAAGATTTCTTTGCTTGGAAAACTAAAAAAGCCGTGAAAATTATTTCGGACTCATTGCTTTTAGTATATTTTCAACAGTTGTCTGCTACAAAGAAACCTAGCAGCCTATGGACTGTTTATTCAATGTTGAAGATAACAGTAAACAATGAATATACCGAATAGAAATATCACTTTATCTTTACATAACTGGTCAATTGTTTCTAATATTATCTTTAATTTCTAAATTATTAAATACCTAAGTACTTGATTTAATTCCTGCGTTTCATTACCTGATTATCTTACAAGGTTCTGTATAAAGTAGAGTAAGCTCCTCGGGGATAACAGTGTCTTAGTCTTGGGCAGTCTTGAATCCCTCGCTTCATTCAGGATTCTTAACATAATTCCCTCATTTCGTTCGGGAATTAACATCTTAATTCCCTCACAGCGTTCGGGAATTATCTACAGAATCCTTCATTTCGCTCAGGATTCAATATGATGCCCGTGACATAATACACTGCTTTATCCCCTTGTTGCATAATCTACTATTATATAAAACAGTTCAACGATAAATAAAACACTTTTTAACCGGTTTTATTGCGATATACATTGTAAATTTTAACTCGACGTTTCGGTGTCTTTGCAGACCCCGTGGTCACGAGAAGCTCTCATGTGTTTGATTTAATAGTATGAATCGCGAAAATCTGTGACAACATTAAGTTCACCGATAAATTATTTATTATATAACCTAATTTGCGGTCTACATGGTGAAATTTGTCGCTAAACAATTCGGTATCTTTGAAATCACCGTAGGTTTTACCACCCACGTCAAAATAAAATTTATCATGGCTTATTTAGATTGCATGGCTTGTAACTATGTATTAGAAGACACAGCCATTGAGCAATGCAATTAGTATTTTAATAAATAATAAAAAAGCGACGTTACTAAAATGCCTTACTTAATTAAATATATTAAAAATATATTACTTAATTAAAATAGGTTTTCGTTCAACAGCGGTAAACTGATCTTATTGAAATCGCTTGAGCTGATAAAAAATCTAAACAGATTTTTTCTTTCAAAAACTCTGATTCATATTCTATTTATACATTAATTGAAATACGAATTCAGAATACAAATAAACGTCTAGTCACTCTTCAAATGTTTGTAAAATAACGCACGCACTCTTTAAAGTCAGTGTTTGAAGTGTCTGCCCACGCGGCGGCTTTACTAATAGTTATCTTTAAGCTGCATTTAGTAATGTAGCATGATAGAGTCTACTGATTTACTTATAATTTAATTATTTCAAAGATTATTGCTGAAACTGTTTTATTTAATACGTATTGATTTATTTAATTACGAGATTTAGCCTAAGACTTCGGAAAAGTTTTTTAATATGGCTTTAGTTTTTATTTAGCTTGGATAAAAGTGATTGTTCAATTGAAAGGCTGTAAGTTTGTATTCTGATTTTCTGATATTTAATGTACTGTTTTGTGTTTTTTGGCAATATTTTACAATAATATATCATATGAAAAAATATATATAGGTAAGAAACCGCGGGCGAAACACAGCTAAGTGTAAATAAACATTTATTGCTAGCACGGAGCGAGCGCACGTTTCTTGTGATCCTACGTTGTTGCAATTATAATCAGATATTGTATACGATAATGTGTATTAACGGAAGCTATAATAGTTAAAGTGAATAATAGAAGAAATTGACCGTGGGATAAAAGGTGACTGGTTTTACCTGATATATCTCATGATTCATGGATAAAATGTCAAACTTTGTTTGTGTATGGAATACCCGATTTAAAAAACATTTTTTCAACACACTTGCTCGTAAAGTGAGCGTTATTCTATTGAATTTAGAACTATAAACTGGGCTATAAGTCACGCGTGCATAATATATTATACCCTAGTGCATAATATAATGAATCCTACAAAGTTGAATTGTACCTTTGTGCAAATTAAATGCGAGTAAACAGAGCATATTTTATTGATCCGGGTTATACATTAATTTTTTTCAGAAGCAACAAAGAGGTTTTATACCACTTCAAATCCATATACATTTTTAAATGTTTACGCCTTATATTAGTGTAACAAAATTGTAAGTATATCAAACAAATTATTCACAATTTACAATAATTTGTTACAAAATATTAAAATATTTGGATTTACCACTCCAAATTAAATATTTTCATGTAAAATAGGCTGTATATGCTATACAGCCATTGACATATTTGGCGGAAAAAAAAACCTACGCGCATGCGCGAAGTTCGGTGCCATTTTTCAATCACAATTCACAGCTTTGTTATCAAGTGTGTTTGTTATTTTATGACCACGTATGTCTGTCTTTTACTCACAAGTGTGTTGAAAAACGTCGTATATAACTCGTGAGCGTTGCTAATTTTTTTTTTTTTTATAAGTGACTAAACCCGCGTTTGACCTCAATCTCACCTGATGGTAAGTGACGATGAGGTCGAAGATGAAAGCACACGGGTTTAGGAAGGAACTGGCTCTTTATACAATATTGCCGGAACACATTACCGCCGGAGCGGTAACATTTGGCGGCAGACTTTATATAAAGGGTGGTCGCTAGCCAGACGGACCCAGAAGGGATCCTACCACCAAGCTAAAGCAGTCGAGTTAATAACAGTCTCGGCTCATTATTAACTCGACTGTAATTAGCAACTTCGCTCACTTGTTACATAATATACTATTACTTGTAACAATAGTTTATGAAGCATTTCTTAAAATCGTTAGTAGGTACTCATCACAGATTTTGGACATAATATATCATCATGTTTTGTCGGCGATTTTTTCCGTGCAGTTCTTTTAATTTTTGTGTTTTGATGTGTTACCTATTTGTACTTGGTTCTTTTCTTTGTAAGTAGTAATATTTATGTTAAATAATTATGTGCGTAAGCAAAAAGCGGCCGGCAATGCCCTCTGCTGTTTACTGAGATTTATGATATTTTAGATTGAAAAAGACAATTGAAAGATGAAATAGGTTTTTAAATCTACAACACAATTCTTATGTCAAACACATATTTAGTTTATTCTTGACCATACTTGGCAAATAAATTAGATTCGTGACCCCGAATTTTTTATAACTGTTGAAAAAACTTTAATAATTCATTGCTTGGAATGCCTGAATTTTGCTTTAAAAATACATTTAATTTGTTATTACCACTAACTCAGCCAAAAACTCAGTTTCGTGAAAAATATGCCCTAGTATTGATTGTAATAAGTGCTAGACTGGTTATAAATATGTAGATAAATCAAGTATGTATATAATTTATTGTGTTTATTTCAAGAACATTTACGTAATTAAGTAGGCATTATAAAGCATAAAAATTATGCAAATTAAGCACTGATTTAAAATAATAAATAGGTTCGTGAAATATCTTTTACTTGTATGGTATAATTGCATGAACACTGAGTGTACGTACAGGGTGTTCTTAATATTTGCGCTACATATTATGTAAAAAGTAGTTTTTTGTTTTGGCTTAAACAGGTTTTATTTAAATGATCGCATCCCCTCTTGCAGGCTTCTCTCTCTACATCAATTTATAAATCTTTTTTTGTGTTATTTATCAACATTTGTAAAGACTTTTGATAAATAACACAGAAAAACAAAAAGAAATTTGTTCCTTTAAAAAAAGTAAAAATATTTTGCCAACGCAAGGTGCTTGGTTTACTTACGCACAGAGTAAATAGAGTAACGGCAGTTTAGAAGCAATAAATAGGTAAGAAATTTGTACGGGAAAATTAAATTTTCAAAACTATTAATTTTCAAAAGTCGTAGAACAAAATGTTGTTGTGATTGATGTGGAGAGGCTGTCTGCAAGAGGTGATACCACGGTGATACGCTTATTTAAATTAACTCTTATACAGGGTTAATTTTAATTAGCGCATCACCTTTTCTCTTCTCGCAGCTTCTCCATATCAATCCCAACAACATTTGTTCTACAACTTTTGAAAATTAATAGCTTTTAGAATTTTAGTTTTCCCATAAAAAAATATATTAATAGCCTCTGTTTAGAGGCGTAACTCTATTTACTCAGAGCGTAGGTATGCCGCGCACCTTGCGCAGTAAAATATCGCTTCATAATAATGTTTTTATTATTATTATTATTTATCAAGATTTGTAAAATTCGTAGAACAAATGTTGTTGGGATTGATGTGGAGAGGCTGCCCGCAAGTGGTGATGCGTTAATTAAAATTTACCCTGTATACACCTGATCGTTCTCCTCCTTTGAGTAGAGTTTCAGAAGTAAAAGTTCCCGAATATTCAGAAAGCCAACAACGTAAAGCCGACTTCACTTGCATCCATTTAACTCTCCGTGCTCTATAAATGAGATTATTCCTAAAAAAATATTCTCTGCCATGCTGGACTGGGAGCAAAAGAAAAACATAGAATGTGCCAGCTGCTTATCTTCCCGGGCATACTGTAAAAGTCAGTTAAGGGATAGAGGTTTGATTGGCGTTTTTGTGGGCGGTAGGCTGACCCCCTGTCACTGCCATCATTAAAATACCTCCAAAACTGTCAAACGTGACATCAGATGGTTTTTGAGCCTCTGGTGTTCTGCCTATCCCATAAGGAATAAAGGCGGGAAGTTATGCTATGTATGTATTCCTATAAAAAGTTAACGGTGCAGCGCGGCGACGACGAAGTGATGTTAAGCTATTGAATGGTACAAATAATATGTGCAAAGACATGTGATTTTTATTTCATTTCATAACTGTTAATTACTAATCATTTTAATCTGAGTGTGCTGATTTTATCTACGTTGAAGTAAAAAAAAACTCTGATACTAATTTTGCAACACATTATGTCGAGACTTGGCTGTGTCTTGTTTTACCGCAAACAGTACACAATTTGTTTAACCCAGTAAAGTATATTTACTTAGCTATGGTTAAAGAACCTTCGTACAGATTAATATGTAACCTCAACACAATATAGGTACCTACTTAGCAGGATTTCATGTTTGTTTATTTATCCATGTTTAAAAATGTCTTAGAAAAGTGAAGACACATGATTAAGAATTATATACTCAACATCACGCATGTTGCTAGTAAAACTTGGTTTTGTGGATTGTAAAGTATTGATCCAATACACATACATCAGACCATGCTACAGAAAAATACTTTTAAATTTTTTTACCCTCACCCCCGACATCCGTATGAATAGATGGCAGCGCGCGATCAATCAAAACTGCTAATAAAATAGGTGTCGAATGAAAATTAGAGTTTTCTCTTGAAACATACCTAGAAAAAGATATGAATAACCAGTCTTCTAAATCATGAAAGCATTGAACTTCAATACAAGTCAGTAGATTGCTTCAAAATCATAAGATTTTTGACAGTAGAGTCTTAATTGTAAGTTCATCTACCTATATGATCCTTTAACACATTGAAATTGAGATTATTTTTAAATTTTATTACACCTCCTAAGTATGATTAGGTATGATACATAAGGCGGTAACTGAAAATCAGCGGGATGTTGAAATCCTTCTGCAGCATAGTTATACTGAGTGGCAACCCATTGTTTCCTTGTTTCTTAATCTTAATGTTATAAATAAATATCAATAATAATAACAAATATATGATCGTAATTGCTGTTTTGTTATTTTGGATACAACAATCGTTTTTTTATCTTTATCTAAAGGGTGAACCCATAATCCTCTCTCTAGTATCGAAATCGTGCAATCTAAATAATTTCGGACTCCGTGGAGCATTGATAGTATGCTCACTTGCGGCATGAGGGATCCTACCTGGCCCCCTGTCACTGTTATAGTCTCTCTCCATCATTATAATACCTCAACATTTGTCAAACGTGACACCAGATGGTTTTATAGCCATTTGTGTTCTGCCTACTCCATATGGGATACAGGCGTGAAGTTATGTATGTATGGAGATCCTACGTTCGATTATTTTTCCCAGTCGGGAAATTTTGGGAAACGATCTTTTCTATACTAGCACGGGTTTGGATGTATTCTAGGATACTCAGTTCCCCTGCATTATCTCCATAACCCAAATTCATTAAAGCTTTCCCTGGGGCTAAACAGTTAGTGAATCAGTTTCGGTTCTACAGTATACAGAAATAGTATACAGGTAATGATGATGAAGAATGAAACAATATAATTAAACTAATCAACTTTTCAAATGTAGTTTTGAGGACTGTAAGGGCCGAGGCTGCATTAAGCAGGCGCAGCAGGGGCAGTTTTTTACAAATACTCCTGCGCAGGATCACGCGACATGTAACGTGGAGTCATTTGCCTGGATATCGTAGCGTGGCCCTAAAGTGAGGAAAAACTAATGAGCAATAATGTCCTCTCTTTCTAGATTTGAATTCGCACAATCAATATAATAAAACTGTTCCGTTACTGATTGAGGCACTGAGTTACTGACAGACAATATACAGCCATAACTGCTGGGCGTATAGCTGAAATTTGGAACATACATTCCTTAGTTGGCCTAAGAAAGGAATTTCCGTAATTCCAATGGGAACGGGAAACACAACACTTTTAAGTGCACTTATGTGAAACGTGGTAAAAAGGTTCTTCAATAGGTGTCTGGTTGCATTATGGAAGGAATTTCTGAAATTCGCACAGGAACGATAGTAATAGCACTTTTAAGTTAGCATAAAATAAAAAATATTTACTCGCATACGATGTCACAGGCAAAAGCTCATCCTATTTTGATTTCAGAAGTAAAACTCACAGGTATTTGATAGAAGGATCCATTGTTGACTGTTTGGTACGATGTGAGCGGTACAACAGGAACTGATCCATTTCTTAAGAAGATTGGCCCTTGTAAAGGTGTTATGGCTGGTTGTCCGGGACCGGGATCTGAAATAGACAAGTATAGATAATATTATCATCATCCGTCGGGAGCACGGGGCTAGAGTTCTCCCCTAAGGTTCTTCATATCATCGCTTGCCCCCGCGCTTTCCACCCATATTCATACATACATACATAACTTCACGTCTGTATCCCTTATGGAGTAGACAGAACACAAGAGGTATTCATACCTTCTGATGTCACATTTAACCAATTTGGAGGCATTCATTATAATGGTGGAGAGAGACTATTGCAGAGATATCAGTCTATAGCCCACCAAAAAACTGACTTTTATAGTATGTACTTTTGTAGATTAATAATATCTCTCTTGCCTTTATCCCGGACCAACTGGTCAGTATGTCGTAAGGTCCTTTTCGCCCGAAAGAGCGTGTAGCTTAAGGAATAATAAATAATATTATAATTACATCGCATATGAGAGGATCGAATTAGATGAACGGGACATAACTTGTTTTTTTATTAAGATCTTGAATTTTTAAACGTGATAAGTGCTTCATTGATTTTGAAAAATATAGGTATATGGGGCGACCTCTAAATTCTGCCCAAGAGTTATCAATATAGATTATTATGTCGAAATATTTGCGTAAGAAATAAACTTATTAAAAATAAATACAGACAAATCAAGAAGTAGGTCCTTTTTGAAGTCGGTTGAAAGCATAAATGTTGTACTGTCCCTTATTTATTAAATCAATGATGTTGGAACACCGATTTTACACAAAAAAATGGTCTCTAGGCCGACTATGTCATATGAATTTGTTTCTTCTTCGACCTCGTTTCTTGTAGCTTACCATAAGATAAGTTTGACGTAAAAAATAAAACTAAATGCGAGCGAAGTTACGAGCGAAAGCTAGAGGTCTATAAATTCTAATCAAGTTGTAAAACAGCTTAGATTTCGACAGCGTGGGCGCGTCTTTCTATGCAGGCCAAGAGTGACGAAATATCCTCTACGTACAAATGATGTCGTTTTAGTTTATTTGGGGTAGAAGAACAGCAATGGTAACAAACCTGTTTGAACAATGTTTTCCATTCTACAGTTACATATGTGCCCTAAATATAGGGCAATATTTTCTAAGAAAAGTTTTGTGATAAGACTTGTTTTATTCACACTTTTTTGTAACCGGTAATAATATTACTTCTTTGACTTTTGGTGAGATTAGAATGTGAATAACCTTTATCATCTCTATCATCAGGTGTGGTTAGAACGCTGGTCAACATAAATCGCAGATTGGCGCACATTGACTTTACTTGTAGGTAGGTAAATAGATAGAGCAAGAATAAGGATTCTCGGTTATTTATTTTGTACTATGGGATACTGTAGAATGTAGATTATTGTCTAAAACAAAACTAAAGAAAATAAAGTCTTTAGTAAATGTAAGAGACTTTGATATGATTGATAAACCTATTTATATTACCTTAGGTTGTGAGAAGTATTAATACTAAGTTTTACCCCAAACATGCCATAGCGATAAATGTGTTTCATTTTTCTGTATATGTATGTGCATGTGTATGCGAATAAATATGCGTTTCACCTCAACCTCAAATGATGGTAAGTGATAATGATGACAAAAAAAGAACATGATAGTACCTTCTTTCTACCGGGTGAAAGGTGGGTCATTTTCGAAATTCCAGGATGTGATAGTTTGAGATGATACATGAAGTGAAAAAAAATATATTAATTATTTACTGAGTAAGCTTAATGCTAATAGATACTCAGTGGGTGGTGGTGTGCGTGTGGCGGGAACACTGCTGTGTGCGTGTTGACTGAGGCAGTGCGTCGGGCAAAGTGTAGTAAGGTCTCTTTATTTATTCATAGCGATTTTTGGTGAACAATTAAGTACCTACTTTATTACATAATTATGATTAGAATCGAGTTCAGAGTGCTATCCTTCAGTATCTAAAATTTGCCACCAGTCACCCCGTATATGACATGGCATATGAAGATATCACTAGATAAAGCAAATAAATGCGTTTCATAACCCTTTTAATTTGTACATCATCAATTTCTTCCTTTATAATCTACAGATATTTCAAAGTTTAGAATGGTCAATAAGTTAAATAAAAAAGCCTATTCTTCAGTTTGAAAATAGAATATCCTGCGAATATAAAGATAGATTGGCCATTACTTTACACATTACCCCATTGACAGTCGGTACGTTTGCTCCCACGCTAATTTGTCACTTAGAAAGGTTTCATAATAATTTATTTCATTGAATAATTTCGAAATACATTTGAATGATTGGCGTCTAATAAAATAAGTTGAATTTAAATTAGATCAGGGAAAAATCTTATGTGGTTACTTTTGAAAGTTCGAATAATTACTTTATAAAATTACGCCTTGTTACAAATAATCGTAAATAATAGAGTGGTCCTTATAAACGCATGTGGGTAACTATATCTATGCACACTGTGTACATAAACTACGTTGAAATTTTGTACAACTAACTAATCGCGTTTGGCCTCAATCTCACCTGATGGTAAGTGAAGATGAGGGTCGAAGATGACAGCACACAGGTTTAGGCAGGATTCTGATATAATTTAAGTCTCCTTCAGAAGATGAACCCAGAATGCTCTTTGTTTTTTTCATCTTCTAGCACCACAAATCGCCATAGCAAGTCATTTATTAGGAACCATGTTTACGTCTTACTCAAGCGAGAAACGAAATAAAAGTGATTTAAAAACGTACGAACAACCGCCACGTTAAAAAAGCACTCGTGCGAACTAGGGCTTAAATGAAAACATCACACAGTAAACAGATAACATACGAGACAATACATTCACTAGAATTTTGATTGGCCATTTTTAAACTAAAGTTTTTGTATATGTTTCTAACTAGCTGTAAGTTTTCGGAAAAAAAATAATCCTTCAGCCTAAGTATATTTGTTTTAAGGGCCATATTTAAGGGCCATAATTATCTTCGCTGTGTGTGTTAGTTCCGTGGTTAGTTCACACGAATTGTATGCAAAACGATACTGAAAGATAACTGAACAGATGCAGATATCTTACCGCATCTGCGTAGTAATCGCCATCACAAAGCCGATAGTTGCCGTGGGTCAGATGTAGATGGCGCTGTGTTTCTTATTAGCTATTTTTAAATGAAAGTCAAACGTAACTTATAACAGAATAAGTAAAATGTAATATTTTTTTTATCATTGTATAAAAAAGTTTCGAAACTACTGTCAAGAGACATGAAGTTTTCAGATATAAAGTAAAACAAAAGCGACGACTAATGTGAATAAACTACCAAAGTTTTTTTAAAAAAAAAGAACATAAATAACTTAAAAACTAATGGATGAAAACTCCCTTTTACAATCATTATTATACCTGCTTACTAAGGAAGAAAAAAGGCTATTCTTAACTAACCTTTAAAAGAAGACATTTAAAACGTCAACTATACAGTAATTTACCTCATGTAGTGTAATAAAATGACTCGTTAAGTACTAATCGTGTGCAAGTATTTTAGATGAATTTATCCGATTACGCTCTCATGTCAGACACGATTGATGTATTGCCAGATAAACATTTTATTACTTGTAATGTGTGGCCATAAATATAATAATTCGATTTGATATGTATTTCGAGCAAATAAAATATATGATTATTTTATGATTAGTCATCACATCATTCGTCGTCACAACTCTTTGTTATGAGCCCACTGCAGGGCTATGAGTCTCTCCTCTTGGCGAAGAGGAGATTTAGTTCGTAAGCCACCAAGCTGGCCCAGTGCTGGTTCTAATTAAATTATCTCATTGCTAAGCCATTGTTTGCTTGTACACAACAACTAATGTCTTGAGCCCGGATATCATGGGCATGCTTTGCCAAGCCCTGCTGTAATAAAATTTTAACCAACATCTATTCATCATCAGTCAAGGGCCGCACTAAGGGCCCTATTGCATAACAGAAGCAATACCTTAGGGCCAACCTTAGGTCACGCGTGACCACGCGAATTTTGTATGAACACGCGTGTGCTCAAATGCGACGCAGCGATGGCCCTTAAACGAAATGTTTGGTCGCAATTTTTGTCACTAACATAGTTGGAATCTTCTGGTCAGATGGCTAAAAGTCCCGTATGGCTTTTAAGGACCTCGTGACATTGAAATAATTTAGTTGGTTCTATAAGAGTATGTAAAAGTTGTAATAGATACTATGGCTCTGGTGAGGTTTTAGTTGGAAAGCGAAAATCGTCTGTTACAGTCTAGGTACATACAATTCAATAATATCAACAACCTCCAACTTACTAGAACGAACTTAAACAACTAACTTATATCTGAAATTCTTATCGTACATTTTTACCGAGATCTTTTTACAAGTAGATTCTATGGTCATCATAATTCAACCAAAGAAGAAAATGACAAAATGAAACATATTTATAAAACTTGGAAATATTTAAATGTAAGTAATAATAATAAAGGTAATGTAATGTAAATAATCGAATTAAAAATATGCAACGTATAAGATCTATAAAACAAAACAAAGTAAAGGGATAATTTTTACTCTTTCGATATGTTTCTGTTTTTAAAAAAAATATGCTTTAAAAAGCAAAATACACCTACACCAAGGAATTATAAAAAAAAACGGTTGACTAATGCAGCGATTACCTGTTTTCCGGAAAGTGAAATGCCATGCTCTAATCAATCATATAACTAAATCCAAACAATCATTCTGTCACTTTCCGTGGGTTCCGTGTTTTCTGTTTCTTCTGTGAATTCAGATTTTTATGGCTTGATTTCATGCTTCCCTTAAGAACTCACTCTTAATACTGGACACTTAGAATATGATTGACATTTTAAACTTATTATTTAAAAAGTTTTGCTTGTTGTGTAGTCACGGTATTTATAACTCGAGTTTAACTGACAAAAGTTTACCTCAGTGTATCACATTATTTTATTTATCTTTATTTGAGAAACAATCAGATCTTACATTATTTATACATAAAACATGGAATATCACCTGATCCAATAAAATTTCCACTAATAAAATAATTATTAATTTGAATAATGGTAACATCTTACGTTTGACGACCGGCTGGTGTAACAGTAACATACTCGTAGATTGCCTTCTATGCCAGAGGTCCTGGGTTCGAATCCCGGCGGCGGCGGATATTTGTGTGATGAACACAGATATTAGTCGTAAAGTCATGGATGTTTATATGTTTATTAAAGTTTATTCTAATAAAAAATATATATTTATTCAATATGTATGTTTATATATTTCTTAAGTATATCAGTTATCTAGTATCCATGACACAAGTTCTTTAAGAAAATTAATTTGGGCTAGATAATGTTGTGTGAGTGTCATAAATATTTATTTATTTATTTATCTTACGTTTCAACTAATAAATAGGTGAAGATTTTTTAACTGAAATGATGTATATAAGAACCCACTTAATGATATGAAATCTTATTATAAATGTGAAGTTTTTCCTCAATCACTGCAAAACGGCTTAACGGATTTGGATTAAATTTGGCATGGTGATAGTGTAAGTCAGGAATAGCACATAGGGTACTTTTTATCCCGATATTCCCACGGGACTCAAAATTGCGCGGGTAAAACCGCGCGAAACAGCTAGTTGTAAATAAAAAAAATATCAGTGCAAAAATCTGGGCTCTGGGATATAATTACGACTTGGTTCGCATCTCCTTTGGAATTCCTACCTAATAAAATACCTAATTATCATTAACTAATAATTCTCTGGTGTGACTCTGGATTAAAAAAACGCACTTAAATCGGTTAAGTATCAGACAAAAACCTCTGTTCCTCTTTCTCCACAAAACATATATTTCAAAAATATAATATCATACATACATAACCTCACGCCTGTCTCCCTTTGGGGTAGGCAGAGATATATAATTTCATTATTATTCATATAATTGGTGTTCTAAAATTCTTCGACCTTTATACGTCATAAATAAGTATGTAACAGAAAGTAAGTAGTTTCATAACGAACAAATTAAAAAATCTTCCGTTTTCCGAATGAATATTCGAATTGAATTTCGCAATTAGAATCGAACGTGTTTATTTCATGAGTCAGGCATAAAGTTAGCGCAAATTATGTCTATAAGTTTTCAAAGGCAATTAAAAACTTAATAAAAACAGGATTACGGTACATTTTCGGATGATCTCTTGAGAACGTCCTTGCTTCCGATACTAGAAGCCTCAATGCCACTCTTGCGGCGGATATTCGACAACTATTTACATACAAATTGCTATGTGATTGCAATCAATCGCACGTGATTAAGATTTTACTTTTTAGATATTCATTCAGTTTTTATTTATGTATCTATTTAGTGATTTTTTTTATATTGAATTTACATAGTTTTTGGTTTCTAATCTTAAATTTGCAATTGCATTATTTTTACATTATAATTATAATTTAAAGATTTTTTTATTTTATATTTACTGCGACCTTTTAATACCGGATAAATTACTTTTTTCTATCAAAAAGAATCTCGATATCTAATAGCGGGATACGAACATTGAAGAACAGGAAATCCTGCCAAAACGCTAGAATAGATGACCTCACACAATAATTTTATTAGTACTTAATTTAATAAACAAGTATTTAATGAAATATAGACAATATGAATTTATATCCTTTACCTAAAAACTTGTTTACTACAATAGCAACTGTGCTGACCAACTTTATTGACCTAATTCCTTTTTTGTATCTTTGTTATGTATGCGATTATTTCGTCAAATATTAATCGATGTCGATGATACTTATTTATTTAAAATAAATTTGAATAGGTATCATCGAAATCGACGAAGAGCTTTACGAACAATTTTGCACGTAGTTTAGGGTAAAGAGTGTTTGTAAATTATTTATATTCCTTGATTAGATAAAATAACAGTGATACGTAGCAAAATATACATTGATGCGGCAATTCTGGTGTTTGGAACCTGTAATACCTTAAAATCATAGCTATTTACAGTATGTACAGTCCGGAGGCAAAACGTTCAATCCTATTCTACTATCCTGCAAGTTCTACGAGTATCTTTAATAATAATAAAGTTGAAGATTTTGTTTGTTCTCAGATCTCAGTTTTGTCAAGAAATTGTACATAACGTCACACCTGTATCCCTTATGGGGTAGGCAGAACACCAGAGGTTACCAGACCATCTGATGTCACGTTAGACAAATATGGAGTTATTAAAGATGGAGAGAGACTATTGTAGTGACAGAGGGTCAGCCTATCGCCCACAAAAACGCCTTTAAAACCTCTGTCCCTTAACTGACTTTTACAGTATGCCCGGGAAGACAAGCAGCTGGCACATTCTACGTTTTCCTTTCGCTCCCAGTCCAGCATGGAAGCAATGTCTGCCATGAATTTACGGCACATTATGGTGGGCCATGACCAACGTCCAAAATTGCAACCGACCTTACTATACTATACACTTTTCTTTGTAGGTATCTATGAACTATTTTACATTTTATTTGTTTATGACCCAGCTAACACATCAAGTATTTGGCCTCTCAGTAAATTTTTATTCATTTTATTTATACGAGTAGCTGTTAAGTAAGTGCTATTAAGATCACAAAATGGTACTTACTATACAGGGCTAATTTTAACTAACATATCACCTCAGGCGAGCAGCGTCTCCACATCAATTACCTAATACTTTTTAAAATTCTAGTTTTCCCATAAAAAAAATTTTGTAGCGTAAGTATGCCACGCACCTTGCGCAGTTAAATATCGCTTCATAATAAAAATAGGAACTTCTTACAAAATGTAGCGTAAGGAGCAAACAGTTTTTTGTTTTTATTGTTTGTGTTAAGTATTTATCAAGATTTGTAAAAAGTCGTTGAACTAATGTTGTTGGGATTGATGTAGAGAGGCTGCCCGCAAGAGGTGATGCGTTAATTAAAATAGTAAGTATATAAAATAGTAAGTTGGTATTCCTAGTCATTCAGAACCGTTCCGGTTTTTTTTAATAAGGTCCAGGCTAGCAATCGAACCCAGGACCGTTTTTAATTTTAGAGATTCTTATATTTAAAGTTGTGATTAAAATGGAAATAAAAAAACGTCAACTACCTATAAATATGAATTTATAAATAACATACTTATGGTATATTTTATCCTGGTTTTATAATCTACAAGGTGAAGTAAAATTCAGTAAATAAACTGGTTTGGCAGTAAACCCGAATAGCCCAGTAAATTATTATCAGATCATTGTGACCTTTATTACAATTTGCTTAGTGCCACACTTTCGCTCGAAGTTACTGAAAGTACAGTCAGATGCGCTCATTTCCAGCTCCTTTACATTAAATTAAATTACTTAAGCTGACACACGCTATGTGGCCCTTAAGCAAAGTTTGTGTTATGGTACACTGCTAAAATAATAAATAATTAAATTAAAATTCATTTTATTTTGTCCTGCGACTAGCAACTTTGCGTGGTTTTACCCAGAAATTTATTATCTTGTAGGAATTTCGAGGTAAAATCATGATTCCTCGAGAATCAGGCTATCCAATACAAAAAACTTACTTTAAATGAAACCGATAAGTAAGTACAGAGACCAGTGCATTCAACCAAACAAATAAACTCTTATTGTATTAGGTAGTATATCTTGAACAAAGTAATATAAAAGGGCATATTTATGTTGCAGTGATGTAAATTAGTCTTTATGCTGAAAAATCCGCGATGACGGCTCAACATAATTTATTTATTAGACCTATCAGCAAAATTAAAACCGCAGAAAAAACGATCGAAGTCTTGAAAAATGGTGGAACATGTTATGCTATAACACTTTAAACGGAGTATATAAAAAACGAATAAAAATTTAATCGATGTAATAAGTGCCACTTGAGTATTAACTCAATCTGTAATAAAAAAAATGCAATAGCGTTTCCTCAATCCATTATTATACTAAACCTTTTTAAATTTATTTTATATTTTGTTTATCATTCTATATGAAAAGTAAAATTGCATAGTATTCACATTAACCAAATTCATGTCAGTGCAGTGTTTAATTAATTATAGTTAAATAAAATAGGGATCTGAATAGTAGACTCCATTAAGTCACTAACTCGTTTATGGATTTTTTAATTCCAAAGATAAATACTTAAGATATACGCTCAGCACAAATTCAAAAATAGAAAATTTGAGTTCATCCTCTTGTTGTTTTTACCACAATTTTAATTGTTTATTTTCAAAAATTTTGGTACATAATTTTTTCTTACCAACCCACACTGGTGTTATCAATGCGAAAGTCTGTCTGTCTGTCTGTAACGCTTGCACGGCTAAACCACTAGACTGATTTGTATGTTTAAATAAAATAGGGGATGCAAGTTTGAATGAGCAACGTATTTTATTAAAAATGTAATACATAACCCAGAAGCTACTTGTTTTCGCAAAGGCAAATGAGGGATGTGAGTTGTAATATACATTAGTTAAAGTTTAATTATGAATCGTGAAAATTTAAGATAATATTACTGAAAATATCGCTTTAAAAAGATTTTATCTACAAAATCAACAACTGTACCAAAATTATATATATAAAAAAACAAAGACACTTTCATCAAAAACGTTGAATATTTTATAAACAAGCTAATTTTCAACTCTTTTCTACCTGTGCCCGACTGTACTGCCCAAAGTAAGGTCGACATTTGAAAGGGCTAGATTTATTTGTCCAAGCCAAGTCCTTCAAGATACTGTAAGCATGGTTGTGATTTAATACTGGTATAAATAACTGACTCGTGTCCTAAAGCTAATTACTTAGTTTATATTTTACTAGCTGTTGCCCACGACTTCCTTCATGTCAGTCTTTGTTAATAAACGTCATTCGTCGAATGAAAAGTCTTAAAATATTGCGCTAAATAGTGTAAAAAATAAATCAAATATATTCTTGAAATAAACCCATCCTGTGAGGACCGTTCATTTTTGGGTTAAAATAGCCTATGTGCTATTCCTAACTATAAACTATCTAAGTGCAGAATTTCATGAAGTTTGATTCAGCTATGCTGCCGTCATTCAGGAAAAAACATTCAAACATCTTTTACAACTTTGGTAAACATAATTTAAAAAACATTGCTTATGTAAGGTCGTTCGACAAACGAATAGACTTAAATTCCTTTATCGTATGTATAAAAATATTTTTTTTAACATTTTTAATAGCAACACTTGAACCATCGGGTTCTAACAAAAACTGTTTTGCGCTATTTCTAAGTCTTTTTCAGATCTTATTATACATAAAGTAGAGCTTTGTGTAGAGATATTGTTTTGAGATTCTTTGTTTATGGAATGAAGTTATGTATGTGTAAACAGACCCAGACTAAGTGGGCTCATTACACAGAGTTGTGATGATGAAGTCGAAAATGGTTAATTTATAAAAAAATGCGGCAAACATCATCGGGTATAAATGATCTATAAATACTGAGTTTGCCATTTGTTTTTTTTTTGTACAAATGAGTTCTTGATGATAAAAGAAAACCGATTGAATGCGCGTTGAAATCTCTAACTGCCGGTTTCGTACGTACAAATATTTAGTACATTCTGTTCTAGATCCCAAAAGAAAGCTTTTCTGTGAATGTATGATTTGTAGAAGATGCTTAATTGAGAGTGTTTAACAAAATGTACGCTTAAAATGCTAACTTTAAAAAAAAACACGAAATTGTGCACCTTTAATATAGAAGAATTAAGAATAACATTTATCTTTCTCCGTTTTCAACAAAATTTATTCATAATTCAAGCATAATCAATAGAAAAACCAAGAAAAACGGGGAACAGGTTTTCAGTTAGTAAAAAAAGCTAAGAAAAACTGTATACTTACTACAACAGGTTAAGACATACATTTGTAACACAAACACACTGCCGCGACTCAAAATCAAACTACCAACTTGACTTCCGAAAAACTTTTGTCATACAATTTGCTCTGCTTACCGAATCCTTTTTAGCATTCTGGGCTGTAAAACCTGAGTATATGGCAACACAGCATTAAGTGCTTATTGCGATATTTTGGAACAACATTACGAAACACCTGTTTTGTTTAAATTCTTACATCACCTTTATATGGAAATGATATGCGCGTTGTGTTAACATTTGGAAACGATGCACTTTTTGAAAGTGTAAAGGTTCTGCTGCGGCTACAGTTTAGCTATAGTTATTGTTTTCTTTTGTTTATTTTTAAAATTGGTAATAGTTGATTTTCGTTAATTTAGTTTAAAAGCACCCGTTACCAACGATCGTGTATGAAAAGATTAATGAACGTGGAGGAAGCGAAAGAGGTATGTCTGGATCGTAGCAATTGGCGTTGCCTAGTCTCTACCAACCTCAAGGGGAGACAAGCGTGAAGTTATGTATGTACTTATATATGTAGTTTATAAGTGAAAATGTTAGCTGTATGAGGATGCTTAAAAACTCGCAAAGGGCAATAAAGAAGGCCGTACAGAGAGATTGCAGCTTCGAATCAGATATGCGGAGATTCACAGAAAAATCAAAGTCACCAAAGTAGGTAGAATGATTGCAAAGTTGAAGTGGCAATATAGCTCGTACAACGGATGATCTTTAGGGCTGTTTTGGAGTGGCGATTACGATGGGGACGGAGATAGAGCGTCAGGGTTGAGGGTTTTAGATGGGTGTGGTAAGCCTAGGATCTTGGGTCAAGCCTTTGCTTACCAGTGGAAATCTCCCGACTAATGATGATGATAACAATGATATCTCGCTTCATTTTCACTTGATGATAAGTGTCTATGAAATCAAAGATAACTCTATATTCATGAAGTAGAAGAAACTAGCTTCTCATATGATAAATAACTAATTTTAAGTTGAGTTTTGGGATGATACTAATCCCGCTTGGTAAGGTGTTCCAACGGTTTTTTTATTTATAAACAAAAAGTCGAGACTAAAAGATATTGTGTTACATTTTTTTTTTATTTCAGACATTTCTAGTCTATTGTGATAAACCTACTGCAAGCTCACTTTACAAGAACAACTTATGAGTAAGGGCAAACGATTTAGATGTGTAATCTTATAATAAGCAATCACCCCTGATGGACACGTGCTACTCCAGGAGATCTAATGGTGCGTTTTCGACCCTGATCCCTGGGGCATTAGGTGGCAATTCCCAATGCCATTTAAAAATGCACGACATGCTAAAAAGTAGCATTTAAAATAAGGTTACTTATTTAACGATTTTAACGCATATCTTACTTCTTACTAACATTTGAAACGTGAAAGTTTGGACGGATGGATGTATGGATGTTTGTAACTTAATCACGATAGAACGGCTAAACGAATTTTAATGAAATTTGGCATAGCAATGGTGTACAGTCTGGAGTAGCACATAAGCTCCTTTTTATGTCGATGTTCCCGCAGGATATGAAATTGCACGGGTAAAACCGTAAATTGGCAGTTTCAAACAGATTAACAAATTTCGCGCGCAACAGATAATCAATTAATGAAAAACTTTATGAATATCGAAAGCAAAAGTTATCATTAAGCCTGTACAGTCGAGACCAACCAGTCTTGAGTTCAAAAGTGAAAATGAGGTCACGCAATGTTCTTAGTATCAAGAAATTTAACGTAATGTAGCCATAACTTATACGATACATAAAAACAAAGCGACAGACATTGTCGCGCGTGCGCATGCTTGCAAGCTGGCTTTAAATTAAACTTGATATTAGCAAACATATAGACAACGTTACTGTCCATTTTTTGTTTGTTGGTAGGTTTTGTTTGAGGGAGATTGTATTTGATGGATCTATATAGATTAGTCGATATTTGTTGCATATAATTAACTACCTAACAAAAATCAGTATCCTTCGAAAAACTTCATTGATTATTTGGCTACCTGCAATACGCTTATCTGAGATATTTATTCTGAATTACGTTTACTCTAATTATTTAGGCTATTAAAAGCTAATAAAACTGAAAACGAAATAAATTAAAGAAAATGTACATATAATTCACGCCAAATACATGGCACCAAACGAAGCAAAGCTTGTGATATGGGATTCCATGTGGTGAACTGAGGGGGAAGCTGGAATATACATATACGTATAAAAATAAACTCCCAGACCTGGAACTGATTAGACTAACACTACAAATATATTTTGACTCTCAGGAATCAACTGGCAATTTTTATTGTTAGTACAGAAAAGAGATGAAGAAACTGAGTTGAAAACCCACTTTTAACCAATAAATTAGCGGAATTCTTAGTGACTCCACATTTCTTAGTTAAACCAAAAAGTTATTAAATTTCACTCTTATTCAATTTGAAGTAACGTTCTTACTGTCCCAAGGATGTATTTTAGTACGATAGTGCAGGGAAATATTGAATGTAGTTTTCTTTCTCTATCACCTATTCACTTGTCAACAATCGAATAATAGCAACTACTAGCTGTTACTCGCATCAACTGCGCGATCCCCTGCGCCGTCTAGGGTCAAAGTTTGGAATTAAGTACATCCCGCACCATTAATGTATTTGACGAAATAGCGAATAGAATGTACCAGCTGCTTTTCTTCCCTAGCATACTGTAAAAGTCAGTTAACGGTCAGAGATTTTATTGGACTTTTTGTGGGGGATAGGGATGACCCCTTGTCACTGCAATAGTCTCTATCCATCATTATAATACCTCCAAAGTCAAACAGATGGTATTATAATCTCTGCCTTTATGGGATACAGGCGTTAAGTTATGTATGTATGTAATGTATTTGGTATATAAAAGTAGCCCATGTATTATTCCAGACTATATAATATATCAATTCAAAATTTAATCAAGATCCGTTGCACTGTTCTGTCGTGCTTGAGAAACAAACATACATTAAATTATCGCATAAACAATATTACTTAGTAGGATTGTCATTAGGCCTACAAGCCGTCAGTTTTTATAAAGTTTAAAATCTAAAACCACTCTCTGCTCATTTAGAAACAAGGTAGACCGTTTCAAATTGTTATTTATAGCTCTGTATTTTTTCTTAACTCAAACTCTTGTCTCCAACAAGGATATATAAAACTGATTAGGCAAGAAATATTTATGAGCGAATTACGGAAGTATGCAAAAAATAATGTATACAATTCATTGAAAGATCTAATTTATAATTGGCAAGCCGTTTTGATGCAGACGTATCGAATTTTAATCGACTCAATCGTGAATGAATAACTCATAATTTATTTTTGATTCGTTGTGCGGTTAAGGGCCTTGTTTATTTAGACAAGTTAGAAATATGGTGCAATTTTTTCTTGTTTACGATTGTAGCACCCAGACAAGAGTATCGATCCTAAATTAACTAAAAAATATCTACACGTAGACAGATGCATATCTTACTAATTTTACTTCTTACTAATATTATAGATGTGAAAGTTTAGATGTATGGATGTTTGTTCCTCAATCACGGCAGAACGGCTTAACTGATTTCGCTGAAACTTGGAATAGTGATATTGTAGATTCTGAAATAGAACATAGGTTACTTTTTATCCAGATATTCCTACGGGATTCGTAATTGCTAGTTCGCAGCTAGTTCTTGATAAATGAATCACTTAAACAGACACACCAACTATAGCGCAAAACGAAAACTTGTATTATACACAGCGAAATTAGATAAACCTTAAAATCGATTTCCAAATTTGTAAATCAGGATCTTTTGAATTAAACATTCAGGATTTCAAATATAGATCAAAACCATTTTATATTCGACTATTCATAAGTAGGCACAGTAAATACTTTGCTTGACATTAGTCCTATTAATGCATCAAAGTCCACAAGTACTGGCCATTGTTTATACGGCATTGGCTCTTAGTGGCAATAGACAGATCGAAGGCCTTGAATCGCTGGCTCAAGATAAAGCCTTAAGCGAGCAAATATATTTTAGTTTTCTCAAATTAAAACGCATATTCTAATGATATGATATAAAATAGCCGTTGTTTGAAAATGTACTGCCCGCCTTACCGATTAGTAGTTTTAGTGTCGATTCATTTTATATTAGCTATTTTACTGGCACTTGTTTATTACGCCAGTAAATTACAGCACACCTCAGATAAGAATGTGTACTATCGACCGATAGTGGAAATAATTATATTAAGCCGAAGCCGCCGCCCGCGCAGTTGTCTCATGGACATTTGAATGATACTATTTCGTGGATAACGATCTGTGTGTCGTGTCTTGTCTATTCATTTAAATGAATTACAACTCGTTACCGAGTAGATGCACGATGTTGGGTAATAGATCCAATTTTAATTACACTTATTTGCCTTTCACACCTACATGTAATTGTAATTAAACACTCACCTTGGCCTTCGTCATCATAGTACTCGTCGTCGTAGTCGAGAACGGCGTGAAGTTGTGTTTTCCCGCCGGAACTGCCGGTCTCGACCTTAGTAAACCCACGGGGTCTATCTGGGGGACTGTACCCACTCCCCGCGGTGCTGCCGACACTGGGCTTACTTTCTACTTTATTATGTTGTTGTGGCGCTACTGGGGCGGCTGTAGTAGCCGCGACGTTATTCACGAAATTGTAATTGTTCACACTTGGATTAACATTCCCCTCGTACCTTCGACTAGTCGGTGGGCTCGCCGTTGTGGCGGTAGGGTACGTCTGACCATAATTCGGATTATACTGCGACCGCGGGTTATATTGTTGACCTAACCGACGCTGTTCATAATCATAATCGCCGCTCGGATCGTGAACATACTGTCCGTTATTGTCATACTGTGGGCTCATTTCCTGCACGCGTTGGTTTTCTATTTGAATATCTAGCCTTGGATTCTGCTGATACACTTGTGTGTGGAGCTGACCAGTGTAAGGATTGCGTGGGACGTCGTCGTGCCGAGGGTAGTGGGTGAACTGGTTGGGAGGCGGGAGATAAGCGGTGCCGGCGCGCTTTTTTAGTTTAGATCTTCTTTGTTGGTTCGGTGGCGTGAAAGGTTCGTTAAGCTGTGCTTGTTGGTGTTCTTGTTGCTGAGCGGGTGAGTAAAGGAGATCATCGAAGTCGAGTCGCAGCGGCGTGGGCGAGGTCAAGGCGACGGCCGGTGTGGCTGCTTCGCCAGCCGCGAGCGTAAAATTCGCCAAAGCCATTGCTTAGTATTCAATCGGCATTGGCGCGAAATGTCAACTAGCTATGTCAATACTGTCGGCGAGGCTCTAATACGAACGCGCTTGCATAATAATGTGAGCGGCGTGGGACCGTCTAGGCGTACAAACGTATACTCATAGTAGCTACGGCGACACAATACACTGACACCACTGCACTCACAGATACACTGCCCCACACACTGTCCGGACGGCTATCTGAAACAAATGAAAAAATCTATTGTATCACTGTATCGTGATAAGCGCATCAAATGAATTACGGGTATTTACAAGTTTACGCGAACAATAAGACGACTCGACGGAGAAAAAACTAGTATGACGGATTTAATAGAAAAGTCAGATCATTGTCGTGTGATGTGTTTATGGCTGGATTTCCCCTTGATTCTTTACACAGATCTCATTACGAAATTAGTTTAAAAGGTGAGTCGTGATATAGTACAATTATACATTGCAATTTTGACATTACACGGGCGGACCAAGCTTGATTCGGTGCGATGATGGCGATAAGTTTTACCTGTAGTAAACATTTGCCTCTATAAATAGTAATAGTAAGTTCAAGGTCGTCAGTCAGTCGTCAAGTACAAATATGGGCCGATTGAATCATCAGCTGTGGTCGAGAAACTCTGGGTTTTGACACCGTGTTTGTTTGTAGATTTTCTACTTAATTGCGCAAGCCCCGATGCGTGGTGAGTATGACGTTGATGCGGATTACATATTTATGTCCATCTTTGAGTACGAAGCGGCAGGTGCTAATCGTTTAACAACTAGCATGCGTACTTGGTTAAAATAGTACCTCTTTGAAAAATAAGTATTATAGCAAAGGACAGTTCTTCCAGTTCTTCCAGCTGTTTTTTTCCACGAAGGCTCAAAGCGAAACAACTTTTCTTTTAATTCTAATTAAATGGTAGGTATATAAAGTATACTTTTTAATAACATTATAATCTGTTTGCCATTTTTTTAACATATTTATCTCTTACATCTAGAACGTCCTTGTGTCCCTGTGGTGACATTACAAAGTTTTGGCACTACAGTTAGTGCACGTTTAGTGTAGATTTACTCCACTTCGGTTGCAAACACTATCAGTTTATGGCATCTGGATCACGAGCAAAGATATCGTGGGAACCTCAACATTGTGAAGGTGCATACCGTTTCAATGATTTACAACTGTGTATATGTAAAAGGATAAAAATAGTTATATACATATCATACTTACTTATCAAAAAACGAGTACTAACTAAGAGTATTTAAAGTCCTTTTTTAAAGAATGAAGCAAGTGACAGAAATGAAATGATTTACCAGGGTAATCATTTTTTTGCTTGGTGGTAGGATCCCTTCTGGGTCCGCCTGGCTAGCGACCACCCTTTATATAAAGTCTGCCGCCAAATGTTACCGCTCCGGCGGTAATGTGTTCCGGCAATATTGTGTAAAGAGCCAGTTCCTTCCTAAACCCGTGTGCTTTCATCTTCGACCTCATCGTCACTTACCATCAGGTGAGATTGAGGTCAAACGCGGGTTTAGTCACTTATAAAAAAAATACTGGGGTCAGCTATGCATCATTAATACCTACCTACTATCTATGTATAATTAATGAGTTAATGGGCCTGTATACCACTTATAATCCAGTATTTCATTGACGGCTTTCATGGCATCAAAAGACAAATTTTCTCCTATGTCACCAGAAGGAAAGGAGCGAGCAAAGAGATCGAAAAGTATTTCAAAAGTATCGGTAGCGTACATAACATTGTATGCCACGTTAGGTACGTTACTTTTTAAATATTTGTGACTAAATCTGATTGGTCGTAAGACCCCTTCGGGGCTCGCCTGTCTAGCGATCGGCGTTTATAAATACAAAGTATGCCACCAAACCTCACTGCCCATTTTATGAAGAGCCAGTTCTGAACTAAATCCATGACAGTTCTCATCATCTTCACTGACCATCAAGTGCTTTGAAGATCAAATGCGGGTTAAAAACCGTTGAAAAATAATGTATGACCTCAACGTAAGTGTGCTAATAAGGTCGACGATGCAAGTACACGGCGCGGCGTAAGGAAGAGACGGGTGCTTTATCCGGAATAGCAGGAGCATACATACATATAAGTGCGGTACATTCCACAATTTTTGCTTACAAGTTGTATCTTATGTCACACACTTATCAATAGTATTATGTAGCCCCTAAACTAAGTAAAAACTTGTATTTTGGAGGTAGGAGTTCTTCCAACTGGCTTGTCTAACAACATAGAAAAATAATAACAATAAGTATTACAGAATTTTAAAAATATATATAAGGCACGGTGTATTTCATTTTTAAGGCTTGTCATAAACAAATTTTTATTTAACATACTAATTTAAAATTTTTAAATGTAGATTTTTTTTTATGAAAGGTGGTCATTATCATTGCGAACTCTTGAGGGATCTTACCAAAAAACTTGGAATTCTTGAATTCAGAGCCAATTCAAGAATTCCATCTGATAGCAAGGCTCTGAGACGATCCTACGCAGCCACTTAAAAGTATCTTGAAGAGATTCACTAATTGATTTAGATCGTTTCTCAATACTGTTAATAACCCCTAATTATAAGTTTTACCATTTTGGCTAAACGAGTTTAATTAGGTAAGCGGCCACGTATCATTGAATTTAATCGATGTTGGTCATATACTCATATGTATAACTGGGACTTAATTAGTGATTGTGACCTTATTACCATACATTATTATTTAGGCATGGTGACTACGACTAAAATCAATATACATATTTAAAACTGTTTCTTGGCTGATTCAGTGACTGACAGAGAAGGTTCAGCCATAACTACTGAGCCTTATGTTCTGATATTTGGAATAAGGAAGGACTAAGGACGGTTTTCACACCCAAATTCCCACGAAAACGGGAAGTATAGGACTTTTTAGTTTGTATGAAAATCTTATTGCTTGAGTGCACCGATATGAAACTTGGTAAAAAGGTTCTTAAGTGGGTATCTGGTTGCATTATGGAAGGAAGGAATTTCCCACAGCACAGGAACGGTAGTTTATGCGCGTACGAAGTTGCGGGCAAAAACTCGTATATTATAAAGAGGAAAGATTTTGTTTTGTTTGTTCCTACTGAAACGGTTTATTTTTTCACCAATATACAGCTTTTTATTTATGAGTACATTACTCTTTCATTTCTAGGTTATATTTTATTAGGACATTTCTATAGCATCAAACTGTTTTTTTGTGCAGTGTAAAGCGTATAATTACTTAATTTACTTACATCTTAGATTGACATTACGAGTATCTAAAAAGGCAACTAAAACTTCGTTTAAAAAATTTCCGCCACATTCAAACCTAGTTTTAACTTAATAACTCAATCTTTTGGTAAGGATAAGTCAAGACGAAGCGCACGAGCTTAGGAGGTAACATTCTTTTCATACCTAGGGCTCCATTTAATTTGAAAAGTCAGAATAAATTCAAATATCCTTAAGTATCCTATATCCTTAAAGTATTTTTACAAAGATTAGAACTACACACTGCATTGACAGAAGGTAAGATTTATTTAACCCGAAAAGAAATGAATCTTCAAAAATTTATCATAAACTGCTCAAAGTCAAAATTTATTTTAGGGACCTGATTAACAAAAATTGCTATTATTATCCCATTTTAGGTTTTCTTTACATTTTTCCTTATTGATACAGCATTCGCTCTATTTGTTCTGTAAAAATCAAATTTGAATTCCTCTAAAATACACTTTTAATGAACTATTGAATATGGGAAGTATTTTCCGAAGAAAAGGTTAAATCTTGTTCAGCCAAAGTCATCTCCCACCTACACAAATTCTTGATTTAAAAATATCATCATAAATGTCAACTAAAATGACTTTTTTGAGCTGAGTCTTGTCTGGATGGTAAAAAAAATATATTTTAAATGAAACGCAAGTGCTAAGAGCAGGGACATTTACACATAAAATCACCTTGCTTGTGTTAAGGTAGGTGCTTGGTTAACGTGTGGGGTTCCACAAGGGTTGGTGCTCGGGCCGCTCTTGTGGAACTTGGGCTATGACGAGGTTTTGAGGGGCATTGTGCCGCCCCATGTCAGCGTATTCTACTTAGCCGACGTAAATTACATAGTGGCCCAGGGGAAGAGGACGTTCGCCGAGCCAGCAACTCGAATACCTGAGGTGCGATATCCCTGAACAGGGAAATCCGGTATCTGGGTCGTATCCTAGATGGGCACTGGGAGGGAGGACCTCGTCTGCCAGAATAGGGCCATATTTCAGAAACCGCAGTATGTCATAGTACAGGGGTCAATACGGGGTATTTCTAAATTTGTCGTGGGGAAATTCCCCACGGGAACTCGAGGCGTTAGTGCTTGGTGCCGTGCATCAGTACCGATAAGGAAGAATGCGAGCGAGCGGTCCTGTCACGAGGAGGTGGCACGCATCCAAAGGATTACCACGAGGGCACTCCTTTGAGGTGGAAGGACTCCCTCGCTGCACCCGATTAGTGACGCTTGGATTGATCATCGCGAATGGTCTTATCCCCGTTGACTTTTGCCGTGGGCCTCTCGCTTCTTAGCGTGGCAAAAGCCATGTTCACGCAATAAATCCGGTTAAATAGTATTTTTAATAATTGGTAACCCCAGTTTAAAATATTCCTCATTAAGTATTAACAAACGCACGTCATTTTACCCGCCATACTTTTGATCTAGTAGGAATTTCTTCACAAAATTTTCTATAGCTTTTCTCATGAGCTGCAGTGTCAAACAAAACGTTTTTTAACTGCCAGTGGTGTGTAAGTAATAAATCTGACCTATTATATCTGTCGAAGAATGCCGCTCTACATATTTCACATTGGAATGTCCCTGGACCAGTACTGCTAATATTATTCACCTTTTACTGCTGTATTGTCTTGACCTCTATTCAAATAAATAGTTCATTTTGAGTTTCATTTGGTATCCTTTACGAGTTTAATCATATTTTGTTGAGTTTTTACTCTTCGTAATCTATACGAGTTATACAAAACGAGGGATTACTTGTTTATTTGTTGTTTCACCGCGCTCGTCTCAAACATTGCTAGTGAATTTAGAATTATTTTACCTTTAATTGGGAAAAATTTAAGGCCAAACATATCGACGGTAAAAAGCGAACCTGCTGTAACCCACAAAATGAAAATTCTACAAAGATCCCGAAAATTTTTGAATTTTCGAACAAATAAAACATATTTCTTAAACTAATATACTTACAATGGTTGAATGGTAGGCTAGGTTAAGCTAGTAGTGGTTTATAGCAGGTTCGCGTTTTACCATCAATATTCTATGGACGATTATTGCTAGTATTTCGTTAACATGTCAATAAAAGACCTAAACACGAGTGCACTATATAAAATACCTACCTATATATTTTTTCGTGACCACAACAGTCCTGTTATCTTTAAGGGTGTTGCTACACCAAACGATCGACATTGATCAACGGTCGACTGACGGCTTCGATCGACTATTTCTGATAGGATTGGTCTAGTAAAAACTATAATAATAATAATAAAATAATAAAATCCCCAGACAATCACACAAACTACATGGCCCCAAAGTAAGCATAGCTTGTGTTATGGGATACCATATAGCGAACTAGGGGGGAACCTAGAATATAAATACATAAATAGATAAACACCCAGACACGGAACATTTTTTTATTTTCCTTGTTCCGTGCGGGGATCGAACCCGCAACCACTGGCGTCTGAGGCAGATAGGTTTACCCCATCGCCAAAGTGGTCGTCAATCGACGTCGACTAATCCATTCTACCATCGACAATCGATCGATTGGTTTGGTAGCACCCTAAGTGTCGAGTGCATAGGTTTTTCGTGGATGGTGTACCACCTTAGTTCTCATGATCACTTTTTGGTGAAAAGTGCTATTCGCCTAAACAACAGCGTCGAGTTCATCGATGCCACAGCGACGAGTGACATAATTGGTATTCACTTATATCATAACACGAGACCAGCGCTCGACGCTGATGATGGCATGAGTAAGAACTGTTATTCGTCGAACTGTTTGTCAATTTTCTTTGCAATCTGCTCGACGAGCACAGCATTGATATTTTAGTTACGCGAATAGCTCTGCAGGTAAAATGGAGGAAAAACGCTCATCTTTCTTACATATGAAAAAAAACTTACTACTTTTTATTCGTAGCCTATTCCTTTATAACCTACTTCAAGAGTGAGGCGAAAGTTTAAGAAATGAAAGAATTTCACAAATCCCTTCTGTAGTTTTGAAGATTAGGGCGTTCAGACAAACAAACAAACTCCCTTACATAATTATGTATATCAGCGTACATGAACTTTAATTTTAGAAATAACTTTTAAAAAAATTTTCTCCATGTCAAAATTTTGTAGACGAAAAAATTCTGAAATAAATAACACTAGGTATATTATGAAATAATGTTCTTAAAAGACGTACTTTTGAAAATTAAATGAATTGAAAACAAATCTAAAAGATACTGCCTTGAGAAATTTTGAAAACAAATGAGAGACAAAACTATTTTTTGAAACACACAGAAATATTTATAAAAAACAAATTACTTACACAAATTGGTAGTTAAGACATTAAATCAGTATGCAAACATACTATGGCCTTGTCTTTACATTCTCACTTATTAACAATGACGGACAAATACAATTCGTAAAATATCTTTATACATTATACATTATACATACCTACTTACATATTTATTTTTTTGAAAATTGCAAATTTTTCAATAAAATATTTATTGATTTAAATGAACATGAAAGTTTGTGAAATTGTATGGTGGAAGTCTGTTGCGGGATTGATCCGCGCACACATATGAATGGAAAAATGACAGAATCAGAAATGGACGCAGCGTTAATTTTATTAATTAGGTGCTTAGATATATTTACTATAATAATGCTAAACTTAAATAGCAAAAAACGATTATCCAAAATGAAATGATCGAGTAGCAATCGACTCTATATTAAACTAGCCATTGCACCCGGGTCCACTTGTAAAGACTGTCTTTAGAAATGGATATTTTATAATACATATTGACAAATAACGTGATAATTCAGATCGCATCATTTTTAAACAGCCCGAGAACCGTGTAAGACCCGACAACTATTCTTAAGGTTTTCAAAAATCTTTAAAACTTTTTAGTGGTTCTGAAGGAAGATTATCCTTAATATATAAACAGATTTCCCTTTTATAATGTGTATATTTATATGTAAAGACAACGTGTATATGTATATTGAATAAAGTAGTCAAATATTTTAAGGCTGAGAGAGCATTTGACCCAGATCTGTCATTCACGGCAACTTATGTTGCCTCATGTTATTGATGGTTCCAATCTAGTTTGGTTTTTATAACCACTTGGTATATAACCGACTCAATCATTCAAGTTTTAAAGTGTTACTTCAAACACGTAGATAATCTTTATGATAAATAGAAGACTTGAGAAGTTCTTAACAGATTGAATAACAATACGATATATACTATAGTTATAAATGCGAACCTTTGTCTATCTGTCTGTCTGTTACACCACGGCACCAATTTGAATGAAATTTTAAGTAGAAATAGTTGAAAATCCAGGGTCAATCATAGCCTAGTATATTTTATGAAAATCAACCCCAAAAATATTTGAAATGTTTGAAATGATTGATCATTTGTATGAGATATCTAAGCCGCACAAAAGATTTTAATAAGCTTTGGCACAATTATAAGGTACTTTTTTGAAATATCAGCCTATAAGAAGCTAATAGGGATGAAAGTTTCAAAAGATGAAATCGCTTTATACTCGCTAAATCACCAGCAACAGCTAGTTATTGATAAATAAAATATAATAAGGCGTGTAGCTTTAAATATAAATAATAATCTTAAAAATCATCATCATTTGATAATTAAACCTTTCTAAAAGTTCAAAAGGAAAGGTTTTGTGCCAAATTCAAAATCAAATTTGATTTTTCACAAGAATTGCCTAGGTTTGATTGTTTTCTTAATTTACTAGCTCATATAAATTTACATAGCCCAAAAGAAAGTAAATTGTATAGTTTAAAATCGAGGAAAAATTTACAGAACCCCTTTTACCACATAAACTTTTATTAAAGTGACATTCAAGAAACAGCGCGATAAGAAACCGTAAAAAAAATCGGTTTATGACAAAAAGAAATATGGCCGATAAAAGTAATAACATGATTCACTGACATTTAAACTTGATGCAAGATTTTTAAATCCGGAATTGTGTAAAGATAATAACAATGTTTAAAAAGTAGTTAAAAGGGTATAAACTCTTTTTTGAACTTTACTTTGCAAATTTTTTGTATGGATAGTTAATAAGAAAATTTTGATTGCTGCATCTGATTATTTCTGGAGAAATATGTGTAAGACTGGAATTATGTCGCATTTTAGTTGAGTAATAATTTGTTATTAATTCAGTATAAGTTTTTAATTTTGGTTCCAATAAAAATACAAACATTAAAGCTAAAGAGGTATGTCTGGATCGCAGCAATTGGTGTTCCCTTGCGTTTGCCTACCCCAAAGGAAGACAGGCGTGACGTTATGTATGTAAAACAGATCAGTTAGTTATCTGGTAGACTTAAAACGATTTATTCCAATCAACATTTGTATCATTTAATACGATCGATTCGGGAAAATAAAACATAATAATATATTAATGTTACATTTCGTGAGTCTTCAACAACTACATGTGATGCATCGTAGGGAACATTAATACTTTATGCAAGATGTATTAATGTGCGTGCCAACAAAACGTATCTTTCGAAAATGCAATATGCTTACATTAAACAGTTTTTACCTTTATTTATTTATTTTTATTAGATAATCTATAGCTACATGAATATATCATAATTATATGTTAGTATTAACGATATCAAATTTGGATCAAAATTAAACTATTGAAAAAATCTTGATTAATATCGAACTGAGCAAAAAATACACCATTACTGTTAATAAACATTTATATTTACTCCCAAACAAGTGTCAAAAAACGGATCTTTATTACCTTACCAATATTTATTTCTGGTCTGATTGGACCTGATATAACTTTCCTTGTAATTTAAACTTCCTTAAGTAAACAAAAAGAGAAGAATGCAGTTTTTATCAAAAGGTTCAATTAAGACAGGTGTAAAATATCTTTCCGGACTTATTTGTGAAGCATTGCATTTTGCAGGGGCAAGGACACCAGGAAGTTTGTACACTTGGGTCACTCGGGAAAGTACAGGCAATTAAATGATCTGCGATATCTTTACAAATACATATGGGTATGTGTAATTATATCTTGGGGTTTTCGGTCAATCTTTTTTCCATTGCGTTTAATTGATCAATGTTTTCTGTCGTATGTATTTTATTGTCATATTATGCCCGTTTCAGATGTCAATTTCATCTGATTGTAATGATAGTGACGGAGGAAACCATTTCGGGATTTTTGTTTCAATTCTTTATGAACGTAAATTTATACTTTGGTCTCAGTGGATGCTGAACATAGAAAAATCGTATTAGTCGCAGGGATAGTCGTCGCCTCTTAAAATTGCTTATTATTCTTAGTGGTTAGTTTAAGCTTACATGTTTTGCGTCGTAATCTTTACTAATATGAGTATAGTAAAGAGTCATGTTTGAACTCACTTAATACTCATGATCTTTCTTTACTGTACCGGGTTCTGTTTAATCCTGTAGTTCCGAGCTACCTTGGTAACCACTTCCGATTACGTTCTACGTAATCTACCGTTATTAATCTATCTACCGTAATCTTACGTTCTACCGACAATTTGATGCTTTCCACCCCTTCACATTTAACGCATAGTTACAACCTCTTTTGCGGTTCGAGCAGTATCACTTTGGAATCATCTTCCCATTACCATTAAATCTGCTTCATCTTTACATTCTTTTAAAATTAAATTAAAAAGTCATTATTTGAGTCAAATACAACCATAAAGAAGTACCTATTGTAATATTTATATAGTATGTTAATTATATTTATGTTTATTACATCGTTTATTAATCTATGTATTATATTAGTATGTATGTTTTATAATTTTATATATTTAGGTTTTATGTTTAATTAGGTATAATGCAATAATTAGCATGTTTTTTTGTTTTACTCGTTAAGTTTTTTTTTAATGTTTGTGTGATTTGTAATTTTATTATTAAGAATTTGTTAACAATTTTTTTTAATGTTGTTTCCACAAGCATGGTTGTCTGTAAGAAATTGCTCTTCAGCGATAAGACCGCCTAGTAGTACTTACTCAACATACTGTTTTTTTTCTCATTTACTGTCTGTATACTGAAGTGTTAAAAAAATAAACTACTATAGGACGTATAGGGAATAATTTATTGAGAAATTCTTATGGAATCAATAGTCATTTGGGTAAACCTCACGAATTTGCAAGTTTCATAAAGCGTCTCAATGCTTAGTTGATTGGTTTTATATCTGAAATAAGATTTATTTCTGGTTTTCATATGATATAGTTTCAACGAAAGGGTCACTTTTATCTATTGCTCTATATGCGAACGATAATTGAATTGATGTGCCTAGACTAGTTTTATATTATCGAAGTGGTTTGAGACCTACATCAGAGTGAATAGTGCGAGTTTTTCAAATATACCATCGTGTTAACGTTCGTTTATACCAAATTTAAGATCGAAACAGTTCCAACTGGTAACGAAAATGGGAAACCGATTTTTGACTAGCTACTACATACATAACTTCACGCCTGTTTTCCTTAAGTGGTAGGCAGAACATTAGAACATCATGGGCTTTAAGCCCACCTGATGTCACGTTTGACAAATTTCGAGGTATTAAAATGATAGAGAGAGACTATTGCAGTGACAGGGGGTCAGTATATCGCCAACAAAAATGCCAATAAAACCTCCGTCCCTTAACTGACTCTTACAGTAGTCGTATACCCGGGAAGAGAAGCAGCTGGTACATTCTATATTTTTCTTTTACTTCCAGTCCAGCATGGGACTAGTTACTTGTAAGTTTAAAGTATATCGCTCTATTAACTCGATGTTAAAGTTATTCGAATAAAGTTATCCAACTGTTAGGGATTAAATCCCTCCTTATGATACAGGATGCTTCAAGATGTTTAAGCGCTTTCTAGCAAACCATAGGGCTCGTCTATGAAAATGTCATCAACCTTGTATTCGGAGGCTTTTGTCCAATATCAGGTAAAATAATAACCTATATTCCTTCAATTTTGTCTAAACTTTTAAATGGGATTAACCAAATTATGCGTTGTAAGTTAATTATAATATAATTACCAAGGAAACTTATTTGCGGCATTTTTATGACTACAAATTCAACTAGAAATAAAATGAAGTTATTTTTAGTAGAAGTTGGTTTAAGGCACTATGGAGTGGAGTTCTATGGACGATGGTGACAACTTAACATCAGTAATAATTTACCCTTTAAAAAAAAATGCCGGAAGAAACTAGTACCTAATCTTTACACTATTTTATGAAGTAGTTTTTAAATTAGCATACAGCCTTGAAATTACAGTATTTATATAGCTGACTAAGTTGTAAGAGACGCAATGTGTGACATAAGAAAATTGCCAAATTCTGAGTGGAAAATAAGCCGCATATAAATTGACATGGCAATGTCAAGTGACGTCACGATAGCACTGGCTATTATAATTTGGACCCAATTTTACAATTTTTTCTCAAATTTTAACTTCTTTAATTTTAAACTAAGTTTAGTAGCTTTAAAGCCAGTTCCTTAATACCCAAGTCTCTCCAAAGTTTAACATTAGAAGTAAGACTATACTCAAAATGTAATTTGTTGAACTAGTGAAATGTTAAATATTTGTATTTCTAAGTTATATATAATAAATAACGTGCCTCATTTAATTATATTTAATGAAAATAATTATTATTTGACCTCAAAATAAAGCAAACAATTTAATAAAAATTTCCTTTTTTAGTTTTGCGCAAAATAGTTGTTATTTATTTTAAAACTTGGAAATAATTAGTGGCCGTATACACATGCCGTATGTGCCGATCTTATATGTTAAATTTATTTGGCTACCATATCCTAAATGTATGATTACTGTTATTTATTTTATCAATAATAATAAATAAATAAATAAAACTGTTCCGTTACTGACTGAGTGACTGACAGACAACGTACAGCCGTAACTACTGGGCGTAGAGAGCTGAAATTTAGAATATACATTCTTTAGGGGATGTAGGAAGGTGCACTAAGAAAGGAATTCCCGAAATTCCCACGGGAACGGGAAATATAGGACTTTTTAATTTGTATGAAAAATATTATTCCTTGAGTGCACCGATGTGAAACTTGATGTAAAGGTTTTTCAATGTGTGTCTGGTTGTGTTATGAAAGAAAATCCCGAAATTCCCACGGGAACGGAAAATATACGATGTTTTAGTTTGTATGAAAAATCTTATTCCTCGAGTACAGGGATGTGATACTTGGTATAAAGGTTCTTCAATAAGTGTTTGTTTGTATTATGGAAAGAATTCCCGAAATTCCCACGGGAAGGGGTTGGACTTTTTAGTTTGTATAAAAATCTTATTGCTTGAGTGCACGGATGTGATACTTGGCATGAAGGTTCTTCAAAGAGTGACTGGTTGTGGTACGAAAAAAATTCCCACGGGCAAGGGAAATATATGATTTTTAGTTTGTATGAAAAAAACTTATTCCTTGAGTGCATGGGTGTTATACTTGGTATAAAGGTTCTTTCAGTGGGTGTCTGGTTGTATAGCTTCCGAAATTTCCACGAGAAGGGTAGTTAAGCGCATACGAAGTTGCGGGATAAAGCTAGTTAAATAAATAAAATTGGTCAACGTTTGCAAGAAAGACTCGTTTCTTTCTTACTTTAGATTCCACAATATTATAAAAATGCACTACACTTTTCAAATTTTGCGTATTTTAAATTTACTATGAAGTTACTAATAGTTTTTAAAGAGGTACAATTAGTCAGAATATTATAAGTATATCATTCGATTATTAACAAGATAAAACTCATTGTCAGGATAACCCGCAGTACAAAAATAAACGTATAAATAAAATATATAAATATTGTTGATCTATATTTTGAAGTTTTATCATCATCTATCATCATCCAGTGTGTAATTTTCTATTTTTAGACCTAACACCATTACCAAAATTATCGAAAAAAATCGCGACTTCATGTCAAGATTTGACGTTGTCTAAAATTACTAAAGGTGCTAACATGATTGCGTACATGTCGTACGGTCAAATGTCGACAAAGTATAAAATGCAATCTTATTTAAGTCAACAATTTATTAACATGCTACTTTGAGGAATGTTAAGAAATATAACAAGATTAAATAAGTTGTTGATTATTGTCGTATAGACCGACTAATGTTTGATTTTCGCTGTGGGCTTAAGACTGAAACTGAAATCCATACATAACCTCACGCCTGTCTCCCCTTGGGGTAGGCAGAGACAAGGGAACACCAATTGCTACGATCCAGACATACCTCTTTCACTTCCTCCACGTTTATCAATCTTTTCATACATGATCGTCAAAAAAAAAAATATGGTAATTAATAGGTACCAAGTTTAATGACTTATTTAGTCATTTAAAGACATATATAAATGGGAAGAGGCCCTATAAATGTCACCTGTACATTCCGAAACGTAATTTCAAAACGTAAAATATACACCCAGGACTCGCGTCATCTTTAATTGCTTATTGGCATTATTAAGTTGTTCTGTTGTGACAGAATGATTGAAGTTTGTTTTCGAAATGTCAAAGCAATTTAAATGTCAGCTTTTACGAACTTTTTTTCTAACCAAATTAATGGAAATTTATAGTTTTGACACAAGCGAGAAATGGTGTAATCTCCGAAGTTATGATCATAACAGATCGAGAATATTAACGTAGGTTATAAATTTAATTGCGTTAATACTTTTAATATTAAGTAGTTAATCATACAAAATACTTAATTAATAACTATAATAAATCAAAGACAACTATAACACAAAGTACTTAAAGTTTAATCATACCTTTACTGCCCTATCCACGCCTCCGATTTGATTTCCACTTAATCACAAAAGACAGTAAAACAGATGAAATATTTTACTTTTCTTCAAAGGTCTCGTATTCTAGTAACACTCGATAAGTTTCGACTTATTAAAAATAGAGATTTGGCGGGATATTTTATCGAACGGGCTCAACGCACGGCTATGTGCGACGCCGATCGCGCGTGCACTGACAACTTAGTACAATTCGCTCGTAACTTGTCGGTACCTTTTACTTTGTACTGTTATGACAATTTTGGGGCCTTACCCTGAGTACAATTCCTAAGGATTATAATTTTCATATGCTACAATTGGTTTAACTGAATAAGGTACCCTGCAGTATCAGTTTTTCTATCTTGCTAACGTTTGTGATGTTATTTATTTTACCTTTGGTATATTTTGTACACAATGGCACACCGCTATCCCTATATAAGTTTTGGTAAGAATTTAGTTCATTACGCAGTGTTTTGTACCTCCATAAGAGAGCTTTAAGTAAACTTCCTATTGATGTATATAGTTCATGTGTTGAACTATATCATCAATATTTTGAATAAATACTAGTTTGATAGTAAGTCAAAACACTCGTAGAATACCGTGATAATTTATAATAATAGGTTAAATCTATATTTTTATGAGTGTAATTTTAATTAAGTCATTGTTAATAAGCTTAGGTTGTTCGAGCCTTATGTCGATTTTGGCAATTCATTTTGTGGGGAAAAGCATGTTGCCACTAACTTAACTAAATATTTTTTGTGGTTTTCGCATGTTCAGATAGTAGGATTTAAGCAGAGACACTGCACGTGAAAGCAATTTTTACCTTGTAGCAGTATCGTTATTGTACGTTTGTATGTAATCATTTTTCTATTTACCTAGAAGCCCTTAAGTAAAGTCAATACAATTTAATAAACAAAATCCTTTTCTGCTTAATTTATTAACATATTCAAGGATAGTATAGTAAATTATAGTTACGCAATAGATTGTTTTGTTCACTCAAATGAGAAATGTAATTTGGAGTGGCAAACAAAATACCTTAAACCTTTCTTTTTATCGCTTTTGTTTTCTTAACGAGAATATAATAATAGATCAATTTGAAGTATATCCGAATAGACCGAGCGAACCCCACTTAGTCGTGATGCCCCCTCAGGATTCACGTGGCTAGCTACTATCCTCGTTTTTATCTTCACTTAATATCAGGTGAATGCAACATGAATAGTGTAAATATTGTGCATGATTCAAATAAAATAATAAAATTACAGTTAAATTAGTATTAACTAATTTGAACAATATTAACTAATTTATGTCTAAACAATTACCTAATGTTTTCTGGCCGCTTAGTAAATCTGTCTTTTTATTTAGCTATTTTTTATGATTAGATTTGTTCTAGTGTGCATTGAAGGATACATTTAATTACATGTACAAATATTACATTTATTAAATAAACTACTTTTTAACCGGATTTATCGCGTATATTTACATTTTAAATTTTGACTCGACGTTTCGGTGTCTTTGCAGACCCCGTGGTCACGAGCTCGGTCATCATCTCGGTATATAAATATACGCGATAAATCCGGTTAAAAAGTGTTTTATTTAATAGTATGAATCGCGAAAACTTAAGACAATATTGTATAACATTTAATTTAAGAACATACAATTTATTTTAAATTTAACGATTACTAATAAAATATAGCTCTGCCTAAAGCACTTTGCTTGCACACTAAGAACGGGTTGTATCAAACGGTTGGTTATCGTATCATACGTACGTAACTTTTTGACGATTACATCAGATGTTTAACGTACGTCAAATACAAAGCGTTGTTTCATCACAAAAAAAACTGTTCGTCAATGTGTTTTCTCTTCCTTTCCACAATTGAATCATCATCACTATCATTTAAAATATATGAAAATAAAACAGAATCCATAATGTTAAAAGCTTTCAACCAAAGATGTCCTGCCTGTCAACTGAGTTTTCACTAGAAAGTTACGTTAACCAGTGGGTGGATGGACGGTCAACGTAATCGTTAATTTTTGACGTCCGTTATAGGTGAAACAACCCGTTTTCTAGCTTGACAGTTGTTAACGCCATTTTTAACGTTGACAGACACGTAAAGTAGTTGTGATACAACCCGCCCTAAATTAGAGAAATTCCCTTCCGGATGAGATTTAGCTGCTGCTAATCTTTTAATACCGTGATTTAGTTTAAAAATCTGAGACAGTAATTACGAAACTTCCATTCAGAGAGTATCTATCGTTATCATTTCGTTAGGCACTTAAGCTCATTGCTACTGTAAGGTCGGGTGTTTGGACAGACAAGTGAAACCAACGAAGTCTGCGACTACACTGATTTTATTAAGGTATGCTAGAGTATCTTTTCATAGTGAATGAATCATTGATTTGCCGATGTATTTATTTTTTTGTGGCATCGCTTATACAGCTTATACACAAATATCACTAAGCCGATTGCTAAAATTGTGCAAATTATAATTAGGATCGTATTTGTGCTCTCGTGTAATTGTTCTGCTTCGGCCGTGTTAGAGCCTGCCCCGGCAGTTCGGGCGATGATGACCTTTTCTGTAGATTTGGAACTTCCCATTTTCACTAGTTACACCGAAAAATTAAAAATTATTGTTTCACTATAAGGTTAATGACATAGGAAATGTGATAACATGTTTTCGAGAAGAAATTCGTGAACTAAGAGAAGACATTAAAATTTGTAAAAGTAATGGAATGTTGGCTATAGAAAACATGAAAAAAATAGAAGAACGTATAGAGATATGTGAAAACCAAAATAATAAAAAAATATCTGAAATCGAAACCACCGTATCAATCCTGAAGCATAAAATTAATTTGAGGGAACAGGAATTAATGATGAACGATATGGAGATTTCCGGGGTTCCTGAACAAAACGGTGAAAGCCCCTATCATCTTGTTAAAGTTTTAACCGCTAAAATAGGTTGTCAGCTTGAGACGACGGACATAGTGAACGTGTACCGGTCTGGCCCACGCCGTATAGTGACCAGCGGCGCCGCAGCCCGGCCGCGGCCGCTCGTGCTGCGCGTGGCGCGCGGCGACGTGCGCGAGCGGCTGCTGCAGGCGGCCCGCGCGCGCCGCAACCTCACCGCGGCCGACATGGCGCTCGGGACGGCACCCAGCCGAATATACATTAATGAACGACTAACTAGTCAAAATAAGTCAATATTGAATAAAACCAAAGAGGAAGCAAAAAAGCAGGGCTGGAAGTATGTATGGGTAAAGGACGGGAAAATACTTATACGTCGAGATGAGGGAAGTAAAATCAAAGGTGTATATAGAGAAGAGGAGATTATGAAGGTTTTTGGATTGAACTTCGAATCTACAGTACAGTGAAACTTATAATTGTTGTGAACATTATTTATAGTGTATTATATTATTACTTGACTTCTGTTGTACAAACCAATATTTATCAATACTTTTTCTCAATCTCATTTTGTTGTTTATTCAAAATTACTTTGTATTGTTCGAGCCAAATAATAATTTTATTAGTTAATATTTTTTTTACTTTATTTTCCAATATAACAACATACATCTTTTATTTGCGTAATATAACTATTAAAAGCAAGTTCTATTGTATAGGATCATTATTATTTTTTTCACAATATACCCTTACTATTTTTGAGGATATTTTAATAATTGTTCTTAACTTTCAATCCTGTATAAAATTAAACGATTGCTGTGTTGTGCGTTTGTTAATAAGGCAAAATAGTAATTTCTTACCGTCTAATGTTTTTTGTTGTTATGTTTCAAAGTTGATATGTTTTGGCAATATACAGGGTGAAGTTCGCCACTTACTAATAACGTTTATTTTAAAATTTAACTTCTGCAAATTATTTATGTTTTTAACTGGCCTCTGTGTAACTGTCTATTATCTGTACTAATGCCTCGTTTAAAGAATAAGTGTTTTAAATTAGGCTTACTTAACGTCCAGTCAATGAACTCAAGTAAGGATGAATTATCAGTTGCAATGAAACTCCATAACCCTGATATACTTGCTCTTAACGAAACCTGGCTGAAGGAAGGAGAAGATAGACTCGCACCGAAAATTCCCGGTTTTAGCTTTAGGCACAGCCCACGGCCGGGCGGCGGCAGGGGCGGTGGCGTAGGGTACTACATTCGACGTGGATTGCGTGCGCGCACCTGCCCGCACCCAACCTCAGACCTGGAGCAGATGTGGATAGAGATAGCAATCCCTGGCGCCGGTTGCCTAGCCATAGGAACAGCGTACCGTCCGGAAAGCGTAAGCGTCACTTCAGCCCTGGACGCACTCAGCGAGTCACTGAATTGTTTTAGAAGTTGTTCTCATGTTTTTATTTTAACCGACTTTAATATTGATTTACTTAAACCAAACTTACGCACTTCGCAACAATTAAGCTCTTTTCTAAAGCAACAGAACCTTCATCAACTAGTAAATGAACCGACCCGCATAACTAATAACTCCGCCACCCTCTTAGACTTAATAATGACTGACTCGAAAAATATATGCAAAAAACTCAGTGTACATCATAATCCAACCCTAAGCGACCATGGTATGGCTCTTGTGGAGATTAATATTACTAAGCCAAAACCAATACCTCGTTTTGTTACTAGTCGAGCTTTACATAAAGTAAATGAAGTCGATTTTAATAGAGATTTATGCTCAATTTCCTGGAATTCTATTTACGAAGAAAGTAATATAAATAACATGGTAAATATATTTAATAACTCTATTTTACATCTATTTGACATTCATGCTCCAATAAAAGTCCACCGTATTAAAGAACCGGAAAAACCGTGGCTAACAGAAAACATAAAACTCATGATATCCCTTCGAAATGCAGCGTTGCGGAGAGCCCATGCTACTAAACTTCAATCACATTTTCAGTACTACAGAACCCTTCGTAATTATGTCACATCAGCAATTTCCAGAGAAAAAGCTGCTTATTTTACATTTTACATTAATAATAATATCAAGAAACCTCAAAAATTATGGTCAAACTTAAAAAAAACGGCTGTCATAGTAAATGACTCGGAAATAAGCATACCTGATCATCTGAATAAGCCAAATGAAATTAATGATAGTTTTTTGAACGTGCCTGGAAATCCTCATGTTAATAACTCGGTAATAAAACGATATCAGTCAAAAAAGTTTGGCTCTATGGAGTTTTCTTTAAATCAATGCACACAGGACGATATTAGAAAAGCTATTGATCATATAAAAACTAATGCTGCCGGTCACGATGGTATCTCTATACAAATGCTTAAATTAACTTTACATATAACTTTACCAGTTATAACTTTTATTGTCAATAAATCTATTGAGACATCAACATTTCCGGACCAATGGAAAGTTGCGAAAGTTAAACCTATTCCTAAATCAAATAAAATAGAATCTTTCAATGACATACGACCCATTAGTATTTTACCCGCCTTATCTAAAATAACTGAAAGAGTTGTATCTATTCAACTCACTAAATACCTTGAGTCTGAGGAGATAGTACCTAATATACAGTCGGGGTTCCGAAGAAACCACAGCACTGCTACAGCTCTAGCGCATGTTACAAACACAGTAATATCGGCATCAGATGCAGGCTTATCAACCATCCTAGTTCTTCTTGATTTCAGTAGATCATTTGACTGCCTGAATATTGAGCTTATGTTAACAAAAATGTCATATTACGGATTCACCGATAAAACATGTAAATGGTTTTTATCTTTTTTGAAAGGACGCAAGCAGTATGTAGATTTGGACAGCAGGTGCGGAGTTAGTATACAGTCAAACTTAAAAGATATAAGTCGAGGCTCCCCGCAGGGGTCAATTCTAAGCCCCTTAATTTTTATTCTATTTACGTCAGACTTATGTTTACAATTAAAACACTGCCAAGCTCATCTTTACGCAGACGACACACAAGTCTACTACTCATTTGATCCCAAATACTCGGAAGAGGCATCCTGTAAAATAAATGAAGATCTTGATAGGATATTTCAGTGGTCTAACGAAAATTCCTTAGTTTTAAACCCAATAAAAACAAAATATCTTGTCTTAGGTACTAAAACACAATGTAACAACGTCACTAATAAAAGTATTCAGATTAAAGTGAACTCGACAATAATCGAGAGAGTTGGTTCCGCCAAAAACCTGGGACTAATTATTGATGAAGAACTGAGGTATGAGGAACACGTTAATTCCAAAATAAAAAATGCATTCTTTAGATTAAAAGTTCTATACGAGTTTCGCACTTACCTATCGGAAGATGTTAGATTGATGTTGGTTGAGTCTCTAGTACTTTCTCAATTCAATTACTGTGATACAGTATATGGCCCAAGACTTATAGGGAAAACTGCTAAATCGATCCAACGGGTACAAAATGCGTGCATGCGTTATTGTTTTAATATTCCAAGGAGGTCTCATATCACTCCGTATATTAATGACAAAAATATTTTAACAATGAACAGTCGTAGAGAGTTACACTTGGCCTGCTTTGTACACAAAGTCATTACGAAGAAACGTCCAGTTTATCTTTTTAGCAAATTTAATTTTTACACAGAAGAACACGCATTTAATACAAGGTCTAAAGTGCACAACAAATGTATATTGCCAAAGCATAGCTCAGTAGGATGTAGAGGTGGGTTTAAATTTGCGGCTTCTAAAATATGGAATGATCTTCCACCACCAATTCGAAATATCATGTCTTGTAATCTGTTTAAAGCTAGCTGTAAGGTTCACCATTTAAAGTCTCAGAAATTAGCCGTAAATATTTAGATAAATACTTTGATAATAAAGAGAATCAGTTACGGATAACCTACTAAATTTGTGTAATGCCTATACCTTGCATAGTGATAATAATCTAATCATTTAACTACTTTTGTTATGTTCAATACTATAAATTTATTTAGATAATTAGTTGTGTTAGTCAATTAAATTTTAAAATGAAATAGTTTTCAATGTTTTTTATATCCTGCATTGTGTTAAACTTCTAAGTATGTGTTTTATTTTTATTAATTCGTGATTTATTTATCTATTACATTTTTTCATTTAAATACTTATGTTGTCGAATTCCACATGTTTTTTATGTATTTGTTTGTCTGAGAGCAAAGTGAAGGCTGAAAATCAGCGCTGCTGAGACTTACAATCTTAGCAGCACAAGCTGAGCCTTTTACTGTTTATCACATTTTTTTTCTCTGTAATAATAGTGCTTAATATTTAGTGTTTTTAGTTTTATGTATTTGTTATTGTTATTAGATTACTCTTGTATATGTGTGTGTGTGATAATAAATAAATATTCTATTCTATTCTATTCTATTCTAAAAAAGTACTTTTCGTAAAAGTTACGGCAAGTGTAGCACTTTCAAGATCGAGAACTAATTTGCTCCGTAATTACTCTATTATTTTCCGTGCACCAAGATATTTGAAACTTGTAGGTGTATTCGCGCGGTCTGACTTTGTGATAGGCAGATTCGCCATGTAAGGTCGGGTGTTTGGAGAGACAAGTGAAACCAACGAAGTCTGAGAATACACTGAGTTTATTAAGTAATCGTTAAATTTAAAATAAATTGTATGTTCTTAAATTAAATGTTATACAATATTGTCTTAAGTTTTCGCGATTCATACTATTAAATAAAACACTTTTTAACCGGATTTATCGCGTATATTTACATTTTAAATTTTGACTCGACGTTTCGGTGTCTTTGCAGACCCCGTGGTCACGAGCTCGGTCATCATCTCGGTATATAAATATACGCGATAAATCCGGTTAAAAAGTGTTTTATTTAATAGTATGAATCGCGAAAACTTAAGACAATATTGTATAACATTTAATTTAAGAACATACAATTTATTTTAAATTTAACGATTACTAATAAAATATAGCTCTACCTAAAGCACTTTGCTTAAGGTAGAGCTATATTTTATTGCTCTACACTAAGGGCGGGTTGTATCAAACGGTTGGTTATCGTATCATACGTACGTAACTTTTTGACGATTACATCAGATGTTTAACGTACGTCAAATACAAAGCGTTGTTTCATCACAAAAAAAACTGTTCGTCAATGTGTTTTCTCTTCCTTTCCACAATTGAATCATCATCACTATCATTTAAAATATATGAAAATAAAACAGAATCCATAATGTTAAAAGCTTTCAACCAAAGATGTCCTGCCTGTCAACTGAGTTTTCACTAGAAAGTTACGTTAACCAGTGGGTGGATGGACGGTCAACGTAATCGTTAATTTTTGACGTCCGTTATAGGTGAAACAACCCGTTTTCTAGCTTGACAGTGGTTAACGCTTATACAGCTTATACACAAATATCACTAAGCCGATTGCTAAAATTGTGCAAATTATAATTAGGATCGTATTTGTGCTCTCGTGTAATTGTTCTGCTTCGGCCGTGTTAGAGCCTGCCCCGGCAGTTCGGGCGATGATGACCTTTTCTGTAGATTTAGAACTTCCCATTTTCACTAGTTACACCGAAAAAGTACTTTTCGTAAAAGTTACGGCAAGTGTAGCACTTTCAAGATCGAGAACTAATTTGCTCCGTAATTACTCTGTTATTTTCCGTGCACCAAGATATTTGAAACTTGTAGGTGTATTCGCGCGGTCTGACTTTGTGATAGGCAGATTCGCCATGTAAGGTCGGGTGTTTGGAGAGACAAGTGAAACCAACGAAGTCTGAGAATACACTGAGTTTATTAAGTAAGAGGTAGAATATTATAAGCTATACAAAGTATAAGTATAACGTCATACACACTACAATCCTGTGGTACCCTCGTCAATTGTTTACCGGTGAAATTTAGAACATTGTCAATCTACCTTGTCCCGTCTGCTCATATAACAGCACATGGTAACCACTTTATTTATTTATTAGTCTTCGATAAGTAATAAGGCCCATAGTGCCATACGTTATCACTTATCATCACCACAACTCTGTAATGAGCCCACTGCAGGGCTATGACTTTCTCTCCTGGGTGACGAAAAGGTTTAGCCTCTTTTTTAACAAGCCATCACCGATCTGTTGAAATACATATAATACAGCCGTAATTTTGCTAATATACAATGGGCTACAATAAATAAAACAACGTATTACCGAATATCAAAATACAAAAACATCTGTTCCCACTCTACATCATAAAACTAAGAATAGTAATTTAACGTAAAAACTTTTCTGATAAGTCACAGTTCAAATTAACTTGACACAGAAAAATTTCCAATGAAGATTATAAATACAATGCCAAGCATAAATCACGGAATCGTTTCCGGATATTTTCTCTAAGAATAAACTCAGTCAAGCTGTATACTTAAATGAGTCAACAAATTAACAAGAACAACAGTACAAACAACAAATTAACAAGCAGTATCCGACTGGCTTAGCCTATCATTTAAAAAACTCCTCAGTGTCGAAAACCTTTTAGAGCTAATTAATTGCCTGATAATATTTTGTAATAAATTCCAGCCTTCGTATAAAATTTGACTTTTCAGACCAGACGCTTACACCAATCGAAGATGATCTGTCAAGTCAAGAGTGTCAGATATTTTACTTGTGAATACTTTGAAACAACAAACGGTACAGAAGGCAATTTTCAATTTTAACTTAATGTCGAGAGCATAGATTTCAGACTCAAGTAAATTTTTTGAGCGACTTGTAACGCTTAATGTGCTGCCTTCTGTACATTTAAACTGAAGCCTGTAATTTTCATAACCATGGGCTTGGTATCATTCCAAATCAGGCGGTGTTTGGCTATTTACTCAAAAATGAGATTTTTTTATATAAATTGAACACGAGCTAAAGACATCAACGCACCGTCATATAAACGTCCTCGTGGGTTCAAAACCTGATTGGGGTGGGTATGTATCAAATCTGGAATAAAATGATTATTATTAATTATGGCAGATGTACAGGTAACATCAGTAAGAAAAATATAAAGACATACATAATTTCACCCCTGTATCCCTTATGGGTCAGGCAGAACACCAGAGGCTGTAAAAATATCTGATGTCACGTTTGACAAAGTTTAAGGTATTATAATGATGAAGAGAGACTATTGCAGTGACGGGAGTTAGCCTATCGCCCTCAAAAACTGTTATTTAATCAAAAATACATAAAAGATCTTATATAAAAAATTGGTTTCATTTAATTTGATGACACTTATGTCACTTATTATTATTGGATGGATGAATACCATGGTAGGTAATAATAAACATGAATACAAATGTATCCTGTCAAATAATGGGAGTTTTCTTTATTTATTCTATAGTTTACCTATTTTTTATTTATGTAAAATAAATTGTACCGGGGAATAACTAAAGACACTGAATCGTCGAGTTAAAATGTAAAATATAAATTAAACGCGATAATTCCGGTTAAAAAGTGTTTTATTTAATAACTACAAAGTTTGTTCTCATTTTAACGTAAATAATATTGGGTTGCTTATAGTTTAATTGATCTTCTGCGACAATCTTGTTGAACTTATTATCAACGAAGAGTGTTTGCGATTATCTATTGGCCACTACTTGAGTTTAGTAAAATGAGAAGTACATATATAAGTGTCATAATATACCTACAATGAATAATAAAAATAAAAGAGTAAAAAAAATAGAATTAAAATTAAAATTCATTTATTGCTCAATGTATGGTACAAATAGATGTTAAATAACTGAAAAAATATGCTAAATAATATTATCACCAAACCAGGACTCGAACCTAGGATCTCTCGTTAGCTGAACGAGTGATCTTCCACTGAGCTACCGGGGTCTGGTGACAAACCTCGCATAGCCCTGGTAATATGTCTCGCTCGAGTAAAATCGCAATTTCCAAGATAGAGTATACAACATACAAGGCAGAGTTATCCAAAGCTTAAAATAGGGGTTCGCAAGGTTCAACCAGCTCCCTGCATAACAGCCCGTTCACACATTGACCGTTTTACTGGATACGTTTTACCGGACACGTTTTTTTCATCAATTGCGCATGGAGTTGTTTGAGCGACTTCACATATGGCACAGTATTCAGTATACGTATTGACCATACAAAAAAAATATCCAGTAAAACGGATCATGTGTGAACTGGCTGTTACATAACCCGTAATCATTTTTTGTGTGCTACAAAGCTTTTGGTAGAATTAGTGGACTTACCCCAAATCAATAGCCCGTATCATAGTGCTGAAGCAACGTATCCGTGGTATGCTGTTAGCTCAGTCGACAGTTAGCTGCGAAGGGACGGCTTAGAAAAGCGGTTTATAAATAATCAACGAATGCAGAGCATTAAAAAAACCGACTTAACGTCAAAACTTTGCTGAGTTGAGAGTGTCATCAACGTAAACATTCTCCGAAATCATACATACTTTTTCAAAACTTTGAAATTTTCAATGAAGTCCTCAACCGATTTCGATGAAATTTAGGTAAATGGGACTAATTATGAAATATCCTCTATCATATGAAACAACAACTTTCAAAATCTATTCATTATTGTCCGAAATATCGTGTAACAAAGACACAAAAAAAATTAAAACATACAGACGAAATGAGAACTTCCTACTTTTTTGGAAGTCGGGTAATAAAAAGCGACTTTTTCAAGTGATTTTTGATTTTTCCTCCTTTGGGTTATCAGTGAATGTTAGGGTCGTAAATCACCAAGCTGGATGAGCTTGATAAGTGAATTCATTTCATTAATTAATGAAGTACATAAATAAATGATATTATTGAAACCATAAATGTATTTGCAATAAAAAATATTATAATTATTTCCATTAATGACAATAGTGCTAGTAATTATGTGATCAGTATGGAAATACTGGTAGTATAATCTTATTTACTACTTTTGATTTATATTTGATTGTCTGATAGCGGGTCTTTGTTATTCTTAGGGATGCAGAGTATTGATATAGTTTCAAAAGATCTATAGAGTATTTTTATATTTCTGTAATACTTCATGTCAGTTTCTTAGGAATAGCTTAAATATGATTTTCCAAGTATGATAAACCGTCAAAATTAACGTTGCTACTGATGGTTTTAAAAATTGTTTTAAAATTATTTGAAATCTCCACTTTAGTTTTAGTATCTTTCAATTTATAAAAAAAGTCTTTATTTGAGCTGTAATTTCTGATTTATAATGAATAAAAAATCTCCACGCTAAATATCACCATTCCGCTGCTACCACCGGAACAGTTTTAAACTTGTGATTTAGCAATAAATATACAAGGCTCCGCTTGATTTCCCATAACTCTAGGGTATTAATGGGACCGTGTAATAGAATCAAATAACGTGTGAATAATTTTTCAATTTCTTTTGTTTATATTTTTTATAATAATAATTCAATTAAGTCAAAACTTCTTATGTAAAACACCTGTAAGCGAAATATGACAACGTGGCATTTTCTATCCCTTTTTTATCGCTATGCACAGGTACAGTTCGCAACGTTTTGCTTTGTACATTTTATGCGACGTTCCTCAAACCGGGGCTGGATTCAGATAACAATCATTCATTGCATTTAGTTGCATTAGGTCCACTACCATCAAGTCATACACACATCTTAATATCGCTAACTCTGACTCTAGCTCTGAGAACATATATCCAGGATTCTATGTACTAAAATACGAGTTCCTTTTGCTTTTTATTGGCCCGCGTTTGTCTAACTTAATAGTTTAATAACCTTGTTTTATATCTTATAACATTAATATGACCATTTAAATTTGGCAAGGTGTCAAGAGTAATACCTACGAGCTGCAATTAAGTCGCACCTTTCATTCGCAAATCATTCACAAGTCATTACTTTTCTACTAGTCACTTGTACGAGTTATTTACGATGACTTATAAAGACATAAAATTGAATTTGTCCTTGCATTCGGAATAAAAGTAATGAATGATTCAACGCCCGAGACCATGAAATGATCTAATCGGATTTCGGTGATCTAATTTAAAACCAACGCAATATTTGGCAGTTAACCAAAAGTACATACAAGTCTGCAAATAAGGTGTTTTATCTAATGCTGTAGAGTTTCATTTGTTCGAACAACGCAGTTGTCTCTGAAAGTATAATAGTATAATAGAATTTGAATATTAAGTAGTTTTTGTATTTCATAGTCTCACTGACGAGGAAGGATATGTTGTCGGGAACCGTCGCTCGCAGTTCGAAGAGGGTGCTGAAGTGAAAAAGAACTATTTAATAACACGTAAAACTTTTATATTTATTTACAAAGGAAAAAAAGCACTTAGAGTCACTATAACATTGTGAATAAAAGTTTAATTTTAGAGGTTCGGAGTTAGCGGCCCTCGGCCGCAGTAGACGCCGTCGGAAACCGCGGCTCGCAGCCGCGGTAGTGGCGGAGGCAGCCACTAACAATCGCTAAGATAGCGGCAGGGAGGCCGCTCTCAGCGGCAAGGACCACCGCGAGGGATGCAGCACACGGCCGCAGCTGTGGAGAGCGCCGGGCAGTGCGGGGCGCCTCAGGTGGAGGCAGGACGTCGCCGGGGAGGGCCGGCGGCTTTTTCCAGACCGGTCAGCCGGCCTCCAGCGTTCTCCCGCAGATTTCACTTTATTAGAGCCCTAACATGTGCACTCTCCGGACTTTTATATGTTTACAAACATACTTCGAACGTCATTATTTTATTCCTTTCATGACACAAGACCAGTATCTCTGTAAAAAGATCCAATACCACAGATACCTCACAATACCTCAGACGGAGATATGAAATAAACAATCAAACATAAAATATTTACAAAGTTTGGGAAACTACAAACTAAATATACAACTTAAGGAAAAATATAAAACGAATTTGCTAAAAAGTAACTAAGTATAACATTATAATGTTTTACCAAAATAATAGATAACCCGTGCAAGGGTGTTTGGAAACAATACTTAGTATATTATTTTAAAAAGTTGGAAAAGTGTATACTCCTGGCTGGAATAGCATAGCACATAGGCTTCTCTGTGTCTCCAAAATATGTATGGTACATACGGCATGGATTTGTTTCAAGAAATATTTATTATTTTATTTATATATACTTCATTGCACACTTGTAAAATAACAAAAGGAAAAAAAATACATTTGAAGAAAAGCAGTTTTGAAAGGCACCTTACAATGGTAAAAATTATGGAGACATCAGCAGGTCAACACACTATTAGTGGTTGACCTAAATCTCACTTGATGGTGGGTGAAAATTTCATTTCACACTATGATATGCGGTGGCGCAGTTGATATTTTAAATAAACTTTTTCATTCGAAGAATGACGTTTTAATATTACGGACTCCTACTAACGATGGATATAATCAACGTATGTGTATTTCTCGTAGTAATTTTCTGTTTTGGTGGTTTGGATTAGACATACAAAATTCACACACATGATAATTTAAAAGTATCATACTGTATAAATTAACAATAGGAAGTTACTTGAGAAAATGTGTTAAATAAAAATCACCCGACCAAGACTCGAACCTTTTTCATTTATTTAAGAGTAGTTAAGCATTTTAAATGCAAAACCTTTAAAAATATTATTTAACATTCCAATGCTTCACTTTGACTGGGATTCACAATTTCTGTAAAGAAATTGGTCTCGGGTGGTCTTAGCTGCAAAGCTATACCATCAGATGAAGCTACGTTAGCAATATAACGTAAAAACAAAAATGTGTTTACTAGTTTTGAGGCGTAGCGCCAAGCCCCGGTAGCTCAGTGGGAGAGCACTCGTCCGGCAAACGAGAGGTCCCAGGTTCGAGTCCTGGTCGGGTGATTTAATACATTTTTTCATTTATTTTAGAGTAATTAAGCATTTTAAATGCAAAACCTTTAAAATAATACAAATATTATTAAGTTACTTGAGACTTAATAATATACCTACAGTTACTTATACACAGATAAGACACAGTACAGATAGTACTGTACACATATAAACTATTATAACAGGCGGAAAAAAAATATTTTATTTGGATAGATAAACTCATTACGTAACCAAATAAAATTAACACCACCATGCGATTGACCCGTCTTACATCCGTCATCCCATAAACTCGCATTGTGTTACAATTATTATTGTGTTATAATTACATACATATAATATCCTTATTGTATTTACTTTATCATTTTATACAATAATGTGTAAATAAATAATTTAAATAAATACCGTATCGTACTAGCACTCGAACAATTTTATGCGGATCTATTTGCATAACTTCTGATCCCGTATTTTCATAAAGTAACAACGTCAAATGCATAAATATTTCCCCCCCAAGTTCAAATTCTGGTAGTCAATTATTTCTGTATGTAAAAGTTATTTAATTATCATATACCTTCACTTTTGTCTTCTTTTCTTATTTTTAAACACTTGTTAGACTTAAAAAATTTCGGCGAGACGTTTTTATCAACGCATTGATACTGTCGCGCAGCATATTATTCTCATGAAAATTTCATACAAAATAGCCTTTTGATTTCCCGATTTATATGTTTCATAAAAATAAAGTTTCAAAACTAAAGCCCGACTACTAAAAACATGCTCTAAAAAGTACGAAACAAGAAAATATTCTCCTCTGAAATATTAATGTATTTTTTCAACACACTTGCTCGTAAAGTGAGCCTTATTCTATTGAATTTAGAACTATAAACTGGACTATAAGTCACGCGTGCATAATATATTATACCCTAGTGCATAATATAATGAATCCTACAAAGTAGAATTGTACCTTTGTGCAAATTACATGCGAGTAAACAGAGCATATTTTATTGATCCGGGTTATACATTAAATATTTTCTGAAACAACAAAGAGGTTTTATACCACTTCAAATCCATATACATTTTTAAATGTTTGCGCCTTAAATTAGTAAAACAAATATGTATATCAAACAAATTGTTCACAATTTACAATAATTTGTTATAAAACATTAAAATATTTGCATTTACCACTCCAAATTAAACATTTTCACGTAAAATAGGCTGTATATGCTATACAGACATTGACACATTTGGCAGAAAAAAAACCTACGCGCATGCGCGAGGTTCGGCGCCATTTTTCAATCACAATTCACAGCTTTGTTATTAAGTGTGTTTGTTATTTTATGACCACGTATGTCTGTCTTTTACTCACAAGTGTGTTGAAAAACGTCGTATGTAACTCGTGAGCGTTGCTCACTTGTTACATAATATACTATTACCGTAATACTGATAGAGATACCTATGCTTAAAGGATAGCCGTGATCGTATTATAATAAAATTATAATATAAAATATAATAAATTATAAAAAAAAACTGTTTTTCTACAATAAGTTCGTTGTTTCGTATTTTTAGAGCTTGTTTTTAATTAATATATTTATTTTATTAATTTATTTATTTATAACAAAATCCACAGCTCTTAATTATGAAAATATACACATTTAAAACGATGCTGACAGCCAATTACGGATTTATAATTTTTAGGTTCGCCATCAGGCACACAAAAAAGAAACAAGAATATACGAAACAAAATATCAAGAAATTACAAAACAAGAATATACTTACTTAATTATTAACAAAAACACAAAGGATAAAAAAAATTAAACAAAGCAATAAAAATAAAACTACTGGGTACCTATAGGTAAATCAATATTTTGTTAATACTCCCTAGTTAGTGTTAGGTATAGATAATTTGAGTTTTATGTCAAAATTAGTGTTTGCGTTGTATGTTAGAATGAGTTTTGACCAAAAAATAAAAGGTGAAAATAAAAAAAAATATAATAAAGCGATAATACTTAAACAAATTGTTATAAATTTTGTTGAATATAGTCGGGTTTTAGTTTTAAACTTTATTTTTATGTAACTTATTTTAGAGTAATAGCGTTTACATATTTGAGATGTGCTAACAAAGCTCTTTCATATGAGACCCCACACGAAACGGTCAAGAAAAAAATTATTTAGTTCTTTACCTAAAGTCCCCTAGAGGGCGCTGTTGTCCATTTTACGTGACGTCATGTAGCCTATAACCAGCGGACAATCAAGAAGCTTTCAACAACAGTTGTCCAAATATGATAACTAGTTTAGAAGTTATGAGGGAGTAGGTGAACATCCATAACACATGCATAAATACATACAGGTCAAAATCATTACCCTGCTTTTTGCTTCGCTGTCATCATCATCACAACTCTTTGCAATGAGCCTACTGCAGGGCATGAGTCTCTCCCCTGGGTGAAGAGGAGGTATAGGCCATAATCCACCAAGCTGGCCCAGTGCTGGGTGGTGGATGCCAGAATTTTTAGGGCGCCTAGATGGCTTCTGACAAACCCTAACGACTACTGTATACAAGTATACAGCACCCGGGACCGACTGCTTAACGTGCCCTCCGAAGCACGGAAGTCGTCGTGAGATATGAATGGTCGGCGGTCACCCATCCAAGCACCGACCGCGCCGAACGTTGCTTAACCTGTGATATCGTATGATACACACAGTAACCACGGCGCCACGACGACTTCACGCTACGCTGTAGTCGGGTAAAAACGTTAATCAAGTTAAATGAAAATCTATGCTCCTAAATTCTTATTAAAGTAATAGTATTAATTTATTCACAGATTAGAGCGTTTAAAGAAAGCTTTACCATATACCTTAGTATACATTTAATCAAGCTGGAGGATCCTGTATATTATAAAACTAGCCACCGCGCGCGGTTTTACCCGCGTAACTTTTGATCCCGTGGGAATTTCGGGATAAAATATAGCCCATAACCTTCCCCAAGAGTTGGACTATCAAATGCAAAAGAATTTTTCAAATCCCACTTGTAGTTTCTGAGATTAGCGCGTTCAAAGAAACAAACAAAAAAACAAACTCTTCAGCTTTATACATATATTAGTATAGATAGATAATCTATGACGTACAATTAATTCGTAACCAAAGAGTCCCAACGTCATTAAGTTACATCATCAGAGCCTTATTGTTGGCATCATTGCGATCTAGGGATTTCCGTAGTAGGAACTTCCGGTTTATAATGGGCTGGGTTTTCTATAGGTCCGTTTTGGTCACTATATCGCACTATTTCTTACGGATCCATTTTTTTCTCTAGTGTCATTCTTTTTTTACCAACACGGTAAGACTATGACAGATTGTATTATTTAAAGTTCAGTATTATAATAGGGTATTGAACTTAATTTATGCTGCAAAAAGAAACCTAACCAAAGATTTTACCTAGGACTAAAGTTTTTTTTTAATTTTTTTTTTTCATATTTTTGCATTGTTTCGCTTATGAACTTTTTAAACCGATCTAAATATTATTTTTCTTTATTATAATTAAGGTGATTGGTAGGTTCTTTTAAAATTAAAAGAAGCAATTTGTACAGCGCTAGAAATAAAGTTATGGCACCTGAAACACAAAAAAGGGCTAAAAAAAAATTTAAACTCAACTTCGCGTTGCATTTAAAAAAAAATAAGATGACTTCTGAATTGCTAAAAACGTATGTAGTTTGTTTAGATAACTTTTTGGTAAGTTATTCGATCTTTTCTACCAAGGCGGACCATTTCGACGAAAATCTACTTCTGTGGAAAGTTCAATGTTATGCAAAAATTGTTAAACAAATAAAACGACCAATTAAAATCTGGTATATTTTATTAAAAACATCAATAGCATAATTAAATTACAAAACACCTTAATTTATACAATTAATTTGAGTGAGACTTAATTAATTAATTACACATCTCGCCTGATGGTACGTCCTTATGACATCGACGATGACAATAGCAATATCAGTTTTAAGAGCAAATCTGGAATTTGCTCTTAATACATGAACACATCACTATCGGAATATTGATATTTACCAGTAGACTTTATATGAATTAAGACGTCCTACGACTAAGCGGGAGTTGTCCTTAAGGCCGTATACAGAAAGAAAGCTGGAAACTTATAAGCGCTTACCAGCGCTTGACAGCGCTGGTGACCCGCGCAGGAAAATATATGAACGCGCGCCGGTGCCGACAAGTTCCGACAAGCTTCAACACGCGCTGGTCAGCGCTGGGAAATCATCGTCCGATGAGTCTAACATTTTGCTTGGTCTGCCTCAACCTGCTTCCTTTGTGTAGATCGGACTTGTGTAGATTGGTAAGCGCTTATAAGTTTCCAGCTTTCTCTCTGTATACGGCCTTACGTGACACTTATCCAAAGTAGTGCGGCATACGATGGCTTCGGTAAAAATCTATAAACTTGATTTAGAAGTGCTAAAAATAATATATCGGGGTCATATAAATGTGAGCTAAATATACAGGGTTAATTTTAATAAACGCATCACCTCTTGCAGGCAACCTCGCCACATCAATCCCAACAACATTTGTTCTACGACTTTTTCCAAACTTTACAAAAAAAATATAAAATGTTTCCTCCCTAATCTAAATTTTGTAAGAAGTACCTATTATTATTATGAAGCGATATTTTACTATGCAAGGTGCGTGGCATACCTACGCTCACAGTAAATAGAGTTACGCCTCTAAACAGAGGCTATAAATATGTTTTGTATGGGAAAACTTCAATTTTCAAAACTATTAGTTTTAAAAAGTTGTAGTACAAATGTTGTTGGCATTGATGTGGAGAGGCTGCCTGCAAGAAGTGTAGAAGAAGTAATTAAAATTAACCCTGTATAATACGTTGTTAAATAAGCTTGTGTCACAAGTAAACTCCCTTTCATTTCATTTTAATTTTTTTTTAATTTCAACAGCTGAAAAAGGTATTCAGCTATTCTTCAACTTTTCAACAGGCACAAAACTATAGCAAAAAATACTAGTCAATGTTTCTCGTAACTTCATTCAAATAAACACGGAAGATATTATCGTAGAAAAAAGAATTAAAAAGAAAGAAAATACTTATTTTACATATACGTACGTTAGATATTGATCCTTATTTGGCCATAAAATAATGAACATTATTATTAAATTAGCTAATATTAACGAGCTTATTCCTGCAATTGTGACCTTACAAATTACTTACAACATACGGTATTTTAATATGTTCCTGTAATGACACATACCATTGCAAGAAAAAACACTTAAACTCGGAAACTACTTAAAATGAATAATTTAAAATACATAATTGTAACAAAAAATGCAACTAAATCATAGAGACACAAAGGTTGTCATGTTATAATTCTTTAGAAACGTAATTGCTGCGTAATATTGATTTATTACACGGTTTTATTATTTATTGAAATCAAATAAATTCCTTGTTTATGAATGTTAAGTTTAGCTTAGAATGCTGACCATTGACCATATGGTTTCAGTAGGGTTACCACTTTTGTGGCAGGGCTTTAGATTCCTTAAGGATTTCATACATTACAATTCAACGAGTCCGAAAAACACTTTTTAATATTGATGGCAATTGAAGATGATGATAGCACAGGGCTTAGGAAAGAACTGGCTCTTCATAAAATATTGCCGGAACACATCACCCATAGTGGTAATATTTGGCAGCAGATTTTATATACAGGGTGCTCGCTAACCAGTCAGACCCTGACAGGATCCTACCACCAAGCGGATTCAGCCAAGCTTTCTTGATTTTTGCCATTGGTGTCGATCTAATTTTTGTCCTATTTCTCTTTTTACTATAGTAAGTATAATTAATAAAGTAATTGTTAATCGTATAGTAGAAAGGTACTTTTAAACAGTTGGGATTTACTTGCCTTAGGGAACGTTTAAGGACAGGCGGCGCGTCGTGCGTTTTTACTACATCGCTGGCTTTACTATGGAACTATCCACTGTTTTAGGCTGCAAACTGGACGGCAGCGAATGCGGCGCGGGCATCGGCGCGGGTAGCAGCGCGGGCAGCGACGCGGCGCGAGCAGCGAATTCCGCGGCACGTTAAGCTTTGGTCTGGTCATCATGACGCACAACGCTGCGGTATGCGGTATGCGTTGCCGGACACTCAATCATATGAAAAACGTCGAGAATGTTCTCTTGTTCCGTCGAAGTATGCGTCAGCGGCGAGGGGCAATCGTGGTGAAGTGGGGAGGTGTATTGCCGCACAGCGCGGCGTCACTCTCGGTTCAACGCTGCGGTGTGCGGTGTATGTCACGGTTCTAATTACAGAAAAAATGTTCATGTTCACGTCTACCTTGGTAGCTGCGGCAAAATCAACTGACCACCTCTCCGCAGGGACGCTAAATGCTGCGTTGTGACGCTGCGTTGCGGCGCATACCGCAGCGTTGTGCGTCATGATCACCAGACTAAAGCTTTAGACAGAATTGAGTTTGTACGAAACCGCGTCAAATCGCTCGAGCGCCCGCTGGCGCCCGCTGCCGTCCAGTTTGCAGCCTGAGAGTCAACCCGGCGATGATGTAACGAAAACGAGCGAAACCCGCGCGACGCGACGCCTGAACGTCCCCTTAAACACCTTCATGCTTATTTCTACGAACAAAAATTTTCGCTATGTTTTGGATAAGAGGGCAGACTAGGCCATGTCTGTGTCATGTCATGCCATGTCACCAGGACTCACAATCTCACACCCCAAAGTCAGCACCCCATATACCAATCGAATGATTAACATTTTTGTAATTAGCCATTCATAAAAACTTCTTATATACTAAATTCATTATTTTAAATGATATAAAGCGATATTTACATTGATATATTGATTGCTGCTCTTTTAAGTCCATCAGCTATTTATCGTGCATACCTAATGGGCTGTACACGATAAAAGTCTATATCCAAAATATTACATTACAACATGCCTAGGAGCAGTTTACATTTGCTAGCAATAAGCATGCTAGTTTTAACTATGCTTATATGAACAGTATGATATATGCAGGTATGAACGAGTGATCGATACTAGCATGCTCAATCAGCAAACCTGTTTAGACGCGCTTAAAGCACGCCCCCTTCCACCCGCGCTGCTGGTAGCATGCTCCAAAATCGCAAGCCTTTCTCAAGCCTCTAAATGAGCATGCCTTTTTTGAGCAATATTAAGACACAAATGCTACTTCGTAGCAAGTGCTCAATTGAAGCATGCTTGCGTGCTTGAAATGAGCATGTGTAACAGTAGCTTAATGTTGAAGCTAATGTTACGACAAAAGCTAATTCTTCTCAGGTGGTAAGAGTTCTTTGTATGAGACAATCTGCTTTTAAAATACAACACACTACGGATCTTGCGTCTTATTTAATTTTAGTCAATATCCCGGAAATGACCAGCTAATTATCGGATTATATTCTATTACTTACTTATTGAATCGAAGTTTATATCAGTTTTATCAGCCTGTATACGACATTGAGGTTGAAATTGGAACCTCATGAGGGTGATTTTATAAAGGCAGTTCACAACCGAGATGAATCCCTGCAGAGTCCTGAAGGAGTCAGTTTACGGCAGGGCCAAGCTTTTGTCATAAGATGACAATAGATAATATGTCAAATAGTAAGATTATAATGAATATTTAAAGTTACTCTGTACAGAAGGCAGCAGATCAAGCGTTAAAAATTTCCCCAACCAATTAACTTAATGTCGAGGGTATAGAGTTCAGATTCAATTACAATTTTTTGACAGGCCTGGAATGCTTGATGTGCTTCATTCTGTATGTACTATATCACTGTAATATCTGAAATATCTGAAAATTTGTATACTTATTCTGATGCCCATTAAGTATGTACTGGGGCTTAGTAAAAATCATACTAAAGCATGCAAAAGCTCTGTATTTTCATAAAATAAAATGAATTTGGAATAAATTTGGATGACTTTTTAACTAAGGCGTAATGAATATAACAAATTAAACACCAATGCGTTTTCAAAAAATCAAAAAAAAAACATCGTTACTTTTGGAATTACTAATGATAAATTAATGTTTTGGTAGATTTTCTATTAATAGAATTTAAAGTGGTTGAAACAATTAATTCAAACTGATTTATAGGCTTAATGCAGCAAAACCACAGCAAGAAACAATAGTTATCATTTAATTATAATCCAAAAGACACGATTGTCGTATCCGGTTTAGTACCGCCTTGCGATAATGTTATTGATTTTTAATAATAGATCAATAAAACTATGTGACAGCAGTATGTCATGTAGTTTAGGTATTTGTTCTTTGACATTGTTGACAGCCGACGAATCGTTTGATAGCTGTACAGTCAGCGCCGAGAGTTCAGTATTCAGTATTTACACCAAATGGTCATTTAAAAAAAAATTCTTGACAAGAAAATAAAAAATTACTTCATTTATTTCATTCGTCACAACTCTTTGTAAAAAGCCCACTATAGGGCTATGAAACCCTCCTCTGGGTGACGAGGAGGTTAAAGGCATAATCAACCAAGCTGGCCCAGTGCTGGTTGGTGAATGTCAGAATTTTTACGGCACCGAAATGGTTTCTTACAAACCCTAACGGACTCCTGTCGTTCACAGCACTTGACAGAAATTAACGCTCGGCGGTCACCTAACTTAGTACCGACCCGACAAAGCAATGATTAACCTACGACATCGATAAATATTCACAGGACCCATTGCGCCACGATGACTTCTACTTCTTCTCGAGGGTTACAATACAAAGTAAAAAAAATTCTCTAACATAGAGAGTTTATACATGTTACATTATAATTAAAACTATATCATTAGTAATTAATTAACGTATAAGACTCTTTGATAATTAATATCTGTATAAGAAAATCTGTATGACAGATGAAAATTTGCAATAACGGTATCTTTGAATATAAATCTAATTTAATAGTCCAGTCAATTTAAACATTCGAAGTTACATTAATTCCCATCAAACTGAAAATCGGTACCTAAGATTGTTTAAAATATGGTTCAAAATAAAAGTTAAAAGTTACCCATCTTTCCCGTGTATGGATTCTTTTTAATAAAAAAAAGAGTTTTTTTGCCATTTTCAGCAAAACGGCCGTAATAATACTTTAGACAAAAATTGTAGATCATAAATTATCTACAAAAAATCTTCAGTACTTTTTTTCATGTCGGCCACCTTTTTTGAGATGTAACTATTCCACGAGTCAGTTGTGATCATGTTTAATTTGTAACTATTGAAAAATTATGGATATCTATTAGCTAGCAGAGATTAAAAAGATAAAAGCGTTTTCATGTTTAAAAAAGTAGTGAAATTCCGGGTCGTAACTTTCAAATTCTACTATTTGTTCTTCTTCATCTACAGTGAATGTAAACTGCGTTAATAACTAACATTAACTACAACAACCAAGAAATGGTTAAAGAATGAATAAATTCTGCTTTTTTGAATACCTACCCATAATTTCCAAAGACGATGGGATACATTTTTTCAGATTTTTCTGAAAATGGTTGTCAGCTATCCTGTCGTCTCCTTTTGTTTTAACGTGAAATTTTGGGATAACTTGTATAAAGTTGGCTGATAAATATCATCACCCGTTGTAAAACACTTTCATTTACCATCAGATAAAATTACCAAAAATGCCATCTCCTCCAGGTAACCTCGCAAATGTGAAATAAAAATCTTATTTTTTTTTACCTCAGCATAAAATATCGTCATAAAAAAAACAAAACATATCACTTACTATATTATTTGCTTAGACCACAAACAAAAATAATTGAGTGGTCCGCCCTGAGTCCGAAGGAATTAAAAGCCCTTAGCGTCCAATCAATCAATCAATTTATATTCTTAATTAATTATGTTCTGTCACTTCATTAACAAGACACTGGTGATGAAATTGACATTTATTTACATTCGGTTCCGCTGTAGGTTTTGTGTCCTATTAGGTACTTAAGGATTTCCGGTCACGTGCAATATAAACAAAGGTAAAAGAAGATAAGTCTCTAGTAAAGATCCACGCTGGATTTCTTCTTTCTTTCTTCTGAATTTGTTCCATGCTAGACTGGGAGCGAAAGAAAAACATAGAATGTACCAGCTGCTTCTACTCCCGGGCATACTGTAAAAGTCAGTTAAACAAAGGTTTTATTGTCGTTTCTGTGTGCGATAGGCTTACCTCTTGTAACTACAATTCTCATCCTCAATCATTATAATACATTGAAATTTGGTCTTTAACGGTGCGTACAGATTGCTGTAATGGAACTAGTAATGTAACATTCTGCGCACTACCCGGTTAAAATACGCAACGTGCGCAGAATGTAACATTAATCTCAAGCAATCTCTACGCACCATTAACTTCTGGTGTTCTGCCTACCCCATAAGGGATACAGGCGTGACGTTATGTAGGTAGATAAAGATCCACCGAGATAGAACCTAAGTTCTAAGTCATCGTGGCGCCATGGTTACTAGAAGTCATCGTGGCGCCATGGTTACTGAAGTCATCGTGGCGCCATGGTTACTGTGTGTATCATACGATATCACATGTTAAGCAACGTTCGGCGCGGTCGGTACTTGGATGGGTGACCGCTGACCATTCATTTCTCACGACGACTTCCGTGCTTCGGAGGGCACGTTAAGCAGTCGGTCCCGGGTGCTGTATACTTGTATACAGTAGTCGTTAGGGTTTGTCAGAAGCCATTACGGCGCCCTGAAAATTCAGGCATCCACCAACCAGCACTGGGCCAGCTTGGTGGATTATGGCCTTTACCTCCTCGTCACGCAGAGGAGAGACTCATGCCCTGCAGTGGGCTCATTACACAGAGTTGTGATGATGATGATGATGATGAGAACCTAAGTTTCATCCTTTGCCAAAGATAATATTTCTTTATCGTAGACTATTTAAGGTTATGTTGGATCTCTTGGAATGACATCCGTAGTGCAGTGGTCGAGTGTTTGGCTGCGGGAAGTCTTCGGTTTGAGTCCCAGTTGGGTTAGTATAGGAAAGGAAATTTTCTCAACGGCTCGCGTCTGGGCGTATATAAGAAGACCCCGTAGATACGTTGTGGAGTATGACATCATCGTCATACTCGTAGCTTAACGTATGCTATGTATGTCTTAACGCTTTGACAGTTCCTTTTTGATACGGGTCGCCAAGATTTCGAAGGAACTGCCTGCGTTTATTTTCTCTGACCAGTATAGTTCTGATACTTTTAAGCGTCGAGTGAATAGGTTTCTCGTGGATCGATGTATACCATTTTAGTCTTCATGTTTACTTACCATCAGGTGTCATGGAAGACAAACGTCCCATCCTTATTTAAACGATTTACTTCGGTAGGTTTTAGGAAGGGCTTAAAAATCTGCAACATTACAAAACTTAAATAAAGCAAGACAACCATTTAACTATAAATTAAAATCAGCTATTGAGTAGCTGTCAATTGTTTAAATAAAACACTTTCTAACCGGATTTATCACGTATAATTTAATTTTCAATTTTGACTCGACATTTTGGTGTTTGCAAAGTAGTAGGTATTTAATAGTATTAATCGAGAAAACTTATATAAGACAATATTAGCATTCAATTTGTTTGAAGATTGCTCCACTTACATTATTTAGCATTGAAAATTCAAATCTTTTATTGACTTAAAATCCTTTGTAGAAGTGTTACCTACACGCCGGACAATACAATAAACAAAATATGCATATGGACCCGAGTCAACGGTTCCGCCTAGGCTTATGAATTTTAAATACAATCAGATATTTACATCAACACGCAATCAAGACAATTTGAATCCGGTACAGATTTATAATTGTTAACATTGCTCCGGGCTTGAACCTAAATATTTATTTACAACTTGTTATTTCATTTAGCAGGTCACCTGCGCTTCATTTGAACGTCACTCATATTTATGACCACATATGATATCATCAGACTAGTATATTCAAAGGTGATATTTCAACACCAGTATCTTAATAATCCATATTATAATAGGCGTTATATACCTAATAAGCGTACTATAGGTTCTTGTGTTTTTACCCGGAACGACAAGATGGTATGGGCATAGCATGGTGATGCATAGAAATGTCAATGTTGAAATCCGCTCTGACTCCTAGAAATCTAGATTATTAATAGTAATTATTAGCATATTTTACTGAGATATTTACATATTTCTATATGTAACGGACAATTTGCTATATAAAACAGACCTTTTTTAAGTATTTTATCGACATAATTGAAACCTGCTGACATCTTGTTAAAACAAAGTTACTGTCTTCACTATTTTCGATTGCGTCTGGTTACATCGATTTTAGGATTTCACATAAGCACAATCATTTCATAAAGTCTATACCAGAAAATTCCATAAATCAGTAATTATTTATTTGGGCACTTATTTATCTAAGAAATCGATATTCGATCTCTCTATCGAATATTTAATTGATACTGTCGGAGTCAGTTATTCAATCAGATGACTTTTGTTATCAATCATCGCTTAATTCAAAACAAACGCAAGGTTATTGAATTATTCTGTTATTGCAGTTAGCATTGTGAAGTAATTATGAAAAGGTTAGTGGTCTTCTTGGTTATATTAATATTACTTTCTCCGATATTGCATTCAATTATTTCGGCCCTGTTATAGATTTATAGTCTAGGTGATTTTAACCTCAAAATATGAAATTGTTTGGATACAAGGTGTAGCAAATTGTCTGTTTCATAAACGATAAATGGGACGAAACCAATAGTAATTTAGGGGGGCGGACAATGTATGAATCAAAGGCAAAGTCGTTACTGGAGTGCGGCCGTTGCGAGAATGCGTTCCTGACAGCTCCTTATGGCCACTAAATAAAGTCTATTTCCGAATTCCGATACGAAAGTTAAAAAAGCTATGATTTTGACAGCTGTTAGGAACGCAAACTCCCACTGGTCACACTATAAATCTTACTAATATTATAAATGTGAAAGTTTGGATGTTTGCTCCTCAATCATTATCCCGAAATTCCCATGGGCTTGGAATTGCACAAGTAATTAAGTTTGAAACATGTAGTTGTAACTAAGGGTGTCAGAATTCTCATGTACGGAACCCGGAAGCATCTGCTTTACTGCTTCTCCATACCATGGAATTTGTCATAATGAATTAATTGCTGTAGTGGAGTAGTGACAGAATTCTGAATTGACTAGTATTCATGAGGTCTTGCTTGTAAATAGTTAATTACGACTTGAATGTTGGTCTGCATTTTCCTAAATACACTCCTTGAGACTTGTTAGTACGCTATGTACTGACAGTTACCGAGTTTTTTTCTGTACAAGGAAACTGACATATCTAGAACCAAAACATAATTCACTTTGATGGCTAATTGAACGAGATTAAATTGGTTAAGATATCTTTGCTATCGACTTAATACTAACTTTAATCATTCATATCGGGGAAAGCGAAAACTAATTTATTTCTCAAGAAGATCTTTTTAATTTAAATGACTTATTTATTTACATATTTTCAGCTTTAAATACTCATACAAAAGCTATTTACATTACTTCAGAAGGCATAAAGTCGCAATTTAATGTAGGCGTATGAAACTAAGTGAGTATAAAAATCAGGATTTTATGCATTATTTTGACAAATATGAGGATGAACTAAATTGCTTAAATTGAAATATTTTTGATTCGGATAACGAGGATTATTTTGCAGTGAAAAGTAAACAAATTAAACGACTTAATACTTTCTATAAATTGACGACAAAATAAGTTGCATGAGTATAATTTCTTAGTTCTCCTTGCCACATATTATAATTTATTTTTTATGTTAAGAAATCGAATCTTTTTTATTATAAGAATGGGAAGTTTGTCGTTGATGACACCTGGTGAAAAGTGATCACGAAGATCAAAGTTACTCGACACTTAAAAGTTCCAGGACTATAGAGTTCAGCAGGGCTATTCTTAATTCAATTCAATTCATTTATTCATAATCACAGGTAATGTTACAGAGATGGATTTATAATAATAAGTACAGCCATGATTCGCCTTAATGGCATATGAACATTTTTGTCAAATATAAAAGTAAGTATGTCAAAAAAAAATATTGAACAAAAAATTAAACATTAAAATTTTTATTTAATAATAATTATACATACATATAGATATTTTAAATAACACAACAAAAAAATAGGAATTAAAACATCATTTATTTACATTTACAATCTGTCGGTCAAAAAATCATTTTATTTATTTTTTATATTGTAAGGATAGGACGTTTGTCTTCCATGCCACCTGATGGAAAGTGCGCATGAAGACTATGGTGTTACACGTCCATCCACGAGAAACCTATTCACTCTATTGAGTTCATAGTAAGCTTTTTCAACAAGGAAGCCATTAAGTGCAGATTTAAATAGTGCGCGATTACTTATTTCTCTAATATATGCTGGTATTTTATTATACATTGAGGGTGCCATGCCATTTATGCTCAATCTATATAAAAGAGTTTTGCGTGTATGTGTAACCTTGAGGCACTTCCCGTTTGCGTTCGCTCCCGAACGGTCGAGTCTGCGGCCGCTCCTGAGTGTTCGTATTGCGCTGCCCTTGTTCCCTCCCCCGCACTCGTGCGGGTCAGGTGCCAAGTTAAGCTCTTTCGGAAAGTTTTCTCTTGTGGAGGCTGTGTGGTGTCGGGGCTAATTCATCTGCCCATTTCAGGGCGGACCCGACTGCTGCCGGCCGAAGCATCGCTGGTCAGGTGGATACGTAACCGTGCCAACGAAGCCTGATCGTCCGCCGTTCACCGGCAATAGGTCCGAACTAGGTCGTTCTCTTTTTCAGCGCAGTTTGTGCAGTCGTCTCGCCGTTCACCGGCACGCAGACTCTCAGATAATGTCTTCACAGCAACTTCTTGAGTGGTCCACAGAGGGTCCCTCGGGCCTTTCTGATGCAGAATTGCTTTCATTCTATCGCATAAACTTCCCTAGACAGGATGCGGTAATTCATCGATTGACTGCCATAGTCAATACCCTCGTCCTTGCAAACCAGCAGGGCGTCAAAGTTGACATTCCAGAATTCCCCCCTCAGTCCTTCCCAACGGACTCTCCGGCGTCGCCAGATCCCTCTGAGCAAGCCGGCAGTAGCATGTTGGTAGACTCCACTGCATGCAAACGGAAAACTACCCCTCCGGGTAGTGACTCCGACACCGCTCCTTTAGTTCCAGAATCTCCTGCTCCGTTCACCGAGGTTCGCAAAAAATCAAAATCAAAGAAGAAGAAGAAAGATGCTTCTTCAACTTTATCTCCATCCGATTCAGCTGCTCCAGCCGCTGTTCCTGCTCCGCAAAATGTCGCACCGGCGTCTGCTCCTGCGCCTTTTGTTTCAGCGATCCCGGCGTCCCAGCCTGCGTCGCAATCAGATTCGGCTCCGCCGAAAGTCAAGTCTCCGCCCCCCGTCTTTCTACGGGACAAGAGCCGCTGGACCGAGGTCTCAGCTCTCTGCGGTAGTCACAATCCCAAGATCCAATATAGTAAGGCATCCAACGTGGGTGACTCTATTAAGATCTTAGTCTGTTCCATTTCCGATTTCAGGAATCTCACTCGGCTTCTTGCTGATCACAAGCTCGAGTACCACACTTACGCCCTCCCTGAGGAGCGTAAGATTCGTGCCGTCCTCAGGAACGTGCCGTTCGAGCTCTCGAACGAGCAAATCCAAGAGGACTTGTCTTCTCAAGGCTTCCCCGTCGAATCTGTGCACAAAATGCACAGCCGCCGAGGCAAGCAGTTCCCACTTGCGCTAGTAATCCTAGCGAAGAGCCCGCAAGGGCAGTCCATTTTCAGAGGCAAGCCCACCGTGTGCGGTCTCTCCAACATCCGCGTCGAAGTTCCACACAAGCGTGGCTTCCCAGGTCAGTGCCACCGCTGCCAACTGTATGGTCATGCGGCGGCAAATTGTTTTGCTTCCCCTAGGTGCGTCAAGTGCCTAGATCCGCATGGGACTAAGGAGTGCTCTCGCACTCCCGAATTGCCCACCGCTCCGTCCTGCGTCTTGTGCGGCCAGTCAGGCCACACAGCAAACTTTCGCGGCTGCCCCAAGGCACCGCGTGCTGCCAGGGCTACCGTGAAGCCCATCGAGAACTGGAGAGAGCGACCGCAGCCTAGCTCGGACGCCCCTCCAGTCAGTTCAAAGGCCCCTAAGGCCTTTACTTCTATCGTTCCAGGTCAGCGCAGCCGGGTCGCGACTCAATCGCAACCGGCTGCCAAATCGGCTTCCCAGTGCCAGAACGCAAATGGTTCTCAAGACCGCATGGCGTTCTGGATCCAGCTCGCTCCCATCGACGAGATCCTGGCTTTCGGCGCCGCTCTCGACGCCAGCCCAGAGGGTTTCAACGGTGCTCTTCCGGTCGTAACCAAGTTCGCTCCCCTTATTAGGAAACTCCAGCAAGCTCAACGTTTCTAAACGTAGTCCTTCCTTCCAGCATTCCTATCTCAGAGTGAGTCTGATCACTCTAGATAATCTCTTAGTTTCAGCTTTGTCATTTCTGCTAGTCTTAGCTTCTGAATTCCTCGCTTTCAGTTCCTTTTGGTGGAAGCCGTCCGGATGCCGCTCACTGCGCAGCCTCTCTCTCCAATTGGCTGTCGCTCCGATAAATGATCAAGAACCTGGATTAAGGTAGGTCGTAAAGGGGGATGTTTAGTGGGTATGCTCGGCTTCACTGAGTGAGTCTCCACACTGTCTGGGCATTCTATTTTCCGTTAGCCACTGGGGTTAACAGCTTATAGAATGCCCATTCGTCCGTAATAGGATTCATCCTCCTCCCGCTAAAGCTTGCTTTACTGGTTAAAGCTTGTTTTAGGGGGTGCCAAAATTTTCTGTGGCGGAAAAACAAAAAAAAAAAATGTGTAACCTTTAGATTGCCCTCACGTCGTGTTCCAAGTGGATGTGTCTCAAAGTAGTGTGGATTATTTCTTACAAAATTCGAGATTTCACATTATGTAGGTATAATGAGGAAACTGTAAGAATTTTATACCTACGAAAGTAAGGTCTGCATGATTCATCTCGTTGTAGACCGAACATGGACCGAATACATTTGTTTTGGGCTATAAAGATGCTCTGCTTTTCAGTACTATTGCCCCAAAACATTATGCCGTATCTTAAAGCTGATGTAACATTCTATACTTTTAAACAACAGCGTCGAGTTCGTCGATGCATCAGCGACGAGTGACATAATTGTGTTATGTACACATAACTCGACCCCAGCGCTCACCGCTGATGACGGCGAAAGTAAATGAAAATGAAAATGAGTAAGAACTGACATTCGTCGAACTGTTTGACATTTCGTCGACGAGCTCGACGAATTCCACACCTTGACGACCCGTGTAATAGAGGAACTTTCAAAGTGTTTAGCTCGACTTTTTGGAATGTCCCCCTGTCTACCACTAGGAAGGAAGTTCTGACTGCGACTAGTAGTCCGGTGGTAAAAAAAACGTGGAATTGATTGGTTCGAAATGAGCACTCTCGAAAATGTATTCAATAGTAAACTAACGGCTCATATAGGAAAGAAATAACTAAATCTCACGATGAATTGCGACCATTTAGGATCTATTAAGATAAATGAAAACTGTGATAAATAAAAAAATGTGGTAAGTAATTTCGAGGCGTACCGCCAGGCCCCGGTAGCTCAGTGGAAGAGCACTCGTCCGGCAAACGAGAGGTCCCAGGTTCGAAACCTGGTGGCGTAATTTTTATTTATCACATTTTTCATTTATTTAAGAATAATTGAGCATTTTATATGCAAAAACTTAAAAACATTATTATCTATTAAGATTATCCCTACTGCTTCTAAACAAGCCTTTTGTAAAATAATTATTCAAAGGCTTCATAATAGTGAGTGTTAGGCGTCGTCCTAATTGACAGCGATCGTACGATGGCGCGATGCGTTCTCGTCGTGCGATGAATTCAAACATACAGATATCTTCAGTGTGTCCTATTTGAAATTCGCAAGTTATGTGCGAGCATCTGTATGTTTGAACGCATCGCGCCATCGTACGATCGCTGCCAATTATGACGACGCCTTAGGACTTGTCCAAGGCGTATAGCAAGTGACCACCAATCATAAAGCCGCCACCAAATGTCATCGATTTGTTCATGATGTGATCTGACTTTCGGTCTTTTGTGGCGAAGTCGTGTATCCAAGTTCGAGTATATTAGTCATTTTTTTTTATAACTTTCCAAGATAGTATTGAGGACAAAAGAGTATTTGATTAGTTTCTAAAGCTACACTTTATTTTTTCTCTTGGTTCGACTTTTTTTTAATGGTTGAAAAAACACAAAAACAAATTACAACCAAAATTAAAATTAAACGTTAAACAATATTTTTTTAACTGGGTTGGAACTTAAAATATTTGTGTCTACAGAAAAACATAGTAAATAACTCTTAAAATTAGGATAAATTAATTAATTAGAAGTCAAGAAATAACTGAAGATAATTTCACTATAAAATAACTATAATAAATGGAGCTATAATAAATGGAGAAATTAATTAATTTTCGACTGACAGCACTACATTTAATACTATCACAGGCATAAGGTCGATGAATATTGGTTTGTTCGCAAAAAGAACCATAATTAATACTGGTTTGGTCCAACTGTAAGCCGAGAACTGAGGCACGCATAGTGCGAAATTTATTAATTTCATCATAACCTTCACACTCTACGGATTATCTAAGTAAATCATTCATAGTTCGAGCAGTAAGTTTGTGGAATGAACTCCCTTTAAATATAAAATCAGCAAAATCACTCCATTCGTTCAAAAAACTCCTAAAATCCCACTATTTGTCAGCATGCGAAGTTATTTTATCACTTATTTAGGTACTATATTGTGTATATTGTGTTTATATGTATATTTATTGGTAGGTATGTTTATCCATTTATGTATTTTTATATATGTATATAAACTTCTCTATAGTTTAAGTATATTGTTATGTATGTGTATATGTTATGTGTATATTTTATGTAGGTTTGTAGGTATGCCCCAAGCTACATTTTCGGATATTCTACATCCATGGCTGTCTCGGCTGAGATCGCTTCATCGCTTGCCAGCGATAAGGCCGCCAATTGTATATCTTTTTTTATTAATGTGTTTCAATTTTTTGTGAGGCATACAGTAAAGTGTAAATAAATAAATAAATAACCTCCACTGTTCTTCAATTTAATTCAAAGTTTATTCGTACCACTTTTTTGTGGCGCCGCGCCAGTTCACTATTACATGATGATGACTGCTACATACATATGTATGACGCATCATATGAACCTAACCAACATCTAATCATTTTATAATTCGAATATTTTTTTGAATAATAAAATTAGTTTTTTTTTTTTCAATAAATCGTGACTATATTCAGGAACAGACTTACCGACATTCCTTAAGTGTTAGAATAACAAATACTTACTTATATGCCTTTCACTTCTCGACATTATATTTCAATATAATTCCAGGTATTATATCAAGGTACTCAATTAAATATTTCCTGTGACATTTAAGTTTGTTTATGATAATGATTTAAATTATGATAGATATGGTTTAATGGGTAAACCGTTCCGTTTTATATAATTTCAGGTTCTAATTTAGGCATGCAACGTGTGAGTTATTTCAAAGAAAATTTGTGTATATACCTACTGCGTGTGTAGTGTGTGCTTTATGACAGAAGACATAAATGATGCTGAACCAGACCAGATAGCCCAAATGTATCGTACAGTATAGCAGTGTTGACATACATCTATCAATATAGCACCATGAGGGTGCAGTCTTAAAAGAAACTTATACACTACCTATTTTATTTTACCTTTGACATAGGCACGGTACAGATATCTCCAGTAATTCAACTCGGCCGCATCTTTGAAATAAATGCCTACAGAGCCGCGAAGTCCGTTCACCCGCCCTAAATTACATTTACCTACTTTGTGTTTACTCCCATGTAGTTTTATGACTGCAAATATACTTCTTTTTATATATACAAATAAAATACTTTGTGAATTGAATAGGAAGTGTTCAACATAAATACGTTTTTTGTCAAAATACCATGTTTACGTTTGAAATATAAATTTGCGACCGAAAAATACTTGCGCCTCGACTGAGACGTACGAAAAGGTGTATTATTAAATTTCAAAGTAAAAACAATCCGCATATTAACGTAAAGTTCAATCAACAATGGTTTTGGCACATGCAGACACTCGCGACTGGCCGCATTCCGAGCGCATGCCGAGATCGAGCCGCGTAGGCTTAGCTAGCGTTTCGTCCGTTTGTATGAAGTTAAATTACTGTAGATATCTGTACTGTGACATAGGTACCTACTTCCTGGTTATGAAGTGGTATATACATTACCTTCTATGCCAGAGGTCCTGTGTTAGAATCCCGGGCGGCTGATATTTGGGTGATGAACACAAATATTGGTTAGGGAGTCATGGATGTTTAAATGTTTATTTTCTTATAAAAATATGTACGAATATATATTTTTTATGGAACTCAGAGTTAGCTAGATAATATTGTGTAAATGTCAGAATGTATTTATTTATTTATTATTTTACAACGAAGCAGGTGTGATATGTTACCTCTGTGTTTGTTAGGGATAGAAAAAAACTCTTTATTAATTTCCCTGGAGTTGCTACAACGGGCGGTACCGATAACGTTATTTTTAATTTTTTTTTAAATTAAGTTTTCACAATATCTCCCGGTGATTAGTGATTCAAAAGGACTCGTCATTGAAAAATTGCCGAAGCTCATCACTTTTCTTCACATCACATTTTACATATTATATTATTCAGAGGTTTTAAAGGCGGTTTTGTGGGCGATAGGCTGACCCCCTGTCACTACAATAGTCTCTCTCCATCTTTATACTACCTCCAAATTTGTCAAACGTGACATCAGATGGTCTTGTAACCTCTGGTGTTCCCCGTAAGGGATACAGGCGTGACGTTATGTATGTATGTATTATTCACCATGCCAAAAAAGATGTCTTTCCAATGAAAACTATTTTTTTGCCTCCAAACTTAAATCGCTAGCGCATCACCGTATCTTTATAACATAGTTTCGAAATAACAACGTGGCGAGGAAAGGTCGACTGCGAATATTTCGATACCCAGAGCCATGAACTTTTATTTGACATCCAGAAATAAATGAATCATTTGTGAATAATTTGGAATTTAATATTTGATGCTCTACTTTGGTTAGAAGGACAAGGCTAATGGCGAAGAGCGTGGATTATAATCTCCTTCATCAAGTGCACGTGGAGTGTTGGTTTGAAAGATTATGGACTTTATGTCAACTAGAAAAGGTTCTTTTTAGCAGTTCTGAGTTGTTCTTATGTAGTGAATAGATTGATAGCTAAGCGCGATTTGTGTTTCTCTAGCTTGTAAGCGCAAAAATGGAGGAAGGTTTGAATGGAGCGACCCTAGGATTTTAAGTTGTAAAGTCGAGTCATCACAACCTTCAGATCCCGAGCCAGCGGAGCCGCTGTTTCTTGGCACTCAGTCTCGCGTTACGGAGCGTAAAGTTTCATTTACCTCAAAAGAAGTTGCTTCAGTTATAAGTAAAATGGTTAGAGGTAAGATTCCGGGGCACGATGGATTGAGCATCGAGCACCTGCAGCACGCAGGTGAGCATTTACCGAGAGTACTATCAATGTTTTTTGCTTTATGCCTTAGTCATTCTTACCTACCGGATAAACTAATGCACACTATTGTAGTGCCTATTATTAAAAATAAGACTGGGGATCCTTGTGATCCACATAATTACCGGTCGATCTCACTGACAACCGTCACTGCAAAGGTGGGATAATATGATTGATATGCACTTGGAGCGGCACTTAAAATTAAACGATGCGCAGTTCGGTTTTAGGGCCGGCTTGTCCACTGAGAATGCCATCCCCTGCCTCAAACATACTGTCCATTCGGTGTACTACACGTCTCGGAAAACACCAGTGTACTCGTGTTTCCTGGACCTGTCAAGGGCGTTTGATTTAGTATCATATAATATACTTTGGCAAAAACTTATTGAAACAGATGTACCTCTTGAAATAACTGTTATGCTGAACCTTGGTATGGACACCAGAAAAATAATGTCAGATGGGCGGATGTGCTATCGAGCGACTATAGGTTGAGTCGTGGTGTGAGGCAAGGGTGGTTGACTTCGCCGCGGCTCTTTAACCTATACATCAATAAACTGATTAAGGAGCTCAGCAGTACGCGTGTAGGTTGTGACGGGGGTGTTATTTGTTTTAATAATATCAGCTACGCAGATGACATGGTGCTGCTGAGCCCCTCAATTAGTGCTTTGAGGAAACTGGTTGGTGTTTGCGAGGCTTACGCGATAGCTCATGTACTCAAATACAACGCTACAAATAGTTAGATTATGGTCTTTAAAACTGCCAATAAAAATTCTTTCAAAATACCTCAAGTCACTTTATTTGGAATCCCTTTGAAAAGGACAGATTAATTTAAGTAGTTAGGACACTGGGTTACTGAGGACTTGAGGGACAACGTGGAGCGGGAACGGAGGTCGTTGGCCGTTCATTGTAATATGCTGGCCCGGAGGTTTGCCGGGTGTACAGACCAGGTGAAGGTCACGCTGCTTAAATCGTATTGCAAATCCTTCTACACGTGCAGCCTGTGGGTGAGCTATACGCAAAGGGCGTACAGTGATCTCCGCGCCCAGTTCAATAACGCGTTCAGGATGCTGCTGGGGCTACCGCGGTTTTGAAGTGCGTCAACTATGTTTGCTATTGCAAACACTAACAGCTTCACGACCATCATGCGCAAACGGTGTGGTTCTATGCTGCGCCGCATTCGCGGCAGCCCTAACAGCCTCCTGAATGCTATAGCAATGCGCTGGGGCTCTCCTATGGTCGCTCGATGGATAAGACTGCACGCAGTAAAATAATAATTACGAATGTGACATATTTTCAAATTGTAATTATTTTTATGTTTATAGTGTTGACATTGTTTTTATATTTGAATTAATGACTAAATAATGATATTTATTTGAAGGACTAACATTAGTATTTAAGTTCGCATTGTTACTAACCTTTAATATGGATACTTTCTGAAATAAATAATTATAAGTTCCGGTGATTGTTGCCTCTCCTATGAATTAAATTGCAGGTAAGTAACCAAAGTTATTATATCCTAGGATTTTAAGATGCTAAGTCACTGTGATCGTTATCTATCGCTTCGAATTGCAAATAACCAACGATCTTTGGCGTTGGAAGAAAAAAGGTCGCTGACATATCATTGTTATGAGAAAGTTCTTAAGCGTTTTTTTTTTCAATTTGACACTGAACTTGAAGTCGGTAGGTATATTACAAATGCGCGGGAATTGAGTCATAAAATATTATCGTACCTTTCACTCGCACTTAAGGGCTTTATGAAGCTGCCCTTGTGTTGTGTTGTAGTGAAAAAGGATAAAAGACAATGATGTATGACTAAGTTCGCACGTTTGTTATAGCTCAAGTATAATGAAAAAAATGCATATGCATTCTTAATAATGCCTTAATGAGAAATGAGAACTAAAATAGTTACTTAAAAGCTAAGATTGGAGCCTTCTTTGCTTAAACACAAAGAGTGGATAAATAAAGGTCTGTAGGGCTATAAATAAACACCTTATCGAAATAAAGTTATTTCCTATATTGTAAGGGCAGAGATACGAGAGACATCATAATAAATAACGTTAATAATTGAGATAATTTATGAATAATCGTTTTAACTTTTTCAGCATAAAATGTCTACACATTTTAAATAACAAAGGCCCATGTTCGTGTTGTGTCGTGATGGAGGGATTCATGAAAATTAATTTATTTATTAAAAAGAAAAGAATCGACTTCACCCTCTAGTCTGTTAAAGGTGTCTACCTTTTCCATGTTGCTTATTGTTTTACCTATTATTTTCCTTTAAATATCACGTCGCTTTTCTTCTACCGCTTCTTCACTTCTTTACGGAACTGGTATTAGCACCGGCGGCGCCTCCACCATGCGACGAACATTGGGCGAGACGCGGGTTGTGTAATGATATAGCTTAAAGTTTCCTGTAAGTTTAGTTTATTTTAGGGCTTTGCCCTTTTTATCCAAGCTAATACAGTTCCTAATGTACACCATACTAGCTATCAATTCTGAAGGCTTTTTATTCTAAAATAAAATCGTCGCGTCAAAAGTATAAGCGGCCAGTGACACACAAAGAGGTCGTATTCCACAGTACCAACTGTTTAATGTGCACTACGAGGCATGGAAGTCGTCGATGATACTTAGGTACCATTAGATGACCGCAGTGCTCATTAGCTGGCTTACATTAGATAAAAAAGCGAATTATAGTGCCACATTTGAGATAGATGTTAAGTTAAAAATGATATGTTTTGTCTCTAAATTAAATCTACAAGCTAGCTAATATTATTATATTTAACTAGGTTCTCTATTAAGTGTCTGCACGTGCCACGCCCGCGCGGTACCCTACTCCGTTTCTCGAGACTGCCTATTAGCGGTCATTGTGAATGAATTTGCATAATAATTGTCCAACAATAACTGGTTATTATTATTTTTTATAATATTCTAGCTGGTAATGGTTTTTGTGCGTACTTATTGTAAGAAATAAGTAAGTGGCGCCTACTCAGTTCGATTGACAAAGAAAATGGACTTGCGTTCTTTTTTATATTGCCACTTTTTTATATGTTATTGTGTTTAGCCAATGAAATTAATTTTCAAGGTTAGTATTTAATAGCAAGGATTCAAATCGTTTTTAATGTACAGGTGCAAGAAGGTATATGGGTGGATTCCAAATTTATTTTTGCGATGAAACGGATAGATGGATTAAGCTAAAATTCCACAGTCAGGTACGGTAAAAGCTTAGAATGAGAATATACTTAGTTCTAGAATTTTTGTTTTTTACTTTTTTAACACTAAAAGCGGGAAAGAGATATAGTATGTCAAGCCGCGAGAGACATATAGTGTCTTAAAGTCCCACCGTTTATTTTTCCTGAAACTGTGTGGTGTCATCTTGGACTTCATTGTCAATTACCGTCGATTGAGATAGAGGTAAAACGCGGCTCAAATATTTAAATAAACAGGGAAGGAACGATTGTCTTCCATGGCAACTATTGGAAAGTGAGCATGAACCCTATAGTGGTTTACTACCTAGTGGTTTACCTACCTACAAGAGAAACGTTTTCACTCAACACTTAAAAAGTACCAGGAGTGTTGTGGCCAGAAAAAAAGGACTGCCGGCTACTTCGTTGCACAACTTGACAAGGGTCAATGGGAAAACACGGATTTTGGACAGGATTAACTCTTTATAAGGCATAGCCGGAACACATCATCGAAGGAGCGGTGATGTTTTGACGGCAGATTTTATATGAACTGTGGTCGCCAGGCGAACCCTTAGGCTGCAAACTGGACGTCAGCGATAGCGACAGCGGCGCGGGCCTTGACGCGGGCAGCGATTTCCGCGACACAATAGAAAGTATTGAGTTTGTATGAACCCGCGTCAAATCGCTCGAGCGACCGCTGGCGTCGAGAACGGCCCAGATTACCCGCGTCGCTGCCCACGCCGCTATCGATCTCGCTGTCGCTGCCGTCCAGTTTGCAGCCTTAAAGCTTGCGCAGACGAGGGATTTTTGCCCGCGGACTTTTTTGTCCGCTAAAGTAGATCGCATATAACTGTATCGAGAAACGCAAACGAGGGATTAAAAGTACCGTAGTAAAAGTGCGAAGTTTTTATTCGCGGAGCGTACTTTTTACTCCGCCGCGGAGAAAAGTCCGCCGTCTGCGCAGGCCATTAGAGGGTCCTACCACCAAATTAATCGCAGTTTACGACAAAGTTATCTAGGGGCTCGTGGTAGCGCTATTCTATGCCATCCCTACGCACTCGGCCACAGTTTAATGTAACAAAGAAATATTTATTTCCGTTCGAAAACAAATTCGTTAACGAAAGCGTTCCAAAAACTCAATCAGCTCTACAGTCGAAAGTATAACGTACTACAATAGGAGTTAGCCTCCACGGTGCAGGAAGTGTCCGAGTGAAATTATCAATCAACAAGCTGTCTTGGGTTCGACCTCGCCCTGCCAATAACGACTTCCGGTTAGGACTGAGCGACGATTGTTTTTTTAACAAATGATTTTAAACCGACACATAGTATTTGAATGTAGAACATGGAACATTACTGAACGGTGTTGTATTATACGTAAAGTGCATACCTATACATCACTACAGATTATCTAATAATATTTTTTCGCTGCTTCCCACTTTGTATCTAAACGAGATACATATAAACCTACTAACATAATTTTTATTCGTAGGCAATTTTCACTCGTTTAACCCGTGGGTAGGGTTGGAGATATTTATTTTGTATGGAAATTGGCTGATTCGGTATAATAATTGTGAGCTTTATATGCAGGTACCTACAGCTATATCAAAGAAAATGATCAAAGGTGAATGTGTACCCAATTGTTTTAAGAGCGTTGTAATTATTTTTTAAAATAATTAATGAAATAAAATCTCCAGACAATCACACCAACCACATGGCCCTGAACTAAGCAGAGCTTGTGATATGGGATACCATGTAGCGAAATAGAGGGGAACCTAGAGTATAAATTATAATATGTAGATAAACGCCCAGAGCCGGAACATTTTCTTGTACCGTACGGGAATCGAACCCGCGACCACTGGCGTCTGAGGCAGATAGGTTTACCTCATCACCAAAGTGGTCGTCATTTAGTGACATACCGGTGGTGGTTGAAACTAAGGCCACGTTCCGCCCGCCTCACACCCGACCCGGTGTGAGCTTAAAAACTTAAGTTTTTAATTTCCTCAACTTAAAAACTGTTATATTAAGTAATCAACGAATGCAGAGCATTAAAAAAACCGACTTCACATCAAAAGTTTGGCCGACTTAGAGTGTCATCCACGTAAACATTCTCCAAAATTATACATATTGTTTAAAAAAATTGAAATTTTCAATAAAGTACACAATTACTGATTTCAATGAAATTTATATGGCACCAACAACCTATCATACGAAAACAAGAATTTTCAAAATCGATTCATAATTATCTGAAATATTGTGTAACAAAAACACAAAAAATAACATACAGACGAATTGAGACCTCCTCCTTTTTTGGATCACCTCACCTGACTTGCGCGACCGCCTTTCATAATCTGCCAAAGAGCAATATAAAAGAGTTCATAGGTGATGAGTTCAAACAACATAAAGCGCAAATAATAGCTCATGTTCGGTTAATTCCAAATCATTTACTTATATTAGAAACCGCAGCCAGGATTTTAATATTTTACCCTCTCAAGTTACTCAATAGACTACTAGTATCATCCACTCGTAATAAAAATCCCGATATTGTTTCTAAGAAATTAAATCAAGTCTGCACCAATAGTTTAGATATAAACAGGCAGCATTTCAATGACAATATCATCTTTATACATCCACATACCTAACAAAAAGTAGTTTGACAGGTCAGAGACTGTAGGGACCGTGAACATTACTCTTTACCACTCCCACTGTGATATGTTTCGGCAATGTTAAATGAAGAAACAGTTCATTCCTAAACTTGTGAGCTGCAATCTTCGACATCATCTCATTACCAAATCAAGGTTGATCGCGAACTGAATTAGGGTGCCTCCAGACCAATCGATCGATCGTCGATCGAAGACGTCTATCGATTATTCGATGTCGATTTAACTCATGGAATATAGTCGGGGTTACTCGGTGAAAGACCGACTGTCGATCGATTGGTTAGTCTAATGGTATCCGTCGATCATTTAAAGCTATCATACTAGCAGCTCGAGCAGGTAAATTAGAAAGAGATTCTGGTTTTAGGAGACGAACCTTTCTGAACGGGCCATTAGCTGTCAGCTTCGGTTCCATAATTTAATTCTTTCTAATTTGAAATTCACCCGGGTCTAGCCACTGTGTATATGGTAGATTTATAATTTTTTGACATCTTAGAGTAATCCTAAAAACAAAGTTGTAATTTGCTAAAGCAAAATCGGTTGCTCGTCAGAAGATATAAATCATTAATCGTTTTCAAGACACACACAGATGAAATGGCTTGGTTTCATCGATTGCTGCTTCACATTATCGCTATATTTTTTAATTACTTATTCTTCAATGTAAACATGGAGTTACAAATAATGTTGATAACAATATTATACAGTACCTACAGCGCACAATAGGCGGCCATATCATCTAACAACGATCTCTTCTAGGCAACCTATAAAGGATCATTTATAATGACCTAATTTATAGCTATACACCTGTATGTAAATCTAAAATCACACGCGTGATAAGATGTATATCGGTTTTATTGATTATTCAAACTTCATCCTTTCATCATCATCATCAATCGAGAATTAGGCCTCCCCAAAGTATCTCCACGTCGCTCGGGCCTGGGTTTCTCAAATCCATCGAATAATTGGATGGTATTCATAAATCACAGATAAAAAATATCTTCAGAAGGTGATCAATTATTTGCTTATATGTATATCAAAGTAACGCCATCTATTTCCCAATACGCGCATAATATAGCGTGCTTTATAAAAGCTTTGTTCGTTCGTACAGTTACTTTATAAAGTTCTAGTATAAAACTGTAGATGTCGTTTTCCTGAATTATAAGTTTATTCATACGAATGCCTAGAGGTGTTTATAGTTTTAAACGACTTCCAAAAGGAGTAGGTTCTCAATTCGTGTGTATGCTTTGTTTTTTAATTTTGTTACGCAATTTTTTGGACAATTATGAAACGAAACCATTTTGAATATTCTTTGATTCATATGATAGAGGATACTTTAAAAGTAGTTCCATATAAGTTTCATCGAAATACATTGAGTAGCTACTTTATGTTTTTTTTTATATAAAAAATATGCACAAAAACAAAGAATATTTACGTTGATGACCTAATACTTTCACAACCAAAGTTTTGACAAGGATTTAAAAATGTTAGTGAAGTCGGTTTTTTTATGGTCTAGATTCTTTGATTATGTCAAGTTACGTTGGCTTAGCATATCTGAATCTCCTACAATCTCTACCTACAAAAGTAAGGCTTCAACTGGCTACGATCACCCATAATTTATAGTCTAATATCAAACATTAAGTCAAGTTATGAAGATGTTTAACCTTCGTACTCTGTTATATCAATATTTTCATTATTTGGCATATTATAGTAAAATCACCGAGTTTATCATAGTATTAACATTCCCAGAAGAAACCTATTATTGCAAAGGTTATTCATTATTAGTGTTTCGCATAAAATAGTTATTTTTTAAACTAAACACTTGACTAGCTCTAGGTACTAGGTACAGCCTCATCTTATCATAATAAACAATATGATTAGGTTGAAGTAAGATAATAATCAATTATTGTAGCCCTAATAAAGTTTCTCAAAAACATTATTTTATTGAAAACTATTAGATAATGGATAAACTATACATTTATTTGAGGTTTAAACATACACTAAAAAAAACATAAAGAAATCCATGAAGGGACAGCTAATATGACTTCTTGTTCATCACACAAATATGCATGCCAACTACGATTCGAACCCTGGACCTGTGCGTAACCAATAGAGAAAATATACGAGTACTTAATGCAAAAATGTTTCAGACCGATCCCAGCATACAAGTCTTTCTCCCAAATTTGATCCCACTACCGGATACTGGCAATAAAACAGTCAATTTCAAAGGTTCAATAGCCTCATCCAGCGCATTTTTATTTTATTTTTAACAACCCTTAAAACCTTACACGAATTTATTTTTATGGACATTATTTTCTACACTTTTGAACTATGGAACAAAGCGGGAATCTATGGGTGTAATAAAACACTGTATGAAGCTACGCAATAAAAATCTATATCATATTACATCTACAAGGACTTACTATCAAGGCTGAAACAAAAATAAGGTCGAATGGGGGTTTACGCAAACAAAATACTTCGTCCCAGTTCCGTCAGATAGGTGGCGCCACTTTGCCGGTCCATGCAAAGGCTTTCAAGGAAGCATGGCCAGTTTTATGAAACCTGTCAACTAATAAAGTAAAGTAAAAGTAGACTCTTTTAGCTGTGATACTAAAAAGTTAAGCACTATAATCAATTTTGTATATTAAGATTACCTACATAAAATACTATCAATAAAAAAAATACGTTTTATACCTAATGGTTTTTGCGATTTTAATGGACAGTAGGTACAGAAGGCAGCAGATCAAGCTGTCAAATTTTCGAATAGAGATCAGATTCAGGTAAATTTTTTGACAGATTTGTAACGCTTGATGTGCTGCTTTCTGTACATACAAGTCGGATTTTTATCGCGTTAAAAGTTTCCTCGCTTAACTTTTAATGTTCTTGGAATTTTAGATTTAAACTCAAGAGTTAGCTTATAGGAATGAAAATATATTATGCCTTCTAGGCTGGACTGGGAGTAAAGGAAAAACGTAGAATGTGCCAGCTGCTTCTCTTCCCGGGCATACTGTAAAATTCTTAACTGACTTTTACAGTAGGTATGCCTTTTTTACTTTTGCAGTAGGGCAGAGGTTTTTCTGTAGGTTTTTTGTGGGCGATAGGCTAGACCTCTGTCACTGCAACAGTCTCTCTAAACCATTATAACGCTTCCAAATTTGTCAAACGTGATATCAGATGGTTTTATAACCTCTAGTGTTCTGCCTACCCCATAAGGAATACAGGGGTGAAGTTGTGTATGTAAATATATTATGTTGAAGCTGACTGGTTATTCAGAAATAAGCAGGTTCGATACAAAAAGCGAACCTGCTTATTTCTGAAATACGATACAGGTTCGATTCAGCGATCCCATTAGTGTTTTCAAGACTAAATTATTAAAATCTCTTATTCAAAAATAATCACTTGATGTTTTGTCACATATATTCCGTATCATTTAATAATTAACATGCCATATTATGTCTCTTTTACTTAATGTTGTTCGTAACTACTTTTATTTTAATTACTTATTATCTTTTTTTACTGAATAATCTTAATGTTATAATAATAATGTTATAATAATAATGTAATAATATGTAATAATTTATACTTTCAATTCAAATTTTATTATTGAACAACACTTAATTTTCGAATGTTGTGTATGCCTGTTAAAGGAGTACATATCAGAATTTGTGTTTTGAACTTTATTTCTTTTTATATGTTCTCTGTTGGCATATCTTGTCGAATAAATAAATAAATAAAATAAAACACGGTGAAAGAACTCTTTGCTTTTCAAATAATCGACTTAGCACTTGTTTGACTTTAATCTCATCAAATGGTAAGCTTAGATGAGATCGAAGATTTCAGCAAGCGGGTTTAAGAAGGAATTTGTACTTCTACAAATTTTCACGCAACACATGACAAATTTTAGATGAAGGGTTGTTCCCTAGCATTCGAACCCTAATGGGATTCTACGACTCAGCGGAGATCATTCGCATTAAGGCCAACGCTACGTAACGCGTGTCATACAAAACTATAATGTTTTTCAAATGTGAGAAGTCCTGTGACGTTTCACGTTTGACAGTTTTAGAGCCTATTATGTTCTTTCCCCCCTTTAATCTGTTCCGTTTCATACATTGCGTAATTTAAAAGTTAAATAATTTTGTATCGGATTAAGATAAAATGTAATTGTGCAGAACAAAAACAGTGTTTTACAGTGCAGTGATAAAAACAGTATATAACAGTTATAGTGTATATAGTGATATCTAATGGACATTCGACATGATCTTCGTCTTATCCATGTTCACTTTGAGACCCACTCGCTGCGAGACTCCATTGAGGTCTTCGAGCATTTTACTTAGGTCCTGCAGAGTCTCAGGCATGACTATGATGTCATCCGCGAATCGAAGGTGAGTGATGTACTCGCCATTGATGTTGATGCCGAGCCCATCCCAGTCCAGAAGCTTGAACACATCTTCCAACGCTGCGGTGAACAGCTTAGGTCATAAAACATCAGCGTTATAAATGTTATATCGCCTAAGCTGTTCACCGCAGCGTTGGAAGATGTGATCAAGCTGTTCACCGCAGCTGGCATGACGAAGATCAAGTCGAACCTCCATGTTGCACCTGCTCCTGTGCTAGTTGGAGGCACCACGCTCGAAGTTGTCGACGACTTCCTAGGACATAAAATCCAGTTTTGTAGGTCCAGATTTGAGAAAGAGGTCAATCGTCGAGTCCAACTCGGCTGGGCAGCGTCCGGGAAGCTCCGTAAAATCTTCTCGTCCAAAATACCGCAGTGTCAGAAGACAAAGGTTTTTGACCAGTATGTGTTGCCAGTGATTGCTCACGGCAGTAAGACGTGGTCGCTTACTATGGGCCTTATAAAAAAGCTTAAAGTCACTCAACGGGCAATGGAAAGGGCTATGCTTGGAGTTTCCGTGCGAGATCGAACCAGGAATGAGGATATTCAGGCGAACGAAAGTCACAATTCGCCGTTGGAGCCGAAAAGTTCTCGAGTGGTGGCTACGTACTGGGAGACGCGGCGTAGGCCACCCGCAAGATGGTTCAACAATCTGGTCAAAGTCACCAGTAAACGCTGGATGAGGGCGGCGCGGGACCGAGAAACGTGGAAAACCTTGGGGGAGCCCTATGTCCAGCATTGGACGTCTACTGACTGATGATGATTATGGAATCGAATCTGAAATCTATACGGCCCGTAAAAATAAGGGAGACCCTGTCGTGGTTGATACAAGGGGTCTGAATTTTCGCCGGATGGATCTATTTTTTAAAGATTGGGACATATCGATCAGTGGACCATACTTCCACAGCAAAGAAGTAACCAAAGCATACTGATACCAAACTGATTGCATGCGACTCCATTACAGATAACTGAAACCAAGTTTTAACATTTAGGTACAATTATTGAAAGCGGTTGTTAATCGAGATTATCAACCATTTTACGATTCATTAGCATACAATCCGGGCACATAAGGCTATTTTTTGTATAATCGTCTTGAAAGTTTGATTTGTACTATTCTAAACTATTATAAACTGAAACATTTAAAAAATACATGCATTTTATTTCTTTTATTTTATCAGTTATACCAATAAAAGGCAAATTATTTTTATATACAACATTCGCTGTTAATTTATTCTTCAAATCAACATAATAAAAAGAATAATAGTTTATCGTAATAAGATACGTTTTTAACTTTCAGTGATATCCTTAACTTTTTTTCAGTAGACTCTTTTTATTGAATTTCTCGTAATTGTCATTTTTACACATAGGAGATTTTAAAGTAGCGACGACGATACACTAATCGTGTTCTTATATTTTTTATATATGATTATATCAATAATATGCGCGCGATAATCGTTATGTTACATAAAATAGATACCTAGGTTGAATTTTTTTTTTTTTATTTTTTTATTTTTAGACTAAACCCGCGTTTGACCTCAATCTCACCTGATGGTAAGTGACGATGAGGTCGAAGATGAAAGCACACGGGTTTAGGAAGGAACTGGCTCTTTATACAATATTGCCGGAACACATTACCGCCGGAGCGGTAACATTTGGCGGCAGACTTTATATAAAGGGTGGTCGCTAGCCAGGCGGACCCAGAAGGGATCCTACCACCAAGAATACAGCATATTTTATGAACTGGATCAAAAACTCTCACCATTATTTGACTATTACCCAGTAATAGGTATGACACCATATTATTGATAAAGCTAGGAATGAAAATTCGATCCTAATATAACATCTTTACAAAACTCTATACATGTTTAACTGGGAAGTCGTCGTGGCGCCGTGGTTATTGTGTGTATCATACGATATCACATGTTAAGCAACGTTCGGCGCGGTCGGTACTTGGATGGGTGACCGCCAAACATTCATTTGTCACGACGACCGTGCTTCGGAGGGCACGTTAAGCAGTCGGTCCCGGGTGCTGTATACTTGTATACAGTGGTCGTTAGGGTTTGTCAGAAGCCATTTCGGTGCCCTGAAAATTCTGGAATCCACCACCCAGCGCTGGGCCAGCTTGGTGAATTATGGCCTATACCTTCTCGTCACTCAGGGGAGAGACTCATGCCCCGCAGTGGGCTCATTACAAAGAGTTGTGATGATGATGATGATACAAAACTGCCATGTCGCGGGGCCACGCGCGTACGACTCTGACGTAGGTACGGAACGCGACACGGGCTCGTGGGTCGTGCGTGGCTAGCTCCCGCGTGCACTACATGCGTGTGCATCGTTTTTCGAATTTAATTGAAGTTAAGCCAAATGATGAGGGTGCATACCCATCCACCTCAATTACCTCTAATTCCTAGTTTACCTGGCAGAAATCGCTCTTGAGCGATAAGGTCGCCTTTGGACAAATGCATTTTATTGTCATCATTTCATGTAATTTTTCCTCTGTAACCATGTTGGTGTACAATAAAGAGTTTATTATTAAGAGTTTAAGTATTCCATTGACAGACTGTATGTAATGAAATTTTACTAGCGAAACTGCGTCACGCGTGCCACGCGCGTGCACACACGTGGCGCAGCGTTGTTGGCTCTTAGGCGCCTTTTTAAGATACCTACCCTTATCCAGGGGCGGTAAAGCTATTTTAAGCTGAGCCTACACGATAAAACAAAGTCTACAAGTCTTCAGCAGTTACTTATTTCAGGAACAGGTATTTTTCTAAACAAACAGAAGATACCTAAACCTTTTTGGTGCCTCGTTTGCTCGCCGGTTTTTATTCCTAGCTAGTTTATTGAAGAAAATAACTTTTTCTAAACTGGTTCAGATTTGATGATTTAAACAAAAGACACTGATTTGATAATTGAACTCTACCTATCTAACATAAGGAAATTTCTTATACGTATTTTCCTTGGCTACGTTTGGGATCGAACTTGCGACCTCACGAATTGCGTAGTAGCGTAGTACGTAATTACGGAAGTCGACAACTTACTTGTACACTTAAATTACTTAGATCTTCATATTACGAAAGCTAGAACAGGCGGTAATTTGGGTAATCACCTAAATTACTCCAGCGACAATCTCCAGACATCCCCGTGGGACCTGCAGGCTATAATCAAAGTATTGACATCGTGTCCAAGGTATATATTAGATTAACAATTTATAGCGTACCTGTTTATTTCTGTAGATTTAATACTAAATCATTTTTATTCTCAATTATTTTTCCGTCCCAGAAAAGCTATTGGAGAGATTGAAATTCCTAAGATAAATTGTTTGTTCCTTTTTTTATAGACATCGCGAAAAACAAGAATTAATTCACTACAAATGTAGTTAAAACTAGTTTTATTTTTATGTATTCTAAAATTTTACGACGGAAATATAGAGCTACATTTATAGGTATTACTTTCCGTTTCAAGAAAGTTCATACTAAATCCCTTCACATCAATAACATTGGACTACACGTCATTTGGACAATAATAGAAAGTCCTTCAGATTAAAAATAGCAAATGAACTATTAACACGAACGAAAACAAAGTCGTAAAAATTGCTATTCATAATTAAAAGGCGCTGAAAAGTGTTCATTAGTCAATATGACAAGGCGAACGTTCAGGAAATTACTATGTAGGGCATAAATTGGCGTTTAGTTAATGTGATGATGGAGGATATGATATTAGGTCAGTTATACTGTTATAGTGATGTTATGTTGTAGTCTTGTGATGGGCAAAGTAATTGGGAAAAAGCCAACTTTGGGCGGATAAAGAAGACTTTATATTCTCCTCTTAGCGACACCATCACATATAGTCCATTACTTTTTGCAAACAAGTACTTTTGCTATTGATAAAGTGAGATTGGTCATTTTCAGGGGTGGAATATTTGTTCATGTCTCATGACGACTTCCGTGCTTCGGAGGGCACGTTAAGCAGTCGGTCCCGGGTGCTGTATACTTGTAGACAGTAGTCGTTAGGGCTTGTCAGAAGCCACTTTGGCGCCCTGAAAATTCTGACATCCACCACCCAGCACTGGGCCAGCTTGGTGGATTATGGCCTATACCTCCTCGTCACCCAGGGGAGAGATTCATAACCTTGCAGTGGGCTCATTACAAAGAGTTGTGATGATGATGATGATGATGAATATTTGTTCTTGTTTTAAAATTGTTAAGGCTCGTTCATATTGAAAATACTTCTAAAATGTTGTGTTGTGTGAAAATCAGTTTTACTGTTTGAAAAACAAAATTTACTGTTTGTTTTACCTATAATACTATTACGAGAAGGTAGGTATATACAGGGTGACTGGTAATGGTAAGTATTTATGACCCAGCATTGAAGCAGATTTAGATGGGATCATTTGCTAATATTTAAAGTCAATTATTTATGGATAAAGTCGCACAGTTCTGCGGAAGGCATAAAATTAATCTCTTTTGCCCTGATCCCGACCGATATTGTCATATTATCGGGTCATTCCGCCTAAAAGGCATGTTGCTGTGCAAATGCCCAGTAACAATAAGTAATAAGACACGTTGAAAGGCTGGGATTCGGCGGTGATTCGCATCCAGCACGTATGCAAAAAAGCGGTTTTTCTTGAAACTGCCCGAATTGTTCGCCGGTTCCTGTCTTTCGGCTGGTCAGGTCTTCGGATCTTTTCCGCCGAAAGGCGTGTAGCTGTAAGAATACGTAATAATAATGAATACACTTTATCGCCATTAAAGCAAATACAAAAAAAAATAAAAATTAAAAAATCTGGGACAATTTGGGCGGCCTTATCGCTTCAAGCGATTTCTACCAGGCAACAAAAGTTTACCTTTACCTAAGTTTACCTTAAGACTGAAATTACCTTTTTTAAGAGTTACCTATACAAGTATGTATTAAAGTAACATTGGATGTCGGATGTGCCAGAAATAAGTTGCCCTTGAAAAATAACATAAAAAATTATCATCACATTCAAAAAAATAATCTTCTAATAAGCTTCAATAGTTTTTATTTTTAATTACAAAAATTACAGTACTTAAAAGTATTGATAAACAGCTTTAAATTGATAATAGTAATCTCACCATAATCTCATTTTTACATATTTTAAAAGCTTGTTTCATCCATGATTGATCACTTTTTCCGACTTTTCATAACTGATTGTTCCGCCTATTAAAACGGTAGTCATGATAAGATTATAATACTATTAGTTCTGCGAATTTGATTTTGTTAAAAAAGTTGATTTACTAAAGTACTGATCACTTAAATTTTTAGTTTATGAATGTTTATTTTTATTTCTATCTGCAATGGGTTCCTTCCCACGTGGGGGTCTTTGGCAATGAGGTCGCCGATGAGTGTGCCAGAGTAGCTCAATCCGATGGTATTCCTCTTCATGTGACCCTTCAGTCTTCAGATTACATCCCAATCGTGAAGAAGCGATGCCACGACCAGTGGAAAGAGTATTTTGATGACATCTCCACTGAAAAAGGTATTTGGTACAAAACCCTTTCTGCTGAGCCTCCACAAGTTCCTTGGTTCGGTAATAGCAAATGACACGAAAAGAACTAGTTAATTGTTTTAGACTACGTTCGGGTCATGTTCCATTGAACAATTTTGGTTACCTAATGCGCAAAACTGAAAGTCCCAATTGTGCTTTTTGTCATACAAAAGAGGATCTTTTCCATGTTTTAATAGAATGCAAAAATAATGAGTCATTACGAAATAAATTGTTAGTAGATACACAATGTCATAAACAAGATATTATGTTTATGTTTCACTGTATATTTAGTTCCAAATTCACGAATGAGAATAGCCAACGCGTTATTTATTTTTATATACAATCTCTAGAGTTAAGGAAACAAATGATGTCTACCTAATTTTGTTCTATTGTCAATTTTTTTTAAAAGTCTTAACCTTATAGGTATGTGTATAGCTTTCTAAATAAAGATTAAAAAAAAAAATGTTTATTTTTAAAATGCTTGTTTTATACACAACTGTCAGGTTTTTACTAGGACCTAGTGTTTAATTCTTTTAGTTATGAAAATTGTTATAAATATAGGTATATTATTCAAAATCATTTATTTCAGACCATGAAAATCCATTAAGTATTTTATTAGTAACAATTTTACTTATACCTATGTTTTTAAGCTGTAAGTAACTTTTAACAATTTAAAACAACAACCAACATTCGATAATAAGTTAAAAATAAGGCGACCACTTTGGCGATGAGGTAACACTGTCTGCCTCAGACGTCAGTGGTCGCAGGTTCGATTCCCGCACGGAACAGGAAAAAAAACCGGGTCTGGGCGTTTATCCATATATGTATTTATATTCTAGTTTCCCCACTAGTTTGCTCTATGGCATCCCATATCACAAGCTCTGCTTAGTTTGGGTCCATGTAGTTGGTGTGAATGTCTGGGGATTTTATTTTTCAAATAAAATTGAAGGATAAAAGAAGTAAAATAAATCTCAAAATTATTATACCATTTGCTTTTGACTGTAAAACTGGAAACTTAAGTTCGTTTAAACATTTAGAATAATTTTATTGTTGACTTATTGTTTCAAAAACAATATTGTTGGTTGACTGTAAACATCATCATTTTTATTCAGTCTGGAGACGCCCACAGCTGGACAAAGGCCTATCCCAAGGTTCGCCACGGGGCGATCGATCCTGCGCTGAAATTTAGGACTAAACTTCAGGACGAAAGAAGAATAAGGTGTCTTAATTCATCACCAAATCTCTTTTATTCATTGGCATTTAAAGGTTACCTTTTATAGCAGGCTTCATTATCTATACATATAATAAAATGGTAGGAAAGTCAAAACTGTACATTGAATATTTTTTTAAAAGAATACTTGGGGTATTATCTACAATCGAAACAGAAACAAAAAATATAGTTTTTAGAATTTTTGTCTGTTTGTCTGTTTGTCTTTCCGGGATAAACTCAAAAAGTACTGCATGGATTTACTTCAAATTTGGCATGAAGATAGTTAAGAAGTCGGGTCAACATATAGGCTACATATTATCACGCTAGCAGTGTTATAATCGTAGGTGCGTTTGGTGCTGCATAGCGTTCACGCAGACGACGTCGCGGGCAGCAGCTAGTATATACAATATACCGCCAATATAAAGTGCCAGTTTCTTACTGAGCTCGTGTATTTTCTTTGTCGTTCTCATCTTAACTCAACATTGGTTGATTTAATTATGTTAAACGCAAGTTAAGTACCTAATAAAAAGTCGGCCCAAAAACGTTTTCAATTTTAAAACAGTCAGTAAAGACGTTTTTCGCTTTTATTGACGTTTTCAATGTCAATTTATTAGGCTCTTTGTGTCTGTCATTGTTCACGATTGTTTTTCAATGGCTTCGGATTTCGGATGGATTTTGGATTAGCTCATCACAATTTTAGGTTGAGATCTAGACTAAAAGGTCTTAGTCACCCATCTATACGCCTGGAGTCTCCCATCGCTGGACACAGGCCTCCTCTACACCGCTCGGTCTTGCGCCGCCCACATCCAGCGCATATAATAATTTACAAAGGATACCTAATTTTTTTCATAAACGATGCAGCATATAAGGTACATGATGTGTACATAATTTGTGACTAAGAATGTGAGATAAAACAAGGACACTTATGAGGAAAAACCTTAGATAACTTACATAAAGTAGTATGACAATTACTTGAGGAAATAGCTTGCCTATAGTACTCACATACTAATTGGTGATGAATCATATTCTGAACACAAACCGTGAAGTTTTGTTCGCGTTGGACGGCAAAGAATAGTATGATCTCTATGACCTCTGTATAAGTGTGTCGTAGAAGGACACTAATCCGAGTGACCTCCGCTGGGGTTGAACCTAGGGTTACCAACCCTATTATAAACAGTAAGTATTATAATGTTTTTCACTACTTTATAATTTTTACTGTTGAACAAAAATAAAGTATACAAAATACTGTTTTCAACATAAAATGCTAAACGCTTTATAAGCTACACTTTAATTAATAAGTTCTGTTTATTTTTCCAAAATACTGTGTGATATTCTTTTCAGATCCACCTATACTTTATGTCTAGAAAAAAAAGTTGGAAACCCTAGTTAGACGCCTTCAGGGTACGCTTGAGTACATCGATGATTTACATTTGTTGCTCTTTGCAACTTTGCAACTTTTTTCTAATAACGTCGTAATTTTTGAAAAAAAAAACAACTCACAAAATATATATTTTTAATGATCCTGTTAGCACAAGGTAACTCTTTTTGAAATTTCATTTCTAACGAGTAAAAAATAAAGAAGTTATCAAGTCGATTTTACTTCTACTGTAACCGTGTGCTGTTTAAAGCACTAGGTATGTTTGATAATTCATTATTTTCATTAAAGTTACTTTAAAGATAAACCACACACTTCAAATTCAATTACTTACACATTGCTTTAAAATTTTACGCTAGTCGAATGACAAAAGTTCATTCATTTTCTATCATTCTCATTCAGTTCTTACACTACGAAGTTTTTAACTGGTATCATTATTTTTCGTTTTTACATTTCGAAGTTTACTGCATTGAATTATTTGCCAGGGTGTAGACAGTGTAACTGGGACCGGGAGTTACCGTTTTAATTCTCAGGGCGGCCATTGCATTACTAGTTTATTTTTTGTGGCCTAACCCGCTTTTGATCTCAATATCAACTGACAATAAGTGAAGGTGAGATCGAAAGTCACAGGACACGGTTAGAGAAAGTTCTCTTGGAACTACAGGTATTCGTTAGATCTGTAATTTAATTTCAACGTACAATTTTCCAGTTTTGGCACTCAAAACTTGCCTTAAATATGAAAAATATTTGTACTTTTAAATAAAATACCGACAAATAATGTAATTCGCCTAACATATCGTAGAAGAGACCTGATTACATTTGGATAAGTTATTCTTCCAGTCGTTGACGTACTATTCTAGTTTTATGATTATAACGGACTAAAAATAGAATAAAAAGACCACTACCACTAAAAATATACAGTAAAACCATTCCTACTTCACAGATTCTTAATAGTTCGTAATAATAATCTTCCAACTGAGGAAATATTTATAGCTTTGTTTTGTTTTCGACGAAAGGGAATGCTTCTACGAAAACGATTTTCATTTATTATCTTTGTATCTAAAGTTTCTCCGAATTGCTTATGGACTTTTGAAAAATGATAGGACTCATGATGTTTTAGTTTAAATAAAGCGAAAAGATTTGATATGTTTTAATAGACAAGATTTCGAGTGTCCTTCAAGCTGGAATCCTCACTTTTGAAATCTCAATGGAAAGGAATTTTAACTATGCCAAAAAATTGTGATGAAATAGTCATAAATAGTGACGCATATAAAAAAAATTGTCGTATTATAGTTTCGGCGAGTGAACGAGAGGTGAGGATTACAGCCTGAACGTCAAGCATTGAATTAGGGTACCTTTATATCTCCAGAGCCGACTATTTATGAGATTTGGCATCACTATTTCACGACTAGTTTTTGGAACTTAAACCAAGTAGATAGACCTTACCGTTTACGTGCACGAGAGATCTATGCCTATATACGAATATTTTTTTTTATATAGGTACGTCACTATTTATGAATCTATTTTTGGCATAGTCAAAATTCCTTTCCATTGAGATTTCAAAAATGAGGATTACAGCTTGAAGGACACGATTTCTAGGTAGTGAATTATCTCAAATACTCTAGGATTTATTGACTTGTATTCAATTTTTCATTTCATCATTTTTTCAATTTTTTCCTTATATGTAAAATATAGTCTATTGTAATATCAGCAAATAAATATAACAAAATACCCCAAATTGATACACAAAAGTAAGCTTTGTATATCAGATTGTTATATGGAGACCACACAATGGAACAAAGGGTTATCCTAGAGTAACCCAGACCCATGGCAGTTAAGAAAAGTTCGCTTCCTAAGCCGCGTTGCGAGCATAGAACTTTATCGACTCGTATGTTTACGAATATTCGTATAGTATGAAGTCGGTTGTAAGTTTTTAGTAACGATGTAATTTTTGATTTTACAGTTATTTAAGAGCGGCGAACATTACGGCAATGGATAGATTTAAATTATTGCTTACAAACCGTCTCCATACTATACGATAAAGTTCTGTGCTCGCACCGCTGGGCAGGCTGGGTCTCGAACCTAGAGTGCGGCCGTTGCGAGAATGCGTTCCTGACAGCTCTTTATGTCCACCGAATAAAGTTTATTTCCGATTCGAAGGGGAAAAAGCTATGATTTTGACAGCTGTCAGGAACGCAAACTCCCGTCGCGCCGGTCGCACTATAGGGCCTCTTACGCCGCAGTCGAACACTGAACCAATGCACCACGGAATAGTTCTAAGGAAACGTTCAAGCACAGGCGGCGCGTCGCGCGGAGCTTCACGCGTTTTGGTTGCATCGCCGGCTTTACTCTAAACAGTGCAGCCGGTGGGAGTTTACGATCCTGACAGCTGTCAAAATCATAGCTTTTTGACCCCTTCGAATCGGAAATAAACTTCATTCAGTGGAGCTGTCAGGAACGCATTCCCGCAACGGCCGCACTCTAGTGAATAGTTCCGCTGATAGATCCGATAGAAGCGTCGTCGCTTGCCATTCTCTTTCGAAAGTCAAAAGCTAGTTAAAACTTGTATCGTGATTGTGAACCATTAAAGTAACAGGTTCGTCCGTTAAATCTAAGTTCATTAATATTGGGTACCAAAATAATGTTAAATATCTCAAAACAGTTCCCAATTAAAAGATTATAAAAGCAAGACACAGATTAATCAAAGTTAGTGGTCAAATGTAAATATCGTAAAAGGTGACTTATCCGAGTGACACCTACTTGGTGGTAGTACCCGTTAACGTTCATCTTACTTCTTACTATTATTGTAAATGTGAAAGTTTGGATGTAAGTATAGATGTATGGACGTTTGTTCCTCAATGACGGGAGAACGGCTTAATATTTTTTTTTATATTATAAAGATAGGACGTTTGTCTTCTATGCCACCTGATGGAAAGTGCGCATGAAGACTATGGTGTTACACGTCCATCCACGAGAATGGACTTGGATGAAATTTGGCATAGTGATAGAGTACAGTTTTAAATAGCACATAGGCTTTTTATCCCGATATTCAAGCGGGGTTCGAAATTGCGCGGGTAAAACCGCGCGAAACAACTAGTATAAGACATGTCGCCAAACATCACTGCTTTTTTTGAAGTGCCAGTTCTTTAGCTGAATTTCGATGTCATCTCCCTTCATCATCAGGTGAGATGAAGGGTTTTCAATTAAGACGCGGGTGTAATCACCGAGTCTAAAAAACAGACGTCTAAAGTTTACAGTCGTCTTTGACTCGAATAATTCGAGTATACCGTTAGAGCTAGGGCTGCCAACTTTTTTTTTCTAGATATACAGTATATTTGAGTTTGAAAAAAAAATCAAACAGTATTTTGGAAAAATAAACAGTATTAAATTTAAATAAAAACACTTTTTAACCGGATTTATCGCGTATATTTACATTTTAAATTTAGACTCGAAGTTTCGGTGTCTTTGCAGACCCCGTGGTCACGAGCAACTGAGGTGTCAAGCGTCGGATTGATAGATTGAAAAAGTTATACATCATCATCTCCATCTGTTTCTCAGTCTTCGAGCGTAGCGTTCTGGATTGACACAAAACGATCTGACAGTATCTTGAGTTTCAGTATTCAATTCATTTAATGTTTTACACATTTATTTTTTGAGCTTCATTATTATTTTTAGCGCAAATTATTAATTAAAGTCTAGCATATAAAGTGTTTAGCTTTTTATGCTGAAATCAGTATTTTGTATACTTTATTTTTGTTCAACAGTAGAATGTAGGGGAAAACAGTATTGACAACCCTAGTTAGAGCAGTAACAAAATCATCAATGCATCACTGTCAGTACATTTTCGAGTAGCCCTGTGAACCATAACATTCATTTGCATTGTGACCTATATAAACTCGAAACCGACTCTCGTCGACCCCAACCAGTGGTTTTCATATTACTCGGTTCACGAGAGCATAACGCTGCTCCACAAACAATTAGTATCCAAATGGTAACTTGCTTCTATTAGTGAAGAACGAAAGAGGTCAGTTTAATTTGTCATATACGTACATGGGTGAGAGAAAACAAAACTGGTAAATTTAATATACGTACCAGGCTAAGTGCTGTCGGTTAATAATGACTTACCTGGCTATATATCTTCCTCTTCTAATGCTATTTATTAACTTACTGGCAGTATTTATGAACCAAATTCCAAATGGAAGAGGTTCTTAATTTAGTCAACCAGAACAAAATCTATGAGAACAGAAATATATACGTAAGGTCAATATTTAACTTTATTAAACTTTTTGCCAATATCTTATATACAAAGCAAGATTAGTTCAAGTTCAGTATAGCCGTTGTATACATACATAACAGTGCTTATGCAATAGGCGACGTAGCATCACAGCAGGGATAGATGGCGCCGGATGAATATTTACATGTCAAAACATATTATTATTAAAATATTTATAAGTCCACAAGCTTTTGCCAGTGACTTTATTCGCGTTAAAGTGTAAATTAGTACCTACATATGGGATCTCACATTTCAAAGAGCAATTTTACGTTTCATTTGTTTACTGAGCGATTGAAAATACTTACTTACTGCACCGTCTATTCTGAATGCTTGAAATAAAATTCTTGAAACAAATATATCTCGTAATAAACAGTATTTTAAAAAAATAAAAAGCCTGTTTGCTATTCAAAAACATTTCTGTGCTTTTCATTAAGATCCGTTGACCCATTGTGGAACAAACATCCATAGATTTATCAAAACTTTTAAATTTATAATATTAGTTAGATACTAAGACGATTTGCTTTATTCTAACATTCGAATTACAATATAAACAGAAAATGAACTTTTCTAAGTAAGCACTAACAACCCTTATGCTCAATTAAGTTAGTAACATATTCCAAAATATAAGCTACAAAGTTTCATATTAAACCACTTCAACATAAGACATGTTTTTGCTAGTAATTTAACTTTGTAAGGTTAATACATTGTTAGGATATTTCAAAAGCTGTGTTCCATTTTCAAAGTTCCAAGAAACTTTCGAAGTTGTCTGTCTCTATTGAATTACTTTCCAGAGAGCTGTATTTTAAATTTACACAATGTTTCAAAAATTGAATGTGGTGATGTTAAGTTTTTATTGTGAAGGACTCTTTCATGTCACTTATTAAGTATATGTCATTGTACGAGGGTCATTTGAAAAGTTCCTAGCCTAACGTACTTAATGAAACCACATGATTTTGATTATATTTTTATTTTTCAACATACTCTCCCCCGAGCTCAATACACTTTTTCCATCGACCCGGTAAGGTTTCGATACCCATTTTAAAAAAATCTTCGTCTAACTCCTCAAAATAAGCGTCTACGGCGGCTATGACCTCTTCATTTGTAAAAAAATGTTTACCACCTAAAAATTTTTTCAGCTTTGGGAACAGGTAGAAGTCTGACGGTGCTAAATCCGGTGAATATGGGGGATGAGGTAACAATTCAAAGCCACACCGATGGATTTCTGCCATGGATTGCACAGAAGTGTGAACGCGTGCATTGTCCTGATGAAACAAGACCTTCTTCCTCAATAAACCTGGACGTTTTTCTTTGATTTTTTCTCTCAAAAGCCGCAGCAGGTTGCAGTAGTAATCAGAATTTATTGTTTCACCCTTTTTTAAATAATCCACCAGAATTATACCCTTTGCATCCCAAAAAACTGATGCCATGACTTTGCCAGCCGATAAAACCACTTTTGCCTTCTTTGGGGTGGGTGATCCTGCCCTTTTCCATTGTTTCGACTGTTCTTTTGTCTCAGGTGTATTGTGGTGAACCCAGGTTTCATCCATGGTTATAAATCTTTCAATAAATTCCTGTGGATCAGCTTCATATAACTCTAAACAGTCGCGGGAAGTTGTGAGTCGGTTGCGTTTTTGTTCCACTGAAAGCAGCCGCGGTACCCACCGCGCAGACACCTTAGAGAATCCAAGTTCAGAAGTAATTATATGATGTGTTCGCTCAGAAGAGATGCCTACAGTCTTAGCTATTTCCTCGACTGTCAATCTTCGGTCAGATAAAATTAAATCACAGATTTTTTCTTTGTTTTCATCAGTGGAAGCCGTCGAGGGCCGGCCACTACGGGGCTCATCTTGAATGGACTCACGACCACGTTTAAACTCTGCCACCCAATTTTTAACAGTCGCATACGAAGGAGCGGACTCACCTAAAGTGGCAGACATGTCTTCATGTATAGCTTTTGGAGTTAAACCTTTCAAATACAAGTATTTTATCACTGCACGATGTTCAATTTTATCCATTTTCAAAAATTGCTCTGACTTGACTTACGGTATCACGTGTAAACGAACAATTAATTATTGCAAATAAACTAAACTGTGCATACTTGTTGCTAAATAATGTAGCTATAAAATGAGGGTAGTTATAAAATATACCGACGAGTCTAACAATGTTAGGCTAAGAACTTTTCAAATGACCCTCGTATCTTGGCATTATGCGGAGTGGTGCTTTGATAGTCAGTTTTAATTATTAACTTAGTTTGAAACCTGAAGGTGTAATATTGCTGCACGAATGAATATGTATAAATATAATAGTAGACTCCAGAAGATCACCAACTCGTTCATGGGTCAATGTGTATGCTTTATTTTATAATAAAATTCCAAAATATTTAAGATTAACCCTTCGATAGATTTAAGGATAAGTGTTATGTGAAAAGGTTTACTATAATATATTCGTCGGATGCAAAAAGATGGGATTCCCTGGCTGTAAATTGTTATTGTGTATTTTTTTTTTCTTATTTTTAAAAGATGAATGGTGTTGAGTTTCTTGCCACTTCTTCTCAACAGATCGACTTTCCGAAGTGGTGGTAGATTCAGTTCAATTTGTGAATTGTTTGACTTATTTAAAATGTATTTAAATACTTACGAAATAAAGAATATTTGAGTTTGAGTTTTGAGTTTGAACACCTTAAATACAGCTTTGGCTTAAAAAAAACAGGCGGCCTCTCAGAACTACCCGATATTTGAAACATTAAAGCATCGAAAGTTTTCATGATACTATTAAACGGATAGAACGTGATTGTCTTCGCGTAAGAAGAAAAATTGTTGTTGAAATTTATGTGGAGAAGGTGATGCGCTAATTTAAATTAACCCTGTATAATCTACAAACAAATATCACCTGAAATATTTTATGAAGATCCAGTTCTTTCCTAAATTCATGTGCGATCAGGTGAGATTGAGGTCAAACATTGGTTTAGGCACTGATAAAAAAGAAGAGCTTTATTTTCATCATCACAACTCAGTGTTATAAGCCCACTCGCTATGAGTCTCTCCTCTTGGTGATGAGGTTTAAGCCGTAATCCACCAAGCTGGCCCAGTGCTGGTTGGTGGATGTCAGTATTTTCAGGGCCCCGAAATGGCTTCTGACAAACCCTAAAGACTTCTGTATTCAAGTATACAGCACCCGGAACCGACTGCTTAACGTGTCCTCAAAGTACTGCATTTTAGATATATGCAATGATTTAATGAGTTAAGTTACTATCTATTATTAAGGATTCTTTCTCGTCGTGACTCCGCAACTCTTTATTATCTCTTCAATATAATGCTGAAAACATCCCTTTATACATATTACCATCATCATCAACAGACTATAGACGTCCACTGCTGGACATAGCCCCCCCCACCCTCCAAGGTTCTCCACCACGTCGCTCGACCCCGCGCTGCCCTCATCCATCGTTTACCAGCGACCTTGAACAGATCATCGGTCCACCTTTTATAAATGGGGTTTATTTTAAATACTAGCTGCTTCCCGCGGTTTTACCGACGCCATTTGAAATCCCGCGGGACTATCGAGATAGAAAGAAGCCTATTTGCTATTCCAGACTGCATATTATTACTATGCGAAATTTCATCCAAATCCATTAAGCCGTTTTGCTGTGATAAAGGAACAAACATCCAGGCATGCATACATCCATCCATCCAAACTTTCACATTTATAATATACAAAATTTTAGTTTGCTTTTATTCGATAGATGTCGCTGTACGTCGATTAAATCGCGCAAGAAGAGTTATAAATGACATAGCTATATTTACTTTGTAGACTACCTTTAGTAGTCCTCACATTCACAATTATAATATTAGTAAGATTATGTTTAAAAAATATATCTATTTATTTTTCTTTTGTTATGAGATTGTTTGAGTCATTAAACAGGCTTTATCACTCTTGGGCGATATCATCTAGGCAACCATAATGTTTAACTTACACTACAATCCTATAAACCAAATGTAGTATTCATTCTTGTGTTCTGGATAAAAGGATGGGATTTCGTATATTTACAGGTAAAAAGTTGCATTCAAAGAAATAGAGTTCTTAAGGGATACTGTAGGAATAATAGTTAAGGTATAATTATGTTTATGTTTATCTATTATTCTATGCTAGACTGGGAGCGAAAGAAAATCATAGAATGTACCAGCAGCTTCTCTTCCCGGGCATTGGCGATGGGTCGTCGAAGCATTTACCGTGAACGTGAACTGAACCGTTCATCTTCGTTCATCGACTAGTCGAATGACCAGTTCAAATCGTGAACTGGTTCACAACTAAGTCCGTGTAGACTGTAAACGCTAGACAGTCTAGTTTGTTTGGACCAGTTTACGTTTGCGAGACGGAACCATGTTTTTTAAACGTATATATTTGACACTAGATTTCCGCGAAATTCTCTTGTGCAGAAATCAGAATGCATGTTTTTCTTTTAGAAATTCAAGTTTTTGTTATTACAATACAACTTTCTTTCTATAACTTAATTTTTTGAACTTTTTTAAAAACATGGTAACTCTAAATTAAAAAGCAATTTATAAAAATTGGTAATGAAATATGATTTTATTGATTATTTAAGACATATATATTAGATAATACATATAGCTATTTACTGCCGTTAATTCAGTAAATAAGACGTGATAAAATGACACGCGAAATAAAATAAAATTTAAAATACCTATCTATTGCAAAGAGCGCGTCACCGTGCAGTGACCAGCCTATACCACTGAACTACTCGCACGCATCCGAATGTCAAACCATTGCCTTTAATTATAGAGTTGAAATTTGTTTGTATGAACTACAAACAAATGAACGAACGTACATTCAGTTTATGGTTCATACAAACTAATTTCTACTCTATGAACAAGAGTTATGGTTGACATTTGGATGCGATCAGTTCAGTGATTTAAACTGGTCCATCTAAAGTACGTGAACAGTCGAACCGTCTACGCAACGTCGACTGGTTGAATGAACCGGTCCGTTCATTCAACACCCATCGCTACGGGCATACTGTTAAAGTCAGTAAAGGGACAGAGGTTTTATTGACGTTTTTGTCGGCGATAGGCTGACCCCGCAATAGTCTCTCTCCATCATTAAAATACCTCCAAAATCAAACGTGACATCAGATGGTTTTATAACCACTGGTGTTCTGCCTACCCCATACCTAAGGGTTACAGGCGTGAAGCTATGTATGTATGATGTTTATTTATTATTAATCATTTAAGAATACAATTGAACATTCACCGGACGATATTTTTTAAACTAAGCGAATTGCAATGATTCCAAAGTTTTTATTTAATTTTATGTTATTTGACTCGAAAGCAAAAGATTTTTAAATGTTGCCCTTTTTACCTTTTCTTGATAAGATAACTAACAAAATTAACCCTTACGATTTATAATCATGGCTTTCCGTTTGTAGGGACGTTTGCGTGGCCAAAAAAGGTTGTACTTTACCATCACGCTATCCGTATGCAAATTTTACCTTAAATCCTTTAGTAATTTAGTCATGAAGACGCAATAAAACACATTTTATGTTAACATAGGATAAGTTTATCCTTTGTTGTTTATTTTATAAGGTCGGGGAAAAAGTTTCTTCGTAAATTATAAATCAAGGTTATTAAACTTATAGCTATACAGGATGTTATGGCAAGTATTTTACAGATAGAGCAAGTCCAGACAAATGATTTTTTTTTTGTACGGGATTGTACCATGGTCCGCTTTAAAACTAAAGCTAACCTTTTTTTTGACTGGAGGAAAACGTGCAATCACGTCCCCGACCGCCCAATGTCCGGCCTTCTGCCGCTTTAAGGCCGGACCCACCCACTAAAAACCTCCAGGTATACCTCATCCACCATAAGTGGAGCTCACAGTACCGCCATTGGCATTACCCGTCAGCCCCGGCAGGTTGCGCTCAGCCTCAGCCGAGCGCCCTCCGACGACGGAAATGTTCCAGTACACAAGACCATTTCTCCACCATAGCCCTAGTAGCCGCATCAGGTCCCCTCACCTGCTAGGGCTGGCTATCGGGAGGTGAGAAGGTGAGCGTATCTCCTAGCGGTGTGCGTGTGGCGGGAACACTACTGTGTGTGTTTTGACTGCGGCAGCGTGTCGGGAAAAGTGTAGTAAGGTCTCTTTATTTATTCATAGGGATTTCTGGTGAAATAAGTTTAAAAATAAAATGTTTAAAAATTAAAACCCAACTACTAAAAACACTCTCTAAAAAGTACGAAACAAAACAATAGTCTACGCTGAAATATTTATGTATTTACGTCATATTGATAGATGTTTAAGGACGCGTTTCCGCAAATTTTCAAAATAGGGTATTTTCTGGTACATCTTGTGATGAAATGGCGCAGAGTTTAGTATAATTACAAATACTAATAGATAGATAAGACTTTCATCTCCATTTATTATATAAAAATAATATAAATAAATTTGTTTTTGTGATTAAAAACTAATTTTGCGATGCCTCGTCGCACGAAAATGACGATTTTAAGCCAATTTACGGTACCACATTTGGTATGAAAACACAAGTATTTATGAATAAAAAAAATACTATTCGGTGGTTGACATGTTAATTTTTGATAATACATATTTTTATCTTTGAAATTAATACTAAAAACCCTTTAAAAAAAAATAAAACCAAACACGTAATTTTCTGCATATTTGTATAAATGCGTAAATCTTAACACACTGTGGTAAGGGTTATTATACTTTAGCAAATAATGTCAATATCATTCCAAACAAAAACTAGATATCTTCAGTCTGCGCTCAGCCGCTGTCGAGAGTGGACCTGTATCGCTTTTGAGTTATTTTTTGTGCTAAGAAACATCGCTGTACATACACAATTTATTACATCAAACAAGTCTCGATACTTGGCGCTCTCTGAACTGAGTTGAAAAGGTAATAATATAATTTTACTGAAAAAAAAAATTACAAAACCTTTTATGATTAGGATTGAATTTGGAAACTTGGAATCATTATGTTTGTTAGGACTAAACCTTATCTCCAGTTCTGGTAGTGGGGTCTGAAGGTATACCTCGAGGTGCTACTGGTACTCCTAGACGGGTAAAGCTAGGTATATCGAGTTTGGGTTCATTTTGATTCGAAGGACGAGACCTTACCACTAGTTTTGGTAGTAGGAGCTGAAGGTATACCTCAAGGTGCTACTGGTACTCGTAGACCGATAGAGCCAGGCATGTCGAGTTTGGGTTCATTTTGATTCGCAGGACGAGACCTTCCCACCAGTTCTGGTAGTGGGAGCTGAAGGTATACCTCGAGGTGCTACTGGTACTCCTAGACGGGTAAAGCTAGGTATATCGAGTTAAGGTTCATTTTGATTCGTAGGACGAGACCTTACCACCAGTTTTGGTAGTAGGGGCTGAAGGTATACCTCAAGGTGCTACTGGTACTCGTAGACCGATAGAGCTAGGCATGTCGAGTTTGGGTTCATTTTGATTCGCAGGACGAGATCTTACCACTAGTTCTGTTAGTGGGAGCTGAAGGTATACCTCGAGGTGCTACTGGTACTCCTAGACGGGTAAAGCTAGGTATATCGAGTTTGGGTTCATTTTGATTCGTAGGACGAGACCTTACCACCAGTTCTGGTAGTGGGAGCTGAAGGTATACCTGGAGGTGTTACTGGTACTCCTAAACAGGTAAAGCTAGGTATATCGAGTTTGGGTTCATTTTTATTCGTAGGATGAGACCACCAGTTCTGGTAGTGGGAGCTGAAGGTATACCTCGAGGTGCTACTCGTAGACGGATAGAGCTAGGCATGTCGAGTTTGGGTTCATTTTGATTCTTAGGACCAGACCTTGTACAAGTTGTAACAAAACAGACTTCGTTTAAGCTTATTTATAGTTTATATGAAAAAAATATTCCATAAGTGCACAGATGTGATACTTGGTATAAAGATTCCTCAGTGCGTGACTGTTTGTGTTGTAAAAGAAGTTCCCGACAGTCCCACGGGAACACGAAATATTGGATTTTTTAGTTTGTATGAAAAATTATTTCTTCAGTGCATGGATGTAATTCTTGTCAGAAAGGTTCTTCAAAGTCTGGTTGTGTTAAATATAAACAATGTCGTACGCGCAAAACGAAGTTGCGGGCAAAAGCTAGTCTACATATATAATTAGAAAACTAAAATTACCTAGTACGTTATGGTATTATTATTGTAAAATACGATAGAAAGAACGTAACGTAAATAAACACTTCATTATATAATTTACATTCTATTGATTAAATTAAAAAAGGTATTTTTGTACATTGAAACTACAACAAAATAAATATTTTATTTAAAAGGACAATGAAAATAATGCCTTGTTAATAGGGCTCCAAAAAAAAAATTATTGTGCAGGGATAAGATGGGGTTCAAATTATAGATTGGACATATGCCATTCATATTTGTTAAGACGCCAAAAAAATTCGCCCTGGGAAAAAAAGGATATGACCAAAAATACATTTTTCTTTTAATAGAATAAAAATCTATTTTTATTTTTTACGATACAGAAAATAAATGCCCGTAGATTTCTACGAGTGTATTCGTATAACCTTTACAACTATTGACTACGAAACTAGCGCCACCCATTACAAAAAATATATTTCAAGATATACTACCATACTGTGAATATTGTAAATAAATACCATTATTATTTATACCAACATATTAGCTTATTCTAAATGGCAGTATTAGATGAACCATACATACCATTATTTCATAAGGGGTGGTTACACATTTGTAAACTGCTTTTCCAATGTCGCCGAAACAGTGCCGTATAAGAGACATCGCTAAAGTAAGAAAAAAGACAAATCAAATCAAAAGGGGTGGCTACACGGTTGTAAACCGTGCTTCCAATGTCACCGAACCAGTGCTGCAAAAAGATCGCTATAGTAAGAAAAGAGACAGATTAATAACATCTCTTTTGTGTGTGAGTGCGCTGTCTCGCTCGACGATAATAAGAAGGGAAGTCGCTATACTAAGAAAAGAGACGAACTAATTGCGGTTTACAACTGTGTAGCCAACCCATTAGGTACTTATAAGGATCACACAAGCACTTTTTTTACCAATAATCGTATTTATTTACAATATTCACTAGTTTCGTAGTCAAGGGCTGTAAAGGTTATTCGAATACACTCGTAGAAATCTACGGGCGTTCAGTTTCTGTATCATAAAAGAAAACGATTTTAATTCTATTCAACGCAAAATGTATTTTTGGTCATATCTTTTTTTTCCCAGGGCTAATTTTTTTGGCGTCCTAACAAATATGAATGACATGTGTCTAATCTATAATCTGAATCTCATCTCATCCCTGCACAATGACTTTTTTTTTGGAGCCCAATCACTTGCATTATCCTTTGTCCATAAATTTTATTATTTCTTTTAAAATATGAAAACCCGATTCCACCAAATCTGACCGCCTATAGATTTCAGTTCCTTGTTTCCTGTTCAGTTCTTTTAAAATATGGTACCTTCAGCTCCCACTACCAGAACTGGTGGTAAGTTCTCGTCTTACGCATCAAAATGAACCCAAACTCGATATACCTAGCTTTACCTGTTTAGGAGTACCAGTAACACCTCCAGGTATACCTTCAGCTCCCACTACCAGAACTGGTGGTAAGGTCTCGTCCTACGAATCAAAATGAACCCAAACTCGATATACCTAGCTTTACCCGTCTAGGAGTACCAGTAGCACCTCGAGGTAAACCTTCAGCTCCCACTATCAGAACTGGTGGTAATGTCTCGTCCTACGAATCAAAATGAACCCAAACTCGATATACCTAGCTTTACCCGTCTAGGAGTACCAGTAGCACCTCGAGGTATACCTTCAGCTCCCACTATCAGAACTGGTGGTAAGGTCTCGTCCTAAGAATCAAAATGAACCCAAACTCGACATGCCTAGCTCTATCCGTCTAGGTGTAGGTACCAGTAGCGCCTCGAGGTATACCTTCAGCTTCCACTACCAGAACGGGTGGTAAGGTCTCGTCCTAAGAATCAAAATGAACCCAAACTCGACATGCCTAGCTCTACTCGTCTAGGAGTTCCAGTAGTACCTCAAGGAATACCTTCAGCTCCCACTACCAGGACTGATGGTAATGTCTCGTCTTATGAACTCGAACTTGACATGCCTAGGAATAGGAATTCCGGTAGAAGCCCTCGAGTGTACCACCAGCTCATCAGGTTCGATGGTGAGGTTTTATCGTTACGAATAAAACGAGCTCAAACTTTCCGAGCACTTTAATTAATCTTACCCGATTTAATCGTTTTAATAAAAGAATTTGCAAATATTTAAAACTAAAGTATCAAAACTGTTCAAAACCTTTCGTCTTTTTCACGGCACGCTTGTGTGCGTGAATCGTATACATGTAGTAGTAGAATTCGATACTTAGCCTTTTTCGAAACGCATCCTTAAAGGATAGTCGTTGTCGTGCCACCTATTATAGCAAAACAGACTCATTGTAATAATAAAATAAAATTAAAGTGGCATACGATCACGGCTACCCATTAAACATATCTCTATCAATATGACGTAAATACATAAATATTTTAGCGTAGTCTTGTCTTGTTATTGTCTTGTTCCGTACTTTTTGGAGAGTGATGTTACTAGTGGGGTTTTAGTTTTTAAATTTATTTTTTTAACATAACACTTTCTTCTTTACATTCTCTCTAAACTCTAAAGTCACACTTAGAGGCTTCAAAATAAATTTTTTAGGAAATTTTTAGTTGGAAGTCCATTATTTGACATTACAATGATTAGTAAATGTCATGTCGTAACAAGCTTTTTTTTAATTTTTCCCTTTTTTTCAGTGTATTGAAGCAAGAAGGTTATATTGTATCCAAAATGCGGCGCCCTTTTCCGCCGCGTTATTTTCCCGCGCTTATTTTGAAGCGCAAAGCACCTTAGTAAAATGGTTAATACGGGAATTTTATCCTTAATAGCTTTAGTTATTGATGGAGTGGCTGCCGGTCAATAATTAACCTGGAAAACTGACCCAGATACGCATATTTCCCATTTATAGGACGGACTGGCAAAGGCTTTATATTTTTATAACTTTATTCCTTACTATGGAATTTGATAAAATCAGGAAAACTTTTGAGCAAACTGGGTTCTTTATTAGTTTAATGAAACGAGAATTTTCAGGACTTTTATTTTTTGGTATCACATAATCAACATAGAATCATGAAGTTCTTTTCATGCTTTATTAATAGTGTCTTTAGTTTTTGCCTCAAATAAAAAAAAAGGTATTTAAAAAGTATAAGTTACACATTCAAAATATAATTCTATGCTGGACTGGGAGCGAAAGAAAAACATAGAATGTGCCAGCTGCTTCTCTTCCCGAGCATACTGTAAAAGTCAGTTAAGGGACTGAGGTGTTATGGGAGGCTTTTTTGTGGGCGATAGGCTGACCCCCTGTCACTGCAGTGGTCTCTCTCCACTATTATAGTGCCTCCAAATTCGTCAATCGTGACATCAGATGGTTTTGTTGCCGCTGGTGTTCTGCCTACCCCATGTGGGATACAGGCGTGAAGTTATGTATGTGTATGTATGTGTCAAAATATAATCCAATTAGAAAAGATTTTTATCATTTATTGTTCATTTATATTGCATCATGCATTTATAAATGAAGATATTTTGCTGGATATAAAATATAAAATTAAAATTTATACCACCGGTTTAAAACATTAATCACACTAAAATACACAAAGCAATCGCCATGAACTGTTTCAACCGTTAGCATATAGACCGCATTTTGCATTTTATTTTGTATATTATTACCTATACTGAACAATTTTCAAAGTACCCAAAAATAAGCTTCAATAAGCTTGTATTATGGAGACCACATAGTGTACTATGAGCTATCCTTATATACAGGGTGATTGGTGACAAATTTTAGATACTGAAGGAGAGCACTTTCTACTTGACTCTGATCATAATTATGTAAAAAAGTAAGTAGGTACTTAATTTTTCACTAGAATTCCCTTTAAATAAATACCACTATATTACTATTTATTTTACATACAAATGAGTCAATCGCGGCACGTGACCTGGCACGCGGATCGCTGCCAACGTTGCGTAATTAATTCTTTTTCTTTTCATGTATAATTGATGATTAAACGAACTTACCTGTACGTGAAGTTCGATCATAATTATACGAAGTGTTTCGTCCGAAGAGACAAGCATTTATTTCCCGCCCAACGAGCTAAGTGGTTTTCTGAAGCTTATTTATTATAAGGTTTTTATGAGAACGGCGCAATTCTTTAGTATTCTTTAAGTAAGAATATAGGTATAACTTGATTTTTATGTTATTTGATGTTTTAATTAAATCCGGAATTTTTATTCTGATATGTAATTCTGATGGCTCTAAACTTAATACATTAATTTTCGATATAGTTTGTACTCAGTGGGCAGTTGTTATTGCTATTAACGTAACTGACTTTTAAGGCAACTTTTCTAAGCTTAACGTATCGTTAGGATACTAGTTGATAAGGTGTCTAAAACAACTATGGTGTCCTAGATAACATCGTACTTAGGACGGGGAGGCCTGAGTCTGAATACAACTTTGAAAAATCTTTTGATGTTACCATCATTTGTTACTTCGTTACCTAAATATATCAAGGATAAAGCAGCTCTATAGCTATTGGGTGACCCATATTGAGATCCATTACAGAATATTTTGAAAGGAACGAGAGAACCGTAGGCACACTTGCTGTATACATGTCCAAGCCGTTATCATGTGTATGCCTATACCTAATTCATTTCGGTGCGAGTAATCGTTGAAATAGTGATTATCATGGCTGGCTCTCCCAATGAAGAACTATAATTATACCCGTAGCTTGATCAGCAATTATTTTTTTTAAACATTTTCATATAATTGCAAAAGGTGAGAAGGCATAAAAAAAAAAAAAAAAATAATGTGGACCATCTAATAGTAAATGCATTTATAGCATATGCATCAGGGTCTATATGCAATGATCATTATAGTGAGCACTTCATATTTACGCGGCTAGCAAATAAGTCTATATTAGGGGAATCGAACTTAGTGTAATCAATTTAAAAGCCTGTTCACTTAATTCCCATTAAATGTCTTTGTGAATACTTCTGGATTCAGCATCGGCAATCATATTATCCTTAGACCGGATATATGAAGAGTGAAAAAAAATAATCCTCGCGATTCGCACCACTGCCAAATTTCTCTTGTTATTCTAGTGAGGTGAGGTAATTGGACACCTCCAATGTGATTTATATATAAAACGGCATTGGAATTGTCTATTTTAAGTAATATTTGACTCTTATTATAGTTTTTTGCAAATCTTTTATGAGCTTTAAACGAAGCAAGCAGTTCTTAATAATTAATGTACATTTTACACTTTACGCACCTCAAAACGACGACCAGCTGGTGTAGTGGTAACATACATTGCCTTCTATGCCAGACGGGAGGGGTTCGAATCCCGGCGGCGGCGGATATTTGTGATGAACACATATATTAGTTTATATGTTTATTTAAGTTTACTGTAATAAAAAATATGTATTTATTCAATATGTATGTTTATATATTTCTTAAGTATGTCAGGTATCTAGTATCCATAACACAAGTTCTTTAAGAATCGTAATTTGGGCTATATAATGTTGTGCGAGTGTCAGAAGTATTTATTATTTATTTATTATTATTCAATAGACCATAGTCCACTAGCCACCTCACCATTGCATGCTGTCTCCCACCCCGAAGTTGAGGTTCAGAGTAATTTTCTAAATAGTATTGCTCTTCCAAGATTCTATGTACAGAATGATAAATGGTTTTGTACCACCATTGAAAATCAGGCAGTAATGTTTTGAAATATCCATGTTACTGTCATAGTCAAGGTTCTATTTAAATTTAGAAATTTGCACGTCTCGAAACGTTTTATGTAAAGCCACCAATATTCGATGGCAGGTCCAGCAGATTACTTTCAAATGACTAACAACGTTACAACGGTGCAACGTTGTATTGAGAGAAATATTCATTCAGATTTAGTAACATTTCTTTTTTCTGGAGGCCAAGAAATCTCTAATTTATTTGAATTTATTACATAATATCCTAAGAATTAGCAGGATGTAGATGGTGTAAGACAACTTTTACTTTCGTTAATTACGAACCCTAAAGATTCTTACAATTTCTTTGTAATCGAGATATTACTTATAAATTTGTTTTCTTCTACTTACTTATTTGTCTTAATTCTCAATTAAGCTTACTATTATCTATTACAGTTAAGTGTTTTTTTTTTTCCCTTTCATTATATATTTATGGCGTTATATACTTCTGTTTCTAATACCATAATAGTTAGAGGTTTATAGCACAATGAAGATTGATTTTCTTATGCTTTGACTAAGACAGGCATATGGCTTATATACTTGGAGGGTATCCAAACAATGATATGTTCAAGCGCTATTAAGAATTTAAGTTTATCATGGATTTCATAACTTTACATGCGGGCTTTAATAAACAATCAGCGCCATCTACTAGGAACTTGTGGAACTTCATATTAGATCAAACATTACTGCATTAATAAAATAAATAAATAATTATAATTGCATAAGTTGATAAAAAATGCTATGCAATAGCTTTACCACGGCAGTCTCCGAGTGCCACACGTCTTTTTTTTTTTTTTTTTTTATCATCTAGTTGTTTAAGCAATCTGATTTGCAAGAATATAACTTTGTGAAGATTTGTTTTACAGGTTCGTCCATAACTAGTTATTCCATAGCTTAAAACTGAGTCAGCAAGTGCATGATAGATCATACATAATGTCCTTTTATTTACTACATGCTTTAAATGATAAAACTTTCCTAATGTAAATCTCAGTTTATCACATACAAGATCTATATGTAAGTTCCAGCTTAGTTTACTGTCAATCATGAGCCCTAAGTATTTTAATTTATCAGCATTTTTAATACCTTTACATTTGCAGTCAAATAGCATCTTTAATATCAATCATGGCCATATATATAGCAATTCTGAGATACTACTTAGTTTTAAAGCAGTTTGAAAACCTTCAATTTTAAAATGGCTAATAAAGTTTAGATTTTTTAAATTAATCTCATTTTATCGATTGTTTAGTGCGTAAAAATATGCTTAAAAGAAATTAGTTTTCACAGGATTTACATTCTGATATAGCACCTATCTTTATTAGTGACGTGATGATACTTGCAAAATGCTGTTTTTCTTTCCGCTATCTATTTTCAATAAAATTGAATCCACATTCGCTTCATTCGGAAGAGCCGATGATTTCCCAGCTGGAAATTACCGGACAATAGAAAAAGCACTTAATTTGCACTTTTAATTGTTAGTTTAATATTTTTTTTTTTTTATCGTAATACTTAATTCCTATAATATTATTATTTTAGTATTATAATACTCTATTCATTGAAGTTTTTGTTAACAGACGATAAATTTAATAGGTAGTTTGCTATCGTTCGCAACATCATCAATTTATTATTAACTATGCGGCTGAGCAGCCCTTGTAGCTGTCCTGGTGCATAAAAAATGTGCGATATGCGGCGGATCAGTCCTTAAAGCTGTCCTGTTGCATTATATCCTGAATACAGCGTAGTGTATACGTGCGGTAAGCGTCGGAGCAGCCCTTGTGGCAGTCCTGGTGCATGTAACAATGTGCGATATTCGGCGGATCAGCCCTTAAAGCTGTCCTGTTGCAATATGTCCTGAATACAGAGTAGTCTATATGTGCGGTAAGCGTCGGAGCAGCCCTTGTGGCAGTCCAGGTGCAAGTACTAATGTATGCTATGCAGCGAAGCAGCCCTTGTAGCTGTCCTGGTGAATGTAACGATGTACGATATGCGGCGGATCAGCCCTTAAAGCTGTCCTGTTGCAATATATCCTGAATACAGAGTAGTCTATATGTGCGGTAAGCGTCGGAGCAGCCCTTGTGGCAGTCCTGGTGCAAGTACCAACGTATGCTTTGCAGCGGAGCAGCTCTTGTAGCTGTCCTGGTGAATGTAACAATGTACGATATGCGGCGGATCAGCCCTTAAAGCTGTCCTGTTGCAATATATCCTGAATACAGAGCAGTGTATATTTGCGGTAAGCATCGGAGCAGCCCTAGTGGCAGTCCTGGTGCAAGTACCAAGGTATGCTATCCGGCTAAGCAGCCCTGGTAGCTGTTCTGGTGCAATATATCCTGAACACAGAGTAGTTTATATTTGCGGTAAGCATCGGAGCAGCTCTTGTAGCAGTCCTGGTGCAATTAGCAATGTTCAATAGGCGCCGGATCAGCTCTTGTAACTGTCCTGATGCACAATGGTTTTATTTAATAATTGGTTTTATCAAATTGAATTACTTAGAAAATGAGGGTAGATTGAGAATCATTTTAAACATACGTTGTTTAAAATTATTATCTAGATAACAAATTATTGTATCTGAGAATTCCAGGAATCTTCAAATGACGACGATGATATTCGTAATATTCTTTTTCAAGAACGACGTCTTTCGATTTTTAGTAACTTTCTTGAAATTATTGACTAACTCATTTTCACTTGACCTCTTAGGCATTTTTAAGACTAAGAAGTAATTACTTAAAAAATAATTTGAAGTAAGAAGCTAAGCGTGTGAGTGGTTAGACACTAAGAACAACAAATGACGTAGGATCGCAGCGGAACCGACGATGGGAAAAGGACCGGGAGTTAAAAAGCTTCATTCATTCATTCTTCATTAGAGTGAAGATATCTCAACGATAGTGTGATGTGGTAGTCGCTAGGTACACTACTACAAGTACAAATGAAATAATAATTTCTTTCAGATTGTCTCTTCGGACGAAACACGAGTATAATCTCAAACTATCACGGCCTTGAATTTCAAAAGTGACCCACAAGTCTCCCTGTGTAGACTGCATTTTGCATTTTATTTTGTTTATTATACCGTTCATTTTCAAATTACCTAAAAATAAGCTTCAATAAGCTTGTATTATGGAGATCACAGTGTACTAGGAGCCATCCTTATATGTATACACTATTGAGCTTATCACTTGCTGGTAATTTTTATTATAAGTGACCAATCCCGCATTCAAGATGAGGATGGAGACGAAGATGACAGCACACGGACTTAGAAACGAACTGGCTCTTCATAAAACCTTGCCTTGACTGACTAGCGTTCACCCTTTATATAATAAAACCCGCCGCCAAATATTACTGCTCCGGCGCGGCGGCGGTGATGTGTTCAGACACTACGTTTTTTGAAGAGCCAGTTCTTTCCTAAACCTGTGTGTTTTCATCTTCAAGTGAAATTGAGGCCGTAATAATAAAAATTAAAGTTCAGAAAAGTTCGTTTCCTAAACTGGCTCGGTTTGAACTCGAACGCGATACAGGAAATCTACATGAATTCAGAATAATAAAATGGGATATTTATGTTATATAGGGTTCCATACTCAAAGGTTAAAACGGGACAAGGGTGTTACCACATTAATCGATCGATGTAAACCAGCTTTATTTTTATCAAGTAAAAAGTATCGATCGACGTCGACCGGTTTTGTTCTGCCATCGATCGACGCCGTCGATCGTCGGTCGATCGATTGGTAACATCATAAGACTCCGCTGTCCGTCTGTCACAAGACTGTAACCGTGTTAGTAGGGTAGGACTATAAAAATTTTCACAGATGACTTATCTCCGCACAACAACCGCTATAATAACAAATAGTAAACAACAATCTTTTTAAGTTAGCGTAATTTAATGACGTAGCTGCTTGGATTACGGAACCCTTCGTACACGAGTCCAACTCGCACTTGGATGCTTTTTAATTATTCGCATACATATAGTACCTACTAAATTTCCTACAGCAAATCCATGACTGGTGAGTTTGATAAAAATGCTATTAAGTGTGTCATGACTTAGCCAAAGTAATTGATTACCGATAGTAAGTAAGTACTATTAAGTAAAGACCATGACATCATAAAGTTAAAATAGGTTATTTTAAGTCATAGAATTGACTCAAACAAATACGATCAACTATGATACTGGTGATAATGAGTTTCATTCCCTATCCTTTTTACCGGACTACGGAGAATCTTATGATTTTGACCTGTATATATGTATGTTCATCTGTTCCCTCACAACTTCCAAACTAGTGACCATAATTGGACAAATGAGTCAATGAGTCTTAGAAACGTCTTGATTGTCCTCTGGTTATGGGCTACATGACGTCATGTTAAATTGACTACAGCGTCCTCTAGATGACTTAAAGTAATGAACTAAAAAAAACTCGTCGGTTTCGTGAAGGGTATAAAATGAAAGAACTTTTTTAGCACAGTTCAAATATATAAACACTATTACTCCAAAACATGTGAAAAAATAATTAAAGTAAAAAAAAAATGTTGCCTTTTACGTGTGGGGTATCCAATGAAAGAGCTTTAGGAGCATGGCTTTAATATTTAAACACTATTACTCCAAAATAAGTGAAAAAAAAAGTATAAAAACTAAAACCCGACTACTCAAACACGCTCTAAAAAGTAGGAAACATAGTCTCCGCTGAAATATTTATGTATTTTTATATGTCATACTGATAGAGATATATTTACAGGATAGCCGTGGTCGTATGCCACCCATTATAGCAAAACAGTTTCATTATAATACCCATTAAAATAAAATCAAAATGGCATTCGATCACAGCTATCCTGTAAATATATCTCTATCAGTATGACATAAAAATACATAAATATTTCAGCGGAGACTATTTACTCGTTTCCTACTTTTTAGTGCGTGTTTGAGTAGTCTGGTTTTAGTTTTTTAACTTTATTTTCTATCTGTAGGTAAGTAAGCCTTCGATTGATTTCAATCTCACCTGACGATAAATAAATATGAAGTCGAAAATATAAGCTTAGAAAGGAACTGGAAGGGATGACATTGTATCGGGTGTTTTCACCTATTTATATTTTCTAGATTTCCCCCTAGTTCGCTACATGGCATCCCATATCACAAGCTTTGCTTAGTTTGGAGCCATGTATGTGTGATTGTCCGGGGATTTTATTCAGTTTATTTTTATTTGACGACCGGCTGGTGTAGTGGTAACATACATTGCCTTCTATGCCAGAGGTCCTGGGTTCGAATCCCGGCGGCGGATATTTGTGTGATGAACACAGATATAAGCCGTCAAGTCATGGATGTTTATATGTTTATTTAAGTTTATTCTAATTAAAAATATGTATTTATTCAAATGTATGTTTATATATTTCTTAAGTATATCAGTTATCTAATATCCATAACACAAGTTCTTTAAGAAACTTAATTTGGGCTAGATAATGTTGTGTGAGTGTCAGAAATATTTATTTATTTATTTATCTGGAACACATCGCCTTTGAAGCGGAGACATTTGGTGGTAGATTTTGTAGATGGTAGATCCTGACGACCACTTTGGCAACGGGGTAAACCTATTTCAGTAAACCTATCGGGGTAAAACTTCTATCAAACATGCCTCAGACGCCAGTGGTTGCGGGTTCGATTCCTGCACGGAACAAGAAAAAAATATTCTGGGTCTGGGCGTTTATCTATATTTATTTTATATTCCAGGTATCTCATAACACAAGCTTTGCTTACTTTGAGGCCATGTAGTTGGTTTGATTGTCTGGGGATTTTATTTCATTTATTTATTATTATTTGATATTAAGTTTTATCGCTAGGCAGGCGAACCCTGTACAGGTCCTACCGCAAAGCAGATGTCACTTAGTCTAGTCGCCTTTTACATCTGACTTATCCAGGGGCGACAGGTCTAATCAAAGAAGACCGTACACGGCTAAAACATAATCCAACGACCGAGGCGGTACACGTTCAAACACGAGAAACCTATTCATTTCGATCTTAAAAGTACCAGAACTATTAATAATGGATAGCAAAAACAGAACAGCTTAATCTTAAAATTAAGGATACTTCCATGGAGCTACTTTTATAGAAAGGAATTTATAAAGGAAGGTTTCTGACAGTTGGGTGAATTTTGTGACGCGTACCCGTCGGCGTAGGCACGAACCTCTTGCTTTGGTACTTACAAAGCAAAACAGGTTTTCTGTATTCCGCGTTAAAAGCAGGTTGGGCATGGGAATTAGTGGCACCAAAGTTTTTTTATTAAAGGCTCTTGATTATGATTACTTAACATCGGCTTATAAAGCTTCGTTAAAATTGCCTATTGTGAAAAATAAATGCCATCTATACATATACCTCTTCTTTGTACATAGATAATTGCTAGAAAACCAAACAGCACCCGACATGAAACCAGTTTAATCAAAGACAGTAAAAACTTAACTATAAAAATATGTTTTCACCTATAAAGAAGCTATGAATTTTTACTAAACAATATTCAATTTCAAAAAATATAACACTACTCTTGTATCACGAACTAGCTCTATGTTAATTTTTTTGTAATCAAGCTTAAGATGGCAGAAGCTCTCGTCAACCATTAAGTTAGACTGTCTCCTCCGTACAGACATTAATTAAGGAACATATCTGAATTCATTAAGTTTATGGGATATCCCATAAACATGGAGCGTCAGGTCACCCTACAGTACGTGTAAATGCGTCGGCTGGCGTCGCTAAGTCGGACGGGCGCGGTCTTACTCAGTCTCCGATTTAACTCCCAACAGTTCACTCGTTCCAAACTATTCGTGTAAACATGACCCGATTTGTGTCATCGTTGAGCTTCGCGCTACTACTGGCTGTTTTCGAAATCGGTATGTCAAATTTCTTTTTTTTTGTTAGTGGCCAGTTGTTTTGTTTTCTTTTTTTTAAGACAGTACTGTTTGTTGTTGAAGAAGTTTGAGATAGTGGTAATCTCTTTCGGACTTTTCATAATTAATTGTTTGAACAATAAAGATAAGATACGTTGATTTATCATTGATTGATTAGGGACGGTATTTAATTAGATATTATGTTATGTTCTATGGTCAGCAAAATAAACCGCTTTGGCAACAAGCGTCTTCGTGGATAGTTTACTTTTAAAAGAGCAATCTATTTTATTAAAAATACTTTTTGATTCAGTGTTTTAATGTTTATTCTCATATTGACATAAAAAAAAACATAGTCCATATTAATGTTCTATCAATAATTTCGTATCGTAAAAATATTTGAAGGTTATGAATTAAGTTCAATAACACGAAATGCTGTTGCTTTCTAACTGCGTATCACTAAACATAGGTTAGCTCAGGAACTGTAATCAAAAACATTTAAATAAACTTTTTCAATTTAATCTATCACGCACGCGGAAATTGCCTGTGATTTGGATTACCTACTTATAAGTAGGTAATCCAAGAAAGTTTCAGCACAGTTAAAGTAGAAAGTAGAGAAGCAAATTGGTTTTAAACTGTTTATTTTTAATACAAAGAATAACTTTTCATCTTTTCATTTTCATTTCAAAGTTTTTATAGTATTTTAAACTAGCTGTTGCGCGCGGTTTTACCCGCGCAATTTCAAAATCCGCTGGAATTTCGGCATAAAAAGTAGCGTATGTGCTATTTCAGACTGCACACTATCACTGTGCCAAATTTCATTTAAATCCGTTGAGCCGTACTCTCGTGATTGAGGAAGAAACATCCATACATCCAAACTTTGACATCTATAATATTAGTAAGATAAGGTAATACATTATCACGCACTTACAAAGCACTTGAATAATCGTGGTTCTATGAGAGCAATAAAGTAAGAAAAAAATATCACAAAGACACGGAAGATAGAAATATGTGTACAAAACTACGATGCTCCCAGCAATCAGAATAATCGTCGATGGGATTTTGTTTGATTCGCTTATTGTGTAAAAGACAATACCTGCTTACCTCAGTGCGTGTGCCTTAATTGTTGGGTAAAGCTTCGTATAACTGTAAATATAAAGTAAACGTAATATATAGGTAACTGTTGATACATAGAGACATATCCAAGATTAAATTAATAAGGCTTATTGTAAATTCTTCTTTTCTATACTATAAATTATAATTTCAACAACACAACTTCACGCCTTTGTTTAAGTCCATTTGTAAACAAATATCTTAATGTAAGTAATATAAATAAATTATTTGAAAAAAAAATCTACAAGTTATGTGATTGTAGATAGCTTTGGAAGGCAAAAAATAGCATTTTAAAAAATTATAGCAAAATAAAGCAAGTTTTCATTACAATGAACAAACTTGTGATTTTTTACATGATAAAGTATAGGCCATGACTAACAGTTCATAATCATGTAAAAAGTTATGAATACCTACTTATTGCTGCTAATATTTTAAAACCTTGTTATATTAAATAAGCCTATAATTGTAAAATAAAACTTATAGTGTTTTGGTTGAAACTACCAGACGGGTTTGAAATTCCTTTTTTTTGACTTATTTCAAATGTATTTAAATACTTACGAAATAAAGAATATTTTCGTTTGTAGGCTCTACATATTTTAGAAACAAATTATGGAATCTAAAGTTAAATGGGTAATGCCGCGCGAAGCTGTAAGTTTACATCCTTTAGGCATAATAAAAACTATTAAAAAAAAAGTAGCTACGACTGCCGCCTGCCTAAATTTCAAGGTCAATACAGCTCAAGGTTTGCAGTATACCGAAGGACTCTACTAAGACTTAATAACAACAGAATGTTTGTCAACCGACTTCAAAAAGGAGGAGTTTCTCAATTCGTCTCTACGTCATTTTTTGTGTATATGTTACGCGATTATTTGGTCAGTTATGAATTGATTTTGTTGATTCTATTTTTATATGGTTGTTTTTTTGTCATGCTTTATTTATAAATTTTTCTATCTTGAAAATAAAGGTGGATTTTAATGCTTTGCATCTGTTGAATGTTAAATAGCAACAATAAATAAGTATTGTCAAAATGAACTTTTACAGTTTTGTCATCATGCAACATACATACAATGACAGAATCATTACGTGCATGGGGCTCCAAGTACAAAACGAACCATTGTGTGATTTAGTTTGTATATCATTTTTTCAATGTTGGTAAAACTGCTAAATATAGCCCTGCCGTCATTGGATAAGCTTATATTAAGAGGCCTTCTTAACTTGGAGATAAATAAAATTCCTTTTGGAAACTGGCAAGCAAACAGTACAGTCTGATGATTACGGCATATGTTTTATGAATAGCTAATTTTATTCTCAGCTTATGTCAGGTGATTGTAACTCTATCGCAAAATCGGTCAACAACAATATAATAATTCTTTATCAGTTAATAGGTTTCCTTCATTTGAAGCCCTTTCATGTACATTAACATGTATTTCCTGCTCAAGTTGTGTAGTTATTACATTTTTAAGGCTTTCATACTGAAACCATAAAACTGTCAATATTTTGGTTTTGTTTAGTTGAATATAAGTTGCCACCAAAAACTTTGTATAAGTACCAACATAAAAAAAACTTGTGTGTGAAAACTAATTTCTGCTGAATTTGCTGCTAGCACCACACCGTTGCGTTGGTTGGTACTAATACATATATCACCAATAGGAGTAGATCAAGTACATCGTACTTCGTGATCAATGCAGCTGATGTATTTGCCAGCTAACATTTTGTTCGCAGAACATTCTATCCAAGGTATATAGAACGAGTTTTATAATGAGCCTAGATAGAACCGGTATTGTTTATAACATTTTTATCTCCGAGCACCTGTTATTCTGCTTAGTATAAGATGAAAGCTCGTGATTGGAGTAACCAATGATTTTATACCAACAGTTCTCTTTCATAGTCCTTGTTTTGAAATGTATCGCATTATACTGCTGTAACATTTTTAATTTACTCGAATAAATTCCATGCGAATTATAGCAAAAAAGTATTAGTCTGAAATGGTAATAAACATCAATTCTACTATCGTAATAAACTTTTGAGTTTTCAATCGTCTTCCAAAAAGAGGTTCTCAATTTATGTATGATTTTTTTTTAATTATAAGGATTTACCTTCCCGACAGACAATGGAACAACGAATCACGATTCTAAAACCAAATCTCACTAACTTTATACCCAGACTGTTTGATAAACGACTTTGTTTTTTTTTTTTTTTCCCCAACGTAAATAATTCGTTGCTAATTTTATTTCGACTCAATATACTCGGAAGTTATTCTTAATGAACTCATCGATAATTTGGCTTAAAGTTGCAGAAGGTTATTATTTTATAAGATGACGAAGGAATGGTAATTTCGCTAACTTAGTTCTTAGTCCACAAAGGTAATTAACATCTTCTATGTGTGTATTAACCTTATAATATATTTATATCTATGATGATTCTGGTTGCTAGGAAAATAACTTGTCAAAACAAACGAACGCAATTTGAGTCATGACTACATTATACTGTGATCATAGTTATTTAAGAAACTATAATTTGTATGATGTTTACGTTTTCTAGAGTCACTATTATATTGTTCTATGGATTCTATTATTTATCGTCTAGGTAGATACAGTCCGATACAAAAGTAGGTAACGAGAGATTTTGGGCTTGAGTCTTACTTAGCCGAGCCTATTAAGGAAACAAAAAATAAACTGCCTATTATACTCGTACATAGAGTAATCCATTCGCTGCCTTTTGTTAAAGATTGATAGTATGTATTTGTAATAGCGATACGAGTATTATATAGCAGTCTTTGAATATATATCATGACTGTACCTAAACATAATTATTGAGACATGTGACCTTCTGATACATCATAGAAGTTATTACATCATTCTCCATGCCTTTAGTCATGTAGAGATGCCAGCAAATAACTGTGTGTCAGGAATAATAATAACTTTATTATCTAAGACCTTGGTGCGAAATTTGGTTGGTTCGTTTCCTTCTTAATGTACCATTGTTTTTTGCGTTCCATGTTTCATTTGTTTTATGTCATTGTTACGATTAATTCGGGCTTACAGCATTTCTTATCTGAAAAAGGGCGAAAGGGCTCAGTATTTTATAATTTATATGTAAGGGTTCAAATATCTCGTAAAGTAAATAAATGCGTTATTTTGAATCTTTATATAAAAGTCCTGTGAAAAAACAAAACAAATTTTAAAGGATACCTAGTTAAATTAATGACGTGAGTCGTGACATGATTATTTATACTCTACTGATATGTAAGGAAATGCTAAATGCAAGAAACTGCTTACAAAAAGTCGGCGTCGCCTGAAAAAGACTGAAACGTCGGCTTCAATTATTCAATATTAATAAAATATTAATACTAATTCGAATAATTAGGTATATAATTTTACTCGACTTTGGAGAGCTAGTCGGTCTCGCCCGCGTGCTGCATAAAGTAGTCGTTAGAGTTTGCAGAGGTCTTTTCTGCGTTCATAAAATACTGAGTTCCACCATCCAGCACAGGGTCTGCTTCTTGGCTTATGGCCTAAGCCCCGTTACAAAGGGTTGTGATGATGACTTAACTTTAAACCTAATAACAAATATCCAAATAAAATAGTCTCAACAGTGAGATATTTGAAGTCTAGGCCGAAGGAATAGCACACTCGTAGTACCTACCTACTTACCTACTATTTTTCTTAGCCTTAAATTAAATAATAATCTAAAATAAATATAAAAATCTAAAATTACATTATTGTAAAAATCTGTAGAGTCGGTTCGTTTGTTGTTTGAACACTCTCATCTAAGATCCTACCAGCTTAATTTGCTAACATGACTCAAAACACATATTCCATGTTCAAAACTGTGCAGTATGCATGAAATTGTAACGAAAGAAAACAAAGAATATAATAACCTCAATAACAACCACTCATACAACTGGCAACCAAGAAAAGTTAAGAATTTAATTTTAGTTCTAACAAATAACGTTGGTTGAGCTTTCTTATCTATGGGGTTATAAGCACAGAGTATAGCTATGTCGCAACCGCGCCAAGCCTACCATAAGTTACACCACAAACTTCTAACCGACCAAACCTGTCTTGAATGTTCCGATGTTGACATCACACAGTGCCCCTATGTACTCAGGTGGCTTCGCATACCATGACTATGCTGCTATTGGAAATTCAAACATGGATTGTTATCAATAAGAGCTAAACTAAATGACGCTTTACTTTATAAGGATTTAAGAGTACTGTATTCCTTATTTAAAAGTATTATATTAATTATCAATCCAAAAAGGTGAATCTATAAGTTCAGTTATTTTAAAATTATGTCTTTTCAATAAAACCGTGTTTAGGAATATCGAATTACCTAATTAAAATGAAGAAAAAACGGATAGTAGGTACATTATCATCCACTGCTGGACGTAATAAGTACAAAATGAAATCCCTTTATTATAATGTCTGCGAATAATTTTCTGCCGCTAATAAGTATTATTGATTGATAAGATAACGTCGATTCCATATCATAGTAGTCATAATCCCGATTTAGCTATGAGGTAGGTTTTTGTTTGTGTTGTCTATTTAAATGAAATTGGCTTACGATAACATCCGATATTTACCTTTTTAATGAATGTCATTATTTTGAAATCTATTATTTTTGCTCATAAATACATTTTTTAGTGCTAATAAAATGGCAAATAGCGAGTATAAGCGTGTTGCGTCGCCATCATTTAATTAAAATTCGAAATCAAAATTCTTTATTTAAACTGAGTCTCCAAATAAGATGAATAAAACTATGTTTCATAAATGATTCATTCATTATTTATTATTATCATTTATTTCATGAACTTTTGTTTATTTCAAATAACTAGTTATCGGAGAAATTGTCATGTGAAAAGCATGTCAGCTGACAATGATACACAAAATATTTATACCTGGAACATTTGACGTTATCATGGCCGTCAATTTAACTATCATATGAAACTGCTACTGATGATAATAAAGCACAAACACCTCTGACAAATTAATATTTAAACAAATAAGTATTATGGAAAGTTGTATTCATAAATTCAGTTCACGTTACAGCTAGGTGTGTCATTCTCCTTGCAGTTTAACCTCATTTTTATTATTTCAGTGGGATGATGAAGTGATTTTGAATTCATAATTCGATTTGCATCTTCGGTGCATAGAATGAATAAAAAAACTAAAATTACGTCAGATATGTTTAAGAAATATAGTCTGAAATTACTTTACTTTTAGGTCTATTTTCAAAACACTATTGATATGTTACTTAGGTTTGATTTTTCTATGGTCAGATAAAAGTTATCTAAGGAATAAAGCTAAATGACGAGCATGAACTCGATAGCTTCATGCTCGACAGAAGTTATTGTCATTCTATGTCACTGTCCAACAATTATAAAAAAAACGTAACAGTCGGGCCTTAATAATAATAAAAACTAAAATACGGATTAATAAAATTAATAAAAGCTCGACTCTGTAGCTGCTATCACTCAAATTTTCATGCATATGGATGTTATATAAGTCATAAATAACATAACCAACTCATAATTATACAAATGTATTAAGAAATGTAAAAGGTTGTATGTGAGATGAATACTATTGAAGTCTCATGTTTGATTAAGCACAAGTTAATAATGCCTTAAGTTTGCACGATTTCTACTATTAAATAAAACACTTTTCAACCGGATTTGACTGAAACGTCGAGTTAGAATTTAAAATGTACGCGATAAATACGCAAAAATACGTGATAAATCCGGTTAAAAAGTGTTTTATTTAATATCGCATGTTTTACTTACTTAAAATACAGTGTAAATTCAGCCTTATTTTTTTTTAACAACGCACTGTTTGTTCTTTGTGCATTATGCCAATTTAGCAACTGTTTTGAAATATGTTATGTCTACGAAGTTAATGTTAATTCCAAATGTCGACGCAAGTAATGCATGCTAGCCCAAACGTAATTTCAAAGAATAAATAGTGTACTAAACTAACATAAACAATGGGTTTTAGAGAACGTTATCACGGTGATTTTAAAATAACCTTCAACTTAACTACTTACCTGAATCACTGTCCATGGTAATATAATCATTATGGTCTTCATGTTGTAGATGTATTTTTCCAAAACAGTATTAGTTAATGTCCATATTAAAATATTGGGCAGCAGCCAAAAAGTCTTGGTACAGAAAATAAAAATAGGACATTAAGAAAATGGCCACCTCAAAAATAAGATGTGTTGTAAGTAAAGAAGTAGGTATGAACAGTTTCTACTTTTGCGTAAATCTTTAGTTTATTTCTAGAATATTACGAGTAATTTTCATGTTTTTAATGCTTAGTGCTTTTTCTCATACGTACTGGACTATTTCGGCATAAAACTTAGCAAAATATTTAATTTAGTTATTCTTTCAAAAGCATTATAGGCAGTAAGTAAGCTTTTATATTTTTATTGACGAATAGAGTTATCTTGACTAAAACAACCAACAGAGTAGACTTTCCTCGTTCCATGACGAAAATAGTTAAATATTGAAATAGTGAAAATAAAGGCGGCCTGAATACGATATTTTCTATCCATTGATTTCTCCCAAACGAATTTTCGTTTCATTTGTGCTTAAATCTCGAACACCGAAATGTCGATATATGATATAAGTATAACATGGTTCAATAAAGAAAGGAATTGACAATGGCGGCGCTTATAATGTTCTCTCGCTCGCACACTAATGCCGTCTATACTCACTCTCGCGCGTACGGACAGTAAAAATATTTCAATTTAATAAATTGTTATAGGTATTATATTTATTTATATTTTTTTATATGTTGGTATTTTAGTTATCGATGTTGGTCGTTTTTTTTTTTCACTAACGATGTCGATACCACAAATGTTAATGTTGAATTAGCGTTTTAAATGGTGGGCGTTTGAATGGAGGGCATCCAATGATGTCGTTGCACATCGAATTAATGGCATATAGGTACGCAACTGGAAGAAATTTGATATCAATCTTTTAATTTTAAAAAGGCTGCTATTTTATTGCTCTATGATTGGTGAATACATTTAAAAATTATAATGAATAATTAACATAAAACATCTATTTATTTTTATTTACGTTTGATAAACTCTAAATTATTTTTACCGAATCTGACTCAATATATTTTAATACAAAGAAATGTAAGTAAACAGAGAACAAGAAATAAAGAATTTTAATATGAATTGATGACCAGAAAGCAGTGATTCTGAAAAAGATATCGAGTAGTCATCTGACGATAATGAAAGGGAGGACTCTTGGGGTGAAGAAGTTTTGGGAAACCCTTTGATGATCCCTGTGAAGGGTTCTCCTGAAATTTTGTTATTTACTTTGTCAGGTGTACAGATGAATAGAATACAATAAATAATAAATGATGGCGTTTTTTTCTCAACGGGTCCCATCTGCACAATCTTACTTGAAGATTAAAAGCGTTAATGCCGAATGGTATTCCACCATTTGTTCACCCAGTGTATTAGAAAAAGTTCGCCAAAGACGACCAAAAGCCGCGTTCTCCTATATCATGACAACGCTACTTCATACACGGCCAACAAAACAAAGTCATTTTTAGCTTCCGAAAAAGTACAACTCGTCGCCCATCCTGCACATAGTTCTCGTCTTTTAAAAATGGTTCGATCGCGTGAAACGACTTTTTTTTTAATGTAAAGCAGAGTATTTTGAAAAACAATAATCATAATATTTTGATTATAACATGTTGTTTTTAGATTCTTTATTCCGCAGTCGGATTTTTTAGTTTGTGCACCTACTTAACTACTTTTTTATTATTTTTTTTTTCTCACTGTATTATCTGTCAACGTATGTACGTTGCCGGCCGCCATACGTTATTCCTTTCTTTAATTAACCGAATTATACAGTTTGAATCTTAAGAAGGAACATCTTTTAAAAAAAGAACAAAGATGCATAGCTTTTATTCCTAGTAAATAACAGTGACAGACAGAATGGAACATATATTTTTGAATCGTAAAATCATTGAGTCGTTCTGCACTATTCGTTCCAAAAAGTTTTAATACCTATAATGTAAAATCATAAAAAGGAGTCCGAAATACGTCAGTTTCCTTAACATTAGTTTTTATATGATTTAAGCTACAGAAATAAGTACATTGTTTACATTCTATCGAAGGTAAACTAGGTTGTGCTCACGGCCGGTCGTGCAAATGGCGGGTGACATCATCTTTTGTACTCGTTCAGAGCTGACTAACAAGTACAGTCACCATCAAAAGCTGGTTATATTTTATTATTTTTAATGAAAATATAGGAGATTATCTATAATATTCTCTAGTTGAAGATATAATTGGTTCCGTAATAGCGCAATTATTAAGTATTTAGCTGCAGCACAGAAGGCTTTTGAATTATCTAACTTTCCATAATTATATAAATATTTATAGGCTTTATTACTAATGAGTTCAATAATAATACTTTTACTGAAAGTTTTGGTGTTTAAGTAAGAAATGGTAATCTTCTCTCAAAACCTCAGTGCCTGATAAGACCCCGAAAAGCTTAGTTTAATTAAAGGCTTTGTAGGAAAATATGCTTAAAATTTACTTTACTTGAGATTGGCGATTTGCTTCCGAACCTACGGCAATCAATAGTTTTGCTGTAGTCAACATGAAGGTACATTACAATTGCTTTTTTAGGTTACTAGTTATATTTATTAATATAAAAATGATAAAAAATATTTGGTGGTAAGTAACTCTTGTGTCGGTCCGTTTCTTTTCAAATAAAAATAACTTATTTTCCGTATCTTTCAAGTTTTCGGAACTCGAAAGACGTGACTTTTGAATGTATCATTATAAATCAGCATTGAAAACTATGAACAGTGAAGGAAGACGTACAAAACTTTTGGTATACTGTAGGTACCTAACTGTAATTAACTGATTAGTATGCGAAATGTGTCTATAAGTATTGGTAGTGGCAATGTCATTAATAATGCAATGAAAACGAGTCTTTATAAAACCGTCAATCTGTGTAAGCATAGTGTAAGTAATAATAAATACTTATAATATTTGCATTACATTATCTAGCCCAAATTAAATTTCTTAAACAAGTATTATGCATATTATATGACGAGTAAATAAACATAAGAAGCATTTTATACAGGGTGACTAGTGACAAATATTAGATACTGAAGGAGAACACTCTGTACTCCATTCTGGTCATAATTATATAATAAAAGTAGTATTTTCAAGTAGTTTATAAAAGTACTTAATTTTTCACTAGAATTTCGTATAAATAAATAAAGTTTCGTTACTATTTACTTTACTTACGCCTGAGTCAATCGCGGAACCTGACCTGGCACGCGGATGGCTGTTAACGCTAGTGTTACCATGCATTGGGTTATCAATTCTTTAACTTTCGGTGAAGTTTACTTTGTAAATAATTGATATTCATTTTTATTGTATTTTTTTTCTTCATGTATGATTTCCAACTTACACTTACTCGAATTTCAAAAGTGACCCACCAGTCACCCTGTATAAATAATAAAGCTGAATAAACATATAAAAATTCATGAATTGAGGGTGTCATCGGTTTTCATCGCACAAATATCCGCCTCAACTGGGATTTGAACTATGATACCTACGAATAAAAGGCAAGGTTTTTATAATATTGAAGACAATTAACTTATAATGGTTATAATTGCAAGAGACATAATAATAAAAGAAAAAGTTTTTTAAGCTTTCAAAATTTTATGTCATCATCATTCAGACAGGAAACGCCCACGACCGGACAAAGGCTCCATCCCAAAGGTTCTCCACACCGATCAGTACTGCGATGTCCATATCCAGTGTTTACCGGCGACTTTGACCAGATTGTCAGCCCACCTTGCGAAGGGAAAATTTTATGTATCAAATGGAAAATATCGAAAAAAAACCCATATAAGAAATACAAGTTTCTGGTGTTGACTATTCCAACCTAGATTACAACATTATGGCATCGGAGTGTAACTTTGCCATTTAGCGATAAATATTTCCATGGTTTATGGTGCTTAAACACAAAAATGTTAACGTTATTTTCTACTTTAATAGGTTATTGTGATTCTTTTAGTCCACTTAAAGTTCTTTGGAGAAACATATCTTTTATTACGGCTTTATTTATAGCCTTTGACCTATTTGGCAGACATCGTTTTATACTGAAATAAAATCAGATTTTATTTAATGTTAAATAAGCAGTAGAGCAAAAAATACAAATTGAATTTGTATTTTTCATAGCTATCTTGTTACAAAATTTTAACCTCCTAGGAGTTACGTGTCACATTTAAAAATGTGACTGTTATTGGGTGCTCGTGACTTGTCCGAAAGAACCAAACATCGAGAAAAATGTAAAATATCAGATTTTTACATATTTAGTGGTTGTGTAACAAACAATATAATATAATATAACAATATTGACGACTGGCTGGTGTAGCGGTAACATAAATTGCGTTCTATGCCAGAGTCCTGGGTTCGAATCCCGGCGGCGGCGGATATTTGTGTGATGAACACAAATATTAGCAGTCAAGTCATGGATGTTTTTATGTTTATTTAAGTTTATTCTAATAAAAAATATATATTTATTCAATATGTATGTTTATATATTTCTTAAGTATATCAGTTATCTAGTATCCATAACACAAGTTCTTTAAGAAACTTAATTTGGGCTAGATAATGTTGTGTGAGTGTCAGAAATATTATTATATTATATTATAATTTTCAAAGATAGAATGGTCCGCCCCGAATGCAGGAGATCTGAGCTCGTACCTACTTTTATGTATGAAATTATATGTAAGCATATAAATACCAATGTTTTTAAAAAGTCACACGTATCTTTTCAATTGTTAGATACAAGGGAATTAAACGTCAGTTAATGGGGATAGACACTAACTATTGAATCAACGTCGAATCGATGAATATGAGCATCTTGCTTGTGATCGTTTCTGAATACATTTTCTTTATCAACCGATTCGATATTTCTAAACAATCGATTTGATGATCGATCATTTTCAAAATTATTTCCAATTATAAACTGTCACAAACATTATCATAAAAGGAATAGAGTCGAATTTCCAATGCTGCCAATACTGCCATACCATGAATTAAGAATATAGCTTCCAATAATTGGTATAACAAATCATTCACGTTCACTACCTATTAAATTCCATAAAATACTAACTTGTACTTTTATGTTAGTACCTACCGTTAAGGTATTTTAATGTACTTGTTTTTCCTTTAAGTGGCCTCTTTCGAGGTCAAGTGATGTACTTATGACATAATACTTACTTATTGTGGATGTATTTAAGTATGAACAGTTGGTTTAATGTAATAAATCATGATATAATTAAAGAGTCACACAATATAAAGTACATTATAAGTATAACTGTTTCGCGCGGTTTTACCCGCGCCATTTCAAATCCACTATGCCAAATTTCATCCAAATCCATTAAGCCGTTTTACCGTGATAGAGGAAAAATCATCCAAACATGCATACATCTATCCATCCAAATTTTCACATTTATAATATACCCTACACAATTTTAGTTTGCTTTTATTCGATAGATGTCGGTGTACGTCGATTAAATCGCGCAAGAAGAGTTATAAATGACTTAGCCATATTTACTTAGTAGACTATTTTTATTAATCCTCACTTTAAATCATAATATTAATATTAATTAGTGGATAATAGGATATTAGTAGGATTACCTGAATAATACTATATTGCAAAGTCGTATGAACTTTTTGTCCTGTGTGTATTCGCTTTTGACTTTATACTTCTAGTGAATATTCATAAAAATCTAACTTGTAAGATTTTTAAATGCTTGATTAGAAGATATCTCTTATCTTGCACCCAAAAGGGTTGATATGACTGTTCTGATCGTTTATAATAAATAAACACAACTAAATCTTGTATAAAAGGTCGAAATATGCTTAATTATTCCTTATAATTCCATAAAGGTTACAAAATATTATTTAATAAGCAGCAATTAGACTAACCTTTTCAAATTGACAGGTATTTTTCCTATCTTTCTCATCAGCGATATATTTTCATAACTCTGATTTTATTTCAAAGGTTACGTACGATAAGTAATTATGTAATGGAAAATTCAGGACCAATCAATGTTATTACTTTATTCGTTTATAAATATAATAACCACTTGTTTCCATAACTAGTCCTCGTAACATATATAGGCTGAATGTGTAATCGACATGTTTAATTTATAACATGAAAATCTCAAAGGCACACGTTTTATACCACGGTTTGATAACAGTTCATTACCTTATAAAAAAATAACGTATAACAAAAATATAAGACTTATCAAGATAAGTAGACTTTGGCGATGGGGTAAACCTATCTGCCTCAGACGCCTGTGAACTAGCTGTTTCTCGCGGTTTAACCCGCGCCATTTCAAATCTCGCGGGAATATCGAGATAAAAAGTGGCCTATTCGCTATTCCAGACTGTAAACTATGCAAAATTTCATCCAAATCCATTTAGCCGTTTTGCAGTGATAGAGTTACAAACATCCAGACATGCGTACATATATCCATCCAAACTTTCATATTTTTAATATATATAATTTTAGTTTGCTTTCATTCGATAGATGTCACTGTACGTCGATTAAATCGCGCAAGAAGAGTTATAAATGACCTAGCTATATTTACTTTGTAGGCTACCTTTATTCGTCCTCATTTTCACAAATATAATACTAGTAGGATACGACATGTCAACAAATATTTAAAATATGCAAGGCACACCTTTATTTAAACTTGACGTGGGGCAGTGGATTTCAATTAACGCTTACAAACCGACTCGTTGCCATAGGTGAGCACTGGCAGGGCCGCAATGATGGGACCGGGCGCTAAATAAAAGAAATCTATGTTTGATCGAAATAAACGGTGTATTAACTTTATAATGATGCATAAAGAGGAGGCGTGTCACACAATCCTCAGTTATAGAGAAATTTATGGTTGTTTGCTTTGCGATATTAGGTTGAAACGCCCTTTGATTTCATCAATGAGCCATTTTTTTTAAAGGCTGTAGTTCCGTTAAAAATTGATATATTACTTAGCAGCCTTATGCGGCTTTACTCGCTTAAACTCCTTTATTCTGAACGTGAATATTTTTTTGGCCTTACCGTTTCTTAACATCCGTGGACATGGGTTCATATCAAGCCATCTAACTAATTAATAAAAGATACGGAAGACCCTAAATGGCAGAGTTGGTATTGTATTTAAAAAAAAGGAAAGTAGGTACATTTCCAACCGTATCACGAAAATGGGGGAAGAAAAATTAGTCTGAATACTCATACCAATTTATCAATTAGCATAGGTCTGTTTAGCAATCTTACAAGAAATATAGATCCGAGGCGCCTTTAACACTTAATAAGACAACCTAGTCTATCACAAAGAAACAATATAATGTTTATACTGTTAGCTCAGCTTTTAACATCGTGTATTGACAGCGCTATAGAAACTAGGATATTCCTACATCACAAACACTTCTTAAAGCTTAAAAGACTACATAGTTGGTGTTTTAGCTTATATTTATTTTCTTATAATAAAATCCGAAGTATATAATACCCAACCGGTGCCACAACGACTAGACAGAGACTAGAGAACAGAGATCAATTCTTGAAAAAGTACCAGGAACGCATACTTCATAATAGCTCTAACTAAACTAGTTACAAGAAGGACAGTCATATATCTTACTATTTTACCCTCTTCGTGGTTACAAAAACATTGTCATAAATTTTCTGTGCGCTCTGATAACATAGTTGTTTGTTGTGTTCGAGAAAATCGTCTCTGATTTTTCTTGGTTTACTTTGTATTGGGTAATCGTTATTTGTATAGTTTAACGGAATAACTTTCGAATAGAAGGTCACAATGTTTTTCATATTTTCTTTTTTGTATGTGTGCTTGAATTATCTGAAAGACAGTATTTTTTAATTAATATAATAATTTACAATTTTATAAAATGGATGTTTGTTTGAAAATTGCTACCGAAAGGGTCACCTATTAATAACAACTTTAAAAAAATTATTAACAATGCACATAAAAACAAAATTAAGATAAAATGTCTAAAAATATTAGAGCCTTATCAGATATATTCGGTACATTTAGGCACAGACTACATTTTTTTTTTCTTAACAACAGACCGGAATTTAAAAAAAGTACTTATCATCGCATCAAAAATAATATACCTACTTTGGCAATTTTACCCAACTTTTATATACCTAGCCAAACATAATCCTACGAGTTTAAACAGCTACCTCCTCTAGCCAAATCGTGCAGTTGACATAAGAGGTCATAAACTGGACTCTTAAGTCATGAGATATAAAGGTCATTGAACAGTTAAACCCTATTGCTGGTCGGACACTGTTATTAATCTAATTTGTTCCAAGACAAACGTTCTCTTGACTCATTCTCTTGCCAATTTACTACTTCTTGTACATTCAGACACATGTCGAGTCAAATTGAGCTCTTTATAAATAGGTATGCACATGACCAATTTAAATCCTAAATTATTCGTTCAATTCCTAAATTTACACATTATACCTACACTCATTTTGTTTTTAAGTAGTTGAGATTTTGTCACAAATGTGGGCGCCAACACGTCTATGACTGGACCTGAAATCTATGTTAAAGAAAACATATTATTGAGGCTAAGTTGGTCGTGGGAATATTAAGTATTCTAAAGCACGTTTCTGTCTAAAGGTCATAATATCTCGAATTTTTATTTATCAACCGATTTCCAAAACAGAGGAGATTCTCAATTCGTGTTTATGTTTTTTTTTGTATTTCTTATATATGTATGTAACTCATATGAAAGATTCGATGCTGGACTGGGAGCGAAAGAAAAACATAGATTGTACCACCTGCATCTCTTCCCGGGCATACTGTAAAAGTCAGTTAAAGGACAGAGGCTTTAAAGGCATTTTTGTGGGCGATAGGCTGACCCCCTGTCACTACAATAGCGTGTCTCCATTTTTATAATATCTCCAAATTTGTCAAACGTGACATCAGATGGTCTTATAACATCTGGTTTTCTGCATATCCCATAAGGGATACAGGCGTGACTTTATGTATGTATGTACGTAAGAAAGATTAAGATTATTATTGATTATTTTGATAAGTAATTAATATTTTGCGTAACTTTTCTGCAAAATGACGATATATTAAAGATATACAAACTGAACTAAAAGATATCCTGACTAGGAACTTTACTTTTCTTCCCTTGTGAGGCTAGTGGGTGGCTGGCCAGTTTCTATATTTAAATGTGACTGCACCAAACAAGTACAGTGACTACAATAGTTTTGTCTAAAACTTTCTAGATGTGACATTCAAGTAACTTTCTGTGTGCACATTTACTCTAGCCGCAGTCACTATATCTGTGCTCATTTCAGATTCTTTTTAGTATACCATGTTTTGTTGGGATTTTAAATGATTTTACCTACTTATTTTGCCAACCCTAAAAACAGATTTTTTAAAATAGCATATAAATGTTTTTGGAGCCGTGGGAAGATTTGGAAACAAAAGTTTTTTTGTTAAAAATCTTAAACTTAAACTTTTGAATGCCAGTTCCATTATTAAAATACTTTTCACTTTTCACACTTAATGAATTCGAAAATCGCATAATATTTACAGTCAACCATTTAAAATATACCTATGTAAGCATTATAATTCCTTTGGTACATTAAAAAAGCCTCAACATTTAACTATATCCATCGCCTTGAAAAACTCACATCGCAAACTAACTACAGCTTCAATCTTAAAATAAAGCACACGTTCGTTCCTAGAACAGAAGCTATTAATAAATCGGCTGCATTCCTATACTAGCCATTTTTAATTTCCTCTGACCGTTCATTGAAAACTATTAATCTGGATTGAAGAATAAAAGTTTGCGACCGCCTTTGTTATTGTTTAATTAAAGTCCTGAAACAAAAAGAAGCTGCCATTATTGGGACGGTTTTTTTTCAAAGATTATGGTTATAAAAGAACTTTTTCTACCCTTTCATGCCCAGTCAAAGATCTAATGGATTTAAAAGCTATATTTTAACGCCATTCTCTACCAGTATCTTACTATAAATAGAAATTTGTTAACCTTATAATAATTCGATAAGTAGGTAAATGCTTGTTATGATAAGATAAAAAACATTAAATTATTAATGAGATTAATTATTTTTATCTACTTTTTGGCACGAGTAGCAGTTTTATAAATTAGCATTATCGATATACGGATGTGTGAGCAACACAGGATAATTTGTGATTGTGTGTGATTAGATATCTCGCCGACTTCCGGAGGGCACGTTAAGGCACTCGGTATAGTACCAACTTATATTATAGGTACTTGTAGAAAGTAGTTTAAAGGGTTTATCGGAAATCATTTCGGCGCCCTGACATGGGTAAGCTGGGTGGTTTCTGGCCTAAACCTCCTCGTCACCCAGAAGAGTCACTTCATAGCATAAATAAGCTCTAAGCTCCTTTATAAGGATTGAGATGATATTGAAACGTGATGATTCAGAAAGTAATAGTTTTCTTTTTTTGTTTCAGGATCATGCCTTCGTTGCTACCAATGCAATTCGCAGTCGGACCCAACCTGTGGCGACCCCTTTACTGCATACAAATATTTAGTGGTAAGATATTGTAAATTCAAGTTTTTTCTTTTTTAAGTCCGGAAATTTCTTCCATGCCGGACTAGACAAGAATGTACCAGCTGCTTCTCTTCCCGGGCCTACTGTAAAAGTCAGTTAAGGTATAGAGGTTTTATTGGCGTTTTTGTGAGCGATTGAATCCCTGTCACTGCAATAGTCTCTCTCCGCCATATACTGCTTGCAAATTTTTCGAACTTGATATCAAATGGTTTAAAAGCCACCAGAGGGTGTTCTGCCTACCCCATAAGGGATACAGGCTAGGCGTGAAGTTGTATATGTATGTAAATTTCACTATCTTTCAAGTTTAACGGAGACTAAATCCGATTTTTATCACCATATCACCCGATGGTAAGTTGAGGTCGAAGATGACACAGGTTAAGGAAGCTCTTTATGAAACATTGCCGGTACACATCAGCACAGGAGCCGTGAAATTTGGCGGCTAATTTTATATAAAGAGTGGTCGATACCCAGGCCCTGAAGAGGTCCTAACGTCAAGCGGGGGTAACTAGTCGCCTTTTCTAAGCTATGGTAAAGAGATTTGATAGCTGCAGTGCCCGAGTTCCCGAGTTTGATAACCACTCGGCTATAGTAACTAATTGTATTTTACTCGAGTTGATCTTGTGATCGATGCGATCTTCATAAATTTAGCCTCCATAAAGTTAAGCTTGCTTGTTTACAACAAGTATTTTTACCTGTTTTACTACAAACTATTTAATGAAATGTGTTGTAGATTAGAGACAAGTGGTGACCGAACAAAACATGCTAATTCCATAATTTCAACACAGCAAATTTCTATAAAAGTTGAAAAAACGGCAACAGAATTTATTTTTAAACGTGGAAATAAAATTTGAACCGCACTACTCTACACCTTAAAGTCTTTTATTTTCCAAACGATTCACCGTGCAATTATAATTTGATCTTCTTATTTATTTCTGTCAACTGCGATTTATCATCAATCGCGATTCGTCACTCGGGGATTAACCGGAAAATTTAGACAGTATAGCTGGTATAGATTACTTATCATATACATATAATAAAATGGTAGGAAAGTCAAAACTGTACATTGAATATTTTTTTAAAAGAATACTTGGGGTATGATCTACAATCGAAACAGAAACAAAAAATATAGTTTTTAGAATTTTTGTCTGTTTGTCTGTTTGTCTTTCCGGGATAAACTCAAAAAGTACTGCATGGATTTACTTCAAATTTGGCATGAAGATAGTTAAGAAGTCGGGTCAACACATAGGCTACATATTATCACGCTAGCAGTGTTATAATCGTAGGTGCGTTTGGTGCTGCATAGCGTTCACGCAGACGACAACGCGGGCAGCAGCTAGTAATCTATATGATTAAGATTATCAGTTTATGAGGATTCCCCGCAGATAACACGAGAAATCAAGGAGTAAAATTGCGCTATCTATTGGGGGCTACCTGATCGTTAGTGTTATTAATTTCAGAAAATAGCCACCTGTGTGTCAACGTCCTTTTTTAAATTTAGAACAAATGCAACGTTTCTATTTAGATTCAATGTTTTTTTCTTCTGAAAGTATTCTTTTTTTGTCTTTTTTTTATAAATTAAGAAATTTAAACCGAAGCGTCACTAACGATTTGCTCTAGAGAAGTTCTTAGGATTAGTTATACAGGGTGACTGGTGGGTCACTTTTGAAATTCAAGGACGTGATAGTTTGAGATCATACATGAAGAGAAAAAATATAATGAAAAATCAATATTAATTATTTACAGAGTAAACTTAACCGAAATTGATTACGCAATGCAAGCTTACGCCAGCGTTGGCAGCGATCCATGTGCCAGGTCACGTGCCGCGATCGACTCAGTTGTATTTAAAGTAAATAGTAACATAGTAGGTAGTATATATTTAAAGGAAATTCTTGAGAAAAATTAATTACCTACTTTATAACATAATTATGATCAGAATCGAGTACAGAATGATCTCCTTCAGTATTTAATATTTGTCACCAGTCACCCTGTATAAAATAGCTAGGTATTTACGTTCAATCTGACTAATTTTAAACAAACGACACAATAAAGAATAGACCGACTTGGTAGAGAAAATGAAAGTTCGTAACCGTAATTTTTCGGTAATGTTAGGTACTTTTGTACTAAACCGATTCAGCGCTCGTTCCGTCTACGTTTACTCTGATTTGTGTTTACAACACTATTTTTTGCTTTCTTTTCAACCAACTTCCTAATGCAGGAGGTTCTCAATTATTCTGAATGTGTCTTAACCAGTTTTGTTACGCGATTAATTCATCAATTATGTATCGTTCTTGATAAATCTTACCAGAAGATACCTACTTCGGAGGTGGTGTCATATAAATTCATTCAAAATTCTGTGAAAACGGAAAATATAATCGTAGCCGACGTTTCACTTCACACAAAATTTTGTCGGTTTTTAATGCTTTCCCCCCCTCGATTATTGTTTGGCACTTATGTAGGTGCAGTTTGACGAAGCTTTTGCTGTCTTTACAGTTCAAGTGTCCTCACTTTAATATTTTCAACTCTTTACTTGAAAGAAACCGTTATAAATCAGCACGTATGCTACTTACTTTAAATAAGATCCCCGACAATCACACCAACTATATGTCCCCAAACTAAGCAGAGCTTGTGATTTGGGATACCATGTAGCGAACTATGGGGAAACCTAGAATATAAATACATATATAATAAACGCCCAGACCTGGAACATTTTTTTTTTCTTGTTCTGTGCGGGAATCGAACCCACGACCCACGAATGTAACCCCATCGCCAGAGTTGCCGTTAGTTAAACTTTAGTTAGTTAATAGCTATTAAATAAGCTTAAAAGCAAAATGGACCCCTTAGAAATACTCTTAATTAGCAATATTACGTTTAATTATAACTTGCCATTTCGGTGTATTTCAAAACAAGGGGTGTATTTAGAGGCTCTTTTTGTACTCACCCAGTCGTCATCAAATTCTAAATCGAAGACTAGACTAGTAAGACTAGAATTGACTAAGTTCCAATTTGATTATTAAAAACGAGTACATATTCGTAATTGGTACAATAACACTATTACTCTAATGTTGCCGTTTAAAATTGTTGATTTTCCTTTAAAATTAATCCAATTTCAAGACATTTTTTCAATTTTTCAGGATTGCTCTGATCCCCGCTCGGTCAACTACAACACGGAGTACTTAAGCCAGATCTTGCCACAGGAGTTGCTCCATGGAACCACTGGAGCTCCCAGATACTGCCACAAGATTGTCATGCGTTAGTATTTTAATTTATATCACCCTGAAAAGGGCTATAAAGGTTCTCGAATGGCAACCACGTTTTTAACACGTTCAGCCTACGTAGTGTCTTGAGAGAATCGACGATCTGGTCAAAGTCACTGGTAAACGCTGAAAGGTAGCACGGGACCGAGCGATGTGGAGAACCTTAGAGTGGCCTTTGCACACCTGTAGGCGTTTCCTGGCTGATAAATAGATAGACTCAAGAAACACTTACGATGCTTCCGAGGGCACGTTATACAGTTGGTGCTGTATACTTGTATACAGCAATCGTTAGGGTTTATCAGAAGCCATTTCGTCGCCCCGAAAACCCTGATATCCACCAACCAGCACGGAGCCAGTTTGGTGGTTTGCCTTCTTAACCTCCACGTCACCTTGAGATTAGCCTTACTGACGTGACGATATGATATTGATGGCATACTTTATTTATATGAAGGGTGATCGTTAGTCAAACGATTGAAATCAGCGTAGAGTAGTTTCCGTTCACACCATGCATGTTTGGAGGTGGATTGCTGAAAAGGACACCAAATCGTAGGAACAGTTTTTGTGATGTTAGGAGAGCAATTAACTCAATCACTCAAATGCCGTCAGATCCGATAGCATCAGCCGAAAAATGCTTGCTACATCACTACTTGTTACTTTCCATCATTATGGGAAAATATTCTTCCTAAAAAATATTCTCCCACATCTATTCAAGTCAAGACCTTCGACCAATATTTATTGGATATACCATTTGGATCCAACGTACTTGAGCGCCTGGTTCATAAACAACTAAATACTTACCTGCAAAAAATAGATCTCCATACGTACTTTTTTTTGTACGTAATCGATTGAGTACTTCATAAAAAAAAACGCTATGAATTTGGAGATCGTTTACCTTCTACTTCAAAAAAAGTTTTGACGTGAAGTTGGTTTTTTAATGCTCTGCATTCGTTGATTATATCATTTTTGATTCTTTTATTCTATGGTGTGCAATAAGGTATAAAATAATAACTAACATTTAAATACCTTTTTACAGAAAACGGCGCAACCGTCCGTACCTGCCTTGACGCTAACCCCAACGACCTGAACCAGACCTGTCGCCTGCTGGACGGCATCTCGAGGAACATCCCCCTAGACCGCAGCAAGCAGCTGAAGCACTGCAGCGTCTGTGACAAAGACTCCTGTAATGCAGCTGGATCCATCACAGCATCCACCCCTCTCGCTCTATTAGCACTCGTCGCTACTTACTTGTACTACAAACTGTAAATTCACAAATTTGTTCCATTTTTAAATATAAGCTTGGCAGAAAAAGGCTTATTTTTTTAAATTCAATGCCAAAGCAATTCTTAATTTAAAGCGTATGGGGTCTTTGCTTAACCCGTCCAATGTCTTTGGCATGACATTTTTAAATTAGTTTTAAGTGTTTAAAGTAACGATTAGATTGGAAAATGTGACCTTATTAATTGCAATAATATAAAAAATGCGGTATCTTTTTTTTAGTATATATTAATATGTTATTTATAGAGTCAATATTAGAATATACACGTATTTTTATTAATAACGTATATTATACACATAATAAATATAGATATGTAGTAGTATGAATATATGTATAGAATGTCTTTATATAATATTAAAGCATATAGTTAAATGTTTTTAATTTCGATGAATAAATACAATTGACGCAGACCATGTTACCGTTTCTGTTAATGCATTTCTAAGATTTTTTATCATAATTTTGAATGATAATTAACATAATTGTCGATTATTTGTAATAAAATGTAATAAAAAAACTATTGGTCTTTGGCTCATCCTTGCTCATTGAGGAATCAAAATGGCAAAATATGATATTTTTACAAAACAATATACAGGGTTGTTAGTAATTAGAACGGAATCTCTTTAGGTGACGTAGGTGATGTCATTTCCAATCATTTGAGTCCTAATCATGAATATTACGAACAATATTTAATATTCGGGTTATTCCCTTTTTACATACATACATAACTTCACGCCTGTGTCCCTTATGGGGTAGGCAGAACACCAGAGGCTGTAAAACCATCTGATGTCACGTTTGACAAATTCGGAGGTATTATAATGAGAGAGAGAGACTATTGCAGTGATAGGGGGTCAGCCTATCGCCCACAAAAATGTCAATAAAACCTCCGTCCCTCGACTAACTTTTACAGTATGCCCGGAAGAGAAGCAGCTGGCACATTCTATGTTTTTCTCTCACCCCCAGTTCAGCATGGAAGCATTCAATACGATAATGTATTAAAAACAGGCATACCTAAGCAATAACTTATGGCACACTTATTCCAACAGAGTCCGTCGTGCACGGCGCACCGCTCAGCGTTTTACATTTCCTCCTCAAATTATCTCCATCATGATTCATTATAGAAAAGTATGAATTTACCCAACATTTTTTTGATTTTGTTTTTTCTCGTCGTCCCAACAGCAACAGGAGCATGATAGGTCTTTCGCGGTCCATATCATGCCAAAAACTTTATTTTAGGACGCGTGCGCGGCGCGGCCATAGATGAATATAAGTACTAAAGTATAGATGACCGTCTCGCCACTTTAGCGCCATACAGTATCCACTCTAGGAACCTTTTTGACCAAAACAATCCTATAATGCAGTCCGGCCGTACCGCCACTTTCAAATTTTCAGAAATTCGTAGTAGCAGCTATTACTATTGTGCAAGCTGCGCAATGTTAATAAGTTGAAATAAACTGCACAAAGCATGAGTCTATGCGAGTTGAGAGTAATAAAAAAATATGCATCAGACAATTATTTATTTTTTCTTTATTATTTGTGTTTGATATAATAATTTTATAGGCCATACATTTGTTCGGGTCGTTTTCGTCAAACTCAATGCTTTTGCCATACAAATTGTTCACCTCCTTGCACCAGTCATTCAAAATCAATGTAATTCCTTTTCTTAACTCACTATCTCACTAGAACGTCAGCCAGCATCTTATGTCAAAATATCACTTCACAAAAGTAAAATCTTTGAATTGAGATCGTAAAAACGCGAGGAGTGAACACTCTACTCAACGTAGGTACTTTGTAGAAAACACTAACAAAAGAATTCAGCGGCAAAAAACACACAGAAAAATAAGCAAATGCAACGAGCGCAAAAATTTTATTGGTTGAATACTATACTATAAATACGCTGCCTGGTACTATAGATATATCGATATCGAACGCAGAAAAAAATACAAAAAGTTCCAGTAGTGCCCGGCGTGTAGCGCTAGTAGTAATAGAATTTTGGTATTTGTATGGAAGACAAACTAGCATGGGCGCGGCACACCGTGCTGCACGGTACGGCACTGCGCCGCGAATAGAGATGGATCCACGCCCTTACAGGGAGTATACCACATACCACCACATGGGAGTCACTACGTTTGTCATCTTGTACAAAACGCTTATCCAGGACCGTAAGGGCTACCCAAAGCCTATACGCGTCTAATGATTTGTTAATATCTGAGACGACAAATAACCATTTTTAAATGATCCATTAAACAGTTGCTAAATACGGTTTGATTGCATGCAGAACTTGATGGCAAAAGACAATAATATCGAAGATAAAAACACATATCAACTTGGGAACAAGGTCATAATAAATGCCAGAACAATACAGGGTTGTATTTTAGTCACCAGCCAAAAATGTTATTTTCTTTGATACGATATGAACCTACCTGCATACTTTGTTTTTCAAAAGTTCTCAATCTCCAACTCCATCTCCAAGTTCATTTCCATCTCCAACTCCATCTCCTTATCCAAAGCCATCGTTTATTACACAATTTTTGTTTACTAGTTTCTTTAAATTTATCAAGTACCTAGTAAGTCTTGAATATTTGTGGGAACCTTATTATAAAACCGTATGCATTGACCCATAAATGAGTTAGTGACTTTATGATGTCTACTATCATTATACTTATTTCTAGTATTAACATTATGTAAGTCACATTTTCTATGGAACATGTTTAAGTTCGTTTTTACGAACATAAGATTTCCAAAGATATATTGTGACGCAAACGTAAGAATATTTATTTCTCTAAACTTATTTCTAAGTGTTGCACTGGAATTAAGTTTGTAGATTGAATAGCCCGTTTCCGCTGCACAAAGATAGTTTTAATATCGGCGGCATTTCCCGACAGGAGAATGTCGTATGTCAATAATCTATGAAAATAACCAAAATAAACCAATCGCGCAGTAGCTTCATTAGAAATATTTCGCATCTTTTTGACGGCATATGCTGCAGCATATGCTTATTGACGGCATATGCTGCAGAACTAAGTCTCTTCGCCAACCTTTCTATGTGTGGTCCCCATTGTAGTTGTGCGTCTAGGGTTATGCCAAGGAACACTGTTGAATTTACATGGCTCAATTCTTGTCCTTTTACAACTAAGTTAGTATTTACATGTATAGCGAGCCCCCTAAGCAGTGTTATATTTTGCAGCCTTTTTATGAACAGTAGTCACTTGGATTAGTCGCGTTTTATGCTAGGCTTATCCAGGGGCAGCAGGCCTAATTTAAGGCGACCCCACTATTTACATTTCCGAGAGAAAGGTGTTAAGCACCTTTGAGCGCTTTTTTCAAATTTTACAGTACATGCAGTGCTTTACCAGTATTGAAATAAAAAATGGTTTGAATTATGACCGTTTCGATTGCTCGGCCAAGTTAACCAATCCAGAAATGAATTGCACCAAATTTTCGGCGACTGGTCAAAATCGAAGAGTGCATAAAAAAAAACTTGTCAAAGCAAGTATAATAACATAAAGGGTTTAATTATGGCCGCGCAAGCAAAACGCAGAGAATGGCGTGGCAATGGAGAGCTCGATAACAATAGCCAGAGATCTAGTCTTTTTTGCTAAGTGAATTAGTCAAGATTAGTCAAAAAAACAAAACTTCAGAAGTTATCATTATTTTAGAAGTTACGCCCTTACAAAATTATGGCCGCGCCTTTCTGAACTTTCGGTTTTTTCGTCTTTGTTTACAATTTTATTTGAATAGTATAATTATACTTAAAATTTGACTACTTTTGCCGAAAATTTGGTGCAATTCATTTCTGGATTTGTAAACTTGGCGGAGCAATCGAAATGGTCATTTCGAATTCCCGAGGTTAACAATGAGTTACCAGCGTCTGTCGCCTGCTTGTCCGTTTAATTCAAATTAGTTTACATCTATTTATCAATAATCATGTTCACTTCAAGTACATAGAAAGTCTCATTTTATACATACTTAGTAATCTAGTGATAACAACCAAACATTGCATTTATGGGACTAGTTATGCACTTTTATCTAGAAATTATCTTAAGTGACTGGATTTCACAATCATTTGTGTAAATCCTGCAATGCACTATAATATGTTTTCTAGCATTTAAGTAAAATAAAAGGCCTTGTTTGTTTCTATAGTCGATCATTGTGGCACACTGATCAAGTGTTCGTTCGTATTGAAACTATACCCAGGCAAATAATTCAATGCAGTTATATGACAGTTCCAGTGTGCCCACTTTAGGGAAGAAAAAAAAATAGTGATGCGGTTTAAGTGAATGAATGATTTTTTTTAAATACAAAATCTCAATGATATAGGAAAAAAACTATTTTAACTCGCAAAATATTTTATAAGTACTTTCATTCTCTTATTTGAAGAGTGGAGATGCTTTACGTAACGTAATTTTGCGTAGTCTTCAAAAAAAAAAATTAAACAACTAATTTCACTTCTACTGTGACTGTTTCAAGGCACATTGTATGTTTGGTATTTAATTATTTTTGTTAAAGTTACTGTAAAGATAAACTACACACCTTAAATTCACGTAATACATTTCTTTACATTTTTATTCTGAACGAATGAAAAAGAACCAATCAATTTCAATCATTCTCATTCAGTACCTTACACTACGAAGATTTTAACTGGTATCATTTTTTTTTCTTTTTGACATTTCGAACTGTCAGTTTACTGCATTGAATTATTTGCCAAGATAGAATAGGGGCGTCAGTTCGTATCCCAACTAAGTCAGTTTGGGAACTAACTTTCCTGTACTGTCTCGGGTCTGGATTTGTTAGGTTCGGCCCTGTTCTTTGGAGTAGTCTCTATAATACAAGTTTGTTTAAGCTCACATTCAATTCTCATACCTGGCAGTGAACGTTTTAAAATGAGGAATGTTACATGACAAAGCGCATAACAAGACATGAGAAGTTGTTTTGATTTTAACAGATTAAAATCAAATTACATTCCTAATATTTAAAAAATCACCCCTATAAAACGATCTGATGTCACATTTGACAAATTTGGAGGAATTGTTATGATAGAGAGAGACTATTGCAGTGACTGCGGGTCAGCCTATCGCCCGCAAAACGCCAATAAAATATCGGTCCCTTAACTGACTTTTATAGTTTGCCCGGGAAGTGAAGAAGCTGGTACATTCTATGTTTTTATTTCACTCCCAGACCAGCATGGAAGAAGAAATCAAGAAATATAGTTAATTAACACATGATAATGAATTTGATGGAAAGTATAACGTATAAAATAATAAAAGAGCATAAGTATTTAAGGCCGATTTTTAATTTTTTTGCTTTTATGTTTCTTGTTATGTCGCCAGTGAAAAGTATACAGTCTTGTTCGGTAATAGTAGGGAGATCATTCATGAATAAAATAAATAAAAATGGCCCTAATTAGTGCTTCAAAGGAAAGGGCTTTTAGCCCTTTTTTTAGGACTAGCCTTATAAATACAGGACTAAGTGGGTTAAATGCCTAATAAGCCCATTGGTCCTCGAATTAGCCCATAAAAGACTCAGAGTTAAAATCTAAAAAGGCTTTTTAATAGCCTAGGCCCATCTTTAAGGCCAGCGAGTCTATGAGGCTTTTAGTCCTTTAGTCTGTTTACCTAATATATAAAGAAAGAAATAAAGAAGAAATAAATTTATTACTTTAGGTTATGAGTGTAAGTACTGAATAACTGAATGAATGACTCTTACTAAAAAAATAGGAATACTACTAGTAAATATATAGTCTGTATGATTGTCTGGGGATTTTTTAAATATCAGTATAAATAGAAAACAATTAGATTTATTATAAATCAATATAGTGTTAAAAGTCTGTACGTTTTAAGGCTTACACGAAGCTAAAAAAGGCTTAAGGCCTTAATAAGACTAAACTTAAAGAAAGACACAAAGCTTTTTAGGTATGCCAACCCTCTACAGTCCTATCTACTAGTCCCGTCCCAAAAAAGTCTATTTAGACTTAAATTTAGGACTGAAGGCCTATAGTTATTTGCAGCACTAGCCCTAATACACTACCTTGTGAAATTCCAAATGGATTTTGTTTTTGATAGACGACTTAAACTTCTTTACAATATTTCCACTCATTTGTGACACTTCTACGCATTGGTATCTACACTACAAGTGACTCGTTATTAACTTTAATGCATTTTTTCTTAAGCCATACTACTCTAGCTTTTTAGTAGAGTCGCTGGAAAACCCAAATCTAATGCCTAACTCATATCCAAGAATATAGAGACTATGTATGTATGATCCCGAGTTACGTGCTTCCGTTACTTATTTTTACAAATTTTTATATTAAGAGAAACATCCAAGATTTGTACTATTATTTGTTATAAATCCGAATCGGCTATTATTCAAAAGATTAAAATTAGATAAATTACTTTGTAACCTTCCCAATATTGCTTTTCATATACCTATTTTAGATAAAATTGATGTTTTAGCTATTGGCCATTACTGAATAATATCAATATTAGAACCATCCTTATGTAATGGCCTGACGATGGAATTCTGTAGACGATCCCGAAAAATGCCATCCTTTAATGATCAAATGTTTTAAAGGTTTTAATAATACTAGAGAGCAACTTTAAATAATGTTCGTATTTGGATTATCAAATGCAGTCGTATAAGTATTTTTTTTTTTACTTTTTATTATTCTATGTACTTTTCAGGTACCTACAACTGGCGTCTGGGCGTTTATTTATAGAATAGTTCCCCCCTAGTTCGCTACATGGTATCTCATAACACAAGCTCAACTTACTTTGAGGCCATGTGGTTGGTGTGATTGTCTGGAGATTTTATTTATTTATTTTATTTAAAATTCTTTAACTTTCGGTTAAGTTTACTCAGTAAATAATTAATATTTATTTTCTTTTTTCTCTTCATATATGATCTCAAACTATCACGTGTACTGGCATTTCGAAAATGACACAACAGTCACCCTGTAGTAGCCCTGAAGAAATTCAATATATACGTCTAAATATGTCTTAACTCTTTAGAGGGTAGTGAATGCCTATACATATATTGATGTTATAGCAACAAAAAATGGATTGTGTCAAGTTAACTGTGGTGCAAAGTGCTAAGTTTATAATTTCATTTCCTAGTAAGTTCATAAAGAAACTTAAATTGAAACCTACCTATTTATCGCAGCCTACAGAACAACAATAAACTATCGACTAAGGCTAAACGCTGATTTATAATTTAACCCGAAATAATAAAATGGGTAATTGTGTAATTTAAACTTTCCTTTTACGCGGTTCACGCTTTAATGAGCAAACAATGACAACCCTTTTAATACTCAATATCAAGATAGTGAACTTATTGCAACCATTATCTATAAATTGTAAAAAAGATAATGTAGGCATATAAAATAACCAACATGCGCCGTTTTCAGTCTTTGATTACACATAACCAGGAGAAGACAATAAAGGATAAATGCACTTTAAAGTTTATAAAAAGTAAAGTTTATAATATAAAAATAATTAATATAACATGCTAGGCGTTAAGTTAGGAATACTTGTTTTATTTTTAGTGATAACTGGAGTGCCAGAAAAATGTAAGTTGTTAGTTTTATTTTGTTTATTTAATAGGCATGCTTGTTTATTTATTTTTTTGTTGAGAATTTTTGAACTTTTTATTCGAATTTTATTTTTTACTTATAATTTATTTTTACTTTATCAATATAGTTAATAATTTACTATTATTCCCATAAGTCGAGACTGGTTATATTGAAAAACACTATACTTGAATATTAATCGTTCTCAATATTGATTAATTTAATTGTGCATGACTGTCACAGTAATAGCAGGTACAAATAACCACAAAACATTAAAATATTTTGATTTTACAATTTTTTAAATTTTAAAATAATTTAAGGGGAATTATTTTATTATTTAATTCTAATTTTAAGGGAGCCCATAACTCTCAGTAGCCCCTATCCATGGCAATGATTTCTTAGTACGTCGTTCCTCTTGATACAAAGAGGCTGGCAACAGTTCCACACCAAGTTCCATTCATCATCAACAACAACAGACTATAGACGTCCACTGCTGGACATAGACCTCCCACGCCCCCAAGTCCCATTATTGCTTTTTTACTCCCAGCGTCATTTACTTATACACGTTTACTATAGATTCACTTAGTAGGCAAGGTTAAAAAAAGTAGCGAATTAAAAAAATAATTTTCTTTGCGTCCAATGTTTTGTACAATTAAAACTATTATTGCAATTAATATACTTCATTTTCATTCTTATGTCTACTGGGTAAAAGGACATCTGACATATTGGACCAAAACTAAATTAGCCGGCCAAAGAAATTTATTCATATAGGTATTATGAAAGTACAATGAGGGTTCATAAATACAGTAGCACCTTACTGTTTGTATACGCCTGCACAGTGTTCTTATCTTGTTTGTGTGAGTGAAGTCTCAACAGACACAATAACGTATCACAGTATACTTGTAAAACTACTACTAGACTATTCATCGTCTAATTGGTTAATATCTCTGCTGATTGGTCGGAGTCTTTATTTATCGGATTGCCGACCAATCAGCAGAGAACTACATACTTAACAAGTTACTGCTTATCGTCCATAACTTAGTGCCCAATATTTTAGTACCTATGGAACTTCTTGTCGGCGCAAGTCTTCTTTTAGCTTATTAGGTTGACTAGGGTTGTCGAAATATTTTGTTGTAAAATAATTAAATAAATTTGTATGAAAGTCGATACTAGCACTGATCATCCTAATTCTTTTACTGTATATTCTACGTATGGTATGGAAGCTAATTCTTAAGTTTTATTTCTATATTTTGTTACACGTTGTATATTTGACGTCACTGTGTCTTAAACAATATTTTCAAGTATTTTAAAAGAGAAACCTTTTTAATTAAACCGTTATTTAATTAATTTTTTTTAGAAATTTTTTAATTAAACCGTTATTTAAATAAAATTATAATTGACCTCAAGATATTGTTTTCTAATAAGTAATAAAAAATGCAGTATAAATACTTTAAATAAAACAACATTTTAACCGAATTAATTTATATTTTAATCTAATGGTGGCTTCTCACTGCGCGTGTTAGCCCGCGCCGCGCCCCGCGCAGTATGAAAAGCGTAGTAGCACGCGCAGGGAGAAGCCACCTTATGGTGGCTTCTCACTGCGCGTGTTAGCCCGCGCCGCGCCGCGCCGCGCCCCTCGCAGTATGAAAAGCGTAGTAGCACGCGCAGGGAGAAGCCACCTTAGCCCGCGCCGCGCCGCGCCGCGCCACGCCCCGCGCAGTGTGAAGAGCTAGGCGCGTCACGGCGCGCCCTATCCGCTAAGTCGGTAGCTTCAAACGCGCCGCGCCGCGCCTCCCCTTGCTCTTCACACTGCGCGGGGCACGGCGCGGGCTATGGTGGCTTCTCCCTGCGCGTGCTACTACGCTTTTCATACGGCGCGGGGCGCGGCGCGGCGCGGCGCGGCGCGGGCTAACACGCGCAGTGAGAAGCCACCATAAAAGGCACGAGGGCAATTAAGGCGAGATGCATAATCTGCTTTTCTTTCAACGATTACCCATAGGAATAGTAGATAAAATTAACAAAGTTCCCGCCAAATCACTTTTTTAAATTTCTTTCATTTTTAAATCAGAGTTAGCAGCAATCATTTTTTTAATTTGGAACAAGTAGGATATAAACGAATAATACGTACGTAAAAAAAGTATTGATATCGGCTGGCTGAATAAAGCTAATCCATCGAGATTGGCACCTTTTGGTGCGCTTAAAAAAATCTGTGCAATAATGAAATTTCATACATTTTCATTGCTCTAGAACATAAAAGACTCCCTTTGTGCTGAGTTTTTGATGTCATCATCATCATCACGACTCTTTGTAAAGAGCCCACTGCAGGGCTATGAGTCTCTCCCCTGGGTGACGAGGAGGTATAGGCCATAATCCACCAAGCTGGCCCAGTGCTGTGTGGTGGATGTCAGAATTTTCAGGGCGCCGAAAATGGCTTCTGACAAACCCTAACGACTACTGTATACAAGTATACAGCACCCGGGACCGACTGCTTAACGTGCCCTCCGAAGTACGGAAGTCGCCATGAGAAATGAATGGTCAGCAGTCACCCATCCAAGTACCGGCCGCGCCGAACTTTGCTTGACCTGTGATATCGTTTGATACACACAGTAACCACGGCGCTACGACAACTTCTAGTTTTTGGTGTGATTGTGATGAAATTAAAGCATAGTTGTGATAATAACCTTTTGCATAAATTAAAGCAAAAGGTTATTATCACAAGACAAAAAAGTCCAGAATAACAAAAACACGAATACTCATTGACAATGTGGGTGGCCTTATCACTTTGTTTTAATAGTAAAATAGAAATAAATGATATAAACAAAATAATATAACATTAAAAAACAATACAGGGCCGTTTTTTGGTGACTGTATTTCTCTAAAAAAATGAAAGTTCGAATAATAATAATAAAAAGGAGCCTACGCAAAAATATTACTCACTTTAAAATAAAAAGTCAAACTGAGTCCCGTTTCATCCGCTATTTGTGATATATTACTTCCATTTCTGTGCAACGCAATAATATTAGCCGTGGCTTCAATATTTATATTGGCCTGCATTCTATCTAGTAAGTAGTAATAACAAACGAGCACAAACCCACAGAGCAAAGTTCACCAACCAATAACATACGATATAAGTTCATAAGGCATTTTTAGGTTTTCATACAGTGAATACTTTCGGATTTCGTATTTTTAGCCACCAGGGGGGGGACAAAAGCTTATTAGTTCAGTTTCTTTAAAGACAGTGACTCCATCTAACGGCAGGCCCTGAACTTTTATAGTAATACTACTTGACGCTAGATGACGCTACTTCTCACATTCATTATATTATGAAAAAAATAAATTACTTTGTTTTGTAAATAAATGCAAACTTGCCTTTCAAATGTGGTTTTTGTATATTTTAGTGTGCTGGTGTAAATTCGTATATTTTTATTTTCAAAACAAAATTTGAATGAATTTCAAGCTATGAATGAAGCCTTGTCAACGTCAGGTGTGTTTGTTTAATTTCAAAACACCAACACAACACAATATGGCGACTGCTATCTGCGTACGCGCGTGTCTGTAGTTTCTGTTGCTGTTTTGTGTTTATTCCTGAGTTTCATAGTAATATTTATATTCCATAAAGTCAAAGACTTCAAAATCAATATTTCTTAGAAAAATTTGAGTGGGAAGTCTTCAAATTGGACTTTAGAAGGAATTAAAATAAAAGAATGCAATGTCGAATAAGCCCATTGCCTACATATATGTACCTATCTATACGGAGATCTACATATAGATACATTAGTTTGGGGCCGATTTATAGTTAGCGTTAGTAGCAAATGGGATCCCAAAAAATCTGCAAGAGGGCTCTCTATTCCTAAGTATAATATTTCTCTATGGTAGCCACTATTACGAAATCCGACACCTTCACGTTTAAAAATTTTAAAAAATAACCAAACTTAAAATTAAAGACGCTAAGCACTTCGCGCTCATAGATGGCGTTGATGCGAAAATTTAACGTTTTTAATTGTTTAATGAATGATAATGTTTACATTCTTTAAAAATTATACGATTTGCTGTAATTACGTAACATTTGTAGTGTCTCAAGCAAGATTTAGCTGAGTTTTAAGTCACGAAATTCATATATTTGATATAAATAACAACTTCTTAGTGGCAGCAAAGTTCTCACGCACACATTGACACACGAAGCGCGCGGGGGGCAGGTTGCCGACCGCAGTTGCCGACTATGCTTACCCGATGAACCCGACTCGTTGACACTCGTGCGCGCGAAGCTAATCATTTTCGATACATTTGCGAATGCTAAATATTGTACGTTTATGATTTGATACTTTTTCGATGGATAAAATTAATTTCAATTACTTACATCGAAATTATTCTTTTAAACTTCCTTACTTATAGTACTTACTATAAAACGAAGAATTAAAGAATAATCTTATAAAAGATTATCTTTATAATAATAAGGCAGTATACTGAACTGGTAGTAAGTGTACAGGTAATAAGACAGTTTCTGATCGTGAGAACGTATGGAAAGAGAAAGAGCTGCACGGAAGGTTTTACAAGGCTCTACACGAGCCACACGTGGACCGTAAAGCCTCCGTGTATTGGCTGCGCTTCGGGGACGTCTTTGGGGAAACCGAAGGGTTTGTCTTTGCGATACAAGATCAGGTTATCAAGACGAAAAACTACCGGAAATACATTATGAGGGACGGCACAGTGGACGTATGTCAGGCGTGCCGCCAACCTGGCGAGTTCCTCAGAAATGTAGTTTCGGGTTGTTCGGTTCTTGCTAACACTGAGTATCTGCATAGACACAACCAAGCAGCCCAAATTCTCCAACAAGAGCTCGCTCTGAAATACGGTCTCATCAATCAGAAACTGCCTTATTACCAGTACACGCCGGAGCCCGTTCTCTAAAACGGCAGCGCCAAGCTCTACTGGGATCGGCCCATTATCACGGACAGGACTATTCTAGCGAATAAACCTGATATCATGTTAATGGACCGATCGTCGTCCAAGGTGTTTTTGGTGGACATAACTATACCACATGACAAGAACCTCGTGAAGGCCGCGACCGAAAAGCAACGCAAGTACCTGGACCTTGCACACGATTTGACCAAAATGTGGGAAGTTATGTCCACCGAAATTATCCTGGTTTTAAAATCCGCAAACGGTTTGACCCCAGCCACTTTGGGCAGAAACCTTGAAAGGCTGGGATTCGGCGGTGGTTTGCTTCCAGCACGCATGCAAAAAGCGGTTTTGCTGGATACTGCCCGAATAGTTCGCCGGTTTCTGTGCCTCTTGCCCTCATCCCCGACTGACTGGTCAAATTGTCGGGTCTTTCCGCCGAAAGGCGTGAAGCTTTAAATTTTATTAATAATAATAATAATATTAATTTATTCAGATAACTCAATATACAGGGTGTCCCGTAAGTCATGGATCAACGGAATGTTGGTAATAGAGGGGATCAATAGCTAATAGGAATACAAAGTTTTATTGTCCTAGGCCAAGTAGTTTTATAGTTATAGTTATTTTTTGTATTTTGTAAAAATTTACATAATGTGAACAAAAAAAATAAAATTTCCAGGAAAAACTTTAATAAAATGTTTTTATATTTTTTCTTAAATGTTAAGTAAACATAAGTTATCCTTAATAAAAGGCTTTTTATTCCTAATTATCGTCGACAAAAAAAATATGTGCTAAAACATATGAAAAGTTTGAATTACAAAATTCGCAATGCAATATTTGAACGAAGCTAGAATAAAACAAAATGTATGGTAACTTCTTGGCCCATTTGCTGAAAAATATCTACAACTAACACAGATTCTAAAATGGTATAACAATGCTACATTACATAAAGTTAAAAGGATAAAAACTGGTATTAAATAGAGCAAATCAGAAAATTCGTAGAAATGGTTTTGAGTAATTGCAAGTAATTTTGAGATTTTTTTGCTATGTTTTTCATATTTAAGTCGTTTTTCTCTCTACACTTCCACTCTTAGTTCAAAGTAAGTGTTCGAAGTGCCTTCCCCTGCTCTTATGCACATTCGACATCTTCTTATAAAACTAGTTCTGAGATTTCTAAATGCTCGTTCATTATTTTTCACTCTTTCAGCTACAAGATTCAGCTTTCGTCTTAAATCTCTTTCATCATTTGTTATCGTCTCATAGACTGCTTCTTTGAAATAGCCCCACAAAAAAAAATCCAATGGATTAAGATTGGGCGGGCGTGGTGTCCATGCAATGCTACCTCCGCGTCCAATCCATTGATTTGAGAACGTATTGTTGAGGTATTGAGTCACTTGCCGTGAATAATGAGCGGGGGCTCCATCGTGCTGCAACCTTTCGCGTACTTCTAGTGGTACGTCCACCAACAAATTATTGAGCTCAATTCTCAAAAACTCCAAGTAACGAGCCCCGTTAAGCCTCGGTGGGAGTTCAAATGGACCGATAACTCTGCAATCAATAATTCCTGCCCACAAATTTACTGAAAATTGGTGTTGGAAACGATCTTCCCTTATTATGTGGGGATTCTCTACCTCCCAATGGTGCATGTTATGCATATTAAATACTCCAATCCTTTTAAAACAAGATTCATCAGTCCATAAAATGGAGTTTAAAAACTGTGGATCTTGTCGGCATCGGCGCAGCATTTCTCGGCAAAAATCCACTCGCCGTGGAAAATTGGAAAAATCGGCGGGTAACAATGCTTGCACCCGTTGCACATGATACGGGTGCAAAACATTTCTTTTTAAAATGCGGTGCGCTGTACTTCTTGCAACACCAGTACGCCTATATATACGGTGGACACTAGTGGAAGGATCTTCATCCACTTCGGCTAACACTCGACGTTCGTCGACTCTTCTAGGTCTTCCCTCGGCATTTCGAACTCCAGGAATTCGACCTTCCATGTAGGCATTATTCACCCGAAGAAAAACTCTGTAATCGGGATAGTGATTGCGATTCAGATAACGCTCACGATACGTACGTGCTGCTAACCGAGCATTTCCGTCACACAAGCCATATGTGAAAAACATCTAGGCATATTCACGAGGAGTGTAGATATGAGGCATTTTCCAGTCAAACAATATCAAAATCACAAGCACAATCAAAGTCCAGTTCAAGATTAGGTCGACAAATGATAGTTGTGTCGTATTGAGTGGCAAAAACGCGTCTGTAGTTCCGAGCTATTAACAAGGCACTGAAAGCGTGTGGCGACACGGAGCGGGGGCGGCGAGTTGAGAGGGGAAGTGAGGATAGCGGGATACAATAAAAACGACTTAAATAATTATGAAAGAGATAGCAAATCAATTCTCAGAATTACTTGCAATTACCCAAAACCATTTCTATGAATTTTCTGACTTGCTCTGTTTAATACCAGTTTTTATCCTTCTAACTTTATGTAATGTAGCATTGTTATACTATTTTGGAATATGTGTTAGTTGTAGATATTTTTAAGCAAATGGGCCAAGAAGTTACCATACATTTTTTTTATTCAAGCTTCGTTGAAATATTGCATTGCGAATTTTGTAATTCAAACTTTTCATATGTTTTAGCACATATTTTTTTGTCGACGATAATTAGGAATAAAAAGCCTTTTATTTAGGATAACTTATGTTTACTTAACATTTAAGAAAAAAAAATAAAAACATTTTATTAAAGTTTTTCCTGGAAATTTTAATTTTTTTGTTCACATTAAGTAAATTTTTACAAAATAAAAAAAATAACTATAACTATAAAACTACTTGGCCTAGGACAATAAAACTTTGTATTCCTATTAGCTATTGATCCCCTCTATTACCAACATTCCGTTGATCCATGACTTACGGGACACCCTGTATATAAAATTGTTCCGTTACTGACTGAGTAACTGAGGTACTGAGTGACTGACAGACAACGTACAGCCGTAACTACTGAGCATAGAGAGCTGAAATTTGGAACATACATTCTTTTGGGGATGTAGAAGTGCACTACGGAAGGAATTTCCGAAATTCCCACGGCAACGGGAAATATAGGACTTTTTAGTTTGTATGAAACATCTTATTCCTTGAGTGCACCGATGTGAAACTTGGTGTATAGGGTTTTCAATGTGTGTTTGGTTGTGTTATGAAAGGAATTCCCGAAATTTCCTAAGGAACGGGAAATATATGATGTTTTAGTTTGTATGAAAAAATCCCATCCCTTGAGTGCACGGATGTGATACTTGATATAAAGGTTCCTCAATAAGTGTCTGTTTGTATTATGGAGGGAATTCTCGAAATTCCCACGGGAAGGGGTTGGACTTTTTAGTTTGTATGAAAAATCTTATACCTTGAGTGTACTGATGTGATACTTGGCATGAAGGTTCTTCAAAGAGTGACTGGTTGTGCTACGAAAACAATTCCCAAAATTCCCACGGGCACGGGAAATATATGATTTTTAGTTTGTATGAAAAAAACTTATTCGATGAGTGCATGAGTGTGATACTTGTTTGTATAGTTTCTGAAATTTCCACGAGAAGGGTAGTTAAGCGCATACGAAGTTGCGGGATAAAGCTAGTCCACTTATAAAAATTAACACTTAACAATAGTCAAGCACATACACATGAATAGCAAAACAAATAAAATAAAATGACGACATTCACACAAACAACAGCTAATGTAGATCACAATTTTACAATAGTAATAAAACATTAGAAAATTATAGTAAAACTAGCTGACCCGGCAAACGTTGTTTTGCCATATAAATAAAAAAAAATAGATGTTGGCCGATTCTCATAGATACCGGATAAGCACAAAAAATTTCATCAAAATCGGTCAAGCCGTTTCGGAGGAGTATGGCAACGAAAACTGTGACACGAGAATTTTATATATTAGATTAAATTAGAACTAAGTAATCAAATTAATAAAACAAAGGTATTAACAACACAGGAACATTATACAATATAAGGTGCAGAGAAAAAAAATTATATAATAAGAAATTAAATTAAATGTCATCATCTTATTTTTTTAATTATGTCACACAATAATAAATTTCATTATACTGTAATTCAATTCAAATGCTAGCCAAGTTCAGTGTGGACGCTTTCCCAGTGTTTATCTATACAAATAAAACATATACCAAAATAACATTTTTTTAAATTTTTGTCTGTTTGTCGGCCTGTCTGTTACGGTTAATCTCCGAAACAGCTGGACCAATTATTACGGGACCTTCGCAGGCAGATACTTTGCAACATACAATAGAGTGCGCCGGGTGACCCGCCTGACGCAGCGCTGCTCTAAGTATAGGAACACATGTAACAAGCACGCCGAGCGTGCGTCCGCTTCACGCAGCGTAGGCCCTATGTAGACATATACTTTACAGTGAACCACAGTACCCGAGCACCAGCATTGACATTGAGACACCACCACGATATCTCAATTTGTAAGTAGGGGCTTATTAAGAACAATTATGTAGCTATTTCCATTTCCTCAAATCAACTACTTATTCAAAATAATTAAATAAATAAAACACATAAAAACGGATTTTATCAGGTATAATAACTGAATCTACCGCCACTGCGGAAAGTCGATCTGCTGAGAAGATCACTACTGATCTGAGTGCTTCACTATAGTGAAGGACGAACTGTGTCACCAACTGTTCAAAAAAATAGAAAATGAGTAACTCATCCATACCACCTACTAGATGCTGCGCTGTCATCAGTACTTATACAGGGTGATTTATAAAATTAGTCGTGCGCCACGGAGGCGGTCAATAATGGACAAATAGAAATATATAAATATACTTATTACATATGACATACAGACCTGAATGATATGGTGCGTACAGATTGCTTATAATGCAACTAGTAATGTAACATTCTGCGCACGTTGCGTATTTGGACGTGTAGTGCGCAGAATGTTAGATTACAAGTTCCATTTCAGCAATCTGTACGCACCATATCATTCAGGTCTGTATGTCATAGCTCGGGCAATATGCATTTTTTGTAAAATTTTACTAATTTTGGCAACATGTTCTGGATGAATCGTTTATCCCGTTCTACTTCCAACACTAAGATGTCGAAACTTGGAGAAATGTAGCCAACAAAGTAACATTTCATCATTTTACAAACTCGCAGTTGACCCTGCATCTGTAGGTAATCAGAATATTTTTTATTGAAAAATGTATTTTATGAAAAATGCTATAAAAATTAATAGGTATATATGTATTTTTCTCTCTTTGCCTCTGTGTGTAAATAAATTAATAAATAAATAAATTATGTTGTGTGAACCTGATAGTAGTAGTTGTGTTTTTTATTTATTTGTAAGCTTCCATTATTGTCCAACATGAGGGGAAAGTTGCAATCTTAAGCCGCAGATAGAAAATCTGTATTGTTGCGAGTTATTGACGGGAAACATGTTATTTCTATAGTAGAAGTTTCTTCTTCTATAACTCCTGAAATAGTCTCTTTGAGACGTTGGTGGAGACATTTTTACAATTTTCTAATTAAAACAACTACAAGATAGTAACAAAACAAATCTTCCGACTGAATGAAATCGGCTCGGAGCGGGGCGCGGCGCGGGCGCGGAGATCTCATGCGATAAAATCCGAAGTTCCGAACGACAAAATAAATAGGTTGCCTGGCCTAAGCGGCAACGTCGCATTTTTAGCAAACGCCGAACCCGCAACGTAGCTTCAATGAACGCACAAACACTAAAACATTCAGTTAACGTACTACACTGTCACCGTCCACTCATAGATTGACACATTTGAACAAAATTTTATACTTCAGTTAAGCTATTTCTTGTCAGTTTTTTTATTTTATAAGTAATTTTGCTATAAATAAATATAGAAATAATTGCTAATGCAAGCATTCCAGAGTAAAATAACGCTCTGTTCGCCCATATTTGATAAAAGAAATTAGTATGGACGAGAATGCCCCTTAAAAATAGACTCTTATCAAGAAATTAACATAAATCTTGATCTGTTTCAGCCACTGCCTTACAATGTTACGTTTGCGACGATTGCGAGACGGACTATTTAAATTCCATTCAAGTATGCTCTCCAATTGAACCTAACCCAGAGCCTGAACCAAACCCTGAACCGGAGCCGGAGCCGGAACCCGAGCCAGAACCGGAACCAGAACCTGAGCCAGAACCAGAACCGGAACCCGAACCAGAACCTGAACCTGAACCCGAACCTGAACCGGAACCTGAGCCAGAACCGGAACCAGAACCTGAACCTGAGCCAGAACCAGAACCGGAACCTGAGCCAGAACCAGAACCGGAACCCGAACCGGAACCTGCGCCAGAACCAGAACCGGAACCCGAACCGGAACCCGAACCAGAACCTGAACCTGAACCCGAACCTGAACCGGAACCTGAGCCAGAACCGGAACCAGAACCTGAACCTGAGCCAGAACCAGAACCGGAACCTGAGCCAGAACCAGAACCGGAACCCGAACCGGAACCTGAGCCAGAACCAGAACCGGAACCCGAACCAGAACCTGAACCCGAACCCGAACCTGAACCCGAACCCGAACCCGAACCTGAGCCAGAACCAGAACCGGAACCCGAACCAGAACCTGAACCCGAACCCGAACCGGAACCTGAGCCGGAACCCGAACCAGAACCTGAGCCAGAACCGGAACCGGAACCCGAACCGGAACCTGAACCGGAACCGGAACCGGAACCTGGGCCAGGACCGGAACCGGAACCGGCACCGGAACCTGAGCCAGAACCAGAACCAGAACCTGTACCAGAGCCTGAGCCTGAGCCAGAACCACAACCGGAACCTGTGCCAGAACCTGAACCGGAACCGGAAGCTAACCCTGAACCTGAACCTGAAGCTAACCCTGAACCTGAACCGGAAGCCAACCCTGAACCTGAACCGGAAGCTAACCCAGAACCTGAACCAGAAGCTAACCCTGAACCTGAACCGGAAGCTAATCCAGCCCCTGAACCGGAAGCTAACCCTGAACCTGAACCGGAAGCTAACCCTGAACCTGAACCGGAAGCTAACCCTGAACCTCAACCGGAAGCTAACCCTGAACCTGAACCAGAAGCTAACCCTGAATCTGAACCGGAAGCTAATGCAGCCCCTGAACCGGAAGCTAACCCTGAACCTGAACCGGAAGCTAACCCTGAATCTGAACCAGAAGCTAACCCTGAACCTGAACCGGATGCTAACCCTGAACTTGAACCGGAAGCTAACCCTGAACCTGGTTTTGACCCTGTTGATACACGTAAAAATCTTATCCTTGATGCAAGCGGAGCGCTTGAATCAACAGAAACAAGAAAGCAAGTAAAGGTTCCATTACAGACTGCACCAAGTGTACAAGTAAGTCTATAAAAACTAAATTTTCCTTCCTAAACCCGTGTGCTTTCATGTTCGACCACATCGTCACTTACCATCAGGTGAGATTGAGGTCAAACGCGGTTTTAGTCACTTATTAAAAAAAAAAAAATTGTTGAATCACCAAACCTTTCGCCATAGTCCCCTGTCGATTTTTTTATGGGTAGTTTCTATCGGGAATTCAGGACACCTATATACCTGCACAGTATTTCTTAAACCTTAATCAGCAAGAATGATCATCATCGAACTTTTTGCGACCTCCATTCTAGGATTGTGACGAAGTTTTTTGTAACGGAGTCAAAAGAGTAATGTTCATAGCTGACCTGTCAGGTTATTGACAACTCATGAAATGTATTAAAATAACATAAGTATAGTGAAAATAATTGCTCTTGTTCGGTTAATTCCAAATCATTTAGGTACTTATATTAGAAACCGCAGCAAGGTTTTTAATATTTTACCCTCTCAAGTTATTCAATAGACTACCTACTAGTATCATCCACTTGAAATGAAAATCCCGATTTTATTTCGTATCTAAGAAATGTAATTAAGTCTGCCCCAATAGTTCAGAAATGAACAGGCAGCATTTCACATACCTATCAAAAAGTAGTTTGACAGGTCAGAGACTGTATGGCCCGTGAACATTACTCTTTTTAAATGTGATTTAAATATTTTTGACTTTTATAAGAATCGAGACAGAATCGGAATCACTCAATCACATATATTTGAGTCCAAAGGTAGGCCCGCAAGGTGGACCGATGATCTGGTCAATGATGTAATAAATAATGGTAGGGTGAGTGGGAAGAAGATGAAAAACGGGGTAAGACAGAAAGTCAACCATAACGCATCAGCAGATTTTTAGAAGTGTTTGCAGCACTGTTTAATCCGCCATTTAATTTTCTCCTATGCCTCGGTCATCGTTTGAAGGTTATTGCACAGAAATATGTTTTTTTCACAAAATTCCACAATCCGACTTTTTGCGTGTTTCTTCAAGTATTTTTATCTTAACCCGCATCCTGTAACTTTAATTAAAAGCTAGGTACTGATTCTTTTGGATATATAATAATTTATTTTTACTATTAAATCGATTTTTTGCCATTACTCGTATTTTAGGATTTGACAAAATTTTCTATCTATACCCATTACATTTCGATGGGGTAAGATGAACATATCAACTTTCGAGTAAGATATTTGGACTTATATTATGCTACCAAATATGAGAAAGTAACATAATCAGATTTTTTGTTTGTTGCTGATTTTGCCTTTAACTTTTATTATCAATTTTACTTTAACAATCGCTCAACAATGTTTGGGAACATCCATTTCGATCTTTCCCCGGTGGGGTAAGATTGAAATACAAAGATTAAAATATTTGTCTTGTCTTTGTTTCCTTAGGCGTTTTGACGCATGAGTCTGTTATTTTGTTTTCAGGGCATTAAATTTCATAGACTAGTATTGACCAAGAATGTCTGTAATTCTCTTAAACGATTTTGGAAAATACTTTGATTTTTCCCCGTCACCTTTCCGTCTTTCCCCTGTTTTATTTTTGTCCATTTTAAATGATGCTTGGTGTAGTATTCATTATTTTATAGATTTAAATGAAATTTAACAAAGTAGTTTAAAAATTTACTCTCTGGTCGTCATTCATAAGACATCAAGTTTAAATTTTATTAATTTGTAACAAGGATTTTTGGGGACTGAAAACTGCTCGCGTCCGCAAGGTTTAGCCCTCGATGCCTTGTACGTGGTCCCTGGGTGGTGCTAAACGAGCAGTAAAATCTGGTGGTAGGCTTCGGCCGTGGCTTGTCACCACCCACTAGACAAAACCATGCCGCCAAGTAACCTAGTTGCGTTCCGGCATGATGTCTAGTGTAGCCATTGAGGAGGATAGGTCTGAGTAATCGTGCTGCATCGGAGAACTGTTTTCAACTCGTAGGATAATAACTCACCGGGTGACTCGTTTTGGAGGGTAGCGGGATCCGAAGCACGGTGCACCGCTGGCCGACCGCAGGTAGTAGGGGGCCCAAGTAGCATGCCAGCCACATGCAAAAGGCTGCCCCGCCACCTCGCGAAAAATCCCAGGAGGCTCCATCGTGCCGGCTGGCGACCGGTTTGAGAGGACCCGATGGTGAACTCGGGGGGGTTCGGGCATCCCCGCAGTCTCCAAGTTTTTTCAAGGTGCGTTACCCCTATCGAGTTGCTTGGTTCCATTTGCAGCACTTCACTCAACTTCTGTTCTCCTCCCTATTCACTCCACTCCAAAATTAATGAAAGGTCCAAAGAAGAGTAAGGTAACACAGCGGTTGCACTTCCTCTCGTTTAAAGTGCACTTCTGTAACATCAGAGGAGTGCACTCCAATCTCAATGATGTCCACCACCACTTCGAGACGGAGAGACCCCACCTACTCTTCCTAACTGAGACGCAGATCTGTGATCCGTCAGACTCGGCATACCTCTGTTACCCAGGTTACATCCTGGAGTCCAAATTCCACCCGCACGCCGGGGTGTGCATGTATGCCAGTGACAAGATCTCTTGTCAGCGTCTCCGTTACTTAGAAGTGCCGGACCTTTCTGTTATGTGGGTTCACATAGATACCGGCCTAGACCAAATGGTATACGCTGGTATTTATCGGTCACACAGCGGAGATCGGGAGACAACAAGGCTTATGGACTATCTCAGCAATACAGCGGACAAGGTTCAGCAACGTTTTCCCACAGCGCAGTTGGTGTTCCTGGGGGATTTTAACGCACACCACGGACAGTGGTTATACCCGTTTCAGGACACTGACCATGCTGGTAGAGAGGCTTTTAAGTGTTCGCTCACTCATGGCCTCTCTCAGCTTGTTGACGAGCCTACGCGCATCCCAGACGTTGCTGGCCACACTGCTTACTGCCTGGACCTTCTGCTGACAACCGATCCCGACAGATATTCGGTGTCCGTCACTGAACCCTTAAGGACATCCGACCACTGTCTGGTGAAATCTGTATCGCAGTACTCGCCACCTGACACCCGACCAAGTGGTTCTAGGCGAGTATGGCGTTACAAGTCGGCAGATTTGGATGAAATGCGACATTTCTTCGCATCTTATCCGTGGCGGCAAGCTTGTTTTACATCAACCGATCCATCGTGCTGCGCTGATGCAGTCTCAAGTGTGATAGGTCAAGCAATGGAGTTCGCAGAAGCAAAGCCGTGGATTCGCATGAACACAAGAAGAGGTACAATGCTGCCGCCAAGTCCTGCAAGAAGGTGATCAAAAGAGCTCGTTTCGCCCACATAGGCTGTATTGGAGACAGAATAGCGTCATACCCCTCGGGAAGCAAAGCTTTCTGGTCCCTTGCCAAGTCGGTCGAAACGAACTTTTGTCGCCCATCGCTGCCGCCACTGCGGAAACCTGACGGTTCTCTGGCCCACGCCGCTAAGGAAAAGGCGGATTTATTTGCCAGTATCTTTGCGGATAATTCTCGTCTAGATAGCCAAGGAAAAATCCCACCCCAATTACCTCAGTTCGGTCCTACAATGGGTATCGTTCATATTCGCCAAAAGGAGGTTCTTAAATGCTTGCTGCACCTAGACGAGAATAAGGCTAGCGGTCCAGATGGTATTCCTGCAGTGGTGTTGAAACGCTGCGCAGCTGAGTTGTCTCCCGTTTTGACGCGTCTTTATAGACTTTCTTTGGAATCTGGTAAAGTCCCCAAATCCTGGAAGCTGGCTAACGTACAACCAGTACCGAAGAAGGGAAGCCGTGCTGATCCTGTCAACTATCGACCAATCTCAATCACTTCCATACTTTGCAAAGTCATGGAACGTGTATTGAACAATCAACTCCTGGCATACCTCGAGACCAACGAGCTCCTAAGCGATAGCCAATATGGTTTCCGCAGTGGACGCTCGACCGGCGATCTTCTCGTGTATGCCACACACTTATGGAGTGAGGCCTTGGAGGGACATGGTGAAGCAATAGCTGTTTCCTTAGACATATCCAAGGCCTTTGACAGGGTCTGGCATGATGGTCTCTTAAGCAAGCTTCCAGCATATGGCATACCGACCGGGCTCTGCGACTGGATATCTGATTTTCTGAAGGAACGGTCGATTCGAGTAGTCTTAGACGGCTACTCCTCTGACCTAATGGCGATTAATGTCGGGGTACCTCAGGGATCTGTTCTCTCTGCAACTTTATTCTTGCTGCACATTAATGACCTCCTAACACCAGGCATTATTGGATATGCTGATGACAGCACTGTTGTTGAGAGATATATATCCAATGCGCGAACGAGCGCCCATGAAATCCAGGTTTTGAGAAAGTCTATGATTGAGCGCGTTGATTCGACCTTGCGGAATGTGTCCGATTGGGGCGAATCTAACCTGGTCAAATTCAACGCCTCCAAAACACAAGCGTGTCTATTCTCCGCAAAAAAGAGCACCTTTACTTTTACGCCTACTTTCCAGAATGTATCTGTTCCCATCACCGACCAACTAGGGCTTTTGGGCGTCACTATAACGTCCAAATTAAACTTCGGTCAACAAATTGAGTCTATGGCAAAAACGGCTTCAAAAAAATTGGGTATCATCTCGAAGGTCCGGCGGTACTTCAGCCCTGAACGGCTGCTCAACTTATACACAGCCCAAGTGAGATCGTGCATGGAGTACTGTAGTCACCTTTGGGATGGTTCTGCCAAATACCAGCTCGAAGCGCTAGACTCTGTTGACCGAAGAGCCCGTAAAATCATAAATAACAACAACCTTACAAATAAAAAATTGCAGACGCTGGAGCATCGTCGTAAGGTTGCTTGTTTGACAGTATTTTATCGGCTACATTTTGGTGAGTGTGCGAGTGCTCTTTTTGACCAAATTGAACACACCGGACTACCAGACGCAGACAGAACTTCCATCCATATATAGTGGATTTACCAAGAAGTCGAACAAAACGCTTCGATAGTTCCTTTTTGGTACGGATTGCCAAGGAGTGGAACAATCTGCCTGCGTCTGTTTTTCCTGACCACTACAGTCCTGGAACTTTTAAGTGTCGAGTGAATAGGTTTCTCGTGGATGGACGTGTAACACCATAGTCTTCATGCGCACTTTCCATCAGGTGGCATGGAAGACAAACGTCCTATCCTTATAATATAAAAAAAAAAACAATCCTCCTCATCTCAATTAAAAAACCGTTCGATCTTGCCCCCACTCACCCTATTATAATAAATTATGACAAGCGTATCGATATCGTTGCGATTTTTTCCAGACATTAGGAAACACAAAAATATATGAAATTTACTTAATAACATAAATGTGTAAAAATGCAAACAATATTATACATGTAATTTTTCGAATAAATGGTATTCTATTTTATTTAGGGAGTATTAGTTTAAAGAAAAGTATTTTTTCAGTTACTTGGAGGTCAAAGGAGATTCATGAGATCTTTGAAAGAAATGAAAAATACAAACGAACCTAGATGCGCTGTTACCTCGTTCGAAGGTAAGACTTTAACTTCTCAATCAAAGCTAAGTAAATAACGTGGCGCTGTGGTTTCTGTGTGTATCAAACGATATCACTTCCGTGCTTCGGAGGGCACGTTAAGCAGTCGGTCCCGGGTGCTGTATACTTGTATACAGTAGTGGTTAGGGCTTGTCAGAAGGCATTTTCGGCGCCCTGAAAATTCTGACATCCACCAACCAGCACTGGGCCAGCTCGGTGGATTATGGCCTATACCTCCTCGTCACCCGTGATGATGATGTCCATATTATTTAGTTTTACAAAATCTTATTTACTATGCTAGGCCTCTATTAAAATACTCTCACATTGAAGGCCGCTCTGAAGCTCCGCTTAAGTTATGGAAATAAAATAAGTTTGAGAGTGGTTTATAAATGGGGCTGAATGTGTCATTTAATATAAACTTGGCTTATTTTACAGTTGACGGGAAGACCAAAGTGGTAAGAGGTTGCACTTATGAATCGAACGATGACGAGGCGCGTTGCAAGGAACTGGCTGGCAGTTTTAACGGTGAACTAAAATCTTGCAAAGTTTGCGATACAGAACTTTGCAACTCTGGTGTGAAATCTGTAATTGCTTTTGGGTTGATGATTGTTGGTATCATTCTTACTGTCTAAAATGAAGGAATAAAGTTACTGTTGAAAAAACTGTTGAAAATTTAAAATTTAATATGTTTTAATTTTATTTATTAAAAAAGTAAAACCAAATAAATTGTGATGATCACAAACAGGATAAGCTAATATTACTTAAATATTTATTTAATTTATTAATATTAAATGTTTCTTTATTATTTGTTGTTTTTATATTTATTTGACTGCAATATTTCAAGCATTCCTCTGCTCCAAGTAGGGTGACTGTGACAAATGTTTGACACTGAATCGACTCGTATGCTTACGAATGTACGTGTAGTATGGAGACGGTTTGTAAGCAATAATTCAAATCTATCCATTGCCGCACGCCTAGCTTAAATAAATGTATGCCATGTTGTTAAATAACTGTAAAATAAAAAATTACAATGTTGCTAAATATGTGCAACCGACTCATTGCAACATTCGTAAACATACGAATAAACAAAGTTCTATGCACCGCTGTTTAACATTTCATTAAATGGCTCGGCTTGAACTCGAACTCAGTCAATACCTCAGCCGGTGAGTGCTTCTAAATACAGACCTGACTTTCCTTTAACAGCACGACAATTAAACAGCTCCAAAAATATGTTTTTGGAGGCTCATTTCAAATTAATATTATAGCCAGGTAGCCAATATTATAGCCAAACATTGAAAATAGCCACTTTCAACGTGCCTTTGAACGTCGTGTCAAAGGATAGGTCTCTCAGACTCAGGTAGGTTTTTAATTGTATTAATTGTAACCTCCCAAGGAAAGGTATGCTATGATCTCACCAAACGAATTTATTGTAGTAGACGAACAGTAGATGCCATTATTGATTTATTACAGTATCGACACTCCAGTAACCGTTGCCTATCTAAAAATAGAATGCTTATCTGCATTTGATTACGGAATATTCAATGCTACGGCTAGATTTTTTTGCCAAGGTCCTATCCCTAATCTCAGAATATATTAATAATGCGGCAGAGAGAAGAGAGTATTCTCTCTGGAGCAATACCAAAATCTTATGGCAATTAGAAACTAAGTCCGCACGATTGCAGCAACTGAAAACTGTTGACGATCACCGGAACCGGAAACTCGAGTTACTATGTGTGCATTATCCCATTGAAATAATACTAAAATCCCCAGACAAACATACCAACTAAATGGCCGCCAAGTAAGCATAGCTTGTGTAATTAGTGTTATGGGATACCTGTAGCGAACGCCCCTCATTAAATTTTTCAAAGAGAAATACAAGTACCTACCATAAAAAATATAATAAACTAGCTGTTGCGCGCGGTTTTACCCGTGCAATTTCGATTCCCGCGGGATTTTCGGGATTAAAAGTAGCCTATACGGATTCGGAAGAATCCCTCTAAGTAATGGTAAAAGAAATTTTGAAATCGGTCCAGGAGTTTTTGAGCCTATTCAATACAAAAATACAAAGGTTTCCTCTTTATAATATTAAGTACCTATAGATAAATAAATATTTCTGACACTTACACAACATTATCTAGCCCAAATTAAGTTTCTTAAAGAACTTGTGTTATGGATACTAGTTAACTGATATACTTAAGTACTATATTAACATACATATTCAATAAATACATATTTCTAATTGGAAAATAAACTTAAATAAACATATAAACGTCCATGACTTGACGACTAATATATGTGTTCATCACACAAATATCCGTCGCCGCCGGGAATCGAACCCAGGACCTTTGGCATAGAAGGCAATGTAGGTACGTTACCCCTACACCAGCCGGTCTGCGAAAATAAAAAATATAAAAACTTGTCGGACCATCAGAGCTTTTTGATTCTTAGAGCGCGCGCTTAAGCACTGGAGCAGGAGATATATTCTCAGTATATAAACCAAATTGAACAGGATATTACGAAAAACTCCAAAAAATTTTTGGAGTTACGTCAAACGCCGAAAATTAAATTCAGGTATACGTTCGACAATTAAATATGGCGGTATCACGTCTAGTTCAGGATAAAACATCTGTAATCTTTTTTGTGATTTTTCTGTTAATAAATTTCAAATAGTTCAATAGTTCAATAGCAACCTTATCGAGAACTATACTTTCGACTCCAATACAGCCTGTGACTTAGAAAAGATCGAAATCGATGTCTCAAGGGTATATTATTTATTTATAACAGAGGGAGTAAAAATTTTATAGTTTTTCTTTTTTTGTGTATATCAAGATTTGTAAAAATTCGTACAACAAATGTTGTTGGGATTGGTGTGTAGAGGCTGCCTGCAAGAGGTGACACTAATTTAAATTAACCCTATATAAAACATTTTGTTAATGCGATTGAACAAAATATCTAGAAATAAAACTACTTTTGAACACGACTGAAAGCGACTGATCGCTCATGACCACGGGGTTTGCAAAGACACCGAAACGTCGAGTTAAAATGTAAAATATAAATTATACGCAATTAATCCGGTTAAAAAGTAGTTTTATTTAAATTATGAATCGTGAAAACTTAAGACAATATATCTAGAACCAATATATTTATATGATGATTATGCCACGTGTTGCCAGAATCCTCGTTTGAAGCGGGATAACTCCGAGAGACGCCATGGTCGTGGGGTAAGATCTATTACAATTCATTTTCATGCAGAAGTCGTCGATAAAAGTCAATCCAACAACACTCAAAAAAACGTAAAAGCACCGGCAACAACAACACGCGCGAAATGCGAGTGATGATATTTGACATTGTCCCTGATACTGCTACACGAAACTATTTAGGTTCACAGCGTTGATTTTTTTACTTACTTTTTTTACTGTTTTTTTTTTTACTTTTATTAACTGTTTCAATCTATCTATACTTACTTACATATTTAGACTATTACAAAGGCTCCTAAATTTATAAAACCCCTTTTTGTATTTATTCGCACAGCGCCATCTGTGTCATATTTTTTGAAACAAACTGACTGCAGCCGTAATTGGTGACACAAATCTCTGTCAAAGTCAATTAAAATCCTGATAATATCTGTTTTTCCAACAATGTTTCTGGCTACTCTTAAATCATAATTAATATTCATAATATTTGATATTTTTTTTATTAAATGCATTATTATGCTAACGTTTGTTCAAAGGAGTTAACTTAGCTCTTTTGATTATCCTGTTTTGCTTACTGCAGTTACATTATACCTAATTTGAAGTAAATGTTTTTTCTTTCAACCAAGAAAAGTAAAATTGGTCCAAATAAAATCAGTTTTAACTGCTATTAATAAAACAAAACGAAACAAGAACCAATACTGTTCCTTGGAATTGAAATATAAAATGTTAAGCAGTAATATTGCTTTAAAATGGCTTCGGATTGCCTCTACCTTAAACATTAAGTACCTACTTAATTTCAGTTTTGAACCTTACATGGTAGTTGAAAATGATTTTTTTTTAAATTTTTACAAAACAATTTTATTTTAAAGGCTGTATCGGCAATCGGCAATAAAATAAAACAGAGTCGTAACCGTTCTTTTCTTCATTAGAACGGAAATGAACTCTATCTTATAATATTAAGCTTTCACGATTCATTTTTATAAGTACCTACTATTATTAATTATTAAATAAAATTAAATATTTTTAACTGATTATTCGACGTTAAAATTGTGTAGAAATGCATTAAGTTACTTTATGTCAGATTATTAACTATGAAAATTATACTCCGGCAAATAATTCAATGCAGCAAAATGACAGTTTACTTTAGGAAAGACAAAAAATGTGATGCGGTTTAAGCATATTTTTCTTAGTATCAATCAGTAGAAAAAAACTAATGATATGGCACCACAAACTTTTTTACAAATAGTCGCTGTTGATGAACACCATACGCACGGTACGATACTACCTACGACGCGGCATTTCATTGATACATTTGATAATAAATAATACGACGTAGTTCTACAAGACGTCTTGTAGTAGCGCGTGACCGTCTTTATTCTTAATGATATTCATTCATAATTTAGATTTACCATGCTTTGCATAATATATGCTGGACTGGGAGCGAAAGAAAAACATAGAATGTGCCAGCTGCTTCTCTTCCCGGGCATACGTAAAAGTAAGTTTAGGGACCGAGGTGTTATGGGAAGCCTTTTGTGGGCGAAAGGCTGACCCCCTGTCACTGCAATAGTCTCTATTTACTATTATAATGCCTCCAAATTTGTCAAACGTGATATCAGATGGTTTTATAGCCTCTGGTGTTCTGCATACCCCATAAGGGATACAGGCGTGAAGTTATGTATGTATGTATGTATGCATAATATTAAGCAAAAATCTTTTATATAAATGATACTTATTGTATTTATTTCTACTTTATTATTGTTAACATAAATAAATGGGATTGTGTATTTCAGGTGCTCTATAAAACAAAGAGGAGCCTAGGGAATAATGCTAGCTCAGATGTTTCCTACACAATGACTAAGTGTACAATTCCTAGCAATGGAAACATCAAGGAAAGCAATTTATTATCCTGTTCTTATTCCTTAGTTAATTTAAGTAGAGCATTAAGTGACTTCATTTGTCAGTCACCTTTATTCAAAATTTACAGTCACCTTTATTAATATAACAAAGCATTGCAGATATTGAAGAAGGTTTCTAAACTATAGGAAGTATTGAACGCGTTCTATATTTGCTTTTGGGGGATCAGTTGATATTTCTGAAGTAAATCAACGTGTGCTTGAAAGTTTTTTTGTAAAGAGGATTCCAGATTGAGACCATTAGTATATTTAGATTAGGATGGACGCGGAGCGGAGGCGGAGCAGTTTACAGATACATCCTTGAATTTTTATTCTTTTGTTAATATCTAATCACTTTTAGTGCAACAATCGGGTATTTTTCAAGTCCATGTCTGATCTAACGGTATTTATGAAAAACTCTTTATTTAAGTTTGTCATAAATATTTCCTTCTTATTGATGGAGTTGTGCAGTATACGACCTTGGACTTTCCGGTCGACGAGTCCAAATTGCCCCGCTTTAAACGCATGTCCACGATTTCTGGGTAATTCCGTTACCATTACGATTTTCACGATTTGTGATAAATTCCCCTTGAAAACATTGAAATGTGTGTTGAAGGTATTACTCACTGATATGCAACGAATGACTTTTAGTACTTCAGATTATTACGTACACTACTTGACATGCATTAGATTAGTGACGTATCAAGTACCTTTGAAATATAAACTGCTGTCACTTTGGTGAAGCCACGAGTACATACCTCGAGGATATCACCAGACTGTAACGATCTAGTTCGCAAAATATGTAACGTAGTACCCAGATCCGTTGATTATCGTGAATCAAGAGCCCGCCGGTCATGACACATGTCCTACCAACTCGGGATTTTGGTCTTCTATTCCAAGTATAAAGATAAGTAGTTGAGAAATCGACACATCGACTTCTTTTACTTACACACGCTTGCCTTTTATAGGTTGTAAAATAACCATAATATTTACCTTTAGAGTTAGTCAATGGTAGTTTTTTTAAATATTTTGTTTTGATTTTCATATGTTTAGTTTATATTTCTCACTATGTTGACCTAATAATATTTTTATAAAAATCTTGTTTTGGCTGACACATTTTGTTCATTTACTCGAAGCAATTAAAAAAAAATGGCGTACCTTGTAGGCTGCGCAATTTATTTGTAACATTTCGTTTCAACTTTCGTATTGCAGCTGTTTGTTTAATAAAAATAAAATAAATCTTTATGACACAATCTGACGTTTAAAAGACGACGGCAAAATATTTTTCTAGCCCTGACCTTTGACAACATTTTATTCACCATTTGGTACAGGTGTACAGTTTTCAAATACAGCAAAGTGTTCACAACACTACAAAAAGGTTCAAAAGTTATAGTATAAAAGTTAAAGTAATTCGATACTTTACCGATAATATTATAAGATAATCTGAACGTCAGGCTGTACGAGGTAAATATGGCTCTCAAACAGATCCATAAAGGCTTTGGTTCTAAAAACTTTTATCACACTTGGTTTTGCGATGGATGATTTGATACGACCACTTTGGCGATAGTGTACCCCTATCTGTTTTAGGGCCAACGCTGCATCACGCGTGTCTACGCGAGTTTTCATACAAAACTGCAACCTACGTAGATACGCGCGTACGGTACGGACGTACGGAACGCGCAACGCGCGCTTGGGACGTGGCTAGCTACCGCGTGTACCACGTTTTTCGATTTTAATCCAAGTTTAGCCAAATAGTAAGAGATTAAGCCCCAATTTCACCGTGTAATCAAACGCGATCAATTCTAGTTGAACTCAGCTTACGCGTTAAAACGAGTCCCGCCTTCAATTTTTCTTCAGTCAGAGCCGAGTTTTGTTAAACTAGGCTCAGAAAGATATCGGTGAAGTCGGGGCTAAGTATTCTATTGACACGACTGTACAAGCACACTTATGAAATATCACTAGCGAAATTGCGTCACGCGTGACGGACGTATGGTTAGCCCTTAGACGCTAGTAGTCGCGGATTCGACCCCCGCACTAACAAAAAGTTTTTTATGTATCCGATGCTATACCTATAACATATACCTATAGCAACCGCTTTGTGCGTACTTTAGATGACTCTGTATGAATATACATATATGTATATCAGATAGCCAAATGCTGGTGGTCTAGCGCTTGCGATTCCACCAGATTGCAGCGCGGCTGGGGGTTAAGATCTCTATGAGTATAGTGTTACTTGGGTTAGATTCTGGTGATCTAGCCGAACGCGATTTCGTCGGTCCCTAACCCTTTCCGGCCAGAGTGGACGGTGGATACGGGGATGTCTGCCACTCGTGCTCAAGGTGCGGTGCGGCGTTCCTGGTGCTCTCGGCACGCTGCATTTTGGGGCGGTTCCGCGCACGCGGAAAGCACTGATAGGTTCGCATAAGCGTGCCCGTGCTCCCGCCATTTTGTGGAACACCTTGGGGTTTTAGTCGGTTAAAGCCCGACATAACCTGGTCGCTCCGCCATGAGGATTTCCCCAAGTAAAAAAAAAAAGGAGCCAATAAATAAAAAATATTTTGCTTCATTAAATCTCTAAACAATTTGCTGGATCAAAATAGTTTTAGAAATAAGCTTTGGGTACCGCAGTTGATAATATTTAAGTATCATAGTATCACTGTTTGTACATGAATAACTAAATAAATAAATTCCTCGAAATTTGAAACCCGATTCTAATGTCGATACTTTGTATGTTATAATCTTTCATTTATTTATTTATTTAAATAAGGCTTACCAACTAAATACATAAAATCACATTACATAAAATACATAATTTACAAATATATTGTGTGTGGTACATTATTATCTAAATTAAAGGTATGCACTACTTTTCAAGAAGACATTTTTATACGCGAGACTAAAATTATAACAGAAACTAGGATGATTTATAAAAAAGAAGTTAAATTAATTTATTACAAAATAAAACAACAATACTAAAATTTAAATTAAAGACAAGTTTTGCAACATACATAAATACATTTTTTAAAGGAAGCTAAACTATCACAAAAAATATCTAAATTACTATTTTGAAATATATTATTGTAACTATTTAACATTGTTAAAATAGGAGAGGAACTGGCATATTTATTTTTTCATTTAGTAAAAATTATTTTGGTATCGATTTTGTTATTTTAGTTTCCAAACAATCACCAGAATGCGGAAATGTTAGAAATGTCTGAAAGGAATTCAAATCTACTTTTGTCGAGAGTGTTATTTAAAATCTTACTAAATTTTCTTGCTGATTAAATATTTTTTGAGACTTATAATATTAACTCCGACTTTCTGCTCATAATACTTTCATGATTATAATATAGTTATGTAGTAATTTTCTGTATTAAGTACTACACAACAATAAAATATTCCTCCTGGCCACGGTATCCGTAAAGATAGAATCTCCGTCCTATCCTACCCAAGTTTAAGTTAAACAGTAAAATAATCATACAAAAAACTTGAAACCTCAAAAAAAACTTTTGACTTTCCTCTAAGGCTTACTAGTTCAGGGAACATTTGGGGTAGACGTTTTAGGAGATACACTTTTCAATTACCTACGAGTAGCAAATACAGCTCATAAAAAAAAAACGAAAGTCAAGAATCAAATTGTAATCCGGAAATAGCGTCTCAGCAAATATAATTTTTGTGATACAAATAGATAGGAACTCAATGCTGTTTTTTTCGGATATTAAAGCACAAACCTTGCAATGGAGGCCTTAAAAGCAAGTTAAGGCCATGTTTTTGTGACCGAATGGAACGAATTGCAATTGTAATTTTTTTTATAATTTACGAGTACTCTACAGTACGTTTTAGTATCGCAAAGCGGCATTAAAAATTTGACCTTTAACATTAAATTGAAAACTTTATAAATGGGAAAATTAAGTTCTTACTGTAGTGTTCCACTGCACAATTAATATTTACATACATAACTTCACACCTATATTCCTTATGGGGTAGGCAAAATAAAAGAGGTTATAAACCATCTGATGTCACGTTTGACAAATTTGGAGGCGTTATAATGGCGGAGAGAGAATATTGCAGTGACGGGAGGTCAACCTATCGCCCACAAAAAAACCTCTGATAAAACCTGTGTCCCTCAAGTGACTTATACAAAGGACCCGGAAGAGAAGCAGCTGGCACGTTCTATATTTTTCCTTTGCTCAGCTTCTATATTTTTCTTTTGCCCAGTCCAGCATGGAAGAACAGTCCAGCACGCTTTGACTATTAATTAATACATTTTGCATTAACACATACATTCAACAAACTTGCTTTATCATTCATAAACAACAAAATAACATAATATGTTATTATTAATAATATTTGTGTATTGAACATACACTCTTTTTTTCTTTCTCGGTTTTCATGAGATTCACGGACTACGCCAAGTGAAAATCATTGTTGGGGTTAAAGGTGGGATCGCCCTGTAGGAATTTTCGTACAATTTGGGACATTGTTTTATTTGTTTCTAATATTGTTGTACCTATCGCATTAACAATAATTATTATTGCGATAGGTGGAAGTATCTAAAAAACGTACGACGAAACAAAAAACGACTCTGCGCTGAGGTGACACACTGAATATACGGGTATAGTAAGTCCCTCCAAAGATTTTTTTGTAGTGAGCTTTCCTTAGTTTGAAGCGTTGTATTTGGTGTTAATTCGATACCAGAACCTCCTGGGTTTGAATCCCCGTAGGGCCAGATTATGTTATTAAATCCTATATTAGTTCAAATTGATCAATGACTATTAATGTTTATTCAAAATATTCATATAGGTACACTGAAATGTACCGACATAAGATTTGATAATTACTACCTTGATCATGCTTTGAATGAACGAGAATGTAAGTGAAATTAAACGCGAGGTGAACCCAAAATAGTTACACTATAGCACGAGTCAGTGACAGCGTTGTAAAAGTATTTCGTAACCGAAGATTGGTGGGTCAGTGAATGTTCATAGAATAACATTTCCAAGTGTATCAATTATATGCCTATTATTCGTCACGTTTACATACTTACTAATTTGTACCAAGTTAAATCTAATATATAAAATTCTCGTGTCACAGTTTTCGTTGCCATACTCCTCCGAAACGGCTTGACCGATTTTGATGAAATTTTTGTGCTTATCCGGTATCTATGAGAATCGGCCAACATCTATTTTTTTTTATATGGCAAAACAACGTTTGCCAGGTCAGCTAGTTGTTTATATTTTCTTCTTAAAAGAAAACGATTTTTTTTATTAATTTAATTATTTATTTAAAAGATAATTTTACACTAAGTTCTTTTATTTATTTTCAAATAATGGAATAAAATTAAATAATAAGACTATTTAATCATTTGTTTTTAGTATGATTAGAAATACCCAATTCTAAATAACCTTAAGTATGTATGTATTTTCTTAAGGATAATATATTATTCAATAACAAATAACTAACATGTGTACCATCGAACCAACTGAATCATGACCCATTTTGCTGAAAATTCGCGTATAATGCACTTATAACTTTATAGATACTGTACGAATTCTGTACTCATTAAATGTCAGTGTCGAATGAAATGATAACAAGTTCGTCACCAAGGAAACTTATCTTCAAGCAAATTTCGACCTACTAGCATTTAGACGATTTCCCAAAATCTGCTTGTTGTGTATAAAAACCTTAACTGTACAAACCAACCTTGTACAGCAAATACAATCAGACAAGTAGATAATACAAAACGATGTCATAAATTATAACATCTACGCCACTTACTCTATGACACCACCATGCACGCAATGCCATAGTACGCTCCGCAGCAAGCTAAACTCCACGATTCGCGCCAAACGAACGACCGCGTACAACTCGACACGAGCGCTCACTTCATTCGTTCCTCAGACCTCAGAAGAGTGCCAGCTGTCGCTAATTTAATCTTTATCAATATCGAAAATCTGTGTTTTGTGTTGTCAACAATGGCGAAACCTACCATCCTTATTCCTGTGTTATTACTAGCTCTTTATGTGCAAGACGGTAAGTGATTTTTTTATCTGTATTGTTTACGTTGCGCAATATAACTAGGTATGATTACATGCCTTCTGTTATTTGTTGACGTAGTTTGTTCATTCTACTCACGGCAGTTTTCGCAATATAAAAATAAACAGTTTTTTTTTGTACGCACTTAACTTTTATATTCGGTGTACTTAAAGTTGAGATGAGCGTTAGTCAATGAAACAAGTTTTACCAGTTTGGTGGATGCATCGTTGCACTAAGCAGAAAATTGCGTGCTTTTAAAACAAGATTAGCAAAACCAAAAACACAACAGTACCTAGGTGAACTTATTTTAAGTTGATAAAAACGGACTGTATGTGTTTCATTGGCTACCAGTATCCAGTTCTTAATGAAAAAAAAAACAAACGAAAAATAAGTTTGAAGCAGTCCCTAGATAAAATTATTTTATATTTATAATTCAGTTTTTGTTTAGGTATGCTAAATAACTTTCAACTCTAAAAAAGTAGAGATTGTTCTGCAAATTATATTAAAAAAATATTAGTTTTCATTGTGCATTTCTAGCGTGCTTACATAATATATTTTGATAACAAGTAGATCTTTATATGATTACACTAGTAGGTGTGACGAGTTTTTGTACCGATTACGTTAAGTAGGTGGACAGGTAGCAAAGCATATTACGCATATTACCACAGAATACATAAACGGTATGACTCAACAATTTTGGCGGGAAACAAGCGTTGCAAAACGATTCGCAAATATACTTTTTTTTTAAATGTATGCAGTTCTTTTTTTTGTTTTTATATTAAACCAAATTAGTTTTAAATATTGTTCTGTTAATGAGTACCAGGATAACTTTAAATTTTTATACAACGGGAGGCAGATTTTGAGCTTTATGATAAACGGTGCTAATTGCTAAATATTGCAAATACTTTTGGACATAATTTTTTGACATTTGATTAAATTGTTTTTCTTTGCATATATGAGATCAAATGCACTTAATCTTAATAAAAGTCACGTCCGCACAGATCCCCTCGAGTAATTTTTGTTCTTTTTCTAGATAATTTTTCAATTGTCTGCATCAAGGTCCCTATTTACGATAAAATAATGCATAATAGCCTAATGACATGAGAACTAACTCTATAAAGTCAGGAAGGTTGTTGAATCTGTACAAATATTAATAAATCTCACGCGTTTGTCTCTGAAAAGACCTCTCTGAAAGAATCCGAGTAGAATTTTAATAATATTTTTAAATTTGACAGCCGAACGTGTCCTAACCATTGAGAAAAATTGTAGGCTAATTCACGTATTTATAAAGAATATTATCAAAAATTACGAGCATAAAATCGCTTAAAATAAATAATGATTTTAGTAACTAAATAATCTTTAAGCTTTTATTTAATTTCGAGAAGGCTGGTGTCTTCAGGTCGAGAAACAGTTCTCTGGTCTTGTTGAGGTTTGTCAACCCTGAAACATAAATAAACTATACCTAAGCCTACTTTCTTATCTCACTTACAGACCTAATAAACTATGCATAAGCAATCGAGTACTTATTTACAAGATATTGGGAATTATATAAAATTCTAACTTTCAAAACCATCATTTATACGCAAATATTTGTTTGTAAGATTTATTATTTAATATCGAATAAGATATCTTATCATTTTCGACCTAAATACGAGTACTTCTCATATTTTTGTACCTTAACTGTAAGCAGCGTAACACCTTAACTTTGACAAACTTGCATTTTTCACTCCGGCAACATTTTAGTTTTTTTATATAATTTTTTTTGACTCGGCATAAACTTTTACTTTTTTAAAAAACAAATTTTGTTTGTACGTAGGTACTTTTAAATATACGTTTTCACTTTCTGCGCGTGTAGCGACATACTTTTTTCCTACAGTAACCTACGCCCATAGAATGGTGAAGGGCCCGCTTTCTATTAGATAGATGACGTCACTAACTGGGTCATTGTTTTGTAATTGCTGTTGAACGTACCTTTTAAAGGGCATGCGTAATAGAAACAAAGGTATTCGATGTTTACAAATTTTCGAATTGTACAAAAAATATAATAACGCACACAGTTAACGCAAAACAATGTTTTAGGGATTAAAAATCACGTCAGAGAGTGGTTCACCGGGGGTGAATATGTTTTTTAAAAACATATTCGGCAAAAAGTCTATAAGTAAATTTAAAGAAAAAGGGTTTAATATATTACTTACTTACTTAAAATAAATGTTTTGTTATCAAATAATTTATGTAATTTGTGATCGTTAATATGAGAGTAAACATAATACGATTATGGAAATATGGAACGCATATTTTTTTTCTTATGTTCATGACATTAAGGCTGAGGCAGTGCACCTGGTCAACGACTTGTGTTAGCTCCTGTCATAGTTGGGGGAGTTTTCATTAAGTGATGTTAGTTATTATGTTATTAAGTTTATGAAAATGCTGGTCACCACGATTATAGCTATTATTAATAATGAAGGACATAATGCAAAATGAAACAACGTTTTAACTTACGAGATTTCTATAAACACAATGACTTGTACAATCGTGTTTATCTTACAAACATATAATAAACTGTATTAGCCGCTTTTTATTCCATGTTGTATAACGAACTTTCTACTTTCCAAAGATCGCAACGAAAGGTCAAATTTCAAACTTACTTGTTCTTAATACTTCATCGGCCACAGATAAAATTACCTTGGGTCTATAATAACTCAGTGCTAAAGATAAGAGTGAAACAAAACAGCTACTTTTGTTTGGAAAAACTTACTTCATGAAACTAAAACCTATATTTTTGTGCCTGGACATTGGTTATATCGGTTTAATAGATTTAAAAAAATTATTAAAACAGTGCCATCTACCTAGCAATAAACTAACCAAAACTAAAAATTAATAGAATACACTCTGCTTATATTGCAACTTATGCTGAAGAGATCCTTTATCCGAACACTCAGAAACTAGCAGCCTGATTTAAGTAAGGTTTTTCATTTGATAGCATTATTTAACCTTTAGGAAAAGCTAAAAGCTATTTATTCATTCATTTTCTCAAAAACGTTTTATGAAATTTACTTAAAAATAAAAATAAAATCCCTAGACAATCACACCAACTACATGGCACCAAGCTAAGCAGAGCTTGTGATATGGGATACCATGTAGCGAACCTGGTGGGGAACCTAGAATATAAATACATATATAGATAAACGCCTAGACCCGGAACATATTTTTTTCTTTTTCCGTGCGGGAATGCAGCTACTTGAGGCAGGCTGTGTTACCCCATCACTAAAGTGGGCGTCAAAAGACTGCATGAATGGCAAAAAGGCAAAATGCAATTATAGAGGCGCTCTGTTATTTTTATTTCTTCATTGTCATTTATTTAATACATGAGTTAACTCTTGAGTACCTACCTACATACGTGAGTCAACACATATTTTTTTATACTTACATATTCAAAAATCTTTTAATATATTTATGTTTCTAACAACCACGGAAGATATTTCGAACAATGAATAGAACACAGAAAATATTCTCTAGTTGCGTTCCCATCGTCCAAAACATCTTTAACATGTTAAAATAAATAAATAATGTGGTTTGCGTCCGCTATTTAGATCAGTTTAGCGGCAAAACGTGACATTCGGGTTAAATTTAAACTGCTATAATGATCATTTAATCTGTCTATGACGCAACAGTTTAAAACTAAAACGAGCAAGCTGTATAATTTAACTTTTTATAGTTATCTGCTTTTACACGTCGGGCTATGATTTAATACAGAGGGTTATAGTTTTACTAGTTTCCGTTTCTTGGTGCGGTACTAAAATTAAACTCAAATCAAAGATGCTGTGTACATAAGTTGCTAATTAATAAATATTATTTAACACGTGTCTTTCATCTTTGACCTGTTAACAGGTAACATTGAGGCCAAACGCAGGCAAAACGCAGCGAGCGCAGAGGCAGTCAGGCGAAAACCTGAAGCAATCTGCTACCGCATTGCGCGCGCGCTCTAACTCGCGAGTCTTGATAGTACTTAAATTTTGTAACTAGGACGTATTACCTTAGTAAAATAAACTTTTGATATTTTAATTTCGTGTTTCCTTTTAACTAATTACTGAACCGGGCCTAAATTTTGGCATCGTTAGAAAGATAAACTCAAATAGTACTAGTTAAGAAGAAAAAAATGCATTGTTAAGGGCTTCGTTTTTTTTTTAATGACAAAAAACTAAAAAAATACTACAAAAAAGTAAGATTTTTTTTCTAAGTCATTAAAATTAATTCTTTTCTTCTTATGACTTTTTAGTGAATGTGGTATCAAAAGTTGGTAAATTTAATAAGCTTTAAAATGAGATGTAATTCAACAAGATACACACAATAAATATGAAAAAAAAATGGTTTTACGAACTTAAAGCAAACCAGAGAAACGAAATTTTTAAATCACCCCCATCACGAGGGGTGAGGGGTGCGCCCCCCCCTAAGGTGACTTTTGTCGATGAAATTTGATGTATATCACGTAGGTAAAGTATCAAAAGTCGGAACCCTAACACATTGTATATTGAATAAATACATATTTTTATTAGAATAAACTTAAATAAACATATAAACATCCATGACTTGACGACTAATATCTGAGTTCATCAGACAAATATCCGCCGCCTCCGGGATTCGAACCCAGGACCTCTGGCATAGAAGGCAATGTATGTTACCGCTACACCAGCCGGTCGTCAATGTATTTAGTATTAGCCACGTCATATTATATAAATATAAGTAAAATTTTAAGAAATAAACGCATACCTAAATATAGTAAAAAACAAACAATTTTACAAAATTCTCAATCGTAAGTTGTTTAAATAAAAAACACAGCACACCAATTAATTACTCTTCCTACTCGTAAAAAACACTTTCTTTCTCACTACAACAATGCAGATTTAACTAAAAAGATAAAAATATGATTGCTTATCTTAACAACCATTGGCGCGAGAAAGGGCCCGCATGGGGCATAATAGAATCAATAAAAAACCTATGACCCATGAACAATACTTTACAAGCAATAGTTCATTCACACTGGGGATTAGATTATTGGCGTTTTAAAGTCAATTTATAAAATAATACTAGCTGAATTACCCGGCTCCGCTTGGTTGCAGTTTTACTTTAAGCTATTGCAGTCTTTATTTACATGCAGTTGAAGTCACAAAATCGATATTTTATCCGAATGTGTTGTCATAAACCAGTAAGAAATGTATTGTGTTGTTCATTATAAGTTTTCTCCTCTATTTGAAACCCTTTGGAGTTGATATTAAAAAGTAACCTTGGGTTATATCAGCTATATTTTTGTCTAGATTAAATTTAGGTTTAGATTTCATATACAAACATTCATATTTGAACTATTTGGGAGTTGAAAACCTATGTTTGAGTCTGGGTCTTTTACTATTTACATTCAGAATTTCATCCAAAACGGTCCTGTAAGCTGACATCGTAACAGAGAGACTATAGGCATTTTATAATATTAAGTAGGTAGTATAGATTAAGTCAAAGTCATACGATGACCTCTCTTGATTCTTAAACATAAAATTTCAGGAAATGACCCAACCTCATGGTCTATTAGTTTTCTTTATAGAGTTAATTAAAACATTTGTTCATTTGCACATACGTATATTTATTTCTTTCTTTCGCTCCATGCTGGACTGGGAGCGAAAGAAAAACATGGAATGTGCCAGCTGCTTCTCTTCCCGGGCATACTGTAAAAGTCAGTTAAGCGACAGAGGTTTTAATGGCGGTTTTGTGGGCGATAGGCTGACTCCCTGTCACTACAATAGTCTCTCTCCATCTTTATAATACCTCCAAATTTGTTAAACGTGACATCAGATGGTCTTGTAACCTCTGGTGTTTTGCCTACCCCATAAGGGATACAGGCGTGACGTTATGTAAGTATGTAGGTATGTATGTATATTTAGTGTTATAGGACAGTTATGATTCTTGTTTAATCCTGTTAGGTATATGTAGATTTAGATAGCTTCCATTTTGTAGAAATATTTCAAGTTATAGCTTAAATTCGATATTTAAATCAAAACCTGTTTTAGCTAAAAACAAGTGTTTTTACTAGGTATTTTAAATGTCTTAAAATCAATATTTATAACTAAAAGAAAAGTTCAAAGGTTAAAATGGCACAGAAAATATGAACCTTTTTTAATTGTTTAGTATTTTATATTTTCGCTTTGATCCGCATGATAAAATTTAAAATCGACGGCTAACCAGATGTTGTACCATATTATAAAAATATTGATATTAAAAACTTAAGATAAGTGTACAAATGTCGTCATTTTGGCTAAAAAGTTATCAAAGACAACCGTTTGAATCAAATGAGCTTCACACTTGTAGTTATACGCCGTTTCACCCACTTCGCTTCTAACACCGTAAGAATTCTTATTATTTATTTATTATTTAAATATAACCTACCTTATAAATGCTCCACTGAACACAATAGCACTTTTTCAAACCTTAAGTTTCTTAAGGTTAGAACGTTGAAACAAAAAACATAAAATCTCTTTAGCTGTACAATGTTTCAAAATTATATTTAGTGATATGGCCGCTTAAAATAAAATAAAAATACTGTCAAAACTTTGGCTAGAGTGAGACGTCATCTACGTACTACGTAATATATTTTCGATTTTTAAACATTTTTAAATTAAAATTTTTCAAAAAAAATTTATGACCTTTATATGGGACCACCCCTGAAATATTTTCTTCCAAGTTAATAAAGGATCATCAAAAACGATTAGTTTTTCAAACACACAGACTAATTTGAGTAGGCTCCTTTTAAAAGTCGGTTAAAATTTAATATCAAGGTTAATTCATAGTAATAATCACAAGTATGTGGGTTATATTAGGTTACTTAACCTATCATTGTATTAGCCTTATGACCTGAACTGCGAGTGCGACTGTTAGTCATCATAACACTAATAGTGACGTGTCTATTTCGACTGTTATCTAACGTTTTATGAAGTCATTCGATTTTTAAATTAAAAGAGGTTTTAAAGAAATAGGTTATATTTTTTAATGTCTGTCGATGGATTCGATTTCCTGTACATCTTCCACAAGTACTATGTAGTTTTTTATATGGTTTCTATTTTTTTTTTGATCAATGATCATAATGACCCATTTCATACATTAAGCGAGAAATTATTTAAAAAATGTAGGTCATACGCCAAAAGTTGTGTTATGAATTAGAAAAATATTGTGTCTATTGTTACTTTCAGATCAGTCTGTCACTCCAAATTGAACAGTAATTGAATACAAAAGTAAAAATAATAATGTCGTGAATTACGACATGTCATCTTAACCCCTATACAAAGAAATGGACATCGACAAATGGTCGATTTAAACGATAAATTAAATCACATTACGCTAAGTACCGGAAGACGACATAATTTATCTCTTTATGTCGATCTTGTCGTTTAAATGGTAATACTGACATTTTTATACAGGGTGTATGTTTTTAATTGAGAACTTAAACTTAACCTAAAATTATAATTTAGTTGCTATTAATCGAACGTACAAAAAATCTTTATGGTGTGTCAGTTTGATATTTAACTAACGCGGTTTTACCCACGCAATTTCGGGATAAAAAATAGTCTATGAGTTATTCCAGACTGTACACTATCACTATGCTAAATTTCATACAAATTCGTTAAGCCGTTCTCCCGTGATTGAGGAACAAACATCCATACATCCAAACTTTCACATTTATAATATTAGTAAGAGTAAGATTAGTAAGATTCTTAACTATAAGTTATAAGTACTTCATCACCTCTATATATAACTCACGTACTGAGTTATTGATATTTTAGTCGCTCGTGACCACGGGTCGTCAAAGACACCAAAACGTCAAGTTTTAATTTAAAGTGTATAAATCCGGTTAAAAAGTATTTTATTCATAATAGAACTAATCGTAAATGTTCGCAAATGTACGTTTCAACGGCCAATGATGTTATTGTTACTATATTTTTTTTAGTCAATGAGCGACGTGCGTTGACAAATAAAACCAATCACATATTTATCATTTTCAAAGAAAACAACTAGGTGTTAAAAGAAAACAAACGTCGTGTGCCGCTTTTAAAGAGATTTTGTTTGAAGTTACTCTTCTATGCTTTTTTCATTCACTGTGGATAAATATGACACAGCTGTTGGAGATGTATCCCATTTTCAAATATATTTATGTAGCTTCGATCTAGGTAGAGTGATTTTTTTGTGTTTCCTATTGTCTCTATATTGAAAACTACTATGAGGTTTCGTTGAAGCCCCACATCGTTGTCACAACTCACAAGTCATATCACATGACGCATTTAAGTGGAATTGACAAAAACAGACAGGGACAGCAAGGTTAGAGTTAAACAAGGTTAGAGTTCACTCTGAAAATAATCCCAATTTTTAGGCAATAAAGGTAGCGATTTCCTTAAAAAAACAGTATCCTTATGTACTTAGGAGCGTCCAGTTTTACTGAGGCTTAGGTATTAGTTTTATTTTTAACTTTATTCCATACATGGGATTACGTCAAATTATATAGTCCAGAATTAAAACATAAATATAGTCACACAATTAAGCTTACCTATTAAATGACTTCATAGGAATTTTCTATTCCAATTTTAACTTTAAGTTTATAAACGTGTTCACGTTGGTGTTAAAATGGTATGCATGACATCATTTGTGGCAAAACAGTGAGAAACATGTTAGGAAAATATTGAGGCTTGGCTTCGTGAAAAATATCTATAAACAATTTTTTTTTAAATAATTCGATATAACCAAAGTGGACGAGTTTACATTCCTATTCCTAAAGTTCGTTAAAATGTTAGTGACCCATGATATATTTAAACTTGCATATCACATAAATTATTAAATGATTGCCATTAAAACAAAGTCATTTCTAAACTTTAATTTAATATTTTTTTATAATAATACCTAGAATATAAAGATAATCAACGAATGCAGAGCATTAAAAAAACCGACTTCACATCAAAACTTTGGCTGAGTTGAGAATGTCATCAACGTCAACATTCTCTGAAATCATACATATTTTTTCAAAAAGATTGAAATTTTCAATGAGGTACTCAACCGATTTCGATGAAATTTATATGGGACCACCTATGATGTATCCTCTATCATATGAAACAATAATTTTCAGAATCTATTCATAATTGTCCAAAATATCGTGTAACAAAGACACACAATAAAAAACATACAGACGAATTTGGAAGTCGGTTGAGAAAGGGAAACTAGTGTCAAATACTTGTAGATCATTAAAAGATGTCAGATAGCGGGGACCGATCCCAAATTTGTTTAACAACTAGCTTAAATTCGGCTAAGTTTTATGTTATACTTACCTATTAATAACAAACTTTTGAACTATAAATATAAACTTAGTAAAATCATAAAATGAAAGTTCTTAGCTTTCCTGAGGTTGAGGTTGAGGTTTTTTAACTGTTCTGTGTGAGATACCATGTCTTTTTCTTATCTTGAAATTCATGGGATTACGTCAAATTACTTAAGTTCAATGAAATTACCTGCTGAGATACCAATTGAGAGTATTGCCTGTAGCATTGAGATAAAAGCTTCATTCAAATTTCACTTAATAAATAACAATATTGTAATAAAACAAGAATAATATTGTAATATTGCGGACCTTTTTGAACGCGACCTCTCGTAAGATAATTATACTAATAAACACGGTTTAAGATAAACAAAACAGCAATATTCTGTGGTATAGAAGGCCGCACATCAAGCGTAACAAACCTTTCAAATTTCCTCAACCAATTTTTAACTTAATCTCGAGGGCATAGAGCTCGGATTTAATCACATTTTTTAAATATTTGTAAATGTTGATCTGTTGATCTGCCACCTTCTGTACAATTTTCGCACAAGGCATCATGGGTTTAATTCCGATGCGGGTTAATTTGAGGAACGAACTGTTCCAAACTTTTACTTAGCTTTAAGTGTCTATTGGGTATCCTACTAGGAATTGAAGCTGTCTTATGATTAAATATTTTAATTTTAATATTTTTTTATTATTTCAAATATTTTACGTCTATTCTAATTATAATATTCACCTAGGGCATCATAAGTGTGTCGTAAAAGGCTAACTAATCCGTGCGAAAATCTCAATCATCTCAATGTTTATGCTATAACTGGGTATTTTTATCTCTTAAGCATATTTTGCTCTAAAACCAACCAATCTTTGATACAGTCGTCATTCCATTGTAATGTTTTTCATTGTATCTTTAGAAATAATTACGTTTATTGGTAGAGAAACTTTTAATCTGAATTATTTGACTTGTATCATAACTATTCTTTATGTTTTACGTTATTTCGTTACCCCTGTGCCAGCTCTACTTTTTCGTCCCCCAATATTTGCTTCATACCAAATACGATTAGGGCAATATGTGCTCAATTTATTTACACGTATCGCCATAAGGGAGTATTGTGTCCGAAATGAATACTTGATTAATGAATTCAATACAATAAGTATTGATAAAACTCTTGTCGGTTCGAGTTAATAGGTTAGCTTTGTTTGTCTTGCCTTGAACTGTTTTTTATCAGTAAAAAAATACGTGTATATGAACGACTTTAATACATTCCATTTTTGAAGTTACCTCTTATCAATTTTGTTCTCCTGGTACAACACTTTTACTTTTACTTGTTTTTGATGTTTTTTTAAGTAAGTACCTACACCTACTACTACGTGTGTTATTAGTTATTAGTTTGCGTCTTACATCAACAATATGTAATTTAACAGCCAATAATTATTAATAATCTTGTCATAGAAATATAAGTTAAAAGTTGATTTATTAGCAGAACCTCTTTTACCATTTATTTCTTTAGTCGTGTAGATTTAGTTTCGAACATCCCTTCTTCCTCTGAATAGCCATGTCGTGAGTCCGTCTGGTTGTAACCAAGTAGAACTTTCTCCATTTTGGCAATGATATCTTGAAGTGAAGGTATCTTGATTTAATTTTGAATGTAAGTCAGCAAATTAGCATGATATAATATTTGATAGCACGTGGCAATCAACATTACGGACATCATTAATTTATGAATGGTAGAATGATGCCTTAGCCAGCAAAACATTTTGTTACTAGCTGTTACCTGTCACTTAGTTCGTTTAGAATTATTGGTTTATTTTTTCATTTTATACGCTATTTGAGTCCCTCAGGAGTTAAAATTTAGAAAAATAGTGCCCTGGTTAGTCAACTATATTTGTGCCAAATTTTATTAAAATCGGTGAGGTGGTTTAGATTTTTCATACAAAACCGTACTTCACCCTTCAGGGGTTTATTTATGAAAAAACGAGCCTATGTTTAACTGGTTATTGATCTATTCTCATTCCAAAGTTTATTCGGTGCTGTAATTTAGCCGAGAAATAGTAACAAATAGTCAGACATACAGCGAGAATTTCGCATTTTTATTATTAGTATGGACTAAGAATCAGATCCTGCCTAAACCCATGTGTTCTTTAGAGTTAACACTTATTTTTCGATGACATTGAAGTCTAACAAGGTTTGAGTATAAATAAACTTTGTTACCCTTAAAACGCATTTGGAAGACACAGCCCAGTTATCTGCTTGTTACGAGTTTTACTACCAACGTAACAAGAATTGGCGCAATATTATGAAAATCGCTGACTTTTTGGTTTACTGCCAACTTCACGAAAATTGCTACCGTTTGCTTTGACGGTGGAAATTCTACGTCTGACAAATGGTTGCTTCGACAGTAATAACAATATGCAAGTAAATATCTGTCTGAATCTTAATATTTTTATTGAACAAATAGATTTACATCGTCCTTTTTTCCGTTTATCACGAAGGAGTTACACACACACAGCAATCTATCCAAATATTTGGATAGATTGCTGTGTGTATGATACTTTTTCGTGTTAAAAAAAATGTAAACAGACAGGGCTCAGTCAAGACTTCAGGAGTACCTAACACACATACACACATTAGAGATATAGGTACGTGGGCAAAACCACGAGAGCAGCTTGTATTTTATATCCATAAATAACCACTGTTCTTTCTGGCGATGACAAAATACGGTAGAATATACCTTGACAACGAGTCCGTAAATATCTTGTCAAAATAACTAGACACATGATCAAGTATTTTTAGACAGTAGAGATTTCATGTAAAGCTCCATTAGTTTAGTTGGCAATAATTAGTTTGTGTTTTAACTATCAATGTAAAATTGCTCCACACTTTCGTCATAGATGTAGTTGTCTTAGAAAACCAACAAATTCTTTAAAAAAATCTCATACAAGCAGTTCTACTTTGGTTCCGATGACGAGAATGATCCGTCTAACATATTGAAACATCACATAGTATCGCTATAGCTCTAGAGATTTTTTTCGAGGAACCAAAAAAGAGGAAATCGAAATCACTAGTGCAGTCTTCCATGGTTGGACACTCCAGAGATGGTGGTATGGAAAACGTGTTTTTCACATGAAGAAAAGACAGCAAACTGCACTGTTAAAATTGATTGATATTCATTGATATGGTAGATATTCCGAAATGTCGAACTAAGCGCTTTGACAGTTCCTTTTTGATACGGGTCGCCAAGGTTTGGAATGAACTGCCTGCGTCTATTTTCCCTGACCAGTACAGTCCTAGTACTTTTAAGCGTCGAGTGAGTAGGTTTCTCGTGGATGGACGTGTACCAACTTAGTCTTCATGTTCACTTAACATCAGGTGGCATGGAAGACAAACGTCCCATCGATAATTTATAAAAAAAAAAATTATTTATTCTTATATGAAAACTTTCCTCTAGAAATTCGCTATATGATTTTTTCGAAGCTTATGGAGATAATACGTCTTTCTCGACATCGGAACCAAAGCAGAATCGCTTGTATGTATTTTCTTCAAAACTTTATCGATCTCCTCGGAGAATTACATCTATGACTAAAACCGGGAGCTATTTCACACTGGTCTTGTAGTCGAAACACAACTAACAAATACAAGCCAAACTTATGACTTTTATACTCCAATGTGAAAGGGAATCGTGAAACATTCCGTTACTTAACTTTTAACGATAATATTATAGCATTTTAATGTCGTCATGAATCATTTAAAGAATGTGTTTCGTCATGTACAAACATTTCCCTATTGAAATTCATGTTATCAATATCTGAATCACATTGTGGAGGCTTAAGTACGTTCTAGAATCACAAAATGTTAATTTAAATTATACAATCGGGATACAACGGAAGTATTTTATGTAGCGGCAGGTTAAAGATAGTACCTAGTATTGAAATAAATCTCTGTCGTCGTAGGTTTTAAGGGAGGCTGTGCAGTTTATCCGACGAAGAGGTGTTAAAAGGAGAAATAAACTTGGTCAAATGTCGCTGGAATCAAGCTTTTCTTTAGTTAAAACGATGCAAGTTAGTTCTCCATATAAAAAAATAATAATTACTCATCACAAAAAGTTTTTTAACATTTAGGTAAGTATCTAAAGGTACAATTATAAATAGATAGAAATAGTTCAAATAACAGTCAAAAGTATTACTTCAGCGATTTGCATAATTGGTAACCATATCTTCATGTAGGTAAACCGGCAAAACAGTAAAAAAGATCGCTAAATTTCGCCGACGAGAGCAAGCAAAATTACGTTTAACTGGTTTATTATCAAAAAAAAAGACGTGTGGCACTCGGAGACTGCCGCGGTAAAGCTATTGCATAGCATTTTTTATCAACTTATGCAATTATAATTTTTTTTTTTTTTTATTAATGCAGTAATGTTTGATCTAATATGAAGTTCCTAGTAGATGGCGCTGATTTTTATTAAAGCCCGCATGTAAAGTTATGAAATCAAAGTATCACCGCTGTGCCGGTCGGAGTGGGGGTGTTAGGTTGTTTTCGTTACGAAATTGCTGGATTCGGTCCCCACGCTCAAGGCCCGCGATAGAAGCTATGCAATAGCTTAAAAAGCAAAACCCTAGGAAATCCGGCAATGTAGTAAAAACGCACGACACCCCGCACGACGCGCCGCCTGTCCCTAAACGTGCCCTAATTGTTTTTTCAAGTTTGTCTTTAGCAATGTGCCCATGAACTAATTAGGTAGGTACATTACCTATATGTTTTTTCGCACAGTTGAAATAAATATTTTAAATACCTAACATCGTTTTAAAAAAATAACCCCTTACAACTCAATACTAAAATAAATTTAGACGTAGGCAGTTTTTATTAACATGCATACTTCACTCCTTATGGGGTGCGCAGAACTATAAAACCATCTGACGTCACGTTTGACAAATTTAGAGGTATTATTATGATGGAGAGAGAGTTTTGCAGAGACAGGCCAACACAGCCTCTGTTCCTTAACTGACTTTTACAGTATGCCCCACTGAGCAAGTAAGCCCGGGAAGAGAAGCAGCTGGCACATACTATGTTTTTCTTTCGCTCCCACTCTAGCAGGTTTTATTTACAATACAATACAATAGGTACTAAAATTATTTATTGTGCATACCTTATTCAAATTGTACAATTTAGTTATCATTATAATTTTATGACAACATTTATGTGGGTACAGCGATCCTTTACTTTCCGTCCTAGTAAAATACTGTGGTACGGCAAAGTATTTGAAAGCATGTATTCAAATTCAAATTATATATAGCTTTTCCGTTATAGCTTTCTTACTGCATTTGAATGTATAAAATAACACCTCAAACATATTAAACACTTGTACGTAACTTACGTGCTAAGAATTAAATAATTTTCATAACTCTGTAGGAAGTATAACCTTCAAGGATTCACTTGCTAATTACGTTAAACATAAGGTCGGATTTATGTAGGCAGTAAATTCCAGCTTGTTTCGCATCCTACTGTACATTCTAATTGTCATCGTCTAACTGAGTCATATCATACTTCTCATAACAATTAAAGACCTTGAAATAGACCAGTTTACCTGCTTAAGTACTTGTTTAAGTAGTTAACAACTACTTGAGGGAAAATAATGGAACAAAATCTTATATTTAGTCGCAGATGTAGTGCTAGGATACTCATTTTTCCTTTCCGAATTTAAAATCCAATTTTCTCTTGGGCATTCTTTTTAGTTCTATTGGAAGATCTAATTTTACAACATTTTTTATCTCCGACAAATGCATTTTTATCCGTTGTTAATAAACATTACTTTTGCATATCAAAACGTAGATAAGTATGATAAATAAAACATTTGAATCTTAAAATGCATATTGATAAGGTGATATTAAAAAGGTAAATATAAATATTACAAAGCTGATTTATCTATTATACATTAATATGTATTTACTAGTTTCAGATTTCTGATATGATTGTTATATGAAATAATTCTTAATAAAATTCATCAAATCTTGTTCAAGTCTAGATTAGGCATGGTAAGTTTATCAGTTTTTCCTTCAATGTTTCCTTATTAAGTAAACGCAATTTCGTTAATTTATACTAAAGAAAATGGCAGTTAATTAAAACTACTAAATAGCATCGACGGATGCCCTACCTTTGTAATTTTATGGGATAATATCCAGCGATCACGATATCCTGCGAAACAGTGAGATAATAAAATGAACTCTATTGCAAATGATTTACGGAAGAAAATGAAAACTGGTTTTAGAAAGTAAAAGTTCAACAAACCAGATCAGGGGAAGTTCAGGAAAATGGAAAGTGTGTACGTTTAAATTGATAACCTGTTATAGATTTGTACGTTCACGAGACTAGAACTTAAGTTGTTTACGATTCTGGTGTTTTTTAAAGTCAATCGTTTAGTACGAGGTAGTATTTTTTGACTCTACTTACATTATGTAAGTCGCTAAAATTACTCACCTGAACAGTCACCTCACCAAGTACCTATAAGCCCAAAAGTTAGCTTATACTTGCCCATAATAAGTTTTACGAAAACCACTAGTACCTACCTATGTAGGTACCAAACTTGATTTTGACTATTTGGACGACCGGCTGATGTAGGGGTAACGTACATTGCTTTCTATGCCATAGGTCCTGGGTTCGAATCCCGGTGGCGACGGATATTTGTGTGATGAACACAGATTTTAGTCGTCAACTCTTGGATATTTATATGTTTATTTTTTAATAAACATATAAATATAAAATAAGACCGCCAATTGTTATACAATAAGATACATATAATTCTTCTTATTTGTAATCCATTTTATAATTTGTATGCAATAAAGAGTAAATAAATAAATAAATAAATAAAAAATATGTATTTATTCAATATGTATGTAAAGAGATATATATTTCTTAAGTACATCAGTGAACTAGTATCCATAACACAAGTTCTTTAAGAAACTTAATTTGGGCTAGATAATGTTGTGTGAGTGTCAGAAATATTTATATTTATTTATTTATACCTACGAGACTTAAAATGTCTATGAACTAGATAATCAAGTTTAAAAATATACCTACATTTTTTATAACCACATACAACAAATTTGTCTGCGAAGATGAGGTCAAAGATGAAAGCACACGGACCTAGGAAAGAGCTGGCTCTAAATAAAATATTACCGGAACACCTCACCACCGCCGCGCCTGAGCGATAATATTTATTTATAGTACAAGCGAAAACAGCCGTTATAAAGTCACACTCCCATAAAGTCTTGAAAAATACTCTACTTCTGACAGTGTTACCATCAGTTTGACCTGGTGGCCTCATTCCGTAGCATAAACATGGAACTATGACCTTGGCAACACTAATGGGGATCCCAAACAGCAAATAGCATTGTATACAACGTGCGTGACTTGTGATCTATGTTTATGAGTTTTATTTTTGCTATATACAAGAATAAATATAGAAAAAGTGTATATGTTATTAGTACCTTTGCTTGCATTTAGTCTCGTTGTTACCTGATAGTAAGTGGCAATAGAGCTTTAAGGCACATTATTAAGTATTATTTAGTGAAATTATGATTTCAAATACTTACATATAAAAAATCTGCCCCTAGGAAGATTTTTGCCTCTTGGAAGATAAGTTTTTAGCAGGATTACCTCAAAACCCGCTTGGCTCTACATATTTAGAAAAACGCCACGACACATCTTCACTTTGGTGTTTTTATTTTGACTAGCACTATTTTACTTACATCATAAGAAAGTCAAGCAAGCGTTAAAAGTGACAAAAACAAAGCCAATAAAAACAAATTGACGATAAAATTAAACACACTGTTTTATATGAGTTTGTTTGATCGCTTCTGTCTCAGAAATTACTATTCCGATTGAAACAGATTTAGGTACCTAAGTAGGTATTTGATAGATAGCCTATTTTAAAAAAGAATACTCTGAATCAGAATCGCTCTGAAAAAGAATCGCTCTGAAGCGATAAGGCCGCCCATTGTACCATTCTTAAGTTTGTCTTATTATTGTACTTTTTTTCTTCTTTTGTAATGTGTGCAATAAAGTGTTAATAAATAAATAAATACTTTAATCATAGGTTATACTAGAATACATCCTAGTTCCACAGCGGTCTTCACAACATAAACTGATTTACGCTAACTCAATGGCCTTGCCACAAAAAACGCCGTACTTGAGGCTTCAATTCGCTATAAGCGTCACTTCACTAGTTCGCGACTTCGCTGCTGCTTGCACTTGCAGCGCTACTTAGTGGCCTTGTAGATAATAGACACTTACCTTCATTTGTTTTTGACGCTCCTCGGTGACGCTTGTAGCACAAGACGAATTCGCTTGGAGCGTCGTCGCTTAGGATTGGCCCTCGGACGTCTTCAGTCGCTACAGCATCGGCGCGTCTAATTGTTACAGAAGGCGGCAGTTCAAGCATTTGTAATTGAATCTGAAATCTATGTCCTCGACATTAAGTTAAAAATTGTTTAGGTTAAATTGACAGGTTTGTAACGTCTTCTGTACCTTATAATGCAAAATTTATTAAAAAAGTTCTTTATTTATGATTTTTATTGTAGATTGGCAGACATTTATAAAATTCAGCAGCATTACATTATACTAGGTACGACTAGTTTGTGTCCGCGAATTGGTCTGCGCAGGATTATAGATACCTATTTAGAGTAGCTTTTTTTTCTTCTTTATGGTAATAATCTTAATATATAAAACTCTTCCGTTACTGACTGAGTGACTGACAGACAACGCACAGCCAAAACTACTGGCCGTAGAGAGGAGAAATTTGGAACATACAATTCTTAGAGGGTTTAAAGCACTAAGGAAGAAATTCCCAAAATTCCCACGGAAACGGGAAATATATGATGTTTTAGTTTGTATGAAAAAATCTTATTCCTTGAGTGCACGGATGTGATACTTGGTATAAAGGTTCCTCAATAAGTGTCTGTTTGTGTTATGGAAGGAATTCCCAAAATGCCAACGGGAACGGAAAATATAGAACTTTTGAGTTTATGCATGTACGAAGTCGCGGGCAAACGCTCGTAATTACATAAAATTAAAAGTGAAGTAGGTATCTTCTTTTTCTTTCTTAAACATTCTTCTTTCTTGTAACATTTTGCCAAAGCCCACTTAAAAGATTACATCTATTAAGTGAAATAAAGTGAAATAAAGCCCACTTAAAAGATTACATCTATTAAGTGGGCTTTATTATTTATTATGTATCTATGCATTAATTGAAATCATATTAGGTTACGAAAGAGCATCTAACATTCTGAATGTCGGTCAATGCTAACCACTTTAGAACAAGCAATTGAGTGAACATTCAATACGCTAAAACATTATTCTAGAAAGCTTCAAATCCAAATATTTATTTATATGACGCCTGTGAAATTAATATTTAAAGTGTAGCATAAAAATATTAAGAAATTAATATTGCATTTTATAATTTTAATAATTTCGTCCCAAACGGGGTTCAAGCCCGGTGAAAATTTTTAACCTAAAAATTGTAAATCCATAATTGGCTGTCAGCATCGTTTAAATGTATATTTTTTATAATTAAGAGCTGTGGATTTTGTTATAAATAAATAAATAAAATAAAAAGCACACGTCCGTCTGACAATCGGGACGAATTTATTTAGTAATTTTCTTACATACATACATATCTTCACGCCTGTATCCTTTATGGGGTAGGCTACAAAACCATCTGTTGTCACGTTTGATAAGATTTAAAGGTATTTTAATAATGGAGAGAGACAATTGCAGTGACAGGTCAGCCTATCGCCCACAAAAATGTCAATAAAACCTCTCTTCCTAACTGACTTTTACAGTATGCCCGGGAAGAGAAGCAGCTGGTACATTCTATGTTTTTCTTTCGCACCCAGTCCAGCATGGAATTTAGTAATTTTATTATCTAAATATAATCAAGTCTAAATAAATCTGGGCTGGAAATAACTGATAACATTTAGGTACCTGAAAATTTGTTAAATGTAGAGTCATTTAATCGCTAACGAAAATTGAAATATAATTAATTTCTAAGCAGTTATATCAGTTAGTACTTCTGATAAGAATATACAAAGCGGTTCAATAATGATTGTATTTGGATTTATGTACTTAAAGCATACTGTGAGTTCTTTATCAAAAAGATACGAAATGTACTTTTCTCGATATCTCAAGATTGGAGGTAATAGTACTCAAGTGTTAAGCTACAATAAACGTTATGTTCTGACTGATAGTAGATAAAAGTGTTTATCACCATGTATTAAAAGTTATTATGCATATTTTATTATTCGGTCTTAAATTAATATATATTTAGATACTTATTTATGTTTATTCACTTCATAAATGGTTGTAATTAGTTGTTGGAGCCTTCTTACATACATACATACATACATATACATACACAACGTCACGCCCGTATCCCTTATGGGGTAGGCAGAACACCAGAGGTTACAAGACCATCGGATGTCACGTTTGACAAATATAGAGGTATTATAAAGATGGAGAGAGACTATTGCAGTGACAGGTGGTCAGCCTATCGCCCACAAAAACGCCTTTAAAACCTCTGTCCCTTAACTACGTTTTTCTTTCGCTCCCAGTCCAGCATGGAAGACATCATGGTTATAATTAGTTGTTGGAGCCTTCTTGTAAGCAAGTAATGCCTGTGAAGGCCCTGCTTTTCCATTCCTACAAGTGCATTGAATGATCTTAGGCGTCGTAATTTGTTTTAAATTAAATTTAAAAAAATATTCGAGATTTGTGTCAGTTTTAGATTGAATCTTATTATAAAATTGATCGAATTAGGGTAAAAGTCGCATGTATTTTTTTCCATACTTCTCTTTCTCTATATCTTTGCCTCCAAAATATTTCCCTCAACAACAAATATTGAAAGCCCAAGAAACAGATGGCCCGACGTCATTGTATCGGAGTGGAGTGGAAGAAAGTGGCCGTAAAAAGGCAAACATTTTACTTAGTTGGTCTCAAACTTATAATAACTGAACCAGTTATATAACTGCTACTTAGACCGAATAAAAACACAGCGTAAAATACAATGTGACGCAAAAACATGGTCACACTATAGTAAGCAACACAATGCATTAAAATACAACAAACAACAGCTACTCGAACATACCAAACTCAGTGAACCTTCATCATTGTACTACGTCGCCGATGCGTAACAAAGTTTTAATTCACGGCCGTTTGACATCGGAACTCGATTGAAAATATCTTCATCTTTACCTTCTTGCCTAGATTTGAAATCAGTGAACCATAAAATTATACGAACCGTCAATCGATGAGTAGAGAATCGAATGGTTTCTGATGCGTTTCATTTAAGTCACGTTCGATCTTTTTTAAATTTCAAATTTAAAAAAGTAATGTAACGTTTTCAAATATGGAATGCGTTAATGAGTTTGCTTATAAGTTACGCTTGTTAAAACTACAAGAATAGGTAAAATGAATCATTCAATTTTTTTGTTGTAACGACTGTCGGTTTATTCGAATTGTTAAATAAATAAGCTACATACTGAAGTTTTAAGTACCATTGGTAGGTACTTATTATAGCAGTTGTTAACCATAATAATGGGAAAACTATGCAGCGTTTTATTGTTCTGTTTTTTTCTCAATTTACTGACTTTACCATGAGTTGTTTTAACACAGCGCGTCATGTGATCGCAAAATTTTTATTCCGTTGTGTAGAGCAAAAGGTTTATTGTGATTGACTGAGTAGCTAGATAGCCTTCTATGAGATATGTAGGTTTTATAGAATTGTTTTTCATGTTAATTAACATTATGAGATAACTTATGTCAGTTATGTTAATTAAAATGAAAAGCAATTCATGTGGACTGATTTACCTAGATGTGCACGTTAAACATAGTCTCTAAAGTGGATTAAGGATTACATACGAACTATTTTAAAGTAGGTACTTTAAAACCTACCTACGTTGTGTTAGGGTTGAAATAACAATAAATTAGTGTCCTGTCGTCTTCGACCTTACCTATCTTCACAACGCACGTAATGAGTTCACTTCAGGGCTATGAATCTGCACTCTTGGCGAGGAGTAGAGGACATAAACCGTAAAACTGGCCAACTGCTGGTTAGATGTCAGAATATTTACTTCGCCGAAATGGCTTCTGAATAACCCTAACGACTATTATAAGCACCCAGGACCATCTGTTAAATGTGCTCTCCGAATCTCAGAAGTCGTCGTAATCTATTAATTGCGCTTGCTTAACGTGCTATATCGAATTATGTACAGTTTGCAACAGAATTATACAAATACAATTTGTAAGCATATTGTATGCGTGCGGGAGATTGGGTGGTATACATAATTCTGTTGTAGACTTTTGCCAAGCAGACTTCTACAATTTAAAAGACATTTATAAATTAGGTAAGAAAAAATCTTGACATAAACTTTAAATCAACTCTCTTTAATTTTCAGGAGAATCAGTACGCTGTTGGACATGTTCGTCGGACCTGCACCCTAACTGCCACGACCCCTTCCTGGGGAGACGGACAGAAAACCCCTACTTATATCGTCTAGAGAATTGCGATGCTAACACTGGAGTCTCATTCCCGTATCTCGCTTCTTCGAAGTCGGTGTGCAAGAAGCAAACCAAATATGGTAAGAACTATCCTATTATTCTGAAACCTAAAAGGGGACATAGCATTGAAAAAAAAATTCAACACTTAGACTAAGATCTGATCAAAACTGTTCCGTTACTGGCTGAGTGAGTGACTGACAGACAACGTACAGCTACTGGGCGCAGAGAGTTGAAATTTGAACACACATTTCTTAGGAAGTGTAGAGAAGCACTAAGGAAGGAATTATCGAAATTCCCGCGTTAACTGGATATATTGGACTTTTTAGTTTGTATGAAAAGTCTTATTCCTTGAGTGCAAAGATGTGAAACTTGGTATAAAGGTTCTTTAATAGGTGTATGGTTGTATTATAGACGGAATTTCCGAAATCCTTTTAGTTTATTTAAAAAGTCTTATTCTTTAAGAGCACGGAATTGAAACTTGGTATAAAGGTTCTTTCAATGGGTTTCTGGTTGTGTTAGAAAGCAGTTTCTGAAATTCCCGCAGAAAAAGCTAGTTCGCAATATTATTCGTTAAAGTAAACTGAAAAAGGTGGAATATGTCCAATATTAGATTTGAATGCGACGACTTAGCGCATCGCATTTAAAACAGTTGGTCATATCTTAAGAAAAGTATTGTGTATCTGGTGAGATCGAACGTTTCGGCAGTGTTTTACAAACGCTTTTGAAACAAGTCGAGATTAAATGCGTTATAATTAACGAAGACTAAAACGTTTGTCATAACGTGATAAAGTCCATCCTTAAGTCCATAAGTACCTACATTTTTTTCAAAAGTTCATATGCCTATTTATAGCTCCCTAATACTTCCGTGTGTTATATTTCCAAAATCAATTAGAGTTAATTAGCCATGTTTCCTTTCATTAGAACCTTAAAGAGCCTTGTCGAAAACTCCAAAATCGTATCTCCTTAATTACCTGTGTAGTTCAATGTTATTTGATGCAAATTGTTACACATCTAACCACAAAAGGCGCCTAGGCACAAAGGAGACAGAACCTGATCCATACATTTCTGGGCCACGGTGTTAACAACTTGACATTTCCTATTTTATATTTAAAATATAATCATGTTTCATCACCGAAATTTTCAAGATAAACCAGTGTTGAGGAATTGAGATATCCATAATTTTGTCTATAGGTATACACAGAAGATAAGTGAACTTAGAATCACTTTCTAAAGCTATTCTTTTTCTTATTGTTGAGATCTATAAATGAATTATTGTATTTTGAATTATTTTGAGAGTTTATAATTAAAAATAAATAGTAGCACATTTTACTTAGATAGCATACTAGATAAAATAGGACATTATAAGATATATACTTACTTAGTTATTGTTTTAAACAACTATTAAAACTAATAAATTGATACTAACAACTTTCACTTTTCTTAGGGCTATCTTAAAAATAGAAAAAACCATGAAAATACTCAAGCGCAAGGAAAGAAACCAAACAAACGAGTGAACAAATAGATCGATTGACGAGTCAATTACAATAGTTTCGTTCTTCATTCACTCAGTATTGCCAAACCTAATAAGGAATTTCGCCTATTTTAATTACAAAATAATTATTTAAAATAAAACTAGCGCGGTTATTTTACATTCATTTAACCTTATAATGATTCTCATTTAATATTTCTTCAATTTTACTCAGCGTATTTTCAATTATATTATGAGTTATTCATCCATACTAAAAACCCATGACAGCGATTTGCATATCTTGAAGTAACTTGTTTCCCCCTCACTACATTTTTAGGGGTTTTATGTATTTTGAATAAGGATAAAATAAGCAATATTTTTTCAGACCAAAGTCAACCTGTTAACCCTGTGGCCCAGGCTTACTCAGTTTCCTTTACATGTGACTACTTCTATTGTGCTGTTAATTGTACTAATTAGAGGCACGTTGTTCCTTTATGAGAGATACGTCAATGAGCAGGTGGACTTTATAACGATGTGGATAGGTTACTTTGATGCAAATCAACAACACCGTAATTAATGGTAGACAACCTGAATTAATCTTACTCTTTCGTCTTTTATCCAAATAATTATAGTGATAAAAGCGGGGCCTTAGTAAAGAATAAGAATTATAAAATAGCAGTTTCGATTCTCTAAGTTTCACTAACCTATTCATTTTTAAACTAAAGGGTACGCCCGGGATATATTATTTGTTTCCTACCTTTACTTATTTTGGACACACCTCCTCCCTTGCAAATAATTAACACATGTTTAAATACGTCTGGTGCATAAATCGCGGATTCATACCCAACTTGAAATACAATTTTACTGTATTAGCTTGGTGATTGTCGATGCCACTAGCCCTCTAGACAGAAATCCTTCATCCTTCGCTTCCAGTATGGTGATTTAAAGTGTTATTGGTTTTCTTTCATATTTACTGAACATACTTTAATTTTACTTTTCAGTGAATGGTGAACTAGTTGTCATCCGTGGCTGCACCTGGAAGCGATCGGACGACTACACCACAACCTGTCCTACGACATCACGCGAAGCTAACGAATTCTCCGACTTCTGCGAAACCTGCGAGTACGACGGGTGCAACGGCGCAAGCGCATTGGGCAAAGCAATGGCTGTCATTTTGGCGCCATTCGCTTTATTACTCTTTAAGTAGATTAAGTTTATTAAGTTTAGCTTATTTCTGTGAATATTTTGGTCTGTTTGAGAGTATGTGTGAGCCCACCGTGTTTAAGCTCTTCTGTACTATTACTTAGTTGAACATATTCATTCTGTAGTAGAGACACTTTTATTTCTTGAATCTAAAAACAACTTTACTTTGTCCTTAATGTTATTAAGATAACAAGTTATTCCAATAGTTGTTAGACAATATTCTTTTAACTTTTCTGTGAACTTCAATGAACAATCATTATGAATGAACTAAGATTTTTTCTTGTGACATCACATTTTGTAAAATAAGTGGTTTTATAGGTATTATACTTGTGCAATTATTTTGAAATCTTTTGTAAATATAATTCCTTTATTGCTTTCCGATTATTTTGTTAAAACTAAGTAGAGTCAACCAAAAAAATTAAGATTTATTTGTCAACAACTAAGCAAATACCTACATATTTAGTTGCCATTTAGACATTATAAACTTTGTTGGTTTGTGACTAAAATTATCAATGGAAATTTTTGGTTGACTCTTCTTACTTAATTAAGCTAAGTATGTTTTTTTGACATACTTATTCAACTAACAACATTTTTATTTCTTCTCTTTATGCACCAAAAGTGCCTTAACTTAGATATAAAATTGGACTATCCGAATCTTCAGCGTGGTTTATTAATGTTAGTGTAGTTATATACTGTCTTTATATATTTAGTTTAAGTACTATAATTTTTACTGATAAAATATCCCCATAAAATTAATATTATAGTGTCAGAACCACGCCAAAAATCTGAACTTTATCTAGAACGTTCTTTGAAAGTTGTATAAAAAGTTGTTCCGATTAAAATCAGTTGCCCTTATCTTAATGCAATAAACATCGAACCAAAAGGCGAAGTAGCAGTAAAATTTGTGCACATACCAAATGTACGTGACTGTAAATTTAGTCTGTAGGGTAAGTGCGCAAATATTTTTTCATTCCGCCGCGCCGCGGCGCCGCCGACTCCCGTGGCTAAGAGTTACACGCACTATACTACTACTTTCGTTAGCATTACCCTAACGTTTCTCCTACCTACGTAGGTACAGCTTAAACATTACTGAAGTACAATTATAAATGAAAATATACATAACAAAGTTTTTTCGTTTGCTCTTTCCCAGATATGGACCAGATTATAATTAGCAGCTTTTTGTTATTTCCTTTTATGTACATTTTTGGATTCAATTTTATCTAAGTACAAATTTTATTTCTATAGGAGCACTAATATAATTTAATAAAGTTGTTAACAATATTTATATGTTTTATTTTTGAAATGCCTGCTGTAAGTTTGGATGAATAGATCTTTGTTCCTCAATCACGGCAAAACGGCACAACGGATTTGGATGAACTTTGGCATAGTAATAGTCTTTTTGTACAGATATTCCCGCGGAATATGAAATTTCACCGAACCGCGCAAAACAACCTAGAATTGAGTAGGTATTAGTCTTAAAAGAAGTTAACAGAACCATGTATAATTATCAAAGTTCAGTGTAGGTTTTATACCGCAATGTTTTATATAAATGTTTCTAGGCACTAGAATCCATGACTTTGACTTTGTTTGTATACTTACTTCAGATACCTTCGTTATACACGCTGTACAAGGGTACGGGCAGCGAGTTGAGTAGGTACTTGCCTCATTGCCTCTGTAGTGCCGAATGTCCCGGTTACGATTCCCTGATAGCTCAATGGGCCTGCTGCTTTAGCGCCAGTCAGTGACGGATTAACCCTTAATCAAATTAAGCAATTGCTTAGGGCATCACGTCTGAGGGGGCACCAGAAGAAGCACAAAAAAAAATCCGTCCTTAGGGCATCACGTCTCACTCTCACGTCACCAAAAAAAGTTTCTAGGACTAATTTGAAAATTCGCGCGTTTTAAGTTGACATAGAGTCCGACCTAGAGTCATAACCCCACTCCCGCTTGCCCACTCGCTGCCCACTAGTGCATTCGACAATTCGAATGCCCCGGAATTGCGATCAGCCAATCACAAACCACTCCTTCCCCGCGGGCCCCAAGCCTGGCGCCTCCGCAAATCTGTTTCAATGAAATGTTTTGTTTTTTGAGTAATTGTGCCGGCCGGCTTCTATGCGTACGTAATACAATTTTTGTCGACAATTCATTCAAGTTCTGTTCATAATATTGTGTTCGCTTAGGTACGTAAAGTTTTATTTTGTTTTGTTTCGATAGTGTCCAAAGTCAAAATATCTAAAGTACCTATCTTGTTTCATTTAAGTAATTACTTTTGGTTATGTAAATTTACTCAAACCAATCGAAGCTGAATTTTTCTGCAAGCTCCGAAATAGTTTTTTCTAGGTAGGTAAATTAGTCTGAGAGGTCAATGACACGCACGTCAAATGATACCTACTGAAAAACGACTACCGATATCTAGCGGTCGGGCGTGTTTCTTTAATTTACAAGCTAATAGATATTGTTACAAGCTTTTACTACACTTTACGTCAAGTAAGTTTATAAATTTGTACAGGCGGAATATTGCGATCGATTTTTGAGCGACTTCCAGCGGTGGTCCGATTGAGCTGAAATTAGGTATGAAGGACAATAAATACTCAAAGGTATCAAGCTGTATTCCCTCCCGCCCGGTGACAATAGGTTTTATCAGGAGTTGGTATTGATCTGATGATCAGGTCCAGAGAAGGAGCTGCATTTACCCGATTCGTCAATTGTTTTTACCGGACGAATTGAAAATACCCGATGCCGATAAAATTATGTGTCCCGATCAAACTGCAGAATACAGTCAGTACAGTACAAATCTAGTAAACACATATCCAGAAGACCTTAACACCGAATTAATAACAGAAATTCAACAGTTTCATTCATATGTCATAAGTAAAATAAGTTCCAGACCCAGTGATTCGGCTCGCACAAGTTTACATCAAACTCACGCACAATTGTATAAAATAATACATAATGATAAGATTGAATCAGCTTTCCCTAATGTTGAAACAGCCCTGCGTATATTTTTATCGCTTATGATTACAAATTGCTCAGCGGAACGTTCTTTTTCAAAATAAAAAATATTAAAAAATGAAAAAAGGACAAAGATGATACAAGAAAGGCTTGATAATTTATCGATATTGTACATAGAGTCCGATATGTTAAAAACGTTAGACGTGGTTTTTATTATTGTCGCACCTACTCCACTTCTAAAGTACGTTACATCTCATCATCTTATTTTACAAAAAACTAATGTTTTTAGGCGGTAAAGGTTTAAAAACCGATTCTAGTTGACATACGGATAGGGGGGCCTACAGGCATGGAATGCTTAGGGCATCTAGTAGTCTTAATCCGTCACTGGCGCCAGTGCGCCAAGCCACAATAAACTCACATTACAATAAACTCGCTTAACTACTAATGTATGTGCCTCTTAAACAACAAGTGGGTAGATTAGAATGGGGAGAAGGGTTTTTTCGGCAAAGGAATGTTTTTCCACGCTTCAGGCGCCACGAGAGCGATTTGTCGCGGTTTCATGCAAACTCAATACTTTCTATGTTGTCGCGGAAATCGCTGCCCGCGCGGCTGTCGCTCTCGCTGTCACTGTCGCTGCCGTCCAGTTTGTAGCCTTAGTTTGGGATGTGGTGAATGAATAGGTATTAGGGGTAGCCCTGACCCGTGGCCCTGACAATGTGGGCCTCTAAGAAGTAGTACCTGTTAGGGTACCACCCCTAAAATAAAATACGTTATAACGGATTAATTGCGTACCTGATATTTTATTCGAAATTTTCTTAAAAAAAACACACTTTGACACAGTAGGTATCTTTAAACCTGGGGCCACATTAACGTGTTTGTCCTTTGAAATAAAACAAAATCCGACTAGATGGTCCAGTGGGGTCAATACGATATCTTCTTAGTATATAAAACTCTTCCGTTACTGACTGAGTGACTGACAACGCACAGCCAAAACTACTGGCCGTAGAGAGCTGAAATTTGGAACACACAATCCTTAGGCATTGTGGGGGAGCACTAAGGAAGGAATTCTCAAAATTCCCACGGAATCAGGAATTATTGGACTTTTTACTTTGTATCAAAAATCTTATTCCTTGCGTGCACGGATATGATACTTAGCATAAAGGTTCTTCAAAGTGACTGGTTGCGTAATGAAAGGAATTCCCGAAATTTCCACGGGAACGGGAAATACATGGTGTTTTTGTTTGTATGAAAAAATCTTATTCCTTGAGTGCACGGATGTGATACTTGGTATAAAGGTTCCTCAATACGTGTCTGTATTATGGACGGAATTCCCGAAATTCCCACGGGAAGGGGTTGGACTTTTTAGTTTGTATGAAAAATCTTATTCCTGAGTGCACGGATGCGCCTGCATAATTTTTACATTCGCTCTTATTTTGGCCTGAGGTGTTCTTGAACTTGTGAATTGCTTAAAGAACGCATCGCAAGCAACTTTGATGGCTTCCGATATGCTACGTTCGATCGAAACAATAGAATCTTTTGTCCCTATCCTCACAATCCTCCCTGAGAGTGTCAGTACAAAAGATTTTCACTCACACTCTCAGGATTCGCTATGTAGAGAGCAGATACTCTTCTAAATATGCCTTCTCATAACACCGATTATTATTCCTACTCTTTCGCTGTCCATGCAGTCAGATTTACTTATTTTATATCTATTTTTAAAAAGGAAGTCAAAGATTACTACTTCTTATCTCTACTGCAAGTTAAATGTTACTCACCTCGCTATCTAGACAATACTAAGATATATAGAACTAGCTGTTTCGCGCGGTTTTAGCTGCGCAATTTCGAATCCCGCGGGAATGTCGGACTGTACACTATCACTTTGCCAAATTTCATGCGAATTCATTCTGCCGTGATTGAGGAACATACATACAGACATCCATACATCCTTCCATCAAAATTTTCACATTTATATTCGTTGACCAGTTCTGCAGTGATAGAGGAACAATCATCCACATATCCAATAAAATTTGTAAGATAAGAAGTAAGAAATGTATAGAAATATTTCCCATGTATGTATATTTAGTAAGCCTATTAACCAAAATAGCCAGTCATGGTCCTGCTGGAAGAACTTTTTTAGCCGTAACCCGTGTAAGGTAAGTACATATTGTATTTTTGTTCTTTTTATTCTATCTCAACTTGTGGGTAAATAATTTAATAAATATGTAATATATGTAATTCTAAAACAGCCAACAAACAGTAATATAGGATCAATCATATTGATATTAAACTTTCATGCCTGAGGACGCTCCCTGCTTAATTTACCTCTAGCCATTTTATCTAAATCATTCCTGCGGGGCTAGCATGCTACCGTTGAAAACGATACGGGCCTTTTATCAATACTTTCTTAGAAAATGGTATTTAGTGTATGTAATTCATTAAGATTATGACATATTTGGTTCTGTGGTCTTAATCATGGTATCAAATCAAGTTATTCTATATATTATGGTGCGCAAATTGGCTTACATAATAGGATAAAATAACAAAATAATATTTATCTCGTCATTTCAACTATTTATCGATGGTTGCATGCTAGCCCTGCTATTAGTAATAACCATAAGTTTACTTATAGCAAGGGTACAAAATAACCTCAAATTCTAATAAATGATTTATTGTAAAAATATAAAATAGACATAATTTTCAAACATTCTAGAAGACGGCTTTTTTCAGTCTTAAATCTATAAGATCTCATACAATATAAATCATTCACAATTAATGTAAAAATTAGTAAAACTAATTATTCGACAAAATATAATCTGATATACCTACTTAAGTATTGGTTAATGCAACTTAGGTATTCTGCATATACATAATATGTAAAAGCAGCTTATTTATTGTACTAATTACAGTTGACTATTAAAAATGAATTAGTCAATAATTTTCATGTAAGTAAAACATTTGATAAAATTTTAGTAATTAATAGATGATTATAGTAAAAAATGGGAATAAAATATAGAAATTTGTGCTTAGAAATACATACCTACCTAAAAGATTCTTAATTGAGATAAAAGGCACAAACTTTTTTTTTAACAAGAGTATTAAAAATTGTTTTGATTTATTAGGTACTATAAACAGGCACTTAAGATTATATTTATAAAACTTGACCTCTGATATAGGTAACCAGCTCATAACTGATTGTTAAGTCCTATGTTATTTATTTGCTATTGTTATTTTTTGTCAACTTAAGAGAATGTGAAGTATAACTTATTTTTTAAATTTAATTAGGTTTTAATGAGTATGTTCAATTATTACTTCAGAATTTGATAACCTTTTAGAATTTAAGATTACCCAACAAACCCTAACAAAACAGTAATTTCCAATAAATCATTTTAACTTATTGAACATTAGTGTTCAAACAACTCATACCTACTGAATTTTTATTTTATGACAAAAAGTTCATTCCTAGATAGGGCAATACAAGTAATACAGCAAAGACTAAAGGCGCAGGTGCAAATGTAGATGATGAGTTACAACCATCTTTACTGTTACAAGTACAATACTCTACAGAAATATTGTCTGTTCCTGTTTTCATGACACAAAATCTCTCATCATCTTGAATTCCAACTTCTTCTACATTGGCACAGTCCCTGATATATATCCATTCGCCATTAACTGTAAAAAAATAATAGGCATTTAAACTTACATAGCTTAAAGCAAGAAATCTTATTTGAATAAAACAACTTTTTAATCAGGTTAATTGCGTCGAATGTATATTTTAAATTTTAACGCGCCGTTTTGTTTTGGTGTCTTTAAAACATCGAACTATAATGTAAAATATAAATTATACACTATTAGTCTGGTTTAAGAGTTGTTTCATTTAAATTATGAATCGTAAAAACGTAAGACAATTCATTTAAGCTAGTAGCTTGTTCTACATAACACTACTTTTGAACATTTTAATTTTGTGTTTAAGCAGAAAAATCCCTGCATATAAATGCTTGAAATATTATTCTTTTTAAAGTAGTATCAACTAAATAAAATTCGATAAGTATGTTTTTTACCTTTTTGCCTGATTTTTCGGCACATCGTAGATAGTACGCTACTAGGTGAGTGGGATAGTCCTTTGACATATTTACAATCCGTAATCGGAATTGTACTGTTGTCGAAAGGGTCTGCACATTTTGGATCATTGTCTGATCTACAGTCCCAGCATTTTATACTAATTACTGAAATATAAAAACAAAGTTCGTTACTGGATGGCGAGTCTAATAACGTTTTGCGGTAAGAATATGAATAAACATACCTGACTGCAGTGCGGATGTAAATATAAAGCAGTAAAGAACACATTTAGCTGTAAACATTGTTACAATATTATTTTATGCTGAATCTCAATTCAATTCAATTCTTGACAATTTGGCAACCAGCCGTCGATATGTGCCTAAGTCTTGTGTAGTAAAAGTGACGTTAGGTACTTTTGTTTTGACCACTGACCTCTATATTTACCACTGGACTGGCGGCTGTCAAAGTGCTTTTGTGCCCGTTTGATAATCGCCATTTTGGCGCTGTCGGACGTAGCGAGCAGTAACGAGTGTCCGTGGTACTAAAACTAGTCGCTTACACATATGTCACATGTCCTCATTCTTGATAACTTTTATATAATGCTTATAACAATAACAACATAAAATTCGAATTAATATTTAAAAAATATAAAATCACTTAACAATAAGCTAGCACTTCTCTGGCGGCCACTTGCAATATACGTCAAAATTTGTTCTGCGGACACTCGCTACTCGCTAGTGGCGCTTCAAATAGGCACAAAAAAATAGCTGTCAAACTTACGGAACAGCCAGTCCAGTGGTAAATATAGAGGTCAGTGGTTTTGACAGTACTAAAAGAAAGAAACGTTACAGAACGAGAAATCTAATCGTACTTTTAGTACTAATAGTACACAGACCGCATCTAACTTCAGCTGTCCGAGAATGATGTAGCACGATACAATAAATGTGCGAGGAAACGAGACGGACGTAGCCGCAACAACAACCAACTAACTTTATATCGCACGTTTTGTTCTGTTCACGCGCAAAAGGGCTATTTAGCGCTTTATACCGCTACCATAGCCGATGTAAAGCGGCTGAATTATTCCAGCCTAAATATAATTTACTATGCGTAATATAGTTTGTTATTAATATCGCAATTCAGTAAACCACTTTAAGGGTCGTATTATAGAACAAAACTTAAAAGCAGTTTAATATGTTATTAGATGATGTGAGTTTAAATAACGATTCCGGTTTTAAGTACGCGTCGCATTACTGAATGAATATTAAGTTCTGTTTAACTGAATCTTAGGATGGTTGACCCTATAGTTGACCACGCACCGATTGTTGACCACTTGCGGCTTTGAGTGTTAATAATAAGCTTTCCGCCAGTTGCTACATGTTGTCGGTACTAATATAAATCAACCAATCACATCACGACTAGAAAGAGACAACCAGTGAACCCTACAACTTCGTTTTGTTTTGACTTGTCGCTGTCAGTTGCCATTCGGCCGCCATTGCAGTAAAGACAGTGTTTAGAAAGGTAAGAACATTTTAAATTTATTTTGTATTGTTTTTTAATGAACTTGTTCGGATGATTGTTTTTTGTAATAATTTTATGTATATTTTGAAGATTTTCAATGAGTTTCAAGTGCAAACGATATATTTCATGATTTATTTTACTGGTTAATAAAAGGTACATGATTTGATTAGGTGTTCCTGTGGTTGACCAATTGGTCAACGACTAGTACATTGAAGTGGTACTCTTTTTTTAACTTTTTTTAACAGTTTCATGTCCAGATTATGAGTTGTAACTCGACAATAAATTTTAAAGGACTGAATTGCTTTCGTTTCCATTAGTTGACCAGTGGTTTGACATTGGTACTGCATACATATCCTATGATTGACCAAACTCTCTTAATATGAGTTTTGTTTTCTTGTTTTAGATTCAATATGCCACCAAAAAAGAAATTCTTTCGGTACAGTGAACACGATATTTATGAAGCGCTTAAAGAAATACAGTCGGGAAACAAAATCAGAGAAACATGTCGAAAATGTAACATCCCCCATTCAACAATGATTAATAAGTTAAAAATGAGACATCCCATTCAACGAAAAATGGGCCCGGCAACAATTTTGACACCTGATGAGGAACGATTGCTAAGTCGGTGGATAAATGCAATGGCTAAAAAGGGAATTCCTATTAAAAAAGAGCAGTTAATAGAAACAGCCACTAAAATAATCAAAACCGACAATCGACCGACTCCATTCAAGGAAGGAATTCCAGGACGAAAATGGTTCGATAATTTCATGAATAGAAATCCAGATGTTGCTAAACGACACGCAGAATCCATAAACTCTGCAAGAAGTAGAGTAACCGAGGAAGGCATAAGAAAATGGCATGCGGAATTAGAAGGGTTTCTACACAGTGAAAACGCAAGAGATATTTTAGATGATCCTGATAGAATCCTAAACGCTGACGAATCCGGTTTTCAGGTATGTCCTTCCTCGGGCATTGTACTGGGGCCTAGAGGGATGGACAAATTTTACGAAATTAAAGATAAGGAGAAGGAAAGTATAACGGTGTTAGGAACTTTCACGGCATCTGGTAAAGTTATGCCTGTGATGGTTATTTTCCCCTATGAACGAATACCAGCAGAAATTGCAAGAAACGTTCCTGAAAACTGGTGCCTCGGAAAGTCACCTAAAGGATGGATGACATCTCGTGTGTTCTATGGATATATAGGCAATTCATTGCTGCCAGCTTTACGTGAGGCAAATGTGAAACTTCCTGTACTTCTATTAATCGACGGTCATAAATCACAAACTCATAATCAGTCAACTGTGCATTGAGAATCAGATTATTTTATATGCTTTACATCCCAATGCTTTACATCCCAATGCAACACATATTATACAACTTGCCGACGTATCAGTGTTTCGTCCACTTAAAAATGCATGGAAGAAAATAGTTCAGAATTGGAAAGTACCTACTGGATATAGAGTCGTCACAAGAGCTCAATTTGCACCTCTTTTAAAATCTGTTATAGGGTCTGCTACAGAAGAAATAATTAAAAATGGATTTCGCAAATGTGGATTATTTCCTTTTGATGCTAATAACATCGACTACACCAAATGTATGAATCATGATAGCAGACATACAAATGCTGATAAACCAACAGATATAAGTACGGAACACTTACTGTACTTTGAGTCTCTGATGTCTCGAAATAGAACTTTGGAATTCCGAGCCATCCCACATACTGAATATTGGAGATGAATCGGCAAAAGAGCTTTTTTTATGTTTGGCGCAAAATTTATAATAAAGTTAATAATGCTAGCAACTTATCAGATCCTCAATCAACAAATATGAACGTTATACATAATGAACGGGACTTTAATTCTGAAAAAGAATGCACAACGCCTGCATTTCTCGAAGACACTATTACGCCTAACTTACCGATTGACCCTACTGATTTCATGGAACCATCTCCCGCTTTGCTACAACTCGAATCTCCAGAATCTGAGGAAATTGATCAGCAAATAATACAAACTGTCTCGTCAGTAAGTCCATCTTTAATTAACGTATTTGAAAATGAGATTGTATCTGATCCCTTTTATCTGCCCTTTTTACTTTTGAATCATTCCATACAATTGTTAAAAGAAATATTTAAGTTTGATATTAACAAAGAATTACTTAACCAAAACCTCAGGTTGGTTAAAAAGTTCAAAGCTTAAGTGAAGTTATGATTCGTTATTTTTTGGTGATTTGAAAATGTGCCATTTAGATTTAGGATAGGATTTACTATTGTGATTGTTGAGACTGACCTTAATTTAATTTACTTATTGATCTAAATTATTCCTAAGAACAAACCTTAATAAAGTTGATTATAAAATACGTCTGCTTTTAATTGTAGGTAAATGTATTTTTTATTTTACTTTTTATAAATGGTCAACCTCTGGTACAAATCTTGACAACAACTGGGGCTTGCTGGTCAAATTAGGGTACATCCCAGTTTTATACCAATTATGTTGAATAATAAAATAAACAAAAATAAATGAAATATTTTCCTTCCCAATAACAACTTATAACTAGATAACTTACAGTATAAAAAGTAAAACTAGCAATAAATATCGCTATTAGGGTATATGGCAACTTTATAACGTTAATAATTTCCTTTGATTGGTTTGAGACCGGGACATCCATCCTACTTAGTTATCCGTACTTGGCTTATAACAGTTTTTACTATGGATAATATTTGTTCTCGTTTACAATTTAATAAAAATTATAATCAGATTCGTTTTACGCATACTTCCTTTTTGTATGCTAGATTTGAAATCGTTTTTTCACCTAAGAAGAGTATTAACTGTAAAGTATTTTGTAAGAATTTCATAGCAAATATATTAAAACTCTATCAAATGTCTTGAAGTTACCTTATTTACCTAAAATAAGAATTAATAAAAACTATTAGAGTCAATGCATGTTACCGCGAACGGAACGTTTAAATAGTTTGACGTTACGGGTTATATTCGAATTTTTTTCGTTCGGCCTTGCCTTTCGTATGTTAATACTTACTTACTTACTATAATACAATTAAGTAATTAAGCTAGAGAAAGCAAAATGCCTCGTAAAATAATTTTACGATGCAAGAGCGCAATCTTCTGAAAGAAATATTAAAGAAGTTTAAACATGTGGTAGAAAATAAAAAAACAGATTCAAAGGGGGGTCCATTTCTTTTAACCTTTTTGCAACTTGTGTGTATTTATCTAGTCTAAATAGTGAGCGGAGCAATCGCTTAAATTCAATTCACAGAATAGAATATTATTATATTACAAGGAGCCAAAAAGTAAGTAACTATGTAAATTTCGCTACTTAAGTGTGGGTATGACCAAACCTACCAAAACCGGTATAAAACTTTGTTCAAAATTATGATTAAGTATAGTTTGGCAGTTAATATTCTTTCAATAATAAGCAAACGCAAATAGAGTTTTAAGTTAAGTTTTAAAATAAAGCTAAACTGTGATTAAACTAATATTTGTTCTACTGATATTCGTTTGGTTTTCGCAGTTTTAAGTTACGTTTGATAATAAGCTCAACGATTTAAACTTTGTTTAAAACTAGTTTTAGTTTTAAGTATCGTTTTAAAATACGGCCCTAAGATTCCACCTTTCTGATAAATAAGTTAATATCCTTCAACTAATTTGCACCTTTTCAAAATTTATATTTTGGGTCAATTAAAGCGCTTTTATTACATGGTAATCTTAGGGTCGTATTATAGAACAAAACCTAAAAGCAGTTTAATATGTTATTAGATGATGTGAGTTTAAATAACGATTCCGGTTTTAAGTAGGTACGCGTCGCATTACTGAATGAATATTAAGTTCTGTTTAACTGAATCTTACTTATTTATCCGTACTTGGCTTATAACAGTTTTTACTATGGATAATATTTGTTCTCGTTTAAAATTTAATAAAAATTATAATCAGATTCGTTTTACGCATACTTTCTTTTTGTATGCTAGATTTGAAATCGTTTTTTCACCTAAGAAGAGTATTAACTGTAAAGTATTTTGTAATAATTTCAAAGCAAATTATATTAAAACTCTATCAAATGGCTTGAAGTTACCTTACTTACCTAAAAAGAGAATTAATAAAAACTATTAGAGTCAATGCATGTTACCGCGAACGGAACGTTTAAATAGTTTGACGTTACGGACGGACGTGACGTGAACCTTTTCGTTCGGCCTTGCCTTTCGTATGTTAATACTTACTTACTTACTATAATACAATTAAGTAAAATGCCTCGTAAAAATAATTTTACGATGCAAGAGCGCAATCTTCTGATAGAAATATTAAAGAAGTTTAAACATGTGGTAGAAAATAAAAAACAGATTCAAAGGGGGGTCCATTTCTTTTAACCTTTTTGCAACTTGTGTGTATTTATCTAGTCTAAATAGTGATCGGAGCAATCGCCTAAATTCAATTCACAGAATAGAATATTATCATATTACTCACTAGGAGCCAAAAAGTATGTAAATTTCGCTACTACCAAAACGCGTATAAAACTGTGTTCAAAATTATGATTAAGTATAGTTTGGCAGTTAATATTCTTTCAATAATAAGCAAACGCAAATAGAGTTTTAAGTTAAGTTTTAAATTAAAGCTAAACTGTGATTAAACTAATATTTGTTCTACTGATATTCGTTTGGTTTTCGCAGTTTTAAGTTACGTTTGATAATAAGCTCAACGATTTAAACTTTGTTTAAAACTAGTTTTAGTTTTAAGTATCGTTTTAAAATACGGCCCTTTAGACACTCCATCTAACTTCACGTGTCCGAGAGTCCTAGAGTGATGCAGCACGATACAATGAATGTGCAAGGAAGCGAGACAGATGTTTATGGGAGAAAGGGCTATTAAGCGCTTTATACCGCTAATATCTCCGTAAAGCTGCTGATATGTAGTTAGTTATTCATATTGCAATTAATTACAAACATCCAAAGATTCTACGTCTGGAAAACCTTTTCGTATCCTTAAATTAAAATAGTAGGTACTGAATAAAAAATAAGCGAGTTTTTTTGTTATTATTTACTTTCAGTGAATTAAAGCGCTTTATCTGCTTGGTCATTTAGTCGAAGCACAATTCGAATCGAATGAAGTAACAATTTTTACAAGCGCTTTAAGGACATAATATGGTGCTTAGGTAGGTAATTTGATTGTTTTACTAAATATTTAATTTTCTTACTTTTAAATTTAGATGTCTCAATCAAAAAAGTAATGTTTATAGGATAACATCGCTAATAGATAAATATAATAATTAATAAATAAGAGTACGAAATAAAACAAATTAAAGTAAGTAAGTAGGTACCTACCTAAATAAATACAGTTTCAGAAATCGAAAATCATCATTATTTTTATAAGTAGTTTAGATACATACGATATTTGGAATACATGATATTCTACATTATCACAAAAGTAAATAGTAGTATTGTATTAAAAGATCTAGCTAACTATAGTTACAAACATGCCTAAGTAGTACGCGCGTGCGTTGCGCCACAACACAATGAGTGAAGTACTAGAAGTACTAATAAGGTGTACTAGTACATTTTCTGTATTGTACTAGTACAGTGCGAACTGTGATGTGTCCGATTAAGCCCAAGCCTACGTATAACCTGCCCTAGCGGAGCGCGACTCACAACCAAACTCACAACCATCTCATAACATAAAGTAACTTTTATAGGTTGAGTGAGATAGAGATATCAGCTAAAACGGAGCTCTAGCGCCATCTAGAACTTAGTGATGGAAACTTTTACTAGAACCAGTCGGGCACTTTCCTTGTATTTTTAAGAATATTTAAGACTCCTCAAATATATATGTATATTGTCATGATTTCAACTTGATAATTGATTCAAGTTGAAATCAATTTTAAAAAATATTTGAGGAACCTCTTATTTCTAGGTTTTGTTAAATAGAGATAAAATATTTTCTATGGGAGAACATGGGCGCGACTGTGAATGATTTCATTTCATTCGACTTACATAGACGATACAGTTCGACTTACTTAAATTTCCATACTTCGCTACGATCGAACAACACTAATGGAATATTCCACAAGCCGGCACTCGCTTATGACGTCAGACGCGGTCCTCTATTTCCGACCGTGGCGCTGGATGGATGTACTAGCAAAATTCGTTAGTGCTGCCAACCCGTAACAAAATTTTACCCAATTTTTTTAAATCCCCCTGAAAAACCCCTAAATATTGGTTCTCTTATGTAAAATTTCTTTGATGTAGTGCCAAAACGCATCCATCCCTACCTTGTAATATATAAATGCAAAAGTAACTCGGTCTGTCTGTCGGTTACGCTTTCACGCCTAAACCACTGAACTGATTGTTACGACATTTGGGGAAGGACAATAAAAAATATGTGAAATTTCTTTGATGTAGTGCCAAAACGCATCCATCCCTACCTACTAATATATAAATGCAAAAGTAACTCGGTCTGTCTGTCGGTTACGCTTTCACGCCTAAACCACTGAACTGATTGTTATGACATTTGGGCTAGACCTTGGGGAAGGACATAGGCCACGTTTTATTGTGAAAAAAGTCTTGGAAGGGTTGAGATAGGGGATGAAAGTTTAATAATAAATGTGGAAAGTAAATTCACACAGCGACATCTAGCCTTAAAGTAAGCTTATAGTTTGTATTATAGGTACTAAACAACGGATATACCTACAATACTTACACTACTTTCTTTGTAAATACATACATATCATACACAGTGTGAAAGTGTTTCCCATACAAAACGCCTACATTAGTTCAAGACGTTGCGGGCAAAATCTAGTAACTAATAATACAAAACGCATGAACATACGTTTAAATATTATTTAATAATATAATTGCTAAACTAATTAAGCTAAAACATTATGTTGTTTATTATTTCTCGGACAGCATCATCATCATTGTCAGCGGCACTAGAGTCGACGTATTTTTAAAATCATAAATCCTAACGTTAAAGGCTCTTATCATATCCGGCGATGGTTCAAAATTAACGCAAGATCCATTCTCTCTACTTAGGGAGAATCTTACCATCATGATACTTTGCATGCTTAAGGATAAGCTGTTTCTTAATTTATTTTTAGTTATCGCATAAACTGAAGAAGCGCGCTGCGCGGAGGCGTTAGAAATGGGTAAGGTCAATAACGCCATGGCAAACTTTGCAATATTTTCAAACCGTCATCTTTATCATCATAAACTTCGGAATAGAATTCAGCGGAAGAATTTGCAGCATGTGTCCACTGCTTGTGTGGAAGTTGAAGCCATTCTGACTCTGTCATTTTTATTGCAATATAGGTCCGATGAAATTTGTCCAAAAGAGTCTGGGCCTCACCTGCGATGTGGCAACTTGGGGTTGCAGATGTGCCATCATCTTTAAAATGAATAAATTGTCTGGCAATCTTTTATGCATATCAGATTTCAAAGTAAACAAAAAATTCTTGCACTTCTCTTTAACATCTCAGAAATCTTGTTCTGTAAGATCTTTTCAAATTCATAACCAAGGTAACTAGATGACGTGTGCATTAAGTGAGCTTTAAAATCTCGGCTTTAAAAGTTCGGCATGCTCGCTCTGAAACATGGTGTTTATTTATGTTATGATTTTCAATTCATTCTTTAAAAATACTGAATATGCTTTAAATGATGGTCGTCTCATAATGTCATTTAATGATCCAGCCATATAGCATTTATCTTCCGATACTGCCATAGCAGTTGTAATTCATCCCACTGTTCTAAAATCGTGTTGATGGCTGAATAACGCGGTAGCCAACGAGTCCCAAGTCCTTGAATTTTATTAGGATTTCGGTTGCCATCATTAATTGTTTCATATAATTTTTCCAATCGTTTTGGACTAAATGAAAATCAATTGTATGCTTCGCGAACTCAACTCTAGTTGGGGAAGAAGTTCCTCTGTAGCTTTCTCGGCACACAAGTGAAGGGAGTGGCATACGCACTTAATAACAATTAAATCTGGTAGTTCTCGTTTAAACTGAGTGACTGAGTTATGCTTTCCAACCATAACACTTGCCCCATCAGCTCCGATTCCTACCATATTGTGACAATTCAAACCATCTTCTTCTAATGAGAGGTTTTCTGACAGCTCAATAAAAAACAAAACGGTACAAAAATGGTACAAAGGGCTTCATTAGATGGCGCTTTACAAAAAGTGAAGTCTTGTCTGTCATATAGCCATTTATTATTTATTTTTTTATTTATTTATTTAATTACATTTTACATATATATTATACATTTCTTGACTTCTAAAAACCATGACTGGTTTGTCTGGAAGTTGCAATTCCTCTTATTCTATACTTATAACTAATTTTAACTATATCTACTAAGCACAAATTAAAGGTAAATACTTATGAACTAAAGTAGACCACTAATATGAAATAAAAATACAAAAAAATAAAAATACTTGATTTAACCTATTTTTTAAACTATAAACAAATACAAATAGAAATGCGCGGGAGCGATATTATAAAATTATTATTCCACACTGCATTTTTAAAAGTATATCAAATTAATTGACCTTTGTATCAGAAATTGAATTTATAAATAACCATAGATGGTAGATACCACTTAACTACATTATAGTGTACAGACTTAACGCCTTTCGCTTTTTAAAAGTGCCATCTATAGAGGTTTTTTGAACCAATTTTTATGAGCTGTCAGAAAAACTCTTAATCGCTTTGTAAATAGTTATTGCGTTACAATCCACTAATTTTATTTTTAATCTAATTTAAATTAAAGTTTTTTCTTCACAGAAAAGAAACTAACAATTACATATAGTATTTTTTGTGTTGATAAATCCGTACTTTCATCAATGATGATGGAAAATGGGGAATCCCCAATTTGTTCAAGTAGGTAGGTTATTTAGCATACCTACATGGACTTAGCACATTTTTAATAAGCATGCTGCACTTAGTGCGATGAAGTTTTAAACTTTTTAATAAATCTGACGAAGGATCTAACTGAGGCACTATTGGCATTAAATGGTTTACAGTTAACAACGAGGTATGTTCGAGGTATATAATCGTAGGTCATTGCTGGCATGATTTATTTCCGATGTTTCTCGGTCTTTGAATGACTTATCAAACCTTTTTTATGAGCTTTTAGAGTTATTCTATAATATTTACAGCAAGCCAAAACATCGTTAGTAGGATCAGGTGCAAGCCAATCTGCAAAAAATATGAAAATAAGTAAGGTATCTTATACAGCACCTTGGCATGGATTTTACCCATAAAGTGGTAGTATTTTTATTGTGGCAACACTAATAGAAACCCCGCAAACCAGAGAACAAAAGTTCACAAGCAAATTTTTTTTTGACCAACACATGTACCTACGGATTAATTTTATTTCGAACACACAAACAAACAGTCCCTTTACCAATAAACCACATTTATTTATATAAAATAGCCACATAAAATAATTAATTCTTTAACTTTCAAATAAGTTTACCTACTCAGTAAATAATTAATATTTATTTATTTCACTTTTAAATAATAATTATTTTTTCCACATATAATTTTTTATTATATTTTTTTCTCTTCATGTTTGATCTCAAACTATCACGACCTCGAATTTCGAAAGGAACCCACCAGTCACCCTGTATAATAATTTGCATAATATCCCATAACTTTGAGGTATTGTTCCTTACTAAAAATAATACTTTTTGCCAAAGAATATGTAGTTCAAAAGTGCATACTTTCCAAGATATCATCAATATTAATATAATGAGTTCATAAATATTATCCTTGCAAAATCTCTTTAACAATCATTCAATAGATGCGTGTCACTGAAGCCATACAATAAATATTTTTTCAACACATTTGCTCGTAAAGTGAGCCTTATTCTATTGAATTTAGAACTATAAACTGGGCTATAAGTCACGTGTGCATAATATATTATACCCTAGTACATAATATAATATATTATACCCTATTGCATAATATAATGAATCCTACAAAGTTGAATTGTACCTTAGTGCAAATTACATGCGAGTAAACAGAGCATATTTTATTGATCCGGGTCATACATTAAATATATGAGCGCGCGCGTCCAGGCGGCGCGCGGCCAGGTGGCGCGCGTGCAGCAGCAGCGGCCCGCACAGCGCCTCCAAGCAACAATAGCGTGTGTACGTGTAATGGGACAGGGCTACTGACCGGCGGCGCGGCGCTCGGGGCTCCGCTGAGCGCGCGCGTCCAGGCGGTATTAACTTAGAGCCGAAGCAGAAGAAGTTTTGACCTGGCCTTGAACCACAACCGTCGACATCTAGCATTAATTATTTAATGCCAAATCATTCCAGTGATTTGTCTATGTCGCCGACATACACTCAGGACGAGCTGGCACTTCAAATAATAATGTAGAATATAAGTTAACTGTACCTTCAACAGCTGCTTCAAATAAATTTTATGACCACGTATGTCTGTCTTTTACTCAAAAGTGTGTTGAAAAACGTCGTATGTAACTCGTGAGCGTTGCTAATTACAGTCTCGGCTCAATATTAAGCCCTCGCCTGCGGCTCGGGCTCAAATCACAGCCTCGACTGTAATTAGGAACTTAGCTCACTTGTTACATAATATACTATAAACGTTGAGGAACGTTGCATACAATGTACAACGCAAAACGTTGCGAACTGTACCTGTGCATAGCGATAAAAAAGGGATAGAAAATGCCACGTTGTCATACTTCGCATAAAGGTGTTTTACATAAAATGTTTTTACTGATTTATTTTGCATAAAAAATAAAAACAACAAACATTAAAATTGAAAAATTATTCACATGCTATTTGATTACATGGTCCCATTAATACCCTAGAGTTATGGGAAATCAGAAGAAAAGCTTGTTTATGCATATGGTTGTAATAAGCGGAGACGCAAGAAAAACATATCACAATACCAGCCTGGTTTTCTTTACAAAAAGTCATAATATCCCACCAAAAACATAAATGTAATAAAAAATAAATGTCAAGAAAAACCTAACAAAAGTGTCCAGCACTAAGAAAAATAGGATAGATTGCCTTTCTAAACAAAAAACCTCTTACCCAGTCACTTGGTCTGCCCAACCTTGATTATGCCGATGCATTTTATTCGGATACCCTGGAGGAAGTGCTTAACAAATTGGAGCGCCTGCAAATTTTTGACATTCGCTTTTATTTTGGCCTGAGGTGTTCTTGAACTTATGAAATGCAAGGAACTTTGATGGCTTCCGATATGCTACGTTCGATCGAAACAATAGAATCTTTTGTCCCTATTCTCACAATCCTCCCTGAGAGTGTCAGTATAAAAGATTTTCACTCACTCTCAGGATGCGCTATGTAGAGAGCAGATATCTCTTCTAAATAATATATCTTTTCTCATAACACCGATTATTATTCCTACTCTTTCGTTGTCCATGCAGTCAGATTTATTTATTAAGCTATTGCATAGCTTCTATCGCGGGCCTTGAGCGTAGGGACCGAATCCAGAACTTCCATAACGAAAAAAACCTAACACCCCCCACTCCGACCGGCACAGCGGTGATACTTTGATTTCATAACTTTTGGAACTTCATATTAGATCAAACATTACTGCATTAATAAAATAAATAAATAATTATAATAGCATAAGTTGATAAAAAATGCTATGCAATAGCTTTACCGCGGCAGTCTCCGAGTGCCACACGTCTTTTTTTATATCTATTTTTAAAAAGAAAGTCAAAGATTGCTTCTTTTTATGTCTGCTGCAAGTTAAATGTTATTCACCTCGCTATCTAGACAATACTAAGATATATATAACTAGCTATATATAATAATCCCGCGGGAATATCAGACTTGTACACTATCACTATGCCAAATTTCATCCGAATTTATTCTGCCGTGATTGAGGAACATACATCCAGACATCCATACATCCATTCATCAAAATTTTCACATTTATATTCGTTGACCCGTTCTGCCTTGATGGAGGAACAATCATCCACATATCCAATAAAATTAGTAAGATAAGAAGTAAGAAATGTATAGAATTAGAGTAGAAGCCTATTAACCTAAATCGCCAGTCATGGTTCTGCTTGAAGAATTTTGTTAGCCGTAAAGCCGAAATACACTGTTGGAAACAAAACATCAAACCAAGGTGACCTTGCTAGTTTACAACGTGTTTCCAACAGTGAAGACAGCTGTTGACAACCAAATTACATGACCTTGGCGGGTTGGAAACGGCGGTGTTTAGAATCACAGACATACATCTATATAGGCAACGCAAGTGCCACGATTTGTATTCGAACCAAGCGTGCCGACTTTTTAAGACCTATTGTGACGTCACAGCTGATATTTATTACTGGAAAATACAAAAAGATTCAGAGACACCGATACCGCCGATGAAATCGATTATTAAGAACGATATTGATATTGTGGACTCGATTTTCTAACAGACATACATAAACGCATATTACAATACATATTAAATCTAGAGGCAACCAACCTTGACGCTTGGTCGGGGTTCGGACACGCAAAGGATATGCATTTGCGTTATCTATGTAGATGTATGTCTGTTTTTAGGACAGTGTGTACGCTTGTTATTGTATATTTTACTATGTAAATAACTAGAAATGACTCGAGCTTTGAAGCTTTTTATCCTGCGTTTCAACCTTTCCTTCTTTGTATCCTCAATTGCATACAAAACTGCCATCGCGAAGATGTTGCCAGCGCGAGAGATCAGAGCACACTGACTATTAAGGGGCGTGGCCTGGCGTGACCTTGGCTTGTGTTCTTGTTTGTCTCCTTGTTGGAAACCACCGTTTGTAACAGTGTGGATGACTCGGAATTGGTTGACAACAACTTAACCTTCCTTAACCTTGGTTGGAAGCATTGGTTTTCAACGTGTTTTCAACAGTCTGGCGGCCCTCGTACCCTTTGTAAGGTAAGTACATAAGTATTGTATTTTTAGTATTACATAAGTATAGTATTGTATTTTAGTATTCTTTTTATTCTATCTCAACTTAAGGGTAAATAATTTAATAAATATGTAATATATGTAATTTTAAAATAGCCAACAAACAGTAATATAGGATCAATTATATTGATATTAAACTTTCATGCCTGAGGACGCTCCTTGCTAAATTTACCTCTAGCCTAAATCATCGTGTAAAATATAAATTATACTAAATCTAAATCATTCCTGTTAATAATAATCATAAGTTACCTATAGCAAGGGTACAAAAAAAACTCAAATTCTAAAAATTATTTATTGTGAAAGTATAAAAAAAGACATAATTTTCAAACATTCTAGAAGAAGGCTTTTTTCAGTCCTAAATCTATAAGATCTCATACAATATAAATCATTCAAAATTAATGTAAAAAATAGTAAAACTAACTATTCGACAAAATATAATCTGATATACCTACTGAAGTAAAATTTGGTAAATGCAACTTAGGTATACATAATATGTAAAAGCAGCTTATTTATTGTAGGTACTAATTACGGTTAATTATTAAAAATGAATTAGACATGAATTTTCATGTAAGTAAAACAATTGATTAAATTTTAGTAAATAATAGATGATTATAGTAAAAAATGGGAATAAACAATAGAAAGTGATTAGAAATACATAAGTACCTACCTAAAAGATTCTTAATTGAGATAAAAGTAACAAAGTTTTTTTTTTCAACAAGAGTATTCAAAATTGTTTTGATTTATTATTATAAACAGGCACTTAAGATTATATTTATAGGTACAGCTTTGACCTCTGATATACCTAAGTAGCCAGCTCATAACTGAGTGTTAATAGTCCTACGTGACATATTTATTTGCTATTGTTATTTTTTTTTCAACTTAAGAGAATGTGAAATATAACTTATTTTTAAAATTTAATTAGGTTTTAATGAGTACGTTCAATTATAACTTCAGAATATGATGACCTTTCAGAATTAAAGATTGCCCAACAAACCCTAACAAAACAGTAATTGCCAATAAAAGTGTCAATTGTAAAATCATATTAACTTATTGAAAAATTATTGTTCAAAACTAATGAATTTTGATTTTATGACAAAAAGTTCATTCCTAGATAGGGCAATACAAGTAATATAGCAAAGACTAGAGGCGCAGGTGCAAATGTAGATGTTGAGTTATATTGAATTTTAACTTCTTCTAAATTGGCACAGTCCCTGTTATATATCCATTCGCCATTAACTGTAAAAAAAATATTAGGCATTTAAACTTAAATAGTTTAAAGCAAGAAATCTTATTTGAATAAAACAACTTTTTAATCGGGTTAAGGTTTTGCTTTCAAGAATCTTATGACTTTGAAGTGATTTGCTTTATTGTATTGCAGTTCGATGTTTCCAAAATTTAGAGGAATGATTATTCATATCTTTTTCTTTTTGTTGTATTAAAGCAAATTGTACTTTTCAAATTTTTGTTCGATACTTTTTTTATTTGAAAAAGAGGTGTTTTTTAGAGATTTCTCGATATATCTCTTAAACTGCCGGAGCAAACTACATGAAATTTTTCTGAGTGTAAGATATTATATCGTTTTAAAAAGCTGTCAAAAAATATTTTCAATAAAATGTACACAATCGTTACAAGAAGCAAAAACAGGTTTTGAGACTTACGTCCTCTAGTTCCGAGCTAAAAGTGTTAAAACAGAACAGGCAATTCTAACCTTTACGTCCACTGGAAAAGACCTTATATTGATCGTTCATGGGATCGACAGCTCAGTGCCGCTCGGTTCGTCGAAGGGGGAACACGTATCACTTTGTCGTCGGCAGTGCTAAGCTTACGTACGATAAAGGATTAAAATACATAGTACAAATTTATAATTGACTATAATGGGAAATAAAAACATTATATCTAAGCGGCAGGGATAGCGCGCTAGTCCATTTATCGGTTCAAAAACCAATAGTGGGTTTTGAAACTATTTATATTAAAACATGATAACTAAATTTACGTTGCAAGATGAGGTATTGACTGACGGAGGTCTACTTATAATGGACGGCATGTGAATTTGTATGAAACTGTCGATCTCTACCAGATTAGCCTGACCTATGCCTCTGACGAAAAGAAAGCGATGTGAGTAGGATGCTAATATAAAAATGCGATGTAGACATACATCGCCGTTTTTTATGCAATTCGTGACGATTTAGTCTAGTACGAGATTCAATGTATTTAAATATTATGTATCAATATTACGATATGAAAAAAATAGTTTTTATTGCCTTATCAACAATATTTTTCAGAAATAAAAAGTCTTTGGCACAGAGCTTCTTTGGCACAGTGGAGTCGTCATCTGAACTAACTAATTTACTTACGGTTAAAAGGTTAATCTATTTACTTATTTTATACTTTTACTGATATCACTAAATAATATTGTTTTTTTTTTAAATTCACCGTACCGGTTAGTAAAGATACAATTAATTTTTTAAAAAATATATTCTTATATTAAATTAATTTTTACACAAAGATTGTAAACATACCAACAAATAGTTTTATAATGCCTAATAATACCACAGCTCCAATGAGTGAACAAGAAGTACGTGACATAATGATTTTCTCTGTAGTTTTTACTTTTTATATTGGCTCGTTTTTCTAGTTTTAGCTAGTTTTTCTCTGTAGCTTTGATTTAGTTTAGATTGTATACGTACCTACTCTATTTGGCAGTGTAAATAAAAGTTTTTTTTTTAATATTTATAATTTTGGTCATTACTATACAGGGTTAATTTAATTAAAATTTTATAAAAAAAATGTTAAAATTAACCCTGTAGATTATTTATTTAGAAATTTTATTTAGTGTTATTTAGTAACTTAAGTCGAAAATAATCTTTCATTAAATAATATTTTATAGCTTTTTTAGTTATACAGGGTGGATTTTTTATTCCACCTAGAGGGAAAGTAGGTACTCTAAATAATAGAGATAACAAATTTTACTCAAACGAAATATTCCTTTATTTCGGAAAAGAAATAAAGCCGCATTCAAAGATTTTCGAAAGTTCGCTCGCCTCACCCGAGAATCAAATCGACTAAAATCTGTAAAAAAAAATTTTATTGCGTCGATCGTAAGGGTCAATTGCAAGGATGAAATCTCTCTAGCATACTTGGTTAATTGAATGAAAGGAATACCATGAAATCTTTTTTTTTAATTGAATGAAAGGAATACCATGAATTATTTTAATTACTAACAAAATTTACAAAAAATGGCAATCGAAAATTTGTTATCTCTATTATTTAGGGTGTTACCAGACCAATCGATCTATAGTCGATCGAAGTCGAGAACTGATATGGTAATTTAAATTGATAGAAGGATACCGTTCCGATATGTCAAGTATTAATTCCTAATGTATTACTATATGTCAAGCCACACACTGCATAGTAAAAGTCTATCATCGTCAGTGAAAAATATTTGTGTTCTCATATAATAAGTTGTTTTTTAGGAGATCGCACATTTGGATACAATAGATAACGATAATTTGCTTCCTGAAATCTCATTTCAAAACAGTGGCAAAGATAATATTTGTAATACAAACATAGGCGAAAATTTACAAGAACTACTCTCTTTGACTAATTCGGTATGTAAAATTCATACGTTATTGAAGTTGTTTTTGTCCCTAAAAAATGATCATACCTATTTTTTTTTATCTGTAGTTTTAGCTATCTTTGAAACCTTTCATAGGTTGCGTAAAAGTTAATTTTTTTCAGGAAGTCAAACTCCTTATTCCTTATATAATCAACATACAATATTTTTTAGATCAGTTAAAAGTTACGTTTTTGACATTTAAAAAGAATAATTTTTCAGAAATTACTTTCCAAAAACTCAATTAAATTCAAGAACATAAGGAAATTTCACTCTTTTTCTAAACATAGTGTTCTCGTTATCAGATAGTCCTAAGGTCCATCTATCTCCAGTGTCATCCAAACGAGTCGTTTTTTGGACACCCTGTATATATAAAGTATGTCATCATTAATATTAATAATTTTTGCTGATTTTTCACTCTTTGTTTATTTTAAGAATCTGTAGTTTGATAAAAAATATACAATTATTTGCGTTAGATGTAAATATGACTGAGTTCTGATAAAAGTTACTACGTATAATGCATACGGAAGGTTGAATTCATGCAAAAAATTCATGTTCGTCAAAACTCTCCTTTCTTGTAGGGATACAAATTATAAATCCGACAAGACTCATCATAATCTCTTATCTTAGTCGATCGAAGTCGAGAACTGATCGTTTTTGGACACCCTGTATATACAAAGTATGTCATCATTATATAAATATTTTTTGCTGATTTTTCACTCTTTGTTTATTTTAGGAATCTGTAGTTTTATAAAAAACGAGCGTTTGCCCGCGACTTCGTACACGCATAAACTCAAACGTCCTATATTCCGTTCCCGTGGGAATTCTGGGAATTCCTTCCATTATACAAACAGACACTTATTGAGGAACCTTTATACCAAGTATCACATCCGTGCACTCAAAGAATAACATTTTATCATACAAACTAAAACATCATATATTTCCCGTTCCCATGGAAATTTCGGGAATTCCTTTCATAACACAACCAGTCTCTTTTTGAAGAACTCTTATGCCAAGTATCATATCCGTGCACTCAAGGAATAAGATTTTTCATACAAACTAAAAAGTCCAATAATTCCCGTTCCCGTGGGAATTTCGGTAATTCCCTCCTTAGTGCACCTCTACATCCCCTAAAAAATGTATGTTACGAATTCAGCTCTCTACGCCCAGTAGTTAAGGCTGTACGTTGTCTGTTAGTCACTCAGTAACTCAGTAACTCAGTCAGTAACGGAACAGTTTTATATATATAAAACTATATTTACAATTATATTTGCGTTAGATGTAAATATGACTGAGTTCTGATAAAAGTTACTACATACAATGCATACGGAAGGTTGAATTCATGCAAAAAATTCATGTTCGTCAAAACTCTCCTTTCTTGTACAAATTATAAATCCGACAAGACTCATCATAATCTCTTATCTTGTCCTAGAATCTATAATTCGATTTTTTATTATAATAAAATAGTTTTTTTTTCAATATTTTTTAATCTAGATTAGGTAAATACTGAGCGTTCCAGATATTGCTTAAATATTTAAATACACTTCTTAAATAGACATAAAAATTTTGGTATTAACACCTACACACTTACAGGCAAACACTTATTAATTATCATAAAAATGTTTGCTTACAGTTTTTTTGAGTTTCAAATATTTTGATTCAATTCTTATTCCAGGTAAAAATAAACAAAAATTCTGATTGGTATTTCCAAGTCCAAGGTCAAATGCATATCGCAAAGAAAACTAAATGTCTCTTAGCTATATGGTATGGGGACAATACCATATAGCTAAGAGACTACCATATAGGACGACCAGTTTTGGAAGAAAGAAATGGAACCCAAACTTGTCTCATTTTATATGGAGTGTTTGTTGCCTGAATTGGTGGATCCTCGCTACCCAACAACAAAAAATATTCGAGACCCATCAATAGTAAATGTTTCCACACCTACCTTGTCGACGATCAATATTCAACCATTTGAAGTAAATAATAGTACTGATGACGTTTTATTTCTTCATAGTCAACCAGTTCGACAACGAAGGATTTTTATGAATTGTAAAAGATTGTTTTTTTTTTCTTTTGTAAAATAAATATATATAAATAATAAATATAAATATATACATTACATTATTACTACATTATTAAGTTCAAACTCTGTTTTTTTAATATGTTAGTAACTATGTATAAGTAATGCCATTGAATTCAACATAAATATCAGACGTAAATATAACAAATTATTAAAGTCGATCAAATTATAATAAGGGAACAACAATTACAATTAATCACTTTAAAAAAAATACAAAAATATAACACGTTAGGTACTTATAATTAATGAAACACTGACATTCAAACATTTAAAATTTTTTCACTAAACAATATTAAGCGATTATAAAAATACTTTTAATAACAGTTGTTGCGACTCCGTAGATTTCTTGTTCCTTAGGTTTGAACGCTGTTGACCTGCGATGGCGCCATTGGCGCGAAATTCAAATCTTAAATGTTTAATGACGAGTGTTAGCGTGAGGGGCGCGTCAGGGGCGCGCGGAAAAGGGCAGTGCGTTATGAAGTTATATTTTTTGACAGTGCGCTCTTAATCGCGTCTAATGTATAAGTATTTTACATTTTAACTCGAAGTTTTGTTTTGGTGTCTTTAAAACATCGAATTATAATGTAAAAAATAAATTATACACGATTAGTCTGGTTTAAAAGTTGTTTTATTTAAATTATGAATCGTAAAAACATAAGACAATTCATTTAAGCTAATAGCTTGCTCTACATAACACTACTTTTGAACATTTTAATTCTGTGATAAATTGTTGTTTTAGCAGAAAAATTCCGGCATATAAATGCTTCGAAATAATATTCTTTTTAATGTAATATCAACTAAATAAAATTCGATAAGTATGTTTTTTACCTTTTTGCCTGATTTTTCGGCACATCATCGGTCGTACGCCAGGTGAGTGGGGTAGTCCATCTTCACGGTTACAATCCTTAATTGGAACTGTACCTACTATTGTCGAAAGGGTCTGCACATTTTGGATCATTGTCTGATCTACAGTTAAAGCATTTTATACTAATTACTGAAATATAAAAACAAAGTTCGTTACTGGAACTTTGTCTGATAACGCGTGTCTGATAACGTTTTGCGGTAAGAATATGAAGAATAAACATACCTGACTGCAGTGCGGATGTAAATATAAAGCAGTAAAGAACACATTTAGCTGTAAACATTGTTACAATATTATTTTATGCTGAATCTCTGTCTGTACCTACGTATAACCTGCCCTAGCGGTGCGCGACTGTGAATTAGCAGTGCGCGACTGTGCGCGACTGTGAATGATTTCATTCGACTTATTCAACTTACTTAAATTTCCATACTTCGCTACGATCGAACGTAACGTATTAGTCGTTTTAACCGACTTCAAAAAGGAGGTTCTCAGTTTGACCTGTATGTATAATGTTTGTCCGCGATTATCACGCGTTTGGCTGAACCGATTTGGATGCGGTTTTCAGAAAAAGATTTTTCATGTTTAGGAGTATGTTTGTATCGGCCGAGCATTCGTATTTCGTACATTCGACATTTGTATGTTTGATTTTCATTCACTTTTGGCAGAAATTTACTATACCTGCGGGGTAGTAGGTAATATGGACGGAATAGAAACAGGAATAGGATGGCATTTACAAAAATTAGCTTCCATGCTGGACTGGGAGCAAAGGAAAAACCAGGTGCGGTGCTAGCACGCTACCGTCGACAATGATAAATCAGGCCTTTTATCGATATTTTCTTAGAATATGGTATTTAGTGTTAGTAATTTATTAAGACTATGATATATTTGGTTCTGTAGTCTTAATCATGGTATCAAATCGAGTAATTCTATCTATTATAGTGCGCATATTAGCATACTCTAGCCACCGCGCGCGGTTTTACTTGCGTAACTTTTGATCCCGTGGGAATTTCGGGATAAAATATAGCCTTTAACCTTCCTCAAAAGTTGGATAACCAAATGCAAAAATATTTTTTCAAATCCCACTTGTAGTTTCTGAGATTAGCGCGTTCAAACAAACAAACAAAAAAACAAACTCTTCAGCTTTATAAATTAGTATAGATAATAGGATAAAATAACAAAATAATATTTATCTTGTCGATTCGACTATTTATCGATGGTTGCTAGCCCAGCTAAGCCGTTCTCGACGCCAGCGGGCGCTCGAGCGATTTGTCGCGGTTTCATACAAACTCAATACTTTCTATCGTGTCACGGAAATCGCTGCTCGCGTCGCTGCCCGCACCGCTGCCGCTCTCGCTGTCGCTGCCGTCAGGTTTGCAGCCTTATGGGGGTATGTATAAGAGTGGGTTTATATGTAGGTAGGTTTATTACATAGATGGTGCCTGCGACTTCGTCTGCATTGAATTAGTATTTCGAAAAGGTTATTTTCTTCTCCAAGGTCCTATCTAAAAGAATAAACATGGAGAATCTTCCCCCATATAATATGTAGGTATAACTCCTAACCAATATTACAAAGTCACATTCTAGGTAAAGCTATATTACTGTAAAGTTTCATAAAAATCCATTCGGTAGTTTTTGCGTGAAAGAGTAGCAAAAATCCATCCGCCTAGCCATGATCAGTGTATAATATGTTTAGTAACCTATATGTTTGGCTGTTTTTCACGGTCAAACGGCTTAGCCAATTTTAGTGTAATTTGGTATGGTAGTTCATAAAGTCCTGTGTTGAGTTTTGACACATACACCACTTTTTATTCTGAAGAATTCTACGGGTTCTGACTTCCAAGAGGCAGAAACGATCAATAAAGAAAACCTAAACGATATTGAGTTCCATTATTTTACGTTTAACTTTTTTATAATATATCTCTGTGTGTACACTACCTACATTAAATCTAGCAAGAAGCTTTATTTATTAATGATTTAGCCCTATCAACATAGTAAACTTTTCTACTACATACCAACTATCGTTCGGATTTATTATAATATTATATGTCAGCCACAGATGTCAGCAGAATAGAACAACAAACAGACAGACACAAAAAGACATTTTTTTCTTTCAAATTCTTACTTTTTTTTTCATTTCTTAATAACCTTACATATTTTTTTGTAAAAATATTTCATGTTCACACGTTATTGTTTACTGTTTTATATATACATATGTATGTAAAGATAGATACATGGTAAAGATTGATACAAAATAAAAAAAAAATTACGCGAGCAGGTTCGAACCCACGACCTTAGACTCATGGTCGGTCTACGCGCAACTGAGCTATGAGTACTTCTGATCTGTATGCCGAACATCTCCACCATATTCTAGTATGTTTTAGGCATAACTTTTAAAAATCTATCACAATTTTTTTAGATCCTAGATTTTTTTTATGTCTGCAGAATCTGCTCATCATCCTGGACAATTTTTGTTAAGGCATCATATCTGTATTTCTTACAGTTTTGATGATCCCTTAAGGGTTCTGCATCAGGTGTTCCAGTAACCGAAATAAAATATACCCTATATGTTGCCCCGGCTTCACAGCTATACATCAAAAAAAGTTTCATTCAAATCCGTCCAGCGGTTCCAGAGATTAGCGTGTGCAAACAGATAAACTTACAAACAAACAAACAGACAAATTTTTTTTTTCAGATTTTTACTCTTTTTTCATTTCTTTATAACCCTAGATAATTTTTTTTGTGAAAATATTAAATGTACAGACACGTTTTTTTTACTGTTTTATTATATGTATTGATATTGATTATAAAAATTATTTGAACATTTTAGTAGGGCGCTTTTTTGAAGGCGGTTATCTTTTATTTATTCTTCATTGCACACAATAACAAAAGGAAAATAAAAATACAATAATCAAAATAGTTTTGAAACAGGCGCAATTGGCGGCATTATCACAAAAGTAAAGCAGGGACTGCATACCGGTAATTTCTGTACCTACATTTTTTCTGTATGACGTCATACCGTTATATTAGGTGTATTTAACCATTTACCCGCCAGACTCTATATCAGTTGTCCTGCTCCCAGCGCTAAGCACAATAAATCTAAAAATAAATACCTACAACAAATAGGGATGTTCAATGGTAGAAAGATATACCCGTCCCAGCTTCGCACGCTTCAAATTCAATCTTAATAGTTTCAGCTGTTTAAGCTTGAAGAGGTAACAGACAAATAGATAGAAAGAGGAACTTTGATATTAAATTTCTAAAGTATGTATTTCGGTAACCAAACGAAACAAAAATCGTTAAAAAGATTTTGAAAGATTTATTGATATCCGCGCAATATATTAGGCCTACAATGAATATTTTTATGACTCTATACTGTGATGAAGTTTATATCTTTTAATGTAGTTAAATCACATTTATCGAAAACACGAACATAATAACTAATGCATAAGCACAACACTAATGGAAAATTCCACAAGCCGGCACTCGCTGGGGTGTACTAGCAAAATTCGTTTCTAAACATGCACGCTATGGATGGGAATCATCAACTCAGTCACTGACATTTTTATACTTACTTATTTTCAAAAGAAATTAAACATATTTATTTCTATAGTAACAATTTCTTCAAATGTTTTAATTTATTTTTTTAAAATAGTCAGTTTAAACTGAAATATTTTTACTTCAGTGGATTTTTGTATCAGTAAATCTTTGCTTATCCCATCCCTATGGTCGGTTATATCCGACAATGGCGCTAGACATCAATGCAATTTTCTAATAATAAAATCAGTAATTTATCTAATTTCTGACATATTTTTAAGGTTTTCTAATTAAGAGACTTAAGTGTACTCAATTGTAAATGATTACTTGACTAACAATTTACCAAATATTAACATTTTTTTAACATAATCCAGCGTTATTAAATAAAAAAAAGCATATGAAACGAATGTTGGTTTTTGGTCGTATATATACGACCGTGGCGGTTAAAGGGTTAAAAAGAACAGAACAGCTGAAATACAGCTGAAGAACACCGCGGAACCGCGCCGCCGCCGCCGCGTCGCGTTGCGGTGCGGCGCCGCACCGCAGACATGGGTCCGCGCCCTAATTCCTACCTTTTTTACTATCGTAGCATAACTGATTTTTTTTCAGTTACTTAACTGAAATTTTCCAGTAAGTATAAATATTAATATTATTATTGAATATTTATTTTTAAACAATGTTGCGGATACTTTAGAATGTTGGATAGTTTAGTTGAAGCTATGAAGCGTAGGGACATTTACTGACCTATACATTTCAGTACAGAAATTAATCCGGTATACATTATTTGGGTATTGATATAATTAAGTTAGATTTTAATAACTTGTACAGGTATTGTGTTTGATGAGGCAGTACCTACACTAATAAGGGTACTGAAATTTTACAGGTACTATTATATATTATAAAAAATATACCGATATGCAGTTCCTGCTGTAAAGCGATTTCTACCAGTCAACCTTACAATTGTTGGAAAAAAATCTATGGAGACATCATTAGGTCATTCATTACAGAACACATGTTCTATATTTATTAGTATAGCTACATACTACGTATTAAAATAATAATAATACATATTTATTTGCATATAATATATGTCGGCAGTGTCTAGCTAGAGCCTTATAGTTTATTTCGATTGTCTTCGGATGCCAGTACCTTCATGGTACTTGACAGAGTCTACGTCACGAGTTTGTCACTAGCAGAAAGAATAATAACAATACAGAAGATGAACAAGAGAAAAGTGTCCTTCAAGCTAAGATAATCAAGAGATCATCAGCAATGTAGTGACACGCTTGTGAAATAGAATCTTCACCGCACCCGAGAGCAACCAGTTCAGCACCACAAGCATTGCCGACAGTAGAAAAACCGACTCGCCCTAAAGACGCCCACACAAAAGACTGTATTACAGAATCGTGATTGAAATCCCCAAGAATACCTGATGTTGGATAAAAGAAAGGAATCACCCCGATTCCGACATCAGAAGTGGGATTCGAGTCGGTTAAAATGCAAAGAATTGGAACAAAATAGAAATGCAAAATCAAACAAATGAACACAATCGAAACAACCAAACTTGATGAAAAGAAGATGTATCATGGAGATGAACGTCAGATTAATTTGCTTTTACTAAAATCCTGTGCATGACAATTAATAATGGTGGTGCCTAAAGAACCTGAGGGTGTGACCGACGAATGAGACTAAATGACAAATACAATGCGGAAAAATTGAATTACGCAGAGATGATGCAGTGGTGGTCAAAGTCAGCGTGAACACGAACGCGGCTTCGTTATTGTTTCATCTGAGCTGAACCACATGGCGGCCCGATGCGTAGCGGCGACACACGGACAGCTCCAGCAGCGACGTCGGCGCCAGTTCATGTCGGAGGCAGCTCATGTTGGCGACGCGGCGGCTGCAACGACTGCGGCGACGGGTCCGGCGACGTCACTCGAGCGTCGCGTTGACGCGCCCAACGGTTGTATCTTTCAGTTCTATTGTAGCTAAACTCAGTGGCCATTAGTTGCTATTACTTGCAAGAGTAAAAGACAAGTTCTCAGCGTAGAACAGATTTGTGTTGTGAGGCTTTTATTGGTTTAAATGATTAACTTTCACTCACTAGAGATTTAATGACATGTTTTACCTTATTTACAAAGCATTGCAAAGTATTCCAATAAGACTAAAAGTGTTTGCGGCGCTGTTTTATCGTAAATACTTAGTTCATGATACGTTACATGTTGTTTCATACTTTGGAAAACAAACGTTCCTAGCGGAAAATAATGATGTTGAAATTACTGCTCTTATAAACTTGAGACGCTTGCAATCGTGAACTCAACAAAAATAAGCGGCGATACCTTCTTAGTCTAAAGTTTGTTTAGATTGTAACTTAGTCTAAAGTTTGTTGTAATGGATTGTAACTTGTGAAAGCAGTTTCAAATGAAACATGAATTGGATTAATTCCTAGGCTCCAAAGATAGTAGCTTTGCGGTAGTTAGGTTCAAAGCGCATTAAATAAAAAGACAATGAATGAGCTTGGTTTATTAACAATGTTGGGGGTTCATTCAACATATTTTTATAATTAAATTACGTAAACTTAAACTAGGATTTCAAAAGTAAAAAAAAAAAAAAGACATGTAAACTTTTGTAAGACTACATTGTCAATATCGATATCTATATCGATTGCTGTGTCAGGGAATCAATCGATGTGATTTCCCATGCTTCTCACAAAATGAAATACTCACATAAGCGCCAAAATGACGAGAAAAGGTACGTTCTTGTGTTAAGCAAAGCTTACAAGAAATACATTGTATTGTGGTTAAACGTTTCATTCTTCGCTGAAAATGAGTCACGGTAAGATGAAATTTTATTTATTCAATTAGTGATCAATTGCATAATAAACACTGAAGTTTTTAATTTACAAAGATGCAAGACTGTTATTTTATTTTGTGTGAAAATGAGTGAAGTGAAAGCTGTAGTTAATGTAGATACAGATTAGTGCAAGGCAAAAGAAAACATTCATAAGTTACGATATGGTAAAACTCGATATAATATTCCGTTTTAAATAATAAGATCTAACTGTAGAGTCAATTTTAAATTTACTAGACTATTTTAAAATAATAGATGGCAACTCTTTAGAGGACGAACGATACACTTTAAAATCACTGAACTTCAAACGATTTTATGAATACGGTTACGATTGCTGACGGCGGGTGCCAGAAGGACATGTACCAGTCGAATTTGCTATTTATGATAATGTCGATGAGAAATAATCCTGTTGTATAACCGAGTGTGCGCTCTATCGGCCGTATTGTGTGTTGACCGTACCAGATGCTATTACGTAGTCGTAGCCCGGTGGAAATCGGTGTCTCTTGAGCTTGCTCATGTAGTCCGTGGGTGCGCGGTGCGCGTTTAGCTCTGGCGGAGGTCGTGGTCTATGGAGACCGTGTGGTGTGTAGTCCGTGAGATACACAGGTGCGACTGGCTTTGGTAGCCAGTGCGCGAGACGAGGGCAAGTGAGGTTGCCAGTAGGCCGAGGAGGCCGTGGCGATAGGGGGGTCACACTCGAGGAACTATGTGGATATGATACGTAGTATGTAGAATTATGTGTTGTGTTTTTGAAACGATGATACATGGTCCCAATGGTGAATTTATGATGGGAAATATGATGATGAAAGTGAATTTAACGTGGTATCGATTTAACACTACCGTGTGTGAAAATTAGTTATGAATTCGTTCTTATTATTTTGTTCAAACAAAAGAAACTAAATCTTGTTTTGCGTTACGTTAATTAGGTTTGACAAAACTTAAGGTTCTTGCTGTAATTGGTTTGTGTGGATCAGCAGTATACAAGTCGCTCAGATTGTTACATTCTCGGTGCATTCGTAGTCGTAGGTGTAAAATCGGGCTTCATCTCCCGTCTCTGTGCGGCCACGACTGTGTGTGGCGTGCGTTTAGCACTTGAAGGATGTAAGTAATCGCTGTGTTTGCCGTATAGGGGCAATGTGATGTGTGACGGTGCCTGCCGGATGGAGATGCCCCTGTTGGTGTCTACCGGATGGAGGTTACCTGTGTTTGTGTTCTAGAGTATTGTATACTGCGCGATCTTGAAACTTTTATTGTGGCTTAATGGGTTTTGTCGAACTTTTAGTACTAACTGGGTACATAGTAATGATATCACGGTCGAGAGGATGTAATTTTGTTATTAAACGGCTTACGTCATGTTATTTTTAAATAGTCTGTGAATACTAAAGTTTGAGATTTTCTTCCTGATAATCGTGTATCCTTGGCTCGCCAGAAATCGCTTTGTATCTAGCCGACCTTCGATAATTTTACTGCGATCCTAAGGTGAAACGTTTTCTTTTGTTTTGATACTAGTAAACTTTAATTGCTTGTTGTTACATTCAAAGAAAATTTAATTGCTTACTGTGCTCTTTTCTTATCGAAAGTATTGCGATACGTACAATGCTTTGACGTTAGATTCTTATTGATTTTCTTGCTGGTTCTTGTCAGTAGATGGACCTTCCAAACCAGTGGTACCTTTGCGTAAATTACGAAATCTTGGGTTTGAAATTGAGATAGTAATTAGTTTTGAAATTAAGGTAAAGTTAAAACCTGTTGCGGATAAAGTTTTGAAGTTGGCGAAAGTTCAAGTACCCATTGAAGTTGCAAAGAAAGTTGTTGTTTTGAAAATAAATTTAAAGTGTTGTGGATACCGATTCTCATTCGTTAGTTTGGTGACTACGTTAGAGTGATTCTGGGTAGTGTGTTGAAGGAGTCATTAGTTGGTTTAAGCTCCCCGTGGGGAAAAGATTGTGACTGCTGTAAACTACGAACGAGACATCTTGTTGATAATAACGATAGTAATGGAATTCAAAGTTTGTTTTATTTTGAGATAATTGTTAATCAATGGTGCTTGGAACTTTGGTAACTAAACCGGGATTTTTGTTGTTGAGTATTCTAAAAAGATTAATAGTGTACGGAGTTAAAACTTGTGTGTTTTCTTTTGAGAACTTGCCTGACTTAATTGTCAGGAGTGGCCGAGCCGTCATTTCGGTATGATCGTTTCAGATTATCACACGAGGGCGTGTGCTAGCAGGATGGCCGTGTCGGCAGTGTCTAGCTAGAGCCTTATAGTTTATTTCGATTGTCTTCGGATGCCAGTACCTTCATGGTACTTGACAGAGTCTACGTCACGAGTTTGTCACTAGCAGAAAGAATAATAACAATACAGAAGATGAACAAGAGAAAAGTGTCCTTCAAGCTAAGATAATCAAGAGATCATCAGCAATGTAGTGACACGCTTGTGAAATAGAATCTTCACCGCACCCGAGAGCAACCAGTTCAGCACCACAAGCATTGCCGACAGTAGAAAAACCGACTCGCCCTAAAGACGCCCACACAAAAGACTGTATTACAGAATCGTGATTGAAATCCCCAAGAATACCTGATGTTGGATAAAAGAAAGGAATCACCCCGATTCCGACATATACATATAATATGAATATAATACATAATATAGGTACTTGTATCTAAATAAGTATGGATAAATGATAATAATATCTATACATAAAAGAATACTTCATTTTTTTTTTTTTTTTTATAAGTGACTAAACCCGCGTTTGACCTCAATCTCACCTGATGGTAAGTGACGATGAGGTCGAAGATGAAAGCACACGGGTTTAGGAAGAAATGTTTAATCACAGAAAAATATGTTTTTTTGGTTTGATTTTAAAGGAATTTAATGATGGAGCAGATTTTACATCATAAGGGAGCTTATTCCACAAACACGCTGCTCGTACTGTAAACAATTGATGAAAAGTCTGTGATTCGTGCAGGGGAGTGCTGAGCATTATATTGTCAGTGGAGCGTAAGTCTATTATGAGTATCATGTCGGAAACAAAATTGATCTCCGAGATATCTCGGAACCACAGGATTTAACAGCACGCGGTACAGTAAAGATAGAATAATGAGTATCCAAGCAAAGGCGAATAGTGAGCAACTTGAGTTTAGTGCGGAATTCAGAGATGTGGTCATATTTACTATTATATTAGTAAACCGAATATAAAGCGTATATAAATATTTTGGAGACACTCAAGTTTGTTTATAAGTTCTTCTGGCAGGTCGAAGTAACTGGCATCAGCAGCGTAATTGAGAACGAAGAGTAAAAGAGTATGTGCTAAAGAAAAAGAAATACCTAATGAGTTTTGGTTTTATGTTTTTTTTTTAAGTATTTCTTTTGATAAATTTATGTTTTGCTTGGGCTCTTAGTTCAAACATTACATTACCTACTAACTGTGAGCCCAAGGTAAAATGCTAAAAATCTGTAATGGCATTATCTACAGATTTGGGAATTTCTTAAAATATTTAAGAAATTTTAAACTTATTCTTAGATAAAAATGAAAAACCCAAAGACAGTAGGTACTTGCTGAGATATAGGGTATGCCACTTTACGCAAGCATCTGAACTGAGGGCCCAACTAATTAAATTGTTAAAAGATTTAATTCGCATTTAAGAAATTCATGGCCCTTTTCTTTAAGTTTCAACTATTTTTGTCTTTTTCCGTATAAGTCTTGCTAGGATTTAAAGAATCGGCTCTCAATCCAGATGCCATATCATAAGTTTAATTATAGCAAGGGTACAAAAGAAACTCTAATTCTAAAAATTATTTATTGAGAAAATATAAAATAGACACGATTTTCAAATATTCTAGAGGACGGCCTTATTCAGTCTTAAATCTATCAGATCTCATACATATAAATCATTCCAAGTGAATGTAAACATTAGTAACACTAATTATTGGACAACAAATAAATTCTGATATACTTAAGTAAAATTTTCTAAATGCAACTTATACCTACTCTGGCAAATAATTCAATGCAGTAAACTGACAGTTCGAAACGTCAAATGGAAAAGTAATGATACCAGTTAAAAACTTCGCACGAATATTTGTCATTCATTTTGCATAAAATTATAAGAAATTTATAAATAATTGAATTTGAGGTATGTAATATTCTTTAAAGTAACTTTAATGAAAATAATTAATTACCAAACATACCAAGTACTTTGAAACGGTTACAGTGGAAGTAAAATCGACTTGATACCTTCTTTATTTATAAACTTGTTGTCGTTAAAAATGAAATTTCAAGAATAGTTGCCCTTTCTTACTATAAAAAAAGAAATATCTTGTGAGCCAAAATTATTTTTTTCCATACATTACAATATTATTATTTAAAAAATTATTACATTCATTCACTTAAACCATATCACTACTTTTTTTTTCCCCTAAAGTGGGTACACTGGAACTGTCATTTTACTGCGTTGAATTATTTAGTATATTGTATATTCATAATATGTAAAAGCTTATTTTTTGTACTGATTACAGTTATTAATAATTAAAGATGATTCAGTCAATAATTATCATGTAAGAAAAACAATTGATTAAATTAAAGTAAATAATAGATGATTACAGTAAAAAATAGGAATAAAAAATAGATAAATTTGTATAGTAATACATACCTAAAAGATTCATAATTGTGATAAAAGGCACAAAGTTTTTTTTTAAGGAGAGTATATAAAATTGTTTTGATTTATAATTATAAACAGGCACTTAAGATTATAATTCTACAGCTTTGTCCTCTGGTATAAGTAGCCAGCTTGTAACTTGAGCATGATTTTAGTACAATTTTAGTTTCTGATGTATAAGTCCTGATTGTTCAGAGTTCTACGCTATTGAGGTATTTGCTGTTGCTATTTTTTTGTGAACTTAAGAGGATGTGAAGTATAACTTAATGTTTTAAATTTAATTAGTTTTTAATGAGTATGTTCAATTATTTCTTCAGAGTTTGATGACCATATAGAATTTAAGATTACCCAATGTACTATTTACATTAATTATGAGTTTCTTTTGAATTGCAGCTTCCAAAAAAAGACAAATAGTGTTTTTCTGGTAAAAACAGTAATTGCCAATAATAGTGTTAATTGTTAAGTCATTTTAACTTATTGAAAATTAATGTTCAAAACAACTCAAATTAAATGTTGATTTTATGATATAAAGTTCATTCCTAGATAGGGCAATAAAAGTAATACAGCAAAGACTAGAGGCACAGGTGCAAATGTAGATGATGAGTTACAACCATCTTTACTGTTACAAGTACAATACTCTATAAAAATATTGTATGTTCCTGTTCTCATGAGGCAAAATCTCTCATCACCTTGGATTCCAACTTCTCCTAAATAGGCACAGTCCCTGAAATATCTCCATTCGCCATTAACTGTAAAAAAATAATTCTGATTAAAATATTAGGCATTTAAACTTACAGAATAGAAAACAAGACATCTTACTTGAAATTATTTAATTTAGAGGCTTGCTCTACATAAAACTGTAAAGGCTTTTAAACATTTTAATTCTGTGACAAATACTGTTGTTTTCGGAGAAAAGACTGCATATAATTTTTTTTAAATAATATCTTTTTGATTGTAAATTTTTACCTTTTTGTCTGATTTTTCGGCACATCGTAGGTCGTACGCCAGGTAAGTGCGGTAGTCCATCTTCATGGTTACAATCTGTAATTGGCACTGTACTGTTGTCGAAAGGGTCTGCACATTTTGGATCATTGTTTGATCTACAGTTCCAGCATTTTATACTAATTGCTGAAATATGAAAACAGAGTTCGTTACTGGAGGGCGTGTCCGATAACGCTTTGCAGTAAGAATATGAAGAATAAACATACCTGAATGCAGTGCGGATATAAATATAAAGCAGTAAAGAAAACATTTAGCTGTAAACATTGTTAGAATATTATTTTATTCTGAATCTCTGTCTGCACCGACGTATAAAAAGTTAACCTCATACACCTCATATAAAAACAACAAACAAACCAACCAAACTAACTAACTTCGAACCAAAGAGTAACGTTTATACGGATACTCTGAAGAACTATGTTTGTTCTTCTGAGTACGGATACGGACGCACGGCTGGTAATCTCCATAGATAGTGTATATTAGCATCAGTCTATGGATATTGTCCATGGGCTCACATAATGATTTTGACACTTGACTGCTTGAATTGGTTGAATAGTTTGATTGAATTGAAAGTTTCAATTCGAATTGAACAATCTTTGTAGAGATTGACACAATAACAATCTTTGTGAATTGATGTGTAAATGAATTTAATTATAAATAAATTTTAAAAATATTGTACGAGGGTCAAACTGAAAGTTCTTAGAAAATCAAAAACTAAGCATTCTAGCAAGTTATTAGTTTTATTATAACTTTTCAAAATAGCGTCCATTCACATCAATACATCGCTGCATTCGATGGAACCATTGAGAAAAGCACCTTGCCCACTCGGCCTTAGGGGTCTCTTCGACGGCGTTTTGAAACGCAGCCACTGCTTCTTCGGCGTCCATAAAATGTTTTCCTCGAAGTTTTTCTTTTATTTTCGGGAATAAATAAAAATGGCAGGGTGCGAGGTCGGGGCTATACGGCGGGTGACCCAGTAATTCCACGTCTGAGGTCGCCAAATAGTCGATCGTTTGCCTGGCGGTGTGCGACGAGGCATTGTCGTGATGAAGGAGGATCCTGCTGCGAGGTCGTTTCTCTCGAACTTTTTCCAAGACAAGTGGCAAACAGTTGTTAGTGTACCACTCTGCATTAACCGTTTTCTGATCCTCTAAGACAACTGTCGCGTAATGACCTGTCTTTCCGAAGAACGAGGCCACCATCTTTTTTCCAACACTTCGACCTCTCTTCACTTTAGTTGGCAACTCTTCGGAAGGAAACACCCACTGAGCAGACTGTCTTTTGGTTTCCGGATCATAACAGTAAATCCAGCTTTCGTCACCCGTTAGTATGTCAAACACAGCATTTGAGTCACCTCCGTTAAATTTTTGGATCATTTCTCGGCACCAATCAACACGGCGGAGTTTTTGAGCCTCGGTCAAATTATGCGGTATCCAGCGGGCGCAAAGCTTCCTGACCGCTAAATGTTCATGGAGGATTTTGTGCACTTGACTCATACCTATGCCTAGACTTGTCCGAATCTGCTGATAGGTCACTCTTTTGTCAGTCTCTATCATACGCCGCACAACACTGATATTATCTTCAGTCGTCGCTGTAGAAGGCCGTCCCTCACGCAAATCATCGGTGAGATTAGTTCGACCACGTTTGAATTCATTAAACCAGTTGTAAACTGTGGCACGAGATGGGGCTTCATCGTGAAAAGCCAATCGAAGTCTATCATAACTTTCTTGTTGACTTATATGACATCGAAAGTCATAAAAAATCATTGCACGAAAATTTTCTCGGCTTAAATTCATTCTGACGTGCACAGACAATTTTCAATTTGCCGCCAAATCGTAAAACAAATGACAAATGAATAAAATGAATACTCAATATTATTGGTAAAGAGTTCTATTTTCAAAATTTAAACTTATTTTTTTAATATAATGCTTTTAAGTTGCCAGTTCTAAAAACTTTCAGTTTGGCCCTCGTATAAGTTGTGAAAATTGTGTTACCCTTATGTGAATTTCGAAGAAAATATACCAAAGGAGTACCTAACTATAACTCAACAATACCTGAAATATACTAACAGCGAGGACTGAAATTATATACCTATATTGGATTTGTAATTGGATTGTCAGAAAAATTTATTTAATCACACTACATTGTCTAGCCTAAATTAAGTCTCATTAAGAACTTGTGCTATGTATACTAGATAACGGATAAATAAACTTAAGAAATGTATAAACACATAGATATTTTTTATTTTTTATATAGAAAAACATCCAGACCCATATTTATTTATTTGTAAATTTTATTATTTGGCAAAGGAATTACCTATAGGCATAACATACTAAGAAAGTTCTTTGCCATGTCCGTAGAAAAAAAACTGCTAAACCTCATTGTGTAGAATTTAAATTAAAAAAAAAACAAGCTGTCAAAATCAATATGTGAGCCTCGTATAGACCGACATCTATGATAAGGGAGTTGTCCGTCTGAACTTGTTCTCCTTATTAGTCTGTGTACGGACGGATAGAATGGGGACTGTTTCAACCTGGGCTTAGTTATTAAAGCGCCACCTAAACTTTGATTAAGAACTTAATGGGAGGTTTTCAAAAGGATTACTTACTATGAAACCTCATATGAAACATGATTCTAAAATGAATAAAATGCATTACTTACCTATTTATTTATTCACACTTTATTGTATACCTACATTAAAAAAGGAAAAATACAATAAAAGTCACAAAACGGTACAAAAATGGTACAAAAGGCTTCGATCGATAGATGGCGCTCTACAAAAGGCGAAGTCTTGTCTGTCATATAGCTATTTATTCCACACTGAGTTTTTAAAAGTAAAATAAATTAATGGGGAGTTTTCTGACAGCTCATTAAAAAAACAAAACTGTACAAAATTGTTACAAAAGGCTTCGATAGATGGCGCTTTACAAAAGGCGAAGGCGAAGAATTTATTCCACACTGCGTTTTTTAAAGTAAAATAAATTAATTGACGTCTGTATCAGAAATTGAACGTATAAATAACCATAGATACCACTTTCCTACATTATAGTTTACAGACTTAAGGCCTTCGGCTTTTTAAAAGTGCCATCTATAGAGGTTTTTTGAACTAATTTTTATGAGCTGTCAGAAAACTCCCCATTGACGTCTGTATCAGAAAGGAGGTCAATTTGCCGTCATACAAGCTGGCCCATTTTAGTACCGTGTGGTACATGGGAACCCAATTGTAGGGGAAGACTAAAGGAACTCGTAAATATGCAAATATTTGCAAAAGAGAGGATTAACTTTATGAAATAAATTATTGAAAGTTGTAACAAACTAAGGAAACAATCACGGTGAACATGAACACAGCTTAGAAAAAACGGTTTTGACACTGACGTTTTGTCCTTCTGTTGGCAAATATCAAAATGGCGGCTATCTGTTATTCAAAGAAATGTTTATTCCGTTCGTTTCTGCGTTCCGGGGTGCTCTCTTTTCGATTGCTGTGATGTGTTTTCCTGATTTATTTATTAAAAAGATGAAATCTATAATCTTTTTAATACATACTTAACGAATAATTAATAATAACAAAGCAACAACAAAAATAAACAAAGTAAATGTCGAGTCGAGTTGATGAACACGAAGTTGACAGTTCGACTTAACAATTAAAGATTAGAGAGAAAATGGCTTGCGCGTGAAGCCCACTAAAATATTTTTTTCTTGGCTCAAACTTCATCTTTGACCAAAACTGTAAATGCAGTTGCACTCAGTGGTAAGTACGGTGTTATAAACCGCGGAGTGTACCTCGGTACCAAAATGGGCCACCCGTAATAACCTTCTTTAACTTATAAATAACCATCGATGGTAGATACCACTTACCTACATTATAGTATAGAAACTTAACGCCTTCGGCTTTTTAAAAGTGCCATCTATAGACGTTTTTTGAACTATTTTTTATGAGCTGCCCGAAAACTCCTCATTCAAACCGTACCTATATATAACTTAAATGGTCTCTATAGTTGCTTGTGCAGTCCGATAAACAAGGATCTTTTGGTGCATGGCAAAAGTTCGTACTAACCGCCATATTATGTAATGTCACTAAACGACTGTTTCGTCACATATTTGATTACTTTTAATTTGAATATTACGTTATAGAAGACGCTTTAAATTAGAGCTTACTTATGTTGGTGGCAAAAGTGAAGAAGATGTTTCAGGAAAGAATAACCAATCTTACGTCCTAGAAAACCATATTTCAGAGTAAACAAGCAAGGTTAACCCAATGTTTCTAACGGGTTTTTTCCTTCCCTCCTGAAAACAGCATCTAGTAGTTCCTATTCTGAAGGCTGGAAAAGACTCCTCCGATCCGAATTCATATAGCCCAGTTGCAATAGCCATTACCCTCCTCAAAACGAACACCTGATAAAACTTCGCCTCGAATGGTTTATTAAAAAACCATTCGCTCGTAAGTCCCACCCAATATGGTTTTAGGAAAGGTTACTTACATATTACAATGGAAAGCCTGAGCAATTTTTTATGAGCAGCTCTGATAATGAATCGGCGGTGGGAGTGTTTCACGTCGGCCTATGACAATGTCTACCTTCCCCCACACAGGCAGAAAATTCTAGAGCTGAGTATATCGGAGAGACTGACATACTTTACCTATAACCTCCTAGATAGCCGACATGTCTAGATCTGACATAAATATGCTCACTTTCCAGCTCGTACAGTCTAGCAGGGCCTCCCTCCTTATTCCTCTTCTGTATTCTCATATTCACCTCGGACCTGGACAGATGAGTTACTCCCTTCTGCAACATACCTCAGTATGCTGATAATATTGCCCTTTACCTCTGGGCAAAGGTAAATGAAACTGCATTCAACCCTCTCAACAGTGCCCTATCCTACCTCGGCAACTGACACATTCCCATTATCTCACCTTCTCCTCCTCCAAGAGTAGTGCCTTCGTCTCCATTAAGAAAAGTCAGTACGGGGAATATCCTTCTATTTCTTTCCTTGGGCAACCAATCCCTATTATCCACGAGACCATAGTTCCTTGGAGTTATTCGTGACTCAAGACTGTCTGGTTCAAAATGTCTTTTTTTTTAAGGCTGCGAACTGGACGGCAGCGATAGCGAGAGCGAGAGCGGCGCGGGCAGTAATTGCCACACGATAGAAACTATTGAATTTGTATGAAGCGTTCTGGACGGCAGAAACGCGGGCAGCAGGCAACGAGTGGCGAGCGCCAGTCTTGCGGGGAGTGCGCGACCGAGCGGTTTTAGGGTTTAGTGTTTCGATATCGATAACTAACTTCATAAAATATCGTTGGAAGAAATTATTTCTGCTGTTCTAAAATACCACCGATATAGAACAGCAAATAAGCAACAAAAATAAAACCAACCACAAATAATAAATTACGCGAGTGAGGCCTTGGGGGGTTATGGTGAAGCAAGGCCTTTGACAGGGTCTGGCATGATGGTCTCTTAAGTAAACTTACAGCATATGGCATACCGATTGGACTCTGTGACTGGATATCTGATTTTCTGAGGGAACGGTCAATTCGAGTAGTCCTAGATGGCTACTCCTCCGACCAAATGGCAATTAATGCCAGGGTACCTCAGGGGATCTGTTCTCTCTGCAACATTATTCTTGCTGCACATTAATGACCTTTTAACACTGGGCATGATTGGTTATGCTGATGACAGCACTGTTGTAGAGAGATACGTGTTCAATTCGCGAGCGAGCCGCCGTGAAATACAGAGTTTAAGAAAGTCAATGCCTGAGCGCGTTGATTTCACCTTACGGAAAGTAGCCGATTGGGGTGAGTCGAATTTGGTCAAATTGAACTCGTCCAAAACTCAGGCGTGTCTATTCTCCACAAAAAAGAGCACCTTCACATTAACACCCACTTTCCAAAATGTATCTGTCCCCATCACACCATCTAGGGCTTTTAGGCGTAACTGTAACATCCAGTTTAAACTTCGGTGGACAAATTGTGTCCATGGCTCAAGTAGCTTCGAAAACGTTGGGAATCATCTCGAAGGAACGGTGGTACTTCGCCTCTGCACAGCTTCTTATCTTATACACAGCTCAAGTGCGATCATGCATGGAGTACTGCAGTTATCTTTGGGATGGTTCAGCCAAATATCAACTAGAAGCGCTGGAATCCGTTGACCGAAGAGCCCGTAAAGTAATTAACGACGTCGACCTTACAACCAAAAACTGCAGACCCTAGAGCATCGTCGTAAAGTTTCTTGTTTAACCGTGTACTACAGGATACATTTTGGTGAGTGCGCGAGTGCTTTGTTTGAACAAACTGAACAAACGTCCCATCCACATATTATATAAAAAAGCCGTGTGGCACTCGGAGACTGCCGCGGTAAAGCTATTGCATAGCATTTTTTTATCAACTTATGCAATTATAATTATTTATTTATTTATTTTATTAATGCAGTAATGTTTGATCTAATATGAAGTTCCACAAGTTCCTAGTAGATGGCGCTGATTGTTTATTAAATCCCGCATGTAAAGTTATGAAATCAAAGTATCACGTTACGGAATTTAGTTTTTCGTTACGGAATTTCTGGATTCGGTCCCCACGCTCAAGGCCCGCGATAGAAGCTATGCTTAAAAAAAACGTATAAGTGAACTGTGAAAGTGTTCATGACGCCATATCGACATTTTCGTTTGTTCGGTATACGTCTCTTATCTAAACCGCGACAAATCGTTCCGCTGCCCGCTGGCGTCGAGAAAGGGCCAGATTTTCCGCGTCACTGCCCGGTGCCGCAAATACAATAATATGCGGCGAATCATGATAGGTATTTGTGTTTTATCTTCGACGGTGGGGGACGACGAAGCTGAAGTACTTAAGACCAGGAGACTTTGTTACAATAATCAGTATATTTCCTTTTTGATATCACTAACACATTTTAATAATAGATTTATAAAAGATACATCACAACAGTTTGACCATTTTACGAGAAGTGATTTCACAACAACAAACTATTTGTTATGACATTCTAAATATTATTCCAAGATTCTCATGGTAGGTACCTACCATGATTCTCATGGTAGATGAAGATTCTGCTTAAAATTTGTCAAGTGTTGCCTGCCAATGCTTATAAGTACTAAAAAAGATACATACAACCACAGATACAGCCAAATTCAAACACCAACATTTTAAACGTTGATAACTTGGGTTTTTAACTTTTAATTTAATGGCCACATAGATAGGTTAAAATCAGGTTAAAACCTGTTCTGCACGTCATATCAATTTGGCCTTTTATGGACCAAGCACCCCGCATTTTTATCTTATAAGACAGTATGTACGGAACCCTTCGGTTTTTTATATTGTTGTGTCAGTTTGAAAACTCCTGACTGCAACTTCTGACAGTCATGTCTGTCATTGTCAATTGTCATTTGTCAAACATAACAACAATAGCAGATTGCTTTTGGGTGGGTCCTTCGTAAAATATAACTGACAAAATATTTATTTTATAAAAGAAACTGTTTGTTTTGAGATATTTACTTGACAATTTATTTCGATATGATGATGAGAGTTTTGCTTTTTTTTACTTTATCAACACTACCAGCAGGTAACTAGTGATTTTCATACAAACATACTAATATATTTGTTTTGTTTACATCTTGTCTACGAAAATCATAACTAATTTTCAGTTTACTGCGTTAGATGTTATCAATGTGCATCAGCTCAAAATAAATATGAAGATACTTGTGGGGCATACCAAAAATTTAATACTGATAGTAGTATAGCTGTGGAATGCAATAGTGATGAATCTCACACCCCAGGGTCTTTCTGTATGAAGTTAACTCAACAAGGACCTAAAGGATTTGTTTGTAAGTGTTATATTAATATTAAATTAAATTAAATATCTCTGACATTACACAACATTATCTAGCCCAAATTAAGTTTCTTAAAGAACTTGTGTTATGGATTCTAGATAACTGATATACTTAAGAAATATATAAACATACCTATTGCATAAATACATATTTTTTATTAAATAAACTTAAATAAACATATAAACATCCATGACTTGACGACTAATATCTGTGTTCATCACACAAATATCCGCCGCCGCCGGGATTCGAACCCAGGACCTCTGGCATAGAAGGCAATGTATGTTACCGCTACACCAGCCGGTCGTAGGTCGTAATATAGACTTATGAAATTAAATTAAATTTGTTTCTACTAAATTTAATATCATTCATCAACTTAGGTACTTGAGAAAACTTAAGATAATAATTATAGATAGAACAAGAGAAAAATTGAAATTGAAAAAGTTTCAAGTTGAAACTCATTAAAAACTGTATATTAAATATTGCTGAGCCATTGTTTACATGATGACAAATATACATTAATTTCCATATTAACATTATTGAAATACCTACCTGTATTCTACATGTTTTAATGAAAAAAAAACCAGTGCAATTACTGAACCTACAGCTTTAGTTGGTCTGAGTATAGTTTATTATTTTCAACATTTATAAACAACAATTGTTTGATTTAATATTTATTTGCATATTAAGTTTCTTGTAAAATAAAGTAGTCTTAGGTACCTCAGGTACAGGAATTCAATTACAATTATTACTTCTATAAGCAAGATATTTGCCGTGTTGCTGAAAGAAGAAGTTAATGATCAACAACCACTTTGGAGATGGGGTAACTTATCTGTCTCAGACGCAAGTGGTTGCGAGTTGAATTCACGCACGGAACAAGAAAACAAAAAAGTGTTCCAAGTCTTGTTGTTAATGTATAATATGTTTAATTTATAGGTTTGCTTTATTCCCTACATGGTATCTCATAATACAAGCTTACTTTGAGACCATGTAGTTTGTTGATTGTCCGGAGATTTTATTTATGATAAAATAAGATGTGAAATTGCATTTACTAGCTAAGCTGTAGAAAAAAAATCATTAATATGGTGCAAAAACATTTATTCTTTAAATTATGAAAAGCAGCTCAATGTCTTGATGCGCATCATTTACTCCGGTAGATAAAAGTATTTAATCCACCAAAAACTGTGTTTCAGGGGATGGCAGATGGCGGCAAGTTATCAGACGTTGTGCATCAGTTGCTGACACTGGAGTTACTGGAGTATGTAATTGGGGTGTCTACGAAAATGGAGTTTACTGGGAAGAATGCTATTGTTCATCAGACGAATGTAATCATTCTTCTTTCATAAAATCATCTGTTGTACTCTTATCAGCTTCTATATTGTTGGTTTTTTATGCTATGCACTAATCGAACATGCAATGTTTAATAATTTAGTTTGTAATATCAAAACACACAGCATTTTTAACAGAATTAATTGTAGCATTGTAATAAGATCTGTTAAAGTATCTCAAAGAGTTTTGGTAAGTCTACAACAAATTACAGCTACTTTCTCAGAACTTAAAAAGCAATATAGGTTTTTATTATGAAAATCAATGAATCTGTAACAAAAAATTATGTATCACTTTAATAATTATTTACACTTTACAAATGAATGAATTTTACTATTATTATGACTGAATGACTGATTTAGAATGACATTGCATTTTTTACTTATTTTAATAAATGATAATTATGACATGTATAGAGGATGAATAATGTTCCAAAATAAAATATGAATAAGTGCCTTTTAGTTTATAAGTAATAAATAGGCTAAACACAAAGCTTTGCTTTGTATAAGTATTGAAGATACACTTTTGTAAGTACCTAATTTGTCAATGAATCCGTCCACATAAATTTAATGTTGTGTATTAAATAATTTACAGTAATGCAATATTTTATTTACAATATTAGCATGTTTATAAATTCTATTCTATTCTTAGTTAAAAAGTTCCTTTTATCACAACTTTAGTAGGTACTTTTTAAGCATGTTAAGTTCCAGCCACAGGTGCTGACAATTATGATTTTAGAGTGGCGGAAGCGACTTGCACACCCTGAAAATATTGACATAAGACTGAGCCACTGCGTCTGCTTGGTGATTTAAGACATCTTGCCATCTACAGGCAGATATCCACATTTATTTATTTATTTACACCTTTAGTTTGCTCATAACAAAAGGGTTGTTAGTATAAATATATTGGATATAAGTATTTGTACAAACTTAACTAAAGCAACATGGGCTTGATTGCTTTGTAACATAGATATTTTTATTTACATTCAAACAAATAGGTGAGATTAAAGTATTTCTAAAGAAACAAAGAAAAAATGTCATAAACAGGTCGCAACTCAGCATGTTGCTAGTTAACAAACTAGCGCTGGTCTTCCGTTGCAACCGTGGAGTATCGTTTACGGCAGCATAATGTAATTATACACACAGAATAAACTTACATGTAACAATCAAACAAAATATACAATATAATACAAAAAAAATAATAACAAAATGAAAAACAGGAAATACAAAAAATTCAAAGAAAATATTAATATGATAACAACAATAGAAAATCTCACAGACATATCATAATGATTTTTATAAATTATTTAACATAAATTGAAAAATTAAATCGCGATCGTACCGTACTGTAGGGTTCCTTGTTTAATTTGATGCTTAAGTAATTTTTGTTTAAATTTAATTTTAAAATTTATAAAGCTCTTAACGTTCCTTAGAGGTGGTGGTATGTATTTAAATTTTTAATGGGTAAGCCAGTACCATAAATATGTTGGAAGTTTTATTTTTTTGCATAGTTTCCGGTCAATGGGTTCATTATCATCATAATGAGGGCGAATCAAAAAGTTCTTAGAATGAATACAAAAAAAAAAAAATGAAACAAAAATATTTTATTTTTCTTCGTAATCTCCTTCTCATCTAATACACTTAGAATACAGCATCTTCAACTTTCTTATTCCTTCCGCAAAAAAATCATTATCTCGACTATTAAAAAACTCCTCTACGGCAGTCATAACCACGTCAACATCGTCAAATTTAGTTCCACGAATATGCTCCTTTAATTTTGGAAATAAGTGAAAATCACTCGGATCTTCATGCGCACTTTCCATCAGGTGGCATGGAAGGCAAACGTCCTATCCTTACAATATAAAAATAAAAAGAAGAAGTCAGGAGAATATGGTGGGTGATCAAGGACTTCGAAGCCAGCACTGCGGATTGCGGTGAGCGCAACTTCCAAACGATGAGGTGGAGCGTTATCCTGGAGAAACAACACGCCCAATTACACTTTCCCACGACGTTTTTCTTTAATTGCTTCACGTAATTTCGGGATTAAGTTTGCATAATAGGATCCAGTTATCGTTTGCCCTTTTGGCAACTAATCAATAAAAAGGATTCCTTCACTATCCCAGAATACCGAGGCCATAACTTTGCCAGCGGAAGGAGAAACTCGAAATTTCTTCACGGGTGGTGAGGATGGTCGTTTACAAGACATGCTTTGTCTTTTCGTTACCGGGTCGAAATGGTGGACCCATGTTTTGTCCATGGTTACAACACGACGGCAAAATTGATCTGAATCACGTTGGAACATTTCGAGATTACGCTTAGAAATTTCCAAACGTCGATTTTTGTTTTCTTCGGTTAACATTCGTGGCACCCATCTTGCTGACACTTTTTTGAACCCCAGTGAGTCGGTTAAAATTGACTGAATGATACCAAACGATATCTGTCGTCTAAATCCAATTTTTCCACTTTTTTGGCATTTTCTTCGGTGATGGAGGATGAAGGTCGTCCAGAATGCGGGTCATCTTTACAGAGGTAGATCGCTCTTTTAAATTCAGCAACCCAATAAGCCACAGTGCCCGAAAAAATCTCTTTCGTTGACATTTTTTTCAGGAACAGATACTTTATTACCGCGCGTAACAAATTTTTCTCCATAGTTTCGTTTTTTTATCAGAACACTCAACAATAAAATTAATATTTTGCGAACGATCTGTCGAAAACAATTGAAAGTCTGGATAAATAATATGTAATTGTCAATCTTTAAAAAAAATATCGAACTGCCTCCAAAAAGGTTAAATACATATAATTTTCTAAGAACTTTTTGATTCACCCTAGTAAGTATGTGAAGTTATGTATGTAAATTAAGACACTATTATTTAAGGATAACTTCTGAAATATGTTACTTTAGCCGAGCTATAAAGCATCAGCTAGACTGTTGGAAATAAAACATCAAACCAAGGTTAAGTAAGGTCTAGTTGTTTGCAAATAATTTCAATATCATCCACATTGTTATAAACGGTGGTTGTAAACAAGCCTCCAAACAAGAACGCAAACCAAGGTCACGCTAAGCCACGCCCCAAATAGTGCGCTTTGATTTCTCGCGTTGGCACCATCTTCGCGATGGCAGTTTTGTATGCAATTGAGGATATACAGAAGGAAAGGTTGAAACACAGGCTAAAAAGCTACAAAACTCGAGTCATTTATAATTATAGTTACATAGTAAAATATACAATAACAAGCGTACACACTGCTTTGAACATAAACATACATCTACATGGATAACGCAAATGCATGTACGTTGCGTGTCCGTACCCCGACCAAGCGTCAAGGTTGGTCGCCTCTAGATTTAATCCGCGCGTAGGTCTGTATGTCTGTTAGAAAATCGATTCCACAATATCGATACCTATCGTTCTTAACAATCGATTTCATCGGCTGCTTCAGTGTCTCTGAATCTGTTTGTATTTCCCAGCAATAAACATCAGCTGTGACGTCATCATTATAGGTTTTAAAAAGTGGTTTCACGTTTGGTTTCAATACAAATCGTAACACTTGCGTTGTCTATGTAGATGTATGTCTGTGATTCTAAACACCACCGCGCCGTTTCCAACCCGCCAAGGTCATGTAATTTGGTTGTCAACAGCCGTCTTCACTGTTGGAAACACGTTGTAAACTAGCAAGGTCACCTTGGTTTGATGTTTTGTTTCCAACAATCTAGCTGGGGCTTAAAGGTGAACATTTTGGCGCCTCTCGAGCGCCATATGCCATGCACAAAAACTGCACGCACGGAATCGGTTAATAATCATAAGATATGCTATTATAATGAAACGTACATAAGTACCCAAGTTAAAATTTTTCACTGTTTTGTTTCAATGTTTCACTAGGTACCTAATGTTGTTTGTAGATAGATATAGATCGCGGCAAATGGCTAGTCCATAGACAATAATGCCGGTCCTTTACCTCCAACTAAACTAAGTTACCTAGGGCGCTTTCACGTATAGCCAGCCGTAGCAGGTGAGGGGACCTGATGCGGCAACTACGGCTATGTTGGGGAAATGGTCTTCGTCGGGAAATGCTTTCACGTAGTTACTACGGCGGCGGGTAAAGCACCGCACCACCCAGGCAGGCTTACAGGTCACATGGACTCTACCTACTACCACTAAAACTTCCTAAACATAAAAGTATTTCTTACTGTCGTCGTCTGATTCAGAGAAGAGTCCGAATTTTAATTACAAAACTATCGTATTAGGTATTAATCAGGTTTCTATGCTGGACTGGGAGCGAAAGAAAAACATGGAATGTGCCAGCTGCTTTTCTTCCCGGGTATACTGTAAAGTCAGTTAAGGGACCGAGGTGTTATGGGAGGCTTTTTTGTGGGCGATAGGCTGACCCCCTGTCACTGCAATAGTCTCTCTCCTCTATTATAATGCCTCCAAATTTGTCAAACGTGACATCAGATGGTTTTATTACTTCTGGTGTTCTGCCTACCCTATACGGGATACAGGCGTGAAGTTATGTATGTATGCATGTATGTAATCAGGTTTTCAATTTTGCTAAGTATAAAAATCGTTCTCTACTTTTATGATGTGAATCACTAAAATTTCCCGATTTATCGGAAGATGTATTTTGGTTACCTTCTTGTAGCAAATTTTTCACATCTTCAAATTTAAATAAGGTAGGTAGGTAATATTGCGATCTGCGTGTCCTTTCACATCAACCCACACAAGTTGATTGGAATTGAGCTCGAAATGATAAGGTGAAGGTAACTTAGAACTTACTCTCTTCTTCTTCTTCTTCTAACTTAACTTAACTTCCACGTTATTACGTATTTTCTTCCGTACCTATTCTGCTTGACGACTGCTACACCAGTCTGGGATAGAGGCATTATATTTTATAACGACAACCTTACAAATAAAAAATTGCAGACGCTAGAGCATCGTCATAAGGTTGCTTGTTTGACAGTATTTTATCGGCTAAATTTTGGTGAGTGTGCGAGTGCTCTTTTTGACCAAATTGAACCCACTGCTTTTTACCACCGGACTACCAGACGCAGACTGAACTTCCATCCCTATATAGTGGATTCACCAAGAAGTCGAACAAAACGCTTCGATAGTTCCTTTTTGGTACGGATTGCCAAGGTGTGGAACAATCTGCCTGCGTCTGTTTTTGACCACTAACAGTCCTGGAACTTTTAAGTGCACGAGTGAATAGGTTTCTCGTGGATGGACGTGTACCACCATAGTCTTCATGCGCACTTTCCATCAGGTGGCATGGAAGATAAACGTCCTATCCTTACAATATATTAAAAAAGGCATACCTACATTGGCTCTATGCCAGAAGTCCTGGGTTCGAATGTAGTAAAGATGATTCTAAGTGACAAATATTAGCCATCAAGTTAGGGATGTCAATATGTTTATTTAAGTTTATTTTTTACTTAGTAAAAAAACGTATAGGTATAACTATTTGAAATGTATGTTTAGGTATAAATATGTTTCAGAATTTTATTATCCGTTATCTAGTAGGTACCTATAATTAACACAAGTTCTTTAAGAAACTTAATTTGGGCTAGATAATGGTGTGAATGTCTTGAAATATTTATTTGCCTGTTACTTTCTTTATAAGTGCTGCCTCTACGTTTTACCATCAGAGCTTATTGCTTTATTACGCAGGAGTTTTTTCTAGGCGGCTCGCGTGGTATGGAGCACTGTCCAAAAATAACTTGCATTTTTGTCAAATTTCGGTAAAATATTTTCAAACAATCGTTCGAAGCGGATCGCGTCCGCCAACTCGTGGCAATCATCATGTGTTTTGGATTCAAATACATCATCAGTACATTCTAAGAAACCTCTTTGATTTTCCATAATGTACCACAGTCAGTCGTTTGACCTTCTCTTAGTAAGGCTCTTTGCACCTAAACAAATACCATCCTTCTATAAAATCTTGCCATTTAGAAGTTGTTATAGTGTCCACGTTACGCCGTGGCTCCATCTCTATGTTCACGGCGCGCGGCTCAGCGCTTCATATTAGCTCTTAAAATTATGTCCATCATGGTTCATTATACAAAAGTATGCCGTATAATATCACGGCGCCGCCGCCGTAAGAATAAATCAGAGGATACTTTTATTCTGATATTCCCGCGGAATTGGAAATTGTGCAAGTAAAACCGCTTGAAACAGCAAGTAAAACATAAACCAAAAAGTTAATGTAAACGAAAAAGTAACAATTTAAAATATTTCGCATGAATCTCTCCAGGCAGTGCGAGCACAGAACTTTATCGACTCGTATACTTATTTACGAATGTTCGTATAGTATGTATGTAGACGGTTTGCGAGCAATAATTGAAATCCATCCATTGCAACACAGCCAGATAAAATAAATGTGTGCCTTGTATATTTTGAATGTTTGAAAACAGGTTGTACTCTTAATACACTGTAAAATAAAAAATTACAATGTTACTAAAAACTTGCAACCGACTCCATACTATATGAGCATTCGTAAACATACGAGTTGATAAAGTTTTGTGCTCGCACCGCTGAAGAGACAGTAAAATATTAAGAACCCCCTTATTGAACGGCGCGATAATGGAGGCACAACGAATAGGCAGACTCTAATGAGAACTAGGTAACAACCAGACACCATTAAACATGCCTATATTATAGTCAGTATCTTCCTAATTTAATTCGCTGCTTAGAATAGCCGTACCGCTCTTGAATAACCGTCAAGTTATTCAAGAGCGGAGAATAACCGTAATCCGAGGGACCCCCGCTTGGTGGATTGACTCCTTCGGCTGCAAACTGTACGGCAGCGACAGCGAGAGCAACAGCGATGCGGGGAATCTGGGCCGTTCTCGAGGCCAGCGGGCGCTCGAGCGATTTGACGCGGTTTCATACAAACTCAATACTTTCTATCGTGTCGTGGAAATCGCTACTCGCGCCGCGTTCGCTGTCACGGCAGTCCTGTTTGCAGCCTTCAGGTTTCACCTGGCAAGCTAGCAACAACTCTTCATATAAAGGCTATAAAGGCCAACTATCACCGCTCCCTTGGTGATATTTTACGAAGGGCCAGTTCCTATAAACGCCTATAAACCCATATGTAATATTCGACCTCGTTTTCTTACCATCAGGAGAGATTGGGGACAAACGCGGTTTTCGTTACCGGTACAAAAAATCTTCATTTAAAATTATTTCGTATGAGTGCAGCATTATTCGAACAAAGAAACTTATCTCAATTGCTTTTTAATTGTAGACATCATTTCTTTTGAAAAGACCATAGCTGCCTCAGTGACGGAAAATTTTGGGCTCTAACTACTAAGCAGATTGCTGGCTGTCTTGCCGTGCAGTAATAGCTGCGGAAAAAACCCCTAAATAGAAAAAGAATATACAGGGTGCATAATAGAAATAGAGATGTAAAAGGCAGGTATCGAAATCTCAAAAGAATAATAAATTATTAATTTACTTATCCTACTTTACCGTTACATTTAGACTGCTCTTTTACGTCATAAATACAGCAGAAATCAATTTCTATTGTTAGTTTGTATGCATAGGTTACCTACCTACCAGAATACTTTTTTTTAAATACCTACTGTTATTATAATACGCAGGCATTTTATCCAAGTCGTCGTAGTGTAGTGACTCTTGTGATATCAATTGATGTTGCGGGTTAAGCCACGCCCGGCGCTGTCGGTACTAGGATGGATGACCACCGATCATTCATTTCTCTCGGAACTTCTGTGCTTCGAAGGGCACGCTAAGCAGGCGGTGGTTGTATTCTTGTATACAGTAGTCGTTAGGGTTTGTTAGGAGCCATTTCGAGACTCGTAACCCTGCAGTGGGCTCATAACAAAGAGTTGTGATGATCATTGTATCCTTTTAGGTCTCAAAATCTAAATGAATGACGTATCAACAACACTAACGACGCGTCGCGGCGATGACGACGTGGCGTTTCATGTCAGATAAGCTGGTTTCTTCTCTGAGTGCTTCAGGTCCCATTCAACTCATTAAAACTGACAAACCGATCTATCACTGCAGGTAGGTACGAAACGGAAACATAGAATAATAAATCGGGAAAAGAAATAATTTTAATTTGCTTGCATAGGTAAAGTGAAGAACTATTGTAAGTAGGTAGGTACTTGGAAAATGTCGAGAGTCACTACATTAATATGGAATAAACATTTACATAATTTTGACACAAATTAATGGTCAGAGAATTTAGTACAAAATGTCGTACACTTCTCTCTGGATTTGTATAAGTTTAGATATTTTCGAAAATGTGACAACGTATTGCTCATGACTGTACTAAAAACCTGAGATAAGGTAAGTGGGGGGAAGATGGAAAACGGGGTAAGACAGAAAGTCAACAATAACGCCACATCTAGCAGATTTTTAAAAGTGTTTGCAGCACTGTTTAACCCGCCCTTTAATTTTCTCCTATGCCTCGGTCATCGTTTGAAGGTTATTGCACAGAAACATATTTTTTTTTACAAAATTATACAATCTGACTTTTTGCGTTTTTTTTCAAGTATTTTTATCTTACCCCGCATCCTGTAACTTTTATTAGAAGCAAGGTATAACGGATTCTTTTGGATATTTACTAATTAAATTTTATTTACGTTTGAGTTTTTAAATCGTTTTTTTGCCATTACTCGTATTTTAGGAATTGACACAATTTTCTATCTTTACCCATTACATTTTGATGGGGTAAGATGAATATATCAATTTTTGAGTAAGATATTTGGAATAATATTATGCTACAAAATATGACAAATCTAACAAAATCAGATTTTTTTGTTTGTTGCTGATTTTGCCGTTAACTTTTATTATCAATGTTACTTTAAACAATCGCTCAGCAATGTTTGAGAACATCCACTTCGATCTTTCCCCGGTGGGGTAAGATTGAAATACAAAAATTAAAATATTTGTCTTGTCCTTGTTTCCTTAGGCGTTTTGACGCACGGGTCTGTTATTTTGTTTTCAGGGCATGAAATTCCACCACTGACCTCTATATTTACCACTGGACTGGCGGCTGTCAAAGTGCTTTTGTGCCCGTTTGATAATCGCCATTTTGGCGCGGACGTAGCGAGTGTCCGTGGTACTAAAACTAGTCGCTTACAATATACACATGTCCTCATTCTTGATAATTTTTATATAATGCTTATAACAATAACAACATAAAATTCGAATTAATATTTCACACATAATATTTCAAGCACTTCTCTGGCGGCCACTTGCAATATACGTCAAAATTTGTTCTGCGGACACTCGCTACTCGCTAGTGGCGCTTCAAATAGGCACAAAAAAATAGCTGTCAAACTTACGGAACAGCCAGTCCAGTGGTAAATATAGAGGTCAGTGAATTCCACAGACTAGTATTGACCAACAACGTCTCTCATTCTCTTGAACGATTTTAGAAAATACTTTGATCTTTCCCCGTCACCTTTCCATCTTTCCCGTTTTTTATTTTTGTCGATTGCAAATGATGTTTGGTGTGGTATTCATTACTTTATAGGTTTAAATGAAATTTAACAAACTAGTTTAAATATATACTCTCCGGTCATCATTCATAAGACATCAAGTTTAATTTTTTAGTGCTATGTAGTGTTTCACAAGGATTCAAAAACAACACTCCTCATCTCATTAAAAAACCGTTCGGTCTTGCCCCCACTCACCTTACCTAAGTTTTTTTTTAATTCGCGTTCTACCTTTAAAATTTAAATTTTAACAGATATAAAAACAAAAGCACCATGAGAAAACTTTACTTACCGCGAAAAGACAAAGTATGTACTTACATCAACTTTATTTCTATACAGGGTGTCCAAAAAAGTATTTTGGAGAAAAATATCCTAGATAGGGATAGTCTTCCCCATTCGACTACAAAAAACCGTTTTTTGTTTGGACTTGAAGTTCTTACATAAAAAAATTCTTAACTAGCCCTATCTATACTAATATTATAAAGAGGAAACCTTTGTATTTTTGTATTGAATAGGCTCAAAAACTACTGGACCGATTTCAAAATTTCTTTTACCATTACTTAGAGGAATTCTTCCGAATCCGAATAGGCTACTTTTTATCCCGAAAATCCCGCGGGAATCGAAATTGCGCGGGTAAAACCGCGCGCAACAGCTAGTCTAGGATATTTTTCTCCAAAGTACCTTTTTGGACACCCTTCATAAAGACATGTAAAGATTTTTGAGGTAGTTACTAAATAGAATGCAAAAAAAAAAACAAATAAAGCGAACTTTTTGATTAAGTACCTACTGATTGAATTTACTTTTTGTCGCTTATGTTTTAAAAGTTTTCTAGTGAAATAATGGCGCTCTCGAAATTCAAAATCGAACCTCAGTTAGACAGCATTTGAAGTTTGTTGTTGTTAATTGTTTCATAGCAAATTTAATACTTGTAATTCTTGCTATGAATCAATTAGCATGTTCGCAGCGTAGAGTCGGCTTGGACTACGGGCCAACGCTGAGTCACCGTGACGCAGTTTCGCTACTAAAATTTCATTATTGTGCTTCTGCAGTCGTGTCAATAGAATACCTACTTAATCTCTTATTATTAGGCTAAATTTCAATGTAGGAGCGTGTAGTACCTACACGCGGGAGCTAGCCACGTACCACGCGTGCGTGGCGCGTGCCGTAGTTACGCCGTGTCGTCCGCGCATGGCCACGCAACCAGCGGGGCTAGCATGCTACCGTCGACAACGATAAATTGGGCCTTTTATCGATATTTTCTTAGACTGTGGTATTTAGTGTATGTAATTTATTAAGATTACTAGCTGTTGCCCGCGGTTTTACCCGCGCAATTTCGATTCCCGCGGGATTTTCGGGATAAAAAGTAGCCTATACGGATTCGGAAGAATCCCTCTAAGTAATGGTAAAAGAAATTTTGAAATCGCTCCAGTAGTTTTTGAGCCTATTCAATACAAACATACAAAAATACAAAGGTTAACTCTTTAAAATATTAGTAGGTATAGATGACATATTTGGTTCTGTGATCTTAATCATGGTATCAAATCAAGTAATTCTATCTATTATGGTGCGCATATTAGCTTACATAATTGGATAAAATAACAAAATAATATTTATCTTGTCGATTCGACTATTTATCGATGGTGGCATGCTGGCAGTTTTGTATGAACACGCGTGACTCAGCATTGGCCCTAACCCTACGGAGCCGCTGTGTAAACTTGTTGCAATAGGCGAATCTAATCTAAATCATTACCGAGCTAAACTTGCTTGGTGGAAAAATCTGCGCCAAATATCACCACTTTACTTGTTATCTTCTAACCATCAGATGAAATAGAGTCAAACTTGGCTTTAGTCATCGTTAAAAACTAAAAATAATAAAAAAACAACTTCAACTTCAATATGCTTGCTCTTTCAAAGGGTACGGCCGTTATATTATGTAATGGAGTGGTGAGAACCCTTATGATAAACAATGATGATTGCTCATTTGGTGTTAGCTACAGAAGACTTCTATTGTCTATCTCCAAACCTCTTCATTAGATCCTTATCAACTCTAAATATAATAATTTGCCTTACTTTTGCTTTTATTGAGTCATATTCATTAAAAGCTTAGTTTGGAGCAGGGACCGGAAAACCCCTTTATTTGATTAAGCCTATTGATAGGGTAACCCTATCAAAATCTTACCATATGGAAGTGTAACCCTATTGATATGGTAAGCCTATCGACGTGGTAACACTTTGAATAAAGTTAACTACTTTCGGATGCGCTTACCCTGTGATAGGGTTAGCCTATTTCTATCTCTTTCCGCGCATGCTGTTGAATTCGGAAGTATATTTCGAAGTGGGAGATTGAATAGATGGTGATATTTTTGATAATTTGATATTCTTAGAGATTAAATTTGCCTGCAGGTTTTAAAACCCTATTGAATCGGTAACCTTCAATAGGGTTTTCGATAGGCTTACTGCTTACATGAAGCTAACTCTATTGATATGGTAAGCCTTAAATTAGGGTAAGTCTTCGATACGGTTACCAAATTGATAGGGTTTTTTAAAACAAGTCTATGAAAAACCCAATCAAAAACCTCTTTAAGGGTAAGCGGTTCCGGTCCCTGGTTTGGAGCCGCATGTTTCAAGTATTTTTAAATTTTTTAGCTCCAAGAAAGCTGAGAAAGGAGAGCACACATAGGAAATAAGGGGTATCCCAATGTACGTATACATATTATTAATTTCAGTAATGATAACTCCATTCAAATCGGAAGAGAAGATCTTTTATAGAGCGAATTAAACATTCAAAATAATGTGTTCCTGGGTTTTTTTTTATAAGTGACTAAACTCGCGTTTGACCTCAATCTCACCTGATGGTAAGTGACGATGAGGTCGAAGATGACAGCACACGGGTTTAGGAAGGAACTGGCTCTTTATACAATATTGCCGGAACACATTACCGCAGGAGCGGTAACATTTGGCGGCAGACTTTATATAAAGGGTGGTCGCTAGCCAGGCGGACCCAGAAGGGATCCTACCACCAAGCAAAAATACACGTTGAACAAGTTTTAACCAAATCATACCGCGTACAATTTTATATTAAATTTTAACTCGATGACGTTTCGATGTATTTAATATTATTCCATCGGACATAATCAACCAACTTCCAAAAAGAGGTTATCAATTCGTGTTTATGTTTTCTTTTTTTTTGCATGTTTGTTACCCGATTATTTCGTCAATTATAAATCGATTTTTGTTTTATTTGATAAAATCCACTTCAGATGTGGTCCCATATGAATTTCATCGAAATATCGGAAGAGCACCTTTTTTGAAAAAAATTGGTACTGCTTTTGAAAGTTTACTGTTTTTGAAAAAATAACTACATATGTCAGAACATGGAGAATATTTAGGCTTATTTAAATTTGTAGAACGAATGTTGTTGGAATTGATGTGAGGAGGCTGCCTGCAAGTTTAATTATTTTTAATATCGAAGTATTCGTTCTCCATTCATATAGCCAATGTCAGAAAGATCACTTAGAAGATTTTTATTCTAAAGATTTAATGAATTTATTTAAAACTAGCTGCTGCCCGCGACGTCGTCTGCGTGAACGCTATGCAGCACCAAACGCACCTACGATTATAACACTGCTAGCGTGATAATATGTAGCCTATATGTTGACCCGACTTCTTAACTATCTTCATGCCAAATTTGAAGTAAATCCATGCAGTACTTTTTGAGTTTATCCCGGAAAGACAAACAGACAAACAGACAAAAATTCTAAAAACTATATTTTTTGTTTCTGTTTCGATTGTAGATCATACCCCAAGTATTCTTTTAAAAAAATATTCAATGTACAGTTTTGACTTTCCTACCATTTTATTATATGTATAGATATTAGTTCAAAAGTTAGTTTAGAACAACATCAAAAATGGGAAAATAAAAATGATTTATATATATTAAATTTTATTAGCGTCGTATAAGTTTTTGATAACAACGAAAAACGATACTAAGCTAGTAGATTATGATTGACTCGGATGTCAATCATATCTTCTAGCTTCTAAGCAAACAAAACATTGCGAAAACTTTCAATTAGGTGAAAAATTACCTAATGACAACTTTAATAGCCATTGAGAACATAATAACCAAGGCGGTCTCGAGTCCTCACAGCAAGTCCTTTTATAATGGCAATGAATTAACGCCTCTATTCATCGAGTTTTCCTTCGTATTCGGAACAGATCGGCTCATCAAACCGAATACACAACGAGGACACACCGTCTGCCCTCCTCTAATGCACTACAGCATGTTCTATTAGAAAGAGATGGTTGCAACCTTTGTCCTTTAGTGTATCCGAGTCCCGGCCGAAGCTTCATTTTCCCGTAGGCTTTCAGTTTGCTGAAAGACACAGAGGGAGCGACTCTCTCTTCGGCATCAAAAAACAGACTGAACATTCATGAGGAGTTTTTAAATAAATATTGAAAGAACATTTTGTTCTTATTTTGAATTACTTTTAAAAACTTGAAGCAGAAGTTTTGTGTGACGTTTCCATTGACAATCGTTAGGACTGTTTCTTAAACAGTTTTAAAATTGGAATTCAAAGGCTGTTTGCGGAGAGACTGACAGATTTCGGGGCAGTAAGTACTTATTTTTGTCCTTAATAAAATATTGATCGTGAGATTTTCGAGATTGTGAGGCATATGTAGATCTAGAAGCTTAATGTTATGACCTCCGGAGGGTTCGATTTGACGTAACATAGTCAAATCATAGTACCTAGGCATAGTTCATATAAAGCAAAGGTAGCAATTTTAACAATCGTCCGCGTAAGAATACAAACTTTTTAAATCTACAACTCTTCAATCTTAAATCTTTTATATATTTTTACAACAACGGTAAGTAAAAAGTTTTATAGATTCAAAATTGGTCTTTCAATTGATATTATCTAATACCGATTTAATGTAGGTAGAGTTAATCAAATAGAGAATTAAAATTGGATATTTATCTGCATAACCGAAGAGAACTGATAAGAAATTTCAAACCTTCAATTTCAAAACCTTGTATTCAATTTTATTTTAAGAACCAATGAATCAATACAATGTTGCCAAATGTTCCAAAATTCTATATAGGTACTTCTATTTGTACAATATTTGTAACTGCATTATATTTAAACTAATCAGATTGAGAACTTCACTTATGAGTTGAATTTCCATAAACTTATTATTAGTAGAACCAATTTGTCGTTAAAAATGAGGTTCGCCATTAAGGTAAATCGATAGCCTAATTTGTTTATTGGAATTATTTTTTGTGAATTAAATAAGTATGATACAGCACACATATGATTTCTTAGGTCTTCTTCAGACGTCATAAGTGTTCGCGAGGATGTTCTCGCACGCCTAAATAAGCTAAGCTTCAGAAACGTCCTATCCTTACAATATAAAAAAAAAAAAAAAAGATAGGGCAAACCTTGGGATAACAAAAAAGGAAACTTTTATTATCATAAAAGCTAATTATCATCTTTATTTACATCCATGCTGGATTGGGAGCAAATGAAAAGCAGAATGTGCCAGTTGCTTCTCATATCGGGCATACTGTAAAAGTCAGATAAGGGATGGAGGTTTTATTGGAGATTTTTTTTGTGGGGGACAGACTGACTCCCTGTCACAGCAATAGTCTCTCTCCACCATTATAAGTCAAACGTGACATCAGATGGTTTTATAACCTATGGTGTTTTGCCTATCCAATTAGGGATACAGCCGTGAAGTTATGTATGCTCTACCGTAAGATAAGGCCTTATTAACGTTCATGTATGTAAAAAAAGATAAAATGAATGTCTAATATATGTGAGAACTAGAATAGGATTAGCATCGATAGGTACTGTAAGCTTCTTGAATCTCTACAAGCCTAATTCTTTAGGATTAAGGTTTATTAAGAAATAACTAACTTTATGGCCCAAAATTAGACTTGTTAACAGAATTAACTAAAAGCTACGAATGAACTTAATTTTAAAATATTATATTGAGAGTTTATCGAAAAATCTTCATTCTTATATCACGGTGTGCTCCGGTTTCTCTGCAATGACTATACATAATATCAGATTGTTGCATGCATTACTTATTTTTAAATTGAGACGCAATTAAGTGGAGAGATTATGAAACACAAGGCATTGCTTAGACAGTTAAAGTCGAAAGGCAAAATATTGTAAACAATTATCGCCAGAAGTGATCACTTGAAATTACAGTGTCTGGCTTAAATTGCACAATATAATAAAAGTCAATAGAATTAAACATAAAAAATAATTGTTAAAACTCTCAGATACTTTGCAAAGTTACTGTATAAATTTATTTATTCCTTTAAATGAGTCTCCTCAAAGTCACAAATACACTTACAGATAAAAATAATAATGTACTCGTACTTTAACCGCATAAACTGTTACAAATAGAAACGCCCAAATTTTAATTGTGTTCCAAGATATATTAATTAATAAGGCTTTTTAAAATTTCGACAGTACATTTTGATCACAGTGTGTGAAATGATTCCGTAATTTTAAACGATTATAAAAAAACAGATACAAGGAATACCGCAGAACCTATTTTTTTACCATCAATGCCATAAGCGAAATGTTAGTATTATTGTCGCGACCAACATCCTTTCATTCATACAGCTATTTCAGAAACAATATGTAAGTAAATATGCTTCTTAATCTCATTCTTCTTATTAAATTCATATAGAATCAGCTTAGGATGGCTTCAAAACTTACTACTAGAATAAAAACAAAATTTAGCTTCGCAAGTAGGTATACCTAATAATGTGTAACCTACGTACTATTTTTAAATACCTAAATAAATAAAATCCCCAGACAATCACACCAACTACATGGCCCCAAAGTAAGCATAGCTTGTGTTATGGGATACCACGTAGCGAACTAGGGGGAACCTAGAATATAAATACATAAATAAATAAACACCTAAACACAGAACATATTTTTTTTCTTAATCCGTGCGGGCATCGAACCCGCAGCCCCTGGCGTCTGAGGCAGACAGGTATACCCCATCTCCAAAGTAGTCGTCAATAATTTATTTTTATTGTAACAAAATTACATAACGTCTGCAATCTTGTTACAATAAAAAACAAATATTCATTTGCTCTCTAGATTGAGGCACTGACCGTTCATAGCATTCATCAGGATGTCAAGATCAAATCAATAGAAACCGTTTGAAAATTTAATAATAGAATGAGTCATTGTGTTGCTGCCTTGCTGCATACAGCATAGTATGAGTAAGTATTACTATGGTACCTACCATTATATAAAGCAAAGCTATGTTACAGTTCTGAACTAGATATTTTAACCACTACTTTAAAAAAATCTTACGTATGCAGAATCTTTATGTAAATCTTTCGGTTGCATGTAAAGAAGGACAAGTTCTATCGAAATAGAATTACTATTGAAGAATAGTACTACTATGGTACTATTATTTAAAGCATAGCTATGTTTCAGTTCTGAACTAGATATTTTAATCACTACTTTAAAAAAATCTTACGCATGCAGAATCTTTATGTAAATCTTTCGGGTGCATTTAAAGAAGAACAAGTTCTATCGAAAAAGAATTACTATTAGGTATTACTATGGGTGAATAGTACTACTATGGTACTATTATTGAAAGCATAGCTATGTTTCAGTTCTGAACTAGATATTTTAACCACTACTTTAAAAAAATCTTACGTATGCAGAATCTTTATGTAAATCTTTCGGGTGCATTTAAAGAAGAACAAGTTCTATCGAAATAGAATTCCCATTAGGTATTACTATGGGAGAATAGTACTACTATGGTACTATTATTGAAAGCATAGCTATGTTTCAGTTCTGAACTAGATATTTTAACCACTACTTTTAAAAAATCTTACGTATACAGAATCTTTATGTAAATCTTTCGGGTGCTTGTAAAGAAGGACAAGTTCTATCGAAATATAATACTATTATTACTATGGAAGAATTCTCTTAATACGAGAAATATTTCTACATATACTACGCCATATAGACTCTAAAGAAATAGTAACTCATTTATCGGTCAAGTTGGTAGGAATCAATATATGTATATAAAACTGTGAGTGACTGACAGACAACGTACAGACGTAACTACTGGGCGTAGAGAGCTGAAATTTGGAACATACATTATTTAGGGGATGTAGGGGTGCACTAAGGAAGGAGTTCCCGAAGTTCCCACGGGAACGGGAAATATAGGACTTTTTAGTTTGTATGAAAAAACTTATTCCTTGAGTGCACGTATATGATACTTAGCATAAAAGTTTTTTAAAAAGTGACTGGTTGTGTTATGAAAGGATTTCCCGAAATTCCCACGGGAACGGGCAATATATGATGTTTTAGTTTGTATGAAAAAAACTTATTCCTTGAATGCACGGATATGATACTTGGCATGAAGGTTTTTCAAAGAGTGACTGGTTGTGCTATGAAAGGAATTCCCGACATTCCTACGGGAAAAAGAAATATTAGACTGTTTAGTATGTATAAAAATCTAATTCCTTGTGTGCACGGATGTGATAATTGGCATAAAGGTTCTTCAATAAGTGACTGGTTCTGTTATATATAAACAATGTTTGTGCGCGTACGAAGTTGCGGGCAAAAGCTTGTACACTATAAGTTAACTTTACCAAAAAATATTCAAGACAATTAAAAAATAACCTAACACGAGGTAAAATATTTAGAATTGCTGTTCTGTTTTTTGGGGCTTCTGATAATAGAGCCGCTGTCTAAGGTGTCTCTTCATTGTGAATTATTTTAATTGCATTTATCATCTTACCTACGCAATTAATATGATTTGACTTTGACAACAAATAAAACACGATCAACACAATGGATACTGGGCTGTAATCGACATTACAATCTCTAATTTTAAATATCTATAATGTCAATCTTGTATTAGAAGCTTCCGAATCAGTTTTTGTTTGCAACTTTTCGAATTTGACGACTCCTAATTTGATATTACAGACTTAAAATTAGCTAATAAAACTTATAAATAAACTGACAGCCACTCATGATCAATCGCAACTGTAAAACTTCGAGTTTAAATGTATAAAATAAACAAAACTCGATAAAACATATTTGATGAATATAAATTAATTGTAAAAAAAATATTATACTTACAGGTTTTATAAATTACATTTTACATGCATACACAACTTCAGGCCTGTATCCCTTAGGTAATGGGTAAGCAGAACACCAGAGGTTATAAAACCATCTGATGTCACGTTTGACAAATTTGGAGTCATTATAATGGTGAAGAGAGACTATTGTAATGATTGTCGCCCACAAAAGACCTCTAACTGACTTTTACAGTATGCCCGGGAAGAGAAGCAGCTGGCACATTCTATGTTTTTCGTTTCCCCCCATTTCTCGATATTTTCCGAAGGCCGCCCCGGACCACCCCGAACTACGAAACATAAACGCTCCTAAACTATCGTCTCGCTCATGATCGTATCTGATGATAGAGACAGAACATTCCACAAGCAAGAAAGTCCTCACAAGACAAAGTTAAGGGAAGTCAATGAGACCTATTTTGAAGTTTAATTACAAGGAACATGCAGAACGTAGGTGTAGTCGAAACTTACGGCGAACTATGAGCTTTCATTTCAAAGTAATTTACTGTTTATTCGACGTGCCAAACCGTTCGTTAAGGCTTAGGTTGAATTTAAATGATGTGGGCTACGTTTTGTTTGCCGCGTCAGTTTGGTGCTGGAAATACGTATGTGATTAAAAGCACAATACCTATCGTAAGCACGGTTTGTTTTAGTCTATATTTCGGTTTTATTTCATTTAGGGTCGATTTTTCAATTGTCGTATAGAAGTTATCTGTCCAATAATAAAGTGTTACCCGGCGAAATTAAGTTGTTTTTTATAAATAAGTACTAATTTCTAATTCATCAGATAGGATTTATTTAAATTTTTTATTCCTCAAGGACAGGTAATTTACTTACTGCTTCACCGGCAAATAGCCGCGTTATTCGACGGATAGTTTCAGGTTTTGATTGTTGGTGTTATATACAAGTGTTTTGGTTATTTTCTCTATCATTTTACTATTTCATTGAGATATATTAATAAGTAGTTTTGTGTTCGTTTTTGAGTCGTTCTGGTTTGGTAAGTATTAGTATTTAGTAATCTGTTTTACTAGAGATGATGTCGTAATTAGGGTCCACGGAATACTAAAGGTTGGATACTTATCCTATGGTCTTAACACACTGGCTAAATCATTGGACTAAACTGGAGCAACGAATGGGACAAAACCCTTAGTGTAGGTACCTACTAGGTAAATTTTATTGCGGCATCCAACCCACTTGTTGTTACCACAAAAAATACCTAGCCAATTCACTCAACCAAATAAGTGACTGCGGATACGGACAATGGATCACATATTTTTAACTGCCCTCTACACCCCGCCTATCTATACAATATCCTTCCCCTCCTGTACCCCAGACCTAACATCTTCCTATCTTCTGGACATCCCCTTATCCTTAAAAATCCTTTGTAAATAAATCCAAGAATGGAATATTTCTTTGTAAATATGTAGTTAGTCAATTGCTCAAACTGAAGAAGAAAATAAAATACCAGAATTATTTTTTATTATTTATTGATCTACCCTAACTACAACATTATCTAGAAAGGCTGCTGGAGCAACAATGTTAGGCTGGCAGGTACATCTTAGAATCCACACCAGTGTCATTTTTCATTTTTTCATTTAGTGTCTGTTGGCGTGCATTCGTTGTTATGTGATTCGTATTTGTAAACTCACGGGGACGTGAAATTCGGGGTTGCACGTGTCGTAATCATGTATCACACCGTCAACTGAAAAATATAAATAAGCACAACACCCAACTCTTAGCCGTCTTACATTTCGAAGCCACTGCAGCATATCCCAGATAATTTTACAATAGCTCTTTGTCAACATAAATAACTAGCTTTTTCCCGCAACTTCGTATGCGCTAAACTGTGGGAATGTGAGACACTCGTTCCATAATACAACCAAACACCCATTGAAAAAACCTTTATACCAAGTTTCAAATCCGTGCTCTCAAAGAATAAGATTTTTCAAACAAACTAAAAAGTCCTATAATTCCCGTTCCCATGAGAATTTCGGAAATTCCTTCCATAATATAACCAGACACCCATTGAAGAACTTCTATACCACGTTTCACATCCGTGCTCTCAGGGAATAAGATATTTCGTACAAACTAAAAAAAATCAATATTTCCGTTCCCGCGGGAATTTCGGGAATTCCTTCCTTAGTGCTCCCCTACACTCCCTAAGAAATGTCTGTTCCAAATTTCAGCTCTCTACGACCAGTGGTTAGGCTGTATGTTGTCTGTCAGTCACTCAGTCAGTAACGGAACAGTTTTATATAAGTATCAAGATTATTAATTAAAATAAAATGGAAAAGAGGGATTGACGATGTATATTTTCAAACCTGAACTGACATTTAAGTTTTTTTTTTTTATTGTAAATATGACAGTTGCGATAAGTTTATTCTGAAATGAATTAATGATGAATCGAATGAAATAATTATCAACAAAACAACAATGATGTATAAAAGTAATTTTATGAAAAATAATTGATATTTTCTTATACCTACTTCGATATTTTAACAAAATTTGGGTGTTAAAAATCCATAATTCTATTACATGCAAATTAAAAATGCTATTAAGTTTGAGCTTTATTTGGAACGAAACTTGTCAAAATGTTGACGGGGCGTCATAATTTTTTGAGACAAGTTTGAAGCTTTATTAATTTGATAATCTCTATCTGACCATTGAAAAATCGGCCCTTATTTAAAGATCCTCAAGTTTGGGAATGTCAGAACCTACAATTTTATAAATACAGATAAACTCTAATCACTTTATGAGCACGACACTGTTAGGTAATTGTGCGTAGAATTAATCTTGTTCGTGCGGCTGAGCCCTCAAGCCTATAACTAATAATTATCAAGCCTGATGAACTGAATAATGAATAAACAATACTTTAAAAAAATATGTTTTATTTGAATATAATGTTATCTCTGACTGTTTATAACTTTTGACACGGTAACATGACTCATGAGTAAGTTTTTCTCTTGAATTTAAGATAACTGCAGTGATAAACTGTATATCGATTCCGTAGTACCATGGGCAAATAGTTTCCAATTAAACTCCAAAACAAACTTTTCTAATATCTGCAGATATTGCCCATGATTTAATTGCGATTTTGAGTCAATGCCTACTGTGTCGCCGTGGCGCAGTGGCTTCTGTGTGTATGATGCAGGTAATAGCAGGTAAAGTTACGTTCGGTGCAGTCATTCAAAGAATGGGTGATCTGATCACCGATCGTTCATTGACTTCTTCGGAGGGCTCGTTCAGCGTTCATGTGAGAACTAGTACAAGCAGTTGATCCCGAGTGCTGTATACTGTTGCAGGTATTGAGTAGTTGTAGGTTTAGTGAAAAGCCGTTTCGCCGCCCTTTTTTTTTATTTTTTTTTATTTATAAGTGACTAAACCCGCGTTTGACCTCAATCTCACCTGATGGTAAGTGACGATGAGGTCGAAGATGAAAGCACACGGGTTTAGGAAGGAACTGGCTCTTTATAAAATATTGCCGGAACACATTACCGCCGGAGAGGTAACATTTGGCGGCAGACTTTATATAAAGGGTGGTCGCTAGCCAGGCGGACCCGATTTCTCTGGTGTTCTGCCTTCGTCATAACGGATACTGGCGTGAAGCTATGTATGTATGTATAAATAGGTATTAAAGTAGGACCTATGCTCTCGTTAGCACAAGCTTTGTTAACTTCAACTTTAAATTTAGATGAGATAGCACAATAATAAACACACAAAAAGAGATTTGTTTTTGTTTTTATTAAAATAAGTATATGAGCTCGATATTACGTCAGCTTCGTTGAGATAATTTTCGGGACCAATTTATAAAATTGGGTCATTGGTTACAATGCGGACTTAATTACTGGCTGATTTATTTATGTTCATAAACTGCTTTCCTTAATTAATGAACTACTAAAACCTAAAATATTTACACGTATTTCAACACGTTAATTTTAGGACCAACGCCGCTTATTCAATGTACGCTTTAATAACAGTGTCATCTCATTATTTTACTTTAAGGACGTTGCCACATACTTCGTAAACGTTATCAATCATCGTTATCTATTAAAGTAGAATACATGAAAAGGGATAGCAGGTCATGGCCCATGGCCGACTTTCAAGTTGTAGGGTTTTTTTTAATATAGACTAGGCCCGCGTTTGACCTGAATCTCACCTAATGGTAAGTGAAAATGAGTTCGAAGATGGAAAAGCGCATGGGAAGGTACTATTTTACAGAGAATTGCGATTCATATTTTGATAGCGCGACATTGAGAATTGATTGCCTACTACGCAATTGATTGAATGCCAACTACGCAACATTGCGTAGGTACAAGTGACGCTAGGGGCCAACTACGTAATACAACGTAGCACTTTCGTAAATGAGAGTTTATGATATAAGGCCTCCTGGAAAGGACGATTTTAGCTTCTTTGGCATCGCAAATAAGACATCACTTGAAAAAAAGTAGCTGTATTGTTTAAAAACTTTAGTTTACTAAAGTACGCTTGTTAGGGCGAAAAGTAAAGTTTTATAATGACATCAATTTGCCTTATATTAAACGTGAGCGACAATTATATATTTAACAAAGCAAGAACTTCTTAGCAAAACAATAAAGTTATATAAAATAATTCAAAACGAGGATCAGTATGTTATTGCGTATTTGGTGTAAGTATGGTATTTTGGAAGTGCGATCTTTTAAACGTAGCAACCCGTGGGCGTTTTGTACGTCAATCTCAAAGACGCTCATTTTTTGTGCCATTTGAGCGTCTTTCTAAGGCAGGAGTAATATGAGACCATCTGGTCTCCTCTCACAATACCAGAGAGGCCTTAATTGTAGTCCGCAACTATGTTAGCTATCTTCTCTTTATCGCGATCAGAAGGTGAATCACTTTCCGTTGAAGCATTTTGATTTTCATCCTGCTCAGGTTCGTAGTCATCTCCGAACCCCGGAGAAAAATTCCCGCCATTGTGACTGATCTTGTTCATAAAGAACAGAAGAAAATGGATGCTCTTGTAGCTATCGCACTGAACACGTTCTCCGAAGTCCACGTAAAATACGTCGATTCGATCCTCGTTCACGTGAAATGGTGACAAAACAACCTTATTCTACGTGAATCTCACCGCACAGAGCGCGCGACACCAAACATGACACAATAACTGCATCAATCACGTGATATATGGCGTGATCTATGTTAAAAAGAGGTATAAGATGAGAAGGAGTATGAATGTCGGGATAAGGTGCCGATCGTTCGTAATATTGAGTACACGCAATATTGTGTAGGTTTGGGTCCAGAATTAATAAATAATTACGAGTGCCAACCCTACGTAATGATGCGTTCATACGTAATATTGCGTAGTAGGTACCATACAAGAAAATTTTAAACGGGAAGCCGAGTACGTAGTATTACGTAAGAGATGATTTGTATGGTGGGAACCAATTATTACCTCACCAAATATTTGGCATTCAATGTGTTAAGAAGACACCCCATATCCACATTGATATGCAGAAGGATGCAGCTTACGCTTTCCTTAGTACGACAACACACACTAAAAGAGTCCTACAAAATTAATCAAAATCTGCATCGCTTACCAGATAGGAAAACAAGAATCCTCTTGTATGAAAATAGTTGAAGAATCCGGGTACTGTACCTCATCTACTGTATATAAAAATATAAAAATAAGTTGCCGTAGACCAAGAGACAAAAAAAGCCGGCAGAAAAATGCTCTGGGCGCTCATTTTCAGTAAGAATAATACGAATTAATACAATAAGGTACAGTTCAAACCTGACAACGTTGATATGAAAAAAAAAAACACAAAACAGCTAATTGTGAGAGCCAATATCATGCCACAGCCAAATTACTTACATAGTTCCGAATGTTGAAAAGCTATTCATCACCCTAAATATACATTGATCAATTTTTAATTCCACCCCCTATACAATGTATAGTAAATACGTAGACATAGCGTTTATAGTCGTAATATCATCCGTAGCAGTAATTTCATTTCCAATATTGTCCACCGTCCACCTACAGGTTGCTAATAATATTTATAACCTCTATTTACAGAGAACTTACCGAGATATAAAAACAATCGCGCTGTTTGCGTGGGTTTTTCAATTAAAGACAGTCAGAACATTTTGCATCAGAAAATGTACACTTTTGCTCAGAAATATCTATGTCAACTGTTTTGTTTTTGTTGAATAAAAAGTTTATTGTTGAGGGTTATTGTGTGCTACTTTCGATTCTGACTGTACCAATTGAGGTTAAATGGGGTAAACCAGCTTCCGAAACGATATAAATTGGGTAAAATAATTTCGGAAATGGGTACATACCTGTTGAATTTACAGTAATAACCAAATTTGTTTGGACAATTGAATATTCTGATAACATTTCTCTGAAATGATAGTAAATATTTGATTTAAATATCAATTAAAGGTGTCATTTTTTTTAGATTGGGCTTACATTATTGCAGAGAAGTAGCAGTTATAAAAATGGCTACCTATGTGATGAAAAGTAAGAAGAAACAGAGATTCTAACATTACTTATAATGTAAGTACTTAATTTTCAAAATACTGAAAACAGTATAATATTCGTTTCAAGAACAAAACCAGCTTGTCCTTTAAATAAACCGAATTAATTTACAAACATTATGTGCTTCGTTGATCTGTTATTTGCTCTTAGCATAATCGTTAATTAACACCTATTGAATGCCTATTGAAATGATGTACATTGATCATACCAGTTACTTACCGAAACGCCGCAGGCGTATTATCTCCGTAGCACCCCATTAAAACATTCTAGTAGGTAATTAATATAATTATTATTGGCCCATATTCGTTCCACGTAGACACGGTTCCTTGCACATTGCTTGGATACAAGAATTATCCGACCTAATAATTAGATAAATAACGCTTCGATGGACTTCTAAGCTTACAGGACGAATATAGATATAAGATCCGTAATTACCCGTTTTAAAATTACTCAATATTGAGGTCTACGTACAGATTTAAGAAGAAAATAATTTTCAGATATCGATCACAGAGGCCTGGCAAGGTACAATAATGAGATTATAGTACATACTCCTTGGTAGTTATGAAAAGAAAATACTGGCTGGTAAAAAAGATATGTCTTTTTTCAATAAGAAAAGAAATCCTATATCTTTTTTTCTTTCTTATTAAAAATATGTCAGAGGTTACAGCGTGGTATTTTTTAAATAGGGACCGTAGGTAATTGTTTTTCATGGCTTTCAGTGGTAATTGATTAGGAAGAGCAAGGGTCTACACATCCATCCATGAGAAATCTGTTCACTCGACGTTTAAAAGTACCAGTACTGGTTCGGAAAAACAGACGCAGACAGTACATTTCAAACCTAGGCGACCCGTATGAAAAAGAAACTGTCAAAGCGCTTTGGTCGTCATTTAGGAATATCCAACACATGAAATGAAATGAAAAATTTTATTCATCATAAGACCATCGAATGGCCGCTTAATGACGTCACAATTTTGTACTTCGGCTTTAATAAGGTGTTGATAGTTATAGAAATAGTTGATTATAGAGATAGTTGATTATTACAGTAGACCAAGAGACAAAAAAAGCCGTCGGAAAAAAACTCTTGGCACTCTTTTTCAGTCAGGATTATACGAATTAAAACAAATATGTGCATACAGTACAAATTGATCATGACATGAAAAAAAAACAAACACAAGACAGCTAATTATGAGAGCCAATGTCTAGATTCTCTATTTCCAAGTTTATACATTCCACGAATAGCCCTTTTCTGCAGTGTAAATATCGTGTCAATATCTGCGGCATTGCCCCAAAGTAGGATGCCGTAGGACATTATACTATAAAAATAACTAAAATAAACCAGCTTCGCCGTATTAACATCAGTCAATGAACGAATTTTCTTTACCGCGAACGCTGCAGAACTAAGTCTACTCGCTACCTGTGAGATATGGGCGCCCCATTGCAATTTAGATTATAGACATGTGGTTGAAAGTTCTATCTGCGTCTAGTAATCCGATGGTTAAAGGGCGTGGGTTCGATTTGTTCTAAAAGAGCACTCGTGGACTTTCCAAAATGTATCCTGTAGTTTAAACAAGCAACCTCACGTGCGCATGTTGGCGAAAATTGAAAAGCCCAAGTATATAGTTTCTGTAATTGAAAACGTTTTATTTATGGCTTAAGGGATACAAAGCCTTATTAAATTACAGAAGGCCATTTGAAGCTGCGACCTTCCTTCATTTTCTTAAACTTAGGAGTTCATATTTCGTGTTTACCTACACCAGAAATGGTTTTGTCTCGTCAGTATCTTATACCCTGGCAAATAATTCAATGCAGTAAACTGACATCCAGAAAGTGTATCAAAATAGATTCTAATTGTAGTATATTCACTGCTGAATGTTATGCGATTTATTGTTCTCTTTTATATTTATGTAATATTAATAGTAATAATTTTTTAATACTTACCGATTCACTTAGTGTTATTAAAGCTCTTGAAAATAGGATTTTAAAATTCAGTACCAATCATTTGATTTTTAAGATAAAGCAAGTATTGTATAATATGTCTGTAAATAGTAAATTTGTAAAATTTATGTGGGTCCCTTCTCACTCCGGTATATCGGGAAATGAAGAAGCAGATAAAACAGCAAGGGGAGATCCAGATGAAGATCATAGTGATTCAATGCACATACCTTTTACCGATTTATATGCTCCCATGAAGGAATGCCACAGAGAACTTTTCAATGATTACTGGAGGAATGTATCGTCCGATAAGGGAAAATGGTACTATGACATACAAAAGGTCCCGCCCGCCCAACCCTGGTACCACAAAATCTCTGGACCGAGAAGCTTCATAGCTTCCATCAATAGAATGAGATTTGGGCACTGCCAAACAAAATCCCATTTGTGCAGACTGAAGCTTGTGGATAGTGGACTATGTGAGGAGTGCAACGAGGAAGAGGACTTAGAACACGTTGTTATGAAATGTAGAAAATATAACCTACAAAGATTGTTATTGTGTAGTGAAATCGACAATGACACTGACAGACAAGAGCGACAAGAAGAAACATCGTTGAAAAGTTTACTTTCAGAGAAGAAGTTTTATAAATCTTTATTCCAATTTTTATTGAACATAGAAATGAAACTGTAATTTTAAGAAGTGTTAACATTTAAGAAGTGAACTTTATTTGTAAACTGTATATTGTTAATTTGTGTGGCTAAAAGGACTCGTTTCCAGGCCCGTTAAATAAAATATTAAAAAAAAAAAAAAAAAGACAGTTCGAAATGTCAAAAAGAAAAAAAATGATACTTGCTAAAATCTTCGTAGTATAAGGTACTGAATGAGAATGATTGAAATTAAATTGTTCTTTTTCATTCGTTTAGAATATAATTAACGAATGCAGAGCATTAAAAAGCAGACTTCACATCCAAACTTTGGTTGAATTATAATGTCGTCAATGTAAACATTCTCCGAATTAATTCATATTGTTTTAAAAATTAGAAATTATCCATGAAGTACTCAATCGATTTCGAAGAAATTTATATGGGACCTCCTCTGAAGTATACTCTATCATATTTTTCAAAATAGATTCATAATTGTCCGAAATCTCGTGTAACAAAGGCACAAAAAAATAACATACACACGAATTGAGAACCTCCTCCTATTTTGAAAGTCGGTTGCAAATTTCTACCAAATGTATAAATACGAGATTTTGAGGTCTGTTCTTTATCTTTACAGTAACTTTTACGAAAATAATCAATTAACAAACATACAACGTGCTTTAAAACGGTCACAGTAGAAGTGAAGTTAGTTGTTTGCAGTTTTTTTAGAGACAACGCAAAAATAAGTGACTTATAGCATCTCCACTGTAAATGAAAGTACAAAATATTTTGTGAGTCAAAATATTTTATTCTATATCGTTTAGATATTATATTTAAAATAAAATCATTCATTCACATAAGCGCCGCATCACTATTTAATTTCTTTCCTAAAGTTGTCACACTGGAACTGACATTTTACTGCATTGAGTTATTTGCTAGGGTATATCTAATTTTACTGATGGTAAATATTCATATACAGGGTGACTGGGGGGTCATTTTCGAAATTCCAGGGCGTGATAGTTTGAGATCATACATGAAGAGAAAAAATAAAATAAAAAATAAATATTAATTATTTCATGAGTAAACTTAACCGAAAGTTAGAGACTTCATTACGCAATGCATGGTTACATAAGCGTAATGCAATAGATACATAGAGGGTGGTGGTGTACCTGGTGGAATACCTACTGCTGTGTACGTGTTGACTGAGGCAGCGCGTCGTGAAACGTATAGTAAGGTCTCTTTATTTATTCATAGGGATTTCTGGTAAAAAATTAAATAACTCTTTTATTACATAATTATGATCAGCATCGAGTTCAGAGTGCTCTCTAAAACTTATCACCTGTAGATGAGGTCGAAGATGACAGCACAAGGGCTTAGGATGAAAGTGGCTCTTCGTAAAATGTAGCCGTTATTGGTAAGTAATAAATGAACTATAATCGCTTTTTACTATATTTTATAAAAAAGGCCTTTGTTTAAAAACATGTCAGCCTGAAACTGTAGTCCTTGAAAAATCCATATTTCGAAACCAATTTCGACGCACCCTTCGGAATAAGTAATTGGTAAACGGAGGCTATAAGCGTAAGTAGTAAGTCAAGCTGAGTTAGCGTAACTTTTCTTTTTTTTTATTTAAATTCATTTATTCAGTAACTCTATGGTACCTTATGTGATTTAAGTAATTTTGTCATATGGACACAGATTTCGAATGGATTTTTTGACTAGAATTATTTGACCAATTTATGTAAGAATATACTTAGTGTCTAATTTATTAAACAGCTTTTGATTTTTTTGAACAGCTTAATAGGTAAAAATATTATGTTGTTGGGAGGACGTATGAATATTAGGTGTCTTTAAAACTAAAATGTAGAGCGAAAATACGTGGAGGCAAGTGAGGCAACGTGTCTAAAATAACATATAAGTAAGATCTATAGCTTTATCCTGATGTTGAACCGGCACGGAAATATTAGGTGGTAAAGCCTTTAGATCAGGTACTAGTAGATATGTAATATGACTCTTCTTGAGTTATTTTAGATAAAAACACATAAAACTGTGGTATTATCTACACGACAGATTAAGTATTCATGCTTTATAAATACAATAAAGCGAGGTTATTTCACGTTTATTTTACATTTCGGGTTAATAATATTTTTAATAATGTATCTTTTCAGCGTTAAAGTATTACAATCAAACACATACAATACAAACTTTCGCTACATGCAAGTACCTAATTACGCTGCCTATTGCATACTGCAGAACATAGCAAAACTGTCTAAAAAAATGCAAAAATGAAAACAAAAACATAGGTAGATGACATAGTCTTAGTGTTTGCCAAAATTTTGATAAGGACTTTTAAATGTAGATTCAGAAGATATTTAAATGCTTTACATTCGTATTAAATTGTATGCCCTACTCTTATCATGACGTCTCCATAATGAGTCTAATCAACTAACCTCATTAAAGAAATCTAAGTAAAGTGGTTAGCATCTAATAGATTTTAATTATTTTTCTTAGTTTCATCATACGATTAGATTCACAATAAGTAGTGCCTCTATTAGTGAGCACCTTATCATTACGATCTAAAAATAAACATTTCTCAATACAGGAAAATCTGAGCAATTAATCACTCGACAGATTCTGAATAGAACTCTGCCTTTGACTCGGTAAACACAGCACTGCCTCAGCAATTATTCGTTCGAGTAATTATTAGAGAATGCGTTAATATAGGTAAATGAAAGAAGTGTAATTATTTTTCTTAGAAACACATTTTTGTATTGAAAAAGCTAATGAGCCGTAATAGAAACTGAGAAGATGCAATTACAAAATATTTACTGAGAAAAAAGTGCAGCAAGCGGCAGTTTTTTATTGATAGTCGACATGTTTTTAAATTACTTAATGGTTTGTTGTTATTGTTGAAGTACTCTGTTAGTGTATTCATATAACAATATGACTATTCATTAACCATAATCAATCAATATATATAAAACTGTTCCGTTACTGACTGAGTGAGGTACTGAGTGACTGAGTGACAGACAGACAACGTACAGCCGTAACTACTAGGCGTAGAGAGCTGAAATTTGGAACAAACATTCTTTAAGAGATGTAGGGGTGCACTAAAGAAGGAATTCCCGAAATTCCCACGGGAACGGGAAATATAGAACTTTTTTGTTTGTATGAAAAATCTTATCCCTTGAGTGCAACGATGTGAAACTTGGTGTAAAGGTTTTTCAATGTGTGTCTGGTTGTGTTATGAAAGGAATTCCCGAAATTCCCTCGGGGACGGGAAATATATGATGTTTTAGTTTGTATGAAAAAATCCCATCCCTTGAGTGCACGGATGTGATACTTGGTATAAAGGATCTTTCAGTGGGTGTCTGGTTGTATAGTTTCTGAAATTTCCACGAGAAGGGTAGTTTAGCGCATACGAAGTTGCGGGATAAAGCTAGTCGCATATATTTAGAATGTAAGGTTAAAAGTGGACGACTTCCTTTAACAAATCCATTACAAAGTTTTTGATAAATGTCGATTTTGCTTAACCACAGGATTAATAATTAATATTTTGCTGCACTATAGATACTTAGACCCAAACGGAATCGAAAATAATGACATCAAAATCGCTGAAGAGAAGAGAACTCAAATACCTATATTTGGTGTTTTCAATTTCAACAAGGGATTCAATAATGACAAAACTAACAAAAACAAAACAATAAAAAACAAAAACCAACCTAAGTATTCCTCTCAAACCTCGGAGCCCGAAAAACCACTTACCCCCGTTGCGCGTCGGAGCCTTTGCGCGACATTACTGCCTAAAGTTTTCGGCGCGGCTTGGTTCGGTTTAAAATTTATATTTTGGTATATTGATATTAAAATGCAGTCATGTTATATATTTTTATTACCTAGATTAAATTTTCTATCTGCTTGTGTTATTAAGTCACATTAATAGTAAAAAATAATGAAATCTTGCATTAAAAACGAAAGCAGTGGATATGATTTGTTTAACTTTTAAAAAAATTTTAAGATAGAAACTGATTTACTACAGTAGAGACTTTTATTTTATTTACTTAAATATATATTAAACTTATGTTTTCTGTTTTAATTATTTTACAAAACATAATAATATATTTTTAAAATCGATTTTTTGGAGAACCACAGGACACCATTACAATTTACCGCACTTCCTACAAAATATTTTGATACTGGACAACTAGCGCTTTTAATGCTTCTAGCTATCTTATTTCTTCCTGAGTAATATTCCATTAATTAGAGCAAGAAAGATCTTTTAGTTTTTTAAATATCCGCAAAAGAACAACAATGTAAAAATCAGCTGACACACTGCCGACTATCGGCATCCGACGCTAGACGGAGTTTTTTTTCATGCCGCTTGAGAGGGGACTTTAGCAAATTTTCTGTTTCGGTGTATGTCAGTTAATAGGCAAGTGATATACAGGGTTACTGGTTAAGTCGACCTAGATCCGTTAAGAGCGTGTAGTACCTACCCGTTTTTACTGACTTATTCCACTATTCAACACCCTACCCCGAACCTAACCGTTTTTGAAATAATGGACTTTTAATTTTTTTATATATTTTTTTGCCATTAAATGTTATATTCTGAAATTAGTGCGCCTTTTCATTACTATTTTTTTTACATGCAGATTAAGATGCTCTATGAACTTAGTAACTAAAATCCTACGTAAGTTTACTAAATAGGTACATTATAGCTCCGAGTGATTGAAAGTTCAGGAAATCAGTAAAAAAATTACAGTTTACTTAACGGATCTAGTTCTATTCTAGTGTATATCTAAATCCTTGTTGCAATAGTTATAGAGCTTAAAGTTTATATTTTGGTAATGTCAACCAGCAGCTGTAGTTTTCCGTTTGATTACTGGGCAGACTTGGATCTTCGTTTTAGACGGGATAAATTTGGTTCGAAGTGCAGTTCAGAGTGTTTACGGATATAACATAGCCTATGCCATTTAATTAATTGAAATCTAATATTCATAAGGGAGGAAGAAGCGTTGGTAAATTTAGATTTTAACTTTACGAAAGTACTAAATCTGCAGCTCAGAATGAAATAAAAACAAAAAAGTGTCTCTGTAGCAGTATTTTAAGGCATCAACTCTAAAAGGAGACAATTGGACTTTATTGAATAATTTTACGTAGTAAAACATTATATGGACCCTTTGGTTGAATAATTAACGTTAGCACATAGTATGACAGTTAAACGTAGCAATTAGGGTCACCATAGAACTATTTTTTTTACATTAGCGAAATATCAAACAAACTTTGCATAGTTTTGCCTGTTGTTACGTCCATATATTTAAGCTTAAGCTAAACAGTAATAAATACATATTCATTTTTATGCTTATGTTACATACACCCTGTAGTTTTAAAGCCGCATACCCGCTTTGTCACTGTGATCAAGATCTACGTACGTCTAAGCATTATGATTAATGAACCACTCTAAAATGGCCTTCACTTTACGTAGTTTGAAGTTATACTGTATGGTTTTAAATGTACACATGTGAAGCTTTTGTTTGTTTTGCTAATTACTATTTTATTTATTTAACAATTTGTGCATGTACGTACCAAGAGAAGTGAATACCATACACAGGAACATTCGCAAATGCAGCTTATCTAATCAATTAACTTTACAAACGTGTTTTTTGTTTTTGCCATGTTTTTTTATTTTATTAAAAACTAAACAAATTATTTTAAATTAAATATCTAATTTCGAAAGTTGGTTAAAATGTTAGTGACTATTTTATACAGTAAGGATGGGAAGTTTGTCTATCATGCCACCTGGTGTATAATCATCATGAAGACTAAGGTGGTACATGTTCATCCTCGATAAACCTATTTATTCAATGCCTAAAAATATCAGAAATACAATGGTTTTTGACTTTTGCATGACTTTCTTTTGGTAGGTATGCAAAAAAGAACCTTCAAAGCGCTCTGTTCGATTTTTGGAATACCTACTATAAAGAAATGGCAGTTCTGTCTGAGAATCATAAAGTTTAAAACCTTAAACTACTTGTTCGAGTGAATCTAAATATCTTCAAGCAAACCTAAGAACGAGTCTTTGGGATTAACCGCAATTCACATCCCTACAGTGACATTTATTTCTAGAATTTTAAAAAGTAATAAATAGGTGCTAATGTTATAAATGTGAACGTCTGTCTGTCTATCTATAAAGCTTTTACGGCGGCACCAACGCACCAATTTTGATGAAATTTGATAAGAAGTATCAATATGACTATGTACTTATTTATAAAATAATATCAATAGTAAGTAGGCATAAGCATTTTTCCGTTCCCTAGTACGTCTTAATGCTAGGTGCCGAATTATCTCTGTGAACTATCTCTACCGTTTCTAATGCAAATTTGGAAGCCCTCATAAGACTCAGACAATTTATCTTCAATGCATAGTTTCTTTTTCGAATTGCTCAATATTTAAGCTATTCAATTTTCTCGGTGAAAATAAAAACCACATTTCACACGTATTCTGAATGACAACATTTATCGCATCCAACACATGCATTTTAAAAACTTTCACAAACAATTTGGCAATAACAAGGCCGCAAATGGAACAAATAATTGAGTTTCATTCCGATTGCCTTCACGTCAAGCGCAGCCCACGGTAAATGATATTTCGAGGCCCATTTTCCTCCAAGCTTCTGTTCTGTTAAATAATATATGTATCTAGGTATTAGATTCGGTCAAACAAAAGTGTATTTGGAAATGAGATCATTGACGTAGTAGCAGAGTTGATTTTCTTTTGAACGAACAGCTTCAGAAATAATTATTCTTAATATTTTCTTATACTTTTCACGATTTTGTATCTAAAATAATACAATTTTCAAACGGATCTGTCGCGAATGTAATTATTTCATATTTTGTTTTATTTTACATTTTAACTCGACGTTTTGTCGCGTTTATAAACTCCACCCGCTCGTTACCTCAGGGTCTGTAATGAGACCAAAATGTAATATGCGATGAATCCATTTTAAAATTGTTTCATTTTAAATAATTACTCTAGCTGTCGAGATTCATTAAAAATCCTTTATACTTAACCGATTTTGCTCTATAATTATTTTATACTAGGTTTCGATAGCTACATATATCTTCGAAAAGAGAGTAGAAGAGTTAGTATACGATTTCAATTCGCCATAGAAGATAAACTTACGAGTAAGTTTATTTAAGCAGACCTTATGCTAAACTTACTGTGTTATAATAATATTGTGTTTAACGAATACTATTATTAATACTTTGTACAATTGCTTATAAATAAATTGCATTCATAAGTAGGTACCTAAGGTACTTATTTATTTAAGATTAGACTATTTCCCTCGGCTTTACTCGCTTATACAGTGTGTTAGGTATTGTATTTCTGATACTTCACCCACGTATTGAATTATTAAAATTTGAAAAGAAGGAGAAGCTTAATTAAAGAAGAGCAATAAGAAGTAGTTTTTGTCTCACTCACACCTAAATATCCTTCAAAATACCGCTCACACTCGCACACTAATTGAATGTTACCCGATTTGTACAACCTAATAGTCGTGTATTTTGTTGTAATTTTGACCAAATTAGCTCAAGTTACAATACTAAATTGATGTTTATAGTTCTTTGAGAACAAAGTAAATGGAAAAAAAGGTATGTTAAGGGGCTGGTTTTTCAGGTAGCGCACATTAACTAAAAGAGTTAGTGAAATTTTTCCACGTTTTTTTTCTTTCGTTTTACTTCTTAACAAAGATTACTTTAAATGCTAGCAAATATCATAATCTTCCAAATAAAACCACTTTTGTGTATCGGGCGACATGAAAATGTGAAAACAATGAGTTTCAGTGAACTAGTACAAATACGAGATATTAAATTTTAAAATGGCTGTCATTCAGAGGGGTTAGTGGTGCAACCCTCCATTGTATAGTATTTTTTCGATAAAATTTAACATACTATACGTGGGTGCAGTATCGGAAATCTCATACCTAACACACTGTGTATCCCGTGGGAACACCAGGATAAAAAGTTTTTGCAAAAATTCAATTCGTTGTCTGTTTCATATACAGGGTGAAAAGTTAAGATCGATTAGCATGGAAAATCATAAAGACCGGTTCCTATGAATCATGTCATCGATTTGATTGACATAAAACTGCAAAAATATACTTTTGTTTTGTGACTGATATAAATCTTCCTTGCGGCTATTTCTATGATAGAAAGGATATAAAAATAATGCATTTGATTTCATTTACACATAACATATATTGATTCGGACTTACACCATCGATATTTAAATATACATAACGTATAAAGTGTTTTATTTTTCAAAATGTTCGGGTACGATTTCCGAAAAGAGTTCTTATTTTCTTCAATTTTTTCAATGAAAAACTGACAAATTCTTATCACTTAAATAGATGACATGGTTTAGAACTGATCTTCGAATGTTCAATAGTTTTTAGACATTCCCTTACTGACCACTCTACACCCTTTATAGTCAGCAAATTCTCGCGTAGAAGCCTTTTTGAAGAGACAGATTAGATTACCCACTCTAACCACTCCAACCCACTCTAAATAAAAGTTCATTGACTTTAGTTTTAGTTTTTCGTACTTATCGATCGATAGAAGAAAAGACACGCTAACAGTTGATAAATGGTTACCCTAAAACTTATCTCCTTTAGTTTTTCTGCAATGTTTTGTGACGAGACAGTTTCTTCGTATGTATTTAGTATTAAGTATGTATATGTACAATCCTTGATTTGAGAGATGATATTATATACAACTTTACTTTTAAATTTTAAGTAAGTAACTCTTAGATTCCCTAATAAAAAATACACGAAACTAGGACATCTTGTATAGCAGCGTAACTAATTTTAATTTAATTTGTGGCTTTACCCAATAAAAGGCCGCCCGTAGTCAAAGTTTAAAAGTTAGTTTCCATTAAATATTGAGTAGCTTTCAAGGCCTGAAGATCAGAAATATGAAATTTACAAAAAAAATTTCAGGAAATAACGAATCCGAAATAAGTCGCATTTCAAGAACTTTACTTTCATAAACATTTCACTTTGAAAGATAAACAGATGTTTTAATTAAAACGCTGTAACAAGTATCATACAACCATAATTACGTAAACACGGTTTTTAGAATTAATTTTCAATTGGTGCAAGACTTCGCTGAGTTTTCATACTTCCATACGAGTATTAAATGAAATTATCTAGCGAATACGTTTATAATCTTAGCTATCATATATGTAGTTACTTATTTAATTAAACATATTTATTTGGGTAAAGTAGGTAGTGCTTGTTATCTTTGGAATGCAATGTCCTCAAAAAAAAAGTTATAAGGTATGCAACCTAGCTTCTTATTCAGCCTGTCGCCACATATCATCCATCATATTGACGACCACTTTGGCGATGGGGTAACACTATATGCTTCAGACGCTATTGGTCGCGGGTTCAAATCCCGCACGGAACAAGAAATTAGTGCGGAAACCTTTCATTGCAAAGGTTGACAGTCGGAACAAGTTGCAATGACGGTTCCGCACGTGTACTGAACAACTATTTCTACTATATTATACTATATTTAGGTACTATAATTTAGTAGCTTCTTTTTAGAAATATTTGCATGAATCATAAAAACTTCTACGATTTTCTTTTTTGTAAAAACTTCGTGGTTACTTAGTTTTGACAGTTGGGAAAGAGAACGCACGAGTTCGAAAAAGGTAAAAAAACGAGTTCGAAAAAGGTAAAAAAAAGGTCGAGTATGTAATAGTATGTATAAATAGCCCACTGGGGCTCAATTTGGTTAGGGCCATGTAGTTGGTGTGTTTGTTTGGGGATTTTATTATTTATTACTAGCTGACCCGGCAAACGTTGTTTAGCCATATAAATAATTAAAAAAAAAATAGATGTTGGCCGATTCTCATAGATACCGGATAAGCACAAAAAATTTCATCAAAATCGGTCAAGCCGTTTCGGAGGAGTATGGCAACGAAAACTGTGACACGAGAATTTTATATATTAGATTATACAGGGTGTTTGGTATACAGTTAGCCAAATTGAAATGGGGGGTACGTGGGCCTATTCTGAACATATTTTTTTCAAGTACTATTTGCCTATCTCTTATAGTTTAGTAAATATGGTTGCTTTTCATAATTTTCAAAAAAATCTAAAATTTTCACCTTCTAATCTTAATAACTTTTTTTCTTGTGCAAGTATCTTCTCAAAATAAATTTTATTCGTGTTTCCGATACAGACTTATTATAACTAAATGAGTATTTGACGCAACAATTCAACAAAAAAACGTTATGGGTCAACAAAGTCTCGAGTGCGAGATTACTTATCATGGTCATAAAAAATATATTTTTCTAACTGATTTACGTCAATAAGGCAAATTCTCCAAAGTGTTGTACCTATATTAATTATCCAAAGTAAATACCCTACCTACCTAACTTTATGCCTGTATCCCTTATGGGGTAGGCAGAACATCAGAGGTTATAAAACCATCTGATGTCACGTTTCAGGGGCCCACAATAAAACATCTGTCCCTTAATTGACTTTTACAGTATGCCCGGGAAGTGAAGCAGCTGGCACATTCTATGTTTTTCATTCCCTCCCAGACCAGCATGGAAGCAAGTAAATATCCTTTGCTTACCATTGAAGTTTTCATTTCTTAATTTCTTTGTATTGTAGCAGAGACAAGCTTTTAGAGTTGCACATTGTTTATTCAGTTGAAAACTCTATTTCATTTCATGCTTCTTTTTTCGTTTAAGCGTTAGGTGAGTGAGCGGGAATGAACATTGCGATAGACTGGTTTCAGCAAACCTAAGCAAATTTTCAATTTTGAAACGTATGTTTCTCTTCAATCTATACATATACAATTTTAAGAATGATCCGATCTACCGCGTTAGCAATTTGTTATGTCAGCCAGCTAGGAACAGATTTCTAGGGATTATTTCTTAAAAGTACACGAAAATGCTATAAAAGCAGTGCAGAAGAGTTTGTTTTAGAGGAGATTAGTTGAATCTTTGAATTAGAATTTATTAAGGTGGATTTCATTTGAAATTTAACAGTTACCGTTTATCGATTTTTAGTCTGTAAATAAAATGGTCTTCAAAATTTGTTAATTTTCATTCCATAAGGATGAGGCTGTCAATTCTAGAGGTCTTTATTGTTTATTTGTATGTTTTTGGTTCTTTAGAGGTGGTCCCATATACAGTTCGTAAAAAACGACTTTTTCAAAAATTGCAAAAAGATATAAAAACAGAAAATATATACGTACAATGACGTCCATTTTCTGCAAACCTTTCTGTTAACTGAAAATCTAGATGCAGCCTGCTTTTAATTAAAAAACATTCGTTGATTATATGAAACCAAGTATGAAACTAAAAGCTGCTTTTACGAAACCTGAAAAACTTGTGTTTATAATGCAAAACTCCGTTACCTATAAAATCAAATCTACCCTACATTAATCTTCTGGTCAGACTCTACAGTGACTGAATCACAGAGTTAAAATACTTATTTACTTGTAAATTGAAGATCCTTTATCCCTTTTAATGCATTATTCATTACCCATTATAATGTAAATAGCTCCCGGCTTAGGCTGAAAAAAGTCAGACTTTTCCTGACCGTGGAAGTGAACAAGAGACTATGCATTATTTATACTCTGTAGGCGAATATACGCAAACAGGTCTGGAATTATTATGTTTTGCTGTAGCATTGTAATATTATCTAAAATGTGTTATATTTTCAGGGGAATTGATTTTGTGTTTGTGTGTTTGTTTGCATTGAATTATCTCAAAAACCAAGCTAAAAATGGGATTTTGTTAAAAATTCTTTCAACGTTTTAAGCTGGCGGCTGCAGCTATAAGTTTAAATTCAGGAGATTTTAAGCTTTATTGTTATGAATACCTGTATAAGCAATATTATATATTAATTTTTATTATTAAATATAATATTAATATATATATATAATAAGTGCCAACTTTTTTTCAGTATATTTCAATATAGGATACATTTTTATTGCACTTTATTTTATGATGATGAGGTCGTGCTTACAGTGTCATGTGTCCACGCTCTTGGACACATTAATAACGGTTATTCAAAATTAGAAACATACAAAAAATGAGATTTTCATATTTTGTATGTTGTGAAATACATTTTGAAAGCACAGAATCAGAGTTTTGTGTGTTCTTCTGTTCTTCTGAGTTTTCTGTGATTTGTTTTTGTATAAATTTTAAGAGGTTGATTGTTTGTTTTGAATGCGCTTATCATCATAATCGTCATCACATCGATATCAGATAGCATACTTTGTCAGTAATAAGCCCACTGCAGCAGGGCAACCATCCACTAGCATGCATGCAACCATCGATAAATAGTCGAATCGACAAGATAAATATTATTTTGTTACTTTATCCTATAATGTAAGCTAATATGCGCACCATAATATATACGTCACCAAATATGTCATAATCTTAATAAAGTACATACACTAAATACCATATTCTAAGAAAATATCGATAAAAGGCCCGATTTATCATTGTCGACGGTAGCATGCTAGCCCCGCAGGGCCTTTAGTCTCTCTCCTGGGTGACGCTTCCTCGTTTTTATCATAATCCACCAAGCTGGCTCAGTGGTGGTTGGTGGATCTCACAATTTTTAGGGTGCTGAAATAGCTTCTGACAAACTCTGATAAGTACAAGTATGCAGCTACCAGGACCGACTGCTTAGCAGGCCCTACGAAGCATGAAAGTCGTGATAAATTAATGATCAGATAATGCTGATCATTAATTTATCACGACTTTCATAAATAAAGGGTCTGGCACGATGGTCTCTTAAGCAAGCTTCCAAGCATATGGCATACCGACCGGGCTCTGCGACTGGATATCTGATTTTCTGAGGGAACGGTCGATTCGAGTAGTCTTAGACGGCTACTCCTCTGACCTAATGGCAATTAATGCCGGGGTACCTCAGGGATCTGTTCTCTCTGCAACTTTATTCTTGCTGCACATTAATGACCTCCTAACACCAGGCATTATTGGATATGCTGATGACAGCACTGTTGTCGAGAGATATATATGCAATGCGCGAACGAGCGCCCATGAAATTCAGGTTTTGAGAGAGTCTATGATTGAGCGCGTAGATTCGACCTTGCGGAATGTGTCCGATTGGGGCGAATCTAACCTGGTCAAATTCAACGCCTCCAAAACACAAGCGTGTCTATTCTCCGCAAAAAAGAGCACCTTAACTTTTACGCCCACTTTCCAGAATGTATCTGTTCCCATCACCGACCAACTAGGGCTTTTGGGCGTCACTATAACGTCCAAATTAAACTTCGGTCAACAAATTGAGTCTATGGCAAAAACAGCTTCCAAAAAATTGGGTATCATCTCGAAGGTCCGGCGGTACTTCAGCCCTGAACGGCTGCTCAACTTATACACAGTCCAAGTGAGGTCGTGCATGGAGTACTGTAGTCACCTTTGGGATGGTTCTGCCAAATACCAGCTCGAAGCGCTAGACTCTGTTGACCGAAGAGTCTGTAAACTCATAAATAACAACAATCTTACAAATAAAAAATTGCAGACGCTGGAGCATCGTCGTAAGGTTGCTTGTTTGACAGTATTTTATCGGCTACATTTTGGTGAGTGTACGAGTGCTGTTTTTTACCAAATTGAACCCACGCCTTTTTACCACCGGACTACCAGACGCAGACAGAACTTCCATCCCTATATAGTGGATTTACCAAGAAGTCGAACAAAACGCTTCGATAATTCCTTTTTGGTACGGATTGCCAAGATGTGGAACAATCTGCCTGCGTCTGTTTTTCCTCTACAGTCCTGGAACTTTTAAGTGTCGAGTGAATAGGTTTCTCGTGGATGGACGTGTAACACCATAGTTTTCATGCGCACTTTCCATCAGGTGGCATGGAAGACAAACGTCCTATCCTTACAATATTTAAAAAAAAATGCTAAAATTATCGATTCGTTTTTCCATTTCGTAACCCAACTCTTGAGAAAACTTATTTTATGGAGAAATTCCTAAGTAGGTATTTATTTATTTATTTTTTATAGCTATTATCTTAAGACAACTCGGTTATAACCGCGCAAACTGGCTGTTCACCAGCTACCACATGGTCTTATAAATTATACGCAATAAATCCAGTTAAAAAGTGTTTCATTTAAATCATGAATACTTAAGCCAATGTTAACGTTTCATTCTGAATTTAAAAACTAACTATTGCAGAGTGAGTTTCCTTCCTTACTCTGTACTCTGCCACCATTTCAACCTCTTCGGCACTTAGCACTCACCAATTTGAAGACAACGCAATATTAATCATGGAAATAGTTAATTACTGACACATAACTTTAACAAAGTCTTTTTAAGCCTTTTTACTTAGAACTTTGTCTTTTCCCTTCATTATATCCCAGAAATAAACTCCTAAATAACGACCCAAGTGTCAATTTATCATCCGAACAATTTGTAAAAGAAAATATTAAACAGATGTTGCTCTGCTTCGTGATCGCAATTTGTAAGTAGAGCATACTTGAGTTGACGTTACTTCAGTAGCTGTTCGAAAAGGAAACACGGTTTTGTTCTGAAAATGCGCTTTCCACTTTGATGTGTAAAATGTTTCCGAGTGTGATATTTCAAATGTAAGAAAGAATAAATAAAATACTTTTTAACCAGATTTTAGTACATGGGGCACACTAAAAAGTTTGCACTTCTAGCTAATCGGAACTATTTAAATTTCGAATGTTATATTTTTTGAAACGACTTGCAACCTTCATAACTATAAAAAAAAATTGAGAGAAATCTTTGTCAATTGTTTTTATCACACATCAAAGTTCTACGTACCTACGCAACGAAAATTGAATTAAGTCGAAAAGATTTTATTGCGATGCTATTGTATGATTTTAAAAGTTCTCTCCCTCCGCAAGACTGTGCCGCTAGTCTTCAAAATGCTTTTGGGAGATAAGGGACTTGTGTAATTGAGCACTGTGAGGCTACAGTTTGCTGAATTTGAGAGAGGTCGGGTTTCTTTACTTGACGAATTTCGTGAAGGGCGGCCTTCAACTGTTGTCAACGAAACTCCGCAGATCACCTGTAAGACTATTGAGGAGTGATGCCAAATACAGAAAATTTTACACAAAAATTTAAAGTTCGGAAACTTTGTTGTCGTTGGATCCCTCATGAACTGAGAGCGGAGCAGAAGCGGGTTCATTTTTGGTACTATTGTAAGCGAGAAAATCACAAAGAAACCATCGCTATTGGTGTTATAAGGATATTTAATCCCGTTTCTACGTACAGAGTGAACGCAAATTACTTTTCTATGTTTTCTTTCATAGTATTAAAGCTAAATTAAAATAAATATTAGTCGAGTATTAGTGTAGCTCCCCAGACCGCGTAAAGAAACAAGTCGATATTTAAATATTCATAGATACGACTTTTATTGCGTATTGAATAAAGTTAGTTTATGAACCACATCACTAAAGTTTGTTTGTCAAGGATTTGGCAGATTTTAGAAAAAAATATCTGGACTGTATGACTTAATATCTGGTCGTATGTGTCTTTTTATTCAAAAATTATTTCGATCTTTGAGTGCCGTTAGCATCGAAAGTATTCAGAAAATGACTCTTAAATTTTACACAAGTTGTATATTAATTCTCGTAGGATTTTTGCTTACACGTAGGTTAGTAAACAATAAGGGGGATGTTTCCAATTTAATGAATGCAAACGAAAATGTAGTTGTAATTAAGATGTTATCGATAAAAATATCGGGAAATAACGAGTATAGGTGATACTTGCTATACGACCTATAACGATAGACATAGGTATAACATTAGACTTTTTAAGTACAACATAATTTAATTTATATAACACATGTACCAACGCCACAGATCAATTCCAACAAAGTTTTCCAGCCGCCTAATAGAGTTAACAATCCAATATATTACAACTATAGGTGACACTCGACACACGACCGCACACAGACTGAAGAACTGTATTTTTGTTATAATGTAAGGATAGGACGTTTATCTTCCATGCCACCTGGTGGAAAGTGCGCATAAAGACTATGGTGTTACACGTCCATCCACGAGAAACCTATTCACTCGACACTTAAAAGTTCCAGGACTGTGTGGTCAGGAAAAACAGACGCAGGCAGATTGTTCCACACCTTGGCAATCCGTACCAAAAAGAAACTATCGAAGCGTTTTGTTCGACTTCTTGGTAAATCCACTATATAGGGATGGAAGTTTTGTCTGTGTCTGGTAGTCCAGTGGTAAAAAGGGAAGGGTTCAATTTGGTCAAAAAGAGCATTCGCACACTCACCAAAATGTAGCCGATAAAATATTGTCAAACAAGAAAGCAACCTCAAAGTCTCGATGCGAGACGCGTGGAGCGTCGTACAGTCGCTAGTCGGGTGGAGTGATGTAGGTGCCGGGTTACTTCTCGCTATACGAGCTTAATTAATGGCGCACAAAAAAGTTTAAGATTAAAGTAAATGGCAACTGGCGTGCAAGGTTGCCTTTACATTTCGGCATTTTTGAAAGTTTTTTACTGTCAAAGCTGTCATTTTAAATTTGGAAAAACAGAATCAGAATGGTGCTACTTAAAAAAATATACTTGTTTTTTTATACAATGTTTAGCTAAAATTAAGCCACTTTTTTGTACATATATTTTTTCCTTGCACACCTTTGCCCACGTTCTAGCTCCAGGTGCCAACAATGGGAATCCTTTGTTCTCAATATTAGAAAAACAAGAATCCCACACTTCCAAATTTAAAATTTAAAGGAACGAACAATATAAACATAAATTCACCAATCCCCTATTACAGAACAACGATAAAGTAAGCAAACATAAAATAAGAGAACATTTGTAATTTGTGCAACTTTCCAGAATTGTTCATTCTACCTCTCCGTAGAAACAAATTATCTGAAAGGAAGCAAGGCAGACCTTTGCGAAGCGTAGTTTAATGACTTTGAAATTTTAAATTGAATTGAGTAAATATTTTCACGAGCTCTGGGGACAAATGGATGTAATTATTTTTTTCAGAACTTTCAAATATATGGGTTTCGAGAAAAGGAATAAATGGAGCGTTTAAGAGACATTGCGGATAGCAAATACGAATGGCTAGATCGCCAGTCGATTAGAGATTTTGTGTCCCCTTATAAGTAGTTGATTTTTAAACGGTTTTTATAGATTTTACGAATAAGTCGACGTTTTAGTGTTTTTTCAAAACCTGCAGGGTGTTTATGAATTGCTGATCAAATCACTTTTGAATAAGAGAACATTTGCAATTTGTGCAACTTTCCAGAATTGTTCTTTCTATCTCTCCGTAGAAACAAATTATCTGAAAGGAAGTAAGGCAGACCTTTGCGAAGCGTACTTCAATGACTTTGAAATTTTAAATGGGTGCTAATTAAACGGACTACTTTTAAATAGCATTATTCCCCTCTAAAATCTAAGTTGCCTCCTAAATTGCTATGTCAGCCATAAGCCGTGCCACAAACCACGTCGGGGTTATTTAAATAAAATCTAGGGTTTATGGCGCTTCGCTGGCCGCTGCCGCGGCACCGCTCGCTTCGCTCGCTCGGCTCGCGTACGTATATTACTATATGCAACCTAACTTCTCCTCGCTGCGCTCGTCGTCGCACCAAACCGTACCGACTACGGACTACGGGAGCCCTTCTTGTCGCATAATATTTTTCATCGCAATGTTAATGAATAGATTACTTAGTATAAATTATTATAGTATAAATTGCTACAAGACACATTTTTCGCAAAAGTTATTGTCTCGTGGCTAAGTTATGAAAATAGAAGCTTGAACACGTGGCCAAAAAAATATTCTGTGGCTGAACTTATTATTTCTCATGTTAAATTGAATTATTTAAACGAGCTTTACAGTCTGGGGACAAATGGATGTAATTTATTTTTTCAGTACTTTCAAATATATGGGTTTTGTGAAAATAAATAAATATAGGAGAAATAAAAGTTAATAAACGCAGGATTTCAAAACAATTTCCGCGAGCTAAAGCGAAACTACTCAAAGATTACATTTACGAAAGAGAATCTTGAAAATTAAAACCAGACAACAATATGCAATAAGACCTCGTACTTCGAGAGATACAATTTGATACCTGCTTGACACACACTTGCCGTGCCAACGCCAGTGCCGTGATATATGTATAAACGTTGTAAATATGCTTACAAATTTGCCTCCCTATAGCCTATTTATGAAGGGGTCGCAAGAGGTCACCAGATGGTCCCGGAGAGGGTGAAACTTGTATAACAGAATAAAAACAAAGAGGCTGCCCGCAAGAGATGATCCGTTAATAAAAATTAACCCTGTTTATTTATTTTTTATTTGAAGATGAAATCCGTGTTTAAGGATTCAAATTAATTAAAGTAACTCAACAAAATCCTAGTATTACAATAGTATTACTGGCTCTTCCTTTACCTTCTACAGAAAATTTACTGTCAAGATAGGACTTATTAACGCATCTGATACTAATTGTAACTAGATGCACTTCAAATATAATACATGAATAAAAATAAAAATAATCCTTTGCATATGTTTTCTCTGGATTTTCTGATCACAGTTGATGATAATTCACTGTATGTCGCCTCGCCGCTGGAAAAAAATATGTTCTGTACTATTTACCTTCTAATAGGTCTCGTTGATCGAATCATAAAAGTTTTTAATATTAAAAGTACTTTATAAACAAAAACGCATTTTCAAACGTTAAATGCAAAATTCCAGGTAAAGTAAAATTTAGGTCAAAAACAGTGGTGTGCATTTTAATGAAAATGTTCTTTCAACACTCATTTGCAATTACTAGATGCAGTTGCTGTTAAAACTGGAGCTTTAATTGTAAGATCGTATTTCTGCGTAGCCGGTTCGAAATATTCAAAATTTGTGTTATGCAACACTCTTCGTTTTGGGTCTCTGCCAGAGCTAAATCCAATATGGCGTTTCCAATATTTCGAACTCGTATTTGTCCCTGATAGCAATGATTAGATTCTCGTGGGCCATTATCGGAAGATGCAAGTACTTAAATGTGGCTCTAATCCGATATTTTCTGTTGCAGGTATTACCATGATTTGAGTCAGATAAGGTAAGATTACATGTTAACAAGAGTTACTAAATGTGTAGTATGTAAGAAGATAATTAATAACTTGTTGCACTTCTCTATAAATAAAAAATAAACAAAAATATTATAGATTAAAAATACTTTAAAAAATCGCCCCCAAATGGGGCTTGAACCCAAAAGCACCGTCCTGGCAAGCGGTTCAAGTCTAGGGCGGGGTCAATTTTATTTAGTATATTTATCTATAACATTATATAGGGCTGCCTTATAATAGTCAGATTAAGGCTGATGAGTGGGTTATAATTACGAAAATTAATCGTGTAAATGTTTTTCAGAAATTAAAATTTTAAAATTCTTCTAAGTGACCAAAATTTAATTTTGATCTGTAGTTTATGACTACACAGCAAGTGATAAAAACGTTTCCATTTAATTCTATGTAGTCAAAAAATTTAGATTTATCTTAAATTTTACACACAGAGAAGAATTTTTAAATTTCAATTATTATTAATAAAAATTAAGAAAAATATTTAAAAAAATATATTTTGTTTTTGATATTCATCCTACTCGTCATTCCTAATCTGCTATTAAAACATAATTGACTATTATAGGCGGACCCTGTATATGAGCATTATAAAATGCCGAATCCTTAGGATAAAAAAGAAACATCGTCACTGAAATATGTGATGAGTTAGTAGGAAGATTCACTAATCTGATGGACAACGCCCTATCACACGCGTGCCCAACTCGGTTACACTTGTGACATTACAATTACAATGCTCACAGGCAAACGTCATCGATTCAGTCGGTAGAAAAATATACAGGGTTAATTAAAATTAACGCATCACCTCTTGCAGGCAGCCAACAGACAAAAAAAAGAAAAACAAAAAAATTGTTACCTCTGATTTTGTAAAAAGTATTATTATTATTATTGAGAAGCGATATTTTGCCTACATACCTACGCTTAGAATAAATAGAGTTACGCCAGTTTAGAGGCAATCAATACTTTTTGCATGGGAAAAACTAAAATTTTAAAAACGAAACGGTGTTGGGATTAAGGCTGCCTGCAAGAGTTGATACGCTATTATTAAATTTACCCTGTATAATTATGTAAGTTTAGGTTATGATTCAAGGGTGGTAAAGTTTCTCTTATCGGCTCTACTTCTGTATACAGGGTGTTCCACCCACCCTATATAATACCTTCACGGAGGTATTCTAGTACCCATAAGAATTACAGAAAAAATATGAAAAATTAAAAATTCGAAAATTATTTTTAAATTTTTCAAAAAGTCGAATATTATTGCTTAGAGTAACCTTACTGTAATAAAGTTAGTAAGTATAGCTCATCGACTGTATTATTTTATTTATTTATTATTATTTTATTGTACAAAATCTTTCTACAGTATATAGTTATATTGTCGTATCGACGAAAACCCGCAAGGTTTATATGTCGAATGACGAGTTCGTTTACATAAAGTTATATTAACAGGTAGGTACAATATTAATAAGTACTTGTTTTTTTTATTTTATAGATACAATTAGTATTAGCAATTAGACACTTTCGTGTTATAATATTTTACACATACTACTATACATACTATTATTATACTACCTATACATATATTGCATGCAAACAGGATTTCAGATTTCTTGACGTAGTTTTCCATAAGATCCAGATAGATAACACTCTAATGAATATCCTCTAAATCCATCTTAATATTTCCCAAGTCTACTATTAAACCCCGGATTATTGTTCGGTGATAATGTTTGGCGGCTGATTATAGATTTCATTAACACAAAGGTATATTTGTATGTATGATAAACAAATCCATTTTGCACTGAAAATAATATAGGTACACCTTGAAATTAAATATATAATTTTCGTTTTTCACAATGAATAAATAAATAACAAGTACCTAATTCAAGTTCTGTGACATATCATCGCTGCAGCGATCGAAACCTCAGCTGGAAGAGGAACTTTAGTCGGTTTTTTTTCTATATAATAAGCATGGAACGTTTGTCTTACATATTGCCTGGTGAAAAGTGAAAAAACGGACTGAGGTGGTGTGTGTGTACACTTCCATCCACTAGAAACCTATTCACTCGGCGCTTAAAAGTAAAGAAGGCAGCCGCCAACCAAATTTTAACTTAATGTCGAAGGCATAGAGTTCAGATTCAATTACAATTACTGAATTCAGGCCTTCTGTACCAGGACTGCAGAAACGATATTCTAAGGAAATATACATTATCGATTTTGTTATATTCTTTATTGTCACCAAGTTTTATTTCTTATTACTTTTTATTGTACACGCTAATTAGATAAAGCACTTCATTAAAATAAAATTTAAAAAACTCGTTAAACAGTGATTTCTTTCAGACACCCTGTAGGTAATAAATGTTTATTACAACTGATTTAATTTCCGCACGGCCATTCCTTTAGCTTTTACAATTGTAGCAATTTTAAAGTTAGCAATTGGAGTACAATGCAGCTATTTGGCAGAACATTTGGAGAAGAGTAACTTGGATAACTCTGAAAATCCATCATTGTTGAAATCACAGCTGTACGCAGGAGTTTTATTAAGTTTAAGGGCCGAAGCTCCAAAAGTTTTGTATTGATTCCTTTTTAATTTTTAAATTATATTGCTTTGAATAAAATTTATGTTAGTATTCTGTGGCTTGTGTCAACTAAATTATTTAAATTTTGGGTGATTCTCGAAATAAAAAGGTTGTTAAAGTTACCATTACTGCTTAAATATAACTTAATATTCTTAAAATAACATTACCTTTTTTGTATTGGTCACTAAACTCGAGTTTGACCTTTTCTCACCTGGCGGTGGTAACAAGACTTCATTTTTTGTGGATTGCTGACCACTTTGGCGATGGGGTAACACTGTCTGCCTCAGACGCCAGTGGTTGCGGGTCCGTTTCCCGTACGGAACAAGATAAAAAAAAGTTCTAGGTCTGAGCGTTTATACATACATACATACATAACTTCACGCTTGTATCCCTTATGGGGCAGGCAGAACACCAGAGGTTACAAGACCATCTTATGTCACGTTTGACAAATTTGGAGGTATTATAAAGATAGAGAGAGACTATTGTAGTGACAGGGGGTCAGCCTATCGCCCACAAAAACGCCTTTAAAACCTCCGTCCCTTAACTGACTTGTACAGTATCCCCGGATAGAGAAGCAGCTGGCACATTCTACGTTTTTCTTTCGCTAATACTAAACCCGAGTTTGACCTTTTTTTCTCACCTGGCGCTGGTAACAAGACTTCATTTTTTGTGGATTGCCGACCGTTTTGGCGATGGGTTAACACTGTCTGCATCAGACGCCAGTGTTGCGGGGCTGTTTCCCGTACGGAACAAGATAAAAAAAAAGTTCTGGGTCTGAGCGTTTATCTATACTATACTATATCTATATATGTATATTCTAGGTTCCCCCCTAGTTCGCTACATGGTATCCCATATCACAAGCTCTGCTTATTTTGGGGCCATGTAGTTGGTGTGATTGTCTGAAGATTTTATTTATTTATTTTGAGATTTCAACAGTTACTTAATTCTGTTAAAAATCTCACCAAACGCAGAAAACTATTTTTCCTTTTTTCTTCTTTCATTCATAGCAAAAAGTTGCCTGACCCAAAACGCTCCGCAAAAATGCAGCATCATTCTTCTCTTGTATATTTTATTTTTAAATTCACCGCAGCCGAACAAAATCAACAGCGGTTTCAATGATAAACAATACTCGTCCAACTAAAAGGTTTCACTCTCTGTTTGCACAAAATCCCACGGATGGCGCTTCAAAACGAAATGGGAATATTCTGAGAAATTGCGAAATTATTTTCTTCAAATCAGTTAAGCAAATACTTAAAATACCAAAACAATAACTATTGTTAATTATTCTTACCGATATAAATTTTGATTCCGTAAGAACTTTCTACCTTCACCTATCTCAAAAGTCGGGACCAAAGAATCAAATAAGTCCAAAATTATTTTATACCATACCTACTCTAAAAAGCTTATTTTACTCACGCTAAACAGTGAACAAAAATACCTTTTATTCACTGTTTTGGTGTTTGAATTTGGAACACATAAATATATCTGATCTCCATTTCAATCCTTACACAAACTCCTTGCGCTAAGATTCGAAATTCAAACTCTTTGGTGCAAATAAATTCTCGAGATTTGATTGGTCGATATTTGCAACAAGGAGTTTGGCATTAGATTATTCTGTTTCACAAGTTGACCACCCTAATGATAATATCTAATAAGAAAATTACGCTTAATTTCAGTCATTGCTCTAATTTTAATGTCCATTTCAATTAATGTAACATTGCTTATTTTTGATAAAATTTCTATTTTCGCTTAAACATTGTCTTTTTCTCGTAGTCATGGTATAAAGTATAGTATGCAACTCCTGAATAAAGTACGAATTTATATCGAGGGCCATGAATCACGCGCGTCGTTTATGATTCAATCGTTAGAATCCTTCACTTGCTCGTGACTCATCTACGGCGCTCGCTTTAAATCCGTCCTTTATTCAATAGTTGCATAATATACTATTTCAAATCCCTCCAACAGTTTCTAATTTTAACCTATCACATAAAATTTTAAGTTTTTAAGTTTCATGTTGTGCGAATCCAGTAGCAGTCTAACCATCACGTAGAGGTTACTGAGTATCGTCTGTTATACAGAGTTTGGGCTGTTCCTAACCAACTAACACAGGCTAAATAGTTAACATTTTATATGTGTCTTCCACGTACTGGGAGATGGAGCGTAGACAGTCCCGCAAGATCGTTTATTCCGATGGCCACCACTTGGTTGGCCACCACTAATGGACAACGAAACAACTTTTTTCAAAAGTTCCCGTTGGCCACCACAAGGGAACAGTGGCGCAACTTCTAATCCTATTACCACTGGCCACCACTAATTTTATTAAGAAAACAGAATGGGATAGTTTAATATAGTTACTGATTTGGTTTTAGCGGATAATGTAAAAAAAATGTTGAAGAACATTTGAATCATCTTTTATTAAGCAAAATAATTCGTTTAATAATGTACATAATATACATTTAAAAAGATTGACGTGGAGAATCTTGATGAAGCCCTATATCCAGCCGTGGGCACCTCCCTGGCTTATGATGATGCAAAATCTCACTCAGGTTTTATTACTAAATAGTACCTATATGAAATTTAACATTGTTTTCCCATATAAAAATTGTTATACTTCAATTAAAAACTCCAAAAACCTAATAAATTACGCGGATTGACCTTTAGAATCGCACAAACAACGGAAAAAACAAAATCGTAAATATCATGCCTTTGTTCTGTTATGTAACTAAACTATACCACATACATTGCACACAAGTTTCAAAGTTTTGGATATGCTTTCTTCAAATACTTACATCATCTCGCAAAGAACTATACCTCGCAACCTTTGTAGAATTGAATGTACAGAACTTAGCAGATCAAGCATTTCAAACCTATCAAATAGCCCCAAGCAATTATTTCTGTAAGTTTCTTAACAGGTTGCCTAGTTTGTGTGGTTGCCTCACACAAAACTGTATACAGTACGTCAAAGTAAGAATTGAACGTTCATCCACGAGAACCTATTCACCTATCAGGACTAAGTGATCAGGAAAAACATGGGTACATATGAATATGTTCTACGTCAATTCAATAAACTTATACAGGGTGACTGGTGACAAACTTTAGATACTGAAGGAGGGCACTCAGTACTCGATCCTGATCATAATTATGTAATAAAAGTAGGTACTTAATTATTTACTAGAATTGTCTAAATAATAATAATAAATAATTAAAGCTTTGTTACTATGTACTCACCTACGCTTAAGTCAATCACAGCACGTGACCTGGCACGCGGATCGCTGCCAATGCTATTATAACCATGCGTTACGTAATCAATTCTTTAAGTTTCGGTATTTTTTCATCAAATTCAAATTTAGGAACTTGTAGATTTGTCTATTTAGCCACCGATACTGAGAAGCATCTCCCGGGGACTGCAGGATCATTGTGCGTCTATTTTCCATGAGTTTGAGAGTAGACTCTGAGATTTTTCCGGTTCCTTTTGCAAAGCGGGTTTGAAAAAGTTTAGACCCAGCCGTGGAGACAGTTTCCACAAACCTGTTATTGAGGTCGTCCATATTGACGCACTCGCCGAGGCGTTCAAAGCGGTTCTGAAATTCGAGCTGAAAGCTTTCGGGGTTTTGGATTTGGATGGGTTTAGGACGAAATTTTTGATTCAAATTTTAATCGTGACTGTAAAATTTAAATAAGAAACTGATAAAGTATGGGGATATTTATTTTTCACGTTTTTACATAATTTAGTATCTTTTAGTTCTCCCGCTGTTTATAAGTAAAAGCTTGGCTTTAATTGTTTAACACTCATTGTATAAAAGGGGAAGAAAACCTTGAAACCAAATGTTTCGAACATGTGGTTTCAACGTTGAATCACAAACCTACTCTCAATACTTATAAGTATGTTCCAGAGACCCATTTTTGACAGACCTTTAAAATAAATGCACAAACTTACAATGTTACCATCACAGGTGTTTATTATTTCATTCTTCAGACTTTCCCCTTCAAGAACATTCCAGAATCTATCACCCGTTCCTTGAACGCAACTATCTGTATCTATTCACTAGTGTAAACAGGTCGTGTCTCGGTAAATAACAATAAAGAATAAAGGTTCTTCGTGCTCTTGTAATAAAGGTTTTATAACGTTGGTGTGGTGTGTACGCTACACAAAATAAAGGTCGGGTCGAACAATCAAACAGCACTTAGTTTTGCTTGGGAAAACAGCGCTTCCTTTCGTCTTTGGATTGAATCCTACAAAATGGCGATTTAAGCCCCTTCATCGTCGACCAACTTTTATTAATTAAATAATAGGTAACAATATTAGTCTCTAGCTACCTAATTAAGAATGATAGCTAATCACCAGCCATAAAATTTGTTGCAACTTTCGCGAGGAAAACTATTTTCTTGCTGTTGACCTAATAGTTTTCTAATATATGTGAGTAGCTATTTATACACCGATTCATTTAAAACATACCTATCTACGATTACTTTGGGACTTTCGACTCGAAAAGAATTTGGAACGTAAAAGAGATCGACTTTTTTATTGAATCTTTTGCGAGTATCCTTCCAGTAATGTTATCTTTTTATTCTTAAATGCATTTTCAGCGCGTATCGCTTGTAATAGCAATTTGATTTTCCGCAGCCAGATAAGTACCCACCCCTTATTGTATGGCCTCGGAAATATGCATCGTAGGCTGTCGTCGGTTACGCAACTTTTAACAAAAGAATGCTGGGTGAACACTGGGAATTTACCTTATGAGAAACTGTTTCATTATGTAATACACCCTAACTCGAAAGATTTAAGACTCAAACTGTAGTGTTGGTGTTTTCTAGTTAAAAAACGAGCGAACCCGTCGCCTTGCCATCGCCTTGCCAGCGGAAAACGTGTATTTTCAGGAAACTTTTCAATTTTTTTTTCCTCTGTAGTGGTAGACTACGCTTTTTACTTACAAAGTTGGGTTCCATAAATATCGGAGAACTACTTTTAGTCTTCTTTTATTTTTATTGTAAGATAGGGTGGATTGTCCATAATTTGTAAAATCTTTGCAAATTTACTTAGACTTTTTTCTCTGGTTAATGCTCTCAGTGTCCTTGGTGTCGTATCAGGATGGTTTTTAATCTGAATTATTTATTGAACAATATTTGAGTTTGTAATATTACTATGTAATATACTATGCATAGCTTTATAAAATACTTGAAGCACTAAGCACAGCTTTATGAAATACTAAATACTTATTGTTTTATGAAATATTATTAAAATATTTACCTAAGGAAATTGAAAAAAAAAAACGGGGTTGCAACCCAAGATTTAGGGTAAGCCTTGCAAACTACGCCTTAACCCACTTAACTTCTAATATGCCTATCATACAAATATTTCTAATTATTTTTACTAACCACGAATTACAAAACTCAAATGGATGTAATAAAATCTTTTATGGCAAAACAAACTTTACCACTGACTTATTAGTTTCAACAAAGTTACTATTCAATAAACTATAAAGAAAAATTAATAAAAATAATGAAATGTAAGCAAGACTTCAGTTCCCAGAAAATAATATTCTATCATATGACAATATTTGCAAACAGAAAGGGTTTGGAAGTAAATAAATGTTAACTCCCCTTGGGTTACTAGTATTTACCTATTCATGTTGGTTTCTCTTTCTTTGTATCAACAAAGTATTATGTTCGGTATGAAATATTTCTTAATAAGAAATAGACTGATGTGGTTTTGTACAATGTGTTAACGTAATTGTTTTATTAGAGATCCAACTTTCGATTCTTTACCTACGTTATAAACATTCATTTCAATTTCATCGACAATAATTACCTCAGGAAGTGGCGCACCCCTAACCCCTATAATCTTACACATTGTGTAATATGCTGGACTGGGAGCGAAAGAAAATGCTTCTCTTCCCGGGCATACTGTAAAAGTCAGTTAAGGGACCGAGGTGTTATAGGAGGCTTTTTTGTGGGTGATAGGCTGACCCCCTGTCACTGCAATAGTCTCTCTTCACTATTATAATGCCTCCAAATTTGTCAAACGTGACATCAGATGGTTTTATTACCTCTGGTGTTCTGCCTACCCCATACGGGATACAGGCGTGAAGTTATGTATGTATGTATGTGTAATAATAATTAAGAAAATTGCTTTTGTTACTTTTTCATCGATGAAAAAAACGTGTATGACCACATTCTCGTCTGATACCTAAGTGATGAATTCGAAGATGCAAAGATAGAAACTGTCTCTTAAGAAAACTTTGGTAGAAAATATCTCTCTCTATCGACCATCGAATGGCCGCTTAATGACGTCACAATTTTGTACTTCGGCTTTAACAAGGTGTTGATAGTTATTGAATAAGATATTACAGTAGACCAAGAGACAAAAAAAGCCGGCGGAAAAAAACTCTTGGCACTCTTTTTTAGTCAGGATTATACGAATTAAAACAAATAGGTACATACAGTACAAATTGATCATGACATGAAAAAAAAAAACAAATACAAGACAGCTAATTGTGGGAGCCAATGTCATGTCAAAACCAAATTGCTTACATAGTAGGTGCATTGAGCACAACACGAACATGACAAACTGGGACCAGAGTATTTAAACAAGAATGGAATAAAATAGTCATTGTATCATCAGCAAAACGACCTGGCACCGCTAGCAGCACCCGTTCACGAGTATAACGCAAGCACCAGCCATCACCCTCCTCAACCATATTTTAGGGAAGAGGGTGACGAGCATCTAAAACATTTTTTTATCCAAGACCGAAATGGCTGTTTTTTTAGCTAAAGCTCCGCGTAATGTATGGGTAGGCATACTTGTCAATATTAATCCTCTTCAGAAACATAACTACTACAGCTATACAGCCCTCGGTAACTCCTTTGCATTCAAATAACTCTCATAAACAAATAACTGTCAGACGTTTTTTAAAGAAAAAAGAATAGTTAATGACAAAAGAAAATGAATATCGATTGCGCTCTTACGCGGGAAAAACCGTTTGACAGCTCTTCTCATTATTTACGTGTTCGGCATATTGACAAGTATCGAGGCCTTTTTTTTTTAAAACTTGCAATTCTATTTTCGTACTGCACACTGCTAACTAACGGAAATGAAGAATGAAATGGGCAGCTTGATGCGAGGAAATTAAATCTACTTCGTTTCCAACGTTACCTTTTTCAATGGTTTTCATTTTTATTAAAGCTTTTAAAAAGCAATTCTGAAACAGGTGGCGTAAAGATGTTAATTATTAAATCTGTTTATTTATTTTCCTCCTTATTATTTATTTAAAAAGTATAAAGAAAAAAACAAAAAACTTATTCAGTACAAAAGGCGCGTAGGTACAACTTAGAAATAATTTATCCAAACAAAATGTGACGATTCTAGTTACCTCACTTTCTTCACTTTTAAATACTGTTTCAATTTCATTAAATTGCTGCGTCTAAAATCAATTGTTAAATATTGAATTCTCGTTTTTTAACATTGGTTTCCTTTGATGAGCCCACTGCATGCTATATTTCTCTGGGTCAGGGTGGGCCATAAACTACCCAGTTGCCAGCGCCCGGTGCTGATTGATGGATGCCATGTTCATAGCTGACCTGTCAGATTTTTGACAACTCATGAAATGTATTAAACAACATATAGTGCATATAATAACTCATGTTCGGTTAATTCCAAATCATTTACTTATATTAAAAACCGCAGCAACAATTTTAATATTTTACCCTCTCAAGTTACTCAATAGACTACTAGTATCATCCACTTGAAATGAAAATCCCGACATAATTTCTAAGAAATTAAACCAAGTCTGCACCGATAGTTTAGATGTAAACAGGCAGCATTTCAATGACAATATCACCTTTATACATTCACATACCTAACAAAAGGTAGTTTGACAGGTCAGAGACCGTATGGACCATGAACATTACTCTTTCAGGGCGCCGAAAAGGCTTCTGATAGAATTACGACTACTATATACAAGTAAACAGCCACCGACACCGACTTCTTCACGTACTCTACGAAGCACGGGAATCGTCGTAAGAGATTATGATCGACAGTCACCCATCGTTATTACCCATCTGACTGGACAAAACGTTGACTAACCTGTTATATCGAATGACATATCACTACGCCGCAACGACTTCTACCCATCCCTTTTCAACCGACTACCAAAAAGAGGAGGTTCTCAATTCGTGTGTATGTTTTTTTGTTGCACGATTTTTGGACAGTTACTTATGAATCGAGTTTGAATATCCTTGTTTCATATGATAGAGGATACTTTACAGGTAGTCCCATATAAATTTATCGAATTAAATTGAAAACGTTTTGAAATTTTTTCAAAAAAATATGAATGAAAACGTTGAATATAAACGTGGATGACCTTATACCTCAGCCAAAGTTTTGACAAGGATTTGAATATGTTAGTAAAGTCAGTTTTTTTAATGCTGTGCATTCGCTAATACGTAATCTCAATTAGTTTTTCCAATCAACATCACCATCATCAAACGCCAATCAGATTTCAAATAAAACTAACCAAACCACCAACCGTTACAGAATTTGCGTGGTAAACTTTATAGAACGATTCAAATTGAATATTAAAAGAAAACATCAAGGAAGCGGACGCCCGGACATAATTACGTTTAGGTGGCGCCATTATTTCTTTGAGTTTTGCAGCACTGAGAGGTAGAGGAAATGGGATTACAGCCGACCTGTTGGTACCTGCTTCATTGAAAACTGAGGTTTGCGTTGAAAACATTTAAAGGTCTAGTTTTTAAATATTTCCAATTTAATGTAAGAATGTTAGAGTAGTATAAGAGTTATTATAGAATTGTATAATGGATTATATTTGCATTATAGCATTACTAAAATTGTATAGACCATGGTATGCCGCGTAGGGACGACTTATTATAGCCCTTCTGACCCTGGATAAGCTTGTCGTTAATGGCGACTAATCCGAGTGTTTGGTGGAAGTAGTTCTCCAGAGTTTTCTTGGCTAGCGACCACCTTTCGTATCAAATCTCCCTTCATCACTGCTCCGATCGTGGTGCATTTCGGCACTACTCAGTTGTTTAACACGAATAAATTGGAACCATGCTAGACCTTGCAGGCGGTGGCCGCTGGAATCGGCATTTGACCAAGAATATCACAACTTTATTTTTTAAGGACGTGGTGGGTCCTTAAAAAATAAAGTCATGATAATCAACAGTATTGGATGAGTCGGGCTTGACGAACATGTGGTTATAATGATCCCACACACACCACAAGCCACAATGGATTTATGGAGGAGAGTTTCCTGGTTGTATAGTCAGTAAGATCACCTGATGTGGTTACATCAGGTGATCTTACTGACTATACTCCAAAGAAAAACGTCTGGATGGTTATCCAGACGTTTTTCTTTGGAGCTTGTCCTCTTAAGAAGAATATTCAACAGTAATGCAAATTGTTATTACCGGGAATCTTGCGGAAAATGAGATAAAACGTGCTCAAATTTGAACCAGAGGCAATGTCTGTATTTTCGAATGTTATCGTATTTCCACTTTACAGAACAAAATTTGAAGGTCAATAGATTTCAATTATACTAAATATTTGATAAAATATTTAGTTAAAAAATTATTTAAACTTAAAATCGGATGTTTAATTAGTAATTCTATCAAACCCTACGTTAGCTAATAATATATAAATCTAAGTATAATCTAGCTTGTTCTTCATTCAAAAACTTCAATAATATTTAAAAAGATGATAGGCAAAATTTAAAAGTAAAGATTAAAATAATTTCCCTTCTGTTGCTATCAAGGAATGCAAATGGTCGTTCGAACTCTCATGACAGAATCCTTGTTTGAAGGTTGCATGCCTCGGAAGCCAGTAGAATGTTTTAATTTAACTCTTAACACGAGGATATGTAGGTACAATTTGCATATCTGCCGTCCTACGAAAAAGGGGCGCATCTAACAATTTTCACGAAATTGAGTTATTGATTGTTCTGGGATCAGTAGAAAAAGACGCATCTTTCAATATTTTTAAATTTAAGTAAATATAAATACTTTTCATTTTATTGACTATCAAAAAAGGCACATCTACAAGATTCTTATTGGATTACTTAATTGAAAAGACATTTCTACAATATACTTAAATAAAAAGACGTATCTACGCAGAAGCGTCTTTTTCGTTTATAAAAAATATAAGTAGTACTAAGTTAAAATGGCATATCTGCTTATGTACTAAGAAGAAAAGGCACATCTGTGTAGACGCGTCCTTTCATTTAAGTATTTCAATTATTTGTAAGGCGTTAGTGGAGCGACAAAAAAACTTTTCTGATACCGATAATATCTTTATATCTTAATGCCGGATAAAATCTTTATAAGGTTGTAAAGGCTTTAAGATTCTCATAAGTTATTATTGAAGTTCTTTGAGTTAATAATTAGCTTAATGTATACGAAATCGGTAATTTTGATAGTGATTATTCAATATCGAATGTTATTTAAGTAAACTAAAGGTTTACTTTCATTTTATTCGTTTTTCTATATAGTCTTGGAGAATATGAAAAAATAACTCATATCAAGATATTATCTCTAATTTGATAGGTGACGATGAGGATATTCACTAAATAAGGATTAAGGAAAAAGGGGCTCTAAATAAAATCTAAAAGTTTTTCCCTTGCAGTTTTGAATCAAGTGCTTATTTCCCAAACATCGAATCTGTCCTACCTGGCTTAAAAAACTCACGCCAAGACAAAACAAACTCACGTCGCTAAGCATACTTGGATCTCCAATCTTTCCTGAAGGCATCCCTGAAGCATTCGAAACCAGGAAACGCATGCTGCATATCGCATGCGAACGCCTCCAGCTAATTTCAGCCCATACTGCACTGGTTCTTCTTAAAATGTGCTTTGCAGTTCCGAAGATAACATACCTGTTGCGGACCGCTCCAACGTGGATTTGTCAGGATCAAGTAGAATCCTTCGACAAAAAAATACTGCAGGTCTTTGAGTCTATTCTTAATGTGTCCCTGAATTCCAGCCAATGGGATCAAGCGGCTTTACCAATTCGTTACGGAGGCGTGGGGGTGCGGCGAGTGCAGGATATCGGTTTGCCGGCCTTCTTGGCTTCAGCGCACGGGGTGGTAGACCTAGTCACTCAAATAATATCAACTAACGGTGACAGGGTCTGCATTCCCTTCGCGACTGGTGCTATGGAAGAATGGCAGCTTCGAAATCCAAGTGCTGCAATCTCTGAGTTTCCTCACATCCAGCGCTCGTGGGATGAAATTAGTGCCAAAAATTTGTATATTAGCCTTCTGAGAAATTCGGTGAGCGCAGAGTGTGCTCGATTGAAGGCAGTAGCGCAAATAGAATCAGGCGCTTGGTTGCACGCACTTCCATCCCCACAAATGGGCACCTTCCTTGATAATGATTCTTTAAGGGTAGCTGTAGCACTCCGCTTGGGATGCAAAGTATGCGAGGAACACACCTGCATATGCGGTTCAAGCGTAGATAACACAGGCCGCCACTCGCTGAGTTGTCGGCGATGTTCGGGTAGGTTTTCTCGCCACCATGCACTCAACGATATAATTCGCAGAGCATTGGTGTCTGCAGGTGTTCCTTGTGTCCTGGAGCCCCCAGGCCTTAGTAGGACCGATGGCAAAAGGCCTGATGGTTTGACCATGGTACCGTGGGAGAGGGGAAGGTGTCTGTTGTGGGACGTTACTTGCGTCGACACCTTTGCGGCCAGTCATATCGCAAGTACTATGAAAGTGTCTGGAGCCGCGGCAGAGTTGGCGGCCGACAGAAAACGTTTAAAATACTAAGCCCTCACAGATAGTTACTCATTTATTCCTATATTATGCTATGATTTCTTATTAAATAGTTTACACGGGTCAATTTCTAAAACAAGAAAAGCTTTAACATAAAAGCTTTTTTACTTTTATTTGGTAATATTGGTTTTAGGAGTCAAAAACGTAAACTATTTTGAGAGTGAAGTGAAATCCCTCGACGATTGGAACGCCAATATTTAGGGTAGTGCTATATTAAAAAGGTAATTCCTAGGCAAATAGAGAATTCTCATTAGGTAAGTATATTGTAAGGTAAGTATATTGTAAGGTAAGTATATTGTATATAGGGCAGCACATCAAGCGTTACAAATCTTTCAAAAAAAATTCATTGAATCTCAACTCTATGCCCTCGATATTAAGTTAAAATTGGTTGGGGAAATTTGTCAGGTAATGTAACGCTTGATCTGCTGCCTTCTGAACATTTTGTATTATGCAAAAATGTCTCTAACCTGTCTCCGACCTTAAGTTCAAAAAGTTGAAATCATGCAAAATATAAAATAAGCAATAATTTTTCAATGTTACATAAACTGATATAAAACGCAATCTAACATAAAATAGTATGGCTAAATGGAGAATGGACGACTGCCTTGGCAATGTATAATAATGGCGGAATAGAATTTTCTACTGCTATGCAATGTAACTGCATATCTAAAAAAACTTAAGAACTGTTTTTATTGATAAAAAGATGAAAAGAAGAAAGAACGGCGTCCCCCACGGTAGTGTTCTAGGTCCTACGCTGTTTATACTTTTCATGAACGACATTCACAGCTATGTACAAATAGCAGCTATATACAAATAATTTACAATTTACGACATACAAGACGACTTCTGCTAATAAAATAAATAATACTTCGAGTATACCAAAGACCGTTTGCCCTAATATGCCATCGAGGATCGAGCTCGCTTCACTCGACAGGGTCAAAAAACCAAAAATTAATCTGATTTTAATCAAATCTTGGGAAATTAATTATTTTGGGGTAGGTTTCCATCCACTCTTGCAAAAATTGATCTTAGCTGATTTTTACGGACAAAAGTTCCTACATTAGTTTGCTCGGTGTACCTTGCCACTCCATCAATGGTGCCACCATAATGTTTGGTCCATCCACCTCAGAAGTGTGATACCTATTAATAAAAGCAGCAGCCGCTATAAAGTTTTCGATTAAATGGGATTAAGCTTAAAATACAAAAACGTTGGCGAAATACCTATTTTTAAATTCATGTTTAAAACGCCCATTACTTCTACTACCTATGCATAAAGTCATTTTTTTGATTTTATTTTATATATTTTTATTTCTGCACTTTTTCAGCTTTCTCACTTGCCAATTGTGTATGACCAGTGATAGTGAGGCTTACGAACTATAAAGCCTAATAATGTCCTATTGCGATAGAGCATCCCTAAACCTTCTATCCAAAATAAATAGAAAATTGTTGCTGATAGAGCTGGTGATTACTGCCCCTTTGAAACAAATCACTCATAATTTTAGCATTGCTTTCAGTAGCAGCATAACATGTACCTTTAACATCTTACAACATCGATAATATGCTCATTACATGAAACAATCAGGAAAGATTTCACTAAATTATCATATCTGTGCAAGCTTAACCTATGTTTTTATAGATATTTGTTGATGTTTTGATTGATTCATGTCATTTAAGTCGAACGATCGATAATAGATGGGGATGTTTCCATATAATTAAAATACGAGTAAGCAGTTACTCGATACTTTGGTTTCGATTGAAGAATTAAGAAGGAAGATATCATAGTAGGAATTATATCTTTTTCCTACAAGTAGGTATGCCTTGTATAGTAGGTGTACCTTGCTTCCTTGCATCCTACGTTGTGCATAAGAAAATATTATTAGGAATATTTATGAAAATCAAACGTTTGTGAATCTTTTGTGTTATTTTTAATAATTTGAATAATGAAAACGAACTCAGCGACATAGAGACCAATCTTTTAGTAAACGGGTTATAGTTACTTCGCTACGAAGGCTACGTTTAGAACACATGCGCCCTCCCAGCGCCCAGCGTCCCCTCTCTAGTTTTACACCCAACACGCGCATCCAAGCGCACGACCCGCACCCACTTGGCTCACGTGATTTGAGACCTATTGATATTAATGAGACCTATGAAATAACATTGACTTGGTGCTCTTTTTTTCTAAACATCAAAGAATAATCGACATGTAATACTCTACTAATGGAGTCATTAAAAAAATGTGTCAAGAAATTTATACCGTTTTTTGGCACTTCTTCATTTATGAAAATAGTATTGACGTTTATTATTTCCAGTAGCTACACAAAAACAAACATACTAAAAACTTTTAAATTCTTATTTCTTTCTTAACAACCGTTAAAAATAAAGATAATGATTTTTTAATAATTCATTAATGAAAATTAAAATGATAATGTATTGTGTGGAATTTCTATACATGGCTCAAGGCAGTCATTTAGCCAAAGATTTTGCAAAGCACTTTCATTCATTCATACATTCATTTCCAGAATTACCTTCATCGGATCGAAACCTACGCTAGCAACAGTCTCAAGGGAAACTCGGGAATGAAAGGGCTTTAGGTGGGCCCTAAGTCGTTCAACCAAAGGAAATTGAGCAAATTGTGTTTTCGAATAACTCAGTCGGCGCTTTCCTTCGCAGCGCGCTCTTAATCAATCAATCATTACGTCAATTTATGATATTAACTGTATTTGCCCAGTTTTTACCGGATCCTAAATAATAATACGGGAAGAAATAAATTATATTTTTGTATGAGTGAAATGAAATGTCTTAGGGGATATTTCAAGGTAGAGGATAATGTAATTTTCTTTGGGCATATTTTTTTTAATATCGCGTATTTAAGCCTACGGTAGAGGGATCTTAGGTTTAATTTGTATGAAATATTATGCCATACAAATTCTTCGTGACTTAGTGGCTCCTGCGTATATTATTCGATATAGAAGGTTAAGTTAAGCAATGTTTAAAGCTGTCGGTACGAAAATGGATGACCGCCTATCGTTCATTAACGACAATTTAACATTTGTACTTTCGGAATCTTTCCTGAAGTCGTCGTGGCGCCGTGGTTACTGTGTGTATCTTTCGATATCCAGGTTAAGCAACATACGGCGCGGTCGGTACTTGGATGGGTGACCGCCGACCGTTCGTTTCTCACGGCGACTTCCGTGCTTCGGAGGGCACGTTAAGCTGTCGGTCCCGGGTGCTGTATCCTTCTGGACAGTGACTTGTATACAGTATTCGTTAGGGTTTGTCAGAAGCCATATCGGCACCCTGAAAATTCTGACATCCACCACCCAGCACTGGGCCAGCTCGGTGGATTATGGCCTAAACCTCCTCGTCACCCAGAGGAGAGACTCATGCCCTGCAGTGGGCCCATTACACGGAGTTGTGATGATGATGATGATGACTTTCGGAGGACACGTCACTAGTTAGCCCTAGTGCTGTACCTATATTTGTATAAAGTCAGTATCATTATCATTATCAGCCCGATAACACCTACTGCTGGATAAAGGCCATGAATATGACCCTGCAGTGGGGAAACGCTCATTTTTTTTTTTTTTTGTTTTTCCGCCACAGAAAATTTTGGGCACCCCCTAAAACAAGCTTTAACCAGTAAAGCAAGCTTTAGCGGGAGGAGGATGAATCCTATTACGGACGAATGGGCATTCTATAAGCTGTTAACCCCAGTGGCTAACGGCAAATAGAATGCCCAGACAGTGTGGAGACTCACTCAGTGAAGCCGAGCATACCCACTAAACATCCCCCTTTACGACCTACCTTAATCCAGGTTCTTGATCATTTATCGGAGCGACAGCCAATTGGAGAGAGAGGCTGCGCAGTGAGCGGCATCCAGACGGCTGCCACCAAAAGGAACTGAAAGTGAGAAAAAACAAAGCTAAGATTAGCAGAAATGACAAAGCTGAAACTAAGATATTATCTAGAGTGATCAGACTCACTCTGAGATAGGAATGCTGGAAAGAAGGACTACGTTTAGAAACGTTGAGCTTGCTGGAGTTTCCTGATAAGGGGAGCGAACTTGGTTAGGACCGGAAGAGCACCGTTGAAACCCTCTGGGCTGGCGTCGAGAGCGGCGCCGAAAGCCAGGATCTCGTCGATGGGAGCGAGCTGGATCCAGAACGCCATGCGGTCTTGAGAACCATTTGCATTCTGGCACTGGGAAGCCGATTTGGCGGCCAGTTGCGATTGAGTCGCGACCCGGCTGCGCTGACCTGGAACGATAGAAGTAAAGGCCTTAGGGGCCTTTGAACTGACTGGAGGGGCGTCCGAGCTAGGCTGCGGTCGCTCTCTCCAGTTCTCGATGGGCTTCACGGTAGCCCTGGCAGCACGCGGTGCCTTGGGGCAGCCGCGAAAGTTTGCTGTGTGGCCTGACTGGCCGCACAAGACGCAGGACGGAGCGGTGGGCGATTCGGGAGTGCGAGAGCACTCCTTAGTCCCATGCGGTTCTAGGCACTTGACGCACCTAGGGGAAGCATGACAATTTGCCGCCGCATGACCATACAATTGGCAGCGGTGGCACTGACCTGGAAAACCACGCTTGTGTGGTACCTCGACGCGGATGTTGGAGAGACCGCACACGGTGAGCTTGCCTCTGAAAATGGACTGCCCTTGCGGGCTCCTCGCTAGGATTACTAGCGCTAGTGGGAACTGCTTGCCTCGGCGGCTGTGCATTTTGTGCACAGATTCGACGGGGAAGTCTTGAGAAGACAAGTCCTCTTGGATTTGCTCGTTCGAGAGCTCGAACGGCACGTTTCTGAGGACGGCACGAATCTTACGCTCCTCAGGGAGGGCGTAGGTGTGGTACTCGAGCTTTTGATCAGCAAGAAGCCGAGTGAGATTCCTGAAATCGGGAATGGAATTGACAACGACCTTAATAGAGTCACCCACGTTGGATGCCTTACTATACTGGATCTTGGGATTGTGTCTACCGCAGAGAGCAGAGACCTCGGTCCAGCGGCTCTTGTCCCGTAGAAAGACGGGGGGCGGAGACTTGACTTTCGGCGGAGCCGAATCTGATTGCGACGCAGGCTGTGACGCCGGGATCGCTGAAACAAAAGGCGCAGGAGCAGACGCCGGTGCGACATTTTGCGGAGCAGGAACAGCGGCTGGAACAGCTGAAACGGATGGAGATAAAGTCGAAGAAGCATCTTGCTTCTTCTTCTTAGACTTGGACTTTTTGCGAACCTCGGTGAACGGGGCAGGAGATTCTGGAACTAAGGGAGCGGAGTCGGAATCACTACCCGGAGGGGTAGTTTTCCGTTTGCATGCGGAGGAGTCTACCAACGTACTACCGGCTTGCTCAGAAGGGTCTGGCGACGCCGGAGAGTCAGTGGGGAAGCTCGGAGGAATCGGAGCTGAAGCTTGGCGGGCGTGGGCCTGAAGGGCCTGAAGGGCCAGAAGGATCGAATTAAGATTTTTATCCACCTGATTCAGTTGATATGTAAAACGGGCTTCCTGCTCTTGGAGCAGGGACAAAATCTTGGGGTCAATGGAAGAATCCATCGAGCACAAGTGACAGGACTGTGCTGAAAGAAAGAATTAGACGAATCCTAAGTGCCGGTGAACGGCTGCTAAACTGCGCTGAAAAAGAGAACGACCTAGTACGGACCTATTGCCGGTGAACGGCGGACGATCAGGCTTAGTTGTCACGGTTACGTATCCACCTGACCAGCGATGCTTCGGCCGGCAGCAGTCGGGTCCGCCCTGAAAAGGGCAGATGAATTAGCCCCGACACCACACAGCCTCCACAAGAGAAAACTTTCCGAAAGAGCTTAACTTGGCACCTGACCCGCACGAGTGCGGGGGAGGGAACAAGGGCAGCGCAATACGAACACTCGGGAGCGGCCGCAGACACGACCGTTCGGGAGCGAACGCAAACGGGAAGTGGGAAACGCTCATTTAACGACTGTTAAGATGATACCAGATCTTTCCTATTACGAGAAAAAGCTGCTGTGGATTTTTAAATTTTAAATTAGATAATCCTAAAGTCTGAGAACTCACTATTTTAGGTCTTATAATCAAAGGTGATTGGCTCCCTTCCTACATGATTTTAGTTGACTCTTAGGTGAAGAGTCCCTTAATGAAAAAAAAATAAACAAGCACAAAGCCTCGTCCTCAACGTGACACTCAAATGTTGGCGATATCGATGAGCTTGCGATATTAAGATGTTTGTATGACTTCATGGTAGCGGAAGTATGTTGGTAGTATTGTTAAAGAGGGCGCTAAATGCAATGAATGACTGACATTCGATTGCAGCGCCATAGGTTATATCTTGAAGTAGGGTGATGGCAAGTGACACATAGACGTTTAGGAAGGCTAGGCGTGCGGACGTGTCTCAAACGGACGGTTTATAGTAGCTCGGTATTAATTGGTTTTAGCGTTGTAATGGTAAAGTAATAGCGGAACGTATTAGCGAATAAAGATTGTATTCTGAATAAGCCGGTATTATGACCAAGCCGACATTCTCAGGACTGAGTAACTGCCTTGTGATTATTTCTATCGTGTTTAATAAGCTTCATCGCTCACATCAGAAGTGGGATAAGCCTAAATATTATTTAGTGTTTCGATTTATTTTTACGAATAGTCTTCTCGGATCCGCCCATGCTTAAAATTAATTTGTGTTTCGATTTGTTTTCTTAAAATCTATACGGTGGTAAAATAAAACTGTTCTGTGATCATAAAGCGTTGTTGAACAGTGGAATTTTCCTATAATTGGCCGAGACTTCAAAATAATTGTTTTTTATTTTATAAAAATAAGTGATGTCATTAAGTAAAATCGTTATGGATAAGCACCAACGATTGTAATACGGTGAAGTGCGCAACAATTATTTTGTTAATATTGATTATTCCGTCGGAAAAGTTCATATTATTCGGCATGATTCAAGGGCTTTAGAAGGATCGTTATCTTGTAATAGGGTTTGATTAAAATATTCTCTACGTGTGATAAATTAACTTTGTAAAAAGTTATTGCGTGATTTAAAGAGAAACAAAACGTTTATTCTATTGTTTTCATCACGTGTTCTTACTTTTTTTTGTGGAAAATGGATAACTTTATAAAGTCGATTTCATAGATTCTGTGTAAAATGTGATCGTAACATTTAAGAGCATGTTGTACAAACAGTGATAACCTGAGCATTGTAAAAAACAACATTGCATTAAAAATGTAAAATCGTTCGGATAGAAATGAAATCACAGTATGAAATCGAAAAATTCTGAATGTTGACATATTTCTTTTACTGGAGTTAAATAACTTGTATGTTTGGTACTTTATTGCGTGAGTTTTTGAAATATATCGATAAAGGTTTAATCACTGTATCTTGCGTTTAGTTTTGAATTGTTATTTGTCGCTAAAGTAAAACTGCTTTTAAAGAAGTATCATAATACGGTTTTGCGTAGACAGGATTATACTCGGACCGATTATGGTTTGGAATTTCTTTGTTTTTTGTTATTATTTTGTGAAAATCGTGAAGTATCGTGGTCAAGTAAAGTTGTTTTACCATAAGTACATACAATTTGAATACCGTTAATACGAAATAATTGTTCTCTCAACATTTACATGAAAAGTAAAATGGCAAGCGGGATTATGATCGGCGAACTCAAATGGCCGAACATGTGCATGCGTTGTTATAAGTCACGGAGTGATGCTCAAAATGGCCGAACAGAAACATGTACTGTTATAAAAGTCACGGAGTGATACTCAAAATGACTGAACAGAAACATGCAATGTTATAAAAGTCACGGAGTGATACTCAAAATGACCGAACAGAAACATGCACTGTTATAAGTCACGGAGCGAAAACTGACATAGTCCAGAAGCTTCCACATTACTTTTTGTTTTTCGGCTTATATTTCTTACGATAAAATGATTAATACTGTGAGTATTTCTTATCGAAAGTATTGCGATTCGTACAATGCGTTGACGTTAACCGATTCCTACTGAGTTTCTTGCTGGTTCTTCTCAGTAGATGGATCTTCCGAACCAGTGGTAGCTTTGCGTAAATTATAAAATCTTAATTTTGAATTTTGAAGGAAATATTAAATTGAAGCTTTAAAGAAAGTTGGTTTGGAAAAAAAGACGGTGTAAGGTGTTGTGGACACTTGTTCGTTAGTTTTGATGAATGCGCCAGAGTGTTTCGGGGTACTGTGTTCAAGGAGTCATTGGTTGACTCGCGTGAAAAGATTGTGTTGTCAAATGGGAAACAAAAGCAAATGTTAAAGAGGCGAAGGAAAAATCTTGGTACGTTTAAGTGTAGCGAAAAGCTCTTTAAATGCAAGTGATCCTGGCAAGAACGGTGTGGGAAAAACCCGGGCTCTTAAGTGAGGCATAGTCCCTTTAAGTGCGGGTGACATTTGCTGATGTTTCTCAGGACATTCGATTAGAGCATTTTTGTATACTTTTGAGAATTAACTTGACTTTATTGTCAGGAGTGGCCAAGCCGCCACTTTGGTATGATTGTTTCAGATTAACACACGAGGACGTGTGTCATCGCAGGATGGCCGTGTTGGCGATAACGATGAGCTTGCGATATTAAGATGTTTGTATGACTTCATGGTAGCGGAAGTATGTTGGTAGTATTGTTAAATTGGGCGCTAAATGCAATGAATGACTGACATTCGATTGCAGCGCCATAGGTTATATCTTGAAGTAGGGTGATGGCAAGTGACACATAGACGTTTAGGAAGGCTAGGCGTGCGGACGTGTCTCAAACGGACGGTTTATAGTAGCTCGGTATTAATTGGTTTTAGCGTTGTAAAGGTAAAGTAATAGCGGAACGTATTAGCGAATAAAGATTGTATTCTGAATAAGCCGGTATTATGACCAAGCCGACATTCTCAGGACTGAGTAACTGCCTTGTGATTATTTCTATCGTGTTTAATAAGCTTCATCGCTCACACAAAGAATTATGGTTTAAAATGGCCAGGATTTTAAGTAATTTCAATTGCATTTTTATATATTTTGACAATTTAAAACCTTTCAATATACATAAAGAATACGGACTTACTGCACGACTGTTTAGCCATTCACACTTTTGACTTGACACCCGCCATTGGCAGAATTATCGCAAGATACGAGTCGATCCGTGATGTCAGTGTTGCCACTTAAATTTTTTAATTGCAGGAATGGTAAATATAGCTTATTTGAAAAAATAGTTACTCTGTTGCGTACTTCGATAGTATACAAATTATCTACTTAATTGACAATAATTTCTATTTGTTTATTGATTGAGTCTTAACAACAACGTTTAGTAGAATATAAACTGACCGGGGGAACACTTGATCTTAATCGTAATAATGGTACTTATAGTAGTTATGGTAGTAGCAACATAATTCCTAATAAAATATGTTTATTTTGCTTGGCCTCAAAGAAATGCGAACATAGTTTGAAAAAATGTATTATATTATTTGATTCCAAATGGTTATTTTGAATTTTAGTTAGTCTCATAATTTATTTAGCCTTCCTTCTTTAATCTCGCCTTTTCGAGCCTCCCGAAGTTAAGGTAATTTTTTCTAAAACTGACATACTTAATCAATTTTTTTAAAGACAAAGTAACATTATTAGCTTAGCTTGATTAAGCTCTTAATTTACGACGTGTTTATAGTCGGCTTACACGACCGTAATCTACGAGCCAATGGTTTACGATCGGTTGGTAGTAAAGTTAAACACGATAGATTGAATAGTTGCAATCCCTAGTTCTTAAAATTTTAGTACCAGTTAAATAAAAAAGTGAGTTGTTTACCACTGGTAACAGATTTAGCTAGTTTATGTAATTTGCATACTGTTATAACATCTAAACTTTTATCATCATACTTCCTAATACCAATATCGTTAGAAGCGTCTTGATTATCCGCTGGTTGTAGGCAATTTCAAGTCACAAAAAATCTACAATGTTATGCACCCCCGAGAAAATCTAACTAATTCTTACTAATACCACAGAATAAGTAATAGTACCGTTGGTACAGAAGAATTACTCCGCAAGAAGATGTAAATAAATTCGAGTCTTGCTACGACGCGATACGGTGGAATTCAGCTCGCACAGCATTTTTTTTTTTTTTTTTTTTTTTTTTTTTCCGCCCCAGAAAGCTTAACTACCGACTTGACGCCCCTAAGGGAGCCACAGAAGGAGAGGAGGTGAATGCTTGATGCACGAAGAGGGGACCTTTGGGGGACTACCCCATCAGCCAATCCCTAACAGTGCGGGACTCACCGAACCCAGCGATACCCGCTAAACACCCCCTTTGCTGAGACATCCCGAGTTGGGCGTGTCTCCTCATCTGAACGACAGCCAATTGGAGTCAGAGGCTGCGTACCGGGCGTCCCAAGAGACAACCCGTCACGAAAGCTTATCGCAGGACCGAATCTGTAACAATAAAAATTGGAAACGACGTCGTAAGAGTTATAAACACATGTTGTGTGAATTAATTGTTAAGGACAACCTAGAACCGGTTGGCTTGTTGAAGCTTCCTCACGAGGGAGGCGTGCTTGGATAGGATGGGGAGAGCATCGGCGAGAGAGTCCTGGCCGGCGTTGAGTGCAACGCCGAGCTCAAGAATCTCGTCGATAGGAGCGACGGTGACCCAGAACGCCAAGCGATCAAAACTGACCTTCGCGTTCTGTACCGCGGGTTGGGCGGGCGGCCCAAGCGGTAGGAGTGACGTTCGAAACGGGTTTTGATGCGCATTCCACGGCCTGAGGGGCCTTAGCTTGAGGGGAGCCCTTAGGGGGCTGGGGGCGGTGTCTCCAATTAAGGGGATCGGCCGCCGCTTTGGAACGGACCGAGCGCGGCGCCTTAGGGCACCCGCGATAATTCGCCGTGTGGCCGGACTGGCCGCACAGGACGCAAGACGGATCTGTCGGGGACTCAAGGGTGCGGGAGCACTCCTTGGTGGAATGATCCTCTAGGCACTTAACGCACCTAGGTTTGGCGAAGCAGTTATGTGCCGCATGACCATAGAGTTGGCAGCGGTGACATTGACCGGGGTGACCTCTATTGTGAGGCTTTTCGACTCGGATTTGCGAGAGGCCGCATACAGTGCGGGCCCCATTGCGAATTAGGGAGTTCCCAGCTGTGTTATTCGTGAGAATAACAAGCGCAAGGGGAAACTGTTTGCCCCGTTTGCTGTGCAACTTGTGCACGGACTCAACGGGGAAGCCTTGAGATTTAAGATCCTCGGCGATAAGATCGTTCGATAGCTCGAACGGCACGCCCCTAAGGATAACGCGGGCTTTGCGCTCTTCCGGGAGAGCGTAAGTGTGATAGGCGAATTGCCTTTGAGTTAGTAGGGAAGTCAGATTCCTGAAGTCGATCAGAGTACATGGCTCGATCTTAATGAAGGCACCGGTGTTGGTTGCCTTCTTGTAATTGATCTTGGGGGCAGTCAGACCCCCCGAACAGAGGGTCGACACCTGTCCCCAAAGATGTTTATCCCGAAGGAAGACAGGGGGAGGGGGCTTAGAGCTCGGGGGAGGACCCTCGGGCTTGGAACGCGGGGCAACCTTGGGGCGCATTGCCGCCTTAGGGGCTTCGGCCGCCTTAGGGGCTACTGCCACCTTAGGGGCTTCAGCCGCCTTAGGGGCCGCTACCGCCTCGGGAGCCGCCGCTGGAGAGGGCGTGGGAGGAGCGGAAGAAGCGGTATTCTTCTTTTTCCTATTAGAGGACTTTTTACCTCGGACTGGGGTGAATTGAGTATCATCCGTGACAGTGTCATCCGAGTGGGACGCACTGCCGGGCGAAGCCTTGCGTTTAGACGCAGCGGATTGGGCGGAGGACTCGGCAGACTCGGAAACGGAAGATTCCGATTCGGAGATGCCGTCCATGTACTCTGAGGGGCCAGGAGACACCGTAGAGTGTTGGGACTGGGCATCGAAACCCGGGGGGACCTGAGGGGTCAGAGCTCGGACAGCAAAAGAGGTAGCCTCAGTGGCCGCCATTTGAGCCTGGGCGACTTGCAGATGAGCGTCTTTCAGCAAGCTTTGAAGCTGCGTTATTTGATCAATGAGGCGTGCTTCATGCACGTGATAAGTGGCAAAGAGACGGGCCTCAGTGGCCTGGATAGCTTCGGCCACGCGGGCCTCAACTGCTGCATCAAACCTAGCTTGTTTAGAGGGCTCCATGATGGAGTGCCCCCTGAAAGAAGTTGACCGTGCCGATGAACGGCGAGCGAACTAACTAGCGAAAAACCGATGAACGGCGCGGAAACTGAAAAGAAGAGGTGCGTGCTCCTAACTCGAGCAGGCACCTAACCGTCCCCCGGGGAAAGGCCCAGTGCAATGGGTTCGGGTCTGCCGGATTTGTTAGCCCTGGAGAGCTAATAGCGTTCCGGGGCCACGCTAACGAGCTTCGTTGTCACCGTAAGGTATCAACTCGTTCAAACGCGGAACTTGGAAGTTTGTTTAAAGTTCGTCCTTTTCAGCACGAAAATCACTCAAACTTCCAAGTAGTAGGATAGCGAAGTTCGCGAATGCGTCGTTAGCACGCAAGTGGCGCCACTGTCGCAAAACGGCACTAATACGCGGCAATACCGACCGGAGAGCCTCGGAGTCGATAAGCGGTAAAACGGAACGATAGCGATAAAGGTCCTGCCGAGTCGACAAGTCCCTTATCGATCGAAACGGAGAGCACTGAGAGCACGATAAACACGACCACTGCGCGCGAACGATGAAAGCGAACTCTCGCACAGCATTATGTACCTGCAAATTTATATACCTAGAAGTTTTGTCTCTTTCTATCGCATGCCTCTTATCTTTTCTTACGCTGTTAGGGTTGCTGCCTAGTGAAGAATAATTAATCTCTTTATTTGTAATTAAGTATCTACCGATGTAGGAATTACTGTTATTCTACCTTTGTAAAAAATATTGTTTCAACTTACCTAAAGTACAAAATGAAAAAAAAGTTACGACGAATAATTAGTAATAACTACCTATGTTTTGTTTGCTAAATTGAACATAATCAAATCTAAACATAATCTGATTGAATATTTGTTTCTTTTTATGTCCATTTTTAAATACTATTTGCGACCTCGATCATAGAATTACTGTGAGTGCTATTAGGTAGGTAGGTATCTACAACGTCCCGACGGGCGCGCGCGTGACACACGACCCATTCGAAATCCGCCGGCGGCGGCGGCGGCGGAGCGCTTCGCTGAAGGTAAATAACGGATGTACCGCGCAGAGTGAGCCAGGCCTGCTAATACTATAAATGTGAAAGTTCGGATGTATGAATGTTTGTTCCTCGTCATCAAAACCCGTTCATGTTCCTCAATCACAGCAGAACCGCTCAACGGATTTGGATGTTATTTGACATAGTGATAGATTACAATCAGGAATAGCACATAGGCTACTTTTTATTCCGATTAGAGATAGAGATAGAGCGGGATTTGAAATAACGCGTTTAAAACCGCGTGAAACAGTTAGTATTACATAATTTCGAAATTGTTTTTTAATGTTTTTAGTTTTCCTTACAAAAATAATAAATTTCAATATGCAAGCTGTAAATATTCGTTTAATAAACGACATTACTTTATCCAAATTGAACCCATTTTTTTACCTTATTACCTTTCCAGTTGCGCTAGCAAATGTAGCATTCCCAAATGACACCATTTTTCACGAGCCCCCGAAATCTCATTTTAAATTATGGTCTTTTTATTTTGTGGAAAACTTTCAGCTTGCATATTTTGTTATTTCGTCGAGAAGTCGTCGTGGCGCCGTGGTTACTGTGTGTATCATACGATATCACAGATTAAGCAACGTTTGTTGCGGTCGGTGCTTGGATGGATGGGTGACCGCCGACCACTCATTTCTCATGACGACTTCCGTGCTTCGGAGGGCACGTTAAGCAGTCGGTCCCGGGTGCTATATACTTGTATACAGTAGTCGTTAGGGTTTGTCAGAAGCCACTTTGGCGCCTTGGAAATTCTGACATCCACCACCCAGCACTGGGCCAGCTTGGTGGATTATGGCCTCCTCGTTACCCAGGGGAGAGACTCATGCCCTGCAGTGGGCACATTACAAAGAGTTGTAATTTAGTAACTTTGAAACTAGAACAAGGAAGGAAATAAACATAATTAGGTATTTATAACTGACTCGTTCCTAAAAGAGATTTATTGAAGCAAGGAAGAGACTGAAAATGGTACCGCTTCAGACGTAATCATCATTATCATTAGCGACGCTCAATCATCATTTTGGGAGACTCCCAATACTGGAGAAAGGCCTCCCCCACTGTCCTCCACGTCCCTCTCTCCCGCAGAGAAACTCCGACTTTAAGCCTCAAAGTCAAAGTCAAAAAGTTCTTTGATTCGTAGGTATTTAAATACACTTGATGAAATAGTCGAACCTGTTTATAATGCCCATGGTTAGCGAACACGTAGCAGTGCTATAAGTCATCATTGTTAACATACACTGATCAATAACCTTTGTCATCAGACACTGCGGTATTTGAGACGAGAGTAATTTACGGAACTTCCCGAACCCGAGCAGAATTTGAGATTATGTATTCCTTAAAGATAACCTTTTAACTTCGAACTTGGTGCCCCCTACCATATCTAGGTGAAGATGTAACATGGCTGTTCGAAATGATCTTCGTCTTATCGATGTTCATTTAAAGACCTATTCGCGATGCGAGGCCATGAACTAAGTATTAAAACTGTCCTTTTTGCATTATTAGGATTTATGTTATGATATATTATGTTAAAATGTTTCTTATCTGTGTCTAACTACCGGCGCTGGTCAAACAAGTGAATAAGTGAAGCATTGTATTTAGTTGGGCATAACATCCGTCGTATCTAGAACATGGCTTTGCAACTTTTCTGGAACGGTGCCTGCTGTTCCGTCCGAAGTTAGTCGAGATTGCCACTTCTATCAACAGTATTAATGTTAATAGCAACGGAACTGTAGTTAAAGTCTTTCTGTAACTGCCTTCAGTACAAAGTTTCAGTAAAAGCAGTTGTGTGTTAAAGCGCGCGGTGAATTCGGAAGCGGGCATCCAGAGTTAAAGTAGTCCGTAAGTTTGTAGGAAAGTGGTATAGAATTTCATAGAAGTTACTAACTTCGGATGGAATATATTTAGAACTTGTTTCTTCCTTACTACTTTTGAATTTTAAACTTTGATTTGTTGCAAGCTGTTGATAACATCTTACATCATATAAGGAGCATTCGGTTCAATAAAATGTGACAATATCCATAAAATTATAAACTGCTTATACCTTTTTCTACCAATTTCAAAATTTTCTTTTTTAACAACTCTTCATCCAAACTCTCAACAATGCAGTATTGCAACGATCAGAACTTTAAATTTTTTGAAATTTCTATAGCTATACATACCTACATAGGTCTTCAATCTCGGAAATAGCTAGAAATAGTGCCATCGTAACTACAGAAAACTCTGAAGTATTTCAAAGTTAGCATCTAGAGGGACTGCAGCGGCAAAGTCTTGAGCGGCGTTATCTTAATGAATCCAATCTAAATGAGATTCCTTATCATGGATCACTGCGCACATATAGTTTTGCACATTGATAACTTGAAACAGAAGTAAATTAAAAAAGCTTTGTGGATTTTTTACTAAGTGCAGATAAATTTGCACATACGTACGTTTTCGCAATTCGCATGTCAAAATCCGCCGTGACCGCCGATCAACGTAAGCAAATTTCAATCCTTTTTAATTCACTTTTGGTTACAGTATTGCATAGCTTTCCCAACAAGTTGTTTGGAAAACATTCTTCCACTTGAAGCTTTGCCAATAACCAGCGTTTTATTGTTGTATGAAAAAACCTGAAGAATAGTATTGACATATCAATGGCAGTAAATCTTTTTCAACCGACTTCCAAAAGGAAGTTCCTAATTCGTAAGAATGTTTTTTTTTGTGTCTTTGTTACACGATTTTTTGATAAATAAATATATAGACTTACATTTAAAAAAAGTGTTTTACATAGTGAAAACTTGAACATCAATAGTTCAACTGCGTAGTACGAACAATGTCATACTACAACCCACGTCAGTGATATCTGATAGACCGTCAGTCAGTTACTAGGACGGACATTTTGTGGAGAAATGAGGCCACATTTGCGGTCAACCACGATGCGACTCTAGGGGTGAGACCGCCCTAGGGGTGAAATGCGAGTGATGTGGTTATTCCGAATATGAAATTCTATTTAGCTAAACATAAATAAAAAAAATGTATCAAATATTTATTGACACAAAAAAATACACAAAATTAAAAACTAAAAATAATACTACAGATAACGTGTCAAAAGGGATTTATCAGCATTGATTTTTAAAATCACCTTTGACCTGACGTTTGGCTGCGCGCCCGCCCCGCGCCCGTCCCTCACTCACCCGGCAAATACGATTTAAAATTTTTTGGTTTGTTAAATAAGACACGAATTATACACAACGGAACAAAGTGTTTTAGACGCAGGTGAGGCGCGTGTCATGCGCTGAACGGGCGCGTGTGGTTGGAACGCGGCCTAACCGTGGTCTCAAATTGAGGCTGGAGCGTGAAAATTTTGTATTTAGGCCGTTGTTATGCCCTAATACAAAGTTTCATATTTTTATCTTCAAATGATAAATCTCATATCAAATAGCAAACATAGCCACAAGTTTTCCACATTCTGTTAACAAGAAACTATTTTCTAGCATTTTTCGAGAGGAAACTAAATAAAAACCTTTCCAAATAACAGCTTGTTTCGTTACCAAATTCTGTGTAATTTTCCTTTGGATATATTTTTTGCTTTGATGGCAGGAAAAAACTTTTCAAATCGTATTAAATACGGCATAGAAATGTATATGAAGCTAACATGTTCTGATTTTATATAACTTATTCTCCGATATTATTTTTGGAAAGAGATATATCCAGACAAATGCTGTACCTTTATACCATCATATCAAAAGCAAATGAATACTTCATTTGCTTTGAAAAAATTATAATATACGTATTTTTTAAAACAAAGTGCAGTATTTTTTTTGCAATCTTCGGCTCCAACCTAATAGAATAATAGCGATTTCTGCCATGGTAGTCTGGTAGAAATCGCTGCCCAGCGATAAGACCGCCAATTGTTTAATATAAGTCATTGTGTTATATTTTAAATTCTTATAATATAAGGTTAACAATACAGTGTAGGTAAATAAAAAAATAATTGTATGTAATTAGGGTGACACCCAAACGCTAGCACTGCACCAAATTATCAGCAGTCCGAATAAATAGTAAAAATATAAGTTTTACACTAACTCATTTGGGTTGCCTCTCTAAAAAATAAATAAATTGATAATAAAATGAAATAATCAAACTCCTGCCATCACCATAATTTTCGACTTTAAAAATGGCGAAAATTTTGCAAGCAAAAATGTTGTGCTGCAATTGTCTTGTTTTTACCTGTTCCTTGTGATTGATCATAAGTTCACGTTTCATCTTTTTAACATTTTATACCGAGACTTTTAATTTCTCTCTTTTCTGAGATAGTTTATAAGGATATTATACAAATTATTAAACTTCCATGCTGGAGTTGGCGAAAGAAAGACATAGAATGTGCCAGCTGTTTCTCTTCCCGGGCATACTGTGAAATTCAGTTAAGGGACAAAAGTTTTATTGGCGTTTTTGCGGGCGAAAGGCTGACTCCCTGTAACTGCAATAGTCTATCTCCATCATTATAATACCTCAAAATTTGTCAAACGTGACATCAGATGGTTTGATGGCCTCTGGTGTTGGCCTACCACATAAGGAATACAGGCGTGAAGTTATGTATGTATGTATACAAAATATGTAATTCAGGTTATGGTGATATATCGATAAAACGTGTGGTATATGTGCATTCTTGGTGTATTTCGTTTTGTTTTAGTTATTTGGTTTATTTATCCTTATTCATCCTTTGGTGCCAAATTTCAATAACACTAACACAGTGCTCTGAGGTGATAATTGGAAATGTAGGTGCTCATTATTCGTGAGACGGTCATTTTTTACTCTTGCCTTTTAAAAATTTAATAAAGATAATATATTTTCTTTTTGAAAATTATCTTACTGATTAAGTTTTGAAACTAGAAAACTAGTCATAACAGATGAAAACAGTTTTTACTAATGTGATAGACGGGCTTCAGTTAGGTAGGACTAACTCTTAAAGTGATGATAATTGGGTCTATCGCCCTACTAAGTAAAATTCTGTTAAAATAACTACTAAGAAAAACAACCATTCAATAATCAACGAATGCAGAGCATTAAAAAAACCGACTTTGCGTCAAAACTTTGGCTGAGTAGACAATGTCATCAACGTAAACAAATTTTCAATGAAGTGCGCAACTGATTTCGATGAAATTTAAATGGGACCAATTATGAAGTATCCTCTATCTATCATATGAAACAATAATTTTCAAAATCAATTCATAATTTTCCGAAATATCATGTAACAAAGACACAAAAAAAAATACAGATGAATTGAGAACCTTTTCCTTTTTTGGAAGTCGGTTGAAAAATATACGGTATGAACCAATAGTCACAAGCCAAAAATTTTTATTTAGTGTGATACGATATAAACATTCCTGTATTTTAATTTTAGTATCGCTCAGTACAAAAAAAAAATATGACCACTAACTTTTTTACAAATGCTCGATGTCGATGAACATCGCTACTACGACGCGGCATTTCATTAATAATACAGGTGTACTGTGATAATACTACGAAGTAGTTCTACAAGATGTTTTTAGTAGCACGTAGTCGTCGTTATTTAAATGGCATTCATTAATAATGTAGAGTGACCATGTTTTGCTTAATATGTTAGCTAATATATTTCTTACCGTTTTTTTGCAAAAATATACCTACTATAAATGATACTTATTTTGTAAATAAAAATTGGCCCGTGTATAAAGAATCCTGTATATTTACATCAAACGTTAAAACTTTCGATAGCAAAACAATACTTTCTGGCGGAGATAAATCTTTTCTATTTTCAAAACGAAATATTCTTAATCTGTGTTATCTCCGGTTATCTCATTCGAATTTCATTTCTACGTTGAAATCTGAGAAAGGTCTCTCAAAAGCACAACCTTACGGTCTTGTTGCGAAGATTCACATCTTGATCAAAGCTTTACCTCCATCACGAGATTAGCAAGTCATATTACTAGTTCAGTTGTTGGTTTCTACGAACATTTACCTGAGCTTATGCAGAAGTTTCGTTGAGTGCATTCAAATCAAGTTATTTTGAGTGGCAGTTATAATAAGTAAGTAATTGTAAGTACATATAATTATAGTAATGGATGGACATAGTTTTAATTTTATGTAGAATAAATCATGCGTTGTAGAGGGTGACTAGCGACAAATTTTAGAAACTGACGGAGAGCACTTTGAACTCGATTCAACGGTGCGCGCATATAACTTTATCGATTCGTATGTTAACGAATATTCGCATAGTATGGAGTCGGTTGCAAGATTTTAGTAACATTTTAGTTTTTTATTTTACATTTATTTAAGAGTACAACATGTTTACAAACATTCAAAATTAACAAGGCATATTTAAGCTGGAACTGATAAATTTCAATTATTGCTCACAAACCGTCTCCATACTATACGAACATTCGTGAACATACGAGTCGACAAAGTTCTGTGCTCGCACTGCTGATCATAATATGTAATAAAAGTACTTATTTAATTTTTCACCAGAAATCCCTATGAATAAATAAAGAGACCTTACTACACTTTTCCCGACGCTCTGCCTCAGTCAACACAATCACAGCAGTGTTCCCGCCACACGCATACTACCACCACCCACTAAGTATCTATTGCATTACGCTTATGCAACCATGCGTTGCGTAATGAATTATTTAACTTTCGGTCAATAATTAATCTTTATTTTTTATTTTATTTTTTCTCTTCATTTATGATCTCAAAATATCACCCACCAGTCACCCTGTATAAAGATTTATTTAGAAGGTATATAGAATAGGCCTGGATTTTTATAAATTATCGTATAACATATAAAAAACCGAAGTCGTTGTGCCACCGCAGAGACTTATAGCCCTGCTTACTATCCGGAGTTTTGATGATGATATAGATAGTTCCATAGTAAAGCCGGCGATGTAGTAAAAACGCACGACGCCCCGCGCTACGCGCCGCCTGTCCATAAACGTGCCCTCAACGGAGATATACTTTAGATTAGAAAACTCGAATGTAGGGTACAAATGAGTAAGAATTAATTCAAGACTGGATGTATATTTAAAACTTGACCTAAAAGATTTTGTTTTAAAAATAAAACATTCAAAGAAATCTTGAAAATATTATTTCTTGTTTTGTTGGTGAGAACTAACTTTACAATAATAGTAATTCGCTTATGTATTGAATTTACTGGGTTTAATTTGTTAGCCCATGCCAATCATAGATAACTGGTATAACTACTTACTTCGTCTTAAACCTCACCAGCCCGAGTTTAACCTCAACGTCAAGTGATTGGTAGAATTCTAGTAATAACTTGAGGTCAAACTCGGAAAAACTTTTCAATTAAATTGAAAACAGTGAATATAGGCAGTCCCTCGATTGATTAATACAGGTTAAAAAAGATTTCGATGTAGCTGTAAAACTATTACATTTTGATTGAATTCGACTGAACAAAGCTTACATGATCCGTTTGCGTAGGGTGGTTTAGTCAATCGGATATTATTATTAGTACGAGAGCCCGACTTTGATTGCGATCTTACTTGACTGTGACTGTTAAAAAAGCCACAAGATTTTAAAGTGTAGCAATATCAGGAAACAAGTTTTTCATAAACATGCCTTTTTATTTAGTGACAAACCTTTTTTGAAATAAAATAAATTTTATTATAAGTATTTAAAACGTCTTATTAAAATGAAATCTTTACCTTTCTGCATGGTTTATACCTAAGTGTGGTGAATTCTGTGTAGAAAAATATAAGTAGGTATATAATTTCCGTTCTGATTCTCGTTCACGCTTGGGAATTCAATGTTGTATTTCTGTATTTACATTTTAAGTACGATGGTGTAACACTTTCTACCTCAAAACTCCAGTGTCGTGGAACTCGTGGATTCGATCCCCACACATTGAAATATTTATGTGCATGAACTTGTTAGTTTCCATTGGCCTTCTTGTATTATGTATGATCATACCTACCATGTATGTATTAACAAAAAATGTATAAGAGCTAGATGGTGCTATGAATAAATGTAAAACAATTTTAATTTATTTATTATTCCTTCTTTTGTTGCAGAAAGCGCAATCGTGCGCGAATGTATCTCAAAGATGGGAGGGGCGCGGCGCCTGTCCAGTGCGCTGCTACTGCCCTTTGCCCTCCTGTCTTTGAAACATCCCGCCGTCGCTGTCAATGTCACCAGTCAACGGGTAAATTGTCATTATTTGTTTCTTGGCGACCACCATAGAGTAACCTATAATACTGGGCGACCACATTGCTAACATATTAAGCAAAGCATTGCCACTCTAAATTTTGAATGAGTACCATTAAAATAAAAGACGACTACGCGCTACTACAAAATATCTTGTAGTACTACATCGTAGTATTATCCACAAAGTATTATCAATGAAATGCCGCGTCGTAATAGCTATGTTCATCAACAGCGACTATGGGTAACAAAGTTTGTGGTACCATATTTTTATTTTTCTGTACTGAGCGATACTAAAATAAATATGCGGGTATGTTTATATCATATCAAAGAAAATAACGTTTTTTGGCTGGTGACTACAAAACAACCCTGTATAAAATATGAAATAAGCTTATGAACCGATAACAGCCTGTCCAACGGGACACCTAATTTAAGAGAGCTCATTCCACTAAGCTAAAGTTGACATGTTTTCTTACAGAAACGGCGCAACAAAATATTGTAAAGAGTTTTTAGACGGTTTGTTCTATGATAAAATTAATTAATTTATATTTAAAAAATTACACGTTTCAACGCATATACTATTATTTACGCCAAAGTTTTTGGTTTAAAAATTCCTCAATTGTAAACAAAAGAAAAGCTAATTTTATTTGAATCTATGATATTCTCTTGTTTGAAGATGCAAAAACATCCTTCGCAAATCCATTGAGCTGGAAAATGTACTCGTCGTAACCTATATTAAAATAAAACACATCCAACTTCAAAGCTATTTTCCCCTACAAGGGGACTTTTTCCCTCTTTGTACTCTCAAGCCTAGGCTGAGTTAGGTAAAACAGACTGCAGCTGGTAACCCTGAAAACTATAAAGGATCTTATTACATGCGTAGTAAGAGCTAAAGTTTTATCTGTGCTTTATATTTAAGCTATATTGGACCTGCGTCACTATAGATATCTATAGTTCTATGAATTTCTGTCCATGTTCCATTTATAAACACGGTTTGAATGGCATTTGCGTAATCGAGATGAATCTGAGATGCGGCTATTGCATCAGCTCGAACAATACCACTTTGAAATCGATTCATTTAGATGGAAACTATGATTGTATGTAAGAAGAAAATTTGAAAGCGATGTTTTAATTCAAATGTTTTTGATATGTTGTTACGCGATATAGGTAGGTATTACATAATACCTTTTTTCAATACAAAAAAATGTCACATCAGCTCTCTGAAAATGGTTTTTTACACAAAGTTGATGGTGACAACTTTAAATCATAACAACTGAAAATAAGTATATAAGTACATTTTTTTTCAAGTTTGTTCTACGTCCGGTCCAATGTTTAGTAGGTCTTTTGCATATCATTCGTTAAAGCAACCTCCGGTGCAAAGATAGGTCACCGCCGACCATTAATTAAACACAATAAGGAAGAATACTACACCCGACACGAATTCGAGAATATACGGTTTCAGAAATCTTGTATGAAATGGAGGATGTTGGCAGCCGGGTCTAGTGCGTTAAAGCCCAAATAGACTGTTGGAAACAAAAAATCAAACCAAGGTGACCTTGCTTCTTTACAACGTGTTTCCAACAGTGAAGATGGCTGTTGACAACCAAATTACATGACCTTGGCGGGTTGGATACGGCGGTGTTTAGAATCACAGACATACATCTACATACATTGGGGACTGAAAACTGCTCGCGTCCGCAAGGTTTAGCCATAGATGCCTTGTACGTGGTCCCTGGGTGGCGCTAAACGAGCGGTAACATCTGGTGGTAGGCTTCGGCCGCGGCTTGTCACCACCCACTAGACAAAACCATGCCGCCAAGTGACTTAGTCGCGTTCCGGTATGATATTTAGTGTAGCCATTTAGGAGGGTAGGTCTGAGTAATCGTGCTGCATTGGAGAACTGTTTTCAACTCGTAGGATAGTGACTCACCGGGTAACTCGTTTTGGAGGGGTAGCGGGATCCGAAGCACGGTGCACCGCTGGCCGACCGCAGGTATTAGGGGGCCCAAGTAGCATGCCAGCCACATGCGAAAGGCTGCCCCGCCACCTCGCGAAAAATCCCGGGAGGCTCCATCGTGCCGGTTGGCGACCGGTTGGAGAGGACCCGATGGCGACCTCGGGGGGGTTCGGGCGTCCCCGCAGTCTCCAGGCGAGTTCCCTAATGGTGCGTTGTTCCCTACGAGTTGCTTGGTTCCATTTGCAGCGCTTCACTCAACTTCTATTCTCCTCCCTATTCACTCCACTACCAATCTACAATGAAAGGTCCTAAAAAGAGTAAGGTTCAACAGCGGTTGCACTTCCTCTCCCTCAAAGTGCACTTCTGTAACATCCGTGGAGTGCACTCCAATCTGAATGATGTCCACCACCATCTTGAGACGGAGAGACCACACCTACTCTTTCTAACGGAGACGCAGATCTGCGATCCGTCAGACTCGGCATACCTTGGTTACCCAGGCTATATCCTGGAGTCTCTATTCCGCCCGCACGCCGGGGTGTGCATGTATGCCAGTGACGCGATCTGTTATCAGCGTCTCCGTTACTTGGAAGTGCCGGACCTTTCAGTCATGTGGGTTCACATAGATACTGGCCTAGACCAAGTGGTTTACGCCTGTATCTATCGTTAACATAGCGGAGATCGGGAGACAACGAGGCTTATGGAATACCTTGGCAATACAGCAGATAAGATTCAGCAACGTTTTCCCACGGCGCAGTTGGTGTTTCTGGGGGATTTTAATGCTCACCACGGGCAGTGGTTATACCCGTATCAGGACACTGACCATGCTGGCAGAGAGGCCTTTAAGTTTTCGCTGACTTATGGTCTCTCACAGCTTGTTAACGAGCCTACGCGCATCCCCGACGTTGCTGGCCACACTGCGTATTGCTTGGACCTTCTGCTGACAACCGATCCTAACATATACTCGGTGTCCCGTCACTGCACCTTTAGGGACATCCGATCACTGTATGGTGAAATCTGTATCGCTGTACTCGCCACCTGACACCCACCCAAAAGGCTCCAGGCGAGTATGGCGTTACAAGTCAGCAGATTGGGATGAAATGCGACATTTCTTCGCATCTTATCCATGGCGGCAAACTTGTTTTACATCAACCGATCCATCGTGCTGCGCTGATGCTGTCTCAAGTGTGATAGTTCAAGCAATGGAGTACTACATTCCCCACGCTGACCTATCCCTTGAAACCAAAGCTTGCCCATGGTTTAATAGTGCTTGCCTTACCGCTGAAAAGCGAAAGCGGGAAGCACACAAAGCCTGGGCAAATGCTCGCAGAAGCAAAGCCCTGGATTCGCATGAACTTAAGAAAAGATACAATGCTACCGCCAAGTCCTGCAAAAAGGTGATCAAAAGAGCTCGTTTTGCCCACATAGGCCGTATCGGAGACAGAATAGCAGCATACCCTTCGGGAAGCAAAGCTTTCTGGTCCCTTGCCAAGTCGGTCGAAACGAACTTTTGTCGCCCGTCGCTGCCTCCACTGAGGAAACCCGATGGTTCTCTGGCCCACACTGCTAAGGAGAAAGCAGATTTCTTTGCTAGTATCTTCGCGGAAAATTCTCGTCTAGATTGCCAAGGAAAAATCCCACCTCAATTACCTCAGTTCGGATCTACAATGGGTACCGTTCACATTCGCCAAAAGGAGGTTCTTAAATGCTTGCTGCACCTAGACGAGAACAAAGCTAGTGGTCCAGACGGTATTCCTGCAGTGGTCCTAAAACGCAGCGCAGCTGAGTTGTCTCCCGTTTTGACGCGCCTCTATCGACTTTCATTGGAATCGGGTAAGGTCCCCAAGTCCTGGAAGCTTACTAACGTACAGCCAATACCGAAGAAGGGAAGCCGTGCCGATCCTGTCAACTATCGACCAATTTCAATCACCTCCATACTTTGCAAAGTCATGGAACGTGTATTGAATAATCGACTCCTGGCATACCTCGAGACCAACGAGCTCCTAAGCGATAGACAATATGGTTTCCGCAACGGACGCTCGACCGGCGATCTTCTCGTGTATGCCACTCACTTATGGAGTGAGGCCTTGGAGGGTCATGGTGAAGCAATAGCTGTATCCTTAGACATCTCCAAGGCGTTTGACAGGGTCTAGCACGATGGTCTCTTAAGCAAGCTTCCAGCATATGGCATACCAACCGGGCTCTGCGACTGGATATCTGATTTTCTGAGGGAACGGTCGATTCGAGTAGTCTTAGACGGCTACTCCTCTGACCTAATGGCAATTAATGCCGGGGTACCTCAGGGATCTGTTCTCTCTGCAACTTTATTCTTGCTGCACATTAATGACCTCCTAACACCAGGCATTATTGGATATGCTGATGACAGCACTGTTGTTGAGAGATATATATCCAATGCGCGAACGAGCGCCCATGAAATCCAGGTCTTGAGAGAGTCTATGATTGAGCGCGTTGATTCGACCTTGCGGAATGTGTCCGATTGGGGCGAATCTAACCTGGTCAAATTCAACGCGTCCAAAACTCAGGCGTGTCTATTCTCCGCAAAAAAGAGCACCTTCACATTAAGCCCACTTTCCAAAATGTATCTGTCCCCATCACTGACCATCTAGGGCTTTTAGGCGTAACTGTAACATCCAGTTTAAACTTCGGTCAACAAATTGAGTCTATGGCAAAAACGGCTTCCAAAAAATTGGGTATCATCTCGAAGGTCCGGCGGTACTTCAGCTCTGAACGGCTGCTCAACTTATACACAGCCCAAGTGAGGTCGTGCATGGAGTACTGTAGTCACCTTTGGGATGGTTCTGCGAAATACCAGCTCGAAGCGCTAGACTCCGTTGACCGAAGAGCCCGTAAATTAATTAACGACGTCGACCTTACAACCAAAAAACTGCAGACCTTAGAGCATCGTCGTAAGGTTGCGTGTTTAACCGTGTACTACAGGATACATTTTGGTGAGTGCGCCAGTGCTCTGTTTGAACAAATTGAACCCTCACCCTTTTACCATCGGACTACTAGACGCAGACAGAACTTCCATCCGTATGTGGTAGATATTCCGAAAAGTCGAACTAAGCGCTTTGACAGTTCCTTTTTGATACGGGTCGCCAAGGTTTGGAATGAACTGCCTGCGTCTATTTTCCCTGACCAGTATAGTCCTAGTACTTTTAAGCGTCGAGTGAATAGGTTTCTCGTGGATGGACGTGTAACACCTTAGTCTTCATGTTCACTTAACATCAGGTGGCATGGAAGACAAACATCCCATCCATAATTCATTAAAAAAAAAAAAAAATAGACAACGCAAGTGCCACGATTTGTATTCGAACCAAGCGTGCCGACTTTTGAAGACCTATTGTGACGTCACAGCTGATATATATTACAGGAAAATACAAAAAGATTCAGAGACACCGATACCGCCGATGAAATCGATTATTAAGAACGATATTGATATTGTGGACTCGATTTTCTAACAGACATACATACACGCATATTACAATACATATTAAATCTAGAGGCGACCAACCTTGACGCTTGGTCGGGGTTCGGACACGCAAAGGACATGCATTTGCGTTATCTATGTAGATGTATGAACAGTGTGGATGACTCGGAATTGTTTGACAACAACTTAACCTTCCTTAACCTTGGTTGGAAGCTTTGGTTTTCAACGTGTTTTCAACAGTCTGGCGGCCCAATTAACTACCATAGAAATAGCTCTACGGCTACTTGGCGTACTGCATTTTCACGGATTCCGATCGGATGTAGTGTGAAACCGCTGTAAATGAGAAAAAATTACTGATTTATAAAATTAATTTCAGAGTACAAAATGTGTTTGTAACAAAATTATACAAGTGAGGGTAAATCTAGGTAGCTACGAATAAGCGTGCGTTCATAACGGCTGGAAATGTTAATTAAACCAAATTGATTCAATTACACACTTCGACGTAATTTGCTTACAGAGCCGAACTCGCGCCTCTACATTTTCGAAACACAGAACGGAATACAGTGCGACAATTCAGTGACACAAACGACTAATTTCAATTAACTGGTTTTACCATTAAATTAATTCAATCTACTGACGCGAAGCAACGGCCTCACTACGGGCGTATGCATATATCTAGGTATACGTAAAATAATGCCGGTAAATGAAGAGTTTTTGTTGATTATTCAAGACTTATATCTACTTATATGTATAATTAAGGAATATTATTTTTGAGACAACCAACAACTTATTAGGCGACTAACTACATGGTGACAAAAATAATAAATGAAAGTTCTATACGTGCGCAAGCCGAGCGGTGCTGTGGCTGCGGCCGGCGAAGCGTCATAAACCCGGTCGGCTATCAAAGTCAATCCTGGACATGGACATGGTCAAAAAAGTCAAGCGTTAAGACATCGAGATAATGATGATTCAAATTCAGTTGCTACACCAAAAAATCACTGCCAATTTAAATTTAATCAAATCTAAGAACTCAATATAAAGCTGCTATTTTATAATTAAAATGCTACTTTACTGTAGCTGCCAACTTATTATTTTTCCTACCCATTATAATTATTTATAAAACCCTAAATCAGATTTGTTTGTCGCCGTGTTAAATACATGCCTAATAATTAATCACAGTTTTGAGTACTGTTTATATTATACAAGACGATGATTATTAAAGATATCCAGCCAACGACACATTCAGTGGATCCGGTACTCGTTTGCCAGCTTTTACACAAATAAAACCATGTAGGGATGGCTCGAAAGAAGAGCTTGTTCCTTTTAAGTTGTGCGCTGTCATCTTTGACCTCATCTTCACTTACCATCTGGGGAGATACGTGGAAACCAGAGTGGGTCGTGAAGACAGGGTGACTGGTGGGTGACTTTCGAAATTCGAGGACGTGATACTTTGAGATCATATATGAAGAGAAAAAATAAATAATTATTATTTACAGAGTACACTTAACCGAAAGTTAACGAATTCATTAGGCAAACCAAGCGTTATATAAGCGTAATACAATAGATACTTAGTGGGTGGTGGTGTGCGTGAGGCGGGAACTCTACTGAGTGCTTGTTGATTGAGGCAGCGCGTCGAGAAAATATAAAGTAATGTCTCTTTATTTATTTATAGGGAATCCTGGTGAAAAATTAAGTACCTACTTTTATTACATAATTATGTTCAGAATCGAGTCCAGAGTGCTCTCCTTCAATATCTTAAATCTGTCACCAGTCACCCTGAATATACCTATTTCATTTATTACGATTAATTTACGAATCGTGATTATATGCTTAAACGACCCCGACAATATCTCATCACATGATACTAGCAGTAACTCAAAGTGTCTGACAGTAACAACGGCTGGTTGCCATTAAACGAAAAGAAGAAGACAGCAAAAACCTCAAACACCTCTTGAATATAGATACGCCAACTACCGTCCTAGTTAACTAAGATACAATATAACGTAAAAACAAAAATGTGCTAAGTAATTTCGAGGCGTACCACCGGGCCACAGTAAAGATATCTACAGTAATTCAACTCGGCCGCATCTTTGAAATAAATGCCTACACCGCCGCGCTCCGTTGACATTTGATAGAGCTGCCCGCCTTCAGCGTTTAAATTACATTTGCCTACTTTGTGTTTACTTCCATTTAGTTTTGTGACTGCAAATATACTTTTAAGCTATTGCATAACTTCTATCGCGGGCGAGTCCGAGTCTCCGAGTGCCACACGTCTTTTTTATATAAATAAACAGAATACTATGTAAATTGAATAGGAAGTGTTCAACAAAAATACGTTTTGTGTCAAAAAACCATGCTTACGTTTAAATAACAAATAGGTCTTCTAAATTAGCGACCGAAAAATATATGCGCCTCGAATGAGCCGCACGAAAAGATGAATTATTAAATTTTAAACAATCCGCATATTAACGCAAAGCTCAATTAATAATGGTTTTAGTATGTAGACACTCGCGACGGGCTACACGCCGAGCGCATGCCGAGATCGAGACGCGTAGGTATAGCTCGCGTTTCGTCCGTTTGTATGAAGTTGAATTACTGTAGACATCTGTACTGTGGCCAGGCCCCGTTAGCTCAGAGGAAGACCATTCGTCCGGCAAACAAGAGGTCCCAGGTTCGAGTCCCGGTCGGGTAAATTTTATTTAGGACATTTTTTTCAATTATTTAAGAAAAATTTAGCGTTTTAAATGTAAAAACTTCAAAATATTATTTTACCTTGCAATGCTTCACTTTGACTGGGATTCACAATTTCTAAAAAGAAATTGGGCTCGGATGATCTTAGCTGCAAAGCTATACCATTAGATAGAGCTTTAAATGCAATAACTTAAAAATATTATTAACGAAGATACAAGTGCTGGTTAAAAGCCAGTAAAACTGTTAACAAGATATGCATACAAAAATAATAAACAAATGAAAAGCTGTATTTATATAAGCCCAGCATGGACGATATCATAAGACACTTATCTCGTACGGCAGTGCAAGTAATACCGCAATATATGTCTAAGATATTTTAGCTTTAAAGACTATTTTCCAGAAATGAAGCCTAAGCCTAGACATATCTCATTGAGTTAAGATTCAGACGTATGCGGGCCTTCCATTGTCTGACGGAGTGGTGATAAATTACATGATCATGTTCATTTTGGCTAAATATTCTGTTTAACTAAGGTAATATGTAATGTTATGGCGGTTAAGTAATTTAGGTGAATGCGAACATGAGAGCTTTGAGATTAAATGTCTTATGAGATTAGACACACTTATTTATACTTAATATTAGTTACTTATGCGTTAAACTACCCTTCCTTTGGGAATCCATTGAAAGAACCTTTAGGTATACTAAGAAGTATTACATCCGAACACGCAAGGAATAAGATTTTTCATACCAATTAAAAAGTTATATATTTCCCGTTACCGTGGGAATTTTGAGAATTCCTTCCATAATACAACCAGACACCTATTAAAAAACCTTTAAGTATACCAAGTTTCACATTCGTGCACTTAGGGAATAAGATTTTTCATATAAACTAAAAAGTCCAATATTTCCCGTTCCCGCGGGAATTTCGGGAATTCCTTCCTTAGTGCTCCACTACACTCCCTAAGATATGTGTGTTTTAAATTTCAGCTCTCTACGCGCAGTGGTTATGGCTGTTCGTTGTCACTAAATAATGGAACAGTTATATACAATATGTACCTACAGGGCAGCCTCTCCACATCAATCTCAACAACATTTGTTCGATAACTTTTTAAAATTAATAGTTTTTAAAATTTAAGTGCTCCCATATAAAAATATCTATTTCCTTTGTTTAGAGGCGTAACTCTATTTACTTTGAGCGTAGGTATGCCACGCAGCTTGCGCAGTAAATTTTCGCTTCATAATAATAATAATAGATACTTCTTAAAAAATGTATTTCTTTAATTGACCAGTTTTTATAACGTGTAAATAACGCTACATTTTTTCAGTAAATGTTCAAAACCTGTGTAGACTCTAGTGACTACACAACGAATCTATGAAGTATCCTAGAAAAGACTTTGATGAAAATGAACTTACTCTGCCAGCGAATCAAGTCCACAACCAAATCAAATAATCAACCAGCTCTGCAACAAAGGCCGCTTTTATTTTGCTCAGCGAATTTGAATCTAGTCCTTAAATGAAATTAAGGTAATTTTAAAGTTTTTATCTTCACTAACGATTCATTGCTTTGTTAAGGCATTTCTTTCGTTTGTTGAATTTTTAAAATCAAGCAGTTTTGAACTTTGCCGATAAGATTCAATTCCGCTCAGAAACATCCAGTGTAAAATGCAAAGCGAAAAGTTTTGTTCCACTTCATTGTGTTGGAGAGTCTACTGGTACCTTTGTAGCTAATGGAATCTGACGAGGCTGTAATTTAGGTCTAAGTATTTAAAGTATCACTTAACATTGTCGTGAAGTGGTAAAATTTATGAATAGTATATTTCATTACGAGTGCGGAAAGCCTGTCATTGCATCCGCATGTGTACTGAACAACTATGTTTAATACAGTTGCGAAAAAATTAAGCAATATTATAAAATATACAAAATGGCGCCAGCCGTGAAAAAATATAAACCACTGACCTCTATAGGTATTTACCACAGGACTGGCTGTTCCGGAAGTTTGACAGCTATTAGTTTGATTAAATAATAACTAGAAAAAAAAAATACAATTACAAAAACATAGGTAATATAAAATAATATCTGAATTAAATATATATTACATTTCTATTATGTATTATACATTATATATCATACTCATATCTCATATTTGTATTTCATACCATATCAAGAACGATGCCATATCTAAAATTTTATGTATCATTGGAGCTCTGAAAACTTATGCGTAATATTTTTGTAAGTACCTATACCTTCATTTTAGGCAATCATTCAAAATCTCGAAAGAATTTGTTACCACAATTATTATTTATAAATCAATGTCTACCCTCACTTTTAATTTTGTTAGTTTGTTTAATTATTAAGTAAGTGTTTTTCTTTATAGATTTGTAATCTGAATAGAACGTAAGAGCGGAAATCTCCTAATACAGGTTTTTAAAACTTAACAGGAGACTTCCAAATCATGTAATCGCAAATTGTAACACTAATAAAGAATTTTGAATTTAAATCTCGATCCCTAATCACAGATATCTAATAATAGATCAAAGATAGGAGACTGAGCTTCTCATTTTTATTAAAACTTTTTATAATATATCTTTTACATAAGTTTGAGTCTTTCTATTCCCTTCATTGATATTTAATTAGGAGCAAGAGAAAATACTTCAGAACTGTTGAAGCGTTATTAAACGTTTTAAATAGGATGTAAAGACAATATCAAATGACACAACTATGTTCATTTCTAAACTAACTCTGGAAGATGAGGTTTTGAAAATCTATTGAATGTCGCATTCTCATGCTAAAATCAGGAAATCTAAGAATCTTTTCCTGTGGGATATTCTCAAGAAAAAACGATTAGATTTAAATTGTTCCACGCTAAGGCTGATATTCAGAGTGGTCATTTAAACTTCACGATCCATGTATATCATTATGAAAGTGGCCCCGCAAAAATAGAGTCACTAATATTTATTGCTTTGGTTGATGGGCCCGTATTATGTTGTCTTGGCCGTCAGACATTATTCCTAGTCGAACGATTATTTCAAATCCCCTCCTTATAATAACAGTTCTCAAATTGCTTGAATAAATAAGTAAATGTTTCTGACACTCACACAACATTATCTAGCCCAAATTAAGTTTCTTAAAGAACTTGTGTTATGGATAAGTACTAGATAACTGATATACCTACTTAAGGAATATATAAACATACATATTAGGTAAATAAATACATATTTTTTATTAGAATAAACTTAAACATATAAACATGGATGACTTGACGACTAATATCTGTGTTCATCACTCAAATATCCGCCGACGCCGGGATTCGAACCCAGGACCTCTGGCATGGAAGGCAATGTGTGCAGGACAGTGACGATAAGACAGTTAAAAGACAGTTGTATAAAGTTAAATAGTGTATATAGATAGTGTTATAGTGTTTTATAAGACTCTTAAAGAGCTAAGAACGTTTAAAATAGTGTTTTTATAGTGTTTATAGTGAATAGCGTCACATACAAGTGTTAGTTGTAAGAAATAGTGCTTTGTAACAGTGTTTTTTAATAGTTTATAGTTTAAAAGTGTTTGCTTAGTCGTTCGTATCTTTGTAATTTGATTAATCAATAACTGCTACGAAAAGTTACGTGATTATAGTTCAAAATAGCTTGAGTTGTATTAGGGCTGATTTGGAAATAAAGAAATGGTTTTGAAAGTCTTATCATTCCCGCACACAGAGAGAGAGATCTAAATAGTTAATAGAATTTGTAAATAGTTTTCCAATTAGAATATAGTAAAGATCTAATAAGAATAGTCGAATCTAGTCAGAATCTTATTAGAAAAATCTAGAAAGTTCGAATTAGATTCGAGCGAGACAGACATATGTGTGTCCCGCTCGCACGCTTGCATTACTCTCTCTTGTGCGGTACCCTTGCGCGCCCGCACAAAATCACATAAGAATGCGCCACACTCCGCCAGCGAAACATTCGCGTGGGATTCGCCGAAAAGATCCCGAAGAGTGAAGATCTCCGGAAGAAAGAAGCCTCCGAAAGAAGCCTCAAGCAACAGTACAGTGAATCTCAAGCCCGAAGACTCATATAGAAGCCTGAAGTCAATATAGAAGACAGAATACAGAAGACTGAAGGCAGAATACAGTAATAGAAGAGCGCGGGAAATAGAGTGTGCTTGTGGCGTATTCGCGAGTGATATAGTGCCGCGCGGCTGGACTTTCACGACCGAGTTAAGTGGTGAATTCGCATTTTCCTTTTGCCCCTCGCATCGATTCCAGCTAATAGAGTGGGTGGATAGCGCATCATTTGACTAAATCGTAATCGGATTCATAGACTATACAGTCCACTGGAGCTATCCCCCACACAATGTATGTTACCGCTACACCAGCCGGTCGTTGATAGATAAGACAGAATAATTAGTAAGAACTTAGTGAAAAATAGTAAGAACTTAAGTTTGTACTAAGATTCTTCCCTTGAGCCTCGCTTACTTACTAAACAATCATACTGACTCTTTTATGCCCTGTAAGGTGCTGCATAGGTAAATTAAAAAAAAACATGCTGAATCAAATCACCCAGTCAGGACTCGAACCTGGGACCCCCGCTTGCCTGTTTTCGGTTTTCAGATATTTAGGAATGATTGAGCATTACCTATTAAATGCAAAAACTTAAAAATATTATTAAAAAAGAACATTTTAGATACAGTGTCATGGATGGATCGTATCAAAAACCACATTTCATCAGCAACTGCATTGGTGATATTATGCCCATTTATCTCTATAGTGAGTATACTCTTGACGCACAATATTTACGACTGGTTCGCCTGTAATTAAATGCCTCTGTGACATGATATTTTGGCATTAGTGTCAGAGATCACGCTTTAGGCTGAAATATATCGTTTAATTTGAATTATCTGGATATTTTGCGTTATGTAAAGTTTACAAAACATTGTAAACAACTAAATGACTATAATTCCTACTAACATATTATACTTACATATAAGTCATGCAATGTACACTTCTAACAGTACGACAATTATTCATAACTGATACAGTTTTTAAACAGCACACACCACTTCAATACAGCTTTTAAAAAAGCTGTAATAGGTATACTTCTTTAGAAGTTGTAGTCGAGATGCTAGGTAGGTACTAAGTGTACCCTGATTTTTTTATATACCTACGCTTAAGGCGAGTATTTTCGACCGCAGTAGGCATTAACGCTATATGGGACTGCGTGGCGGGCAGTCGCGTAAATGAACACGTCAGCGCACAGAAATGTCACAGTATAATTAATAGCAGTAATATACTAGTACTATACCTATGGTGTGGCTTGTTATACGAAATTCGTTTCTACGATGACTAAAACTTATGTCAAGGATGATATAATAGAATCTATATTTTTTATTTATCTGGATTTAGTATTGCGATACCTATAATTACTATTTTATTTTTTATAAATATTTTAATTGCCATTTTATAGATGAAATCTTTTTAAATTTATATCCTTACTGAATTCTGTTGTGAAAATCGTGCTATTTTGACTTGAAAGTATATCGTGACGTTAATTTATAACTTTCATAAATTATTTGTTCCAAAATTCATTAAAATCAGATAAGTAGGTAGTTGAGATCTTTTACGTAAGCTTTTATCTCTCATTCCAATCCAATAGGGCTGGTGTTTGAAAAAAAGTAGGGTTTGGGAGCTATTTTCATTACTAATTTTCTACAAATCGGTCGGATGGTTTGGCTGAAATAAAGGAACAGAAAGATAGACTTTCGCATTTATTATTTAGTATGGATCCGTTATTTAGTCACTACAACACGAGTTAATTTGAGCTAAATAATGTAGTGTGAATGTTACAAATAATTAATTTTTTTATGAAATGAAATTCAATCCACCCCTTCGGAATGTGCACCTGTTTACACGAAGTAGTAAATTTGTAGTAGTTAATTATATCTAAAAAATAGTAATGTATGATTATATTCTTAAATGTCTATGTATCGTCATAATGTATTAGCCGTCTAATCTATAAAGCCGAAGGGTTTGTCTGTTTGAACTTTGAACTAGATTATTCGTGAAAGAACCGATCAGATATAATTTAATGTTACTAAAGTTGATGTATAAAGGTCCAAAACACTATATTTTTGAAAAACATAGCATATGAAAGTTTAACCACAAAATACATAAAAGGTGACCAATTTAAACTAACTTTTAGCACTGTGAAATTATAACTATCTGGAATCATAATTTCAACACACAGGAAAATTGGTGGTAGATGCCATCTACATTCCCTTTCAAGAACGAAGTAAGTTCTTTTTATATATTAATAACTAGGTACATCAAAAGAATTGTAGGTGGCAGCATTACTCAAAAACATATTTGTTGAAATTATAAAGATACCAAACTAATTTGATATCTGGAACTTTTGAAATAGAGTCTATTTTACTCGTGACGAAAATAAATACAAGAAGGTATTTTAACGGACAGACATTTTCAATCCATTATTTTATTTGACGTTTAAGTACAGGTTTTGCTTGGTGGTAGGATCCCTTCTGGGTCCGCCTGGCTAGCGACCACCCTTTATATAAAGTCTGCCGCCAAATGTTACCGCTCCGGCGGTAATGTGTTCCGGCAATATTGTATAAAGAGCCAGTTCCTTCCTAAACCCGGGTGCTTTCATCTTCGACCTCATCGTCACTTACCATCAGGTGAGATTGTGGTCAAACATGGGTTTAGTCATTTATAAAAAAAAAAAAAAAGGCAAAGCAATATTGTTTGAACGTAACCCATTGAAACAAATTAGCTAACAAATTAACTGATATTTTTTTCGATATTAATAACTACTACCCATCTTAATCTCACCATCAGTGCTAATGTCTTATCAGCACTCATCAGTACCTATAAATTACCATTAGTACATGTTATTTGATTCTATTACATGGCCCCATCAAGACCCTAGAGTTGTGGGAAATCAAGCAGAACATATTGTTCATAATATACATGGCAATTTTTTTTAATGTCACTTGGGGGTAAAGTTCTCTTAATAATAGAGATAGCAAATTCTACTCCATAAAACATTCCTTTATTTTAGGAAAACTTAAAACTGTATTCAAAGAGTTTTCAAAAACTCGCTTCTTCACCCAGGAATCGAACCGACTTAAATCTAAAAATGAAGATTTCATGGTTTTCCTTTCAATGACTTAACCTAGTATGTGAGAGAGATTTTATTCTTGTGATTGGCTCTAACGAACCACACAATAAAATTACAGGGTGTCATTTTTACAGATTTTAGTCGGTTTGAATCCCAGGTGAAACGAGTGAATTCTTGAAAATCTTTGAATGCGGTTTTATTTCTGTTCAATAATAAAGGACAGTTTCTTTGGAGTAAATTTTGCTATCTCTATTATTTAGAGTACTTTCCCTCCAGATGGCATTAAAAATTACACCCTGTATATTTATCGATGTGCACCTATCAGTATCTACGTTGGAATTGATGTGCAGAGGCAGCCCACAAGAGGTGATGCGTTAATATTAACCCTGTATACGTACGTATAGAATAATAATCCTCCTTTTGTTTTCGTCGGGTGATTACCTAAGAACTTGTTGCACTTGTTGTCTAATAAACTTAAAAAAAATATCAGAAACAAGTTTTTAGCTCTATATTCAGAAGTGATAATTGTTTATAATACTCCTTTAATTTATCAATCAAAATATAAAATGTGACTTAACAAAAATTAAATAATTAAATTGTCATACTGTTATGTGTACGCTATGGTCAAAAAGACGATCAGTTACGCGGGAAAATTGGGAGCAAAAGCGACACAGGTCCTACCTCCATGACGCCTCGCGTGGTACTGCATTGTATCGCGCCGTCGTCTTTATTATATTATATTATATTAGAAAAAATAGAACAGTTTAAGAAAGAAATTATCCACAAAAAATAATTTTATGCTACATTACCAATATTATGACAAGTTTTTGTAAGTATAACTTTGATATTCTCTTAGAATATCGGAAAATCACTTAAAATTTTCATCTTTTTCGTAATTTTTTATGATCGAGTAAAGTTTTCAGTATCGTGTTTTGATCCACAGATTTATAAAATATATTAAACAAACTTCAACATATATTTTTATCCGATCCAGACAAACAATATTGGCCGGTTGTAATGAGTTTGAAAACGCATAGATTTCGCGAATGGGGCCCTTAATTTATTAAAACTATTTAGTGTTTAGATCGATATGATGACCTATGTTAAGTAAAAGTTAACATCTTTTTTGCAAAAATCCATTAAGTAAGTATTTTTAATTTTAAAATACGGTTGTGGAACGATATCATTTAAAATTAAGGGCCCCATTCGCGAAATCTATGCGTTTTCAAACTCATTACAACCGGCCAGTATTATTTGTCTGGATCGGATAAAAATATATGTTGAAGTTTGTTTAATATATTTTATAAATCTGTGGATCAAAACACGATACTGAAAACTTTACTCGATCATAAAAAATTACGAAAAAGATGAAAATTTTAAGTGATTTTCCGATATTCTAAGAGAATATCAAACTTATACTTACAAAAACTTGTCATAATATTGGTAATGTAGCATAAAATTAATTTTTGTGGATAATTTTTTTCTTAAACCGTTCTATCTTTTCTAATCTATACATATAATAAAATGGTAGGAAAGTCAAAACTGTACATTGAATATTTTTTTAAAAGAATACTTGGGGTATGATCTACAATCGAAACAGAAACAAAAAATATAGTTTTTAGAATTTTTGTCTGTTTGTCTGTTTGTCTTTCCGAGATAAACTCAAAAAGTACTGCATGGATTTACTTCAAATTTGGCATGAAGATAGTTAAGAAGTCGGGTCAACATATAGGCTACATATTATCACGCTAGCAGTGTTATAATCGTAGGTGCGTTTGGTGCTGCATAGCGTTCACGCAGACGACGTCGCGGGCAGCAGCTAGTATAATATAATATAATAAAGACGACGGTGCGATACAATTCAGTACCACGCGAGGCGTCATGGAGGTAGGACCTGTATCGCTTTTGCTCCCAATTTTCCCGAGTAATTGATCGTCTTTTTGACCATAGCGTACACATAACAGTACGACAATTTAATTTTTGTTAAGTAACATTTTATATTTTGATTGATAAATTAAAGGAGTATTATAAACAATTATCACTTCTGAATATAGAGCTAAAAACTTGTTTCTGATATTTTTTTTTAAGTTTATTACACAACAAGTGCAAAAAAACATATAATTTTTTTTGCGATAAATCTTTTCTTACGTAATCACCCGACGAAAACAAAAGGAGGATTATTATTCTATACGTACGTATACAGGGTTAATATTAACGCATCACCTCTTGTGGGCTGCCTCTCCACATCAATTCCAACGTAGATACTGATAGGTGCACATCGATAAATATACAGGGTGTAATTTTTAATGCCATCTGGAGGGAAAGTACTCTAAATAATAGAGATAGCAAAATTTACTCCAAAGAAACTGTCCTTTATTATTGAACAGAAATAAAACCGCATTCAAAGATTTTCAAGAATTCACTCGTTTCACCTGGGATTCAAACCGACTAAAATCTGTAAAAATGACACCCTGTAATTTTATTGTGTGGTTCGTTAGAGCCAATCACAAGAATAAAATCTCTCTCACATACTAGGTTAATTCATCGAAAGGAAAACCATGAAATCTTCATTTTTAGATTTAAGTCGGTTCGATTCCTGGGTGAAGAAGCGAGTTTTTGTAAACTCTTTGAGCACGATTTTAATTTTTCCTAAAATAAAGGAATGTTTTATGGAGTAGAATTTGCTATCTCTATTATTAAGAGAACTTTACCCCCAAGTGACATTAAAAAAAATTGCCATGTATATTATGTACAATATGTTCTGCTTGATTTCCCATAACTCTAGGGTCTTGATGGGGCCATGTAATAGAATCAAATAACATATGAATAATTTTTCAATTTTCTTTTGGTTTTTATTTTTCATGCAAAATAATTCAATTAAGTCAAAAATAACTTTATGCGAAGTATGACAACGTGGCTTTTTCTACTCCTTTTTTATCGCTATGCACAGGTAGGTACAGTTTGCGATATTTTGCGTTGTAAAAAGTATTATTTTTTAAGTAAGGAACAAAACCTCAAAGTTATGGGATATACGAGTATATTATATAAGTATTAAAGAACACCTATGCAAAGTTGTATATTATAGAGGTGTTCTTTTTGATGTGTGCTGATAGATGCTGATGGGTGCTGATAGTTACTGATAGGTGACGATTGTAACTGATGGATGCTGACAGGTGCTGATGGGTAATGATGGTTGCTGATAGATGCTGTTGAGTACTGATAGGTTGGGTGCTCAGATGTGCTGATGGGTAATGAAGGATGCTGAGAGATGCTATTGGGTTCCGATGGGTACTGATAGGTGCTGATGGCTTTTCATAGGTGTTTATCGGTGCAGATGGGTAACTAGTGATAGGTACTAATGGTAATTTATAGGTACTGATGAGTGCTGATAAGACATTAGCACTGATGGTGAGATTAAGATGGGTATTAGTTATTAATATCGAAAAGAATATCAGTTAATTTGTTAGTTAATTCGTTTGAATGGGTTACGTTCAAATAATATTGCTTTGCCTGTACTTAATCGTCAAATAAAATAATGGATTGAAAATGTCTGTCCGTTAAAATACTTTCTTGTATTTATTTTCGTCACGAGTAAAATAGACTCTATTTCAAAAGTTCCAGATATCAAATTAGTTTGGTATCTCTATAATTTCAACAAATATGTTTTTGAGTAATGCTGCCACCTACAATTCTTTTGATGTACCTAGTTATTAATATATAAAAAGTACTTACTTCGTTCTTGAAAGGGAATGTAGATGGCATCTACCACCAATTTTCCTGTGTGTTGAAATTATGATTCCAGATAGTTATAATTTCACAGTGCTAAAAGTTAGTTTAAATTGGTCACCTTTTATGTATTTTGTGGTTAAACTTTCATATGCTATGTTTTTCAAAAATATAGTGTTTTGGACCTTTATACATCAACTTTAGTAACATTAAATTATATCTGATCGGTTCTTTCACGAATAATCTAGCCTTCGGCTTTATAGATTAGACGGCTAATACATTATGACGATACATAGACATTTAAGAATATAATCATACATTACTATTTTTTAGATATAATTAACTACTACAAATTTACTACTTCGTGTTAACAGGTGCACATTCCGAAGGGGTGGATTGAATTTCATTTCATAAAAAAAATAATTATTTGTAACATTCACACTGCATTATTTAGCTCAAATTAACTCGTGTTGTAGTGACTAAATAACGGATCCATACTAAATAATAAATGCGAAAGTCTATCTTTCTGTTCCTTTATTTCATCCAAACCATCCGACCGATTTGTAGAAAATTAGTAAAGAAAATAGCTCCCAAACCCTACTTTTTTTCAAACACCAGCCCTATTGGATTGGAATGAGAGATAAAAGCTTACGTAAAAGATCTCAACTACCTACTTATCTGATTTTAATGAATTTTGGAACAAATAATTTATGAAAGTTATATATTAACGTCACGATATACTTTCAAGTCAAAATAGCACGATTTTCACAACAAAATTCAGTAAGGATATAAATTTAAAAATATTTCATCTATAAAATGGCAATTACAATATTTATAAAAAATAAAATAGTAAGTATAGGTATCGCAATACTAAATCCAGATAAATAAAAAATATAGATTCTATTATATCATCCTTGACATAAGTTTTAGTCATCGTAGAAACGAATTTCGTATAACAAGCCACACCATAGGTATAGTACTACTATATTACTGCTATTAATTATACTGTGACATTTCTGTGCGCTGACGTGTTCATTTACGCGACTGCCCGCCACGCAGTACCATATAGCGTTAATGCCTACTGCGGTCGAAAATACTCGCCTTAAAAGGCTACAAAGCAACGTTCGGCGCGGTCGGCACTTGGATGGGTGACCGTCGACCATTCATTTCTCACGACGATTACCATGCTTCGGAGGGGACGTTAAGAACTCGGTCCCGGGTCCTGTATACAGTATTCGTTAGGGTTCGTCAGAAGCCATTTTGGCGTCCTGAAAATTCTGGCATCCACCACCCAGCACTGGGCCAGCTTGGTGGATTATGGCCTATACCTCCACGTCACCCAGGGGAGAGACTCGTGCCCTGCAGTGGGCTCATAACAAAGAGTTGTGATGATGATGATGATGAATGCAGTTTTTCTGGAAAATTATTTTGTAATTGATGTTATGCCCGAAACTTCAATTGAAATCAGGAGTTTTAAGTCGGTAGACATTTCTTTGCCAAAAGTCAGAGCGGAACAGGAATTATAAGATGAGCTGTTATTAAGATTAGATAAGAGTGTGTTTTCACATTCACTAGGTACGAAATATACACAAAAATATAGAGCTTTCACAGTTCCTTTTTGTTGCGTAATGAACTGCCTGCGTCTGTTTTGTTCTGACGACTTCAAGCGTCGAGTAAATAGGTTTCTTATGGATAGACATGTGCCTTTCATGTTCACTTTCCACTTTTTATTTTCATTCAAAAGCTAAACAATTTTTATTCAGTGCTATGCTGTTCGCATACGATTTTCTTTTACACATACATAGACAGTAAAATACATCTCTATCACAAAGTCATACTGAAGTACCTACATATGCTGTGTTGTAATCAATATATATAAAACTGTTCCGTTACTGACTGAGTTACTGAGTGGCTGACAGACAACGTACAGCCGTAACTATTGGGTGTAGAGAGCTGAAATTTGGAACATACATTCTTTAGGAGATGTAGGGGTGCACTAAGGAAGGAATTCCCGAAATTCCCACGGAAACGGGAATAATTGGACTTTTTAGTTTGTATGAAAAATCTTATTCCTTGAGTGCACGGATATGATACTTGGCATAAAGGTTCTTCAAAAAATGACTGAATGTTTTGTGAAAGCAATTCCCGAAATTCCCACGGGAACAAGAAATATATGATGTTTTAGTTTGTATGAAAAAAAAATATTCCTTGAGTGCGCAAATGTGATACTTGGTATAAAGGTTCCTCAATAAGTGTCTGTTTGTATTGTGTAAGGAATTCCCGAAATTCCCAGGAGAAGGGGTTGGACTTTTTAGTTTGTATGAAAAATCTTATTCCTTGAGTGCATGGTTATGATACTTGGCATTAAGGTTCTTCAAAGAGTGACTGGTTGTGCTATGAAAGGAATTCCCGAAATTCCCACGGACACGGGAAATATATGATTTTTTAGTTTGTATGAAAAAAACTTATTCCTTGAGTGCATGGGTGTGATACTTGGTATAAAGGTTCTTTCAGTGGGTGTCTGGTTGTATAGTTTCTGAAATTTCCACGAGAAGGGCAGTTAAGCGCATACGAAGTTGCGGGATAAAGCTAGTTTAATATAAAACCACAGTACAGATATCAAAAAAAATCTGTAGATATCCGTACTGTGATATCTGAACTGGGATAAAACCGTTATATTTATGTGATCAGAAACGACGGTGAAACCAACTACAGAAATGGTGAAACCCAACTTCATAAAAAGACTGTGTATGATGAAAAAGTCTCAGACATGTGAAGTTTCAAATAGTCGATAAATACTGTTTCTCCAAACAAGATTTGGTCCTTGCTGAATAATCCTTCTTGATTATGAGTTATATAAAATACTTTTAAGATTTTTATATTTTAAATTAAATCCCGTTTCCATTTATCTACGTTATACCAGGCTTATTATGCCTATAAAAATAGTGCACAAAATGTAAGCGAATCGACTGAAACTGCCTATAATGAAAATAAAATGACATAATACCAATGATATTATATAAAACACATTGCATAATACTTATTATTGGTAAATGCCTTTCAGGCCGATGAATAATAAAAATGAACAGTTCTGTGAATATGGTAAATTTAAAGCATTACTTATAATGTATACTTATACGGCGGTGGCGGGCGGCTCGAATTTGACTTTCGGCTCGTTTGATTGTGCCGCGTAAGAAGGTATAGGTATTATATGGTAATGAAATTAATAACTTATTTTTTAATAAAAATAAATGGAAAAGTTTTTTTATTTCTTGCTATGTAGTCGTAGATTACAGATTAAAGGCGATTGAAGTTTATAGACTTACAAGAATTTTGAAATTTTAATTTAAGAAAAATATTTAAGTAAGGTCAATAGGGGCATTTCCGACTAAAAAAATGCAAACGTTTGTTTAAAAAAAGTTTAACTATTTGTTGTGTAAAGTTTAACTATTTGTACATTCATATGTTACTAAAGTACTACACATCTGAATAATTCATTTTATAAAACCATTGACTGAGATTGATCTTGATGTATTCTTCAGTTAAAATACTTATTATATAGGTACAAAAAAGATTAATTTAGCAAAAAAGTCAGAAATAGTTGGTTTTACCCCTCTGTGAGGCAATTCCGACTATTGGTTATATTAGGGTTGAGATAAGAGCAACGAACACAAAAGTGAGAGAAAAACCAAGTCGATGCTTTGTAAAAGCAAATTAATACTTTAAATTCAATGCACAACGGTTTAATTTACCAAAACACTATCATAAACATTTTGAAGGGGCAATTTCGACTGTTCTCTATAGACAATAGTGATTGGACTCAAAATTCGATTAAAGAAGTCGATGAATGAAAGGATAAGAAAACTAAAAAATGCACTTAGATTCACAAATCAACCTGGAGTAACTTGTGTTAAATAATCAACAAAGTAATTTTCTATGATATAAGTAACTCTTATAATTTTTGGTATCTCATAGTGTACGTAGTTTAAGCAATAATTTAAATTACCTACATGGGAAGTGTCGATACGTTGACATCACTAGTTTTTTGCATTTTCATATTAATTGTCTGTGGCAATTCCAACTACCGATTTTAGTCGTAATTACCTCGTGTCACATTTTTGTGGGGCATTTAAAACTGTGTAAATATTCCTCTTAAAACGTATCGTAAGCAAAAACCAATAAGAAAAAAACAATTTATGGTAAACAAGGTCAACACTCACCGTGAAATTGGAAGAAAATAAGCCACAATTAATTTAAAACAAATTAAAATCTGTAACAGCTCTTTCCGACAAACACTGGTTAAAATGGCGTCTGTATATAAAAACATGGTGGGAAAGCAGCATGACGATTTAGCTGCGCCATTTATGCAATTTCGTAAAACTTGGGTTTTCTCCTACATGGACATAGATGGGGCTTTTGATCAACTGTTATAGAATAAAAGTTATTGAGTTTGGTTGGAATTACCCCTTAGTCGGAAATGCCCCCATTGACCTTACTTATATAATTTTTTTTTTTTTTCGTAAATTAAACCTACAAAAAACTCATGATTCTTAACCCGCTGTAAAAGTTTTATAGTGTATTATAAATTGACCCTATATAGCTTTCATTTGATACCCATATTGTTGAAATCAGAAATAATTTGTTTTTATAACTCCCAAATATTTGTTTTTAGATGCCATCTTGAAATTTAATATATCCTAAGTATATTCCGTATAGCAGTTCAGTAGATAACAGGGACAAGGAACAGACATACATAAGTACATACGCGTTGAAAACATAACCCTCCTTTGCGTGCCGCAGTTGGGTAATTACAACCACAGTACAGTACAGAACGTCACGCCTGTATCCCTAATGGGGTAGGCAGAACACCAGACGCTATAAAACCGTCTGATGTCACGTTTGACAAATTTGGAGGTATTGTGATGATGGAGAGAGACTTGCAGTGATAGGGGGTCAGCCTATCGCCCACGAAAACGTCAAAAAACAACCACATACTAAAATATCCAAATATTTTAATTGTTTGCCGCAATCTGTTACATGTAACACCTTAAAATGTTTTTTTATGTTATTCCAGGACGAGTTAGAGTCGTCGTTACGTTTAGTTCATGCAGTAGCAACGGGAGCAACCGGTGCCCTGTGTGTGACACACAGATATGGCAGACTACGAGCCCCGTTGCATACGGCGAGATGGGATTCGGCTAGAGCGCGGACTGACTTGGCTGCCTACTTGTTGCATCAACTTGGCCTTGAGACAGGTGAGTTGCTTCGTTTTTAACTAAATTGTGTTTTTTATTATTGAACCGGCCACACTATTCCTAACGTTATAGACAAAACATACATTTTATTGTAAATGCATCTTGTTTCATGGTAGAGTGTGATGTTTAATACTTACACAATCGATATTTAAATAGAAATAATTTGAGTTTCATTTTTCAAACGTTCCGGGTTCAATTCCTGAGCGGAGAACCGTTTTTTTTAAATAGGTGTATGCTGTTATGTTTTTCTTAGAATCGATGATGTTGTGGTTACGATCTAGAACGGATCTTCGTATGCCTTTTAGTTTTAGAGTTTTCCATATTGACCGATCTAATTGCTCCACCCGGGTATGGTATCCTTGCTAATGTTATTAGGTACAGCATACAATAGAACAAGTGTCATGAACAGCTCTGCAGCTAATAAATATAATACTCAAAATAATTAATATTGTTTATATTTTAAAACGGTTTCGATAAAATTAGCTGAAATATGACAATATTTGTTGAATATGTTGGAAAAAATATGCCGACTGAGAGCTCTACTCATAGATATAGCTTTAATTTGCTATTTACGCGATACCTGTAGGATAACGCCACTAGCGATGGTATATTTTTTCTTTAAATACTTATCCTTTATGAAATAAATGAGTATAGGTACGTATACGGTATTTATTATACCGTTGTTGTATATAGTTGTATATTAACAAAATATGCTTATTTTTAGATGTGCTTATGGCAGTATCCCAAGGGCTAGTGATGGGGACCAGTCCATCTGAAAAAGCAGTTGGTGCTAGGGCGTTAGCTATACGATCAGATGCAACTATTGAAAGTGCGTTCGCCTGGGAACGTCATGGCACTGCTGAACCAGTGGCTGTTGTTTCTCCACAGCGGGACAAACCACCAGATACGGAATATCCTTGGTAAGAATAAATACTTATTTGAATTAACGGCGAGTATCGTACCTCATCATCATCATCATCACAACTCTTTGTAATGAGCACACTGTAGGGCATGAGTCTCTCCCCTGGGTGACGAGGAGGTGAAGTTCATAATCCACCAAGCTGGCCCAGTGCTCGGTGGTGGATGCCAGAATTCTCAGGGCGCCGAAATGGCTTCTAACAAAATGGTTGCTTAACATGTGATATCGTATGATACACACATTAACCATGGCGTTACGACGGCTTCTACTACTATCGTACCTATAACAAATTGTGAATAAATCCTATATTCTATAATCTGGTATTTCTATCAAAGTATATTTGATTCTTTCAAGAGAAGAGTTAATTCCCACCTAACGGATGATTGTATTACATCTTATCAGATACCTATCCTACCTAGCCTTATCCATAAAAAAACTTATATTTATATTTTCAATTTTAGGTACGTTTCAGCACATGAAAGTGAATCCTTACGGTCCCCGAAATTCATGGCTTCTGCACCTGGCGCAGTGATGGAAGGCTGGTGGACTTACCCCTACTACAGTTGTGAAGCCAAACGTTGGTTGTTAAGCTATACTGCACCTGTTTCTAGTATAAGAGGGTAAGTAAAAATTCGTATAGTGTGTGGCTAATTAGCACACCTGCTTCTAAAGCAATCTTAGAATCTATAACATTCAGATATTATTGTGTACCTAAGTACTTCAATATTAACTTTTTTTATTAATTTTCAGATTGAAAGGCGTTGTTTCCCTAGATATAGACATATCGAATCTCGAAATCAACCAGTGTGAAGTGGAAAACGAAGATGAATATGATAATCAAATTTATTCATTCCATGGCACGCATAAGTGTCCAAATGAGACTACTTATGTGAGTTTATTGATATTTTTTTATCATATTATTGTGCCAAATGCGATATTTATCGTAAATACAACTTGTTTTTATCCACATAATATTCCGGTGGTATGGTTGCCAAATAGTATATTTCATCACGAGTGCGGAAAGCCTGTCATTGCAAAGAGTTCCGACAAATGTCTACCCGAGCCGAGGCGCAGCCGAAGGCGAGGGTTGACAGTCGGAACGAGTTGCAATGACGGTTCCGCACGTGTACTGAACGACTATTTTTAATACAGTTGCGAAAAAATTAAGCAATTTTATAAAATATACAAAATGGCGCCAGCCGTGAAAATTATAAACAGAGATTTTTTTTGTTTACCCATTCTGGGTAGGCAAAGGGAACTATGCCCATACAGCCAAGTCTTTAGTAGATTTTTTGTATTGACATGAAATGAAAATGAATTTAATGAGATAAAATGAAATGAAACCTAACCTAACTCATTGCATCAAATCATTATATCTGATATTGAAACAAATTATGTAGTAGCTTCTTTTAAAAACTTCTATGAATTTTTTTTAGTAAAAACTTCGTGGTTGATTTTTTCTTTTTAATAGACACTATTTTGACATTTGGGAAAGAGAACGCACTAGTGCGGAAAAGGTAAAGAAAAAGCACAAGTGTGTAATAGCCCACATCCCGAACGCTAAACGTCCCTGCAATACGCCACTTTTTGAGCAACTGTATTAAAAAAGCTATTTCGTAAATTTATTATACTACTGTTTTGTGCGCTCATATTAGTGACAACTGTTGAGTAGTGTATGATATACTTTTTATGACACAACTTGTTATTTTTTTAGTGTGACTATAAACCTAACAGAGAAGTGAGTACCAGGTTCGCCGGTTGGACCCGAGGAGCATATATTTGTAGATGTCGACCTGGTTACTATTCTTTACATCACCCTGAAGGTTACAATGGAACTTTGGTAGAAGGTACTTAAGATGCATTTTATTATTCATTATTAATATACTTGAATATAATGTTTGGTAACACAAACATTTGAACTGTCAATAGATTGACGTTAACGTTATTTCAATCAAAATAATTCAAAATGCAAGGCGCAAGGCGAAGGCAAGCAAACTTTTGAATAAAATTGTGACTTGTAATTTAGTTACTTTCCCGTTTCTTCGAACACAAAACATTTTAATAAATAAAATGCTAACTACAGCTTATGCAGGGGTAAATAAAATAGCAAACTTTGTAGTAGAGATTTCTTTTAAAACAAAAAACCTTTAAATTTATTTTAAAAATTTATTTTAATATGCTAAGTATACTAGTTTATAGCCCGTATATTGAAAATAAAATATTCATTTATATGCTATCCACTAAAAATAAGACTACTCATTTTAGTTTTACCTATTTAATAACATTTCCTAATTATTTTAGTGGCGTTCCAAGAGTATGATGAAAATGGACTGGAAAGCTGGAGTGAACCATATGAATGCATTAAATGTCAGCCTGGATGCGAAACATGCAAGGGTCCAGAACCATGTTTAGCTACTTATAACTGGCCCTTTCGGTAAATATTATGTATATTTTAAAATATTTAATGGAATTTTTTACTTATATGGAATTAAATACTACCATAAAGGTAGTATCATAAAGGTTTAAAGACTCCATGAGACATAATAAATCTATCCAGTTAAAGAGTTTATACTCAATGACAAATCATCTTGATGAAATAAATCTCTAAGATCATTTTTTTGAACAGAATATTGACAGATTACAATACAGAATACTTACAGAATATTTTTAATTAAAAGAGATGAAAAAAAAGAAGCTTTTTATCTAAACAGTATCCTTAATTTCAGGATATCACTCCTTGTGATCTCTGTCACTTGTGCAGGGTTAACAGTGTGTTTGACTATTTATACCCGCCACCATAGAAGAGTAAAAGTGTTCCGTGTTGCCAGCCCTGTGTTCTTATCAATAACATTACTGGGATGTGCCATCATGTATATGGAGGTTTGTTCTTAAGTATTTATTAGTACAGAAGGCTACAGATCAACCATTCCTAATCTGTCAAAAAATTGTAACTGAATCTGAGCTCCCCTGGATGTTAAGTTATAAATTGGTTAGGTAAATTTGATAGGTCTGTAATCCTTGATCAGCAGCCTTCTGTACAATTAATTTCTTTGTCACTGAAAGACAAGCAAAAGCCCTCAGAGAGTGTAAGCATATGCTTTGCTGATCTTTAGGGCCACAGAAAAATCCACCTGGTTTAACAGACTTTATTTAAGTGTCACCATACCCATGTGAAGATTGGAAGCCCTTTTGACTGCATAAACTTTTTCTTAAAGTAGGGAGGAATTGAGCTCAGAGACTGCTAATCACCTATGAAAAACAAAATTTAAATTAAATTGAAAATACCCATAATAATGTAATGATTAATTATATTGATATTTTATAAAATTTACATATTAACTGAATAATTATGTGTCTTCATCATATTAAATCTGGTTAAAAAAACACTTATGTTTCTTGAAAATATACTTAATTGTTTGTTTTCAGATGGCAGCTATATTTCCAGTTCTAGATAGATATTCTTGTATAGCCACAAAATGGACAAGACACTTGGGTTTTTGTATAACTTATACTGCTCTGTTAATGAAAACATGGAGGCAAGTAGATGTCATGTAACTGATATTAATTTATTTTGTGACTAAGAATTTGTTCATATTAAAAATTAAAATCAAGAGGAACTAATTTCAAATGATAATAAATTCAAATATAATTAATAAATAAAAAATTAATTATACTTTTCTATCTTTTTTGAATACTTTTTATCTAATATAATTTGAAACCCTTTTCTTATTACAGAGTCTCACTAACATACCGTGTGAAGTCAGCGCACAAGTTAAAACTAACAGACAAACAGCTGTTACAGTGGATGGCACCAATTTTGCTCATCATGCTAGTTTACTTAGGGACCTGGACTTTATCTGCACCGCCAGATGCTGAAGTTGTAAGTTGTAATTTATTAGAGTAGATTAATTTATTAAGTTATAATAAATAAATATTTCTGACACTCACACAACATTATCTAGCCCAAATTAAGTTTCTTGAAGAACTTGTTTTATGGATACTAGATAACTGATATACTTAAGAAATATATAAACATACATATTGAATAAATCCATATTTTTTATTAGAATAAACTTAAATAAACATATAAACATCCATGACTTGACGACTTATATCTGTGTTCATCACACAAATATCCGTCTTCGCCGGGATTCGACCCCAGGACCTCTGGCATAGAAGGCAATGTATGTTACCTCTACAGCAATCGGTCATCAAATTATAAAAGTGTATTTCCATTTTTGGAACAAATCTCATGTTAACCTGTATCAAAACCTTTCCTGAATTATTTTAAACTAGCAGTTTCCCATGAATTAGAATCCCGTGGGAATATCGGGATGAAAAGAAGCCTATGTCACTATTTCATTCAAAACCGTTGAGCCGTTCTGCCGTGATTGAGGAACAAACATCCATCCATCCGAACTGGTAGAGATCGCTTCACAGCGATAAGGCCGCCAATTGTATATCTTTTTTTTTTATGTGTGTAAATTATTTGTATTCTTTGTAAGGCATACAATAAAGTGTAAATAAATAAATAAACAAATGAAAAATGTGATAAATAAAAAGCGCCAGGCCCCGATAGCTCAGTTGGAAGACCACTCGTCCGGCAAACGAGAGGTCCCAGGTTCGAATCCTGGTCGGGTAAGTTTTATTTATCACATTTTTCATTTATTTAAGAATAATTGAGCATTTTAAATGCAAAAAAACATTATTAAATAAATAAACTTTCACATTTAGTATTAGCAAGATAAGATTAATACAAAATAGCCGAAACTAATACCCAACCATATGGTTATGGCCATATGGCCTCAAAGTAAACTCTTATATGAGCTTGTTTTATGGAGTCCACACAGTGGTACTAGGGAGTACACAGTGTACCCCAGAGACATACATCTTTGTCGACCATTTTGTCGGTGGGGTAACACTGTCTGCCTCAGACGCCAGTGGTCGTGATGTCGATTCCCGCACGGAACAAAAAAAATGTTGGGTGTTTATCTATATGTATATGTATTTACATTCTAGGTTCCCCCTAGTTCGCTACATGGTATTCCATATCACAAGCTCTGCTTAGTTTGGGGCCATAAAGTTGGTGTGATTGTCTGAGGATTTTATTATTATTATGTATTTACATCTACATAGACAACGCAAATGCATGTACTTCGCGTGTCCGAAACCAGATCAAGCGTCAAGGTTGGTCGCCGCTAGATTCAGACGCGCGTATGTACGTTTGTCTGTTAGAAAATCGATATCGATAGAGATATCGTTCTCAATAATCGATTTCATCGGCGGCATCATAATCATTTTGTATTTTATATCACAAAATATCAGCTGTGATGCACAGTAGGTGTTAAAAAGTCGGCACGTTTACAATCGTGACACTTGCGTCATCTATGCAGATGTATTTCTGTGGTGTTCACTATTACTCGAGCCAGTTTAACAAAGTTTGTTTTCTAAATGTTCCAAACACTCGACCACGGTAGCCGTGAAATACCCGTAATTTAGCTTTGGACTATACTTATTGTTGTTCTAATTTATTTTCAGATAACGGATAATAAAGGTCTCAAATTCATGCAATGTTCATACAACTGGTGGGATCACAGTTTAGCTATTGGTAAGTATGTTTTATTATTTGTACATAACATGTGGCATCTAATAAATGCTCTGTTGCAACAAAAAACTTATTGTGTGGCAGAAAATAAGTTGTAGATATTCAATAAATTGGTTGGCAGACTTATTTGTAGATTATAAAAAGATACCTACTCACTCTGCGGGCCTGCTGGTATAGTGTTGAAATACATTACCAATATTACCATCTATGCCAGAAGAATATGGGTTCGAATCCCGTCAGAGTATAATAGATCCATCAACTCATGGATATTTATTAAGTTTATTTATATGTTCAAGTTTATTTGTTTCATTAAATATTTAAATTTACAGGGTTAATTTTAATTAGCGCATCACCTCTTGCAGGCAGCCTATCCACATCAATCCCAACAACATTTGTTCTACAACTTTTTACAAATCTTAAATTTTTAACTTAAATTCTTAAAATTATTAATTTCAAAAAGGCGCAGAACAAATGTTGTTGGGATTAATGTGGAGAGGCAGCCTGCAAGATTTCTGTATATTTAACATATTTATTAATTACTAAGCCCCAATTTCACCGTGTAATAAAATGCGATCAATTCGAGTTAAACTCGGTTTACGCGTTAAAACGAGTTTCGCCTTCAATTTTTCTTTAGTCAAATCCAAGATTTGTTAATCTAGGATCATAAGGAAATTGGTGAAATCGGGGCTAAGTCACACAATATAAGTTTAAATGTATAAAAATCTATGTCAAAACTCACAAGATTATTTTTTTCGTTTCCAGGTGAAATACTCTTCCTTCTTTGGGGAGTAAGAGTTTGTTATAGAGTGAGACATGCTGAAAGCTTGTACAATGAAGCCAAGTTGATCTCCATAGCTATTTATAATATATTTACAGTTAACTCTCTTATGATAGCATTCCAGTAAGTATTTTCTAATGCAGTTTGAAATATATTTTTTTATAGTGTATATTTATAATATTACCTCGGTGAGTGAAGTGAATCAATAGGTATGTGTTCAATATGAAACTTGTTATTTGTAGGCTCAATATGCCTACAAATAACAAGTTTGTTTATACCCGCGAGTATTAACACAGTAGGAATAGCTTTATCTACTAATCAATGCAAAAAAATATATGCAAATCCGACTTTAAGAAGTTAACGCATTTAAACCAGGGACTGCATACCGGTATGTATTCCTGTACATTTTTTTTCTGTATGACGTCATACCGTTAAATTGGGCGTCTTAAAAAATAACTACAGGAATTCATACTGAAATAATTCGTGTACCTACCTTTTTTATTATTGTAACTAATTTTTTTTTCAGTTAACTGAAATTTTCCGGTATAAATATTACTGATATTCATTTAAGTATTTATTTTTAAACAATGTAGTGGATACTTTAGAATGTTGGATAGTTGAAGCCTATGAAGTGTAGGGACTTATGCTGACCATACATTTCGGTACAGAAATTAAATAGGTTAAAATATTTCTGTACTAAAAACATCTACAGAAATTAATCCGGTATACATTATTTGAGTATTGATATAAATAAGTTAGATTTTAATAACTTGTACAGGTATTGTGTTTGATGAGGCAGTACAATAATAAGGGTACAGAAATTTTAGATAGAATTTAAACAAATAAATTAATACTTTAAATATAATATACAAATATATACTTTTACTTTACTCTAATAGTTTTTTTAAGTACTCAACGGTTATCTTGGGAAATTAATTTAAAAAAATTAAGCTTGTACCCAAATACTATGCACCTACTATGTAAGCAATTTGGTTGTGGCATGACATTGGCTCTCACAATTAGCTTGTGTTTGTTTTTTTTAATGTCATGGTTAATTTGTACAGTATAACTTGGTTCAATAAAGAAAGGAATCTTAAATGGCGGCCTGTACATATGTTGACGGATAGTACAGTAAGCAAAAAAAAAACAATTAAAAAATTATAATAAATAAGTAATTACATAAACCAAAAAATCCCGACTGCGGAATAAAGTAAGTTTCAACTAAAAAGCACATCAGTCTGTAAGAGCTTTTAAATTATATTTTTAGTAAAAATTAGCAGGGGCAGGCGCGGGCATAATATAAAGTATTAAACTGTATATTGTGATTCTTTGTTAATATATTGCTCACACTAAAAGTTTTGCTTGGCTTAAAAAAGCAACATGTTATAATCAAAATATTATGATTATTGCTTTTCAAAATATTATCCTTTACATTTTAAACAATTTTAAAACAGCCGGACTACAGATCTGAACGCATGTTTTCTACGTACTGATGGATTTAGTAAAAGTGAAACCTCTCATCAAATCTTTGATTTTGGGGAAAACAGAAATCACAGGCTGCTAGGTCAGGGCTATGTGCTATGTGCTAAAAATGACTTTGTTTTATTGGCCATGTATGAAGCGTTGTCAGAGTTATTTTGGGTTTTGTTAAAAATAATTAATAATCATTAATTTATTTAGAATTTAGAGTTTATCAAACGTAAATAAAATTTAACAAATAAAAAGTAGATCTTTTATGATAATTATTGATTATAATTTTATATGAATTAATCAATCATAGAGCAATAAAATAGGAAAGTCCATCGAATGGCCACTTAATGACGTCATAATTTTGTACTTCGGCTTTAACAAAGTGTTGATAGTTATTGAATACGATATTACAGTAGACCAAGAGGCAAAAAAAGCCGTCGGAAAAATACTCTTGGCACTCTCTTTCAGTAAGAATTATACGAATTAATACAAATAGGTACCTACATACAGTTTAGTATAAATTGGTTGAGAAACAACGATGTAGGGATCGAAAAATACCGAAACGATATTTTATCAATCCAATAAAATAAATAGTACTTAATAAAAAAATGGTTTTATGATGAATTTTAAATTATTTGAATTTTCAAGACTCGATTTTGTTTTACAAAGTTTCTTCCCCAAACTTCCCACGGTGTTCCTAAGTATAATATTTCTCTATGGTGTTCACTAACCGAAGACGTCTTTCATACCGGAGGCGATCACTCGCTTCGTCAATTTCAGTAATTCAAACGTTTTATTATAATTATCATAAGTACTTAACGTAAATAAAATTAATAATCTTCATTTTGTTTTCAGTTTACTAATTCTGCCTCGAGCGGGGCCCGATATCAAATATCTCCTTGGATTTATAAGAACTCAACTGTCTACATCCACAACAGTGTTTTTAGTGTTTTTACCAAAGGTGAGATAGAATTATTTTTTTACGAACTCTCTAAGGTAACAATATGTTTTAATCAATCATAGAGCCACCAACGGCGTCGAACGGTCTTTTCTAATGAAATTTAATGAAAAATGAAATGAAATGAAATTTTTTTATTCATAAGACAATTTTGTACTTCGGCTTCAACAAGGTGTTGATCGGATTGGCCTAGTAAAAACTATCGGTCGACGTCGACTAATCCATTCTACCATCGATCGACGATTGATGTGGTAACACCCTTATATTTCCAGATCCAAGGTAGGAAAATATTTTTGATTAGAGGATGAAATTTACCTTTTGCTTTAACAAACATCAGGCTAATTTTCATCCCTGTATGTTCCATTAAAATCTGTTAAGCGATTTTAGATTAAAACTTTAGATTTAAGCCATTCAGCTGTCCTCACAAACTTAAATCATTGGCAGGAAGAAATACTCATGAACCAAAATAGTCTAAACAAATTATTAGAACTTGAACTTTTTTATGTTATCCTAAATAAATTTAATTATAAAAGTAATAACAATAACAGAGCAAGACAATATGTAAAAAATCTTAAAATTCCTCTTTTATAAACTTGCAAAAACTGTATTTTTGCCCTTGTTCTGCCAAAGTTTCAATATTTGTTTCTATGAGAGCTTGCTTAGGTACTAACAAATACTTTCATACCACTGTCGGAAGAAGAAAATGTTAGGTAGCTCTAGTTAGATATTAATTGTTACCCTTAAGCTAGGAATAGATAACATACAGTTACTGATAAACAGAGAATCTTTATTTCGTAGATATTTAAATACACTTGAAAAAGTCAAACTATTTACAAATTGAACTGAATCTACCACCACTTCGGAAAGTCGATCTGTTGTGAAGAAATGGCAAGAAACTCAACAGCGATTGCTGTCTTTCTTTTAATTATAGTATATTTAAAAGATATACAAAAATTAAAAGAAAATTTAAATAATCAGAATATCTTATAGAGACACCACACGTAAATGGCGACTAATATTAGTGATACCCTAATATTGGTGTTAAGGTGTCGTCAGGGCAGGCCTGGCTCACTCCGCGCGGTACATCCGTTATTTACCTACAGCGAAGCGCTCCGCCGGCGGATTTCGAATGGGTCGTGTGTCACGCGCGCGCCCGTCGGGACGTTGTAGATACCTACCTACCTAATTGCACTCACAGTAATTCTATGATCGAGGTCGCAAATAGCATTTAAAAATGTTTAGCAATTAGATTATGTTTAGATTTGATTATATTAAATTTAGCAAACAAAACATAGGTAGTATTACTAATTATTCGTCGTAACTTTTTTTTCATTTTGTACTTTAGGTAAGTTGAAACAATATTTTTTACAAAGGTAGAATAACAGTAATACCTACATCGGTAGATACTTAATTACAAATAAGGAGATTAATTATTCTTCACTAGGCAGCAACCCTAACAGCGTAAGAAAAGATAAGAGGCATGCGATAGAAAGAGACAAAACTTCTAGGTATATAAATTTGCAGGTACGTAATGCTGTGCGAGCTGAATTCCACCGTATCGCGTCGTAGCAAGACTCGAATTTATTTAGATCTTCTTGCGGAATAATTCTTCTGTACCAACGGTACTATTACTTATTCTGTGGTCAGGGTCCGCTTGTCTCAAATAAATTCTACCACCAAATATTACCGCTCTGGCAGCGATGTGATGTGAGGAGTCAATTCCAGAAACCCATGTGATGTCCTCATCGACCTCATTTGTGAAATTCCGTATGGACGTACGGTATGCGCGGTATGGCCATACGTCCGTACGGAATTCCAACGTTTCGCGCGCTCGAACGTTTAACGCAGCGTTGCTAGTACAATTTCATAAGTGTGCTTGTACAGTCGTGTCAATGGAATATAATTTCTTATTATTTGGCTAAACGTCGTTTAAAAATTAAAAAAAGACATCCAGTTAGTCTGTTTGTGGAATCGAGGTTGCTGTGCGGGGAATTTGTTTTAAAATTCAGTCGCTCTGAATGAAAACTCATTTTCATACGTGCGCGTGACACGTTCTACGGAGCGTTGCCGACTTAATTGGCGCGCGCCATGTCCGTACCGTACCGATCGCGCGTATCATACGCGGCACTGAGTCATTAATAAAAAAATACTGAATCGTGAAAACTTTACACAATATTTATGTATCCTTTTCAACCGACTTCCAAAAGGAGGAAGTTCTCGATCGTGTTTATAAACTATATATATTTTTTTGTGTATTTGTTAAAAGATTTTACGGGCAATTATGAACCGTTTTTCAATATTCTTGATTCATATGATAGAGGATACTTCAGGGGTAATCCCGTATTTTCAATGAAATCGATTGAGTACTTCTTTTTTAAAATTTGAAACTTTCGAAAATAATAAGTATCAATACGGTGAATTGTACGTTGATGACCTAACACTTCAGCCAAAGCTTTGATTAGGATTTAAAAATGTTCTGCATTCGTTGATTATGGATATTTGCAGGTACTTCGCGTGATCCGTGGTACCGGCGACACTTGGGACCGCGGGGCGTTGACCCGAGGCGCGCCGGCCGCTTCTTCCCTAAACGGTGGTTTGGTGGACGAACCTACTGACTTATATCGAGAGAATGATGAACTAAAGGTAAATTTATATTTCTTATTTCTTATTTCGCACAATGCAAATTGTATTTTTTGATTACCGCTCAGCCTAAGCCGAGGCCTCCAACGTAGGAAAAGGTCCAGTTCACAAGACCATTTGCCCACCCATAGCAAGTCCCCTCACCCGGTATGGCTGGCTATCAAGAGGGAGAAGGTGGGCATACCTTCTTCCCTTTGTCAACCCGGCTCCGTTCCGTCCGCCTAATCCCCTCGACTCCCCAACATGGCTTTTACCAGCTGGAAAGCGAGAGGCCCCCCTCCCGACGACAGACGTGGCCGCCCCACAATGTTGTCACTCTATCACCTCCCTCCGAGTGACCCTGTGCAGGCAGTGACCGAAACACCCATGTCCCCTGAAGGTGAGAGTCCTTCTTTACACCCACTGAGCACCGGATGAATGGCATTGATCGTTCAACCCCATAAGCGAGGAACTCTTCCCACCCCCTGAGAAGTGACCGCCAGCGACTTTCTATGTAGCCCTAGAGAATAATAATAATACACGTTATTGACAAAAAAGAAAAATTACAATAATGAGGAAAACAGTGGCTACTACACTACGCTCGCAGACCTGTCACGTAGCAAACGAAAAGTGACCACTAACATTTGAATATTTCACATTTAAAACATTCGACTCTAGACAACAATCACTTATGTATGATAAATATATGACTAAAATAATTGTTAAAGAGAAAGATTGTGTTATGGAGAATACCTAGCGGAAATATACGTATTTTACTCCCAGACCAAGCAAATGTAATAACAGTTTTTATTTCTTAACTGTGTAGCTATTTATTTACATAATAATTTATTTCAATGATAAATCATAGTCCGGTTGCTGCTACGGGTTGTCTGGTAGAAATCGCTTGAAGCCATTAGGCCTCCAAAATTGTCCTAGATTTTTTGTATTTGTTTTGATGGCAATAAAATGTAATTACATATTATTATTGGGAATGCATATAAAGCAACACGCCTTCTCATGAATGACCCTACAATTTGACAAGTCGGTCTTATTATTATAATGTCCAATAACATAAATATTATCTAATTTCCAAGTTCCCACTTATCCAAATTTCCTATTGATGGCAGAGGTTCCGCCATAAACCTATTTACTTTTATTTTACTATTACAGGAAGAAGTACAAAAGCTAGCTGCTCAAATAGAATTCATGAAAATAGTTCAAATGGAGATGCATAATCGTCATTTGAAGCCGAGGCCGGGCAGTTATTTCGCGTCAAATGCCGCTAATCTATCCAACACGCCAATAACACACAGTCCAACTAGAACAAAGGGAGGCATTCAGGTAAGCCTATTTGTATCTTAAGCTACGTAGGGTTGGCTTATTATAACTCTTACGAACCTGTAGTGCGATCACAGAACTGTATTGACTCGTATGTGTACGAATGTTCGCATAGTATGGAGACGGTTTGTTAGCAATAATAGAAATCTATCCATTGCCGCACGGCCAGCTTAAATAAATGTGTAGCTTGTTAATTTTGAATGTTTGTATACATGTTGTACTCTTAAATAAGTGTAATATAAAAAAAATTACAATGTTACTAAAAACTTGCAACCGACTCCATACTATACGAACATTGGTAAACATACGAATCAACAAAGTTCTTGATCGACTGCAGGCAACATTGTAATGTATTTATTTTACAATATTTATTAATGTTTCATAAACCTTTGAAATTATTAAGGTACACATTTATTTAAACTTGTCGTGCTCATTGTCGCTTCCATGCTGGACTGGGAGCAAAGGAAAAACGTAGAATGTGCCAGCTGCTTCTCTTCCCGGGGATACTGAAAAAGTCTGTTAAGGGACAGAGGATTGTCGGTGGTTTTTTTGTGGGCGATAGGCTGAACCCCTGTCACTGCAATAGTCTCTCTCCATCATTATAATACCTCCAAGTTTGTCAAACGTGACATCAGATGGTTTTATAACCTCTGGTGTTCTGCTTTCCCCGTAAAAGGGATGCAGGCGTGACTTTATGTATGTATGTACGAATCAGTAAGTTCTGTGTTCGCGCAGCTGAATAACCGTGTCGTAAAAGGAAGTGAATCTGAGTGAGAACCTTTTTTTAATACAGGGTGACTGGTGAAATATTTTGGATACTGAAGGAGAGTACTCTGTACTCGATTCTGATCATAATTATGTAATAAAAGTAGGTACTTACTTAATTTTTCACTAGAATTCCCTATAAATAAATACTACTATGTGCCTATTAACTTTACAAACAACTGAGTCGATCGCGGCACGTGACCTGGCATGCGGATTGCTGCCAACGCTAGCGTAACCATGCTTTGCGTAATCAATTCTTTAACTTTCGGTTAAGTTTACTCAGTTAATAATTAATATTATTTTTTTATTATATTTTTTTCTCTTCATGTATGCTCTCAAACTATCTCGTTCTTGAATTTCAAAGGTGACCCACCAGCCACACCTTACACCTGTATATCCTTTTTTTTAATCCGCGTTTGACTCAGTCTCACCTGTTAGACGATGAGTTTGAAGATGACAGCACACGGCTTTAGTAATGAATAGGCTTCTTTTATTAAAGATGATTACTGTTGAGTTTCTTGCCACTTCTCAACAGATCGACTTCCGAAGTGGCGGTAGATTCAGTTCAATTTGTAAATTGTTTGACATATTTCAAGTGTATTTAAATACCTACGAAGTAAAGAATATTTTGACTTTGTTACACCTTAGTTTAGGACCCCTTCTGGAATCTTTTACAAGGGCAAGCCAATTATAACAGTCGTAAATGATAAGTAAATTATTAAATATTGATACCTGCCAGTCACAATTGAGGGTCCATTTTTAACCGAATGTTACTTACCAAGAATACAAAAAGTTGGAACCGGGAAATCCCACCCGAAAAGAGCGTGAACGATGTGTGTGAAAGAAAAGAATGGGAGGGCAGGGACGAATAAAAGTGCGAGAAGCATAAGAGCGAGAATACAGTATGAATGATGTAGAAAAACTTCGGCACTGCTGCCGGAGGTACTAGATAAAAAAAACCGAATCTTACTTTTGAGTTCCGACTTTTACAAATTAGTGGTTGAATTTACAATTGTTTGAGAACTTTTACTAAAGTACTCTTAGAAAAAGTACAAATGAGTTTGTACTTTTCTATGTATCCTTTCTATTTCTATGACGACCACTTTAGCGAAACCTGTCTGCGTCAGACGCCAGTGGTAGCGGGTTCGTATCCCGCACGGAACAAGAAAAAAAAATGTTCCATGTCTGGGTGTTTATCTATTTATGTATTTATATTCTAGGTTCCCCCTAGTTCGCTACATGGTATTCCATAACACAAGCTATGCTTACTTTAGGGCCATGTAGTTGGTGTGATTGTCTGGGGATTTTATTAATTTCCAAGGTGGACCCTCAATGGGATGGCAGGCTCGCCTGGCTAGCAGCATCAGAAATTTAAGAAACAGTTCCTTTTCAACCCCGTTTGCTATCATCTTCACTTACTATCAGATGATATGTAGCTCAAACGTGTGTTAAGTCATCGTAAAAAAATGAAGACATAATATGATCCGCGGATTCACCAGCTTAAAACCTGATTCTCCTGATGATGGTGATATCAACCCATATTTTACATTACGATTGTTGTCCGATGAAAACAAAATCGTATTAATGCTCGGCCTCTTCTACAATATTTATGGTCATCTAAATATTAAATACTAGCTGTTGCTAGTAGTAGTCAGTCAGAAGACTAAGAAACAAATGGAGGTGATGATGTATAACTTTTTTCACTGTCAAGACGCCTGACACCTCAGTCGCTCGTGACCACGGGGTCTGTAGACACCGAAAGGTCGAGTTAAAATGTAAAATATAAATTAAACGCGATAAATCCAGTTAAAAAAATTTTAATAGTATGAATCGCGAAAACTTAAGACTATATTCTCATCTCAATATGTATTTAATTCCAATTTTCTTTGTTTCAGTCAAACACCGATCTGGCTGGACCCGTTTGACTGATAGCACTGAGCGATAGCGAATGGTCTTGGCCGGGCCCAGCAGCGAAACACGTCGTCAAAACTGTAGATACCCGATCCCCAGAATACGTTTAATTTCATCCATTTTTAACCATCCTTCTCGCACTCACTCCACCTACCTATTATAACCGTATAAATATTTAAATATTATTTGGCTTCTGTGAAAAGTATGTTGGTTAGAAAAAATATTCATAAAAATAAGTCAAAGATATTAGAATTAGAATAAAATAATGTAGTCCTTGTAATGGATTCGCCACAAATCATCATATTCATACAAAATCATAGATCATTTAACATTGATGTGTTAAAAATGAATTACGTCACAATAGTTTTCTATGCTACATAGGTACCTATTAGATCTTTTTTTTTTCTAGTGGAAGGACGCGTTCTATTAAACCCGAGCTAAAAAATTTTAGAACTAAAATTATATGTAATACATACGTGTTTTATTTTTTTATTGCTAAATGTTGTGTTTAGAAAATGCTTTTATTAGAATAATTTCAGGTTTTTCTTAATGATGATTCTAAATTTTTAACACATTAATGACATTTCAAATTAATATGAGTCACAGCTGCAATTTAAGTAACATGTAATTAAGTTTAACCCCTCCTATCTATGTATCATATCCAATAATATGTAACGTCATTTTATACTTATCTAATTTAGTTCTTAGTAAGTACCTACCTAAATTTTGTTTATTTTTTTGCACAGCACCCATTTTGAATTTATTTGCTTTAGTGATATGGCCTTGGTAGTTCGCTTCGCTCAGTTACTTTAAATCAATCATCGAAACGGTTACTGGTTGCTTTGCTGTTATAAGGTAAAGTTAAAACGAAAATGTAAGAAGAAATATGAAAATGAGAACCATTATTTTATTATGTTTCGTTATAAATAAGTATTTTCTTAAAAAACTAGCATATCAAACACACATTTAAAAAAGCAATTAATTTTGGATGTACATGAAATACTGTAACTTAAATTAAGTTCTAATATATAATTGAAATAAATGTCAAGGTTATCTAGCTTTTCGACTTATCATTCGAAAATAGTTACCATTACTTGTTTATTTTTATTACTTTAACAAATTATACTAAATAAGTTGTAATTTTAATGTAAAAACCAAAGATTGTCATTACATTAACGGCATTAAAAATTACTAGTCAGTATAAATTATCCAAATTGAAAGATATAAGTTTTTCTAAAAAGATATACATGGTTAATTGTAATTAACGAATCATCTCTTGCAGGCAGCTTCTCCACATCAATCTCAACAACATTTGTGATAGGAGTTTTTTTTAAACTCGCATGGTCATTAACATTTAAATTAACTTTAGAAACGGGATATTTACCATGTTTTTCATTTATTTTGAGTTCTCGATATTTCGGCACTGTTACAAGCGCCATGATCACGTGTAGCCATGATCAGTACCGTCGTGATCATGGCGCTTGTAACAGTGCCGAAATATCGAGAACTCAAAATAAATGAAAAACATGGTAAATATCCCGTTTCTGAAGTTAATTTAAATTTGTCATAGGAGTTTTTAAAATTCTAAGTGTTTAAAGTTTAAGTATTCCCATAAAAGAAATATTTATTGAACGTAGGTATGCCACGCACCTTGCGTAGGCAAAACATCGCTTCATAATAATAATAGGCACTTCTTACAAAATGTAAAATTTTAAAGAAGCAAAAAATTTTTTTTTTAATTGTGTATGTAATTTATTAAGATTTGTAAAAAGTCGTAGAACAAATGTTAGGATTAATGTGGAGAAGCAGTCTGCAAGAGGTCGCTTATTAAAATTAACCCTGTGTTATGTGTTATTGTTATTTTTCAATATTAATTTAATTAGACAAGGAAAGATTTCTTTTGTAAATTTGTTGTTTAAGTCTAAAGAACCTTATAACAATACTATTTTAAACAAATCTAGGTACATATAATACGAGATATAATTAGCAAGTTTAAGTAATCATTAAAAGGTTTATTAAGTATGTCATAACTTATCTAAAACTTTGTTTAATAAATCTTTAAAGTGTTGTATTTATTATAGTTCAGTACCTAAAATAAATAGATGTGAAAAATATGTTCTGATGCTACGGAAAATATTCAACTATAAGTTAATTTAAGTCTTAAATGTATTAAATTAAATCCTATTTTTCTTTAGTTATAGGATTATATATTGTTGTAGTGATATGATAAAAAGAACAAATTTAACTCTTGGATATCTTTTATATTATCTCTGCAGTGTTTTGTTACTGTTAAAGCTCTAGACAGTGAATAGTAGATTTACCAAGTCAGTTGCGACTGGTAAACTTCAGGACTTTAGAGTGTTCCAAATAAAAATTGTATTGGAAATCATGATGAGTCTTAAATAATTTAAAAATAAATATTAAGTAATATAATAAGAATTTACTTAATATTTTGATAGATCTGCCTTTGATTCATAACAATGTTTCTTGTTAAATGTGTTTTATAGACAATAAAACGTCTTTTGCTGTAGAAATAAAGACAAATGTCAACAATTTAATGAATGCGACTTATGTGGTGAATTTGAATAGGTATATGTATAGATTTTCTAGAATAAGCAAATAAAGTGAATTTGTATATATAAAATCAGAAAAAGCATAAATTCTAAAGTGTTGTATTGTATATAGATACTGTAGAATTTTTTTTTTAACTATTAATTTTACCGTCTGTGATAATGATCTGAACAACTATTTTCTGTCAATTTTTTTTAATTCATTTCTTGTTTCATCTACAGCTAAATTATTGTAACCTTAGGTAGTTAAAAAACTTTTTATAGTAAGTATATTCTTGTCTTTCTAGTTTCAATATTCCAATACCATGTTATTTTACTAGCTTCTTGTTGTTAAGCTATTTGATCTTAAGGAATTTCATATAAATGTAAAAAATGTTAAAGTGTTCAATGTGTTATATTTTGGCAAAGCCATGCTCATTTTGTAGTGTGCTAGTAGTGTCATAAGTTTATGTGATACCAAGTAATCTTACAATATTGTTAAAAGTATTAAAATTATACATAAATGTGTAGTAATGTATTCTCAGATTATTTATTTACATCTGAATTTTGAAAATTTTTTTGAAGTTTTAGTACATACTTATCTTTCTTAAACTTGTATTTGATATTAAACTAACCTATATCCTACTGTAAAAGTATAAATTTTACCTATTTTTTAATAGTTTTCATTAATTATAACAGAAAATTTCAATTACCTAAAATAAAGATTGATGTATCATTGTTATAGGTATAGATGGTAAAATAATGTACCTACATGAAGTTTTGTTTTTACAATAAAGAAATGACTGTTTTATGTTGACTATTATTTAAATACTTATTCTGTACAATGGAAATGCTAGCTGGACAAGATAAAGTATTTAATTATACTCAGGCAAATAATTCAATGCAGTAAACTGACAGATCAAAATGTCAAATAGAAAAATAATGATACCAGTCAAAAATGATTGTAAACGAACAAGTATTTGTCATTCATTTGCATAATTTTTTAAAGAAATTTATAAATAATTGAATTTGAGCTGTGTTCTATATCTTTAAAGTAACTTTAATGAAAATAATTAATAACCAAAGATACCTAGTGCTTTAAAACGGTCACAGTAGAAGTAAAATCGACTTTATAACTTCTTGCTTTCTAAATTCGTTTTGTTGTAAAAATGAAATTTCAAGGATACTTGCCCTTTGCAAACAGCACCATATGAATAGAAAAATCTTGAGCCAAAATATTTTTTTTCCCTACATTACGATATTATTATTTAAAAATAATTACATTCAGTCACTTAAACCACACCACAATTTTTTGGGTGCATTGTTTTGTTGTAGTAGTATTTGCCAGAGTATAAACCAATGTTCTTATGTTCAATGCATTTGATTGCAAACTAGGTACCTACCTCATTACTTTTGAGGGTTTTTCTTGTTTTGTTAACCTTAATTTTATCATCATCATCCTTAAATATCATAGCAAGCGGAAATTCATTAAAGTACCAGGCACTAATCATTATTTGGTGATGAACTAGTGGCCACTGACACAGCACTGACAAGTCTAAGTTTTCTGGTATCTGTGTAATTAAATTTTTTAAAGCTAGTTTTTTTGGGGTTTCATAACTTAAAAAACAGTAAACAGAATCCTTTGTTGTTGATCCAACTATCAAAACCCTTTTTGTTGGGAACACAAGGAAAAATCCCCATACCTGCTATTCCTTGGAACAGTTTTCTGAGTTAAATCATTCAAACAAGACAGCTGTTGATGCTGCATATTTCAATGCTTGGTTTGATGTTAGCAATAAGATGGATGGTGGTTCCTATACAGACAGGCGCGGTCCCAGGGGGGGGGAGGTCACAGGGGGCATGACCCCCCCCCCCCCCCGAATATCATGAAAAGATGAACATCTTATAAGAAAAGAAGCTAAAACAGATACTTCTGATGAAAAAAAATTTGTTGTGACCCACCCCAAGATTCAGATGTGACCCCCCCCCCAAAATTTCAGTCTGCAACTGTGCCTGTATACAGACAGGTATAGGAATTTGTTCTCAATTACTCCCATCCCTAGTGTATGTTTAGTAACAAATATAGCTGGTACACCCCGCACCATGGTCGAAAAAAGACGACCGCTTCTGACATAAATGAGTGCCGCCTTGTAGAAATTTCCATCAGTTGTGCTTATGCATAAAGTTATTATGTTTGTGTTATTAATAAGCTTGATTAAACTACATCACAGTATTGAGTCATAAAAATATTCATCTCTGTCAATATATTATGCAGAAATCAATAAATCTTTTCATTGATCTTGTGTTCAAATGAAACACCAATTACATACTATTACAAATTTAATATCAAAGTTACTCTTTCTTTCTATTGGTCTGTTACCTCTTCAAGCTTAAAGATTAAATTTGAAATGTGCGAAACTGGGATGGGTATATTGATCTACCATTGAACATCCCTATTTGTTGTAGGTATTTATTTTTGTATTTACTGTGCCTTGGCATTGGGAGCACAACTGATATACTGTCTGGCGGGTATAGGGTTAAGGGGGACCAGCATTACCATTTAGTGTATTATTACTATAGTGCATATTACTATAGTGTTTTGTTGTAACCAAAAATATTTGTGAAACATTATTGTACTAACTGTGGGACTGACCTGAGTTTAAATGAAATCCCCAAGCTGGCAAAGGTCTGATTTATTAAACATTATGTATTAGATCAGATAAAGTATCAGCAGATACAGTAACAGTACTATCTTTTGAAAATCACACAAAAATTATGTACTTGAGGCAATCAGAAAGACAATTATGAGTTAAAATCCTATCATACAATTTTACTACCAATTGCATTGGTAGATCTTAAAAAGTATCCATAACAACTATGGAATTTCACATAGTAAGTATTCATAAATTATATACAGGCCAGTCTATGTTAATACCAAGATGGAAATATGTGTTCTTCACTTTCATCTGTTAATGGAACACTAGCACAAAGCATATCTGTGTCGGAAAGTATCTTTTCCAAAGTTTGCTTACTATCTACATTCTTGAAAAGTAAATCAATGGTTTCCATATCCTTTCTGGAAATTTCACATACTTTCTCCAAAGATGATAGCTCTTCTTCTTCAGCAGTTAATATAGATTCCATTAAAGCACCTCTTAGTACCCGTTGCCTTAGTGATGCAACTTCATCTCTCAGTTCTAAATACTCTTGATTAGATAACTGGTCAATCTGAATTTCATCTTCTGGTAAAAGAATATTTGGCGGCACTGTCAACAAGCGTTCTATTTCTTCATCAACAATATCTAAGGATGGTTCTGCCCGTTTACAGTACAAACGTATCAATTTATCGCAGGATCTAGTTAAAGTAGCAGTGTCAGTCTCATTTAGGTTAAGAGATGTTTGTAAATTCGATTCCATCTCTTTAATCCCGTTTGTAATTTTTTGTTCCACCATTTGGCGAACAGATATTTTTAGGCGCTGTGACCCGAAGCCAAAATGCTGAGTCTCATACTCTTCTTCAACGCCTCCACACCACGGTTTTGTTTTGATCATACTTCACAAAATTCCTCTTACTTTTGTACAGTATTTACAAGATAATCGAAATCAAACCATATAAAAATATTACTCTAACGAACAAACTGTTAGTTTCAATTCAAATCAAACAAACAACACAAACAAAAATCAAAACGATAGAACACTGGCTTTGATTGATTTGATTGGTCGAACGAAAGAAAAGCCGAAACTGACAATGACTAACAATGACAGTTAACACTGACATTGAAAGTTCCTGTTTTGTAGAGTGCGTTCAGTTATTACCTTGCATTTATAAATACTTACTGGACATTATAGCAAAGGCACCAAAGGTTGACACTATTAGGAAAGTTGAGTAAGGTTGTTATCACTCCAATCGATCGGCGGACGAATGGAATAGTCGACGTCGATCGATAGTTTCTACCACACCAATCGATTGACGCCGTTGGTCGACGGACGAATGGAACAGTCGACGTCGATCGAGCCGTTTGATTAGACGCGCCGCCGTTTTAAGAAACTTTTTTGAAGGAAATTAACCTTTTTGAAGCAAAGGAAAAGCAAGGAAATTAACCTTTTTTTCCTTGAATGACGTTCGTGTAATTCGGGTTACCATATAGTTAAATGTAGTTATTTCTTCTATTTGGTACAAATTAATGTGCCTATATTATTTTTTAGGAAAACGGAAATAACTATTTTTAACTTCTGCGACATACCTACCTAAGCTGCGATAGTTAAATAAATAAATCACACTTTTAGGTTTAAAGAGCTTTATTTGTCATCCAAACAAGGTGCAGTTCTATGATTTAATGTATTTGCGGGATTCTTACCACGATTTTCGATTTTATTTTCGCATGTCCTTCGAACTTCCACGTATTTCGAAAATCGTGGTAAGAATCCCGTAAGTACATTAAATCATAGTGAAAATAATCGCGATAGTTTAAAACAAGGTGCAGTTCACTAAAAATGAGATACAATTAATTTTTTACTTAAAAGTGAAAACATATGATGAAATATCAAATAATTATCTTAAATAATCATTTTATTTTCATGTCTTCCTTCTGCTTGTATGCAAGCATGACATCGTTTTAAGAATGGTCTTGAATGTACTAGAAACCATGCTTGAAACCTGTACGAATATAGTCCAAGAATACTTACTTGTATGCTATTCCTGAGAGAATTATTTTGGAATTATACAAGAAATACTTTATTGCGAAACTTTAAATGTAAGCACTAGACTTTGATATGAATCACCACTGGCTAGAAATCGGAGTGTTATAAGTAACATGCAGGTGCCACCATATTTAACAAATTTTCAATATCACTATAAGTCATTCGAAAAGCATCCAAAAAACTACTACTACTTAAAATATTATTTGGATAAGATAAGTGATCCTTATCTGTAAAAAAGATTCATCTTCTGCGTTTACGTCTACGTAATAATCGTCCTAGCCAACAACAATACGTCTCTTCTGGATACATTTCGAAAGAAACTGACGTCGACCTACCGCCTATCCCTGGGGCCTTACTCCTGACGCGATCGAGAATCAAATCAACTCGATCTCAAGCATTTCGAAACCGATACTAGCGCCGAATCGAGCGGTGGCTCAAATTGTAACTAATCAGGATAATATAATATAATGACGTAGCCAGGGGCCTTACTCCCGATATAAGGAGGAATATAATCGGGAGTAAGGCCCCTGGCTACGTCGAATGAGTGCCAGTCGAACGGTATCCAACGATCGTTTAAAGCTACCAAACCTATCGATCAACGTCGATCGATGGAATTGATTGATTTGTTAGTCGAACGGTATCAGTCGATCGGCGAAAGCTACCAGACTAGTCGCCCGACGTCCATCGAACCCGTGTGGTAACACCCTAAAGAACATTTAATTTTATGAAAACCGTTTAATATTTTAAAATAGAATAGTATATTATGTAACAAGTGAGCTAAGTTGCTAATTACAGTCGAGGCTGTGATTTGAATATAATATAATGTATAACCCGGATCAATAAAATATGCTTTGTTTACTCGCATGTAATTTACACTAAGGTACAATTCAACTTTGTAAGATTCATTACATTATGCTCTAGGGTATAATATGCACACGTGACTTATAGCCCAGTTTATAGTACTAAATTCAATAGAATTAGGCTCACTTTACGAGCATGTGTGTTGAAAATTAAAGAATATTTTATATATTCTTATACTATTAAAATCTTTATTTAGGAACATAAAATGATTCTCATAACAATTAAATTAACTTTTTTTTTATAAACAAAAACAAACACTCCTCTACCCCAATATAGTTGACAGGGGGGAGAAAATAAATCAATAATAGTTGACACCTAGGGCACCAATAGTTGACAGTCTAGCGAGTAATAATTGGAATGACTTTATAATAAAAAAAATAGTCAAAAACTAATAATAATATATTCTACTGCAAGACTGAAGCGCCCGCATTTATCTTACGATTAAAATAGATTTTTAATTACTACATATCAGCATCAATAGGATAAGAAAAATAAATCTGATAGTTTGGATGGACGTATGGCTGTTTGTTTCTCAATCACTGAAGAGCGGCCTTTGCGGATTTGAATAAAATTTGGCATAATGATAGTGTACAGTCTAAAATAGTAAATAGGCTGTTTACTTTTCCGTTATCTCGCGGGATTCGAAATTGCGCGGGTAAAACCACGCGAAAGAGCTAGTACCTACACAAATATTTTTAGAATTTATTTTTAACAGGAAATTTCACTGTCACATAATATATAACCTTCTCTATATGTTTCTAACGCGGAGTGAATGTTCATAGTCACATTTCTAACATATTCTCTTCTTTTATTCCATCTGTCTATGCTATCACATGAGAAAAAACCCTAAACAACACCTACATAATAACCAAATCCAATAATTATTGTTAGGTACTCCAGAATCTCTAATGTTTGACATGCTGTTAACTGTTGGATAAAATTGTTTTACGGGCCTTTTTTTCAACAAAAGTTAACATTGAACCTTGAATAATAATCATCGATAACATACAATAACGCAAAACCTATGAAAAGTTTTGAAGTTCCAGTAGTTTGTCACCAATGCCAAGCATTGGATATTTTAAATATATTGGTAAGTACCCAATAGATGACACCCTAAAAACTAGTAAACTACACATGAAATATTATTTCTAACCATGACTTAACAGTTAAAAGTAATATTTAAGTTTATTGTACATTCAAAATCTAATTAAAAATGTCCAAAAATTCACCTTAAATGAATTAGCGTCCTTAGTGCCGTATCAACCTTTGTTGCCTTTACCTTAATGGGGTAGAAGTTGCCTACTTTTCCACTAGAGGCGCTGTTTACGCTTGACATAGTAAATTATGCGTAGTCATAAGTTTTTTAGAAAATGGATACCTACAGCAGTTTCTCTGAGAATAAACACTTGCGAAAGTTGTGGATGTACTCGATTTAAACTTTTGTGTAAATGTACATGTACATGTAAATGTCCACATTTTAATACAGGAAAACAAAATTTTATATAAATAATAAAAATAATTTGTACCCCAGTTTTTCTGAGGATATACACATGTGGAAGTTGGGGATGTGCCTGATTTGAACTTTTATGGAAATGCACATATTACGGACCATATTTTCCACATTTTCATACAGAAAAAAACATTATCATATATGTTTTTTCTTTTGTAAATATGCAATAAAGTGTATATAAATAAATATCATTGTCATATAGATTTACCGCAAAAAAGAACAGTGAACAAGCAATTTCGATAACAACTTGTTCATTTGACGGTTTGTAATGGGTCAAGCGTATGAAGCGACATCTATTTAGAGCTTTTCGTTTTCTTCTCCATTGCAAAAGGTACGATAATTGAATACTTGGGAGATCCATTTTTTAACTTTGCAAAAGGCGTGACGACGGCAAAATCCATTTTAAATGATTTAGATAAAATTTACGAAAGATTTAGGAACACAGTTCGCGCTGCGAAAACAACTACTTAATTAATATATTCAAGCCTTTCAACAAGCTGACATTTTTACAAAAGTGGTGCCATCTACAAAGTTTCAAGAATTAAGACTTAAATTAAATAAGTACAGTGTGATTTGACTTGTTTATTATATGAGTGTTTTTTGTTTTGTTTTGTATTTTTTCCCTGTTAGAATGTGTACGAAAATCAATACACTAAATAAATACTCATGCCACTCATTGTTTCCTTGTACATCTTTACTACTTTAAAAAACCTTCTTGTCCATGTAGACGTTGTCTCAATAAATTATTTCTATATTTATATTCACTTTTTTTATTAAAATTACTATAGGGATGTTTTGACGTATCAAAAACGGGATAATTTTGAAGCGGCCTCAGTTGATCAACAAATCGAAAAATCAGGCCTTATAAATATTTACTCTCTAAATTATTACTCTAAGGAATAAGCACTTAGGTACTCTCAGTTTAGTACCTATCTACATTCTTGAGTCGCGTGTCGCACGAGAGTGATGATGTTTCGCACTAGCCCTAGTTAGCAAGAGCGCTTTTTTAACGTGCATTAAAAAAGCTGGCGTTGAAAATGTTGTCGTATGAAACTCAATACTCTTATTAAAACAGCGCCGACACAACGTTCAGTGTACTGGGCACCTTCGCAGCGTCAGAACGTGTCATGTTGCAATTTTCAATGGGGTAGAAAACTGCCTACTTATTCCACTAAAGGCACTGATTACGCTTGACCCATAACAACTGTCAAATATCATAGTAAATTTTAACTGTATAGAGATTTTTATCGAAATATTTGAAATGCATCATTGCGTAGTTATAAGTTTTCTAGAAAATGGATTCCATAGTTTCTCCGAGGATATACACTTGCTTTGTTTGAGAATGTAAAAATCCCCAGGCAATCACACCAACTACATGGCCCCAAACTAAGCCGAGCTTGTGATATGGGATATCATGTAGCGACCTATAATATGCATAGAACATAAATATATATACAGGGTTAATTTTATCTCATAAGTTTCTCCACATCAATCCGAACAACATTTGTTCTACGACTTTTTACAAATCTTGATAAATTACACAAAAAATAAAAACAAATAAATTTTTGCTCCTTACTCTACATTTAGTAAGATGTACCTATTATTATATAATAATATATTATTCAGTGTAAATAGAGTTACGCCTCTAAACAGAGGCCATAAATATTTTTTGTATGAGAAAACTAAAATTTTAAAAGCTATTAATTTTAAAAAATTATGGAACAAATGTTGTTGGGATTGATGTAGAGAAGCTGCGTGCAAGATGCACTTAATAAAATTAACACTGTATTGATAAACCCCCAGACCCGGAACTTTTTTTCTTGTTCCGAGAGGGAATCGAACCCCTGACCACTGTCGTCTGAGGCAGACAGTATTACCCCATCGCCAAACTGGTACTTGATTTAAACTTTTGTGGAAATGTACATATTACGGTCTATATTTTTAATACAGAAAAACAAATTATTAATTATATTTATATAGATTGACCACAAAAAAGAATACTGAACAAGCAATTTCGATAACAACTTGTTAATTTGACAGTTTGTTATGGGTCAAGTGTATGAAGCGACATCTTTTTACAAGTTTTCGTTTTTATAGCCTCTTGTGTTCTGTCTACCTCAAACAGGAGTGAAGTTATGTCTCGAAAACCAATTAAATTTTACTCAACCCATGTTGATGTTATCTAATAGGCTTAAGGTCCACCTACCTCCAGTGTTACGGAAACGTGTCGTTTTTGAGACACCCTGTATAGAAGATAGTACTTGGAATTTCACGCGAAGTCAATAAAGCGCTTGTTTGCTAGACATTCGCTACATTGCATACATGGTGGCAGTAGTGCTCAACTTTAATATACTTAAGTGTATAATTTACGTTACGGTCCTTCATAATCGATATAATAGTTTATCTATTTAAAAAAATACAATTGACTTTAGCAACAATGGATTCTCCTTCTCTACTTCTAATGGGTTTTGGAAGGAATTGTATTAACTGTACAGACCAACACAAATAAACATGTTCATGCACACAAATATTTGTTTTTAGTGAGGATCGGGTATGTGGCATCGCGACTTGCACAAAAAGCTTGCTTAGATACATTACAGTACATTTGACTCTACTTTTACATCTGTCAACTACAGTTTTTCCTTCTTCTAAATCGTAGAAAAGCTCTTTAGGTTTTTTCACTGACTAAACACCTCGTTTGACTTCACTCCTACCTGATGGGGTAAAATGAGGTCGAAAATAGTGTTATTGTTAAAAAAGAAACCCTGTTTCTGATAGTTTACCCTTAAATTAATGCTTACCTTAATGTCTAAAGTCTGTGGTCAAATAGGCTCTGGCGTGCCAGTTCCATTCTGAACCCTGTGGTACTTATAATAAGGTGAGATTGAGGTATGGAACGTGTATTTAATTCTTAATCAATATATAATGTGATTGTATCGACCGGGCCGAAAGATGCTTAACCTGTGGGCCTATTATGGATCTCAAAACCATGCGATGATATCATGAAATAGTTTTTACGTAAAACATATCCTGCGATCATTATTCGGTATTGCTTCTTAGCGAAATCTCTTAGCTAAGTTCTTCCCATGTAGACTGAATACAATAATTTCAATATATAAAATAATATAGTATTTATTTATGAAAGCATTCGAAACGGAAAAATACAAATGAAATCAATAAACAAAGATATCATAGAGGGCGGTGCGATCTCACCTTTTCAATTGATGTTTATAAGCCGTAAACCCTATAGATTATATCATTGAAACTGTCATTGCAAAAGGAAATGCCTCCTGCATGCAATGAATCGCAATGTATGTATGTATATGTATTCTTTCATTCATTATATCATCATTGTATCATAGAAATCTTAGACAAAGAATAAAGTATAATTATTACTCTAAGATAGAAATCTTGTTTATCATGAAAGAACCGTAATAGGCCCGCTGGTATATCGAGTGATAGGTATACACAGGGGGATACCACGCTAACGAAAAATTTCAAGTCAAAGTAATAGAATAACCCTTCTTCAGCGTTAAGACAATATAGTTATATTATATTGTGATGTTAAATGAACTGAACGTTATGAATCGTAAAAGCCTTCTTTTAACGACACCACATTGTACAATCGATGAGAAGATGAGGTAAGAATAATTATTTGTCGTCTGCGAGATAGTGATTTAACTTAATACCTAAATATAGACCTAAAACAAAGCTCAGCCAAAACGGTTTTGCGGTTTGAGCTCGCGCCAGAGATTCCAGCTTCGATTACTGGCTAGTTTGAAAAACAAAATTGAGCTCCACTATTTCTACGGGCTCAATATAAGAGTGTATGTATTGATTTTATCGCAGACACATAATGATAATGATGACAGAAAAAAAACTATAGGTGTACCCGTTCACCCAGATGAATAAAAAAACCCGTTCGCCCCTAATCAACGGACCCATACACCCCGTGTAATATATAGATAAGAAGGAGTACAATCGTGCATAAATTCAAATTATCAAAACCATACTTTTCTAAAACTGAGGCAAGAACACATAATATCCTAATAACTTTGCGTACCTACTTAAGTTCGTGATTACGGAATAACCCCCTTAAACTGGGAAAATAAACGCTTACAAAAAATATATATAATAAACAACTCAAACTGACACAGTCAGTATGATTCTGTTTAAATTAAAATAAAATATAAAACAATTTGCTCCGGATCTTATCGCGGTGTTTTAAGGTAAGCGTCCACATGTCCGCATCGTAATGTTGCATACAGATTGCTAGTAATGTAACCTGCAAAAAAAGTTCTCATGATTTGGACGTCTCTCGAGCACGAACTGAGCCGTAGTAGAGTGCGCTCGTGGCCGGCTCGTGGCCTTATGTTTATCGTTCAAAATAAGACAGTATTGACAAAAAGAAATCATTCATACAGGAATTCGCGACTTAAGTTAATTAATGCAATTCAACAATTGTGTTAGTTGAATAAAATTCTTTCAAATCCAGAAATCCCATTCTTGTACTTAACACGTTTCACTTCAACGGCATCGATAGGAGTCTTACTAATATTATAAATGTGAAAGTTTGGATGTATGGATGTTTGTTCCTCAATCACGGGAGAACGGCTCAACGGTACGATCTGGAATAGCACATAGGCTACTTTTTATCCCAAAATTCCCGCGGGATTCTAAATTGTACTGTTAGAAATTGTACTGTTGTAATTGTACAGTAAGAAACGTAAGAAAAACAGTACTGTTTTCGAGCGATTTGTCTTCTTAAAACAAATTAAAAACGATATACCTATGTATACTACACATGCTGGTAAACACAACGAGTTCTATCTGTTTACCAGCATATGTATCTACGTTATGACATATTTTCAATGGAACAAAAAAAAATGAACGTTGTCTTTCAACGACGATTTTAATTTTACGTGAATCAAATACCATGTCATGCCCCGGGATTGAACTGAACAACTGAAATCATCGCATCGGGGCTGCGGAAAGCCACGACGCGATGATTTCCATTTTCTACAGACATTGAAAAGGAGAAGATTCTTTATTCGTCTGTATGTATTTCTCATCACTCGCTTTGCAATTTGTCATACATATACTGGTTGGTCACTTTTGAAATTCAAGGACGGGATAGTTTGAAATCATACATGAAGAGAAAAAATATATTAAAAAATAAATAAATATCAAATATTTACTGAGTAAACTTAACCGAAAGTTAAAGAATTGATTAAACAACTAATGGTTACAATAGCGTTTGCAGCGATCCACGCGCCAGGTCACGTGCCGCGATCGACTCTTTTTTTTTTTTTTTTTATAAAATATGGATGGGACGTTTGTCTTCCATGACACCTGATGTTAAGTGAACATGAAGACTAAGGTGGACTCATTTGTATGTAAAGAAAATAGTAACATAGTAGTATTTATTTATAGGGAATTCTAGTGAAAAATTAAGTACCTATTTTTTTTACATAATTATGAATCAGAGTACAGAGTGCTCTCCTTCAGTATCTAAAATTTGTCACCAGTCACCCTGTATAATTTACACAAATAAATCTTAAATTGCAAGTATCGAATTCCATCCGCGAACACCTAGCAGCGCCCGCCCGGCGCGAGACTTATTCACGCCTGCCATGCGCCCTCTCTGTGCACACGCGATTTGGAATCTATTGATATGTGAAATAAGACTAAAATTATAAAGGCAACGAATTGCAACGAGTGTTAGATAGATGCGTGTTGGACGCGGGCGAGCCACGCACTTGGCGTGCGCTGGAAGGGCGTGTGTGGTTGGAACGCTATTATTTCGTAAATTTTGATGATTATTGTAGTTTTGCTAAAAGAAAGGTACTTTACTTATATGTATATTATAGGTCCATTTATTTAGAATCAATAAAGCTCTATTGAAAAAAATATATGAATTAATAAAAAAATATAGGTACCTACTGACGTTTTCGTTTCGGCTAGAATTTTGGTAGAGTTTTAAATATGTGATTTGAAAATAATTAAGTCGGTTTTAATTTTTTTTTATTTCAAAAGCCGAACCTTATCAAATCCGAACAGTAATAAAGACGTAGTACTTAAGCGCTATAGATTAATACGCATATTTGTGATATACATTATTACAGATTACGTCTAGGCTCTTATCTCTCGGTTTCGTAAACACACACACACCCACACGCCCGTGACCGTGTAAGTAATCAAAGTGTTCTGTATTATCAGGTTCACGTGAAACTTGTAGTTACAGTACAATACGTCAGTACTGTCATGAAGAAAACCGTTATTTTTTAAGGAAATTTTTAGAAAAGTGCTCTCAAATAAGTCTCTACACTATAGTCATTAGCTATCAGTTTTTTTAAACATAAGATTTATGAATAGAAATTTCAATGCTTTTTAACACACTGATCACGAAAAAGAAACTACTTTTAAGAATCTTAACCGCTTAATAACAGCTCTACTAAAACCAAACAACAATTAAGTGGTTGCGTTGCCGATTTTAGACTTTCCCATTTGTCTTCACCTAGCTTAATTTACATTTCGTTTGCACTTCGTATCTTTAATCTATTTCCTTAGTGCCAGTAGGTACAGATATTCAATATTTTCATCAATAGTTTCATCATGGATCTGTGAATGGTACTAGTGAGGTAAATTATTATCAGTAGTTCCATCATGGAACAGTTAATGGTACTAGTGTCAATGAACGACGTAACGGACCACATTGAACGACTCTACAATACTCTAAATGTTGTTGAATTTAATCATAATCTTTAGCAATTTTTTTTTTCTAAGTAACTCTACATAGTACATTGTTCTACCTATATATCTTTATATCTATTTCTATCTCCTTTGTCAGTCCGATAAAAAAATAATATTTATATAAGTTTTTACTCACAACTGTACAACATAAGTCATTCTAGAGCCATTTTGCGGAACGGATCGGAACGCGGCACGCAATTCACTTCAGTCAGTCTCTTTTGTTCCTTCGTAAAGTTCGGACGACTCGTCGGTCGTCGTTGAACTCGGTTCCACGTTCCGTGCGATCATAACAATAACATAACCTCTACAGTAACTTGATATTGTAATTACTTTCACTCGAAAGTAAAGATCTGGTGAACGGGTTATCGGATTTTGTTTCTTTTCGGCCAGTGTTCTCTATCATGGATTGCTGAATCCGAGTTTTTTTTAGATTTTAAAACTAGAACGTGTGAAGTGTGTGTGATTTAGAGTGCAGTGCGTTTAAAAGTTCGACTACATATTCGATTTTCAAAATATTGTGTGTGTTAGTGAATTTTTGAAACGTGTTGTGAGTTTAAGCGCTCTACTTTTTACGGATTTTCGGTGAGTTATCAAAACTATAATCTTATTTTAAATTTTCTTATCTACGTAACAATTTACAATGTTTTTGTTGTAGGATTTCCTTGCAATCAATTCTAAGCGTGACTTCATTGCGATAACTTTACTTTAGCAGATGCTCTATAAAATATACACATGCTGTGCAAACCGGTTCCAGCAAGATTCCAGTTGTTCTTGACTTTTTTTGGAAATACATTTTTGTTGATCGCAATACAAATGCATTGACAATACCTAAGCCGCTTTACTTTTTTTAAATAAGTGTTTTATCTTGTTAATTTCACCGAGGTATTTCACTTGACCAATCAAAACTTAAATCTGGTTTGATAGTAATTGCTTAAATACGTTTACGAGTAAGGCAGATAAAGTACTAAAGTACCTACTTACGATAACAGCGTAAAAATTGTGTGTCAGTAGGTGCGTTACCTATTATATTAAGATTAATAATTATGACCCATTTTTTGAAACTACACATCTGTGTTGGTAAGAACTTAGTATAACAATAAGTTATCTAATAGGTTCCTCAAGGATAACCTACTTACAAAAAAACCGAACAGCGAATCATATTTCACCCTCTTGGAATCTCGTTATGTTGACAGAATCTTCACATCTTAACATTCAAGGTAATGTTAAAAGCGTTTATTAACGTCTTACCGACATTTTATTTACACAATTCGTGTGTCTGTTTTATTTTGTATGTTTGTTACGTGACTTTTTGGTCAATTACGAATCGAATTTGATGATTCTATCATTTTTTTATAGGTGTTCCTTAAACTTTATCAAAATCCATAATTTTGAGATTTTTGTAAAAGTCTCTTTTTTTTAGTACATTTGCTAACTTCACGCCTGTATCCCTTATGGGGTAGGCAGAACACCAGAGGTTATAAAACCGTCTGAAATCACGTTTGACAAATTTGGAGGCATTAGAATGAGGGAGAGAGACTATTGCAGTGTCCCTTAACTGACTTTTACAGTATGCCCGGAAAGAGCATCAACTTCATGCTATGTCTTGCCTTTGCTTGCTCCCAGTCCAGCATTTTTTAAGTAGTCTTTTTGAAATACCCAAAATCTATGAAAAAAGAAAATAGGTAGGTAGTTATGATGACTTTAACTAAAGTTTTGGAAGTGACTTAAAATGTAAGTAATGTCGGTTTTTTAATGTTCTACATTCGTTGTTATTGTACGTAGGTACTTGGATAACTATTTGTATTGCGAGAGCACGAAAGACGGTTTTTATTTGCCCAAAACATGTCAGCTGTAAAAAATATATACGGTACCACTACATTTACATAAGAATTCCTAGAGAATGCCTTAAATTTCTTAATTACATACAACGCAATTAGTTTATGAATTAGTTTAAATGTTAATAATACGGCGCACCTACGCTGAAAAGTACCTACTCTATACTCAAGTTAGAGGCAATATATTTTTAAATAAAAACGATCTTGATAACTTGATACTTAGTTATGAACTATTTGTCGACCGGCTGGTGTAGTGGTAACATACATTACCTTCTATGCCAGAGGTCCTGGGTTCGAATCGCGACGGCGGCGCGGATATTTGTGTGCTGAACACAGATATTAGTCGTCAAGTCATGGATGTTTATATGTTTATTTAAATTTATTGTAATAAAAATATTTATTTATTCAATATGTATTTTTATATATTTCATAAGTATATCAGTTATCTAGTATCCATAACACAAGTTCTTTATGAAACTTAATTTGGGCTAGATAATTTTGTGTGAGTGTCTGAAATATTTATTTATTTATTTTATTATTTAATAAACACTAAAAAGGGTATTCATGAACTCCACTGACTGAAAAAGCGGGTCATTTTCACGCTAAGGGTGTTACCACACAAATTGATCCACCGTCGATCTACGGACGAATGGAACAGTCGACGACGTCGATCCATATTCGACCGTAACGACCGTAACACCTCGCTAAAACTCGCTAAATCGAAGTTGTGCTGCCATTATCTAACCTCGTCTTTACTTACCATCAGTTGAGATAAAAGTCAAACGTGGGTTAAGTTACCGATAAAAAAGACCGCTAATAAAATAAAAAACTTTATCAAGACGGATTTCCGGACTCAGTTTTTATCAAACGGAGAATTCTCTATTGGCTAGGTTCTTATTGTTGGAGTTTTATGCTTCTGCATTTAATTTACTCGCTTTGTTATATAGAATTTTATGTTTCGCTGAATAGACGAGATTAAAAATTTATCTGTTTTCCTGGTAACTCGCGCGATATTTTCCATCAGATAAAATTTTTATAACAAAAAAAAAATATCCAAAGAACATTACGTCAGTCCCTACTTCGCCTAAGAGACATACTGTTTCACGTCACTGAATATCTACTTAATATTGTTAAAGTTTATTTAATAAATTCAGTTGTTTGCCGGTCAGCCTAGAATAGCTCTACCGCCTACCACTAGCTTTTTAGCTTAACTACCACTCTAGATGTGAAATCTGCCGCCAAATATTACCGCTCCTGATACTGACCTGCGGGCCTATTACGGTTCTTTCATGACATGACATGATAAACAAGATTTTTATTTCAGAGTAATAATTATACTTCATTCTTTCTCTAAGATTTCTATGATACAATGATGATATAATGAATAAACGAATACACATACATACATTCATTGCATGCAAGAGGCATTTCCTTTTGGAATGACAGTTTCAACGATATCATCTATGACTTAAAAACGTCAATTGAAAATGGTGAGATCGCACCCACCTCTATGATATGTTTGTTTCTTGATTTCATTGTGTTTTTTCATTTCGAATGCTTTCATAAATAAATACTATATTATTATAGACTGGGATTATTGTATTCAGTCTACATGGCAAGAACTTAGCTATGAGATTTCGCCGAGTAGTAATACCGAATAAAGATTGCATGATATGTTTTACGTCAAAACTATTTTATGATATCATCGCATGGTTTTGAGATCCATAATAGGCCCACTGATATATACTGATGGATTCCAGCACCATTTTATGAAGAGCAAGCTTAACGCATGAGCTGTCATCACTGAACTTATTTACATTTACCATCATGTGGAATTGAAATCAAACGCAGTTTCAAAGACACCGTTAACAAAAAAGAACTTATAAGTGGATTGCTATAATTTGGGTTAATGTTCAGCATCACTTTTTAAACTGACTGAATCTTTGAACTGTATGTGTACGTGACACGGTATTCTCAATTATGAACCGATTTTAATGGTTTTATGTACCGTCATGCTTTCATTTTTAGATTATGTGTTACGCTCGAACGAACAGCAGGCAATTGTTTAATGCCGAATGGCCTTTGTGTGTTTTAAGGGGTGTAGCCATGTGTTCATTCAGTTATGCCGGCAGTGTTTTTTTCCTTTCTAGGTCATCTTAGTACATCTCCGAATAGGTACAACGTATCTTTACATCAGGTGAGATAGAGGTCAACTTATTTAGTTTAAAAACCAAACTTTTAACGGACTTTTTCTTTAGTTTAAAACATAGACGATTTGACGACCACTTTGGCGATGGGGTAACACTGTCTGCCTCAGACGGTCGCGGGTTTGATTCCCGCACGGAAAAAGAAAAAAATGTTCCGGGTCTGCGCGTTTATCTATATTTATTATATGCATTACATTTATATTGTAGGTTCCCGTAAGTCCGCTACATGGTGTCCCAAATCAAAAGCTCTACTTACTTTGGGGCCATGTAGTTGGTGTATTATCTGGGGATTTTATTTTTTTATTTATTTAGATACTATAGGAGGTATCAAGATCATGCTAATCTAACTCATATACTTAAAATTACAATTATAATTCGCTAATTGAAACTGAAATCAAAAAGATAAATACTTAAATTTAGTGCTCATGTGTACAAAACTGCTTAAGTTATAAGTAAATAACATGCTTGCAAGATACGTACTGAAATTGATCTCAACTGTTTGTTGAGTTTCGAATTTTAGGCTAACAACTCATTGAAACTTTTGTTAAACAGTGTAAAAGGGTCTTGCTTGTATTAAAATACTTTCCGCCCACGGGCAAATTATGAAATTAGCTAAGATTTCGTGGTTTGTTGAATTTAAGGGTTGAATAATATTTGATGAAACCCTGTGTTGAATTTCCAGGTCACTAAACTTTTGAAAAAGAAACCTTAAGTTTAGGTACATAAACGTTAAGAAAATATTTATCTTTTTTTTAAAGGTTAATTGAAATAAGTTTTTAGGTTGCTCAAATTTTAGATTCGTATCATAAAAGTGAACCTTAACTTGAGCTCTACTTCATTGACAAAGGGTCTATCTATCCTTGAGTCGTGTCGTGATCAACGCTTAAAAAGCTTTCATAATACGGACGTTAGTCTTAAATGCGAAATAGAACTTTTTCTTTTAGCAAGGCTCTTTTTTTAGCAGTTCTTCTGATAAATATTTTATAGACTCGAGTGCCTGTGTCAGGTTGAATGATGACTACACGGATTGGTTTAGCATCGAACGCGGTGTTAGACAGGGCTGTGTAGCGTGTCCATGGCTGTTCAACCTATTCATGGATAGCTGTTTGAAAGATCTGAAAGAATCTGAATGGGGTTTAGAAATGAATGAGACAGTGATCAAAACTCTCCTTTACGCCAACGACCAGACGAAAGTCATGGTTAAGGAGAGGAATGAAAATATGACGAAATGCAATATTATGATAGGAGACGAAAAAGTGGATCAAATGAAAGAGTTTGTATACTTGGGATCCTTGTTTATAAGAGATGGGAAGTATGAAGGTATATTGAAAGGAGAATAAAAGCAGGAAATTGTGTTAATGGCCCCTTTTACTCGGTTATGGCAAGCAAAATTATGCCGAATATGGCTCATCTGGCCATACTTGAAGGAGTTTTGGCGCCAATACTTATGAATGGTAGTGAATCTTGGGTGTGGCAGAAGAGACATGAAAGCAGGATTAATGCTGTGGAGATGAGAGCTTTGAGGAGTATGTGCGGACTGAAATTGATTGATAGGGTGCGCAACGGTGAAATAAGAAAGAGATGCGGATTGAAAGAAGATGTAGTGACTAAGATTGTTAAGGTAGTAAAGGGTACGGTGGTTCGGGCATTCTGAAAGGATGAGTGAAAGTAGATTTATGCAAGAGGTGTACAGAACAAGAATGGATGGTGTTGTTGAAAGGAGCCGGCCTAGGTGAACGTATGCAGATAAAATTGGTGACATTTTCAAAAAGGGCCTAGTCAAAAGTATCCGTAACCGGCGATCATGTATGAAAAGATTGATGAACGTGGAAGAAGCCGTAAGAGGTATGTCTGGGTCGCAGCAATTGGTGTTCCCTTGTCTCTGCCTACCCCAAAGCGAGACAGGCGTGAGGTTATGTATGTATGTAGAAAAGAGAAAAAACTTGTTTATTGCCAAAAATAAATTAAAAATAAACACACATTAATTATTTGTACAAGAAATTGTCAAAAAACAGAAAATTATACATTTATAAGACATATCCTAAAAATTCAAATAAAAACTTAAAATTAGCTTATTAAAAAAGGTAAGTATGTACTTATAACAATTTACAAAAGTGATAAAAAGTTATTTATTGGCAAACGAGCGCATTTCCAGCATATTGTGTCATTAGATAGACTTACATCGTGATGTTAGTCGTATCTAGATGACGTTAGATTTCAGCAAGGGCCGAATTTGGAGATAACATAGAAATAAGGTAAGGTAGAGAGCGCATTCGAGTGGGGTATTCTTGTAGCGTTATATTGTTGTGGTATTTTCCCACGGTGAATTCCGTGCTTCGTGGGGAACTCAGTTTTAATATTCAGAAATTCGATGTGAATCAGATTTCGGATATTATACTTTCAATATCATTTTCTATTGTAAATTCACAATATAACAGAAAAATAATTGTACCTAATTGCTATTAACTATTAACATTTTGCGGACGTTGCTTATTTGGACGTGTAGTGCGCAGAATGTTACATTACAAGTGCCATTACAGCAATTTGTACGCACCATAATACATTAATAGGTAGATCATTAGTACCTACTAGTCAACACAGCTAAGTCTGGCACTTTACTTAATAATAATAATATATCCCTATAATACAGTTTCTTGTAAAAGGCTCAGCCCGCCTGGCTAGCACACTCCCTTCACAAACTATATCAATCAACAATGTGTTTCACTAATGTGTCATGATATCCAATACCTCCATCTTACTATCAAATGTCGGAATCTCACGAGTTACTGAAGATCATATTTTCATTATAGACATTATACCTCAAGTAAAAATGTTAAAGTGCGTATACTACTGTAATAATACTGTTTATTTTTTTGTTTTGATTCTGTAGTAATTTGTGTGTTAAAAACTGTTCTTCAGGTTTATGGCTATAATTTCGCTTGGTGAACATAGACCTAGCCAAGGCTCCATACAATCTTGGGATATTTCTTTTAATGGAAATCGATTCAGTAAGTACCTAGTTTAAAAAAATGTTTGAAAGCGGAGAATATATACCTACGAAGATGACATTTCACTTCAGCCTAAGTTTTGACAGGGACTTAAAAATGAAGTCGGTTTTCTAATGCTCTGCATTTTATAATAACTCTCTCCATGACACTTCGCATTGATATTTCACATGAGGTATAGAGTCCAAAGACCTCATTCGTGCTCTAATTTTTATCATAGCTTTATCAGTATAATACATACCTATATTAAACTAGTTTAGTGACTCATAGACAACGTACTGCCATAACCACTAGGCGTAGAGAGCTGAAGCTTAAACATACATTCCTAGCGAGATGTAGGGCTTTGAGCGCACTAACCCGAAATTCCCACGGGAACGGAAAACATATGACTTTTAGTCTGTATGAAAAACTTATTCACTGAGTACACCGATGTGAAACTTGGTAAAAAGGTTCGTGAATGGGTAAATTATAAATAAATAAATATTTCCAACATTCACACCACATTATCTGGGCCAAATAAAGTTTCCTTAAGAACTTATGCTCTGGATACAAGATAGACAATGTTTATTCGCGTACGGAGTCATGACCAAAAGCTTATCGTTGTTCTTATGAAAAAACTCCGAAGGCCTCGGCGTTGGTGGCGCACAGAGTTGTACATATAAACGGAGAGAAGGCTGACAGTTGATAAAACAAAAACATTAAAAGTTTTGGTTGTTTACATTTTCACGATACAAATTAATTCTTAAATTATCTCCTAAACGAGTAAACTAATTTACATGATTCAAATAGATAAATTGGTTTTATACCCAGAACTTTCATTTGACATCAAAATCGTTACAATAACTTAACAAACAAAAAATACCATTTTCAAGTTGCTCTCGTAATTATTCAATTTGCAATCCGAGTCCCTTTGATGTTGTCTAAGAAACCGACAACTCACGGATTCCGTCAAGCAAGCTACGAGCGTCACTCAACAGGAGCAAGTCTCACTCACACAAGCGCAATTCGTGTTTGGGAGCCGCCCATGCCATGGTCATGGTCCAAATTGAGCATCGTGCCTTTTTTGATGCTATCCAAAGAACAGAAATTTTACGGATAGCTTTGAGCACGCTACGAGCGAGCTCTATTGCGCTGCGGCTCAGTTCGTGCTCAAGAGGCGTCCAAATCATGGGAACTTCTTCATTGCATGTTAAATTACTAGTTCCATTACAGCAATCTTTGCGTACCATTAGATTCATTTGAAAGTTGTTATAAAATGTGGGTAAAATAGTATTCTATTAAGTAAATCAATCGTACAAAACTTCAGACAATATTATCTTATCTTATCTTACTAATATTATAAATGTCAATGTTTGGATGTATGAATGTTTGTTCCTCAATCACGGCAAAAGGGCTGAATGGATTTTGATGAAATTTGTCGTAGTGATAGAGTATAATCTGGAATAGCACATAGGCTACTTTTTACTCCGAAATTCTCGCGGGAATCGAAATTGCGCGGCTAAAACCGTGATTGCAACGGCGACAGCAAGAGCGACAGCGGCGTGGGCAGCGGCGCGGGCAGCGATTTCCGCGACACGATAGAAAGTATTGAGTTTGTATGAAACCGCTACAAATCGCTCGAGCGCCCGCTGCTGGTGTCGAGAACGGCCCAGATTCCCCGCGTCGCTGCCCGCGCCGATGTCGCTCTCGCTGCCGACCAGTTTGCAGCCTTAGTGTCCACTGTCACCTACAACATGCTACAGCGCAAATATAGTACATAATAAAATAGTTAACAGTATTTCTTGTATGTAATTCTTAAACATTTCCTCTCAACATTCAAATGGAAATGTTGATAAAACTTATGTTATTTGCCTTTTCAAAATATACAGGGTGACTGGTGGGTCACTTTTGAAATTCGAGGACGTTATAGTTTGAGATCATACATGAAGAGAAACAAATATAATAAAAAAATAATATTTAAGTACTGAGTAAACTTAACAGAAAGTTAAAGAATTCCTTACGCAACACTATGTTTCGTTACGTTACACTAGCGTTGCCAGCGATCCGCAAGCCAGGTCACGTGCCGCGATTGACTCAGGTGTAAGTAAAATAAATATAGTAACATAATTTTATTTATTTATAGGCAATTCTAGTGAAAAATTAAGTACCGTCTTTTATTACATAATTATGACTAGAATCGAGTACAGCTCTCCTTCAGCATCTAAAATTTGTCACCAGTCTTATAAATTTGTCACCCTGTATAAATATTAAAAACCTGAATTCTAATTTAAATAACAAATGACGTTCTTCAATGAAACGCATAATTGACAGTCTGTCGTTTAGCACAGCAGTGGTTTACTTCGGAGTTTTGAATTATTTCTGTTCTGCTTACATAGGTCGGCTATTTTGGGAATGTCCACGGAGTGAACATGATGAACTAACGCCAACAACACCGAACGCGGCATGTGGTTTCGTCCGCTTATTCGAATTTGGAATAAACTTCTTTAAACAGAGTTATTTTGAATTTGGAAAGTAACCATGATACATAGAGATGTTTTGGTTTTTTGTTGTTGTTTAGCCTTATTATTAATACTACTACTTACTTATACTTTTTATACTTAATATAAAGAGCAGACTAAATTCAATTATTTCTATATTTGGCTATAATTAGGTACACTATCCTAATGACATAAGACAGGTTCATCGTCTACTTGGCTCAGACTGCTACACTTTTCATACATACAAACATACACAACTTCACGCCTGTCTGCCTTTGGGGTAGGCAGAGACTAGGAATGCCAATTGCTAAGATCCAGACATTCTTCTTTCGCTTCCTCTACGTTTACTAATCTTTTCATACATGATCGCCGGTTGCGGGTACTTTTAACTAGGCCCTTTTAAATATGTCGCCAATTTGTTCGGCCGGCATACGTTCGAATAGGGCGGCCACTTCCAACATCACCATTCGTCCACTTTTCAATAGAGCGCTAATGAATTTATAAAAGAGACGTCTCTACTACAATATTTAAGTAATGTTGAACGAAGAAATATTTAATAAATAAAAGATTTTAAATCTAATATTACTTACCGTTATTTTTATTATGTGTTACGTTCTTTTATTTTGTAAAATTTTCCACACTATGGCGATACGACGACGATACGTCTTTTTCATAATTGAAAAAATAACATGAAACTGAAATAAAATAGGAAATACCCGATTCTGTAATTGAATAAGCAATTTACATTGAAATATACATATTTTAGTCAAAAATCCGCAGCCAAACAAAAGAGTTTTTTTTTTACGAAAGTTAATTTATGTAAAATTACTTAATTTAATTTCAGTAAAGTAATTTTTAAGCTTCATGCTTCATGTTTAAGAATCGATTTTTTGTACCCATGACCTATGTATGTATGTTTGTAGGTAGGTACATACATCCTTGTGACTCTATCACGAAAAAACGACTGAAACGATCTTTATGAAATTATGCGTAGAAATATTCAATATGGGCTGCTTTTTATCCTGGAAAATGAATGGTTTTTACGAGATGAAGTCGATCTAGCAACATGTTGATTTCACTCACATCTTGACGCAATTATCATTTAAAATCGCGGGCTAAACTAAATCTTGCGAATAACGTTTGAAGCAATTGAGTGAATCAAAACTTCGACGCGAACAAAGTCACGGGTATCTAGTTAGGTTATACCATATTTATGTAGAAATTCCAAAGCTGTTCGTAATACATGTACCTAGTTGAATTTCGCGACACAATGGTTCTGCGCCTGCGCCATTTGCAAATGGCAGTTATTTGCTACATACAGAACAACGCCGAACTGAAATAGCGTTCACGTAGATCGTTTGCTATTTTGTGCCATGAAAGTTATGGATTCAGATTATCACTGGCAATAACTCGCGACTTCGTTGGGGTCCAAATTCTGATAAAAAAATGTAAAATCTGACATTCTGAAGAAACTTTCTTTCACATTTATAATATAAGTAGGATTAAACAAATGAAAATCTCTTAATAAGTAACCTACATAAACATATTCTTCAAATGCTGACTAGAAGCATTGTTTTCAGTATTTTCCTATCTGACACTTAAGTGTACAAAAGTTTCTGTAAAACAACAACTAACTGCTTAGTAAATTCACTATCGCATAACGAAAACCGAAACATATGATAATCGTGTTATGATTCATGGTTTTCTTTGCCTTGGCCTCCGCTGTTTACTTTATTTTTTACGACCCATTGCCCGCGAATATTGCACGATTCAAAATACTGCGCCATCTAGGTTCAAAGCTTGAAAGCAAAAAGACGACCGGCTGGTGTAGAGGTAACATACATTGCCTTCTATGCCAGAGGTCCTGGGTTCGAATCCCGGCGGCGTCGGATATTTGTGTGATGAACACACAGATATTGATGGATGTTTATGGATGTTTATATGTTTATTTAAGTTTTTTCTAATAAAAAATATGTATTTATTCAATATGTAAGTATGTTTATATCAGTTATCTAGTATCCATAACACAAGTTATTTAAGAAACTTAATTTGGGCTAGATAATGTTGTGTGAGTGTCAGAAATATTTATTTATTTATTTATAAACCTTTTCATGAAACAAATCTATCGCATAAGAACTGTTTATACTTTCAGAATGAAAACCCTGACTAGGGCCAACGCTGCTCACGTGTACGCGCTCACCGTACGTCCGCATCGTACGCGCGTACGGCACGCGTGACGCAATTTCGCTAAGCATTTTCATTACTTAGGGGCGATTTCACCGATTTCCTTTTGATCCGAGATTGACAAATCTCAGATCTGATCAGAACAAGATCAGAAGCTAGTTTTGATCGCGATTTACGTGTCACGGATTTCACGGGCTTCGTTGTATTCTCGTTTCATAAAACTTAGTTTAGCTATGATACGTATGACTAGGAATGAACGAAAGAATGATGCGCTCAAAGTGTTGCAATAAAAAAAAATGGTTCCTTCTCAAATGACGTCAGATATCAGGTCAGATCATGATATTTTTAAATCATTAGTTCTAGATGTAAATAATCAAGATATATATTTCGCTAATTACGATATTAATTTAAAAAAAAAACTAAAATATATCTTTGCTAAGACCTAGACTCTTTTCATTTTAGTTCTAACAAACTTTAACTTCATCAAAAAAATCACAAAAATATAAACAATTATCCCTTCCCTTTTAACCCATAAACAAATACGGGGAAATATAAATTTAATATACCTAATATAATCGCACTTAATCTAAATAAACAATTTTATTATTATTATTATAGCGCGTTTCGTACGCCCGTACACGTGACACGCGTGACGCTGCGTTGGCCCTAACTTATTTCCCTCATAGTCCGTTCAACCGTTCTGTCGTGATTAAGAAACAAACATCCATCCAATATTTTGTATTTATAATACGTATTAGTAAGGTTCTAAACCTGTTTAAGTCAAATAAACAGAGTGCTACTCAAGTTTGAGAAAAATAGGTAGCCTTGACTTCGTTGAAATTATGCATCACCGACAACTCATATGGAAAACTAATGCACCGCCTCACTGAATTTATATGACGACATTTGTGTAAAGCAGGCAAAAATCTTGTGTGTCGCGGCTTCTAGAATGTTCAAAACGAAAGAGAATTTTAAATATTTTAAATTTAAATTTCGAAAACGTTTTAGAATTTCATATCGGTTTTTAAATTTTGACAATCGTGTTTTTGTTTTTTTTTGTGTTCATAATATACAGTACCTACTTTTTAATTCCGTCTAGATATTTACGATACGTAATTTTATATTATCTTCTTATATTCAAGTAAGTAATGTTACCTAACAAGTAAAGTTGTATTATCAAGTCGTCAACAAAGTAGCTGCCAACTGTCAAGGAAGTTTGTTGACGTTATCTGTGACAAAATGAGTTTCAACTGTCACCGTTATTCAAAATAATATTACTTAGTAGTTCTTCCGGTTTTAATCGAGTTTGTGGAAAAATAAACATTATTATTCTTGTCTTCATTTTCATTAGTCGATACGTCGGTCGCTAGCCCGAATGCGGGGACTATACGCATACGGTTTGAGTCCCCGTATTCGGATAGTGATAATGTTGCATACATTTCAAAAATCTCCCGCGCCCGTAACGACCAATGAAAACGGTTCCCCAATGGTTCCCCAATGCGGGTCCTAAGGCATAAAAATCTGCCGTACCTACGCCACATGCGGTTACTAACGATCAATGAAAATATTACTATTTAAAAGTTTTGCTTTACCTGTTAAGAGAAGTCCGCTTCATGTTTTATGTAATTTTTACATGAATCAATTACGGAATTTCGTAGCAATCATCATCATCATCACAACTCCGTGTAATGAGCCCACTGCAGGGCTATGAGTCTCTCCTCCAGCTTGGTGGATGTCGGATATTTCAGGGTGCCGAAATGGCTTCTGACAAACCCTAACGACTACTGTATACAAGTTTACAGCACCCGGGATCGACTGCTAAACGTGCCCTCTGAAGCACGGAAGTCGTCGTGAGAAACGACCTAATACAGACCGCACCGAGCGCGCTTAACCTGCGATATCGTTTGACATGCACAGTTACCATGGCGCCACGACGACTTCTGCAATCGTAGCAATATCCATTTGAAATGGTAATTAAGTGTTATGTTTGTGACCTTTTTTTATGCAGCCAATTTTCATTAATCATGTTTCTATCTTTACACAGCGGTTGGTTATATGGTTAATTTTTTTTCAGCCACAACATGTATACATTACTTGGTATATTATCGTTCAAAAAAGTGTAAAAATGCTGCATCTTCGATCTAAATATTTTACGTACGAGTTGACTCACGTAACATAACACACAACATAATGTATCAGTTTCTTAAGTAAGTTGCGCGTCATTGTAACGTAATCAATTGCCAAAAAGTAAATAAGTAATTAATTTGTAAAATTTATTCATTCTCATTCAAATTCAAAGGGCAATGATTGTCAACGAACCACAAATTTGCCGTAATCCACTTTTGTTTACGTATCATTTTAAAAAGTAAAGTAGGTACACTGACAGAAAAAAGTGACTAGTCAATCAATCAATCAGTTGTGAATTCATAGACGAGTAGGTATCCTAATCAATATATCGCTCCTTGAATGCAAAAGAGCCACATATCGCAAATAGCTTTTTTTACAGGAGAGCTGAAACAAAATTTCTTTTACGATTTTTTGCAAAAAGCATTTGGTTTTCGTAAATAATTGTACGCTATTGTATACCATTCTAAGCGTGATTTGTTGCTGTATCTTTGTGAATTATTAATTATATTGAAATCTGTTACACACGCTCTAAAAATGCAGATAAGTCCCTTTTGTTTTCCAAATCCAAACTCTTATTAGAAGAAATATTCCAAAAATGAAATGAATATTTAAAAAAATCTAATTGCTTTATTAATATTTATGTATAAAAATACAATAAATAGTTAAAAAAAAAGTTTAACTATGCAATTTGACAATTATACATATCAAATATGTATTAAAATGTTTATTTTTAATAAGAAAATATAGCGCAAGCTTTTTGTAGGAACTAATAACCGGTCCAAAAATGGTCCAATTTCTTTTAAATTACTTTTGTAATATCACAATTTCTTAGGAAAAGGAAAAAATGCTAAACATCTAAAAAACAAGGTACCTATCTATTCTAACAATCGTTAAATTTTTTTTAAATATACAAGAATAGAGAAATTATCAAAATAAGTTCTAAGAATATTAAAGTATTTCGCTGTTACTTTAGATTTAATTTATTTGTGTTTATTTCATCTTAATGATATTTGAAATTCTTACAAATTAAATTAAATATCTTTTCACATAAATTGTAACATTAACAAGCGAAAAAAGATAGGATTTAGGCGTTAGCTTTTAGGAACTCCCTAATTTCAGCAGACCAACTTTACAATCAACGAATACGAACATAATTTATTTTATAGTACATTATCAAGTAAACTAAAAGTAACCTTTTAAAAAAATAAAACTTGACACACATTAGTATTATAAACTAACATAATAAAATCTCTATTCAGTCTTCAACTTAAGGCAACAAGCATTTTTTCAACTTGGAATGTATCCTTAAAATATATCTATTGTATCTATATTTTGTTTCAATAACCACAAAGTAAAATTTTAGGTACTTATATTTATATCACATCATAAAAGATATCAAAATTATAATATTAGTAAGTATATTATTATAAAAACAAATCTCTTGGTAAAAAATCAACAGTCGTATCTAACAGTGGTAACAATTTATAACAATCTTAATGTATCTATAGCCTAGTTTTTCAAGTTTTTTAATCATTATAAATACTCATTTCTCAGTCTTCGAACGTAGCTTTCAGGGTTAACACAAAATGAGCTGACGGTGTCTTGAGTTTGAGGTGAATCCTGTTGTTCTTATCCTACGCATACCTCTGAATCTGGCACGAGGTAAGGGTCTCTGACACTGTCATCTGAACTAAAATCTTCGCTGGTTGAGGAAGAATCGCTTTAAGAATCACTGCTTGAATCAGAAGGTCCAACACCGTAGTATTGACTGTGTAGTTTTTTGTCTTATTTCATCAAGCAATGGTATTGCAGGATCAGGCTGACTATCAATGATGGAATTTATTCCAGAAGAAAAGTTTTGTGTGTCTTGTTGATCATTTGCTACAAACTGCTGAGTATTGATGTTCTTAGGTGTTGAAATAGAGTCAAAATTGAACATTTCAATTTTGACTCTATTTCAACACCTATTTTTTGACAATCGTTTCCATTGTTGCGTTTCAAATAGCCATGTTTAAAATAGGTCTCGATCTACTGGACATCCTGTTATAACATGAACACAAATAATATAGTTTCCATACAATATTTTACTATATTGCATCACAGCTATAATAGTTTAATAACACAGTGTTCTAGTTAATCGCAAATAACGCAACAATTTATAAAAGAAAGAAATATCTACTGAAAAAGTAATTATTCTTAAGACGTATTTAATATACTACTTACGTGACGTAAGTTACGTCTACTTTGATGGAAAATGACGTGTTTTATTGAACAAAATTGTATTCTAAACAAAACGAGCACAATATTTAAAATACTATTGTTTATCATTAAATATTATGTTAAAAAACTTGAGATAAATTTGAATACACAACTGACACATTCTTTACACTATAAACAATATTAAAAATATATTCCAACTTCGTTGAATAAAAAACGGGCACATGTTAAAATATGGTGCTTTTGAAATTAAATTAATACCTAGTCTTAAACCAATTAGAATACAATATGGACTCTTGTTAAAATATGGCCCTTTTGTATTTTTTATAATAAGTAAGCTTAAATATACTAGAATGCAAAACGGACACATGTTAAAGTATTGCACTTTTGTATTATCAATAATAAATAGTCTTAGGTACATACATTGGAATGTAAAAGAAACACATTTTAAAATATGGCACCTTTGTATTTTAAATTAAAAATAAACTTACCTGAAATTGGAATGGTAAAAGGGCGTAATTCAAAATGTGGCACTATTGCAGGGAAAACTATGGTAAAAATCAGATCACTTTTTGGATTATGGCTATTTTGCAGTAAAACCACGTGCGTTTTCTTTGAGGTGTGGGTCACAATTGAGAATATGGCAGTCTTGCACTGAAGTCAGTGCGCAAAGTGGCTAAAAGCAAAACAGACGCTTGAGCAGTTTGGTGTCAAAATGAGCGAAAACTATGGGTGTCTTAAATAGACTCTAAAGTATCATCGATTTAGAGCTCAATTTTCGAATAAAACCATTTTTGCTCTTTTTTGATTTGTGGCCCTTTTGCATTCAAGGAGCGATATATAAAACTGTTCCGTTACTGACTGAGTGACTGAGGTACTGAGTGACTGAGTGACTGACAGACAACGTACAGCCGTAACTACTGGACGTAGAGAGCTGAAATTTGGAACATACGTTCTTTAGGGGATGGAGGGGTGCACTAAGGAAGGAACTCCCGAAATTCCCAGTGGAACGAGAAATATAGGACTTTTTAGTTTGTATGAAAACTCTTATTCCTTGAGTGCACCGATGTGAAACTTGGTGTAAAGGTTTTTCAATGTGTGTCTGGTTGTGTTATGAAAGGAATTCCCGAAATTCCCACGGGAACGGGAAATATATGATGTTTTAGTTTGTATGAAAAAATCCCATTCCTTGAGTGCACGGATGTGATACTTGATATAAAGGTTCCTCAATAAGTATCCGTTTGTATTATGGAAGGAATTCCCAAAATTCCCACGGGAAGGGGTTGGACTTTTTAGTTTGTATGAAAAATCTTATTCCTTGAGTGTACGGATGTGATACTTGGCATGAAGGTTCTTCAAAGAGTGACTGGTTGTGCTACGAAAACAATTCCCAAAATTCCTACGGGCACGGGAAATATATGATTTTTAGTTTGTATGAAAAAAACTTATTCCTTGAGTGCATGGGTGTGATACTTGGTATAAAGGTTCTTTCAGTGGGTGTCTGGTTGTATAGTTTCTGAAATTTTCACGATAAGGGTAGTTAAGCGCATACGAAGTTGCGGGATAAAGCTAGTAGCTCATAAATTAAGTGGTACAATAATATTATATCTGATTACCACAGGCTTCGATTCCCGCACGGAACAAGAAAATAAAAGTTCCTGGTCTGGGCGTTTATCTATACAGGGTTAATTTTAATTAACGAATCACCTCTTGCAGGCAGCCTCTCCACATCAATCCCAACAACATTTGTTGTACGACTTTTTACAAATCTTGATAAAAAACACAAAAATTTTTAAAAAGAAAAGCGTTTTCTCCTAACTCTACATTTTGCAAGAAGTGCATATTATTATTTTGCAACTTATTCGGTTGTGATAAGGTTCAAATTCCAATGAAAATGTATACATCTTATTACACGTGACTGTACAAGTACAAGTAGATGCTTAGGCAAGGTGTAGGTGGATTTTTTGAAAATCCGTTTTAATAGTTTATTTTATAACGGTGGGAAGGAATAGTTTCCTTTGTAGTCTAGCATTTTGAGACATATAGTCACGTCTATTTATTATCAGACGGTTAACGCTCTGTGCAATAGTCCGGAATTATCGTCATTTTATATCTCGTAGTTATTTTGAAAACACGAAGAAAATACGAAACGTAAAAGTGAGAGTAAGAGAGTAGTTAATTTTAACGTACTTTTGTTCCATGGTGGCCCCCGCTTGTGAGCAATTTGGCTTTAAGTTGCTACCTACTTACTGATTTTGAATATGAAATCCTTTCAAATCAAAAAAGTCCTTAAGTTGGGGGTCTGTGTAGGGTCGACTTAGAATAGCCCTACCGCCCCTGGATAACCGTGTTGTAAAAGGGCAACTAATCCGAGTGACCCCCGCTTGGTGATAGGATCCCGTCAGGGTCCGACAGGCTAGCGACCACCCTTCATATAAAATCTGTCGCGAAATAATACCGCTCCGGCGGTGATGTTTTCCAGCAATATTTTATAAAGAGCGAGTGCTTCCATGCTGGTCTGGGGGCAAAAGAAAAACGTAGAATGTACCAGTTGCTTCTCTTCCTGGGTATACTGTAAAAGTCAGTTATGGGGTAGAGGTTTTACTGACGTTATTGTGGGCGATAGGGGCAGCCGCTGTCACTGCAATAGTCTCTCTATGTCATTCAAACGTGACATCAGATGGTTTTATAGCTTCTGGTATTTCGCCTACCCCAGAACTTATGTAGGTATGTGTGTATACATACCTACATAACATGAAAACTTAAGATACTAAGGCTGCAAACTGAATGGCAGCGACAGCGGCGCGGGCAGCGATTTCCGCGACACGATAGAAAGCTCGAGTCGTTAGAGCGGGCGGCTGGGGCGTCGAGAACGGCCCAGATTCCCCGCGTCGTCATCGCTGCCCGCGCCGCTGTCGCTGCCGTCCAGTTTGCAGCCTAAAAGTCAAAACGGTGATTTAACATCAACTTACAAGACTTTATTGAAAAATTTGTATGATGAATTGTCCAAGATGTTTTTTTCCCAGGAAATCTAAAATAACTTTTGAATTCTACTTGTTGCGCAACTCTCATTGAACTTAAATAACTTTAAGGGCCTTTCAAGGTTTGCCGACTTATTAATAACCCTTTTAATACAAGGCTGTAAGGAATATTTTGAGCTTTTTTGGCTAATGTGTTTTGGCAGTGTTTAATGAAATGACAGCTTCTTGAAAGCTTCATCGTAACCTGGTTAATATTTATGAATAAAGTTGAATTATATCGTGATTAAAAAAATCAAATTATGTGTTTTTCTTTATTGCAGCAAAAAGACTATGCCTTCTTTATGGAGTTTTTTTCCCCCAAAAGTATCACGGTGAGTATGTACAGAAGGCAGCGGATCAAGCGTGCCAAACCTATCAAAAAATTGTAATTGAATCTAAACCTTATGCCCTCGTCATTAAATAAAAAAAAACAGGAAATTTGACGATTTGTAATGCTTGATCTGCTGCCTTCTGTACCAAGTTCACAAGAAGTCTTGGGTTTGAATCCCTAGCCGAGTTTTCGATACAAAGTCTCTCAATACGCAATCTAGGACTATGAACTATGAATATAAAGCAGAGTGAAATAATATATATTTTTACAGATCGGCAATGAAAAATTCATCTACTTTATTTATACGTAGGTAGATGACTCTATTACGCGAAATTTATATTACGTTATAAATGTGTAACCAGCTACCTAATAGAACAATTTGTCCGTGATCGCTATCGGACATTTCTTATCTAAATTTAGACATAAATCTAGTATACAAAAGAATTTTGAAATAATAAGGTCAATAAACTCGAAGTTATTCATTAAAATTGGCTCGGTCTCGGCTGTATTGTACGGAGAAACTTGTTCGTAGTTAAAAAATACTGAATTAAAAGATATAATTATTGTGGCTTTCAAAGAAATATTTTTCTTTACAATAAAGGATCCAATATTGAAAATCTTAAGCTCGTATAAGACTACTTTATAAAGCTCCCTTAAACTCTTTTATAAATACACAAAATACATGGCATTATGCCAATTACTGGATTACAAGAAGTTATGTATTTTTTAATTATTTGAGTCACATTATATCTAATAACAGTACAATTTGCATAATAAAAACTATTTAATTGTAAGTAATACCAACTTTTTTAAAATAATTTAAATAATTTATATTATATGTTAATTGAAATAATTGTAATTTTAATAAGACTGCCTGTCTTATTAAAATTCCAATTACGGAAAATGTAGGTAACCAACCACCAACCAATTACAATTTAAACTCGACGTCTTTTTGAGAAAGCAAGATTTGATTCTGGATATTAGGTATTTCTAATCGTTAAACTATGTCGTACAGTTTAGGTACGGTCAATCTGGGTAACTTCCAATAACACACAGATACATATACAATAAATATTTAAAATGTGGTATTAATATTTTGTTCTTTGGCCGCGTGGACCAACTGCGCCAACTAGCTTAACAAAGTTAAGGGAAGTTAGTCTTTATTCCCAGCCGAAACAACATTTGTGCCGAATTTGAACGTCACTTTATTTATTTATTTTGTAAGTAATCATAATTATAGACTCCCGAGATACAGGATAAGTTTCTAGTTCGGGGTCTGTTGTATATAAAAAAAATAATATATATAATGTACATAATCTTAATTCCTATAACTATGTGAAACCTGTTCAACTTTGTAACTACTTATGGAAAATAAACGTTATTATTATTATTATTTATTTAAAACATTAAGTGTACTCGGTGCTAAGTAAGCACAGGCATAAAAGTGCACACGGGCCTAAACCAAATGTGCACCTTGAGTAGTTAGGTACTGAAAAGGGTATTGTTTTGTGTGGGATCTTCGGAATTGCTCAAAAATTTGCGGACTAATCTACAGGTGTTGAGAATTACAGATTTCTGCATCTTTATTAAGGTGGAATGGGCTGGTCATTCTTATTCTTTACGTGACCGGTGTATCTGCTTGGGAACTACACCTATTGTGGAGATAACGACTGTTATTATGACTACATTTTTTAATCGTCACATCCTAGTTATCTCATCTTTAAGCGAAACGTATTTCGCTAGCTTTTCAGAAAGAGTACTTATTTGGGATTGCTATATCTACTAATTGAGCTGTGTTGTTTATTTTATCTACTATTGTAATGTCAAGTCTATTAAAGTGTGTTGTTCTGTCAGTTAAAATGGCTGTATCATAGTACAGTTTGTGAGTTAAATTTTCTAAAACTGTTTCGGGTTGATATTTTATTATTATGAATGCTTACAGCTACACGCCTTTCGGCGGGAAAGACCCGACAACTAATAAATTACTTCGCTTATAGATTGCGGTGATAAATAAAAGTTTTATTAATTGTTCTAGTCTATATGTATAATAAATAAGAAACCAGTTCTCTACTAAACTCGTCTCCATCTTCGACCTCATTTAATCTCCAAATCCGGACTATCGAATAAATCATAAAAAAATGCTTCTTCCACACTGGACTGGGAGCGAAAGAAAAACATAGAATGTGCCAGCTGCTTATCTTCCCTGGCATACTGTAAAAATCAGTCAAGGGACAGAGGACCCCCTATCACTGCAAGCGTCACTCAACATCATTTAAATGCCTCCAAATTTGTTAAACGTGACATCAGATGATTTTATAACCTCTGGTATTCTGCCTACCCCGTGAGGGATACAAGCGTGAAGTTATGTAGGTGTGTATGTAAATAATTTCAAAGGCTTATTTATTAGCAAAAAGGTTACTTCTTTTCCAATTTTATACTAATTGATTCTCTGTTAATTTAATACCTACCGTTGGTTCAGATTCGAGTGAAGAGGTCACTCAACTGCTTTAAAATAAGTAAGGAATAAAAGTTACGTAAAATATACTAGCCTGTAGTAACCGAAGTTACGAGACTATAGAGGGCGCTGATTGCAATGAATGACTGAATGACATTCAATTGCAGCGTCGCGTCGTGGAAATCACTTCTATTTTAATTATGATTCTGGCGTCTCATAGATTTGAAATTGGAAGGTTAGGTACGCGGGCGCATCTAAAACTAACGGTTAGCAGCTCGAAATTATTATTATGAAGCATTGTAACTGTAAAGCAATTGATGGATCGCACACGCGTCTGACATTGTTGTTTGTCTGTACCTAGTAACTTTATTTCATAACGAACTTTTTCCTGCAACTTCGTGCGCGCTTAACTAACCTTCCTGTAAACCTCCATCCATAATAACCAGATACTCATTGTAGAACCACTTGAATTGCAGCCTTCTGTACCAAATATCACATCTGTGCACTCAAGGAATAAGAATTTTCATACAAATTAAAAAGTCCAGTATTTCACGTTTCCGTGGGTTTTTCGGGAATTCCTTGCTTAACACAATACTCATTGAACTAACAAAACTATAATACCTAGTATCACATTCGTACACTCAAGGAATAAGATTTTTTATATAAGCTAAAAAGTCCAATATTTCTCGTTCACGTGGAAAACTTATTATTTTTTTAACCCACGTTTCCATACAACCAACGCAGTTGAATTCCAATTTCCATACACAGTGCACAGTTCCATCATGTAACTTCCAAGTCCTCTATTAAGACAACCTGACGATACTATAGCAACTGACCATACAATGGAAACTGGGATTCTCACAAACCTAATTCCAGTCGTGTGTGGCCTCGTAAAACCCCAACACCCGGGGTAGTAAAACCCCCTTTGTCCGTAACAACCTTTATGAAAGACATCAATTTTATTATGGATAGGCAGGAGTGCTTTTTATTGTTGTTGTACCTACGTGTTGTGGATCTGCGATGTAGCTACGGTGTTTAGGGAAAACTATTAAAAAAATGTGAAAGACTGGATGGATTTGTGGATGTTTGTTCCTTGCTCACGGCAGCACGACTTAACGGATTTGGATAAAATTTGGCATACTGATAGTGTATCTTATCCCGATATTCCCAGATTAGAAATTACGTGGGTAAAACCGCGAGAAAACAGCTAGTAGTAATGTTTCTAAAATTTATCTAGCCTCAATATTGAGAAAGCAAAATAAATTCGGTATTTTTGCAGTACTGGCACTGATTAATTATGGTTCATTTTCATATTGAAGAACCTATCTTCTTATCGTTAAATCAAACGCTGTCATAATATGAATGACTTGAAAAATAACTTATCTGTTCATTGTATCATATATGCTGCGGCCACGATTCATCTCCTGACTCAGTTCTCAAAAAAATTGAAATTCGAACTAAATATTTTTTCTTAATTTGAATTTATACCGCCTACGTGCATTGAGAAATAGAATACAAACGTGGAAAGTTAGACTATTCTTCTAAAAGGATGTATCCAACTAAAAGTTTAGACACAAAGTCAATTACTAGTTCATCCAACCAGTTCTCGTTAAAAAGAAAAACTTATAATTTTTCCACAACGGTAGTTGATAACAAAGTTTTAACTATGTTAATGAAATTTTAATTTGATTTCTTAAAGCACCGAAGATGGCCTGGCGAAGTTTTGATTATGTTTTAATAAGATTATAGATATTAATCACTCGGAGAAAATTCGGAAGTTTTTAAAGGATTGACGTCTCGCTTTAATATTCAATTTTGAACCTTAATCGAAGATCGACAGTCTAAAAATGGCGTCCGGACTAAAGCAATGGTATTATCGCAAATAGTCTTGTAATAAGAAAGACCGATCATAATTTTATTAGTTTATATTAATTAGTCTATGATTAGAAATGACTTCTGCCAATGATCTATGAAAAAAGTTCCTACTTACTTTTGCATTATCTACCCGGCCAAAAAGACCAATAATTAGAACCTTTTTTTGAGAAAAATAACACGTCTTTCAGAATGGATACGGACTTTATACAGGAAGTATGGATATTGGACGAAAATGAGACAATTAAGCAGGATTAGAAACTTTAGGCAGTGGGATTACGTGGGCTCGTTTCCAGGAGGTTGGGAACGTCCAGGTTGTAAGTGAGTAATTAAAAATGTGTGAGTTATATTGTAATCACTTGCATTAAAAAGGTCCGATAGCTGATTTTTAACTGTAGATTAAACTGCATTCAATACTTTAACAGCAGGCTGATCGTAGCCATCCGGATATTTATTATATACTAAACTAATATGAAAGCATAGTATTTCCAAGCCTTAAGTTATATTATTAGATACGTTAATTTGGCAAGTGTTTTTCCCTCTTGTACTCACTAAACTCCCCCTGTATGGTCTTTTGTCTTTCTACCGACAATCAAAATACGTGAAATACGTATAGGGAAAACAACGAGCATCAACTGACAATTACGGTGACTCTGACAGTTTCAACGCGTAAACAACTTTTTTCAATATTAGGTATTATGTTCCATAATTGGTAAATATAATTGACATAAAAATTTGGGATGTTTTATTTCATTGACACCTTCTGGGTCTACATGCGTAGATGGACAGGTTGTGATAATTGTGATATAGCCTTATAAAGGATATTAATACATAATCTATACTTAAAGAAGCCACCCCAATGCATTATAAAATGTGATTATAGATCATACAAATATTTGTTTATCAATCGGCTACTAACCGATTCCAAAAAATATCACAATTCATCTAAATACCCTATTAAGGATCGTATAAATGCTTTTAATCAATATTATAAACCATTAAATCAAAGTAATCAAGGGTCTTCTTACTTTTGTGTCGTTTAAAATTCAAATCAAGCAAAGGGATTTTGACATTAAAATGAGACACTGAATAATAAAAAGCCTAAAGGCACGTTTAGACATAGGCGGCGCGTCGCGCGGGGCTTCGCACGTTTTCATTACATTGCCGGCTTTAGGTACTCTAAACCAGCGGATAGTTCCATAGTAAAGCATACATACATAACGTCACGCCTGTATCCCTTATGGGGTAGGCAGAACACCAGACAAGTTACCAGACCATCTGATGTCACGTTTGACAAATTTGGAGGTAGTATAAAGATGGAGAGAGACTATTGTAGTGAGAGGGGGTCACAAAAACGCCTTTAAAACCTCTGTCCCTTAACTGACTTTTACAGTATGCCCGGGAAGAGAAGCAGCTGGCACATTCAACGTTTTTCTTTTGCTCCCAGTCCAGCATGGACGCAACCGGCAATGTAGTAAAAATGCACGAAGCCCCACGCGACGAGCCGTCTGTCCTTAAACGTGCCCTAAGACGATTCAATTTATTTCAACCGATTTCGAATCAGAAAATCGAATTCGCTTTTGCTTGGGATCGAATGTTCCTATCAAGCTACCTCTTGTAGATAACTTCGATTAAGACTCGGTTTTCTAAAGTTTGGACTGTTCACTAGATATCTGAGTAATAGAGTTAACTTTGTTCTTATCTTAATCCGAAAGGTTCAAGATACGGCTGAAAGGGACTTAAATTTTATTGAATGAAAACAGTTTTATTGAATACGAAACTTTATTGAATGAGTCGAAATTCCTTAGAACGAAATAGTAATCGCAGGTCATTGGTCAAGTGCGCGTCAAAGTGGACAAAAGTGGAAATTCTTTGGGACTTTGTTTTGTGTAAGACGTAAATAAATTTGAAACTAAAGTTTGGGTATTTAAAATATTTTAAACGTCTCAAAGGTTAAGTTATTTGTCTATGATTGAAATAAAAGAAGTTTTAAAGTATTGAAACTGTGTTTTAATTTCTACGTAGTTGTAGGTAGTTGATAAGATTAATACAATCGATTTAACAACAGAATTGTAGTAACTCTGCGTAGCTTACGGTAACGTATCTAATATCAAATCACTATTACATACTTACCTAATTCACAATTCTACATTTTACTTTTTCAACTATCTTTTGTCGAAATCATCATTTCGAAATTCAAATTTGGAATAATACGAAGGTCTGTCATGTTTTGAACTTTGATCTGAACTTAGAGTCATGAATAAGTAATAATAATAATAATAATAATAATAAGTTTTTATTTCGGACCCATGATCCATATAAAAGAGTTAGTTACAAAAAATCTTACAACTATGTTAGTTCTAAACCTATTTACAAAATATAACAATGATATAAATATAACATTATATAATTTATTATGTAATGCATTCATAATAAATAAATTCCAATCGATAATGGAGGTTACTTAGGATCACAGTTTACATAGAAAACAACATCTCTCTCATCAGAATAATTAATTAGTTTGAGTTCAGTAACAAATTAAGATAAAGTATTATGAGTAAGGAAATAATATAATATAAATTGACTCGATTATAAATCAGGACCTTGAAAAATATACTACATCGAAAGATATCTGAGAAAATTTGATTAAAGAAAATGCTGAAAACTATAAAACAAAGGCTTTTTTTCGCGACTTCACCGCGGGATGTTAATGATGTTATAAAAAATAATGACGTTAATCCACACCCCTTTCAGACACATTTTTTTAATATGATATTCTAACGGACTTTACACAGTAAAAACAGATAAATTTACCCTCATCTAAAACTACCAAAAACTAAGGAAGCAATCTGATTTAGATTCAGAAAACTCATAGGTATCCAAAAAAGTATTTTGGAAAAAAAAATCCTAGATAGGGCTAGCCTTCTAGGATATTTTTTCGTTGATTTTTGCACGGTGATATCTGAACGGTTTTTTATAGTCGCATTCGACATTCGTTTTTTATTTGGAATTATAGTATTTCCAAAAAAAAATTCTAAACATTTCAAGGAAAGCGTGCGCGCGTGACCTTTTACGTGCCCAGATAAAGCGCGTGCCTTACGATCAGCTGGGAGGTATTTACATAATAGATAAAAATAAACAATAGATAAAATAAATCAAGTAAAAAATTGGAATCAAACTTTTTAGAGTAATGAATTAAAAAAATAAATCAATTAAATAAGTTCAATGTTCCTCTAATCTAAAGTTATGTACAAAATAACCTTATTTAAGTTCGATTTTCACGTTCGTACTCAAAATCACATCAACACAATGTAAATAACTCACAGCTGATCGTAAGACGCACGCGTTATCTGGATATGTGTAAGGTCGCGCGCGCTTTTCATGAAATGCTTTCTTTAAGAATTCTTTTATGGAAAAACTATAAGTCCAAATAAAAAACGTTTTTTGTAGTCGAATGGGGAAGACTAGGATATTTTTCTCCAAAGTACTTTTTTGGATACCCTGGGGTGGGTTTTTAGTCACTAAATATTTTTGTACCATTGTTTACAAGGAAATTAGTATATTCGCTAACATATTAAACACAGCATGGTCACTCTAAATTATGAATGACTACCATTAAAATAAAGACGACTACGCGCTACTACAAACATCTTGTAGTAATATTATCAATGAAATGCTGCGTCGTAGGAGCTACGTAAATGAACAGCGACTATTTATAAAAAAGTTTGTTGTGCCATATTTAAATTTTTTGTACTGACCGATACTAAACTAAGTATGAAGGTAGGTTTATATGGTATCATATAAACCTTTGATATGAATATTTACTGCAAAAAATAACATAGATTTTGTCTGGTGACTAATACACCCTATATACAATAGTTATTTGAGAGAAAATAGCTTTAATTTTTCAGATACGTAACTACTTATAGTATGCAGAAAAAAATTTACGGTGTTGAGTAGTATCTGGGGATCATATGATTATTTTTTACGGTGGAAAAACTTACGTCGGTCGTGTCGTGTCTCAGTTTAATATTCGCTCACTGAGCCATGGAGGCTTTAAAAGTTAATTAAATACCGATCGCGTGCGCATATAAACATCTACATAGACCTCATTGTCATATACTATAAGGTAACCAAGAAAAAAAGGATAGTTTAAACAGTAACATTAATTTGGCTGAAGTAAAGTCGTGGAAAAAATTGTAGCATATAATGACGCTATCACAACATACCTTGTCAACGTATGAGTAATCGTAGTGTCGTTTCACGTTCATGGCAACAAGCAAATGGCATTTTACCTCCTAAAACGTAGGCAATAAGATTGAAACCAAAACTTTGCTATATTTTACACGAGAATGCCTGAAATCTTTTTGTCCGCCTATTAAGTAGTTAAGCCTTTTTAGAAGTAACGAGCATGTCTTAAGAGCTTTTAGGAATGGGTGTCTATTTCTGTCTTCGGGGAAATATTGTTTTTTGTTTTTCTGATATGATACTTTCTGTTGCTAAGGCAGAAATGTGTTTTGAAGTTCTTATTGTATTTGGTGCAAAATAATTGTTTCCTGGATTCTAATATTTTTAATATAACTCGTCGGTAGTGGCTTTACACGTAAACTTTTGGTCTTGTAAGAATTTCTATATTAAAATGAAAGGATTGTTGACGACCGGCTGGTGTAGTGGTAACATACATTGCCTTCTATACCAGAGGTCCTGGGTTCGAATCCCGGCGGCGGCGGATATCGGTGTGATGAACACAGATATTAGCCGTCAAGACATGGATGTTTATATGTTTATTTAAGTTTATTCCAATAAAAAATATGTATTTATTCAATACGTATGTTTATATATTTCTTAAGTATATCAATTATCTAGTATCCATAACACAAGTTCTTTAAGAAAGTTAATTTGGGCTAGACAATGCTGTGTGAGTGTCAGAATTATTTATTTATTTATTATTATTATTTATTTATTATTATAAGACAATGGAAAATAAGGTCTTGGTTACGAACGGCCTCCTAGTGTGGTGGTCGAAAATGTTTTTTTCGAATTTATTTCTGATATTACTTACAAACATACATACATAACTTCACGCCTGTATTCTTTAGGCATGAAGTAGGCAGAACACCAGAGGCTTTTGGTAGGCAGAAACCATCTGATGTCACGTTTGATACGTTTGGAGGAATTATAAAGATGGAAAGAGGCTATTGTAGTGAAAGGGGGTCAGCCTATCGCCCACAAAAACGCCAATAATACTTCAGTCCCTTAACTGACTTTTACAGTATGCCCATGAAGAGAAGCAGCTGGTACATTCTATGTTTTTCTTTCGCTCCCAGTGCAGCATAGAAGAGGTATTAAAATATAAAATTTTGATGTTAATATTTAATCAGTTTATTTATCCGTAATCTAGTATCCAATAAACAAGTCTTTAAAAAAACTTTATTTGGCCAGGATAGTTCGGTTTTTTTTTTTTTTGATTTTTTACGACGTTCCTTAGAAAATGAAAACCATGGCTGCTACATGGCACAGTATCGCAAAAAGAAAACATCAATACTTTTATCATCTATATTGTACGCAGCACTACAAATATAATCAGCATCAGATTTTGCCTGTTTATCATTTTTTTATCTACCAATTAGGGCATCGTGTGTTTTTTATCATGTTCGTAGAAAAATTATTTTGATAACATTATATCCACGAGATTGTATAATATTTTATAGATAACATAATCCACTTATCGTAAAATTATTTAACACTTGTCTCTGTCGTATTACGTTACATCCAAAGCTTATGAATTATGCAAGTCTTTTAATTTTATGAAGTCATGATTATCAACGAATGCAGAGCATTATAAAAACCGACTTCACGTCCAAAACTTTGGCTGAAGTATAAGGTCGTCAAGGTAAAATATTCTCCGTACCAATACAAGTTTTTTCAAAAATTTAAAATTTTTCATGAAATACTCAAGCGATTTCAATGAAACTTATATGGGACCACATATGAAGTATCTTCTGTCATATGAAAAAAGAATTTTCGAAATCGATTCGTAATTGTCCGAAATATCGTGTAACAAAGAAAGAAAAAAAGACATACACACGAATTGAGAACCTCCTTCTTTTAGAAGTCGGTTGATAATTTTACTGATACAACGTTATTTTTCAAACAACTTCCAAAGAAGGAGGAGGTTCTCAATTCATCTGTATGTTTTTTTTGTGTCTTTGTTACACGATATTTTAGAATATTATGAATCGATTTTAAAAATTCTTAATTCATATCATAGAGGATACTTCATAGTTGGTCCCATATAAATTTCATCGAAATCGGTTGATGCTTCAAAAAAAATTTAAAATTTTTGAAACAATATGTATGATTTCGGAAAATGTATATTTGGATGATATTATTAGTCGGCCAAAGTGTTGACGTGAAGTCGGTTTTTTAATGCTCTGCATTCGATTTGTTTATACGAAATCTGAAAACAGGTTCCATCATATGAAATAAGAATATTTAAAATCAGTTCGTAACAAGTAACAAAGACACAAATATGTATGTTTTTTATACACACGAATTGAAAACTTTCTCCTTTTGGAAGTCGGTTGAAAATTAAACAATCTTAAATATAATTGGGTTTTTAAGAATATCTACCGTATATTATTGTTACTATTATTACTATCATTTTGGATAATATGTGAGCCCGTTATTTTTTCACCTTGCAAACGTTCAATCATGCGGCATAAACGGAACATAAGTCGCTCTATCCTTTGATTGCGTTGGCTTCGACATCTTTTCTCAGCTTCAAGATTTGAGTAGGTACCTTGATACGTTCATGAGATCCTAAGAAAGAGGGCTTTGACAGACGGACAGCAAATTGATCTTTTAAGTTTTTCCTTACGGAACCCTATAAACGAATAAGCAGTGCGATCACAGAACTTTATCGAATCGTTTGATAACGAATGTTCGTATAGTATGGAGACGGTTTTTAATAAAAAATTGAAATCTATCCATTGCCGCACGGCCAGCTTAAATAAATGTGTGCCTTGTTAATTTTGAATGTTTGTAAACATGTTGTACTCATAAATATCTGTAAAATAAAAAAATACAATGACTTGTACAAATACTTGCAACCGACTCCATACTATACGAGCATTCGTAAACATTCGTTAATATACGATTCGATAAAGTTCTGTGATCGAACTGAAGATTAGCGTCGTAATATAATATAGAAGCAAAAATCTGTGAAAACATCTTTCGTGATTATGCATAAAATTGAAATTGAAAAACACGATTATTGTTATCATATCGATTATTGTTATCAACACATTACATCTATACACTCACAAATATCCACTTAGTGATGAAGGTTTTACCAAAAGAAGCGATTTGGAATATTTTCAACCAACTTTCAAAAGGAGGAGGTCCTCAATTGCGTATGTTTTTTTTTTATGTTCGTTTCGCGTTATTTTTTGACGACCACTTTGGCGATGGGGTTTTGACGACCAATTTGGCCTCAGACGCCAGTGGTCGCGGGTTCAAAGAAAAGAAAAAAAATGTTCCGGTTCTGGGTGTTTATCTATTTGTGTAATATTCTAGGTTCCTCCCTAGTTCGATACCTGATATCTCAAAGTTATGCTTATTTTGGGGCCATGTAGTTGGTGAGATTAGCTGGGGGTTTTATTATTTATTTGGTCATTAATTTATTTATTAATGTACAGCGTTTCTTAAATATTATGTAAATTCCAATTTTTATAACATAAGGCCAATTAAACATTACCACACTTTGTATAAAATTAGCAACAAACCGATAGAATAAAAAATCCAAATAATTATTGCCAATCTACTCAAAATAAGAAACAATAAAAGAATTTTAAAAATACATATTTAAGTATAATAATCTAATAGAAATAAAGATTTATGAAAAGATTATTATTTATTAAGATGATTCTTGTTCCCTATAATAGAAGATACTTCAGAGGAAGTTCATTTATTTATTTAATATTTTTTGTACACACAAGGAAACTTAAACAGACAAACAGTTAAATTGAGCTTAGTATAGTATAGATATTTCAACTCAGTTGTGCGCGCAGCTCTATGTGTGGGTAAACCTTGTATGTGTACAGTGACTTTGTGTGCGTACAGTGACGACGACTGCGGCGCGGCGGCGCGGGCGGCGGCGTCACTGCCATACAATTAATGGAAGTTGTATATTTACAAGCGCACACACATATAGCGCCGCGTTGAGTTGAACTATCTATACATATTTACCATTGATAGAATTTTTTGTGTCAAAATAATTATACAGCATAAACGGACCGTAAACCACTCTATATTTTGTTAGCGTTTTTTCTCCGCTTCAAGAACTGACTTTGATATTAATTTTATCTTGATACCTTCACGCTTTACTAACAAGAGGTTCCGTTTCTTCTTACAATTTACGGAACCCTATTAATGAAAAACAGACTCATTAGGCTTAGAATTACTTACCTTATGAGTCTGTTAGGTATTTAACATTATGAGCCTGTTATCAATATATATAAAACTGTTCCGTTACTGACTGAGTGACTGAGGTACTGAGTGACTGAGGTACTGAGTGACTGAGTGACTGAGTGACTGACAGACAACGTACAGCCGTAACTACTGGGCGTAGAGAGCTGAAATTTGGAACATACATTCTTTAGGGGATGTAGGGGTGCACTAAGGAAGGAGTTCCCGAAATTCCCACGGGAACGGGAAATATAGAACTTTTTAGTTTATATGAAAAATCTTATTCCTTGAGTGTACGGATGTGATACTTGGCATGAAGGCTCTTCAAAGAGTGACTGGTTGTACCTACTACGAAAATAATTCCCAAAATTCCCACGGACACGGGAAATATATGCTTCTTAGTTTTTATGAAAAAAACTTATTCCTTGAGTGCATGGGTGTGATACTTGGTATAAAGGTTCTTTCAGTGGGTGTCTGGTTGTACAGTTTCTGAAATTTCCAAGAGAAGGTTAGTTAAGCGCATACGAAGTTGCGGGATAAAGCTAGTTTAACCTTATAAGCCACTTTTACAAAAAATAAGCCCTACCTTATCACTTTACCTTAATCACCGATTACACGAAAGATATGCATAATCGCATGGCTTCTTTTAAGTAGGTACGAAGTTTTTTTTTTGCTTGGGATGTAAATAAAACGTTTTTACCGCTTATTAAGAAGGTACTTATATTATTGGTTTATTTTTGCAGCTATTATTTTAGGTGATTTCTTTTTTATTTGAAATTGATTTAAAATTATAAATTTACAAACTCTTAGTGGTCTTTCTTGTTGGAAATTCTGGAAAATCCGCCTTATTACTCCATATTTGTACCTAAAAAAGTAGACTTGTTACCTATAGCCTTGTGTTCTGCCTGAAAACGTAATCAAGATAGAAATTTTGTTAGCTACTCACAGCGACGCCAAAAGATTAAAGTTTCAGTATTTGAATCTGTGTCCAAATAACTTCAAAACTTTTCGTGATTTGATGATGTTTCGTTAGAAGTGTCCTCATCGTCCACTGCTCATAATTATTACCTGGTTTATTAGAAATACTATCTGCTTTGCGCGGTTTTACCCGCGCAATTTCGAATCCCCGGGAATATTGGGAAAATAAGTAAACTATCACTATTACAGCCGTTCTGCCGTTATTTAGGAACAAACATTCATACATTCATCCATCCAAACTTTCACATTAGTAAATTTCAAACAACAGGAACACCGCTCAGCATCTGAGCGGACTTTAAATGCAATCCTATTGGTTAACATTTCTCAGTTCCGCAGCCTCGTTCTGGACAGGCTCCTTAGGGTGGTACCAGATCAGACATCGATTTCGATCAATCGGTATTTTCTGATCGGATTGGTCTCGTCAAAACCTTCGATTGACGTCGACTAATCCATTCTACTATCGATCGATTGGTGTAGGTTACTGTACCCTTAGCGTGATTATATTTTGATTACAATATGGCATTTCTATAGGATTGTATGCATACAAAATTAAAATCGTTTACATCATAAATAAATTTCAGCTTACATCGCATGTGCCATATAGGTCCTACTTAAAAAGCTTATCTATTTTGTTAATATTTTTAATGTCACAATAACCACGTTGGGTTGGGTTATAACCACTTTTCGAAAGCTAATTTTTCCAGTTTAAAAAAATACTCCTGCGCCATTTATAAAAATGTCTTAAATGCAAATTGATCTTATAAAGTGAAACTTTGGACATTTTTTTTTGGTTTCTATAAATCTTATTAAATTTACATAATTTTTTTTTTCATTCTGACCTTGCCAAATCACGTCGTTAACACATGAATGAACCTAGACCAACATGTTTTGCGCAGTTTCACCTAAGTAATTTAATGAAGCTTAAGTTTACTGAGTACACTTAAGGTTCATTAATAAACTTTACTCTTGGTGTTCCCTTGTCTGTGCGTGCCCTAAAGGGAGACAGGCGTGAGGTTATGTATGTATGATACCCGTATTACAAGCTTCGATTAGCTTACCGATAGATGGTGCTATTTAAAAATAATATAGAACTTTATTTATGTAGGTATTATAGTGCATTGATACTAGATTTCAATGTATGGGGAAAGCGGCTAAATTTTTACCTTTGCTTTGTTGCCGCTATATTATACCATGAGGTGAGTACATTACAATATACAACTCTCCCTCCCCCTCCGGGTTCGGCTTCACCCCTTCCCCTCTTGAAAAGTGTCCCATTTTCAGTTTTTTCCAATGTTCAGGAAAACTATCTGAGCTAGGACAAAATGTTTAAGCGTGAAATTATTTATTAATAAATTCCCTACAGAAAATTTCTGACAATTGTTTCAATAGAAGTTTTAGTTTCCAAGATACAATGCGCTTAGGTTGACTAAGTAGGTACTATACATATGTCTGTCCTTCAGTCAGTGCTAAAATTTACGACTTTTTGAACTTCATATCTTTATAATCGTTTGAGCTAGCTTCATGAAATTTGGGCTTGTATATGTCCTTATGGATATAATTAAACACGCGCAGTTTTATGTGTTTACGTTAAAGAGGTCTTGAGTTATTGAAGTGGTCAAAAGTAGCACCAAGTGGTTCGTGTAATATTAGCAAGCGGCAATATACTCATACCGCGGATATATTCTTTTTGTTTTAATTTGTTCAATAATTTATTTAGATATAACTTCAACGTAATAGTTATTACCTAACAGTTACTGTGTATTGAAGTTAAATTTTTACTAAGCACTCATTTTTAATCAACTTTGACCCACCATATCTTTGAAACCATCAATACTATCAAAATGAATGTTTTAACTTATTTGTAGGGAATTCATTAATGAATAATTCAGCTTTTGACGATTTCGGCTTAGCTTATATAGTTTTGCTGAAAATTTAAATAAACTGAAAAACGGGACACATCCCAAGGGGTGAAGCCGAACCCGGAGGGGGAGGGAGAGTTGAATATTGTAATGTACTCACCTCAAGTTATAATATAGCGGCAACAAAACAAAGGTAAAAATTTTGCCGCCAAAATTTCTAGAATGAATGGACTAGTATAAGATTGTCAAGATATATTTGACGATAAAAGGTGAACTTGCTCAGTGAGTTATGAATATAATATGTGATCTCGTTCAAACATATTTATTACCTGTCTTGTTTATTGAAATGAATTATTAATGGCATTTATGACAGTAACGGCTCGTTTAACCGCCTGCCAATAAACTAGTAGACATATAGTATTTAGTACATAGTTCATAAATAATGGTTTGCAACCTGAATAATGACTTCATAGATATGCCTTTCTTGTATCTTAATTGACCCCGAGGCTAGGTCTTGAGCAATCCCATAACATCCAGCTAAGATATAAATATACCTACGAGATACATTCGTCAAAAACATCGTCAAAAAAGTTCGTCAAAAAAATTTGTTACCTTAAAAGAAACATACGATAACAAACAACTTTTGACTGGGTGAACCGATTGACTGAAATTAATATGAGACCCATTTGGTCTCATATAAATTTCATCGAAATCGATTGAGTATTTTTCATGAATTTTTTTTCAAATATGTACCTATGAATTCGGAGATCGTTTACCTTGACGACCTTATACTTCAGCTAAAGTTTCGACGTGAAGTCGGTTTTCAATGCTCTGTATTAGTTGATTATATTTGAGAATTTGAGTCGAAAAAACTTACTTTTATTTAAGACAACTTTACTTTTTTAGAACTTCCTTATCAAGAACGTTCTCACGGCTTTACGTTGGTATAGGCTTCACGTAATAGGCATCTCTAACCTGTGAGAATGTTTGGTTAAAAATATATTGAAAAATGTGATAAATAAAAATTACCCGACCAGGATTCGAACCTGGGACCTCTCGTTTGCCGGACGAGTGCTCTTCCAACTGATAACTGATTTCGAGGCGTAGCGCCAGGCCCCGGTAGCTCAGTTGGAAGAGCACTCGTCCGGCAAACGAGAGGTCCCAGGTCCGAATCCTGGTCGGGTAATTTTTATTTATCACATTTTTCATTTATTTAAGAATAATTGAGCATTTTAAATGCAAAAAAAACTTAAAAACATTATTAAAAAGATATTTCCCCAAATTCCTATTCTAGTTATTTTGGGCTTTTCCCTGAATTCTGTGTTAAATTTCTTCTCTAATTTTCATCTCAATCCACACAGTTTAAATATAAGATAGCAATTAAGTAGGAGGGATAGCAAATATCCATAATTTCTTTAATATTGGTCTAATAGTTAATACTTTATATATCAGTATATTCATTTGTTTTTGTTTAGTATTTTTATTCTTTTCTAATATTAAATCTGTTGATTAAATAAAAATTTACTTTATTTAATCAACATTTAATATTTAATTTACATACACTTTGGCGATGGGGTAAACCTTTCGATACCCGTCCGGAACAAGAAAAAAAAAAAGTTCCGTGTCTGGGTGTTTATTTATTTATGTATTTATATTCTAGGTTCCCCTCTAGTTCACTACATGGTATCCCATAACACAAGCTATGCTTACTTTGGGGCCATGTAGTTGGTGTGATTGTCTGGGGATTTTATATTATTTATTTCTATTTTCCAAATCTTTCTTACACAAAAAATCGTATGTTCCTAATCTCTATAAGAGATTAATTGAAATCAGCGCTTATCTTTAAATTTTCACGAAAACAACGTCCAAGATTCAACCGCAGATAAAAACATTGTAAGTAAGGTATTTAGTGCGATTGCCAAAAACTCATGTAAATGTAGATTACGTACTTGTTTGGCAAATTGCCATGCAGATGTTGAAGAATTTAGAATTAGAAATCATGCCATGAGATCAACGTGCCTTCGGGTCTAATTTTGCCGTAAATAGTTCGTACACATAAGTGCTTGTCGTTCAGAGAGGTGTATATGTTACGGTAAGAATGAATAATTGAAGATTATAAATAATTATCTACTATTAATAATAATTACCGAAAGTCGAAGTTAAAGTGATAAATTAATCACATTTGTCGGTTTTTATTAATAATTTAACCCTACTAGTGGTAAATGTAATTAAACCATGGACAAAATATTGAAAATGTGATATACTCTGTTTTGTGCGATTATAAAAAAAAATAAACAACCTCCTAACCTCCAGCTCGCATGGTGCCCTCCAATTGATAAGAGTCCTATGGGATTTATATGTTACGGTAAATCTCCCTGTCACTTAAATATTATCTCCATCATTATAATAGATTTAAATTTTTCAAATGTCCAATCCAATGGTTATTAATAATAGTAGATAATTATTTATAATTACCAATATGTGTCGTGAATTATTACTTTTAAGTATACTAAAAGTAATAAATTTCGATCGTTTATTCACATTTATAAAAACATGTGGTTATTATTAATATTTTTTATAAATATTCAATTAATCAGATTTATCGTGACATATGTACACCATAATCACTAGTAATCTGCTCTGTGGGACAAGGCGCGTAGGGTTGCCTTAAAATAGCCCTACCGCGCGTGGATAAGGGCTCGTTTAAGGCGTTTTTACAACGTCGCCGGCTTTAAAATGGAACTAAGGCCGTATACAGAAAGAAAGCTGGAAACTTATAAGCGCTGGTAAGCTTACCTATTTTATTTTATGTTTTAAAACAGTTATATTATATCTTGTCTATGAATGACATAGAAGTAACGCAAATGACTAACTAGCAGGTAAATTATGCAGCTTAGTTAGTTACGAATTTTAAATATAGTTTGATAGTAAATAAATAGTTTATTAAGTGTATAATATAGGTAAATGAACATTGTTCATTTTCCTGCTCAGTAGTTTGATAACCCAGAGGAAACCATACAGTGAATAGTGGAAACTAGCTGCTCGCAATAATACAAAGTAATAGTTAATAATCAATTACAACATAATAATGCGATGCTTGACAAGAGTCCTATTAGTTTCTCTTAGGCACTTTCTGAAACATGTACCTATTATGCATAGTTTTATTAAGGTTTCCTGAGATTTAAAACCCACTTATAGTATTCTGATTCCAATAAGGAGATTTCTTCCTAGTTCCGGCATACCACCGTTTTCGAATATCGAAAAACACTATAATAAGCCCGAGAGCCATTATTATGTAACAAAAAAACATGTATACATAATTAATTAACATCGTCGTCCTTTGTCAACATATTATCCACTTTAATAGTTATAAATTAAAGTAAGAATGTATATTTTTAGTAGACACCTTAGTCATTCTGGCCATAGAATATATAGGAAATAATTGAAATGAGTAATTTAACTATCTTTTTTTACCCAATGTGCGTTTCCAAAACAGCATTTTTGCCGCACTCGTCGGTCTGAAATTAAAAACTCCCAAAAAAAGTTTAGCTGCGTAATTAATTACAGTTTTGTGTTATTTGACTTAGTTTTGATGAAGATTGATGACGATATCAGAAAAAATCATTCCAACTTGTGCAAAATGAAAATAAACGTTGTTTCAATTTTTTCATATAGGTATGTATACTGTGCCACTAGTAAAGCAAAGTATTGTCGGTTGGAATTTTAATTAATAAACGAGTACATTACATGAGTAACACACTAACTGATAAACTATTGAATGAATAACGTCTTTTATATTGAACAAGCTCTGTTTAGGAATCGACTCCGCTTGAGTGCAGTTCTTTAAGTTGTTGCTGTTACGAGTTGAAATATTTCCGAAGAATTAGTTTACAAAATCTGCGATTAATCTGCTCGTTGGTGATGTTTAAAAAACTATGATGAACCTTGAGAATTACTGCATACCAGAAATAATATTTTTGGTAACATACAGACAAACAGAAATTTACTTTTATTAGATTTAGAGAAAACCACCGGATAGCATCAACGCCCATTGACCTCAAGGTAAAACTTACATGAAGAAACTCATTTTTCCTGAAATTTCACTGATTGGTTCTTCCCTTTAGTGGGACACAAATAACACAATTTTTTGTTATTGCATGTAATAAGAAAGAATGGTATTGCTTATCCATGTACTGTTATGAGGTCCGAATACGATATTTAGGATTTCGTTTCATAAGACGGCTAATACACGATAACTAAGTTGTAGATTCGATTCCCACTGGATGACAAATATTTGTAATATCTATGGACAACCATGTCCCGTTCGGTTAATCCCATAAGATTTTTGTCAAACTCAAACATCCGCAAGAATAAGGCTATCAGACTGTTAGTTTTAGAGATAACCGTGTTCAATTAAACCAACTAACATTCTAAATAAAACTACTTTTTAACCGGATTAATCGCGTATAATTTCGGTCCACGGGGTCTGCAAAGACACCGAAACGTCGAGTTAAAATGTAAAATATAAATTATACGCGATTAATCCGGTTAAAAAGTAGTTTTATTTAAATTATGAATCGTGAAAACTTAAGACAATACTAACTAACATTCTTCAGCGTAATTGTTACAGATTCCTATAATCACAAAAAAGTATTATATCCGTTATAGGGTTTTCATACCACAAGCTCATTAATTAAGGGCTAAAAATAGATAACGCTGTATTGAAATAATGGCCTGTTCATCGCACAAAATAAAACATTAGCGTACCGTCAAGAATGTTCTGTTTGCGTACAATTCAGTTAGTTCTATGTTCGTCTGTTAATAATACCAATATGTTTATCATAGTTTAGTTCATTAGACATAACTAATTGTCTAATTGTATGCGTCTGACGCCAGTAGACCGTGGCCACGCCACAGTACGGTCATGTAAGGACGGAATACACTACGAGTTTGCCCGCGACTTCGAAGGACTTTGTACTTTATGTGCAAACTAAAAAGTCCTATATTTCCAGTTCCCGTGTGCGTTTTACGAATTCCTTTCATATTGCAACCAGAAACATATTGAAGAACCTTTTCATAAAGTTCCACATCACATCGGTGCACTCAAGGAATAAGATTTTTCATACAAACTAACTAAAAGTCCTTAGTTCACGCCTACACCTCCTAAGAAATATGTATATGCTCCAAATTTAAGCTCTCTCCGCCTAGTAATATAACTCTATGTTGTCTGTCAGTCACTCAGAACCTCAATCAGTAACGGAAATGTTTTATATTTTATTCCGTAAGCAGTATTGTGATTGTAATAATAAGGTTTTTATTGAATAAAATCTAAATATCATTGTACAACGTTGTTTGAGATAAGATATGAATAGGTACGCGGAGGAACTTCCTTGTTTGTGTTTTTTAGTTTGATGCTTGAAGTTAGTTTCTATAATGATGATTATAAATTGTTATCATTTATCTATCATTAGTGTAACCCGTTAAATAAAACGTATGATTGCTGGATTTAGATATCACGATTTGTGGTTTTAAATAGACTTTTTAAATGGATTTCGTTGTTTTGTATACCTACAGGGTTATTGGTACGAGTTATTAGACCGGTATCATTAAAGGTGATATAGGGGAGGTCATTTACAACTACTGAAACCATTAGCTTTTTAACACAAACGATTCCTTTTTCGAAGTCGTCGTGGCGCCGTGGTTACTGTGTGTATCTTACGATATCACAGGTTAAGCAACGTTCGGCGCGGTCGGTACTTGGATGGGTGACCACCGACCGTTCGTTTCTCACGGCGACTTCCGTGCTTCGGAGGGCACGTTAAGGCGAGGATTTTCGACCGCAGTAGGCATTAACGCTATATGGGACTGCGTGGCGGGCAGTCGCGTAAATGAACACGTCAGCGCACAGAAATGTCACAGTATAATTAATAGCAGTAATATAGTAGTACTATACCTATGGTGTGGCTTGTTATACGAAATTCGTTTCTACGATGACTAAAACTTATGTCAAGGATGATATAATAGAATCTATATTTTTTATTTATCTGGATTTAGTATTGATACCTATACTTACTATTTTATTTTTTATAAATATTGTAATTGCCATTTTATAGATGAAATCTTTTTAAATTTATATCCTTACTGAATTCTGTTGTGAAAATCGTGCAATTTTGACTTGAAAGTATATCGTGACGTTAATTTATAACTTTCATAAATTATTTGTTCCAAAATTCATTAAAATCAGATAAGTAGGTAGTTGAGATCTTTTACGTAAGCTTTTATCTCTCATTCCAATCCAATAGGGCTGGTGTTTGAAAAAAAGTAGGGTTTGGGAGCTATTTTCATTACTAATTTTCTACAAATCGGTCGGATGGTTTGGCTGAAATAAAGGAACAGAAAGATAGACTTTCGCATTTATTATTTAGTATGGATCCGTTATTTAGTCACTACAACACGAGTTAATTTGAGCTAAATAATGTAGTGTGAATGTTACAAATAATTATTTTTTTTATGAAATGAAATTCAATCCACCCCTTCGGAATGTGCACCTGTTTACACGAAGTAGTAAATTTGTAGTAGTTAATTATATCAAAAAAAATAGTAATGTATGATTATATTCTTAAATGTCTATGTATCGTCATAATGTATTAGCCGTCTAATCTATAAAGCCGAAGGGTTTGTCTGTTTGAACTTTGAACTAGATTATTCGTGAAAGAACCGATCAGATATAATTTTAATGTTTATTAAGTTGCTGTATAAAGGTCCAAAACACTATATTTTTGAAAAACATAGCATATGAAAGTTTCACCACAAAATACATAAAAGGTGACCAATTTAAACTAACTTTTAACACTGTGAAATTATAACTATCTGGAATCATAATTTCAACACACAGGAAAATTGGTGGTAGATGCCATCTACATTCCCTTTCAAGAACGAAGTAAGTACTTTTTAACCCCCGACGCAAAACGAGAGGGGTGTTATAAGTTTAACGTGTCTGTGTATCTGTGTATCTGTCTGTGGTATCGTAGCGCCCAAACGGATGAACCGATTTTCGTTTAGTTTTTTTTGTGTTATAGATAATTTTATCCCGAGTGTTCTTAGCCATGTTTCATGAAAATCTGTTCAGCCGTTTGAAGATCATCAGCTCTTTTCTAGTTGATGAGGGGATCTGACTACCTTCCATATGTCCGTTCGATGCGAAATTTGGTACCGTATTGCTTCAATTATATTGAAAGTATATGGTAAGGTAACCATGAACCTGATCAGCCGTTTGAAGGTCATCAGCTCTCTAACAGTTGATGAGGGGATCTGACTAAATTCCATATGTCGTATCGATTCGAAATTTGGTGCCGTATTACAACAATGATATTGATAGTATATGGTAAGGTAACCATGACCTGATCAGCCGTTTGAAGGTCATCAGCTCTCTAATAGTTGATGAGGGGATCTGATTAACTTCCATATGTCGTATCGATTCGAAATTTGGTGCCGTATTACAACAATGATACTAAAAGTATATGGTAAGGTAACCATGACCTGATCAGCCAATTGAAGATCATCAGCTCTCTAATAGTTGATGAGGGGATCTGAATAGCTTTCATATGTCGTATTGATTCGAAATTTGGTGCCGTATTACTACAATTATATTGAAAGTATATGGTAAGGAAACCATGACCTGATCAGCCGTTTGAAGGTCATCAGCTCTCTAATAGTTGATGAGGGGATCTGACTAACTTCCATATGTCGTATCGATTCGAAATTTGGTGCCGTATTACAACAATGATATTAAAAGTATATGGTAAGGTAACCATGACCTGATCAGCCAATTGAAGATCATTAGCTCTCTAATAGTTGATGAGGGGATCTGAATAGCTTCCATATGTCGTATTGATTCGAAATTTGGTGCCGTATTACTGCAATTATATTGAAAGTATATGGTAAGGAAACCATGACCTGATCAGCCGTTTGAAGGTCATCAGCCCTCTAATAGTTGATGAGGGGATCTGACTAACTTCCATATGTCGTATCGATTCGAAATTTGGTGCCGTATTACAACAATGATATTAAAAGTATATGGTAAGGTAACCATGACCTGATCAGCCAATTGAAGATCATCAGCTCTCTAATAGTTGATGAGGGGATCTGAATAGCTTCCATATGTCGTATTGATTCGAAATTTGGTGCCGTATTACTACAATTACATTGAAAGTATATGGTAAGGGAACCATGACCTGATCAGCCGTTTGAAGATCATCAGCTCTTAAATAGTTGATGAGAGGATCTGACTACCTCCCATATATCCTATCGATTCGAAATTTGGTACCGTATCACTTCAATGAAATTGAAAGTGTATGGTAAGGTTACAATGACCTGATCAGCCGTTTGAAGATCATCAGCTCTCTTATTGTTGATGAGGGGATCTGACTACCATCTTACTAATATTAAAACCTACTTTAAAAAGTACAAAATAAAAGTAAAATTTAAAAAACCCCCCGACACAAAAAAAGACCTTAAAAACTAACAAATAATATTTTAAACCTATTCTAATTATTATCGTCCCATATATAATTGACTGTAAGACTTGTACTTTAAAATATTTTTATTTTCCGCGCGTCGTTGCCGCGTCGGGGGACCGCTAAGTGAGAAAAACAGTTGTCAGTTGCAGATTGCATCAAAAGAATTCACTCCGAAAAATTCGTAAAATCGACACAACCGTCAACGTCGTCTGCCCTCACGTGTCTGCCCGTTCGGCTCGCCGCACTTGGTGACGCCCACCCCCGCGCGGCATTACGTACAGCGTAGACTATGCATGAAACTTAAGATCGCTCATACCTAAATGTAATAATAAATTAGCTGTTGTTGGCTTAATACTTTATATACTTGAGCGGTCCCCGACGCGGTGACGAAGCTCGGAAAATAAAAATATTTTAAAGTACAAGTCTTACAGTCAACTATACAACGTGTAACATAATGAAGAGATAATACTTAAGGGGATTGTATGTTTGGTGGTGTAGTTTATAAGTAACAGTAACATAAACTTGTAATCCTTACGGTTGGTTCGGAAAACAAGTTCAAAGTTTAGATCAAAATATCGAAGTGTCAACCCTAAAAACAGCTGTTACCTTTTGATAGAATCTATTCGATAACAGATGGCGTTAAAATAAAGCGATAAGTAACCAAGAGAGATACTACAAAGTGTAATTTTGTGCCTACTAAATTAGACGACAACAACGTCTCGGGAATGTTTTTTTCGGTAGTATCTAAGTGCAGAATATTTTTAAAACTACCTTTTCACCAATATGTGCGTTTATCACGCGGTTTACCAATTTAAAACTCTACTGAAATAATAGATTTGCACGTTCGAACCGACAACACGTTAATTTTAACTATCCGTGAGAGTATATTTTCTTAACCTTAAACTATGATGCATCACTGACAAGGATATTTAACTTCTTGTTTATTCTCACACACTTACAACTATCATCACCACCATACAATAAAGCTTGAAATAAATTTTAAGTAATCCAGCATTCTGCATAATTTTTATAGTCTATGAAATAGCAAGTTCGATGCCCTTTGTCTGCCGCGGATCGCTCGCTCGCTACTCCCGGGCTCTCACGTTTAAGTGTTACGTATTTTAAAAACGTTTAATACTTAGAAGTCGCACTGTTTGTGGTTATGAACGGATGCTGAGGCTCGGTAGCCTTCTATTTCTAATACTTAACAACATACATGATCGAAATACATTTACGACTAAAATCAAAAATGTTATCAAATTAAGCATAAGTAATCATAAATTTAAGAGAAACGTAAAACAAAACATTAATTTAGGTACTCTCAATAAACTATGATATCAAACTTGTCATACAAAATCTATCACATTTCTTTAGAAATACGCTATTGCACGAAACTAATATGAAATTATTACAAATCTATCGGTAGGTATTACGTGGAAATTCTTTCGCACGGCGTCAAATCGCAACTTATACCTAATGAAGAGAGACTCAAATAGACAATCAAACTTACCCATAATTCTAATAAAAAACGAAGAAATATCCTCTCTCTCTTACATTCAAACTTTCTAAGAATTATAATAGGAAACATATTCGGTAAATACCTATGATTTTGTAAACCTCAAACTATGATACAATACTTACAGCTTCTTGTACTTCTTGTATTCTCCCATACTTATAACTATCAATACATACGACAACAAAGCTTTAAATTAATAAAATTAGCAACTAAGTAAAGTCGTTTTCATAAAAGATAACCCGTGCATAGCTCTTATAACAAACACACAAGGTGTATTATCGCTCAAATCGCGGGACTTCTTTCGGCGTCTCGTCGCGAACTTGCGCCTTTCGGAATTATACCCTTTGAGATTTACCGCCCGCGCCGCCGCGCGCTGCGTCGCTTCAAAGCCAAACTAAAGGTTGTTCCGTTCAATACTTATTATGAACAAATTCTCAACTCAACTAAATTTTTTATTTAAAAAAGTTAAAGTACTGATGACTAACTAATTATTGTTTTTAGTTGCGGTTGTTTCAGGCAGCTGAAATTATTTTCAAACGCTATAGGGAAAAATATCCTAAGTATACCTGTCCTGAAACTTTATTTTTTTATGAGGAATCTTTATCTTTTATTATTATTCTCTTTCTTGAGAAACAAAATGGATTAATTTCTTTATTTAAAATGTGTGAAGCGTAAAAATAAGTTACGTAAATTAACAAATAACAGTTTTTAATATTTTGATATTGAACAAACAACTTAAAAACTATTGAAGTGATTTCAAAATTGAAAACTATTTATTTGTAACAGAATAACTTAACAATACAAAAACATAATATAATGAAGTCATTTCACTGTATTATGAAATAAATTGGGTACTAAGATTTTGTTTATCATATCGCTATAGGTGCGGAAAAACCCTAAAAAAATTAGGTACTAGAGAACTGTTTGGTTCGGTTATTAGTAAAATTAATAGAAATTTATTTCAGTTCTTTCATGTCCGTTTCGAAGTGTGCACGTCAGTTGCTATCGCTATTTTATTCGAAGTTTTCTTAAAATTTCTCGACTTGAAAGTATTGGAGAAAGTATTGTTATACGACATGTGTATTCAAACAACAAATGTTACGATATGATTCTGTATGTTGGAGCCGCTAGTAACCACAGCATCAACGAAGCTCGACGACTTTACAGGCAGCGGTTTGTGGAGTGCAGGCCGGCAGCTGAACAGCAGCGCCACTTACCCGGCTATGGCGTGTTTCGAAGCATGAGTCTGCGGCTCAGCGCGCCGTTTCTTTTCACGCGAAACCCAGCGCGGCCACCTTCGCGTTCCGAGAACTTAGAAGAGCAAGTCTTGGATCATTTCGAGGAGGATCCGAGGAGCAGCACTGGACGAGTCGGCGCTCTTTTGGATGTCAATCACATGGTGCACGCTTAGTGATGATGGCCAACATCGTTATCATTCCCGATGGACGCAAGAGCTGATACCAGCGGATTTGTGACCTCCTCGGTTAGGCTTTTGTCGGTGGCACAAACGTCATGTGGATGTGTGTGTATTGAAAAAGAAGGAAGAAATTGTGAGCCGTTTTTTTAATTCTGGCCAAGTGTAAGGGAAACCCTAGATACAGTTGTGAGTGTTTTTACGCAGAGTGAACTGAATGTCGATTGAAATAAGTGCGATACTTGCCATAAGAGTTTGTCAGATATTACAAATTTAAGTCGTAATAATTATAACAAACACTCTTTATTGTCATTCAACGTAGAAATAATTATGTACACAATATTTAAGCGATTTAAAAAACTTTAAGCGATTTCTTTCAGGCAACCCGATTTCTTCCGGGCAACCCGTTTATTATTAATAAATAGAAACTTGAAATTTGTAATAACATGTTGTTTTATTTGTTTTCATTAGCTCGGTAGTGTGATAAAAATTGTGTCATTCAATGTGCCAAACGATAGGTAAGTAACAATCAGCTGCGCTGATATCCGCGCTACTCGCAGTGGGCGGCCGCGGCGGCGCGCGCGGCGTATCGCTCGCTCTTTAGCCGGTGCGGGAAAGGTCATAAGGTCACTGATTGCGGCGCAAGTCTATTTTTAGCTTGTTAGGTTGACTAGGGTTGTCAAAATATTTTATTGTAAAATAATTTAAAAAATTTGTATGAAAGTCTATACCACCACTGATCATGCTAATTATTTTAATGTACATTCTACGTATGGTATAGAAGCTAACCCTAAAGTTTTATCTCTCCATTTTGTTACACGTTGTATATGGGACGATAATAATTAGAATAGGTTTAAAATATTATTTGTTAGTTTTTAAGGTCTTTTTTTGTGTCGGGGGGTTTTTTAAATTTTACTTTTATTATATATTAATCTAGGTACATCAAAAGAATTGTAGGTGGCAGCATTACTCAAAAACATATTTGTTGAAATTATAAAGATACCAAACTAATTTGATATCTGGAACTTTTGAAATAGAGTCTATTTTACTCGTGACGAAAATAAATACAAGAAGGTATTTTAACGGACAGACATTTTCAATCCATTATTTTATTTGACGTTTAAGTACAGGCAAAGCAATATTATTTGAACGTAACCCATTCAAACAAATTAACTAACAAATTAACTGATATTCTTTTCGATATTAATAACTAATACCCATCTTAATCTCACCATCAGTGCTAATGTCTTATCAGCACTCATCAGTACCTATAAATTACCATTAGTACCTATCAGTAGTTACCCATCTGCACCGATAACCACCTATGAGAAGCCATCAGCACCTGTGGCTTCATCCATCAGTTACAATAGTCACCTATCAGTAACTATCAGCACCCATCAGCATCTATCAGCACACATCAAAAAGAACACCTCTATAATATACAACTTTGCACAGGTTTTCTTTAATACTTATATAATATTATATATCCCATAACTTTGAGGTTTTGTTCCTTACTTAAAAAATAATACTTTTTGCCAAAGAATATGTGGTTCAAAAGTGCATACTTTCCAAGATATCCTCGGTCTTAATATAATGAATTCTAAAATATCACCCGTGTAACATCTCATCCACTCAATAGACGCGTGTCACTGAAGTCATACAATAAACAACAAAAACATTTTAAACGTTGAGGAAAGTTGCATACAATGCAAAACGTCGCAAACTGTACCTACCTGTGCATAGCGTTATAAAATGAGTAGAAAACGCCACGTTGTCATACTTCGCATAAAGTTATTTTTGACTTAATTGAATTATTTTGCATGAAAAATAAAAACCAAAAGAAAATTGAAAAATTATTCACATGTTATTTGATTCTATTACATGGCCCCATCAAGACCCTAGAGTTATGGGAAATCAAGCAGAACATATTGTACATAATATACATGGCAATTTTTTTTAATGTCATTTGGGGGTAAAGTTCTCTTAATAATAGAGATAGCAAATTCTACTCCATAAAACATTCCTTTATTTTAGGAAAAATTAAAACTGTATTCAAAGAGTTTTCAAAAACTCGCTTCTTCACCCAGGAATCGAACCGACTTAAATCTAAAAATGAAGATTTCATCGTTTTCCTTTCAATGAATTAACCTAGTATGTGAGAGAGATTTTATTCTTGTGATTGGCTCTAACGAACCACACAATAAAATTACAGGGTGTCATTTTTACAGATTTTAGTCGGTTTGAACCTCAGGTGAAACGAGTGAATTCTTAAAAATCTTTGAATGCGGTTTTATTTCTGTTCAATAATAAAGGACAGTTTCTTTGGAGTAAATTTTGCTATCTCTATTATTTAGAGTACTTTCCCTCCAGATGGCATTAAAAATTACACCCTGTATATTTATCGATGTGCACCTATCAGTATCTACGTTGGAATTGATGTGGAGAGGCAGCCCACAAGAGGTGATGCGTTAATATTAACCCTGTATACGTACGTATAGAATACTAATCCTCCTTTTGTTTTCGTCAGGTGATTACGTAAGAAAAGATTTATCGCAAAAAAAATTATATGCTTTTTTAAGAAATTATATATAACTTAAAAAAAAATATCAGAATCAAGTTTTTAGCTCTATATTCAGAAGTGATAATTGTTTATAATACTCCTTTAATTTATCAATCAAAATATAAAATGTGACTTAACAAAAATTAAATTGTCGTACTGTTATGTGTACGCTATGGTCAAAAAGACGATCAATTACGCGGGAAAATTGGGAGCAAAAGCGACACAGGTCCTACCTCCATGACGCCTCGCGTGGTACTGAATTGTATCGCACCGTCGTCTTCATTATATTATATTATATTAGAAAAAATAGAACGGTTTAAGAAAGAAATTATCCACATAAATTAATTTCATGCTACATTACCAATATTATGACAAGTTTTTGTAAGTATAAGTTTGATATTCTCTTAGAATATCGGAAAATCACTTAAAATTTTCATCTTTTTCGTAATTTTTTATGATCGAGTAAAGTTTTCAGTATCGTGTTTTGATCCACAGATTTATAAAATATATTAAACAAACTTCAACATATATTTTTATCCGATCCAGACAAACAATATTGGCCGGTTGTAATGAGTTTGAAAACGCATAGATTTCGCGAATGGGGCCCTTAAGCTGTCGGTCCCGGGTGCTGTATACTTGTATACAGTAGTCGTTAGGGTTTGTCAGAAGCCATATCGGCACCCTGAAAATTCTGACATCCACCACCCAGCACTGGGCCAGCTCGGTGGATTATGGCTTAAACCTCCTCGTCACCCAGAGGAGAGACTCATGCCCTGCAGTGGGCCCATTACACGGAGTCGTGATGATGATGATTCCTTTTTTAACGCGAAACAAAACTTAAAGATTGCGTCACTGTTTCTGAATACAGTTCATTTACGTGTACAGTCACGTCTTTTGAGATGTATACACTTCGCAACTTATTCGTTTGCAATAAATAAGGCTTAAAGTCCAATGAATATGTGTAAATTGAATTAGTCGTGTCTGTATATTGTCTGGTCTGTGGTCGAGTACGTATATTGCTCTCGTCTGACGTGAAACAATAATAAATTACCGACACACTAAACTATGTAGCACAAAGTAAACTTTTGTTTTGTCCATACAGCGGAACGAGATGTGTAGTACCTACTATTTAAAGGAAGAGTTTAGAGAAAAAAATAAAAAGGATAAAGTTAAAGTTAATATATTTACAAATAAAGGTTACAAAGGTGGTATAAAAAAGCACTATTTCACTTACAGTCCACTAGGAATTTTTACATACACTCCGAACTTCCAAAATGAGTATGTATCCAAAATGTTTTCAGGATCCACGGCTCCAAGATTTTATATAAGTATCCGTGAATTATTGTATTAAACTTTTAGTATTATTTTCTGCATGCTCTCCTTCTTCTCAGATCGATGTTATCATTTCAAAAAGCCAGGAGATCAGCTCGCCACTCCTTTTATAGCCTCGATTTTGTTCCACAGCCGTAAATTAATTTACGTTTCGAGAGGCATCCATTCTATAATCGGCCAGCGGCTGTCACTGCTATTATCAAGGAGGTTTTAGTCTCTGGAGCAGCGGTGGTGGTATGGTAAAAGTGGAGCTGATACTTCTCTTGATTCTAAATGTGCAAGTCTCAAAATAATTTATATTAAAGTAATCATTTAAAAATTTGTTGAAAGAGAAATGAATATAAAACCTAATTACAGTTTATAAATTAACTGTGCTGAAAAGTGACATAAGCTACATGACAAATTTAGAGTTGAAAGGTAAATAAACAATATTTAGTTTTCATAATAGTTTACAATAGAAGAACATTTTCAGCTATAAAATAAAAAGAAACTAAACCCTAGTACAATATAACAAAAATATTGCATTATAAAACAGTAAGTATATTACAGATGCAGTTTATCTAATTTCGTAGTTTTGAAATATTTGTTTTACATAGCTAGTAAGAGCGGTTACGCACTACATCCAATTCTTATCAGATCGAATCCGAGACATCTGTCACTGGAAAATAATACTTATAGGAATTTTTATCTTTACCTTTACTTTAACTCTTCGGTAAGTTATTGAACCCGGCCATATATCAAGAACATAGGAGCGTAGTTTATCTTGAAAGCGAAAAATCTATACTAACCGTTTGCTCTAAGACGTAATAGAAAAGACAGTTGTAAAAAGCCTTGTGGTCTCGTGTAAACGAAGAAAAAATATATAGGTACGTCATAAATAAAAGTATGATTGCAAATTTTATTTTACTCTTCAAGAGAGCTTACCCCTTCTCTCATCATACCCCTTTTTTCAGTTTCCTTTTCCCTATAATACAGCTCCTTTGTTCTATTTCACAAGCTTTTTATTGTAGGTATTACCTTATTTACATTCAAAGTTAAAAAAACTACATGTCCGCTTGTTTCCAATTTTCCTCACTTTACGTGTATCCACAGATATGCGTAATAATAAAATAAAATATCTTAAAACTTAATTTAACTCTTCGCATAACATTTGAGCTCAACAAAAAATGTGTTAACTACAAGAAAACAAAAAAACGTCAATTTGTTAAAACTTTTAGACTTTTAAGTTACTAACTCTGTTTAAATAAAACATTTTTTAACCAGATATATCTAGTATATTTACATTTTAAATTTTAACTCGACGTTTCGGCGTCTTTGCCGACCCCGTGGTCACGAGCGACTCTGTTTTATTTAATAGTTTGAATGACGAAAACTTAAGACAATAACTCTGATTACTCCAAATTAATATATTTTTTAACTATTTTGGTCATTTACAATCAAATGGAAAGGGCTATGCTCGGAGTTTCAGAAATGAGGTGGAAGTTCGACCGACGACCTGGTCAAAGACGCCGGTAAACGCTGGATGAGGGCGGCGCGGGACCAAGCGACGTGGAAAGCCTTGGTCCACCTGTGGACGTCTACAGGCTGTGGATGATGAAATGAAAATGAAATGAAATGAAAAATTTTATTCATCATAAGACCATGGCCGCTTAATGACGTCACAATTTTGTACTTCGGCTTTAACAAGGTGTTGATAGTTATTTAATAAGACAGTAGACCAAGCGACAATAACAAACGGCGGAAAAAGCTGAGGGAGCATGCTGTTGTCTTGACAAGAAAATACATAAGTGAGTGGAACAGTCACCAGTATGCCACAGGTATGCCATACTGAACAGCAATGCCGTAAACAAAATTAATAAGTAATTAGAATTTATTTTTGAAATATCCTGTAGTGTGCCTAATCCTATGCCTTTTTATCCTCTAAATAATCTTTAGTTTTATAATAATCTTTTCGAGATGGAGTGTCTTTAATGACTGATTTAAATTTATTGAATGGCAGGGATTGAATTGACTTCGGAATTTTGTTATTCCAATAAATGATTTGCTGCTATTAGCCAGCCTTAATTTGGGAAACGCTAACTTATGGTCGTACCTAGTCTTTACAGAGTAATTTTTTTCATGATTATCTTTCCTAGTTTTTAATTTAATACTATTCTTATAAATATACATAATGTTTTCGTAAATATATTGTGATGCAAGGGTCAAGATACCAATTTTAAACTTTTATCAAGATTTAAACTTTTCTCTTAGAGATTCTTTATTTCCAAGTTTATACATTCCACGAATAGCCCTTTTCTGCAGTGTAAATAACGTGTCAATATCTGCGGCATTGCTCCAAAGTTGGATGCCGTAGGACATTATACTATGAAAATAGCTATAATATACCAGCTTCGCAGTATTAACATCAGTCAATGAGCGAATTTTCTTTACCGCGAACGCTGCAGAACTAAGTCTACTGTGGGCTGTAAGATATAGGCGCCCCATTGCAATTTAGAATCTAAGCTAATTCCAAGAAAAATGATGGATTGATGACAATCAAATAACTTTAGATACGGGATATTTACCATGTTTTTGATTAAACTCAGTACCGACATGATTATGGTGTTTACACAGTGCCGAAATATCGAGCAACTAAAATAAATCATAAAAGTTAGTAAATATCAAACAGCTAATAGTTTATTATATTTCAAAAAATAAAACAAATAGAATCAATCAATATTAATAAAACTGTTCCGGTACTGACTCAGTGATTGAGTGACAAACAGACAACATAGAGCCATAACCACTGGGCGTAGAGCGCAATTTAACATACATTTCTTGGGTGTACCTCGCACTAAGGAAATAATTCCCGAAATTCCTACGGGAGCGGGAAATATAGGGCTTTTTGGTTCGTATGGAAAATCTAATTCCTAGTGTAGACGAAGTCACAGGCACCAGCTAATCCTTGTATAATATTTCACTTTGTGTCAAGCTAGATAGACCCACCCAGCATAATCTTCAGTAGCATCATTCCACTACCAGTGCAATTCCAGATTCTTATTTTTGAGGATAAATTCTTGGATTAAAGATTGAAATAAAATTGAAGTCAATTTCAGATTTACTAACTTAATAAATATACATCTCAAATTCAATCTAACTCCTTACACAATTTATCTATTGCCACGGAATACAAAATTTGTATATCCAACATAAGAAGTTAGGTCACCACGTAGGTTTCAATAATTAAATGCACTACCTGCTATAGGTACATGCCCTTGTTTGAGTCTTCGAAGTTTAAAAAATGCTTCACGAAACATTCTTACTCAACTTACGAAATAGGAAATGCGTCCGGGCATCTAAAACATTTTAATTTTTATTCAACAATCGTCACTCAGATGCTTTTTGAAATCGGAACGCGTCCTGACTTCCTGATTATTTGTGGCCAGCTACTTGAATTTCAAAGTTTTGTCTTAATGGTTTTTTATTGTAACAATATGTTTTTTTTGCAAGAATCTTAATTTTTTTTTTTTTCTACAATGGAACTCCATGCATCTCAGTGTTTTTTTTTGTAATGTCTTTGAGTATGAATGAAAAATGGCATAGCTCTCTCGTAAATAACTTCTGGCAGTGTATGGTTTTCCTCAGTGTCACGAAGCACATAGGACCATGTCAAACAAGAGACTCGTAAATATAGATCTAAGTGTTTTCTGACAAATTAATAAACGCACTAATCAGTTATTTCTTTGGCAAGGTATATACAAATTCTATACATTTATTAAAAATTGCAGTAATATTGTCCTAGTCTGATACTTATTCTGACATAACTAACATATATTCTGAAAATTGTAGCCCAAGAATCTTAAATATTTTTTATAAAAACAAAAACGAAACTCTTCACATTGCGTATAAGTTGAATATTTCGTATTTAGATATTTTTCGTGTCATAGTCCATTTTTGTACACAAGACGAAAAATATTAAGTTTTTTTTTATATTCATATACAGGGTGACAGGTGACAAAATTTAGATACAGAAAGAGAGCACTCTGTACTCAATTCTGATCATAAATATGTTATAAAAATAGGTGCTTAATTTTTCACTAGAATTCCCTATAAATTACTACTATGTTACCGTTTACTTTACTTACGCCCGAGTCAATCGCGGCAAGTGACCTGGCACGCGGTTCGCTGCCAACGCTAATGTAACCATGCGTTCCGTAATCAATTCTTTAACTTTCAGTTATGTTTGCTGAGTAAATAATTAATATTTATTTTTTATTTTATTTTTTCTCTTCATGTACGGTCTTAAACTATCACGTGCTTGAATTTCAAAAGTGACCCACCAATCACCCTGCATAAAAAAAAATAAACTTATGTTCTCTGGAATAATTTAAGCCTTACCTTAAACTTATTGAAACAAAGTTACGTTTTTTCCCAACTTCTCTTGAAATACAAACTCAAACACAAAGTATAGAAACTTCTAATAATATCTATGTACCCTGAAACGGGTTTTGTTTTCACAGAGCATAGAGTGCTTTTTACAGTAATGGTGTGGAGGTGGTTTCATCCACTTATATTCCATTTGATACAATAATCCGTCAATCTATTGTGGAAAATAACGGATCTGATATTTTTCTTGTGATGCTCCTGTGAAAATATAAGTGTTATCGTCAATATTATTACAAGTACTTAGATATGATATAAGTCGGTTTGTAATATGTGTGAGTTTAATAAGATCAATACCGTCGTGATCATGGCGCTTACAACAGTGCTGAAATAAAAATAAATAAAAAATATGGTAGGTAAATATCTAGCTTCTAAATTAAATATGAAAGTGAGTGTGGACGACTTCGGAGGCACGTTAAGCAGTCGGTCCCGCCCGGGTGCTGTATACTTGTATACAGTAGTCGTTAGGGTTTGTTAGAAGCCATTTCGGTGCGCTGAAAATTCTGACATCCACCAACCAGCACTGGGCCAGCTTGGTGGATTATGGCCTATACCTCCTCGTCACCCAGGGGAGACACTCAAGCCCTGCAGTGTGCTCATTACAAAGAGTTGAGATGATGAGTCTCCACGATGTGAGTTATTTAGCGATTATAACTGGGTATACAGGGTACCTGGTGGGTCATTTTTGAAATTGAAGGACGTGATAGTTTGAGATCATACATGAAGAGAAAAAATATAATAAAAAAATAATATTAATTATTTACTAAGTAAACTTAACCGAAAGTTAAAGAATTGATTACGCAACGCATGGTTATGCTAGCGTTGGCAGCGATTTGCGTGCCAAGTCACGTGCCGCTATTGACTCAGTTGTGTGTAAAGTAAATAATAATAAAGTAACATAGTAGTATTTATTTATGGGGAATTCTTTTGAAAAATTAAGTACCTACTTTTATTACATAGTTATAATCAGGAACAACCACAGAGTGCTCTCCTTCAGTATCTAAAATTTGTCACCAGTCACCCTGTATACACCCTATGAGGTCATCGTGGTGCAGTGTCTCCTGTGTATATCAATCGATATAGTATGTTAAGCATTGCTCGGCGCGGTCGGTACAAGGATGAGTGACCGCCGACAATAAAGTTCTCACGGCGACTTCCATGTTTCGGAGGATACGTTAATCAGTCGGTCCTGGGTGCTGTGTACCTCTATACAATAGTCGCTAGCGATTGACCGAAGACGCCCGATGCCCTGAAAACATTCGACATCCTAAAAACTCTGACATCCAGGCAGCTTGGTGGTTGACGGCCTTTTTTTTGTCTGGAGGAAAACGTGCTGTCACGTCCCGGACCTCCTAAGAGGGAACGGTGTGGAATGTGGGGATGATCCGGCAGAAGGCCGAACCGACCCACTAAAAACCTCCAGGTGTACCTCCCCCGCCATAATTGGGGCCCACGGTATTGCCAGTGGCATTGCCCGCGAGCCCCGGTGGATTGCGCTCAGCCTGAGCCATGCGCACCCACGTAGGAAATGGCCCAGTCACGCGGCCATTTCCCCACTCATAGCCTGTATAGCCGCAGTAGGTCCCCTCACCCGCCACGGCTGCCTATCGGGAGGGAGAATGCGTCTCCTTTTCCGTTCCACCCTCCGTCCAGCCTAACCTAAAACCTAACATAAAAGCTAACCTAAAACCTATCCTAAAACTTCACCTAAAACCTAATCTAAAATCTAAAATATAACCTAACCTAAAACCTATCCTTGACCTAACCTAAAACTTACCCTAAAACCCATCCTAAAATCTAACCAAAAGTAACCTAACCCAATACGACGGCCCGAACGCCGAAGCAATCCAAAACCGCCGACCCCAGAGCATCCGGCGCACGACTGGAGCTCGCCGCCTCTGTGTCCTCATCGGTCCACTCTGCTACTTAGAAAGGTACCGAGAGGACCACCCCGGTAAGGCGCAGCTGCCGCCCGATGTGGACAGACGCACGCAGCGGCCACTGCCGTAAGAGCGATTTCGCTTAACCCGATCGCTGGATTGCAACGGGCTACTGAGCTCCCCCGCCACGACAAGGCACACTCTACTTGGGGGGTGGTGGTAGACGGCCTAAACCTGCAATGGCGAGACCCTGCAATTGGCTCAATACAAAGAGTTACATACATACATAACTTCACGCCTGTATCGCTCATGGGGTAGGCAGACTTATAAAACTATCTGATGTTACGTTTGAAAGATTTGGAGGCATTATAATTTGCATATGACAGGGGGTCAGCCTATCGCCCACAAAACAAATCACCAGTAAAATCTCTGCCCCTTACCTGACTTTTGCTGGTATATTCTATGTTTTTCTTTCGCTCCAGTCCAGTCCAACATGAAAGTAGATGAAATCATTTGCGCTTATGCAATTGGATATAAGCAATTTGGATATAAAATTATAATTAATTTAGTAAATCCTCACCACTATATTAACTTTTAATCAGCAAAATTAATCTATGAAAACCGCAAAATGTAATTTAACCTCAAGTTTATATTACCTCTTTGATATTTGCGGTTTCATTTAAATATAGAATAACGTTTTGGAGTAATGAAAATATTTTACTAGGGCGCCTCAAGATTATGGAACATTGGGACTATGAAACTTCCCAATATTGGGAAAATTTTGGAATTCCAATAATATCATGCTACTTATTTGAAAATTTCCAAGATTTAAAAAAAATCTATTATATTCACTATAGTAAGAGACAACATTTATTTCTGGTAGTTATTATAAATTTACGCGTCGCGTCAGAATATCCGTTTAAACATCATAAACCCAAAAAACCTCAAAACAATTTCAGATCTAAGAAAATACACGTCTGGGAAGCTATAAAAATAAAAAGATGTACCTACCGATCGGTTTTGGTCACAAAAATATATGTCACATGTCGCAATTAGCATATCTTCATGAATGAATAGGAAACATTTATTTACAAACATGTAAATATTTACCGGGAAACATCGTTAAAGTTTCATGTGATCTTTTGCACGCGCTCTACACGAGTAGATAGATATAACTAAACGATGTAATCGCCGAACTGCGGACAATGTTGTCAAAGTGCTGTTTGAACTTAGAATCATGTTTTGTTTTTATTTGTAGCAATTTGCAATAAGGAAATTTTATGATTTGAAATTAGAATGGATTCTGGCATTCTGTTTAAAAATGGCGTTTCAGTATTAACGCTGGGATGTGTTCAGTATTAACAATTGGCAAACCTTGATGTATTTTAGGTGATTTTCTTTTTACTGAAACTTCAAATATTATTGAAGAATGTGTTTATTTGTGTTGTTCAAAAAAATATGTTTGATTTTTTGATCTTGACGTATTGAGTAACGAAGGTGGTGTTTTGAACACCATCTAATAGCGGAAAGTACTTTAATAAGGATACTTGAGTCATACTTCGTGGTTATAGATACCGATTGCTGAGAACCATAATAATGTGTAAAGTAGAGCAAAATGATTAATTATGTAATCATTCTATTAACATACCTATCCGAAGGTTTTACTCTCTCAATTTATTTTGAAAGAAACTAAGCAAATGTGGCAGCACATTATACATGAAGGATAGCAAATGTTAAATTTACTGTACCAGCCCATAAACACCCACTATTGTACAAATGACCCACTCAAGATCGCTGAGCCTTGAGATTTGCTTCTATTTTTGGTACTTAAGTACCTAAAAGGTACTTAAAGATGGCCTTTTCTAACGCTCCTTAGTGGCCTTATACGACACCCAAAAGGGAGTTAAGGTTTCTTGCTGTTCTACACTTCCAAAACCCACAAAACTAGACGTTAATCTCGATTGAGACTGCAGAAATTGGTAACTTCAGTAACTAAAATCTATATTCCTCAATGATTTACCGAAATTTGTACGGCTGAAATACAAGTTTAATCTCGCGAGAGATATCCGAGATCTCGTGATTGACTCCCCAAAGCTTCGATAAGTTTCTTCTACTTTTAAAATGGAAGTTTCTAGAAAGATAGTATCATTATATTTTGAATATATGTATATTTCAATATTTTTCTTTATAAAATATTGTTATAACGCTGTCACATTTGTCTGTTATATACTGCAAGTATTAACTTAAGACAAATACAAAATATTCGAACGAAAAAAAAAACTAGATGCAAAATATTCAATAAAATATTCGAATGACGAGGAATATTGAAGTCGACTTAAGGTGTCTCACACAGTAGTTTCGTAACGTTATAAAATGTCGTGAAGCACGATTAAAATGTTATATTTTACAAACGCTTCCGAACTGATTGAACTCGTTGAATAACATGGTATAACATTCTGTAAAATCAACAACAGTCTCGGATGATTTTATACAGCAAAAGCTATAATTTGGGATATCATGTTGTATTTACTTATGCTTTCATGCTGGACTGGGGGTGAAATAAAAACATAGGAAGAGAAGCATAACTTCACGCCTGTATCACTTAAGAGGTAGGCAGAACACCAGAGGTTATAAGACCATCTGATGTCACGTTTAACTTTGGAGGTATTATAATGATTGATAGAGACTATTGTATTGACAGGGGGTCAGCCTATCGCCCACAATAACACCAATAAAACCTCTGTCCCTTAACTGACTTTTACAGTATGCCTTTTGCTAACAGTCCAGCATGGAAGCAATACGTCCGAAATCCTTGGTATACCTACTACTGTCCGATAGAAGCCATACCTTTGCCAGGCTGTGAGAAAATACAAAGCAAGGTAACTAGTTCGTAAAGAACATTCTTGAACTTCGCTGCAGATCAAGCATTCCAAACCTGCTAAATAATTGTAATTGAATCTGAACTCTATGCCCTCGACATAAAGAAAAAAATTGGTTGGGGAAATTTTACAGGTTTGAACTGCTGCCTTCTGTACCTACATGCAAAGTGAAGCTCGAGAAATACTTTACCTGCGACATGCAACTTTGCGACGTAACTCGAGTTTGTAAACTTTTGTTTTGTGAGCTCGTCGATGTTTTAGTACACTTATACTTTACCAGCAGTTAACCCACGACTTCGTTCAGTTCATATTGCATGAAGTGGTCAATTTTTTTATACCTCTGCCATCCTCCATTTGAGCACTTAGGGGTTACCACACAATCGATCGACCATCGATTGACGGACGAATGGAACATTCGTCGGCAAAAAATCCGAAAATAAATTTTTGTGGTAACATCCTTAAGAGTGTGAATTTTCAAAAAGCACCCTATGCTTAACCGTTCATAACCTATATTCAATGAAAATCGGTTAAGTAGCTCAGATTTCTCATACAAAATTTAATTCCCGATTTCAATCATTTAGTTGAAGCTTGATATTTGAAATAAAATTGCCTGAGTCGTTGAACGTTGAGTATTCACTAATTTCATTTCAAATTTCATCCAAATCGAAACTGTGGTTTTGCCATGAAATAGTCACAGACAGACGCATATTAGTATGGAATTTTAAACTGGGTGATTAATACATATACTATAACTATATAACTACAAACAAAACATAGTCACCGTAAAATTGAAATACAACAGTAGTTATCAAACTACTTTTACAAAGCTGTGTAACTTATGTATGTAACGAGATTGGAAAAATACAATTGAAAAACATTGATGCTTTTAATGCTTTGATATTCGTTATCGAATATTCTCTTTGACGAGGTAATCGAATCAGATGCGTCTCTAGGGTTGCTACATACGAGTTTACTTTAGATACGAGTAGCTAGATTACTTTATTGACATTAAACAAATTACCTTCAAAATAACATATAAACTGTTGGGTGGGACTGTTAAAAATCTTTTTCAAAACGTTCTTTAAAAATTATTACTTAGTTATGATATTAGGTTAGTTAGTATGAATACAGTACGAAAAAAATATAAATAGAATAAATTAGTATCTCGTGTCCACGGGGTCTGCCAAAGACACCGAAACACCGAGTTAAAATATAAATTATACACGATAAATCCGGTTTACAAAGTGTTTTATTTTTAAATATGAATTGTGAAATCTTAAGACAATTAAATATAACATTTGCGATTTGTACGAGTATAACAAAGATAAAACATAAAACTTAGCAAAATGAGTGATACTTAAGTATTTATTTTAGATTTTTTTAAAGGAAGTGATTTATTTTTAATTATGAATCGTGAAAATTTAAGACAGTAAAATATAAATATTTGCGATTTGTAAGAGTATAACAATGATTAAACATAACACTTTGCAAAATGAGTTATAGGTTCAGTATAGTTTGGCCGTTCAGAGAATGCGTTCCTGACACCTGTCAGTTAGTCACGACTAGTGATGGGCACAACATAACACTGAGTTCGTTACCGTTCCTCAAAAATGAAACGCCGCGTTATTTTTAAGATTATTTTCGGTTTTAAATTGGCGGAATTATTTAAAATTTGTATTTTAGTAATTTAAGTGGAAACCAAGAAAAGGTAATATTAATTTAATAAAATTGTTTTATTTATTTTTTGTTACAAAGTTACAATCTGTATTTCTATGCAATAAAGTATATTGAATTGAATGTGCGTACAGAATATTACTCAGACTCCGATTCGCTTGAGGAGGTAGTTTCTTCATCATCATCTTCGCCTACATGTATAATTATTTTATTATCAATAACAGTTTCAATCCTAATATCTCGGTCAAAATGTTCCATTATCAGGTTTTTAGTCTTTCAACAACCTTTGTTATCTTATAGTCCATTATTTTCAAATCCTTAAAAAGAAACACGAAACGTATTATTTCATAAAGTATACCTGTTTAAGAACAGATTACGATACTGTTATTATTAGCACAGCACTACAAATATAAAGCTTTGACATAACCTTGTAATAGCGCAGTATAGATTTTGAAAAATATTGTTTACCAAGTTATTTGACACTCAGTTTGGCACAAAATTATAAAATTCATTGATTATTGATATAATAATATTGTTTTAATGCTCATCAATTGTTAAAACGGTAAACAACCAGCAAAAATATTTTTTATCGTAACTGCAACGCCGTTACAAAGTTACGTCGTCAGTTCAATCGCGATGTGTCAGGAACGCATTCTCTGAACGTCCGAACTATAGGTATTTATTTCAGATTTTTTCAACAGTCATATTAACGAAGTATTAAAACTATACCTTCTTTAAGAACTACGTACATATTAAGTACCACTATTAAAAAAACGCCTTGGTTAGCGTTCAACTGAACGCGAAAAACTCAAAATCTATCGAGCTGTTTAGATCCGCTTAGCCGCGGATGATCGCTGTTTTAAACGTTAAATTTTTAAGAAAGTATGTATGTTTGTTTATCTTTATTCACGCATTGACTACGGAACGGATTTGCATTATTTTTGGATTTCACAGAAGCGATAACGTAGCATGAGACTAGCTAAGATGTTTGTAAAGTTAAAAAATTTTAAAGTTTTTTTTACGTCTTTGGAGACTAGTCTGTTATTATGTCGGTTTATTGCGTAACCGTTCAGTTCTAGTTTAAACTTTAATCACTTCTGGATGCCACAGATGCGATGCCGCGGCTGGCGCCTAAAATCGGTTTATTCCGTAAATTTTTCGTTTCTATTTACCGACGATTTAACTACCAAAATTAAATAAAAACTTCTCGATAACCATCGAAGGAAACAGTAAACTGCTCGATTTAATTATAAGAAAGTCCGTTAATCTTGTTAAATCTATTAGGATGTATGTACCACGTGCGTAGTTGTTTATTCGGTGAGCCATTAAACATTTTACTTCTATGTAAACTGTCATAAGACTGCTAATATTAGTTTACACTGCATTGATTTGGTTAAAATGTTAGAAGTAAAGGTATTTGTCATCTATAGTAGGCTAATATAGCGTGACTTTGTGTTTGCATTGTCATAAGATTTTTTGTAAGGCTTCCACAGGGACAAACATCTCTGCCTTTATATTTAATTTATTCTGATCTTGGAATTTGAGAATATTCAAAGAGATAGTTCAAATAAAGAAAAATACAAAAACATGAGTCGTAAATAGAAATATATGTATATCGAAATAAATATATTGCCTTTTATGCCAGAGGTCCTGGGTTCGAATCCCGGCGGCGGCGGATATTTGTGTGATGAACACACAGATATTAGTCGTCAAGTCATAGATGTTTATATGTTTATTTAAGTTTATTTTAATAAAAAATATGTATTTATTCAATATTTATGTTTATATATTTCTTAAGTATGTCAGTTACCTAGTATCCATAACACAAGTTCTTTAAGAAACTTAATTTGGGCTATATAATGTTGTGTGAGTGTCAGAAATATTTATTTATTTATTATTTATTTATGTATGATTTTAGTTCAACCAAGTGGATGTGGTATACATACTGTGTCCCTTATGGGGTTGGCAGAACACCAACGGTTATAAGACCATCTGATGTCACGTTTGACTTTGGAGGTATTATAATGATGGATAGAGACTATTGCAGTGACAGGGGGTCAGCCACACAAACACGCCAGTAAAACCTCCGTCCCTTAACTGACTTTAAGAGTATGCCCGGGAATAGAAGCAGCTGGTACATTCTATGTTTTTCTTTTGCTCACAGTCCAGCATGGAAGCATGGATGTGGCAATAGGCAAAAGTATGCAAATGTTGTTTAAAAGATCGTTAATTTCGAAAAATGTATTTTTCACTTAGTTTCATGGTCACACTAATTGCTACGTTTTATTGTCATAGACCCATAGCATATTTTCTGAGAGTAATCATTCAATCTGAGGGTTACCACAAGGTTAGAGTTTTTGCTATTTATAATTATTATTATAATACAGATTTTAGAGTACATGCATTGAATTTACCTCAAAATACTGTTAGGGAATATAGAAAATAGTTTAAGGCTCTTATGTTTCACTCAATATATCGAAACATGTTGTGCCAACCCTGAGAACTTACCAGCTTTATAAAACAATTTTGACATAGTGGTTCTTTGCTATAAATAAATAAATAACGAATTCACAACGACAACTCTATAAATAACTCACAACTGCAAGAGGATTGAAAAAGTATTACAGTTGCGAACACATTCAAGCAAAAAAAAAGGAGAAATATATTTATCATTACATAAGTACTTCAACCAAATAGTTGAACTCTTCCATATCAACTAATGGAAATTTCCCATGACGACCACATATTGCGCGTCTAACCACAATGTAACCCAAACCCCAGGCTCTTATAAAAACGTGATCTATAATTGCCTACAAAAGTCAAAGGTAAGTCTTACGTTGGTGACCTTTAAACTTAAATCCCGAAACCTTAATCCCAAACTTACCAAGAAAGGATCAATAGGACACCTGGTAAAGGAGAACAATATAATGATAGCCATTAAACATCGAAGTTGCTTTTCAGGCGAACCCTTTTTACCACTTATATAAACCTTTTATTCCACTCTTGTGTTCTGTGGGGACTATTTATGTAACGTAAATTACTAACGTTAGTCAAATCAATTGAGACATATAACAATAGTTTGAGGGTCGTATTAATTAACCGGGTTTAACTCTAAAACCGAATTTAAGGAAGTGGATTCCACACATTTAACGAATGTTGAAAGCTGTCTCTGAGCAAAGTGTTTTATTAATAAGGACTAAAAAAAAGGGCTAAAGTAACAGCTACAGATACCTATACGTACAACGGCGGCCATCGCTGCCTGATCAATTTAAAAAAATGTCGCATTAACATTTCTTCGGCGGCGCCGCGCCATTGCAAAAAACAGGTTTTTTATTTTTTTACAAGGAAATTTATATATTCGCTAACATGTTAAGCAAAGCATGGTCACTCTAAATTGTTAATGAATATCATTAAAAAAAAGAGGACTTCGCGCTACTACAAAGCGTCTTGTAGTACTACGTCGTAGTATTATCAATGAAATGCCGCGTCGTAGTAGTTATGTTCATCAACAGCGACTATTTGTAAAAATTATGTGGTGCCCTTTTTATTTATACTGTATAAATATAAATACAGGGTTATTGGATTCCAGTCTAATTACCAATAACCCTGTATTCATGTATAGTGTTAAGAGAATTAATATTTTGGTGATGTTTTGGTGTATTGACCCTCAATTACTCTTCTCTTACACTGATGACATTTACCACATTTTCATTATTAAATCCCCTTTCCCAAAACTTTTCATAACTTCCTTCCTTAAACGTGGTAAAACCCCTTTAAATGTAGGGAGCAAAAATATCTTTTAAAAGTATTTCTTTTATAGACCAATGGTACGGAAATAACCGTAGGTAGATTAGTGTGAACCATAAGTAGACATCATTGGGAACTTAATTTCCCTAGGGGTTTCCAGTTCCCTATAAATGCAAATGCCTATCAATATAACATAACTGAAATGTTGTTTGTTTGTTAGCAGAAATTAACTATATCGGAAACTATTTGTGTTGTACACATAAATTGTATGTATGCTACCTTTATAATCCTAAGCTGCTATCCCTCCCCACATTCGTTGCAGTTCTTTGTTAAATATTTTGAAATGTACAGTTAAGCAATAAGTCTTTCTCAAGATAAATGAAAATATACCTAAAAGTCATAATTTTCTTACGAAACTGTTTGGTTTTATTACAATTTTTGTCGTGAAGCATCCTTATTATATTAATCTTACATTTATTAACTTATTAGCTACTCGAATTCTTCTTATTTACTTTTTATTTAGATTGATTTTCTTGAAGAAAGTTCTATTCAGGGTTGAGATCACCTTTGTGAACGAATGATTGCATAAATTCATTTGTAATATAAATAAATAGGATTTGAAATGTTTGACTTGCATTAGTTAGCCCTTAAGCTAACCTTGAAATTTCCGCGTTACCAATAGTCACGCGAAATCTCACGATTGCGATAATTATACGCGAGTGATTATTTCGATATTCGTTCAGGATTAGAACTAATGCGAGTGAAGCTGCCAAACAAGCTAGTGACATCGTTACTATGCTGTCTGAGTCTCTGAGATGGGTTCTCTATTACAACACGAGTATTTGATATCAGGGGCTTTGACAGCTATTTACAGCGTTCCAAATTTAAATCTTGAGATGAACCTTCGCTGTACCTGCTGTTGTAGTTGTGACCGAAGTTGCTACTAATTTATCAAAAAATCTCAAAAAAAAACGTTGAGAAGTAAAATAAGGGACTATTATAAAAAATAGACCTTATCACTAGGATCATAGCATAATCAGAATTGTTTTTAAGTCACAAGCCAAAAAATGTTATTCTCTTTGATAGGATATAAACGTACCGTTTATTTTACTATCGCTCAGTATAAAAAAAAAATATGGCACCACATTTTTTTTTACAAAAAGTCGCTGTTGTTGAACATAGCTACTACGACGCGGCATTTTGTAGTAGCTACTACAAGATGTTTTGTAGTCATCTTTATTTAAATGTTATTCATTTATAATTAAAATGACCATGCTTTACTTAATATGTTGTAAGAGATACCTACCTTGATATACATACCTTGTTTGCGAAAATTGTTCATATAAATGATAATTATTTTGTAAAAAAATTTGACCGATGACTAAAAAGCAACCCTGTATATTCTCATATTAAAGCACAAAATAAAAAAATTAACAAACCGCCACCTTTTTTCGTGTTATATCTGACACCAAACGATTTATCTTAAAATTATACGAAGAAAAATCGATGATTTATGGTGAAGGTATCTCGTTCAGTATATAATAAGAAGTATTGGAGAACTTAATAGCTTCTTAGCCCTTCATGACTTATGGTTTTCCAATAGCTTGTACATAAATTCCAACCATACCGTAGTTGCAGATCAATTAATAACTTATATAAGTTATCTTTTTCATGATTTATTAAAAGCTTGTAACGTTTTTATTCGATGTTATGGTACATCTATAAAGTCATTTAATAAATTCGTTTGATTATTTAATTTAATATTCTATACCAAGGCTTAATTTAATTTAATTACCTATACGTTAAAAACAGCCAACAGAATCACCCATCAATTATATCAAGTTGGGTACTTACCTTTAATAAAAACAGTATATTTTTTAACCAAAATATGAACGGACATGTACAACACAACCCTTTCAAAACTTTCAAGGATAAAATATCCATAACGACTCGCTATTTTTAGTCCTTCATTTTATGGATCTCGACATGATATTCTTAGAGAATGTCTAAATATATACGGGAATATTATACGTAATACTATGAAAATACAATTCACAAAGGATCAGCTTTCAAATGGAAATGTATACTGTGACATTTACTAGGTACCTATTCAAGACGGCTTCGACAGCGGGTTGAAACGGGTTACCTGTCATCTCTCTTGAACTTAACTTTGAGTCATGTTATAGTGCTCAGTTGATCAATCAATCAATCAAAATGGCATGAACTCGTCGCACTACTATATTATCATTATAATATTAAGTTTTCAGGATTTTTTGTTTAGGACAACGACGAGTTTAAATGTACAGTTTAATAAGAGGTTCAAAAACATATTTTTAAGCTATTGCATAGCTTCTATCGCGGGCCTTGAGCGTGGCGACCGATTCCAGAAATTCCGTAACGAAAAAAACCTAACACCCCCCCCCACTCCGACCGGCACAGCGGTGATACTTTGATTTCATGACTTTACATGCGGGCTTTAGTAAACGATCAGCGCCATCAACTAGGAACTTGTGGAACTTCATATTAGATTAAACATAAATAAATAATTATAATTGCATAAGTTGATAAAACATGACTCAATAGCTTTACCGCGGCAGCCTCCGAGTGCCACACGTCTTTTTTTATGTTAAACATATAGGAAAAATGATATTGACATTATTATATCCGTATTCAAGGTTATGTATGAGAAACAGCAAAAATTGTGATTTAAATAATGCTTCAAAAACAATAGTTTAACAATATCTTCTATAACTTATGATGTGCCTTGATACGATTGCTTTAACGGCTTTTTACAAACAAGGAATAATGGATACACAAATATACGGAATTTACTTCAGTAAATATTTCATGTCTATTAACAGTTTTCGAATATTCGCATAGCACATATCTCAACTCAAGGGCCAATATACCCCGCGAAACCTTTTTCACACAACTGTACGTGACGTGACATGCAAAATGAAGCTTCATCGACCTAATACAGACGACTCGAAGAATTTTCTGGTTTAATGTTGACACAACGAACGTCAAATTAAATAAAACACTTTTTAACCGGATTTATCGCGTATATTTACATTTTAAATTTTGACTCGACGTTTCGGTGTCTTTTCAGACCCCGTGGTCACGAGCGAGTGTTTTATTTAGTAGTATGAATCGCGAAAACTTAAGACAATATTACAACGAACGTCATTTCGATTTTTACTATTTCCTTTTCTTGTTGGGTAAATCTTCATGCAATCATCGATAAAGACTCGAGTCGACAAGATAAATATGACTGAATGATTCAATCCTATCATGTTATAATAGATAGAATTACGGTGGAATCCGTTTATAATGACATCGAAGGGAAATAAGAAAAAAGTCATACTAAACGGACGTCATACAAAGCATAAGTACCTACTGCAAGAATAAATAAACTGCTTAAGTTAGTATGTGATTTATTTTAATAGAGAGGAATAAAATAGAGATAAATCAAAGTAGATATTAATAAGTAGACTCAATAAGTCAATCTACGCTCTGAGACTCAAATCAAAAAAGCCTTTCACGCGCCGAAAGTCTTTGGGTATACCTAATGTAACGTGTCTCTCCCGAACACTGCCAAAGGTGTTAGAAATCATATGTTAGGTCACTATAAGCGTAACAAAATTTGATAAAAAAGGGTCACAATAAGCGATATATCATTATAGGCGAAAACCAAACTTCACTGTGTAAACACGTCATAATAAGCTGTTGGTCAATATAAGCGGAGTCATAATAAATGGATTATACTGTACTTGATTTGATACCATGATTAAGCCCACAGAATCAAAGCTACCGTATCCTAAAAACAATACATACTCTAAGTGCCATATTATAAGAAAATATCAATATAAACGCCCGATTTATTCTCGATATAAAGGGGATTCTCACCGATTTAAAACCGATGTCCGCCTCTAACGCGGCTTACGGTATCCCAGGCAAGGTTGTTCCGGTACACTTGACGCCATTTTTAGAAGCTTGAATATCCTAAACATCCATCGACCAGCACCAGGATGCTTCACCAAGCCTTTGGGTTCACAAAAAGTTTTTCAAATATTCCTACTACACGTAAATCCCCGCTATATGATTATAATATTAACCTTTTCGACGCCATCAACTTCAATAGAAGTTCAAGAGTTCCGTGCCCTCCACGCCACGACTTCTATAGAAGTTATCCAATGTAACATCGAACCAACGACTCATGCATGCATGACTCATTTTGCTGAAAGTTCGTTTAAAACTGTCAAACTTGTAAGTTCTATTGCGTATAATGCACTTATAATGCACTATAATGCACTTTGACGACCACTTTGGCGATGGGGTAAACCTATCTGCCTCAGACGCCAGTGGTTGCGGGTTCGATTCCCGCACGGAACAAGAAAAAAAAAAATGTTCCGTGTCTGGGTGTTTATCTATTTATGTATTTATATTCTAGGTTCCCCCCTAGTTCGCTATATGGTATCCCATAACACAAGCTATGCTTACTTTGGGGCCATGTAGTTGGTGTGATTGTCTGGGGATTTTATTTTATTATTATTATTATTCTTTTTTCAAATATATGCTCTCCGAGGAGGTTAATAAGTGTACGGGCCGAAGCCAAGTACTAATAATTAATTTGCTAGAGATAGAAATTTTCGTACTATTCTGCATGTGTTAAGAATGACGGCTTTTTGTAAAAGTATTATTATTACTGTACGAATTCTGTACTCATTAATAATGTCAGTGTCGAATGAAATGATAACAAGTTCGTCACCAAGGAAACCTATCTTCAAGCGAATTTCGACCTACTAGCATTTAGACGATTTGCCAAAATGAGCTTGTTGTGGGTCATGTTTCAGTTGGTTCGATAAAATACATTTACAATACATAAAACATTTGTTTCTTTTGTAATGTTGTAAGATGGACACAAATTAAGTTCTATTTATATAAGTTTGTAATTGTAAAAGTGTTACCTACATAGCAACAATAAAATATTTTCTATTCTATTCTATTATAAAATTAATTCCGCTTATTAAATAACGTATCACATATTACATTTTACAATCAATCACATTACATTACATTTTAAATTGCAACAAAGTATGCATTGTTTTTGTCTTTCATCTACAAAAGCAAGGTTCCTCCTGATTTTCTAGAACCTTCAAACCACCATTACTCCAGATATCGAGATAGGTCAGATGTGTAATAATTTCCGTACTATTTAGATCACATACCACGGTACGTTAGCATTGGAGTTATGTTGAATATTGTGTGCTGAAAAGATAATAGAATTTGTTCACGGTCACTTATTTCAGCCTTGTTGGGACCGTAGATCTTATTTTTAAGGTCACTAATTCTATATCTGCAACGTATTGTTATTGTGTTATGAACGTGAAAATTTGTATGTTTGGAAATGTTTCAAAATCGTTTAATTTGGTCAGTACAAAAAAAACACATATAAAAAGGATCCCCAGACAATCACACGAACTACATGGTACCAAAGTAAGCAAAGTTTGTGATGCCATGTAGTGAACTAGGATCAAGCTATGCATATTATGTATACAGGATTTCTGCTATATCTAACAATATTATGTAATAAAAGGAGGTACCTACTTATTTTTTTTACTAGAATTCCCTATTTATAAATAAAGTGTTTTTTCGCGGCAAAAGTATGTGTGCTAGTGTAACCATGCTTTGCGTGATGCATTCTTTAACTTTCGGTTTAGTTTACTCAGTAATATTTATTATTTCTCTTTATGTATGACTAAACTTCGTATACGCTTCGTATACGCTTCGTATACTACCCTTCTCGTGGAAATTTCAGAAACGATACAACCAGACACCCACTGAAAGAACCTTTATACCAAGTATCACACCCATGCACTCAAGGAATAAGTTTTTTCATACAAACTGAAAATCATATATTTCCCGTTCCCGTGGGAATTTTGGGAATTTTTTTCGTAGCACAACCAGTCACTCTTTGAAGAACCTTCATGCCAAGTATCACATCCGTACACTCAAGGCATTAAGATATTTCAAACAAACTAAAAATTCCAACCCCTTCCCGTGGGAATTTCGGGAATTCCATCCATAATACAAACAGACACTTATTGAGGAACCTTTATATCAAGTATCACATCCGTGCACTCAAGGCATGGGATTTTTTCATACAAACTAAAACATCATATATTTCCCGTTCCCGTGGGAATTTCGGGAATTCCTTGCATTACACAACCAGACACACATCGAAAAACCTTTACACCAAGGTTCACATCGGTGCACTCAAGGAATAAGGTTTTTCATACAAACTAAAAAGTCCTATATTTCCCGTTCCCGTGGGAATTTCGGGAATTCCTTCCTTAGTGCACCTCTACATCCCCTAAAGAATGTATGTTCCAAATTTCAGCTCTCTACGCCCAGTAGTTACGGCTGTACGTTGTCTGTCAGTCACTCAGTCACTCAGTACCTCAGTACCTCAGTACCTCAGTCACTCAGTCAGTAACGGAACAGTTTTATATATATATATTGATGTCAAACGATCACGTCCTCGAATTTTGAAAGAGACGTAGACCACTGCGCCACTGAGGTCAACTATTTAAGAATTTCTCTACATTTTACTGTAGAGAAAATTTGTTGTCATTTTTCTTTGTAAGAACTCAATGTTACTATAGGTACATTGAAAAAAACGTGAAGTTCACCAACAAGCAAATGTCTTACGATAACAAAAACTCGCTTAATTATTCATGTAAAAACGTAATGCGTAGGTAAATACCAGTCTTCATTGTATATTTATAGATATTGGCATAGTATTTTGACCATACTAGCTCTTAACTTGTCATTTTGTATGACATTGCTAAATCGGGTCCACAGATTTTTCAAACGGGTACTATTACCTAAGTGCGATCTTCAGCTTCCATGCTGGACTGGGAGCGAAAGAAAACGTAGAATTTACCAGCTGCTTCTCTTCCCGGGCATACTGTAAAAGTCAGTTAAGGGACAGAGGTTTTAAAGGCGTTTTTGTGTGCGATAGGCTGACCCCCTGTCACTACAATGATATCTTTCGATCTTTATAATACCTCTAAATTTTGTTTTTTTTTTTTTTTCCGCCAAGGAAAATCGTTTGGCACCCACTAAAACAAGCTTTAACCAGTAAAGCAAGCTTTAGCGGGAGGAGGATGAATCCTATTACGGACGAATAGGCACTCTATAAGCTGTTAACCCCAGTGGCTAATGGCAGATAGAGTGCCCAGACAGTGTGGTGACTCTCTCAGATAGGCTGAGCATACCCACTAAACATCCCCGTTCATAACTCACCTTAACTAAGGCCATAAGTCATAATCGGAGCGACAGCCAATTGGAGAGAGAGGCTGCGCAGTGAGCGGCATCCTTGAAGGCTGCCACCAAAAGGAACTGAAAGCGAGAAAATAGAAGCTAAGACTAGCAGAAATGACAAAGCTGAAACTAAGAGATTATCTAGAGTGATCAGACTCACTCTGAGATAGGAATGCTGGAAAGAAGGACTACGTTTAGAAACGTTGAGCTTGCTGGAGTTTCCTGATAAGGGGAGCGAACTTGGTTAGGACCGGAAGAGCACCGTTGAAACCCTCTGGGCTGGCGTCGAGAGCGGCGCCGAAAGACAGGATCTCGTCGATGGGAGCGAGCTGGATCCAGAACGCCATGCGGTCTTGAGACCCTTTTGCGTTCTGGCACTGGGAAGCCGATTTGGCGGCCGGTTGCGATTGAGTCGCAACCCGGCTGCGCTGACCTGAAACGATAGGAGTAAAGGCCTTTGAACTGACTGGAGGAGCGTCCGAGCTAGGCTGCGGTCGCTCTCTCCAGTTCTCGATGGGCTTCACGGTAGCTCTGGCAGCACGCGGTGCCTTGGGGCAGCCGCGAAAGTTGTCTGTGTGGCCTGGCTGGCCGCACAAGACGCAGGACGGAGCGGTGGGCGATTCGGGATTGCGAGAGCACTCCTTAGTCCCATGCGGATCTAGGCACTTGACGCACCTAGGGAAGCAAAACAGTTTGCCGCCGCATGACCATACAATTGGCAGCGGTGGCACTGACCTGGGAAACCACGCTTGTGTGGTTTTTCGACGCGGATGTTGGAGAGACCGCACACGGTGAGCTTGCCTCTGAAAATGGACTGCCCTTGCGGGCTCCTCGCTAGGATTACTGGCGCTAGTGGGAACTGCTTGCCTCGGCGGCTGCGCATTTTGTGCACAGATTCGACGGGGAAGCCTTGAGATGACAAGTCCTCTTGGATTTGCTCGTTCGAGAGCTCAAACGGCACGTTCCTGAGGACAGCACGAATCTTACGCTCCTCAGGGAGAGCGTAAGTGTGATACTCGAGCTTTTGATCTGCAAGAAGCCGAGTAAGATTCCTGAAATCGGAAATCGAACAGACTAGGATCTTAATAGAGTCACCCACGTTGGATGCCTTACTATACTGGATCTTGGGATTGTGTCTACCGCAGAGAGCTGAGCCCTCGGTCCAGCGGCTCTGGTCCCGTAGAAAGACGGGGGGCGGAGACTTGACTTTCGGCGGAGCCGAATCTGATTGCGACGCAGGCTGTGACGCCGCCGGGATCGCTGAAACAAAAGGCGCAGGAGCAGACGCCGGTGCGACATTTTGCGGAGCAGGAACAGCGGCTGGAGCAGCTGAAACGGATGGAGATAAAGTCGAAGAAGCATCTTGCTTCTTCTTCTAAGACTTGGACTTTTTACGAACCTCGGTGAACGGAGCAGGAGATTCTGGAATTAAAGGAGCGGAGTCGGAATCACTACCTGGCGGGGTAGTTTTCCGTTTGCATGCGGTGGAATCCACCGACATGCAAACTGAGAAAGGATCGACGAACTCAGATGGATCTGGAGACGCCGGAGAGTCGGTTTGAAACGCCTGAGAAGTGGAGGCGACCTGGGGACGAGCAGACAATTGCTCACGTAAGGACTCGATTTGGGCGAGAAGGGCTTTCTTCTCGGCTTCCATCTGTCTGAATTCTGAGGACGAGGGACGAGCGGCTAATTCCTTAGTCAAGGAATTCACCTTCTCGATTTGGCCATCGAGATCGTCACGGAGGATCTTCTTATCATCTGTAAGATACCGGTACTGACTACGATTGAGTGAGCACAAGGGACTGGCACACAACATCGCTGGGCTGAAAGAAAGTCTATCGAATACAAACTGCTCTGAAAAAGAAAACGACCTACTACGGACCTATTGCCGGTGAACGGCGGACGATCAGGCTTCGTTGGCACGGTTACGTATCCACCTGACCAGCGATGCTTCGGCCAGCAGCAGTCGGGTCCGCCCTGAAAAGGGCAGATGAATTAGCCCCGACACCACACAGCCTCCACAAGAGAAAACTTTCCGAAAGAGCTTAACTTGGCACCTTACCGGGGGAGGGAACAAGTTTCCTAGGAACAAGTTCCTGTTGATATCCCATAGCTTTAAGGTTTTATTCCTTACTAAAAAAATAATACTTTTTGCCAAGAATATGTGGTTCAAAAGTGCATACTTTCCAAGATATCATCAATCTTAATATAATGAGTTCATAAATTATCACCCTTCTAAAATCTCCGTGTCACTGAAGCCATACAATAAACAACAAAAACATTTTAAACGTTGAAGGAACGTTGCATACAATGTACAACGCAAAACGTTGCGAACTGCACCAGTGTAAAGCGATAAATGCCAGATTGTCATACTTCGCTTAAAGGTGTTGTACATAAGATGTTTTGACTTAAATTATTTTGTATGAAAAATACAAACAAAAGAAAAACTTAAAATTGACAAATTATTCACATGTTATTTGATTCTATTATATGGTCCCATTAATACCCTAGAGTTATGGGAAATGAACAGGAACACCTTGTATTAATATATTAGTTTTTAACAGTGCAAATATTCTGCCTGTATGGGGCTGCCTTTTCGACCGGTTTTATTTTGACAACTAGTTTACTTGGTTCCCGTCTTTCACAAAAACAATTAGTAATTTACAAGTATCGAAATTCAATTCAAATCTACCAAACTCTGTTAATTCCTTTCCAAGGAATTGACAGGCTGTTGTCGGGATTTACGATATACAGGGTGAGAGAAAATTAGATACGTTCCTTCTAAGGAGTGAAAACAGACCTAATTCGAAGTAGATTTAGTAATATACATGTTTTTAAGATACCATTTATTGACAACCGGCTGGTGTAGTGGTAACATACATTGCCTTCTATGCCAGAGGTCCTGGGTTCGAATCCCGGCGGCGGCGGATATTTGTGTGATGAACACAGATATTAGTCGTCAAGTCATGGATGTTTATATGTTTATATGTTTATTTAAGTTTATTCTAATAAAAATATGTATTTATTCAATATGTATGTTTATATATTTCGGAAGTATATCAGTTATCTAGACTAGGAATCCATAACACAAGTTCTTTAAGGAACTTAATTTGGGTTAGATAATGTTGTGTGAGTGTCAGAAATATTTATTTATTATTAATTTATTTAATTCTAAAACCCATTTTTGTAAAAACTGCATAAGATCTGTCTGATGAATGAAAACTAATCGATATCTTCAACATTAAATATCTTTGGACAAGCCATCATAATGACTAATCCTTTTTCAAATCAATTCTACTTTTGCTTCTTACACTGGGTTGGTGTAATGTAACATGTAATGCAACCAAATCTCATAATTTAGACGTTTCGTGCGCACGAACTACGCCTTTTTCTGTGCACAATTAGTTCCATTACACCTTTTGACCTTATCTTCAATTTCCTTTCACCCTGTTACAAACAATATGAATTTTAGAGCGCGATGTAAAAATTGACAATTGACTACAAGTTTAAACTCCAAAAAAAAAAAAAAACAAACAAAACAAACTACATAAAAGCACCGGATGTAATTGAAAACCTCCCCAATCTTCCTGAAGGTGTAACCTTGTTTATGAAGCTTTTAGGGACATCTTAGGACAGACGCCCTTAATCCCCGAGGCCAAGGGAACGACTTGAGTGCTAGTACGTGAGGAACGAAGGGCAAGGTCGTATTTTGAGGGAGAAATAAACTATTTAATTTGTCTTTTGTTTTAAAGGACTGTGGGAAATGGAACGAGTTGGAAACACAGAGATAGGAACTACGGTATTTTTTTGCTTAATCTACGTCACACACACCAAATAGAGGACGAAAGTCTAAGTTGATTTTGTCCGTGAAGCCAATGGACTATTACGGATACTAAAAAAACATATTTTACTTTTAAAAAAAAAATACGTCTCATACTTTTTTGTACTTTTAAATAGTGTAAGATTTTAATGTGGGAAATATTTTTTTGATCAAATGTACATAAATTACTCATTTTGGTTATAAGAATTATAAATTCAATCTAATTTAATTTAGGTGTCGGTTGTTAAGCTTTTTAAAATAAAATTAAAATATTTTTAATATAACATAAAAATCGGCAGTTTCTAATCATAATAGTTATAATTACATAGATCGTGATATTATAGTGATAAAATTAAAACACTAATTTAACCTAGTTTGTGGGACCTAGCTTAGATAACAATAACTATTGATTTATTGTTTTGTTATAAAACATTACGCCTTTGATCTCCAACTAACGTAATAATGAGGTTGCTTGGATTAGTGGCTATTTACGACACGCTTATCTATGACGTTAATCATTTTAATCATTATTTTATTCTTAGAATTACGCGGTTAGTGTATACCTAAAAGATTTATGTTGAAAACATTTCACGATATTCTCGATGTACAATCGCCTCTCGTCCCGGTGTTCCAGTTATGAAAATTTTCCCTAGAACGGCTTTTGGATCGAAGCTCCGCCTACTTTTCTTTGCAGCCAATGAAACAATATAGATCTCATATCTATAATCATCGGTGTGCTTGCACTTTGTTTACTCCTTGTTATTTACTTAGTGGCAGGCCCTTTTCTATGCCACGGGTAATGACAATGGCGGTACCGTGAGCTCCACTTATGGCGGATGAGGTACACCTGGAGGTTTTTAGTGTGTGGGTCCGGCCTTCTGCCGGATCATCCCCACATACCCCGCCGCTCCCCCTTGGGTGGTCGGGGACGTGATTGCACGTTTTCCTCTAGAAAAAAAGGCCCTTGTCGATGCCGGTTAGTTTTTTTGTGATCCACTTTTCTCCAAATATTATTAAAACACGGATTAAATGTGTTGGCTCTCTTTCATTTTGCAAAAGAGTGAAAGAAACAAAACATTTTATGAACTATTTTAATTTGATATTTCATATGATCAAGCGGGCAATACTAATTTTTTTTAACTTGTCTTATTTGTTAAACAAGATTTCGAGATCAAATCCTGTCTTTTTTTACCATAACTTTCCATTTAAAAATATGTTTGTTATGATAACAATAATCTATAATAATAAATTTTAACTAAACAGTGAAATCGTTTAAATCTAATGATTTCTTTATTTTTTATTTAAATAAAAATACATGATTTGATCTCGAAATCTTGTTTACCAAATAAGACAAGTTACAAGGCGGAGCTAACCGAACTGCCTAGTTATTAAAGTGCAAGTGAATTTAGCCTTAAAGGTGGAACACCGGAATATTTTTCGATACAATTGATATATGAAGATTTTAAACATAAATGAAATAATTTGTCAACTATACAGGGTTGATTTTTAGTCACCAGGCAAATTTAAATGTTAGTTTCTTTAATGTGATATAAATGTACCTGCATATTTATTTTAGTGTCGTTCAGTATAAAAAATTAGAAATATGGAACCACAAACTTTGTTTAAAAATAGTCGCTGTTGATGAACATAGCTACTTTGACGCGGGATTTCATTGATAATACTACGACATAGTACCACATGATATTTTGGAGTAGCGCGTAGTTATCTTTATTTTAATGGAAATTTAGAGTGACCATGCCTTGGTTAATATGTTAGTGGATATATTAGTTTCCTTGTAAAAAATATACGTTTTTGCAAAAATTGTTTGTATAAATGATACTTATTGTGTAAACAAAATTTGGCTGGTGACTACAAATGAATCCTGTATATACAATACCTAAATCTTTAAAAATATTGGTACATACATAATATACATAACTTCACGCCTGTATCCCTAATGGGGTAGGCAGAACACCAGAGGCTATAAAAACTATCTGATGTTACGTTTGACAAACTTGGAGGTATTATTATGATAGAGACAGACTATAGCAGTGACAGGGGGTCAGCCTGTCGCCCGCAAAGTCGCCAATAAATCCTCCCTCCCTTAACTGACTTTTACAGTTTGCCCGGGAAGAGAAGCAGCTGGCACATTCTATGTTTTTCTTTCCCTCCCAGTCCAGCGTGGAAGCAAAATATTGAATAAATGGTACATATTGAATAAATGACAAATTTTATATCTCTATAAGTGATAAACCTTCTAAGTATAGCAAAGAAAGGCTTATAAAAGTATATTTTCACCAACCTAAGCAGAAAACAACAAAGTTGAGCTCGTCAGTGGAAAAAAGTCAATATAAACACAAACTCGCTCTTAACATTCACAGCGGAGTTGTTCGTTTTCAACAAACTTTATTTATTCCAACCCGGAAAGCGCATAACAAGGTAATCTTAGTTACCGCCAGGGGGGCTGTTAGTTTGGCGAGTTGGAAAATAAATGAAATGTCGAAACAACTCACAAAAACGTAGAACTTTAGACTCCAATCAGTACAGTTGTGATAGGAAATACAAAAAACTGACCAGACGGTTTCACACTTATGTGCTAACTAACTTTGAATGTGAATAACATGACATTTTGTATTCGGAACAAAAGAGTATTCGTAAATTTGGAAATTTTATTGCTAATATTGTCTTGGGGTTTTTGAACCATCATAAATAAAAGACTTTTTTAAATATTTCACGTTAAATTTTTTGTCTCTTGAACACGGTGTCAGAAAGACACCGAAACGTCGAATTCAAATAAATCAAAAATACTGGATAAATTGTATTTAAAAAAAAAGGCTTTTATACAATTTTAGTGATATTTAGCGAAGTGTGTCTAATAGTGTTATCTCCTTATTACCGCCGAAATGCTGTAAGCGTTCAAATAAGAAGGCAAAATACTCGTAATTGTGCTATTAATTGTATCAAGACTTACCAACTGATGGCTCTTGCCAGTCCGTGATGTTTCAGAGTTACCCACGTATCTTCTTTAATTAAAATTTAAAGGGATTGCGTTGCGACGTGCAATTTTTATGTTTTTCATCAATCTAAAATTGTTATCACTTACATTATATTTGCACTGATCTTATTTACTGAGTTGTTGGTGATAAAGTCATCTGTCCATTACAACTATCATATCGTAGATACTATATGAAAAACTACTTTAAGTGATAAGATAGAACTTACCTACATATGTACAGAAGGCAGCAAATCAAGCGTTACAAATCTGTCAAAAATTTTTACTTGAATCTGGACTCTATGCTCTCGACATTAAGTTGAAATTGGTTGGGGAAATTTGACAGGTAATGTAACGCTTTATCTGCTGCCTTCTATATATACATAACCTCACACGCCTGTCTTCCTTTGGGGTAGGCAGAGACAAGGGCCAATTGATACGAGTCAGAGTCCAGACATATGCCTCTTTCGCTTTCTCCACGTTCATTAATCTTTTCATAAATGATCGCTGGCTATAGGTACCTACTTTTATCTAGGCCCTTTTTAAGTATGGAACAGAACTTATAACCTATATTTAAAAACTTCTAAGTTTCAAGATAATTCCTTCTTAGCGATTAACATAAAGATCAAGATACTCTTTAAATGTTTACCTTACTTAGCTAAACCTATTTTGTCGTCAAAATCCTCCGAAATCGCCGACTGGTCATTACACGCTCGAGTCATCAACCTACGGACTCCATTACAAAAAAGGTCTTTGCAATTAACTGCAGATCTCTAACGTTAACAACACTGATTGAACTGGCCCCTTCATTTTGTAACATTAGTTGATCCTTTTAATCTCTCTATTTTTGATCTCTTTTAACCGACTTCAAAAAAGAAAGTTCTGCATTTGAGCAGAACAGAACAAACAGAACCTTCACTAGGCATTTTCTGAAAAATAATATAATATGGGGTATTCGATCTTTAAATGCAATATTTTAAAAAAGGTTAAATGCTAGAAGCTGGTGAATATTTTCGGAGGTATACAATAATACTATTCAATAACTGACAAATTACCTGCAGTAAGTTGTGTTTTTACCGTACCACTACATAATAGCACGGTACAGGTATCTATAATACCGTGATAATAGTATGAATCAAACAAACATCTAATTAAACGCTGTGTCTAGGTACGTACTTAAACAATAGGTAAAAAAATGTACAGGTATACAAAAGCTTTTAAAGTTAAAAAGCAAATATTGGCCGGTAAAATTGTTACTAAGTATCTTTTGTTTTAAAAAAAATATTAATCACTTGTTTTTCGTCTGGGTTGGTAGAACCTCATTGGTGGAAATAGATAAAACTAGGTTATACCGTCGGTCTTCAGAAACTTTACTACTTAACAAGTAAAGTGAATCGCGTTTTACGGGATTGCATCCCCGTTTAATGTATCCCGTAAAACTTTATGTTTACGGGTTACATGTTTATTGTATTTCTTGTTAATCGTTATGACCTACAAGGTGATAGGAGCCATCAGGGCTGATTGAAACGTGACGTAGGTGTAAGGACCATATAATTTGAGTCGCATTTGAGTCATATTCGTAGAAAATAGAATTTTCATTTAATACGGTAGTTACGTAAATTTTTCATCGGAAATCGAATATTGGGCTTTAAAATTTATATCCTTTTTAAAAAGGATAATTATATAATTTTTTTTTTCGTAAATTCCACACTTTGTCAATTCTGATTGAAATGGAACCCTCAAAACTTTTAGTACAAGTCTTTTTTGGAGTCAACGCTCAATATAAATTTTAAATCCAACACGATCCAAAAATACATATTAGCTCAGTCATTTTGGGTTTTATCTCTGGTAACATTTCTAGTGAAGTCATCGTGGCGCCGTGGTTACTGTGTGTATCATACGATATCGCAGGTTAAAGAACGTTCGGCGCGGTCGGTACTTGGATGGGTGACCGCCGACCATTCATTTCTCACGACGACTTACGTGCTTCGGAGGGCACGTTAAGCAGTCGGTCCCGGGTGCTTTATAATTTTAGTCAGTAGTCGTTACGGTTTGTCAGAAGCCATCTTGGTACCCTGAAAATTCTGGCATCCACCACCCAGCACTGGGCCAGCTTGGTGGATTATGGCCTACACCTCCTCTTCACCCAGGGGAGAGACTCATGCTCTGCAGTGGGCTCACTTACAAAGAGTTGTGATGATGATGATGATGAACATTTCTAGTGAGCTGAATTTTTGTGTACACCTTTATAATGAAGATGAGAAAAATCGAAATTTATATCATGGCGGCTAAAAAATTTACAGAGGTAAATTTTTCTCGCGATTTATTGCTCAAAAGCCAATAAAGGTCGTTACAAAAAAAAATATCGTGCAATTTTCTGCCAAAAAGTCTCTTGCATTTTTCTGTGAAATTTGCGGTTTTCGAAATAGAGCGCTGAGAAAGTGACTATATTATGAGGATGCAGTAACAATACTTTGAGCTTTAAAAATGAACTTAAAAACATTTTTTTAATCATCAATTGTCGATTTCTTAAGTTTCATCAACAGTTGCTGACGAAACGTCGATTGAACTTAGTCCTATATCTAAATCGACATCATCTTTATCATTGGTTGACTCAGCGTTTAATTTAAGCATGGCTGGTCATGGCAATGTCCACTAACTTTTGAACATCTTAATCCAATTGTTTTGCATCCACATTTGCCACCTTTACCTTTTGTACAATTACAAAAGATTGTGTTTAGTTATCGGGTGCTGGTGATAATAAAGTCGTTATTGGCTGTAGCATATTACTTTTTAATTCCCAACCCCACTGTTGAAGATCAATTTCTATTCCTAGCCAGCAGTGCGAGCACAGAACTTTATCGACTCGTTTGTTTACGAAAGTTCGTATAGTATGGAGTCGGTTACAAGTTTTTAGTATCATTGTAATTCTTTATTTTACAGTTATTTAGGAGTACAACATGTTTACATACATTCAAAATTAACAAAGCCCACATTTATGTAAGCTGGCCGTGCAGCAATGGATAGAGTTCAATTATTGCTAACAAACCGTCTCCATACTATACGAATATTCGTATAGATACGAGTCGACAAAGTTCTGTGCTCGCACTGCAGGTTTGTATTTGATAATAGACTCGATACATACGCTGTTGAACTGCTGAAGAAGTAAGTGGTAATGATGGATATTTCACAGCCATGCCTTGCTAGTTTAGCAAAGCTATAGTTCAGTATGTACCTGTAAATACCTTTCGAAAGTTCTGATTTTGGAGCACCGTAGACGACCGGCTGGTGTAGCGGTAACATACATTGCCTTCTATGCCAGAGGTCCTGGGTTCGAATCCCGGCGGCGGCGGATATTTGTGTGATGAACACAGATATTAGTCGACAAGTCATGGATGTTTCAATGTTTATTTAAGTTTATTCTAATAAAAAATATGCATTTATTCAATATGTATGTGTATATATTTCTTAAGTAAGTATATCAGTTATCTAGTATCCATAACACAAGTTCTTTAAGAAACTTAACTTGGGCTAGATAATGTTGTGTGAGTGGCAGAAATATTTATATTAGAAAACGTATTCCAGCATTGATAAGGACTTCTCGAGAGAAATTTTCTTGTATCAAGTATAGGACATTTAAGGTTTTATATGCGCAAAAATTCCTAGCGGGCTGCTTTTTTGGCCTTTGAGCAATACATCGGTAGATATTTGCGTACAACTGATTTTCGCGACCTTTTGATCTCTGTAACTTTTTAAGCCGGCATGATATCAACATCGATTTTTCACATCTTCACATCGCCACAATAAAGATGTATACAATCCAGCCCACTAGGATTTTTTCCGCAGATTGGAGTTTAAAATGACTGGGCTTAAAATCTGGACTTCGGTTGTCATGGCAACACTCAGACATTGCAGTATTTTGTATATTACTACTAAAACATTTTTTATACCGTTTTTTATACGTTTTTTTTAGAAGACTGATGTAAAAAGCTACTAATAGCTGAGTGGCTACAACGGCACCGCTTGTAGGTAAGATCCCTTTAGGGCTAGCCAGGGTGGCATAATAGTCCGCCGCCATACACCTATCACCGAAGAGTGAGTTCTTAATTATACCCGTGTGCTGTCATCTTCACCCTTATATTAACTTAACATACTTGAAAAGCGGATTTGGTCATAGACAGAAAACAAGTTCGTAAGGTCAGTACTTGAGCAAACCTACAAACGACTGATTAAACATCTGTCTAAGTTTAGGTCAAAAATGTTCTGGTAAGCTGACGACTGAATACTCAACTATTAACATGCCAATAATATCCAAAATGACTTGTAGAATCAAAATTTTGTTAATAATTTAACAATAAGTTACGAAAACCTCTACCATGACCTTTGGATTAAAAACGGTAAATACATTTAAATGTTGATCGATTTTATATTTAAACGTCGAATGTTATAAAACGCTGTATATGTAGAGGGCGTGTTATTACATTGCTAGCAATAACCATAAATGCTTTGTCAATAGCATCTGACCAAACAGCATCAATTATTGTGCATTAATTACAGCAGCTCTTTACACTATTTTCAATATTTTGCACTGTTTTATCTATTTTAAAGGCACAAGTAACAGAGAACAATCTTAATAATATATACTTAACAACTAAGAATGTCTATTAAAAACAAAAGAACAAAAAAATAACACTTTGTTTACAACTATAACACTTTTAGTAATATCCTAAAAGCAAGGTAAGTATAACAATATGTTAACATTAACATTAAAGAAGCAACTTGCTTGCTTAGGGTGCAGCCACACCAATCGATACACGTCGACTCATCCATTCTACTATCGATCGACGCCGTCGATCAACCTTCGATCGATTGGTGACACCTTACTCTAATTAAATAAATTAAATGGATTCAAAGGGACGTTAGATTGTTTTTCTTTCTTAAAATAACTTCTTCACTTTTACCACTACCAAAAGTAAGCTTTCATTTTATAAATTATTGCGTCTTTTATAATTTAATATTGAAATTAAGAGTATACATGTTACCGGAAAATAAAAAAGACCGTAAAATTATAAATTTCCGTAGGATTCTAAACGGGAGACAAATTGTATTATTTTACGCTCATATTTTCGCAAATTGATGAACTTACCAAACTCACCCATAAAATAATAAGTTAGCTCTGATTGGTTGAGTAAGTCACGTTCAAATTTCAAAAACAAATGCATTGGAAGACCTCGTTGGAACGGTTAGGTGCGATAATGAGCTTAGCGAGGAGGAGCAATGAGGTTTCATATAGTAATATGCGTGCGCGAGCTGTTAAAAATTTGTTAACAAGTTTAAATCGCAAATTGTTAAATTTGCAAAAATGTGAGCGTAAAATAATACAATTTATCTCTCGTTTAGAATCTTTCCGAGGAATTTCCGAGGAAATTTATTATCTTTCGGTATTTTGTTTCTTCGGTCACGTACATAGAACAAATATGAGATGGAAAAGTCATGAAGTGACTCTACACAAGATGATGGTTAGTTCCAATTTTTGCCGCGCGCCAAAATATCTAACGATATTACTTTTTTTATTCCTTTTTTTTTAAATCTTTATTTAGATTATTCCTTTTTTATTGTGCTGAATTTTTACTTTTCTTTTTTTAAATGGTAATCCTTAGCAGATGCATAGTACAGATAGCTTAGGCACGTAGTTTGGGCAGTTTCTTAATCTGCCTGACACATACTTTCTCTTTCAAAGTCACTTTAATCAGTGTTATCAGAGAGTTTTGGGCCGGAATTAAAATTTCTTACACGTCCATTTCTGAGAAAGAATATAGAAAAAAAATGAAACTTGCTTTAGTCATTACATAATTGGAACTTTACTATATTTATAGGAGCGATTATAATGCCGAAGACTTAGTTTGTATAGTGAAGTTACATTTTTTTATTGGTTATTGGTAAATGGTATTTTTTTATTGGCAAATGGTCACTATAATTATCTGATTACAATAACACTAATAATCCCTAGGTTCTCGTCATCCTAGGTTTGGATTAAATATCGCCACTTATATGTAATCCAAGTGATGGTTATTTCCTACATTTTTTTCTAGGTCCCTACAAAATAAACAATATTAAGACGATAACTGATGATCTTTGCTGAAAATTTAAATGGAAACCTAACAGAAGCTACTTATAGTCCATAATCGCTTTATACTAATTATTGAGTAATCAACCGTAACAGTACAACCAGCAACATGTCACCGCAACTGCGTTAATCACATAAATTCGGTTCGAAACCAAAAGCGCCACAAACCAACACGGTAATTGCTTCTCGATCAAAGTTCGTCAACTTATTTTGTAATCGGTTTGTGAATTAGGTCATCGATCTTGTGATTGATAGGCTGAGGAGCCGGAGCTCAACTTGGAATAGAGACAAGTGAATGTACCAAAAAGTCGAACAAAGTACCTACTTTTATAGTTCCTTTTTCGTTACCATTATGTAGAACGATCTCCCTGCGCCTGTATTTGCTGACCACTACAGTCCTGGTACTTTTAAGTGAAGAGTGAATAGGTTTTGCAAGGATAGCCGACGATTGACGGGTGCCACTATTGTATCTACGCTCACTTTACACCAGGTGCCAAAAAAGACATGCGACACATCCTCACAAAGTAAAAAAAATAGCGGCATCTTCGACTGTAGTGGCGGTAAAGTAAAACCATTTTGCGAAGTATTTATATTCTTTATTAACCGTGTTTGTAGGTAGAATAATATAAACATAAAATTACTCCCATTACACTCTAACAGACACCAGGCGTGCAAATATCATCTCTACATAACAAAATTTCAAAATAAGTACTTACACCAACTTAGTTTACATAAAACGCTTTTAATAAACTTCTTGATTTTTTTTAAGTAGTAGTAACACAGTATTTTTATACTTTGTTAAAAAAGAGCGTTAAATTAACTGCTTGAAGTATTAAGTGATTTATAGCCCCTATCATGAAAACCACTCCACCAGGGTTGCAACAAATGAGAGAAATATATCTTAGTTAATAGGAAATCTGCTCAATATCATTGCCTTTAGCTTTTACAGAGAGTTTCTTTTGCCTTACCCTCTCTAATAAATGGAGTTAATAAATTGTTTTTTTTTTTTAAGTTTATAATGTAAGCCGTAAAAGAGCCGTTCAATAGTGAACTAAAACTCAAAAAATATTTTTTTTTATTTGTTTTTAAATCTTCTTCAAAAATTAGGAGGATCGTAGTTTTATTCCTCTATGATACTCTACAGGGTGACTGGTACCAAACCCGCCATAGCAAATTAGCATATAGAGGAGGTCATTTGCTAATTATTGGACCTTACTTTCCCTAACTAAAGTTTTATACTTTAGGAGATATGTCAATTTTTATACATTATTGAGATTTTTCCAAAATTTGACCTTAAAGCATTCGTAACTTTATTTTTCGTCATTAGTTTAGAGTTTTTTTATTATTTCTTGGTAGTCATTAACATTTGTGAATAAAATACGTCGGAACTTCCCTCAAACTAGGGTTAAAAAATAAGACGCTTATGCTTTTAAAAAAAATCAATAAAGAAAAATTACTTTGCGATCAAATTCAACCGGAAATAATAAAAAAACTACGGCGTTTTAATAATTTATTCTACTCTAAATTAGTTCTCTAGTTTGTCACCTTACCAACGGTACTAAATTTGCAACGGAAAGTTTGATTCGCTAAACATCGGTAGGATTTTCAGGTCAACCAGTCATTTTGATCAAAAATAGTGAAGGTCCCAACGACAGGATAAAGCTAATTTAGCAAAGTAGTTTTTGCAAATTTATGAGTAGGTATTAGATAATAGAAATTGAGTGCTTAGTGTACTTAATTTTTTTTTTTACTTTTACCATGTAAAGCAAGAAATCAGGAAAAGATATCGAGCATCAAAAGAAAAATTTAAATAGAGTTAAAACTAAAAATTCTGCTCGAATTGCTGCCCGCGATTTCTGATACATGCCCGATATCTTTTCCTAATTTCCGTGGTGGTAAGACTGAGTCTAATTTCTTGTTTCATAACAGAAAATGCATTATTAATTTTTTGAATTAACTCATCTTTTGTGGTTACTTCTTCATTGTAGACCAACTCTTTGGCCCGGCCCCAAACGTAGAAATCGAGAGGTGTCAAGTCTGGCGACCGAGCTGGCCATTCAATTGGCCCACCTCTACCGATCCATGAATCGGGGAATGAACTATTTAAAAGTTCTCGGACGTCCAGCCTGAAATGCGCCGGGCACCCATCGTGTTGAAACACAATGGGCGTGTCGTCGGTTATTCCATCCAACAGCAGATCAGGCAAGACGTCCCTTAAAAATTCTAAATAATTTCCCTCATTTAAAATGTCTGGTAGGAAATAGGGTCCAAAGATATTACGACCAATAACGCAGGCCCACACATTAACAGAAAATTTCCGCTGGACCGATGTAACCCTCTTTTTATGGGGGTTATCATGGGACCAGTGGTGCAGATTGTGGAAATTGGTGATGCCTTCTCGGGTGAACTGTGACTCGTCGGTCCAAAGGATACGCTCCAGAAATGTTGGGTCGTCGACATCGGTGTGAAGAAATTAGGCTCAGTCTTACCACCACAGAAATTAGGAAAAGATATCGGGCATGTATCAGAAATTGCGGGCAGCAATTCGAGCAGAATTTTTAGTTTCAACTCTATTTAAATTTTTCTTTTGATGCTCGATATCTTTTCCTGATTTCTTGCTTTACATGGGAAAAGTAAAAAAAAAAATTAAGTACACTAAGCACTCAATTTCTATTATCTAATACCTACTCATAAATTTGCAAAAACTACTTTGCTAAATTAGCTTTATCCTGTCGTTGGGACCTTCACTATTTTTGATCAAAATGACTGGTTGACCTGAAAATCCTACCGATGTTTAGCGAATCAAACTTTCCGCTGCAAATTTAGTACCGTTGGTAAGGTGACGAACTAGAGAACTAATTTAGAGTAGAATAAATTATTAAAACGCCGTAGTTTTTTTATTATTTCCGGTTGAATTTGATCGCAAAGTAATTTTTCTTTATTGATTTTTTTTAAAAGCATAAGCGTCTTATTTTTTAACCCTAGTTTGAGGGAAGTTCCGACGTATTTTATTCACAAATGTTAATGACTACCAAGAAATAATAAAAAAACTCTAAACTAATGACGAAAAATAAAGTTACGAATGCTTTAAGGTCAAATTTTGGAAAAATCTCAATAATGTATAAAAATTGACATATCTCCTAAAGTATAAAACTTTAGTTAGGGAAAGTAAGGTCCAATAATTAGCAAATGACCTCCTCTATATGCTAATTTGCTATGGCGGGTTTGGTACCAGTCACCCTGTATATAGGCGCCTGCATTATTACAGTATTATTATTAAAATACCTAGGTGAAAGGTCGCGCGCGCGTACTTTCCTTTAAATGTGTAGAATCTTTTTTATGGAAAAACTATAAGTCCTAATGAAAAACTTTGTAGTCGAATGGGGATGACTAACCTTGTCTGAGATATTTTAGAAAAATACATCACTCAGACAGGGCATATAAAAGTATAATAGAAAATAAAGGCTATATAAAGGAAAGGTTTAAAAGTGAATGTTGGAAAGACGAAAATCATGGGTATGGAAAGGAATTAAGATATGACGGAATGCAATATTATGATAGGAGACGAAAAAGTGAATAAGTTTGTGTACTTGGGGTCCCTGTTTACAAGAGATGGGAAGTGTGACGGTGATATTGAAAAGAGGGTCAATGCAGGCAATTGTGTTAATGGCGTCGTCTTGTACTCGATTATGGCAAGCAAAATTATAACGAATAAGGCTCGTCTTGTCGTACTTGCTGCCAAAAGTATGGCAGTGAATCTTGGGTGTGGCAGAAGAGACATGAATCAGAATTAACTCTGTGAGAGCTTTGAAGAGTACCTATGTGTGGAGTGAAATTGAGTGATAGATTGCGCAATAGTGAAATAAGAAAGAGATGCGGATTGAAAGAAGATGTAGTTACTAAGGTTGAGAAAGGAAGGCTACGGTGGTTTAGAAAGGATGACTGTCTGTAGATTTACGAAAGAGGCGTACAGAGCACGAATGGATGGTGTCGTCGGATGCCCTGAGCGAACGTATGCAAACCAAATTGACGAAACACCTATTTAAAAAAGCTTATTTCAAAGCCTATTTAAAGGTACCGGCGATCATGAATGAAAATATTAATGAAGAATTGTAGCAATTGACTTTTTTTAGCCTCTGCCTATTCCAAAGGGAGACAAGGGTGAAGTTACGTATGTACTACATTGGTTGAAAAGTTCGCGGCCTGGCCATTAAAAAAAAAACTTTTGTTATTTTTTCTGCCGTCATTTTGAACTGTCAGTATTCAATTGTCAGCCCGCGAATTTTCAATTTGATATCTTGTTTAAATAAAATTTTACGAACAATATAAATACGTGTGTAGAACAAATTTTCTCTAATGGAGAAATTTGAACAACGTGCTGTGATTAAATATTTGTTTAAAAAAAGATTAACACCAAAGGAGATCCATGATGACATGCAAACAACATTAGGGGAACCCACTGTGAAAAAATGGGTTGCAGAATTTGAACGTGGATGAGAGAACATCGAAGATGACCCTCGCTCCGGCAGGCCAATGACGTCTACGACCGAAGAAAACATCAATAAAGTGTGTGATCTCATATTGAAAGACAGTAGATTGACTATCAGAGAAATTGCAGACACTATAGGCATCTCATATGAACGAACGCAAAACATCATTGTCCATGAACTCGGCTTTTCTAAGGTTTCGGCTAGGTGGGTCCCCAGATTGCTTTCAGTAGAGCAAAAGCGAATTCGACTCACGATTTCTCGCGACTGTTTGGAGATTTTCGAGGCTGATCCACAAGGTTTTCTTGACAGATTTGTGACAATGGATGAAACCTGGGTTCACCACTATACACCAGAATCAAAACAACAATCCAAACAATGGAAAAAATCAGGTGAACCAACTCCGAAAAAAGCAAAGGCAATTCTGTCGGCTGGCAAGGTGATGGCATCGGTTTTTTGGGATGCTAAGGGTGTCATTATGGTGGACTACCTTCCAAAAGGCGAAACAACAAACTCTGCGTACTATAGCACTCTTCTGCGCCGTTTACGTGAAGAAATTAAACAGAAACGCCCAGGATTACTGAGAAAGAAAGTGTTGTTTCACCAGGACAACGCCCGAGTCTACACGTCTGTCGAGTCGATGGCTCAAATTCGTGATTGTGGTTTCGGATTGTTGCCACATCCAGCTTATTCTCCTGATTTGGCACCTTCGGACTTTCATCTGTTTCCAAACCTGAAAAAACACCTCGGTGGGCAGAAATTTTTAACGAATGAAGAGGTCGAAGCCGCTGTTAACCTGTATTTTGAAGACCTTGAGGAATCTTTTTTAAAACAGGTATGGAAGCTCTGGAAAGCAGATGGAAGAAGTGCAAAAATATTTTTGTATGTACTTTATTCTGTTTTCTTGACTAGGCCGCGAACTTTTCAATCCACCCTCGTATCTATAAAGATAAGTAAACTAACACCATGCGCTACGTTAACTACTTCAGTTTCCACTTCAGTTTCAGTATTAATCATTTATTCTATGAATGTAAAAATGTAATCGTAACTTTCCAATACGTAATATAACCCAATCAACTCTAGCCGGGTGCAAAAAGGTTCAATCTAAAGTTACTTCTAACTTTGCAATTAACATCAAAAGAACGGTAATATACGAACTGTAACTATATTACGAGTCTGTTTGATGTTCGCGGTAAATTATTTTCGACAGCTTGACGAAGTTAACTCAAGTTTCACTACACAGAACTTCGAGGAGTTTTATTAAATTTCAAGTTACTATGCTGGAGAAAGTTCTTTTATAAGAATACTTATTCCGGTAAGCCGAACTTGACTTTGGGGCGGCTAAAATCTTGCTATTTCACTCCGTTTCAAGGAAGTTGACATACTAGTGAGACGCTCGATATTTACTTAAAGAATTAGGGACAGAGAATATTTTATCAACCGACTTCCAAAAGGAGGAGTTCTCAATTCTCGTGTATGTTTTTCTTTTTGTGTCTCTAATTACACGGTTTTTTGGACTATTGATTTCAAATATTCTTGTTTCCTGTGATAGAGGATATTTCAGAGGTGGCTCCATATAAATTACATCGAAATCGATTTAGGAAGTCATGCAAAATTTTAAGTTTTTGAAAAAATATGTACCTATCAATACGTAGAATATTTACATTCTCGACCTTATACTTCAGTCAAAGTTTTGGACGTGAAGTCGGTTTTTTAATGCTCTGCATTGATTAGAGAGCCTTTAAAACTAGTGCTAGTATATTATAATAATTTAATTTGTATCCAGAAAATTGCTATCGATTTGATCGTTATGATAATACTTCGATGATTGCTAGGTATACTTTATTCTTATACCTAACAGATATTCATTATTTACGCCGAAAGCTGCGTCAAAATTGGGGTTTTGCAAGGATCATAATTGTAATACTTGTACAATACATAAAACATAACCCAAAGACTGTAACCTGGTTCAAAAGCTATCTGAGCGACCGATGTCAATCTGTCAAACTTGGAAAAAGCGATGATTGTAACCTTTTTCTGATACTAAGCTTATTCAGCTTGGCGTCCCACAAGGCTCCATATTAGGTCCCTTGTTGTTTATTATTTACTGCGATGATTTAAGCAATCACATTAAGCACTGCAAATATCACATTTATGCCGACGACGTCCAAATTTTCATATCGAATGCACCCAACGCAATATTGCATTCCGTGCCGTTGCTTAATAAAGACCTGAATAACATTTCTAATTGGTGAAATAGGAATGCTTTAATGCTAAATCCAGTAAAATCTCATTGCTGTAATGGAACTAGTAATGTAACATTTTGCGCATGTTGCATATTTGGACGTGTGGTGCGCAGAATGTTACATTACAAGTTCCATTACAGCAATCTGTACACAGCATTAGGATGCCCTTTCCTCACTAAAATAAAGTTAAGAGTCATTTAATTTACACAATTCATACAAATAACTTATGCAAACAACTAAACACTATGTAAATACATAATTAAACTAGGTACCTTATCTACACAAAAAATAACAGGCGACTACTTATTCTAATTCCTTTTAATAACTCCTTATTAGCAAAGATCTAATTTAATTGCATTCGCTTTCTATAAGACTGACACAAATGCATTTTAATATGAACATCCTTTATATACCACCAAACCACCAACTTCGCGCTTTTTTGTTTTAGATCAGCAAGAATTTCTTCACAGCCTTTCCCTAAGACTATTTAAGTTTTTCTTTATATCCAACAGGTATTATTCCTTTGTTCCTGATATTGAACTTCCTGACCTCGAAACGCAACTCTACGCTTACACGTTATTATGACTCCTAAAATAGGATCAAAGAAAAGTTACAAAGTTACAGAACAATGTCTGAGCTTAAATTTGGAAACCATTTCCTTGAAATTTCCTTTGGAACTTCCTGTCCCGTTATATCTTAGTTACACCAAGTTACGTATAAATCAGCATAAAATGTACCTAACAATAACAGTGCCAATACCAAAATGCTGCTTTATAAAGGAGCTTAAATGTTTTGCGATATTGCACCTTAAGTAACCGAATTAAAGTTTGTAACTAAGTCGACAAGTTAATCTTAATTACGTTTGACTAATTCGTTCTTTAAACTTGCCAATAGCTGTCGCTTTTGGACGTAGTTTGTAGATTGGATGATTTTACGGTTAAATGGTCTGTTAATATTGGAATCGTTAATTAGATACACGTGACACTGAGTTACCTACCCTGTCCTTCAAGAATACAATACTAATATGAAAGCTCATGTCCTTCCTTAACCCGTCTACTTTCTTCTTCGACCTTATGTGAACAAGCCATCAGGTAAGATAAAAGTCAAACGCGTTCAAATTCACAGAAAAAAAAATACAATTCGGAATAAAAAAGATACATACATAACTTCACGCCTGTTGTATCCCTAATGGGGTAGGCAGAACACCAGAGGCTATAAAACCATCTGATGTCAAGTTGAACTTTGGAGTTATTATTATGTTGGTGAGAGACTAATGCAGTGACAGGGGGTACTCGCAAAAACGCCTATAAAACTTCCGTACATAACTGACTTTTACAGTATGCCCGGGAAGAGAAGCAGCTGGCACATTCTATGTTTTTTTTTCGGTCCCAGTGCAGCATGAAAAGAAAAAAATATATATTAATTAGCCTGTGACAAGAAAGTATGCTGTTTCAAGAGTCTATTTGAATAGTTCAGAAGGTATCAATTCTATTTTGACCTTTAGATGCTTACAATAACCCTTAGGCGCCCTTAATTTCCTTTTGCCGGATGACCAACGCTGAAGGAGCAAGTTGGCTTAGAAATTAGCTAAGTCTTTAAAGAACATTGCTGGTGATACACGAAATGGTTCTCCTGAAATATTTGAGTGAAATTTGGCTACAGACCTTAGGAACAAACAAGAAAGGAAGTCGACATAGCGCAGTAACTCCTGAATACATCATTAGTTTCGGGAGGTTAAGGCTGCAAACTGGACGGAAGCGACAGCGACAAGGAGAGCGACAGCGGCGCGGGCAGCGGTGCGGGCAGCGATTTCCGCGACATAGAAAGTATTGAGTTTTATGAAACCGCGACAAACCGCTCGAGCGCCCGATTCCCTGCGTCGCTGCCCGCCCCGCTGTCGCTGCCGTCCAGTTTGCAGCCTAAGTGACGGTACAAGGCTAGGTACTACTGCGACTTCAATGCTGTCGGAGGGCATCTTAAGTAAGCGGCCTCGGATGCAGTATACTTGTATACGTACAGTACTCGTTAAGATTCGTCAGAAGTCATTTTCGAAATCTTAAATTCTGACCTCCACCAACCAGCACTGGGCCAGATCGCTGACTTATGGCGTAAGGCTGCAAACTGGACGGTAGCGAGAGTGACAGCGGCACGGGCAGCGATTTCCGCGACACGAGTTTGAAACTGCGACAAAAAAAGCGCCCGCTGGCGTCGAGAACGGCCCAGATTCCCCGCGTCGCCGCCCGTGCCGCTGTCGCTGCCGTCCAGTTTGCAGCCTAAACCTTCTCGTCACCCAGCGGAGATACTCATAGCCCTGCAAAAGGACTTATAAAAAAAGGGCTATGATAATGAAGTAACGTAACCCACTCAGATTAGTTGCTTTCCTACGACCCGCTTATGCCGGCGTGGTAATTCTATTCAACGACCACACTACCCGAGGGATAGTTACTATGTCAAGCTGTTTTGTGTAGCCTTCTATCGAATAGATTACTGTAAAATCTAAAATAGTCGGTAAATAGGCATTCCTGCAGGGCAAGCATGCAACCATCGATAAAGACTCGCATCGACAAGATAAAATATTATCGAATTATTTTATCCTATCATGTTAGCTAACATGCGCACCATAATAGATAGAATTACTCGATTCAAAACCGCGATAAAGACCGAAGAACCAAAGCTGCCATATTCTAAAAAAATACATAGTCTAAGTGCCAGATTGTAAGAAAATGTCGATATACAGGCCCGATATATCGTTGCCGATTGTCGCATGCTAGCGCCTCGCATGGCATGGTACGCAAACGCTATAATAAGACCTTTTTTCTACAAATATTTTGAATATACGTTTTACGTGCGACCAAACCGCAGCAACTTCGCACTAAAGTCCGCACTATTTGCAAAGTAGAGCTACTGTTCGATTTGATTGACTTCGACATCTACGACAATGATGGCCATATTCCATGCGGTTAATTAATTCAAAACTTAATTAACGATAGGTATTTATTGCTTAAAGTATTCAAAACTTTTCTTTTGTTGTTTGTTCGTTAAAGAGTAAAGTTTGAAACATTGAACTCCAAAGCAATTCATAGCCGAATTATTCAACTTAATATGTAAATAACTTGTGCCATCCAATGTTTATTACTGAATTCTGTTTCAAGTGGTTTCTTTTGGTGTAATGGATACCTCCATCTAAATAACTTCAATGTTCACTAATCCAATTATGTTTAATTGCTATAAATTCCACATCTTTATAGCTGCATCTACAAATATTTCCATTGTTAGGGGCAACTAGTGTCAAATAACTGTATTCCAGATAAACATCTTCCAATTACAGAAATAATTGAAAATAGTCTTTATGACAAAATAACAATGGAGTTTTGTTATTACGGCAGCAAAGAAATACGACAATAAACATTTAAAAATATGTTTCAACTCTCGAGCATCGTTGCGAACTTTTATTAATAGAACTTTCACTAGGTATCGTTTTCCGTTAAAAGCCTTACAATAAGAAAATTCAATGTAAGCCACCTATAGCGTCACCTTTTGGTTAGTTCTGAAAGTTCATGTTCATGCTTCACAAGCTATTATGGCGCAAAAGTTCCGAGTCTCAATAAGAGGTGGCGCTGAATTCAAATTAGCAAGGTTGTAATTTCTGAATATCAGAGGGCGGCACTTGTTTTACGGTGATGAAGACTGTAACAATAGTTTGAAATATTAAGAATATTGTATTAATTACGGATATTTGTTTTATTTTCAGGTCACGGCTTCAAACTGGCCTCGTCGGGCTCGGGTAGCCCGGCACCCCCGCCGGTGCAGTGGCGGGTTCGGAGAAAGCCAGGTACATGTTGATAACTAACTACCTAAATCTACTTACCTCCCTAGGAACCTCGACGATCAATGCAATTCCTTTAGAGATAGGTAAGTAGGTATAACTTTCACTGTCACTGTGACAGAATTGATTTTGGTTGGGCGTTGCGCGTAATATTTGGTTACCTACCATAAAATAATCTATGGATATCTTAACTTTTATTTAAAAATCAAGGTTATCTACAAAAATCTAATGGGACAAAGAAAAAAAACTTTAAATAAAAATAACATTTAACGTACGAGGTAATAGAATTACGCAATTCGCACAGAAAACCTCATTTAATATCAAATGTAGGTACAGAGATACAAAATAACATATTCCGGAATGAGTCGGAATATAGTTTTGTATTCAGTTCCCGCCAAGGAGACGCCATCTTTTGTAGATTGAAATGCACGTCCTATGCAGTTTTGACGCGCAACGTATTGCTGGCTAGTTGCCATTGTTCAAATTATTAAGGATTTCTATCAAACACAAAAGAATTTACTAACAAAAATAGTGTTCCGGGTCTGGGCGTTTATCTACATATACAATATACGTAATATACATTCTAGGTTCCCCCCTAGTTCGCTACATGGTATCTCATAACACAAGCTTTGCTTACTTTGACGCCGTGTAGTTGGTGTTATTGACTGGGGATTTTATCGAAATTGCTTACTTAAAGCTACTTTAGCGTTGAATGTGATGGGCTTTTTATCCAAATATTCCCACCAGGTTAGAACTAAAGCAAATAAAACTGGTTTAAGTCGGAGATAAAACGTGTCAAGTGGGTGTAATGGACCAGACTTATGAAATTACAAGCTTTAACCCGCAACTTCGTACGCGCAACAGAAAAGTCTTATTAGTCCCGTCCCCGTGAAAATTTTGGAAATTTATTCCATAATGCGACGAGACACACATTGAAGAACCTTTTTACCAAATTTCACATCCCGGTGCACTCAAGAAAAAAGATTTTCATACAAACTGAAAAGTCCCATATTTCCCGTTGCCGTGGGAATTTTGGAAATTCCTTCCATAATGCAACCAGACGCTCATAAAAGTACTAAAAATTTTAAAAATTCTTGTTTCATATGATAGAGGATACTTCATAGTTGGTCTCTATATAAATTTCATTGAAATCGGTTGAGTAATTCATTGAAAATTTCAAATTTTTGAAACAATATGTATGGTTTCGGAGAATGTTTACGTGGATGACATGACATTATAAGTCGGCCAAAGTTTTGACATGAAGTCGGTTTTTTAATGCTCTTCATTTGTTGATTATATTTATTTATTTATTTTAACAAACTCCTTAACAATAGGTACAGAAGCCAGCAGATCAAGCGTTACATTAACTGTCAAATTTCCCCAACCAATTTTAACTTAATATCGAGGGCATTGAGTTCAGATTCAAGTAAATTTTTCTGACAGATTTTTAACGCTTGATGTGCTGCTTTCTGTACACTGAAACTTACATAATAAAACAAATGTAATCTTATATCTAAGTGTCCCATTATTTAAAAAAGATCACAGCATGCACAGAATAAATTATAACATTATAAAAGAAAAGAAACAATAGTAGGAATATAAAAAAGGTAGAATTAAATTTAAATTAATTATTTCAAAATTACCACAAAAAGTAGTTTTTTTTAATATATAAATAAATTCTTGACTAAAGATGAAAGAATTCAATATAATTTAAATACCTAATAAAAATAAAATATAAGATTCTGTCCAGGGCTAACAAAATTAAAAAATATAATATAATGTGGTTAATGTTTGTTTAAGTCCAATCATACTGATAATTATTAATACAAGTTAATTACCTTAAAACAAATAAAGATTAGGGCAGCAGAAGACCAAGTTGTTCGGAAATCCTTGGAATTTGCCGAGCTGTGATCGTCGTCCAATGGATGTGATGATGGTGAAGCTATTCAGTCGGTGGCAGTATGCCATCGTTTAAAATTATGGAAAATTCGTATCATGTAACTAAAAATTTCTCGTTCGTTGTCTTCAGTGTTTGAATGAACTCATCACAACTCCGTGTAATGGGCCCACTGCAGGGCATGAGTCTCTCCTCTGGGTGACGAGGAGGTTTAGGCCATAATCCACCGAGCTGGCCCAGTGCTGGGTGGTGGATGTCAGAATTTTCAGGGTGCCGATATGGCTTCTCACAAAACCCTTAACGACTACTGTATACAAGTATACAGCACCCGGGACCGACAGCTTAACGTGCCCTCCGAAGCACGGAAGTCGCCGTGAGAAACGAATGGTCGGCGGTCACCCATCCAAGTACCGACCTCGCCGAACGTTGCTTAACCCGTGATATCGTAAGATACACACAGTAACCACGGCGCCACGACGACTTCTTCAATGAACTATATTCTACTAATTTCTAATCCCGCGGGAGTATCGGGCCTATCGTAGCCTATGTGCTATTCCAGGCTGTACCCTATCACTATGCCAAATTTCATCCAAATCCGTTTAATCATTCTGCCGTGATTGAGGAACAAACATGCATACATCCAGACATACATCCAAAATTTTACATTTATAAGATGAGTATTATAGTAAAATTAAAAATAGGCTGCTTTTATCTCAGTTATCGGTTTGCTTACCAATAATTCTTTTGGCTTTACCCAAAAAAGTCTGTAATTCCAATATGTCAACAGTTAAACATTAATAGTGCTGCTTTGAAGATATATTGTGTTTGTTTTATCTAAACTATTAATTACTTGTGGTAACATTGGAATTATTCAATGGAAGCCTTCGTTCGTTAATTTCGTTTGTACATTTCACAAAAGATAGTGGTCTATTACGCAGAATGGGTACTTACCATCTAGCGTTTTTCAATCTATTTATATTGGGTGTTGAGTAGTTTTACAGTTTTTTATTAAGTATTTGTAGTTCAATATGGGATTCAGCAAATATTGGAAAATACAAAGTGAAAGACAGGGACAAATGACCCAATGATAATAATTTCATGTCCTATTCCATGTTATTAATTTTTCCCGCCTCGATGCATTCTATCCCTTTAGGTAAGATTGCAAGTGTTCTGATATCATTGGACAGATTTTTCAAGATACAAACCTCTTGTAAGACCCTTTTAATTGTGAAAAATCATTTTAATATACAGGGTGACTGGTGACAAATTTTAGATACTGAAGGAGAGCACTTAGTACTCGATTCTGATCATAATTTATGTAATAAAAGCAGGTTCTTAATTTTTCACTTGACATGCCTATAAATAAATAAAGTTTTGTTACTATTCACTTTACTTACGGCTGAGTCAATCGTGGCACGTGACCTGGTATGTACGCGGATCGCTGCCAACGCTAGTATAACCATGCGTTGCGTAATCAATTCTTTAACTTTCTGTTATATTTATTTACTCAGCAAATATTTTGTTATTTATTATTTATTGTATTTTAATATTGTCTTAAGTTTTCGCGATTCATACTATTAAATAAAACACTTTTTAACCGGATTTATCGCGTATATTTACATTTTAAATTTTGACTCGACGTTTCGGACTGTGACAGTCGCTCGTGACCACGGGGTCTGCAAAGACACCGAAACGTCGAGTCAAAATTTAAAATGTAAATATACGCGATAAATCCGGTTAAAAAGTGTTTTATTTAATTATTGTATTTTTTTCTTCATGTATGATATTAAACTATCATGTCCTTGAATTTCAAAAGTGACCCACCAGTCACCGTGTATATTTTTTGTATAATATGTTATTTAAATACGTACTCGTAAAGTTCGTTGCGCTTCTCATGCTACTGTCCTTCTAGTTCAGTATTAATGTTTGTCTAGTGAATTAAAGATTTTTAAATTATAGATTTTAATAAATAACTGCCCGTAGTGTTACATCAGCCGTAAGTAGACCACTTTTTGGGTTTTTTTTTGCATTAAAAATCATTATGACCAAATGAGATGCGTGTTAACTAAAAACGACCCTTTTTCGTATAATTTGTGTCCTACGGAGTTACTCAGAACTTCGCTGATGAGCTTTTAGCCAAATTTGTTTGTGCGAGTCTGTCTCTATAGAGTAATGAGTTGAGAGCGCTCAGCCAATATTTTAATTGCTTATTTCAAATATTGTACCTAATGGAAATTTTAGTAATTGTCCTACCTATTTGAAGATAATATGCTTGAGTGATCTTATTATTACTTTGCCTCGTTCGTTTGTCACGAAAATAACGTAAATTGAAGTATAAATAGCTTTCGGTTTGATTGAATTGTGTTTATTATTCAATATTGAAGCAAAAAATGTTGTGACAATTCTTTTTTTTCGAAATTTAAATTAAATTTGTTCTTTATTTTTTCACAATTTATATGACCGAGCTCTGCGTCACTGTTTTTTTTATCAAATAGGTGTATCTTTAACAGTTTCACCTCAAGTATCGATTATGTGGGTGGTAACCTAAATTTATTCAAAAGGCTTTAGTTTAATGTACAGCCATTACTTATAATTAAGAAATTATTCGGCGCGTTAGAAACAGTCTGTTGCGCGAATTACACCAGAATTAAACTGTATTGAAACATTTACAGTTTCGTCCGTTGTCACCCGGGCAGATTTTTCATCTAATAGAAATTTCTTGACAAAATTAAAACCAAAAGTGGAAACCGAATGAATTACGTTTTTCAAAACCCAAAAGCATGAGTCTTATATATGTTACTTGTGACCACGTGGTCCATAAGTGTCACTAGAACAATCGGTAGATCGTCGATCGAGGTCATCGATCTACGTCGATCAAAGTCGGGTCGGTCGGTGACACTCGTAAAGACCACGTGGACACAAGTTTAAAAAAGTACCTATTTAATGTAGATATCTTACCGTCTTATATTTTCAAAAACCTTTAATATAAAACATAACGTATCTTCCTACTTTAAATATTAATATACGTCATGTTCATTAACATTAGGTGCACGTTTAGTCGTAGAACTCTGAAACCCTTGAATGACCTTTTGGGTCTGTGATCGAATAGCATACAATTGGGTTAATTAATCCTCTTACTGGTTTTCTGGTTAAGTGCCAACGCTGCATCACGCGTTCGAACGCGCGTTTCATACAAAACTGCAACTTCCGTACCATACGCGCGTTCGATACGGCCGTTCGGAATGCGCCAAGCGCCGCGTACGATACGTGTGTACGATACGGAAAATGTTATGAAAGTTTGTATATTTGAATCTCTCTTAGTAGGTGTTATATAAATCTATGGGTACGCGCGTACGTAATGCAGTGTTGGCACTAAGTAAGTCAGTTTATTGAAGTATATTGTCCATCAATATCATGTATGGGTTTTTGCGTTGGTTTTTTTTTGCGTTGATTTTTGCGTTTTAGTGATATATGGCTTAGTAAGTGTCCGCCTGTTATTTTGGGAAAGAATGAAAATTGCTACAAAGAAAAAATATACATACATAACTTCACGCCTGTACCCTCCCTTATGCGGCTGGCAGAACACCAAACACTATAAAACCATTTTATATCACGTTTCACACATTTGGAGTAATTATAATGATGTAGAGAGACTCTTGCAGTGACATGGTGTCAGAATAACGCCAATAAAACCTCTGTTCCTTAACTGACTTTTACAGTATGCCTGGGAAGGGAAGCAGCTGGTAAATACCATATTTTTCTTTTGCTTTCAGTCCAGTATGGAAGTATATTCATTTTTAAAATCAATTTTCACTGTCAATTCGTACAATAATACCTACATCAAACTAAAATACGGGAAAGCTGACCCGTTTGTCCGCGAAACCGCTTGTGCTATGCCTCGAAATGAGCGGCTTGCCGTGAGTACCAAGAACGCCGTACTTCAGCGATCTCCTTTGAGCCCGAGCGGTAGAAACCCCCGTTTCCACGGTTCAGCTTCTTTCTGCTCAGCGTGGTTAGCATGCGAACATCGACAACGATAAATCGGGCCTTCTATCGATATTTTCTTAGAATATGGCACTTAGAGTATGTATATTTTTTAGAATATGACAACTTTGGTACTGAGGTCATCTTTGGTCTGAATCATGGTATCAAATCGAGTAATTCCTTCCTAAACCCGTGTGCTTTCATCTTCGACCTCATCGTCACTTACCATCAGGTGAGATTGAGGTCAAACGCGGGTTTAGTCACTTATAAAAAAAAAAATAAAAATTCTATCTATTATGATGCAGATGTTACCTAGCTTATAGGATAAAATAACAAAATAATATTTATCTTGTCGATTCGAGTATTTATCGATGGACGCATGCTAGCCCTGCAGGATTAGGGCCAACTCATGAAATGTATTAAAACAAGATATAGTGCAAATAATAGCTCATGTTCGGTTAATTCCAAATCATTTATTTATGTTAGAAATCGCAGCAAGGATTTTAATATTTTACCCTCTCAAGTTACTCAATAGACTAATAGTACCATCCACTTGAAACGAAAATCCCGATATCGTTTCTAAGAACTTAAATCAAGTCTCAGGCAGCATTTCAATGATACCTAATATAATCTTTATAAATTCACATACCTAACAAAAAGTAATTTGACAGGTCAGAGACTGTATGGACCGTGAACAGTACTCTTTCATTAGTGCGTTTGTAGAGTCTTGTCAATGGAATACTTAATCTCTTATTATTAGGCCAAACTTCGATTAAAATCGAAATAGTATATTTCATTACGAGTGCGGAAAGCCTCGGCTCGTGTAGACATTTGTCAGAACTCTTTGCAATGACGGTTCCGCACGTGTACTGAACGACTATTTTTAATACAGTTGCGAAAAAATTAAGCAATTTTATAAAATATACAAAATGGCGCCAGCCGTGAAAGATTATAAACAGAGATTTTTTTGTTTGTTTACCCATTCTGGGTAGGCAAAGGGAACTATGCCCATACAGCCAAGTCGATTTTTTGTATTGACATGAAATGAAAATGAATTTAATGAGATAAAATGAAATGAAACCTAACCTAACTCATTGCATCAAATCATTATATCTGATATTGAAACAAATTAGTAGCTTCTTTTCATAAATATTTGCATGAATCGTAAAAACTTCTATGAATTTTTTTTCAGTAAAAGTTTCGTGGTTGATTTTTTTCTTTTTAATAGACATTATTTTGACATTTGGGAAAGAGAACGCACGAGTGCGGAAAAGGTAAAGAAAAAGCACAAGTGTGTAATAGCCCACATCCCGAACGCTAAACGTCCCTGCAATACGCCGCTTTTTGAGCAACTGTATTAAAAAATTATTTACATGCGTGTAGTACACGTTAGAGTTAGCCACGCCCCACGCGTATGTCCGTGTCGTACGCGTGCGACAGTTTTGTATGAACACGCGCGTTACGCAGAGTTGGCCCTTACATGTTGGCCGACATATCGAAAGCCGAAGCAATCCAATCCTGCCACCTCTCCATACTGATAAGCTCGATAACAGCGCTCTTCGCCTCTGAGCCCTCACCGGTTCCCTCTGATAATCAAAAGAGTAACGAGAGCTTTGGCACCTACCCTGGGAGGCGGTCCCCGCCCTATCCGCCACCCAGGCGCGCCGACCAAAAACTCCACACGGTACTGCGGTGCGAGCACAGAACTTTATCGAATCGTATGTTAACGAATGTTCGTATAGTATGGAGTCGGTTGCAAGTTTTTAGTAGCATTGTAATTTTTTATTTAACAGTTATTTAAGAGTACAACATGTTTACAAACATTCAAAATTAACAAGGCCCACATTTATGTAAGCTGGCCGTGCGGCAATGGATAGATTTCAATTATTGCTAACAAACCGTCTCCATACTATACGAACATTCGTAACAATACGAGTTTTTTTTTTTTATAAAATATGGATGGGACGTTTGTCTTCCATGACACCTGATGTTAAGTGAACACGAAGACTAAGGTGGTACACGTCCATCCACGAGAAACCTATTCACTTGACGCTTAAAAGTACTAGGACTATACTGGTCAGGGAAAATAGACGCTGGCAGTTCATTCCAAACCTTGGCGACCCGTATCAAAAAGGAACTGTCAAAGCGCTTAGTTCGACTTTTCGGAATATCAACCACATACGGATGGAAGTTCTGTCTGCGTCCGATAAAGTTCTGTGCTCGCACTGCTGGAAAATTCCCTAATGTTCTCTATAAGCTTTATCTCTATGATAAAGCTTACTTTAGGATTGCTTAAATAGTATTTGGATAATAAACAAATGGTAGGTATACCTACTCATACCTAGCGAAAAGGCGGGTTCTAAAGCTGCCCGATCCAGATATTGTAATCGCAAAGTTTATAAACAAATTTATCTAAAACTTCGAATAGACGTCCTTTGCAAAGGTTTATTTTAGAAGGTACTAAATATAAATCTTTCCAACAACGCCCGCTGTATCTAGTTTCTCGTTAATAAAGCCCAAAACGGGTCATTTTACTTTTCCTACAAATTTCCCGAGAAATTTGTCATCTAATTATTAATTAACTGACTTCGGGCGCAGCCTTGATAAATATCCTTATATAAAGAAATTGTAATTAAAAGAATGTCGCGTTTATAAACATAAAAAGTGAAATTCTACAGCTAACTGGATGGGGGAATTGAAGATTGATTAAATATAGAACGATGTTTATAAAGATGTAGAGAGTGTAGCCGTGATTGTATGCCATTTAATTTAATTTTATTATTTAAATGAATCTGTTTTGCTATAGAAGGTGGAATACGACCACGGCTATCTTTTAAACATATCTCTATCAATATGACGTAATACATAAATATTTCAGAGGAGACTATTACTTGTTTCCTACTTTTTAGACCGTGTTTTTAGTAGTCGGGTTTTAGTTTTTGAACTGTGCTAACGAAGTTCTTTTATTTGATATATCTCATACGAAACCGTCAAGATTTTTTTTTTGTTTATTCTTTACTATTATTATTATTTCACTTATTTTGGAGTAATAAATTTTACATATTTGAGATGTGCTAATACAGCTCTTTCATTTGATACCTTAGACAAAACCGAAAAGATCTTCTCTCTCTTTTAGTACCCTAGAGGATGCTTTAGTCAATTTAACATAACTTTATGTAGCCTATAACCAGCGGACCGTGAAGAGGCTTTCAACAACACCTCATTTATCCAATTATGATTAGTAGTTTAGAAGTTCTGAGGGAACAGATGAACATCCAAACCCACATACATATATTATTACATACACGTCAAAATCATAACCCTCCTTTTTGCTTCGCCGTAGTTAAGTAAAAAGTAGGTCATTAATTAGTTATCCCATACATTTTTACGATAGCATTGGTATTATTTAAAAGATTATATTTTATCGTTTACGCTAATTTAATTTTAAATTATAAGACATGAAATAAGAAAATACACTGAATACAACACTTTTTTAACCACGGGTAGATATATCGGGTAGATATATCACGTAGATACAAATACGGCCACGTACTGGTAGAAGCAGAGTAGGTAGATCCCCGAAAGATGGTCCGACGATCTGGTCAAGATCGCCGGTAAACGCTGGATGAGGACGGCAGTCATCATCATCATCACAACTCTTTGTAATGAGCCCACTGCAGGGCATTAGTCTCTCCCCTGGGTGAAGAGGAGGTATAGGCCATAATCCACCAAGCTGGCCCAGTGCTGGGTGGTGGATGCCAGAATTTTTAGGGCGCCTAGATGGCTTCTGACAAACCCTCACGACTACTGTATACAAGTATACAGCACCCGGGACCGACTGCTTAACGTGCCCTCCGAAGCACGGAAGTCGTCGTGAGATATGAATGGTCGGCGGTCACCCATCCAAGTACCGACCGCGCCGAACGTTGCTTAACCTGTGATATCGTATGATACACACAGTAACCACGACGCCACGACGACTTCTACGGCAGTGGCCCGAGCGAAATGCAGATCCTTGGCCTGTGCCCGTCCAGCGGTGGTCGGTTCCCGGATGATGACAATGATTACAATATTAGATGCAACTTTAGGGAACTTGCATGCAACTCAATGGAACCTACTGGCGAACATTTAACTGTTGCACTACAGACGCCATCTATTGTCACGCTAGATACTACCATGTCATATAATTTTTATCCGTTACCTAGTTTACGCAACACAAGATTTTAATTTAATAAAATTTGGCTAAGACATTATAGTTTCAATGTTAGAAATTAACACAACAATGATGGTCGTACTTACAATTATTGTATGCAGTGCAGTGACGGTATCTCTCAGTACTGGGCAATGAAGGCATATTTGTCTTGCTTAAGCACTGACGTTAACTTCACATAAACTGTGATTTGGAGATGGAAACTAACATTGCATGAGTTCAGCTATTTTAGCTCCTCTACAGTAAAATCCGTAGTTAATCTAGTTGGTACTGAATGACATGCATTATTTGTTTAGGTACTCTCAGCTTCGGGTGGATTAACTTCGTTCAACCTTCATACAGGGTTGTTTTTACTTTGATTAAACCTGTGTATGATCTTATCTGAGGAGATACTTGGTGCTAAACTGCCACCAAGCGGAAGTGGCTCAGATTATACGCCTTTTATAACACGCGCATATCCAGGAGCAACTAAGGCTATATTTTTTTCAAATCCTACAAGTGTTTCAGAGTTCAGAGTGTTCAAACAAAACTCTTTGGTAATATTTTCTTAAGTTTTCGTGATTCATAGATACTATTAATAAACACCTTTTATCGCGTATCTCACGTTGTCTCTCGTGACCACGGGGTTTGCAAAATCACCGAAAAGTCGAGTTAAAATTTAATAACACGCGATAAAGCCGGTTAAAAAGTGTTTTATTCAAAATTCATTTGTTTTTTAAACGGAGGTTAAACGAAAAAACTTGTTTACAACGTTTTTTCTTACGTTCAAGTTGCGCACACTTTTCCGAAAGCTATTCGTGATTGACGAATTGTTTACTCATTCATTATTGGATTCAAACATTTAGCCTCGTGTTGTTTTTCTGTCACTGTATTAATAAGTTGAGCTTAATTAAATCCAAGATGTTATTTTTTTCAATTTAACAATTGAATAACAATAAATTAAAATGCAAAGTGTAAAAAATTGGACAAAATTTTCCACTGGAATCACGGTTTTTATACTAATAAGAATTTAAAGAAACGTCCTTCAAGTTTAATAACAATTCAATTAGAACTTGGCTTAGATAATATAACTAGCTTTACTATAAGTATAGAAATCAAAGTTAGACTGTATATACATATATGTGCAAATTATTATGCCCGTGTGCTGTCCATCATCACCGACCGCATCTTCACTTGCGATCATGTGAGTTGACAATGCTTTTTAGAATGTATACTTACTGTCCAAAATTTGTTATTTGCCTTTCTATGCGATTCAAATAAGAATAGGAACGTCATTGACCTCTATCTGTCAAAAGTCAATAGAAAATTAGGGTCTGCAATTTTTTTTTTTATTAAAAATAACTGTTTATTTTACTTATTTTGTTTAGCAGCGTATTATAGCGAAAATAAATAAAAACTTTATCTTATTATTTAATTAGTTTTTAAAATTTATTTTCATCATTAAGTGGAATGAAAGTAATGGAAAACGCGGAATAATTTTTATATCTAAATGCAAATGAATTCTAAATTAAATAGTATAATTCTGATGTCTCTACCTAATTGGCAGCTATGACGTCACAATATGGCGCTAAGCCAGTCCTATTCTCATTTGAAACGCATAGTAAATAAAGAAACGTGGAATAATTTATAGACCAATTAGAAGAAAATGGATTTGCAACCAATAATAATTGTAATTTGTTGGTCATATATTATTCACACAGCTTGTGACATTGCTAGACATTGGATATGCCTAAATACTTAAACTATACTTTTTTTCGTAAATAGGTACATACAAATCATACATAAAACACCCAGACCTGTGATTTTACATGACACTTTAAGGCACGAGTATTTGCGCTGTGCGGGGACCGAACCTGTGACCACTTGCGTCTGAAGGAGATAGATGTTACCTCAACAAAGTGGTCGCCATTAGTTATTATGAAGCAGAAAGCAAACCTAAGCGTATCTGCCTCATATTTGACTGCAGAACCACGGAGGCTATGAGAATGCACAACAAAGCAGTCTTATCAAACAATCATCATCAGCCTGGCGACGTCCACTGGTGGATATGGGAGGCCAAGGTTCTTCATGTTGCCCAGTCCTCATCCAGCGCTTACCGGCGACCGCGGCCAGATCGTCGGACCATCTTGCGGGGGGCCTGCCTACGCTGCGTCTCCCAGTTCATGGCCGCCACTCGAGAACTTTTCTGCCCCAACAGCCATCTGTTCTGCGTGCTTTGTGCCATACCCATTGCTACTACAACTTTGCAATCCTTCTGGCTATGTCGCTGACTTTGGTTCGTCTGCGTGACTCATTCCTGATTCGATCCCACAGGGGAAACTCAAAGCATAGGCCTTTCCATTGCCCGCTGTGCAACTTTAAGCTTGTTTATAAGTCCCATAGTTAGCGACCAACATCATCATAAAATTCTACCATCGGACTACTAGATGCAGACAGAACTCATCCGCATGTGGTATATATTCCAAAAAGTCGAACTAAGCGCTTCGACAGGTCCTTTTTAATACTGATGGCCAAGATTTGGAATAAACTGCCTGCGTCTATTTTCCCTGACCAGTATTAGTTCTGATAGATAAGCGTCGAGTGAAAAGGTTTCTCGTGGACAGACGTGTGCTGAGATCTAATAAAAAAAGAAATACATTTGTCAATTGTTTCTGAAATATTTTCTATTTTAGTGAAGTTTCGCTATGTTTTACCCATCACATTGAGTTGGGGTAATTCATGCGTTCTGTGAGCGAAACGGAGTGGAAGTTAAATCGCGAACAGACGGACCGTGCACTACTGTAGTTATTGTTTTTGACTTTATTCTGCGAAAGCTTTTCATATATGAATATTGCAATTTCTAAATAAACTTGCTGTTCAATAAAATTTGGTTTAAATTGGATTTTTGTCGGAGCCATGTCAGTGAAAACGTTCTGAAAATTCATACTAAATGTTACTACAATATAGTGAAACGGGATAAAAATTGGTATAAACGGCTTTTATTAAAACTTTTGAAACAAACAAACACTGTTCAGTCAATCATCACTTTATCACCTTCAAGTGATAAAGTTAAAAGTTACCAATAAAAAGTAAATGGATTCACAAACATAAGTTATTTAATATATGATGCAGGAATCAAACCTTACGTCTACAGAATCACCTGGGCCATAAGAGAGTACTAACTAACTTACAATGAAGCAATGACATCTAACCAGAAATTAAAAGGATTTGTAATTTTTATTATTTTCTACTTTAGTGAAGTTTCGTATGTTCGTATGTCTGCGAATGCTTTTCATGTATGAATATTTTAATTTCTAAATAAACTAGCAGTTCCATAAAATATGGTTTAATATGGATTTTATTCGTGAAAGTCAAAAGGTGGTTGCCAAAATTCTTGTTAAATGTACAATATACCTAGACAAACGTGTATCAAAACTGTGTCTGTTGTTTTTGAATTTATTCTGCGAAAGCTTTTCATGTATGAATATTGCAATTTCTAAATAAACTACCTGCAAAATATAATATAGTTTTAAATTTACTGAATAGACACTGTAGCGTGCCTATGGTTGAAAGCGATAAAAAACGGTTATATCGTTTTTTACATACTTAATTGAGTTAAATTAAGCTTGTAAAAGACGATATTAAGTTTTTTTGTGTTCCTTAATTACTGTATTAAAATTCTTAATTTTGGCTTACTTTTTGTGGAGGTACCTAATATGAAATAAATAGACTACCTATACAGACTAAGTTATATATAGACTATGTATAACAGCCCGGTCAAATTAGACCAAATATTAGAGAAAAGTTACATAAATTCCCACCAAGCTGAAAATCGGTGGGATTGTTTAAAATATGATAAAAAATAAAATTTGAAAGGTCCCCATCATTCCACTGTATGGATTTTTTATTCAAGGTCAACGTCAAAAAAGAGTTCTTTGCAATTTTCAGCAAAACGGTAAGTTTAATCATGAAAATACTTTAGACACAATTGTAGATCATAAAATTATCTACAAAAAATTAATCATTACTTTTTTTCCTACGTGCCACCGTTTTTGAGATAATATACGAATTCTAAAAGTTGTAATCGACATAATATGCATGAGTACGCCATGTATCTCTATAGTTGTAATAATATTCAGGGTCCGTCGTAATGAATGGATAACCCGTTAGCTGGAGTTAGTCTGGATGTAAGATTGTATGAAAATCCTACCTTCCGGCCACGATTCTCAACCATATGAAAATAGCGTAGACTTTTACACTTTTTTATAAACCTAACCTATTTCATTCATTTATTTCACTGCCATTTCATCAAATTTAAGTATTTTTGTATATTTTTTTCTAAATTATATTCCTGAAGACTTGTTTCAATGAATATTCATTTTAAGTGTTATTAACGTTAAAAATTGTCGTTTTAAGACATTTTTTTTCATCTTTTTTCAGTGTCAACTTTCCATCAACTAGTGTGACAAAAAAAGTATGGTGCTATAGCTGCCAATAATCTTCATAACTTGTGTAGTATGTGTAGATTCTGTAATGGTATAATAATGTGTAGTTTACAAGCATCTTTAAGTTACAGGAGCGAGAACACTGATCAAGGTCAGAAATTTCATTTTTAAGTAATGTTACAATTGTTGTAAAACTTGGTCGTAATGATTGTATTATATCAAGAAAGTTTACACAAACACTATGGAGTATCCATTTAGGATATTTAAAAGAAAACTAGGTTGTTTAATCGAAAAAAATAACAGAAATGCAAAAAGGAGTGCAGCGCTAAATGTGGTTGCAAAAAAGTCGGCCCGTTTTGTCTCTGGCGTGTACAATTGACAAGGTCGGTCGTGCTCTAATATTGCACGCACCCACAAACAATTGAGGATCCTTTTGGATCATTGACGTGACATGCGATACATCGCTACTAAAGCAGTTCATAGAGGTACTCAGGATGAAGATGAAGAATGACAAGAAGAACCAGAAGAAGAAGAACTAGACGAACAAGAACAAGACGATCAAGAATAAGAATTTAAAAGGTACGACTCGTAATTTCGCTACCGTTTTTTAAATTTAATTGCTTTTATATTTTCAATCTCTGCTAATATCCATTACTTTGCAGTAGTTTCAAATTAAACAGGATCACAGATGACCCGGGGAATAGGCCTACTGGAGAACGTTAAATAAATTCGCTAAGTACCTACACTACCTCATAGGTGGTGTGGAATCGCGTACACTATTGTGACGATTACAACTTTTACAAATATTTTAAGCATTATATCTCAAAATCGGTGGCTTGTAGCAATAAAAGTACCTAATAATATATTTTTTGTAGATATTTGTATGATCTACAGTTTTGCCACAAGTATTAAAACTTATCGTTTTGCTGCAAGTTAAAAAAGAAAAAAAAATTTACGTTTAAACTTGAATATTTTTTTTTATTAGGATTATTTTTTTTTTATTTAAGAAAGTTATTTTAAAATGGATAAGAATTATTATTTTTTATTTTATTATGACAGTTTCATTTAGTGTTTGTCGATAAATGTTCCAGTAATTTAAATATTTCTTAGATTGTGCATTGAAAACCTGACCGTATCTGATCTGTTTGATTAAGGAAACGTAATATAATGACATTTTTATTATGTTAATCTGGACGACACAGCTTGTACAATTTTTTTATACTACATGATTTTTTTCCGCTGATTTTACTTATTTTTTCGGACTCAAACGAAGTAGATCAATCAAAAGGTTACGCACAGTCGAGTCTTAGAAAATGTAGGTTATACGATTTCATTGGAGTTTTAACCTTATTATCTAAGATGCGAAGTATACATTTCTTTAGACGTGACTGTACCTATACGGTGTGGTGACGAATGCTGTCAAAATACGTCCATTCATGAAAATACGTCCATGAATGAGCGCACGCCACAGCCCCATGGACTTATTTGTGATGGGATATTCCACATGACGTTTCCACAGGCGACGAAAAACATCCAAAGTAAACATTACGCGCGAACGGTCAACGAATCTGTCTAGCAGTATACAAATATATAAATATATTTGTTGTACTATTTCAATAATATTGTTGGACCATCTTGCCCTAGAGTATAATAATATGCCTGTGCACTATAGTCTGGCTAATGAAAGTAGACACTGGAAAAACCTGGCGAATTTAAAAAAACACATCATGGTAACTCCGACAATAGTACGAAACATAAAGTTGATACTTGATTTTTTTTTTATAAAAGTATCGTAAAAAATAATAAATTTGGCACTGTCCTACTTTTTGATGAGAAGTATATTATTAAAGCGATAGGGAACTAGTATTTTAGTTTAAAAATAAATCTAGTTTAAAAATAAAATAACAAAATAAAATAACAAATACAATAATAATTATTTTTATTCATTGTAATCAAAATCTGAATCCAGCAATCTATATGGAATGAATCGTCAGAGTCACTGGTATCACTGTTTCCTACATTGATTATGAAACTATCTATATTTTATTGTTTTTCAAATACGAAAATTCCAAAATCTCAATTATCAAAACCACCAACAACCGTTCGATTGACAACAGAGACACCAGAAAAACGACTTTGACATTCATGCTAGTACCTACTGCCATATAAAAAGTTTTCAAAAACCCCCAGTGTCTACTTTCGTTAGCCAGACTCTAGATACTGTTTTCGATCGATTGTCCTTAGAGAGACAAAAGATCAGCAAGTGAGTGTTTAGTGGGTCATTGATCGTAATAATATATAAATAAAAATCAAAAACCTTTTTAAAAACAAGCTTTTATTACGTATTTTATTTTCATAACCACCTAAAAGAAAAAAAAACTAAAACTTTTACTGTAAACGTATAACGTAATTTCACATTTGAAACAATTTATATGATATAGTTCAGTCTTTCAAACTGAACGTGTATACAAAATTTCATCTCGGTTAAAGATATTTGCTTCAAAATTCAGTTGCATTTCACCCAAACATTATGTACTTACATACATTGCAAGTTAAATAACAGCTTTAACTAAATGTATTTTTAAATGTAATAATAATTTCTTTATACATCTCATCTTAGTTCGAACAAAGTTATAGGCAATCAAAATGGTATTGGGACTTTTGCCCCACCCTGAACTAATGAAGAGATTGTAGAGATTGACTGTTTAATGAAATAAAATGAAAAATTAAATGAAATTTTTTAATTCATCATAAGACAATCGAATAGCCGAAATTTTGTACTTCGGCTTTAACAAGGTGTTGATAGTTATTGAATAAGATATTGCAGTAGACCAAGAGACAAAAAAAGCCGGCGGAAAAAAAACTCTTGGCACTCTTTTTCAGTCAGGATTATACGAATTAATACAAATAGTTACATACAGTACAAATTGATCATGACATGGAAAAAAACAAACACTAGACAGCTAATTGTGAGAGCCAATGTCAAGCAACAACCAAATTGCTTAGTAGGTGCATTGAGCTATGGATGCACAACACGAACATGACAAACTGGGACCAGAGCATTTAAACAAGAATGGAATAAAATAGTCATTGTATCAGCAGTTTAATCGTGCTTATTTCGAAAACTGCCGTTAGGTTTAGGTTCAAATATAGTTTATAATATATAATAGCTTATAATATAATATAGTTTGCGGGTTTTAGCGTTTAGTAGCTGCTTCGGTAATTTCTCAGTTAATTATCAACCGACTTCAATGTTTCTTATTCATGAGTCGACTATTTAATAATTTCATTTCGTCATAATGTTAACTGGACTTAAACCGTTGCATCACAGATCAAACCTATTTTGCCAACTAAGTGATACCGCAACGTTACTCTGAAGCGAAGAAAGAAGACGATATTTTACCACTAGGTGGCGCTTATGAACTTACGCCTTCTAGACTAGAACCTAGAGCTTTAAAAATAAATTAACGCCTAGTCTTAGTTTAGAAAAAATGATGCTTTAATGACCTCTCAAGTGACTTATTTAGAAAAGTGCCTTTTTTCATAATTAATTTGTAAATAATTGGATAGTTAAAACGATCTTGTTGTAATTTATTTTATAAACAGCGGCAATTCCTGAGGGATACGCCGCAATAAAATAAAATACAGTTGACTGAGGAACGAAAACAGTGAATTAAATATGTAGAGAATATTCAAAACGAAATCGAATAGTTTAGAACAAATAATTTTTTTTTTTTTATAAGTGACTAAACCCGCGTTTGACCTCAATCTCACCTGATGGTAAGTGACGATGAGGTCGAAGATGAAAGCACACGGGTTTAGGAAGGAACTGGCTCTTTATACAATATTGCCGGAACACATTACCGCCGGAGCGGTAACATTTGGTTGCAGACTTTATATAAAGGGTGGTCGCTAGCCAGGCGGACCCAGAAGGGATCCTACCACCAAGAGTCTGCATGAGAGTCTAACATTATGGCCACACTTGGTCACACTTGTCAAGTTGTTATAGTCAACCTTGTACGATTGTCCACCGCCAAACGTTATTTTTATGGTCAAGCAAGCAGAGATGTACGAAATGGTTTGAAAAAAGCATTTAAATACAAAACGCAGAATACTTTTCAGATTTACTATTTCAAATGCTAAATGCAAAATAGGTATTTTCGAAATAAAATACGCTTTATCCAAATCACAGATATTTTTATTTATTTTAGGTACTTACTTATTTATCATAAGAAATAGAGACACAATGCCGAGCCGAACAAAAAATTCTAATAACATGACACCGCATGACATTTCGGTCATATTTATCAGTACGCGTATCAAAAATTCTGTTATGCTGTTAATAATAACAATACCCACTTTGAAGGCTATACAATAGATTTTCATGATGGTGGTTATAATGCCACCTGAAATGTCATGTAATTAACTTTTTATGTAGGTTAATTATAACACTAACTAATTGTTTGTGCTTATTTTCATTGTTGACTTTACTATAGTTGACAAAAATCATTATTAGATCAACTATCTTTGGGTTTGCTTCTTACCATTATTCAGTAGAATTCGACAATTAAGGGTCATTAGTTCATTTCATTTTGTTTGACTAGTAATGTTAATTACTATATATTTTTCATTTTCAAATGAATATTTAAAATGCAAAATACATCTCGAACGGTATTTTAAATAAAATACAAAAAGGCATTTAATTTTTGTGTTATTTTTTAATACTTGTATAAACCACGGTGAAAACTCAGTTGTACAGAGTTTGTATTTCGTTTATTTATTTGAAAATTGTCCACAATGTTGTTCTTTTCCTTTGTTTGTACAAATTATCTCTAAATCAAAAAACTTAATTTCAATACTTATTGGAAACATTTGCATGGTTTATTGTTATGTAAAAGTTATGGTCTTATTAATGTTTTAGATATAGGTGTATTTAAAAACTTTTGGCATTTCTCACGGCTTCACTCGTGTGCCATCGTGAGAATTTCATAAAAAGTATGGTCAAATGGGATTGTCGGAAGTAGTACGTGATTTGAATGATTATACACTCTTTTTGTGCGACATAAGAGCAAAAAATCTTTATGATAACGACCTCATGTTTCACATGATCTATATCAAAATACAAAATCCCTTTTGTGACAGTCCGTAATAAACGTTCCTGTTAAAAACAAAGTTATCTTGAGGAACTTATAACTTCTAGCAACTTATTTGGGATCCCCACGAAGATTTCGGAAAAAGGACTATTGTAACCCTCATTTGGCATGAGCCATCGAAGCCATATGGCAAAAAAGACAACAAAGTCAAAAACAGTGTTATGATTATCGTTTTAGAATAATGTCAGAACTATTCAAATTAAGTTTCCAATTCGAAAAACAAAAAATCTAATATATTATTTCTGTATTACTCACTAAAACCCAATCTAGGTATATTGTCGCAGTGTTCTTTAATCTCGAGCTAAAACCGCTCTATCAATCAACGTATGTTTGCATACTATTATTTAAAGTAGACAAACTTCAAAACAAGACCTTGAATATAGTACTATGCGTACGCTACTATTGTATTTAAAATGTTATCGATTACATGTTTGTTGTTACAACGACAAAGTTCAGCAACCCAGAACCACATGCAAGCCCGACAGCACTGCGGAGCGAGAGCCAAAAATAATGTCGTGAATGAAATCCTACGCGTACACCTACCATTGGTTTCTAAACTATACTACGGAGAGTTTTTACGAGCCAGTTTTATTAGCTACGTCTGCAAGAATTGGAAAAAATAAAAAAACAATTGGAAGCATCGTATTTGAAGTCACATTTTTGTTTCTCTCAATTGTTTTTTCGCAGCATTATGACACCAGTTTTCTCAATTTACATAATCCGCGAACTAAACGACTGGGCACGATCCACCCGAGCACTCAAACCAACAGGCGCTAATCTCCTCAAACTTCAAATCATAAAGTTATTAACAATTTTAAAAGCCACTCGTAAACTATTAAGTCACAACCGTAGTAAATCTCTGAAGAGACTGTGGAAAATTTCACATCCGTTCCATAGGTATGAAAACCTTAGCGTACGTCAGCGTAAAATAAACTTTATGTCCACGTGTGAAGAATATAAAATCGGATATAAATTGTGGGTGTTGCAATGGAAAATACGGTCGGCGTTTGATAGTGGTGTGAAAATGGCACATTGAGGGAACTGTTCACAGGGGCATCGATTTGATTGATAGAAAACTTGTTTGTGGAAATAGTTTAGCTACGATTGTTAACCTTAAAGTTGAGATTGGTTTATTTTTAAATTTCAAATTTCGAATTGAAATACATGTCAATTTATTCAAGAAACAAAATGGCATATCGGAAATATTTAATGTATTTCTAAATCGATTTTTGTAGGTGCTTTGTTCCAGAAGTACTAGCGATAAGGTAAATGGGGTTTAAGATTGGCCAGCGAATCAGTCGTGGCATATTGTGTTATAAAGTAGGTTTAATGTGATTATGAACGCTGTAGGTACTTCTTTCGTACCGTAATATAATAAAAACTTGCAGAATGAAAGGAAAAAAACGTTTATTATACCTATATGTACCTACTCAGAAAAAGATCGCATTTTGAAATCAAACTTAACTTGTACGTATTAATTTGTTGCGTACTTATTTTTTAGACAAGAAATCTTGACATAAACTTGGCTTTGTTAATCTGTTTTTCGATCAAAAAAAGGTTTCAGTCCAAATTAACGAGTAAACTTTCTTTCAGACAGTTGATGTCGTATAAATTTTATAACGAACATAAGATGGTGAATGAACTCTGAATTGACCAAAACAATAAAATGAAAATCTGCTCTAATTCCCACGAAATATATTTTCCATGGTTTTATTTCGATTCTGTTAAAAGATTTCAAGTAAAACGTATGTTTATCTCCGCCCGTTTCACAGATAGAAGAGCGTCGATCTTAACATTTGGATCTTTGGACTGATCTACGCTAAGTTTGATGTCCTTACCATGTCATTATTGATCTGTTAGGACATAAAATATAGCTTGGGTCGTTTGATGTATAAATGTAAGGAAGTAATGTGTTTTTGTTAATTTTTTTTTATTTTTGTACAATTTAAGTTTTCACAGTTCATCTTATGAAATAAAAAACGTATCGAAATTTACTTTAGTTTACTTTTTAATTCGGAGTATTCATGTCTGATGTCATGTGACTTTGTTAATTTTTTTAAACATTTAAAATCTTTTTTTTTATGTAATACTTACTCGATACGTCATAATTTAACTTAGTTGACGTCAGTATGTTTACAATTCACTAATCGAGAACTTTTAATCAACGACGTTAAATTATAAAACATCATTGTTTAAAATAATTATTCGATAGATACTTGCATTTTAACTCGATGATTCGAGTCATCAAATAACACCATATATGTATATGTATAAAAGAAACTCGAGATAAATACAAACTTACGCAGTTGATTTTTTCTGAATTTACTTAATAAAAAAAACAAACCGAAAAATACGAAAAGCGTAATTCGTAGCCTTTCGGGAGTAAAGGCTGATTCCCAAATAGTGATAATTTGCGGCTCCGGGGCGACATTATCATGAAATAGCGACATCGAGCGGATGTTGCCAGCAGTTCGCTGTAATGTGAGAATAGATTAGGTGGAAAATAGCGGACTGTCATCTGAGATGTGGACATTTTGTCCGTACATACTTGTATACACTTACTTGTATAGTTTTGAAATTTGAAAACATTAATAAAAATTGTATATCGGTTTTAGTTAACACGATTCGTAGTATGAAAATAAAATAGTAAAAGGATTTTATCGCGTATTTTTTTTTTCTGATTGATACACTGATAGTTATGTCTGTAATGACACTGAAACGTGGATTAGAAGTTTATATTATAATTAAACTCGATTAAATCCGGTTTTGATGATAAATAATAAATAACCGTAACCGTTGTGACCGCCCCCCGCCCGCCGCGCACCCCTCCCCGCCGGCTCGCACTGCACGTGCGGCTGCGGGTAAACGCTCCTACTTCTCAACGCTGTTACGCTGACGCTGTGGCAAGTCAAACCGCAACGGAAATCCCGATGAAGAAGCAGGTAGACAAGGATGGCTTAATTAAAGTGGAACGAAGGAAGAACAAGCCGACCCTTCAGAATAAGTGCGGTACAGCACCGAACGACAGAAATCTCCTGCTGCGCTCTGGGGTACCGACGACGCAGTTGTACGTGTCTCGCGTGCACCACGCTTTCAAAGCTGAAGTGGTGGAATACCTACACGCGAAGACTGGATTGAACATGAGGGTCGAGCGGTTGGAGTCCCGCCACAAAGTCAGTTTTAACTCCTTTGTGGTAAGAGTGCCAACCGAACATCTGTCGACCTACATGACAGATGATTTTCGGCCGCAGGGTGTTTCGTCGCTTCAGACACAAAGACGCAGCGCCCCACGTCGCAGCCTATATGTGTCACTTAGTGTCAAGTGTAGTTTTAAGTATTTTTATATATTCTTGTTTAAGGCATATATCTGTTTATCTTTTATGTATGTTAGACTGTAAGGTATTTATTATATGGGCCTTTGTTTTCAAAAGTAATATCTTTGTAAATATTGCCTGAAATACATACATACATACATAACCTCACGCCTGTCTCCCTTTGGGGTAGGCAGAGACAAGGGAACACCAATTGCTTCGATCCAGACATACCTCTTTCGCTTCCTCCACGTTCATTAATCTTTTCATACATGATCGCCGGTTACGGGTACTTTTAACTAGGCCCTTTTTAAGAACGTCGCCAATTTGATCGGCGTACGTTCGCCTAGGGCGGCCCCTTCCGACAGCACCATCCATTCTTGCTCTGTAAACCTCTTTCGTAAATCTACTTTCACTCATCCTTTCCAAATGTCCAAACCACCGTAGCATACCCTTTTCAATCTTAGTCACTACATCTTCTTTCAATCCGCATCTCTTTCTTATTTCACTATTGCGCACCCTATCACTCAATTTCACTCCACACATGCTTCTCAACGCTCTCATCTCCACAGCATTAATCTTGCTTTCATGTCTCTTCTGCCTGAAATAAATGAATTTATTATTATTATTATAACTGGCACACGAAGTATGGCCCGAAAGGAATCTTTTATGTAGGTATGCTTATTCAACCATAACCGAGCCAGTTCAGAAAGTTCATTTTTTTAAACTGGACTCTAACCCTGCACCTCTCATTACATTCTCAAACACGCAATTAATCAATGCACGCGGGCTTAGTCTATAATTAAAAAAGCCAGTCGTTATGATAATCAATTTTAAGACGTTACAGGTGCTCTTTTTAAGATGTACAGTGTCTTTTTAAGATAAATGTATTTTGTCTTGAAAATCTTGAAAAAAAAGAAAAGTGCGAAAATGGTGTTGCACCACTTTTCATGAGGTACCTACTCACTTGACGCTTGAAAACACTGTAGTTATGTAGCTCAGGAAAAGCAGACGCTAGCCACTTATTCCACTAACGGGTAATTCATAAAAGGCACCATAAAATCGTTTGGTTGGAGTTCTAGGAACTTAAAAAATGTTAAAATCCCTGTCCATGCCGAGTAGTTAGATGGTAAGAGGTTAGGGTTCAAGTGCCCAAAAATATTGCCCATATATCTCTTCAAACTTTATTTTGTGACTAGCCACCGCGCGCGGTTTTACCCGCGTAACTTTTGATCCCGTAAAAATATCGGGATAAAATATAGCCTATAACCTTCCTCAAGAGTTGGGCTATCAAATGCAAAAATAATTTTTCAAATCCCACTTGTAGTTTCTGAGATTAGCGCGTTCAAACAAACAAACAAAAAAACAAACTCTTCAGCTTTATATATTACTCGCTTCCGCGCGCGATTCTACCCGCGTAACTTTTCATCCCGTGAGAATTTCGGGATAAAATATAGCCTATAACCTTCCACAAAAGTTGGGCTATCAAATGCAAAAAGAATTTTTCAAATTCCCCTTGTAGTTTCTGAGATTAGCGCGTTCAAACAAACAAACAAACTCTTCAGCTTTATAATATATTAGTATAGATATAAACACTGTGACAACCACGAGACTTCGGTTTATTTCGCGTTATATTCATTTGTCACTATAGCTAAGATGATTAATCGTCTAGAGATGACAAAAAAAATCAGCTTAGCTTTTCAAGCGAGTTCCAAAAAAGGAGGAGGTTCTCAATTCGTCTTTGGTCCCATTTAAATTTCATCGAAATCGGTTGAGTACTTTATTGAAAATTTCAAACTTTTGAACAAATATGTATAATTTCGGAGAAGGTTTATGTTGATGACACTCTCAACTCAGCCAAAGTTTTGACGTGAAGTCGGTTTTTTCAATGCTCTGCATTCCGTTGATTATTATTCATAATAACTTTATTAAAATAAATAAACTTAGACACACAGTTTTCAAAAGCCTTATTCTTAAACTAGTTAAACTTGTTAACTCGTAAATTCATTCTATTATAGATCAATGACGACCGGCTGGTGTAGCGGTAACATAAATTGCCTTCTATGCCAGAGGTCCTGGGTTCAAATCCCGGCGGCGGCGGATATTTGTGTGATGAACACAGATATAAGTCGTCAAGTCATGGATAAATAATTTTACAATTATTTTATGACATTACTTAATTATTCTTCAACTTAGTTAGGTTTCTAGTTATGTCCAATAAGTAGTTCATAAGAGTAAGTAATCTTGACCCTTTTAATTTAGTTTAGAGTTAGGCTTTCAGTAACTTTACTTAAAAAGAGCGAATTTACTGAGAAAATAAATGTTCTTAATATTAATTTAAATATTATATTCAAGTAACGAATGTATCGTTGTGTAAAAAAATAATTGACTTGCATTCAATGCACAATTGCCACTGCCATATTCTAGTTCTGTGTTGTGACGCTTTTAGCAACAACACTAGTTGAAACTTAATATCGTAAACTTGAAGTTGATGCTTAGGCGACAATTGTATGTAGGAGAAATCTTGAGAGGAGAACGCATCCACGCGCTTTCATTTGACGACCACTTTGGCGATGGGGTAAACCAGTCTGCCTCAGATTTGCGTTGTTGCGGGTACGATTCCCGCACGGAACAAGAAAAAGATGATCCGTGTCTGGGTGTTTATCTATTTATGTATTCTAGGTTCCCCCCTAGTTCGCTACATGTTATAACATAATACAAGCTATGCTTACTTTGGGGCCATGTAGTTAGTGTGATTGTCTGGGGATTTTGTTTATTTATTTTTATTTATCTATTTATCGTGCAGATTACGCGCTCAAGCTGAGTTACAATAGTAACATGCAGACACGTGCGTTTGTATGTGGCAAAGCGCAAGGTATGGGGCACACGGCGCACACCGATACCCGCCGCAGTACTTTGCGTGATTTTGGTACACTTTGAATCAGTGATTCCCAAAGTTGTCTATATCGACTCCCAGGCTACGTTAGCGACAAAAAATTTAGTCCCTTTAGGGGGTCCCTAGTAGTGAATCTCAACATATCATTAAAGCATCAAGCTTCGTACTTAAAATATTTACTTAGTGCTTAGTTTATTTTATGTTAGGTACATTATACAGATGCAACGATTTATTTTGAGTAGTTTTAATTTTAATTTAATTTCTAAATGAATAAAACTTAACATGAGTTTTAATCCCTAATTTTAAATACGAAATTCTATGTGAAATCTCGTTTATTTTTGTTTGTACTTGCGATGATTTTTAAATGCATAAACCCAAAAGTACTTCAAATTGTCGCTTGACAAAATGACATGACAAGGATATAAGAGCGGCCAGTCTCACGCGAATGTGACTTTCCTGAAATTTATTTGGATTTAGGAAAACAATAATTAAAATCACTTTTATTTACATCCCTGTTTCGAAAAAAAAAAACGCTAGTATTCAGCGTTGATTTCATTCTGCCATATTAATAATGTAAAATTATTCGAAATAATTATTTAACGTTCTGCAGTCAAGTGTACTCTGACAAATGAGTATCATTTATTAAGACGATATTATTAAAGTCTATTGTTTCGGCCCCCAGAGAGAAGCACTTAGTTTCTATCTAAAATTTAGCAAAGTTATTTAATCATTTTCCCTTTTTGAGCTTTGAGCGAATAAATTATAAACTACGTTAACCAAATTATCTATGGAATTTTAATGAAGAGAAACAAGTACTTGTAGTCAAGTAATATTTGAATTTTGTTCTTTTTAATTGATTTAGCGCATGTTTGCCCTTAATTTCTTGATGCTGGGTAACGATGAGGTCTTAGACGGAGCTCAATAGTTAAAGTGGGAACTGGCAGCTCCTTCCAGGCACCAATCTGTTGGAGGAAGGCGTAGGCAGGAAGGCAAACGAGTCATACCTACTCACCTTCTCCCTCTCGATAGCCTACCGTTAAGTTACCAGCATTGGAACCAGCTAAAGGTGCCAGACAATTTCCTACGTAGAAAGAAGCGTTTAATGCTTCCGGTAATACCGTGGATCCTAGCAACGGTGGATTAAGTAAATCAGAAAGTCTTTAATGCTACTGTCTAACCTCAGCACCTAATTATCCTTACGTACACCAAGTCCTCCCCTTAAGTGACGGTGTTGAGCTTAGCACGTTTTCCATTTGATGAATAAAATGGAAATGGCTCGTCATTAAGTATTTTTTGAACACATCAGCGCCATAGCAACCGTATTTGGTAGCTGAGTTCTGTAAAGGAATATAGCTATATCCTTTATAGGTAAGTATAAAATATTTTGTCAAAGTAAGACGTTTTATTGGCGTTTTTGTGGGCGATAGGGTGACCCCCTGTCGCAGCAATAGTGTCTCTCCATCATTATTATACCTCCAAAGTTTCTCAAACGTGACATCACATGGTTTTGCAGCCTACGGTAATATTATTGTACTTATAGCTAATATTACCATGCCTCAGGTGTTCTGCCTACCCCATATTATATGCTACAGGTGTAAAGTTATGTATGTAAGTAGGAAATAGTTTTGTTACCAAATTATAAAGAATGCGTACGAGTCTTACCATGATATTTTAGAGACAGGCATTTTTTTTATAATATACTAGTACTTCGAATCTCCAAATCCGGTATGAAACTCCCTGCCTGTTGGCAAAACATTACCGAGAAAATATCATTACTGCCTCAGCTATGTTTTTGAGTTCGGCCTTGTAATAGGCACATTCTCCGTAATCTTGGCATTATTAAAGCGTCCAAATATAGATAAATTGAAAATAAAAATCAATATTGACAATCCTGAGATATGCTAAAAGAATCCCTGTATTTTTATACTGACTAGCACCTTGTCGCGGTTTCACCAGCGTTACTGATAATCTTTTGGACTTTTAGGATTAAACGTGACTGTCCTGAAGCGCGTTCAAACCACGGAAACTGAATTGAGAGTTTTTTTCCCAACAAACAATTTGTATGGAATATTTCTAGACTAGTCTTGGCACCTAGTAGATTGGATGAGGCGCGTTCGCTAGGATGGCGCTAGTTTTGCGCGTGTGGTTGGAATGCGGCCTGGACTATCATATACAGGGCAATAAATACATTTTCGTGTATGCCCGTTGTCCTCGTAAGCCATGTCCGCGTCATGGGGACAGAGGGACGTGATTAAATGTCTTTACCGATATCCGCGTAGCGGAGATTTAGCTAACGGGGACTGGTGTCCCCAGTGTCCACCAGGCAGTTTAAATTTCACGAGCCATTGTACCCTTTATCCTGCATTCCTGTTTTAAACTTCGGATAGAGAAAATTCATGTAACACAAAATTTCAATGTAAGGAAATAGGTACTGTCGTTATCCATCACACACAACACAATAGATATTATAAATCTCCAAAAATATCACAATGATTTACTTAACAATAATCATCTTTTATGTACATACTTCAACAAATATATCTTTTGCTTGAAAAATCATCAATATAAAATTAAATTAAATATCACGATCATCAACATTTCATTCAGTTTCACACGGAGATTGACTTCATGTTTGGTGAGTTAGACGCACGATACTTTTTTTACTGTTACGATTACAATATATTTTTTTTACGGGGGATCAATAAAAGAGAAGGTGTGAACGTGAAAAGCAGAAGCTATGGATTTTGTCTACAATGACGATTTGCACGTCATATCGCCAGATCTTTTCATACAAGCAGAAGGAAGACTTTTTGAACATTTAATTTAAAATAAAGTTTAAATCTTTGTTGTGACGTTTTGTTTTAAACCCTTCGTACAAAAGTTAACCTTAAAGTATTATTAGATCATTGTGTGATCAGTTTCAAATGTGCAAAACTTGTCTACTCTTAAACTTGACTTATCTGCCTAATAATAACTTTTCAACCGACTTCCAAAAAAGGAGAAGGTGCTCAATTCGTCTGTATGTTTTTTTTGTGTCTTTGTTACCTACACGTTATTGCGGGCAATTATGAATCGATTTTGAAAATTCTTGTTTCATATGATAAAGGATACTTCAGAGGTGGTCCCATATAAATTACATCGAAAACGGCTTAGTACTTTTTTGAAAAAATATTTATCAATACGGAGAATTTTATGTTGATGACCTGCTACTTTTGCCAAACTTTTGCCAAACTTTTGACAAGGGTTAAAAAATGTTAGTAACGTCGGTTTTTTTAATGCTCCGCATTCGTTGAATATTTGGATTCTCGGCGGCTCTCATAGGATACTTCATAATTGGTCCCATATCAATTTCATCGAAATCGGTTGAGTACTTCATTGAACTTTTCAAATTTTTGAAAAAATATGTATGATTTCGGAGAGTATTTACGTTGATGACTTTATAACTCAGCCAAAGTTTTGACGTGAAGTCGGTTTTTATAATGCTCTGCATTCGTTGATTATGTAAAATTAGCTACACTGGAAACTATGAAAGAAGTCTTTGGAAGTAGCACTTCCTCTTTCACATTCACTTAGAACGCAAGATCATTGAACAAACATGGTATTACACTCTAATAATGCTCTATTAATTACATAACTATTTTGACAAATTAAACATGGTTTCTAGTAAATTGTTATTTTTTACTTTATTTTAGAAGTAATCTTACAAGTGTGATACCATTTTGAAATCTTGATTAAATGAGCTAACTTTTGACAGAACTTGCCAGAAAAGCTTGGTACATTTTTTTTTCAGTACGACAGGTTAAATTTGAAGAAAATTTTATCCTGTGGTTCAGATAAACGATGCTTTTTCTTCTAAACTAAGGCAGATGACATAAAATTTAAGACTTTAAATGATAGAAGCATAACTCAGGGCTATATTTCAAGAATAAAACCGATCAAAAGGTACTATTTGTATCAACAAAGCTAAAATGAACATCACAGGCCGTTGATTTTTTTTGTATTTGTTTTAAATACCGATAACTTCATAATCATTTGGGAAAAATATTTTTTTATTTTTCCAGTATCTGTCATTACTTGTAGCATGTCCTGCTTCTGGTATAAAGTGCTAATAGGTGATGTATTGATGGGTAGGTACTGATGGGTACTGATAGGTACTGATGTGTGCTGGAATTGGCTTTGAAATAATAGATGAAAGTTTGAAAGTTTGAAATAAATGTCACGATATATTACCTTCAAGTCAAAACAGCACGATTTTTACAACAGAATTAAGTAAAGATATAAATTTAAAAAGATTTGATCTATTAAATCCGTAACAATTTAAAGCCAAACTGCGCCCGCTAGGTAGTAGTGCGGAGCTAGGTAGTACAGCTAGTTTATAAGACATATTTTAGGTATTCTTTATCAAAGTTTAACCACTGTACAGATATGTACAGTAATTCAACTCAGCCGCATTTTTGAAATAAATGCTTACAGCGCCGCGGTCCGTTCACATGTGATAGGGCTGCCCGCCTTAAGCATTTAAATTGTGTTTACTTCTGTGTATTTAGTTTTGTATACTTTCTGTAAACAAATAAAATACTTTGTAAATTGAATAGGAAGTGTTCAACAAAAACACATTTTGTTTCAAAAAAAACATGTTATCGTTTGATTAACAAATCGGCATTATAAATTAGCGAACGAAAAATACTTGCGCCTCGACTGAGAGGTACGAAAAGATGTATTATTAAATTTTAAAGTATAATAATCCGCATATTAACGTAAATCTCAATCAACAATTGTTTCGGTATGCAGACACTCGCTTGTATGAAGTAGACTTATATTAATGTAAGAAGTACATTCTGAAACTTCATTCTATTTTATTAGTACAAATTACATACATACTCGTACATACCTACATAACTTCACGCCTGTATCCTTTATGGGGTAGGCAGAACACCAGAGGCTACAACGCCATCTGATGTCATTTTTGACCAAATTTGGCCGTGAATGATGGAATGAGACTATTGCAGTACAAAAAACGCCAATAAAACCTCTGTCCCTTAACTGACTTTTACAGTATGCCCTGGAAGAGAAGCAGCTGGTACATTCTACGTTTTTCTTTCGCTCCTAGTTCAGCATAGTACAGAATTGAAGAAAATTGAGAAAATGTGTATAGAGTAATGTTGAACTCGGTACTTACAGAGAATATGTTTGTCACTGAAAATTGGCAAAATTTCTAAGTATTTACAAGAGAATGTAGACTTATATTTTCTTAGATGGGGATCAATACTTGCTTGGCTCTTCTCAGTTTGCAATGACAAATGGGGGATTCCTTGCCAACAGTAAGATCCGACTTAATATCCATACAGCGTTTTTGGCAGCTAGTATGTAGGAGTCAAACTTTGTTTAAACAACATTATTCCGACCTACTTTTTTCTTTGAAATTCGGAGCACGTATGTTTTAAAACAACTTTAAAACAAATTTTGCAACTTTGTACTCTGACAGGGAAATGTGTAAGATATACGAAATTCATTCAATTAGTTTTTTTAAACACACGAAACTGGTAAACTTAACTTTGTATGTTCTATGTAATAGGTATTTTAGTAAACATTCTTTTATATGCTGATCAAATTGGCTTAAAAAGGGCCTAGTTAAAAGTACCCGTAACCGGCGATCATGTATGAAAAGATTAATGTTCAGTTAAGGAAGCGAACGAGGTATGTCTGGATCGTAGCAAGTGGTGTTCCCTTGTCTCTGCCTACCCCAAGGGGAGACAGGCGTGAGGTTATGTATGAATGTATATATTTTTTTTATAATTGAACCATAGCGTAGTCTTCCCAAAAAATATTGTTTGATCCTGTTTACAGGTTCGTTTACGAATAGCCCTGCCCTATTTAAATTGGTTATATCTATACTAATATTATAAAGAGGAAACCTTTGTATTTTTGTATTGAATAGGCTCAAAAACTACTGGACCGATTTCAAAATTTCTTTTACCATTACTTAGAGGGATTCTTCCGAATCCGTATAGGCTACTTTTTATCCCGAAAATCCCGCGGGAATCGATATTGCGCGGGTAAAACCGCGCGCAACAGCTAGTTATGTTATATACAAGTAAGGCAATTCACGCATCTACGTGTGTATTTATGGGAGTGCAGATGTGCGCAGCCATACCATTGCGGGTTTTTTACGTACTCTTTTTCTATGGAACTTTACGTTATCAACCGACTTCCAAAAGAAGGAGGTTCTCAATTCGTATGTATGTTTTTTTAGGATCTTTGTTACACGATGTTCTGGACATTTATAAATTGATTTTGAATATTCTTGTTTCATATTATAAAGGATACTTCAGAGATGGTCCCATAGAAAACGACTTAGTACTTTTTGAAAAAAAATTCCATACTTTTGACAAGGGTTTAAAAATGTTAGTAACGTTGGTTTTTACGATTCTCGGCGGATCTGGCTCAATTCCTTCTTTAAAATCACGCACAGAACTGCGACTCGGCTTTGCCATCTTCTTTGGGTTGCACTCAGCATTTTTCTACACAAACGAAAATACATACAAGCAACAGAACATGCGCTACGCTACACTATGTTGTGCGACGCGCTGTGCGAATCACCTTAGTCGTTGTGTACTTTTGAGCGACCCACAACATCATCATCATAACCCTTTCTAATGAGCCCACAGCAGGGCTATGAGTCTCACATGTGGGTGACGAGATATTTTAGGCCATAATCCACCAAGCTGGCCTAGTGATGGTTGATGGATGTCAGAATCTTAAGGCCGAAAATCGCTTCTGACGCTTATTTACTGATTCAACTTAAGCGGAAGTTAAAGTATATCGTTGGCAGCGATCCGCGTTCCAGGTCACGTATGGCGATTAACTCAGGCGTAAGTAAAGTAAATAGTAACAAAACTTTATTCTTTCTAGGGTACTCTGGTGAAAAATTGAGTCTCTACTTTTATGACTCAATTATGACCAGAATCGAGTACAGAGTGCTCTCCTTCAGTATCTAAAATTTGTGACCAGTCACCCTGTACACAGGAGCCACTGCGCCACGACGACTTCCGATATTCGATGTACGAGCGACCCACATTCACATAATAATGCCGCTAAATATCATACCTACGGGTGGTTTATTCCCGTTTATATTTTACGAAGAGTCAATGACTTCCTAAGTTTTTTTCGTTATAATGCGTTTATCTGTTTATCTGACGACCACTTTGGCGATTGGGTAAACCTGTCTGCCTCAGACGCCAGTGGTTGCGGGTGCGATTCCCGCACGGATCCAGAAAAAAAAATGATTCGTGTCTGGGTGGTTTCTATTTATGTATTTATATTCTATTTATATTCTAGGTTCCCCCCTAGTTCGCTACATGGTATCCCATATCACAAGCTCTGCTTACTTTGGGGCCATGTAGTTGGTGTGATTGTCTTTGAGTTTATTTATTTATTGTTATCTCTGAAACTTTCAGTTAGATTTGAAAAGTCTTGCTTTTGATAGCTGAACTCTTAAGAAACATTGTAATAATTTATAAAGATATTCCTATGGTTGCCCCAAATTAAGAATACTTTGAATCATAGAATATACTCGTAATTAACATAAGGTAGGTACTCACTAGTCCACTACTTAGTGATAACTTTTTGTAAGCATACGTCGCGCGGTATCAACAATTTCACTATGCTATGAAGAGAATCTTTATAATGCTGTCATACAAAATTGTTTCTTAAACAATAGCGCTATACAGCGCCTATACAATCTAACTGCGCAATAACACGTCTCAAAGACATATCTAAAAAAATATCGCGTAAGTAAGACCCAAAATATTAATGTTCCATCATTTCCTGTTTTTCTACGAAGCACTGACAGTAAATTTAGTATGTAATGTAATACTGTTTCTTTTTATTTGCTAAAGTGGGAGAAAATAACTTCTAGTGACAGTTAATTAATTTTACGGAAGAGCAGTTTGCTGTTGCTCCGGTTTTTTCCGGTGCGATCTAGTTTATGGTTGTGGGGTCTTTACGGGACTTGGTGGCAAGCCAGGATTTCTGTTCCTCTAACTAATTAGGTAGGTACGTCTTTTTTTTATAGGACATTGTTGCGAAAAACTTCATTTTATACAAAACCAGCTGTTTCACGCGGTTTTACCCGCGCAATTTAAAAACCCGCTAGAATACTGGGATAAAAAGTAGTCTATGTCCCATTAAAAACTGCAGACTATCACTATGCCAAATTTCATCCAAATCCGTGAATCCTTTCTGCCGTGATCGAAGAACAAACATCCATCCATACAAACTTTCATACATATACATATATAACTTCACGCCTGTATCCCTTATGGGGTAGGCAGAACACCAGAGGTTACAAGACCATCTGATGTCATGTTTCACAAAGGAGGTATTATAACGATGGAGAGAGGCTATTGCAGTGACAGGGGGTCAGCCTATCGCCCACAAAAACGCCAATAAAACCTCTGCCCCTTAACTGACTTTTACAGTATGCCCGGGAAGAGAAGCAGCTGGTACATTCTACGTTTTTCTTTCGCTCCCAGTCCAGCATGGAAGAACTTTCACATTTATAATAATCAATATATATAAAACTGTTCCGTTACTGACTGAGTGACTGAGGTACTGAGTGACTGAGTGACTGACAGACAACGTACAGCCGTAACTACTAGGCGTATAGAGCTGAAATTTGGAACATACATTCTTTAGGGAATGTAGGGGTGCACTAAGGAAGGAATTCCCGAAATTCCCGCCGAGAACGGGAAATATAGGACTTTTTAGTTTGTATGAAAAATCTTATTCCTTGAGTGCACCGATGTGAAACTTGGTGTAAAGAAAGAAAGAAAGAAAGAAATAAGATTTATTATCACAAAAACATGCAGATACAAATAAAAAATACACAGAAAAAACAGGACGAATTAAAAATTACTTAATAATACACATTACAAAATAAAAAAAAGGCTTTTGTGATAAAGGGACAGGCCTCAGCAATAGCTGCCAAAAATATATTGGCAGCGCTGATTTTCAGGCCTGACCTTTACAAAATATGTTGCTATATAAAAAAAAATCTAGGGTGATCGTCAACATTTAAAGCACAAATACAATTCGTCAACGCAATCTTGTGTAAATCCTTAATTTAACAAATTGACATGAATGTATATATAGGGTCCTCTTTATGAAGATCAATATATTTCAATAGAAGGCCAAGAATGATGTATGGATTCAACTCATGAAAGAATTTTTTTTTTGTTACAATTAACAAAAAAAAATTCTTTCATAAATATTTTTTATAATTCTCATAAGTTAACAACATTTTAGTTTAATCTGTTATTTACGACTAAAGCAAGAAATAAAAGTGTTTCTATTTAACTATTTATATTAAGAACTCACTCACACACACAGAGAAAAAATCGCACTAGGCATAGGTATGTAGGTATTCTCTGACGGCACTGTCGACACCGAAAGTCAAGCGAGCCGCCCGCGCCGACAACGCTCTGTTGGCTTGTTTTTAAATTTATTTCAAATTTAAACATTATCAAAGAAGTCAACATTACTAAGACGGTATTAACAATTAGTTGAACGTTAAATTGACAGTTGAAGTGTGATGGGAAATTAGAATCAACTTTTATACGAAATAAGTATGATATTACAACAGCTGATTGTTACGTCATACATCAAGCTAAGTAGGTCACGCATCGCCCGGGCGCGCGAGGCATCGACCTTTGCTCGCGTGGATAGGTACCTAGGTACTAACCGCGTAAGATCTTTGTTTTAGTGAAGTTATTTTCTTAAAATAAATACATAGGTTTTTTTTATTTCTTGCAAGGTTGTCGTAAATAACAGATTAAATAAAAAAGGTGTACAGGTTTTACAATGTGTGTCTGGTTGTTTTATGAAAGGAATTCCCGAAATTCCCACGGGAACGGGAAATATATGATGTTTTAGTTTGTATGAAAAAATCCCATCCCTTGAGTGCACGGATGTGATACTTGATATAAAGGTTCCTCAACAAGTGTGTGTTTGTATTATGGAAGGAATTCCCGAAATTCCCACGGGAAGGGGTTGGACTTTTTAGTTTGTATGAAAAATCTTATTCCTTGAGTGCACGGATATGATACTTGGCATAAAGGTTCTCCAAAAAATGACTGGTCGTGTTATGAAAGCAATTCCCGAAATTCCCACGGGAACGGGAAATATATGATGTTTTAGTTTGTATGAAAAAATCTTATTCCTTGAGTGCGCGGATGTGATACTTGGTTTAAAGGTTCCTCAATAAGTGTCTGTTTGTATTATGTAAGGAATTCCCGAAATTCCTACGGGAAGGGGTTGGACTTTTTAGTTTGTATGAAAAATCTTATTCCTTGAGTGCATGGTTGTGATACTTGGCATGAAGGTTCTTCAAAGAGTGACTGGTTGTGCTATGAAAGGAATTCGATAAACGATTTATAGTTTGTATGAAAAAATAAATTCCATGAGTGCACAGTTGTGATACTTAGTATAAAGGTTCCCCAGTGAGCAACTGTTAGTGTTGTGAAAGAAGTTCCCGCCATTCCCACGGGAACACGAAATATTGGACTTTTTAGTTTGTATGAACAATTATTTCTTCAGTGCATGGATGTAATACTTGATATAAAGGTTCTTCAATGACTGGTTGTGTTAAATATAAACAATATTTATGCGCGGACGAAGTTGCGGGCAAAAGCTAGTAGTAAGATAAGATAGGACTTGTGTCTTCCATGACATCTGGTGGCAAATTATCATGAAGACTAACGTGGTACCTACACCAGCCCAAAGAAACCTATTTACTCGACGCTTAAAAGTACAGGACTATAGTATGTATATAAATTATAAACATACTTACTGATATTCATAAAAGTTCCATACACAGTGGGAAGTCAGTTACATACTGGCCCTTCATCAAGTACTTATAATTACAGCATGGGATAATATTTTACGGTAGATATTATGAGATGAAGTTTTTCAGACAATCCATTAGAGTTGCCGCGAATAGTCGAATACCGATTAATCGCTATTCACTTTGGCGTATAGTCGAATAACTCGACATTACTATTCAGCATAAATAAGGCACATTAAAAATATTTCTTACTTCTACTAAGGTCGTTACATACCTATATATGTATATGTAATGTAGTAATTTAATTTAAAAAGCATTTTTACTTAATAGTAAAAATATTTTTTTTTCACCACAATCTGCATTGGATTTTAAATATTCAAATATTAAAAGTCTAACTAATTTAATTTCATGATGCCGAGTTTTTACACTTTTATGAACGATAATAATACCCAGTAATGTGTACATGTTCGGTCTGAAAAAAATATTCACAAAATTTAACCATTATAACCAATCGCTGTGTAAAGATTGAAACATGGTTAAGGAAAATTATCTCGATAAAAAAGTCATAAACATAACACTATAGTTAAATTGTTTTCAAATGATTTTCGTGACAGTTCTCATTTTCTATTACGCGCAAATTATTTACAACTAATAAAATATAAATTGGCGCATTTAAAAAATAAAAACTACGTAAATATTTTTTTTATATTAAAATTATAAATGGAAACACTAATAAAGTGTAATTATCATTATTAACTGTAAATGAATTTAGTTAATGTCATAAAAAATATTCTTCTTAAATTGACAGATTCAAAGAAACGTAACGTTCAGTTGATAGTGATTGACACTACTTACTGAATCGATGAATATGAGCGGCCATCTTGTAATCGGAAGTCTGCATACATTTTTCACCAACTGATTCGATATGTCAAAGCCATCGAATGGAAAATCGAATAATTACATTACGGCAACGTCACTAAGATCGTCAATTTCGAACTGGCACGAAAATCACTTGAAAAGAATTCACCTATAATTTACCACTTGAAACAGAAAGTTACATGAAAACATAAAGTGTACTTCTCTTAACCGATGAATAAAGCAAAGTTATGATTTTTGAAGTTGTAATTTTTGATAATAAACCAGTTAAACGTAAGCTTGCTCTCGTCGGCGAAATTTAGCGATATCAGGGCGGGAAGTATGGAAGTACGCACCGCGCTACAAGAGGCCCTTAAGGAAAATAATAAAAATTGATTATTTTTAACTCATTTTTTTGATATTCGACGAATATCATAAAATGTCGAGCAATGCCGAATACCGAATAATAGCGAGTGTTTGCGGCAACTCTATGTACTAACAATGATGTATGTAAGTATTAAAAAAAACTCGTCAGATTTTTAAATAGTCATGTTCCAAGCTGAGATGCCCAAAACAAATTTATTTCAGTTTTAATCGATTCTAGAAATATTAATAAGATGAAATGAAAAAGAATACCTTATTTATTTTAAATTAGTTATTTTTTTTGCAGGTAACTTGGTATTCTTCAATTCCGGCAAAGGTGAGTTCACTTTCACATTATTTTTTATTTACTTAAATAGTTAAGTAGTGGTTTATCTTATATGAGTGAGGATTCTCTAGAGATCCTAAGGTCAAAAGTAAGGTAAAGATCATAGTGAAAACGATTTGCATATTTTCCTAAATAGGTATAAGTTATTTTTAATTGTTAAACAGTTTTACTTACTACCTAGTATTTTTTTTATTGTGCCTTATTCAATCAATGGTTAAGTTTATGTTATTTTATTTACAATCAATCTATATTTAATAGCTAACGCCTAACACACATATCACAGCATGTATTAAATAACTTTGTATTTGGAAACAGTTCCACGATCTTGTAGCAATTTATTTCCATACAAAATTTCCTGAATTCGATTCCATGCTTAGTTATAAATTCCACAAATTTGAAATAGTTTGCACTGATAGATACCTAGTGATAAAAAATGTTGATGCGTATTATTTGGAAAAAGTACTGTAAAAAAGCTGAATTCTAGAAACTCTGGTCTTCTGATTTTAAAACATCAACAGTTGACTGTGCAATACTATACGTTATATGTTCATTTATCTCTTTTTTTCTTTCTTCAATATTTTTTTATTTCTTTCAATCCAAGGTCTTTTAGTTGTGGTTGTCATGTCAAAATTTGTAAACATTTGATTGTTTACAAATTGGGTTTTGGATTGAGAATCAATATCTTCATTAGAATTTTTTACCCGGGGCGCTACCAGTACGCAAGACTATTAAAGTTTATAGTTGCAAAGACTTGCCCAAGTCATGTTATGGTGAGGATTCATTGAAAAGAACAAAACGTTCTTATTTAAACAGTACTTTTTCAGAATTTTTCCTTCAATTTATAAATAATGTTACCTGTATTATATCGTAGTAAAGTTCTGCTCTACTGGGTATGAGTTGACCTGCAAATCACAAATGGAAAAATCGATTTCCTTATCTCGTGTTGTCAAATATCGAGCGATTGTAGGTACGCTAACTATTGGAACATCAATAGGATGTTATATATTTTTTTGTTAAAAGCTTCTGCCGATCATTGTCTCGTGTCTCAAAACAAATAAGCATAATTTTATTTTTATTTAGGTTAACTGGTCCTTTAAATTCAAAACTCTAGATTTTTGTTATCAATAGTTAAGTATTAAATGTTGTAAACGCGACGATGTTCGTTTGCTCTCTTTATTTCCTATTATAAGCCCTATTATATTCACCAGTTTACGCAGATTTCTTATAAACAAATAGTCCTACAGCTTCTGTATAAGCTTTTCGTAAGCCGTAGTTGACTAATCTGAGTGGAGGTAATCGACCCTTTTAGGGTCTGCCTGGATAGCTACTTAGATTCCCTTTATATCAAAATCACCTGAACTCGTATGCCGTGATCGTCGACATAACTTTCACTCACCATACCGGTGAGAGTAAGCTCAAACGAAGGTTTACTTACCGATGAAAAAGAAACAGAACAGTGGTATAGATACGCGTTCTTGATCCTTGGTATTACATGGACAATGTGAATGGACACGCCTATGCTGGTACTACCTCAAACATACATCAAATGCATGTACTTTGCGTTTCCGAACCCCGACCAACCGTCAAGGTTGGTCGCCGCTAGATTCAGTCCCCGCGTATGAATGTCTGTTAGAAAATCGATTCGTTCTTAGTAATCGATTTTATCAGCGGCATCGGTGTATTTGAATCCATTTGTATTTTCCAGCAACAAATATCAGCCGTGACGTCACAAAAGGTGTTAAAAAGTCGGCACGTTTGGTTTCAATACAAAGCTTGACACTTGCGTTGTCTATGTAGATGTATGTCTGTGGGTACTACAGTCCTTCCTATTTTACCCGCAATAGTAACTACGTATATAAGCGGAGTTGCGGAAAAAAGGGCTTTAACAGCTGTCGGCAATGCATTAATCTTATATCTTTTATTAATGATGACGGTAGACCTGGATAGGTACTACTTCGACTTATTTCAAATGTATTTAAATACTTACGAAATAAAGAATATTTTGACTTTGACTTGACTTACCAGGTGGATACAGTGCCCGCTTGCTGGTTTTCATGATGATGATTTATCCCTGTAAAGTTTACAGTGTACAGTGTAAACTGCCTGCCCATCCTGCACTTTTGTCCGAAATAAGGTATTAGAAGTTTGGTAATGGAAATAAGCAGGACCGTGGTATCTAAGCCGATGAGCACTTTACATAGGTATGTATACAGTCGTTACCAGTATAAGGAATAAAAAACAAAATAAAAATATTGAAAAACCCACGACGCGACGGTTAAAAAGTAATTGAAAAAGAATAAAATAATTTAAAATCCCTCGACTGAAATTATTTATGTGACGAGAGATAATTAACGTGAAAAGCTTTTTTAAAAGTTCACTTGATCTAACACAGAGTCGGTCATATTATGAACAACATACTATTCGTTTTCATAGTACTTCCCTATGCTTGCCTATTCGGTTCTCGAAGATGTAGATGTCGCAATAACATAGGTATTCAACTCCCTATGAACTTAATAAAAAGAGCAAAAAAATCCGTCGAGGGCTGCCATCAATATTTTAAATCAATCAATATATATAAAACTGTTCCGTTACTGACTGAGTGACTGAGGTACTGAGTGACTGAGGTACTGAGTGACTGAGTGACTGACAGACAACGTACAGCCGTAACTACTGGGCGTAGAGAGCTGAAATTAGGAACATACGTTCTTTAGGGGATGTAGGGGTGCACTAAGGAAGGAATTCCCGAAACTCCCACGGGAACGGGAATTATTGGACTTTTTAGTTTGTATGAAAAATCTTATTCCTTGAGTGCACCGATATGATACTTGGCATAAAAGTTTTTCAATAAGAGTCTGGTTGTGTCATGAAAGGAATTCCCGAAATGCTCACGGGAACGGGAAATATATGATGTTTTAGTTTGTATGAAAAAATCTTATTCCTTGAGTGCACGGATATGATACTTGGTATAAAGGTTCCTCAATAAGTTTCTGTTTGTATTATGGAAGGAATTCCCGAAATTCCCACGGGGTCGGGAAAAGTAAGACTTTTCTGTTTATGCGCGTACGAAGTCGCGGGAAAAAGATCGTTTCAATATAAAACTACAAAACGAATTCATTCAATGGCAGCCCCAGACGGATTTTCTTGCTCTTCTTATAAAGTTCATAGGGAGTTGAATACCTATGTTATTGCGACATCTACATCTTCGAGAACCGAATAGGTAAGCATAGGGAAGTACTATGAAAACGAATAGTATGTTGTTCATAATATGACCGACTCTGTGTTAGATCAAGTGAACTTTTAAAAAAGCTTTTCACGTTAATTATCTCTCGTCACATAAATAATTTCAGTCGGGGGATTTTAAATTATTTTATTCTTTTTCAATTACTTTTTAACCGTCGCGTCGTGGGTTTTTCAAAATTTTTATTTTGTTTTTTATTTCAAACTTTTTAAAGAGCATAATATAGGTACCATACATTACATTACACAACACCTCGTTCCTCATCTGCCCTCTAATGTCCCCACCACCGCTGGAAAACCCATGTAGTTTATTTGTGAGTGAGAAATCAAGATGCGTTGATGAGTTGTTACCGTTAAACCTATTTAAGAACATTATACCAATCAAATCCAAAGCGATAATTGAAAACGGCATTCAAATCGGACCAATGGTTTGCAAACAAATATTTACTGCAGCGCCCCCTGGTGAGTTGTTACTGTAACACCTATCTCAGAACATGAGTTAATCAAATCCAAAGGGATCACTGAAAACAGCATTTAAATCGGACCAATGGTTTTGCAGATAAACGGTAACATTGGCTTTTACAAACAAATGTTTACTGCAGCGCCCCCTTGTAAGTTGTTACCACTACACCTATCTAAGAACATGCACCAATCAAATCCAAAGCGATTACTGAAAACCGCATTAAAATCAGACCAGTGGTTATGGAGATAAATGGTAACATTAGTTTGCACAAACACCCTCTCACCCCAAACGCATATACCGTCTCCGTTCCGTCGTGGGTAAAAATACTGTTATCCAGCCTCTGATTCGTTAGCTTAAATCGATACATACATAACTGCACGCCTGTATCCCTTATGTTTTAGAGGTTATAAAACCATTTGATATCACATTTGACAAATTTGAAGCTATTAGAATGATGTAGAGAGACTATTGCAGTGACAGGAGGTTATCCTATCGCCCAAAAAAACATAAACAAAACCTCTGTCCCTTAACAGACTTTTACAGTATGCCCGGGAAGAGAAGCAACTGGTATACCTACTTAAATAATTGAAAAAAAATGTTAAATAAAAATCACCCGACCAGGACTCGAAACTGGGACCTCTCGTTTGCCGGACGAGTGCTCTTCCACTGAGCTACCAGGGCCTGGCGGTACGCCTCGAAATTACTTAGCAATTTTTGTTTTTACGTTATATTGCTAACGTAGCTTCATCTAATGGTATAACTTTGCAGCTAAGACCACCCGATACCAATTTCTTTTCAGAAATTGTGAATCTCAGTTAAAGTGAAGCATTGCAATGTTTAATAATATTTTAAAGCTTTTGCATTTAAAATGCTTAATTACTCTTAAATAATTGAAAAAATGTGTTAAATAAAAATCCCCCGATATTTTTTAACTGGGAAATTCAACGTTTATCTTTTTCTTCCAGTACAGCATGGAAGCACTGACTCTTCATAAAATACTAGCTGTTGCGCGCGGTTTTACCCGCGCAATTTCGATTCCCGCGGGATTTTCGGGATAAAAAGTAGCCTATACGGATTCGGAAGAATCCCTCTAAGTAATGGTAAAAGAAATTTTGCAATCGGTCCAGTAGTTTTTGAGCCTATTCAATACAAAAATACAAAGGTTTCCTCTTTATAATATTAGTATAGATTGCTGGAACCAATCACCGTCGGAGCAGTAATATTTGACGGCTGATGAAGGGTGGTTGGTTGCTAGCCAGTCGGAGGGTCCGAGGACACTCAGATTAGTCGCTTTTTACGATACGCTTATACAGACTGTGTAGGGTCGACTTAGCAGCGCGATCACAGAACTTTATCGAATCGTAAATTAACGAATGTTTACGAATGCTCGTATAGTATGGAGTCGGTTGCAAGTTTTGAGTAACATTGTAATTTTTTATTTTACAGATATTTATGAGTAGGTACAACATGTTTACAAACATTCAAAATTAACAAGGCCCACATTTATTTAAGCTGGCCGTGCGGCAATGGATAGATTTCAATTTTTTCTTAAAAACCGTCTCCATACTATACGTACATTCGTTAACAAACGATTCGATAAAGTTCTGTGATCGCACTGTAGAATAGCCTTACCGCCCCTCCTAAATCGACTCTTACGATAAACTTGAGAAGAAATAGGTTAGTGCCATTTGAAGGTTGAAACTTCTAAGTAACCTTGTTAAGGTATAAAAGGGCCAATATGGACTTAAAATGAGCTGAACTATTGAAGATTTCTCAGCTACTTTTATTGTGAGGTAATTTATCATAATTCTTTTTTCTCTTATCTGTAATGTGATTAGCCTAAATAAACTATGTCGCCTGTGTTCTCCGCCCCTTTCGTACATCAAGCATTCACCTCCTCACCTCTTGAGATTCCCTTAGGGGACTCTCTGTGGGGTAACCTAAAAGATTCCTTGGCGGAAAAAAATACACAATATGAAATTATTATGGATTTAGAATCTTCATTGCATTCCTTAACGTTGATTTATCGATGAAACATTAACAATAAAATGTCTAAAGTTCTAAACAGGGTTATTCATCGTTTAATGCCAGTGATGCATGATAGATGTCCGATCCCTTTCATTGGTATAGCTCTGTCTTCTTTCACCACTCATCGGGAATTAAATTTAATTAGTAAACAGTTCCGCTTTGTTTATTTACGAAAGTTCTTTTATAAACACAGACAAGACACTCGACGTATGATCGAAAATTTCTGCAAGAAATTCTTGTGCTCAAATTAAATACTTATGGTATTAAACGTATCTCAACTTTTATTTTTAAATTATCGAAACTAGGTATTCAACGATACTGCTATTACGATACCAATACAAATGACGAATACATCGTAATGGCCAAATACGATAACGAATTACGATACGAATGCATTACGATATTTGTTTAATGCCATTTTGATGAATTTATTGGAAACTTTGTTGTATCATGTATGTTATTGCATGTAAGACTAAGTCAAGTAAAAGTATTTAAAAAAAGTTATGTATTTTTATTTAATCGATATATTTATTAATTTTCATCATTAACTTATGTTTTATTTTAAGTTGCTACATTTACTGACTATTAATTAATTTTAATTGTAGTCGTAATTTATTACTGGCAAATTCTTATGCAGAAAACACAACATTTTTTAAGTTTTTTCCTTAAACTTAAATTAAACTTTTTGTCTGGGGATTTTATTATAGATTTTTATTATCACTTTTACATTTTTGTGCACCATTAATTAAGCTTATTGTAATTTTTCGATATTTTTATCGATTCCAGCATAATTTTAGCTACGTTGTGGTCTAGTATTTATTAAATATTCCGATTTGGAAACATGACCTTAAAAATTTTGAAATAAATGTATCGTAAAAATATCGTATCGTAATATTTACGATAACGAATGATCGTAAAGGTTTACGATAATCGCCGATATACGATTATCGTATCGGTATCGTTGCATCCCTAATCGAAACTTACACACTATGTGGCAGGCATGTGGCACCGAAGTAAGCTTTTTATCCATGTACCTAAGCTTGTGTTATGGGCATGGGGACCACTTCTTGTCCGCCTAGGGTCATTTCTAGAGTAGGGATGCTTTACGCAACTGACTTTCGTTACTTTAAAAATAGCAAAAAAATATATTTTACTTCTACTGTGGCCGTTTTAAGCACAATGTTTGGTAATTAATTATTTTCATTACTGTAAAGATAAAGTGCACACTTCAAATTCAAGTATTCATACACTGCTTTAAATTTGACGACCACTTTGGCGATGGGGTAAACCTATCTGCCTCAGACGCCAGAACAAGAAAAAAAAAAAATGTTCCGTGTCTGGGTGTTTATCTATTTATGTATTTAATATTCTAGGTTCCCCCCTAGTTCGCTACATGGTATCCCATAACACAAGCTATGCTTACTTTGGGGCCGTGTAGTTGGTGTGATTGTCTGGGGATTTTTATTTTTATTATCAAAATTTTTATGCTAAACGAATGAAAAATTACAATTCAATTTCAATCATTCTCATTCATTACCTTACACTACGAAGATTTTACCTGGTATCCTTATTTTCCTTTTTGACATTTCATGCACGAAGACCGTCATTCATTACAACTAAATCGAATAATCGCTCATTTTCGATGAACAATTCGATTCCTATAGTTCGATAGTGCCTATAAGAACAATCGCCCTGTCTGGATAATGTTTATATACAATAGGCATCTTTTATGTATTCTGTCTCAGTGACAAACTGCGTAGATATTTTAAAATTTTGTTATGAAATTCATGAAACTCATGAAATTATGAAAATCATTTCAATAAGCTTGGTCTAAAACCAAAACTCTTATGGCTAATTAGGAAATCCGTTTTTTTGTCAAAGAGGCTTTAAGTAAGTATTTATAGTATTAATTTTAAGAGGATGTTGATGGAAACATGAAATAGTTAGGTACTTACTACCTAAGTAGGTCTTACTATAACCACTTGTCTATTGACCATAATCGACCTCGAATACAGGTTCAATGTTCTGACACCCTTTTTTGGATATTGCATTTCTTATTCCAGTTTGTTTAGAAGTTGAAAATGGGGTGCGTTTGTATGTGCAATGTTGTTTTCATAATGTTTATCAACATATGTTAGTGTGAGTGTTTGTAGAAGTGTATGAGTGTTGCGGGCGTCTGTGTGGGTGTTCCTGTGGCGAGGATTGCGATGCGATGCGAGTCGGGGCGCCAACAGTCGCGCGCTGAACGTCTAGAGAAGTGCACGTGCCTGTCTGCCGAGCACTCGCTTTCGATTCGTGTAACTTTGTACTCTGGAAACTTTTGGACGAATTTTTCGACAAGTATCGGTTTACTGCAACGTTATCGTGGCAAGTAATCGGTTCGTATCCAGACCGAGAGTGTTATTTGTGCGCGTGTTATGAGACGGTCGGTCTATTTTTGAAATACACTAAACGTTCGTGAAGTTTTCGAAACGCAACTCAGGCCAGGTTAACGGCCCCTGTGTGCAGTACGGCTGCATCTTGTCTTGTGTTTCTGTTGACGGATAACATTTAGTTGTGTTGTTAAACTGCAAGAGAAAAGTGTTATCTATGTAAGTATGACCTTAGATAACTGGTACTTGCTGTGACTGTACGACATTGCCAATGTGAATCCACCTGTTGAGTTTATAGGAATGTGTTAACCTTTCTGACGTTTTTCGAATGAACGAACTTTAACTTGTGTAGTTAGTGGCTAGTCTGCCAGTAGTTCATACTGAGCCAATTCTCTGTGTGTGATGTACTTACTTATCGTATATCGTTATAGCACACTACGTGCCAAGCGTGCCGTTCAGTAGTTTATTGTACGTATGTGTGGGTGAGCATTGCCCACATACCTACGGCTGATATTTTATTGTTACCTATAAACATTTAGCTAACTCGCGCAAGGACTAAGATATATTTATCAACAAAACCGTGTGGAAATTGACTTAAAACTATGTTCTGCCTATTTTATTATTGTTTAGGTAGGTACTTCAAAACATTTCTACAGTAAAATATAAACTGTAGACCAATTGATAGAAACTTCTTTGCAGATTCCGTATTAGAATAAAAATAATTTAGATGTAGGTAGAATATAGTTCTTTTATAACTTATAAGAACGTAGGTAGGTACCTACAGTAAAAGAATCATTACATTACAACTATCAAACATAGGTAGGTACCTACTTACTACGTAGTGTTTTTGCTTTTTTAAGTTTCAAGGCTAAAATCGCTAGAAGACCATGCTTTTTCAATTTGCTTCTCCAGTGTTGTTGATTTTTACTCATTTATAAATTATGAAATATAAATAATGAACGAATGCAGAGCATTACAAAAACCGACTTCACGTCAAAACTATGGCTGAGTTATAATATCATCCACGTAAACATTCCCCGAAATCGCACACATTTTTTCAAAAATTTGAAACTTTCAATGAAGTGCTCAACCGATTTCGATGAAATTTATATGGGACCAACTATGAAGTATCCTCTATCATATGAAACAATAATTTTCAAAATAGATTCATAATTGTCCGAAATATCGTGTTTGACACGAAAAAAACATACAGATGAATTGAGAAGCTCCTCCTTTTTTGGAAGTCGGTAGATAATAAATTTCTTTAATTCCATTCCGGTTATGAAATTCATGAATTTGTCATACAAGTTACCTTTTGTAATGGAATAGCTTGCATAAATTACCTACTTCAAAATTCCGTATCTAAGATAGGTGGGACATTTAACCCGTGTTTATTTTTTTGACAAACTGTTACTTTGAAACACAACAGTGTAACTTTGATACTACTTAACTGATGTTGATAAGTAAAGCTTTGCTAATGTATGAAAAAACAACATTGCTCACTTTTTAAATACCTAGGTACCTGTATTGTTGTTAGGGTAGGTTCACCTATTCTCCGACCATATCGTGTTGACCGGAATAAGTCACGTAGGTATTTGATTTAATTAATAGGAAAGCTGAAGGGTGAAATTCTGTAAATAAAATCTAATATTTATTACCTAAATCAATAACCTACCTAGAGACCTAGAAAAACACTTTTCTCAAAATAATGCTATCTAATGCTATCTGGGAATTTTATTTATTTATTAAAAACAAAAACTTTTAACATATAAACCAACAAACACTGTAATGTCTAGATCTCGTCCATCACATGATCATCACAGAAAACTACACATGCCTGTATTTCATCCTGGTCGCAAACTAGGTAGTAGGTAGGTACCTAGCTTCTAGCTGTTAAGTGAAAAGCATCGATTTTCTACCATCATTAAGAATTTAGAAACTAATGTATTATCCTTACGGAATAAATAGTGAAAAAAGATTTGTTTTTTGAGCTAGTAAATTTAAAAAAAGCTTTAATTAAAGTGCGCAAAAAATGACAAACCGGCAGGAACTTAAGATATTAAAAAAGATAAAATTGTTTATTATTGCCGTACTTTTAAATGAAGTAGCAAAAATTATCATAACATGTTATTTTTTTTTTTATAGAAAATAAGTGGAAGAAAACAAAAAAAAACTGGTAGTCGAATACTACATTATTGGTCGAGAACTGGCGAAAACAAACAGTTTTTGCTTTAAATTATTGCCAAAAAAAACTACGGACCTTAGAAAAGTGACCCTTCATTAAAAGAAACCATTTTATTTGGGCCTACAAAGTTGGCAATTTCATTAATTGGTCGAGAAGAAGTGAATCTACCCTATCGTACATGTGCGAAAACTTATAGGTAATTCGTTAGATTTATCAGAAGGTAACGCGCTTGGTTATATGTATAAAAACGTTTATATGTTTTTAGTTTATAATACCTAGCTATTTGTAGGAACTACGATATGAGATTTTTTATGGTGCGTACAGATTGCTGTAGTGGAACTACTTAGTATTGTAACATTCTGCACACTGCACGTCCAAATACGCAACGTGCGCAGAATGTTACATTACTAGTTGCATTACTAGCAATCTGTATTCGCCAGATTGAAAATTATAATATGTGTAGCTTTTCCTAATGAGTGACGAAAGTTTTTTTGCACGTTAGACTTCTACCTCACCAGGTGAAGATGACGCACGTGGTTTTAAGCTTCAACGTCAATCGCTTATTATCCGGTTACATCAAATCCGAAAATTCCATTTTTAAATTACTAACTAAGTAAATTTTATCTCCTATTTCAAACCACAGCTGAAGCTTTTAAAAACTCATTTAATTTACGGCGAAGAAAGTTTCGACTTACCGTTGTACGCTCTATCTATGGGTCGGTTGGACTATATTAAGCTGACCCCATTGGTTTTTTTTCCTAAAGGGTTTTTTAAAGAGTAATGTTCATAGCTGACCTGTCAGATTTTTGACAACACATGAAGTATATTAAAACAACTTATAGTGCAAATAATAGATCATTTTCGGTTTATTCCAAATTTTTCCTACTTATTAGAAACCGCAGAATGGATTTTAATGTTTCACCCTCTCAAGTTACTCAATAGACTACACGTATCATCCACTTGAAATGAAAATCTCGATATCGTTTCTAAAAAAAAAACAAGTGTGCACCAATAGTTTAGATATAAACAGGCAGCATTTCAATGACAATTTTATCATCTTTTTTTTTTTTTTTTTATAATTGACTAAACCCGCGTTTGACCTCAATCTCACCTGATGGTAAGTGACGATGAGGTCGAAGATGAAAGCACACGGGTTTAGGAAGGAAACACATTCACACATTCACACGCCTAACAAAAAGTAGTTTGACAGGTCAGAGACTGTATGGACCGTGAACAGTACTCTTTGTATCACCTACGTATTATCTTTTCAAACGTATCAGAAACTCCATATACCCACACAATCCAAGCTTGTTTAATTCCCTAGAGTAGAGTCAGTGAGTTAATCCTCTTAAACTAGGATCTTTTTATTTAGATTTAATTTGAGTAAACAATTGGCGGGAATTTTTAAATAAGGAACGTACGCAAAATATGATTGACCTAGTTTCGTTCTTGAAAGCTAAGAACAGTGTATTGTATTACCGCACGGGATACAGCGCTTTTCCTTATGCGCCTTTTATTATTTTTCATGTTTCCATTTTTTATTGATTACAAGATTTAGTATATTTCTTCATAATGGTCGTCCCTACTAAAGTTTTAAAAACAATGCTCGTCGATTCGGGGAGGCTCCATTTTTGTCCAAAATTTTTGATCAGGTTGATTTTTATGAGATTGATGTTTTCTCAGCAGCAAGGTTGCAAATTGAATTACAGTTCCGTTCCATAATTAATCACATTAATAGTTCAATAAAGCGTCCGGTTTTGTACGGTTTTGGAAACTGGCTCTTCATAAAATACTGCCAAAACACCCATGGCAGAAAAAATACGTGGTGTCGCACACATGAACGTTGGTCACTAGTAAGGTAGACCCTAAAGTAGTCATACCACGGTAAAGATATCTACTGTAATTCAACTCGGCCGCATCTTTGAAATAAATGTCTACAGCGCAGCGCCGCCGCGGTCCGTTCACATGTGCCCGCATTCAGCATTTAAATTACATTTGCCTACTTTTTGTTTATCCCATTTAGTTTTGACTGCAAATATACGTTTTTTATATAAACAAATAAAATGCTTTTTGAAATTAATGACTTATTCAACAAAAAAACATGTTGTGTCAAAAAACCGTGTTTACGTTTGAATAACAAATCGGTCTTATAAATTAGCGACCGAAAAATACTTGCGCCTCAACTGACACCTACTAAAAGATTAAATTTTAAAGTATAAACAATCCGCATATTAACGTAAAGCTCCATCAACAATTGTTTCGGCATGCAGACACTCGCGACTGGCCGCGTGCCGAGCGCATGCCGAGATCGATCCGCGTAGTTATAACTCGCGTTTCGTCCGTTTTTATAAAGTTGAATTACTGTAGATTGGTCTGTATTATACTCCATACTATAATATAATACTATAATATAATACGCAATACTATAATATACGCAATATACATATACAAGCAATACTCCGACAAAGGGACACTCGGATTAGTCGCCTTTCACGTTTTTCCAGGAGCGATAGGGTTATTCCCATCACCTACCAATGTTACTGGGGCCAGTGTACAGGCGCGGTCCCAGACTGAAATTTTGGGGGGGGTCACAACTGAATTTTGTGGCTGGTCACGACAATTTTTTTAATCAGAAGTATCTTTTTCTTCCTCCTTCTCTTTTAAGGGGTTCATCTTTTCATGATTTTGGGGGGGTCATGTCCCCTGTGACCCCCCCCTGGGACCGCGCCTGCCAGTGTATACGCGGTTTATTCTTCTTAAAACTGTAATTAAGGCTGTAAATTAGCCTTTAATACGTCCTCGAATATATGCTTATGCTGATATGTACCTACTAAATCTTTTTCGTTTCAGCTGTATTCTTTCGGGTTTTGATATTGGCGTTTACTTAACATAATATACTCGTACGTGCTTACTTATACATATTATAGGAACGGTGTTCGCCACAGTAATCCATCTTGAATTTCATAATGATTATTAAATAAAAATTAAATACAACTTACGTAAACTGACACACTATTTTTTATATCTAAATTAATCTTCAACAACCTTGTATTAAGGTTTTTAATTTTAGAAAGATGCCCGTCTGTGATGCAGTTTTTTTATTTAATTTATGAATATTGATAGTATCTGATATGAATCAATGAATATTTTAAGTTATTTCCTAAAATGTTACTGACTTTATAAGATTTTTTAATTATTAAGTTTTGTTATTTAAATATTGCGAGTTTGAAGAATCGTAAGATTGAAATACAATGAAAAGCGTGTTCTACACTACGTGATTTTTTCTTAATTTTTGACAGTGGTATGAATCGACCCATACAAAAACGCCATTCGGTGATTCATACCACTGCACTGGTATGAAAACCCCCTGGTATGAAACAGTGAACTCCCCTTATGTACATAGACTTTACGAGTGGACCATTGTCGAACCGACAAAGTCAGTGATCCTGTTGTTAAGTAAAATAAATAAAGTTTAATAAAAAGTATCCCTTGAGCGATATGTTTTTTCGATTGGCAACTTAAAACAAAATTACCTATCTTTTTAATATAACTAATTTTATAGAATTATCAAAGGCATAGAAGGCTTATAACCTAATTTAGAAAGAAATAAACTGCACTTAATCCTCAAAAAATAATCAATTCGTAAAGGGCTTCGTTATTTTGAACTTAAGTAATCGTTATAAGCATATTCGATGTTAGAATTTAACTTACTGAATCAAACGAAAGTAGGTAATCAATAAGCATTTATTTGTAAAGTGACGTGTTGACCTAAGTTTAATGTTTTAAATATAATAACCTTTTAAATCATTATTTCGGACTTAAACATTTCGTCTTGTATCCAGATGTCGGACACTAAGAACGGTTACGCAAAGAATGTAAGAACGACTTTTATTTTGTTTGAAATAACGGAAGACGGAAGCCGGATCTAGTGCGTAAGCTACCATAGAAATATTTCTACGGCTAACAGCCCGTTCACACATGGTCCGCTTTACTGGATACGTTTTACAGGATACGTTTTTTTTCATCGATGGCGTATGGAGTTGTATGAGCTACTTCACATATGGCCAGGGATCAGGGTATCCGTATTTCCTCGGATTCGGATTGGGTGTAGTACAAAACTTCTGTAATAGTCCACCAAAATGCTGAATTACCTAAGTACTTACTTACCTACCTACTCATTGTCTAAACCAAAGAAGGAAGTCTTAATTTAGACTTTTATTTAAAAATTAATTTAGATGCAAATGTGGTGTTTAAATTTAGAACATTGGATTAAATAAATTATAATCTACTTTAGGCATTAACTTGGTAGATAATTAAACTTTACAATGGCTTAGGCATTGATAAGGACAGAAGAAACAAAAACCCAGTAGTATTTAACAAAAGGAATAATGTATATAAAAAAAAAGCTTTTGTCTTATATTAAGAAGGTTCAAATGCCACCTCTTTTATTAAAATTTATCAAGGTGCTTCGGCTATAGCACATGACCAATAAATATACACATATTACATACATAGATAACTCCAAAAACCCGACACTTCAGGCCTTGGGCGGTCGGGTAAAAGGAATACATTAGCAAACGGCTAAAGAAGTTGAATATCGAACTGCATAAAAAAGAACTATTGCACTAATAGATGAACTGTTAAAAGTTCTAGTTTATAGTTCATTTTTGCTTCTAGTAGGTACTTAGCATTTTGTATGTCCAAATGCGTAAACGGCTAACATGCTGGTGATCGTAGGTGATATTATGGTTTTATTCTATACATAAGCGGTTGCATATTAACCGCGCGGTTAGACTACCATGCGGTTAGCAACGCGGGCACACGCAACGGTGTACTTACGAGTTTTTATAAAGTTACATTCCAATGAGTAGTTACTCGCGACAACAGATCCGCGGTAGCATTATTCCGGCAACTGATCTGACTGTACCTTCATGCAATTGGTAGGCAGGTGATAATGAGGTCGACTATGACAGAGAGATTTAAAGAAGATTGAAACCAAAAGGTGTATCATACATTCGGCTACACACATCGTCGCTTTCCCTGCCGCCGGAATTAAACTAAACTAAAGTAAAATTAAGCTAAAACAAAGAGTAACGTTTTTGTAGCGTGTCATTACCATTTTTTATACAGCGTTTATTTATTACTAGCCACCGCTCGTAATAAATAAACTCGCGTAACTTTTAACATAAAATATAGCCTATAACCTTCCTCAAGAGTTGGGCTATCAAATGCAAAAATAATTTTTCAAATCTCACTTGTAGTTTCTGAGATTAGCGCGTTCAAACAAATAAACAAACAAAAAAACAAACTCTTCAGCTTTATATATTAGTATAGATATAGATTATTTATCTATAACTGAAATTAGTACTTATTTAATGATGTTTAGATATCGTAAACGTCGAGTCATTGGACACTTAAGGTTCTTATGAAGGCATTTATTGGTTCACGAAAGCAATTAAAAAGATGTGAACTAAAATTCTTATTATTTTTGTAGATTAATATCTATTTTTGTATACTACAATCTTTAAAACTACATTCAACAGAAAAATTCGCGAATAAGTAACGTTATAAAAAAAAGTTGCAAAATATACAGTCAATGGACAGAATTTTAGTGGTTCCACAGCTCATACTAGTTAATGGACACTTTTAATGAACATTTTATATATGTTTTAAAAGGAAATAAATTACATTAATATATTTTTATTTATTTCCTTTTGATCTAAATAAATAGTTTGGTATCTTTATTAAGAAATTATCAATACGATAATGCAAAAAATATATATTAGAATTTACTTTTTAAGTTTAATAATAATGGGCCGGAAAGTCTCTACATGGAAGATATTACCATGACTTATGCCAACCTAATGTCGACAAAGAGGCGTCGAACGCATGGCTAAGCCGTGGAGAGCTCTTCCCAGAGACTGAGGGCTTCATTATGGCCATTCAAGATCAGGTAATAGAAACGAAAAACTACCTAAGACATATAGTGAGAAGCCTTCCGTCCGATATATGTAGAAAATGTAACAGCTCCCCAGAAACGATCCAACACATTTCAGGCGCGTGTAAAACAATAGCCCAGACAGATTATAAACACAGACATGACCAAATAGCTAATATCATCCATCAAAAACCTGCCTACAAATACGGATTTATTAATTCTACCCAGCCATACTACAAATATAGACCCAATTCTGTTTAAGAAAATGCCACAACTAAATTGTATTACGACAGAGCAATTCTCACAGATCGCACGACTCATTACAATAGACCTGATATCACACTTATTAACAAGACCAGTAAAACAGGATTCCTCATTGATATTACCGTTCCAAACACACACAATCTCCAGTCCTCAATAGCAGAAAAATTGACCAAATATATAAAGCTGAAAGATGAAATAACCCGCCTTTGGCATCTTCAAAAAGTAACGCCTTCGTAAGTAGTGACTGCTACGCCAGTTGTTCTGGTAGAAAGCTATTATTTCGATGCTCAGCTCTTTGCAATACTTACAATATAAGTGAGATGGGTTTTATGACTATCTAATAATGTGTGACGGGATATTATGCTCCTTTGGTAAATGAGAGTGAAGTATGTTTGTTATGAATCCGAAAAAAACGCCATCCATCTATTTTTACTGCTACCAATTGTTCATGCTCTAAGAATTCCGTCTGCAAATTTCAGTGGTATGTTTTAGTTGGAGGCAACCATAGGTTAACACGCATTACCATCAGGGGAAAAATTTAACATAACTGTTTTGGAGTCTTCGCTACCCTGATGAATTTCGTGATCATTATTAGCTGCAACTTTACCAATTTTCAGGCATAATTTAACTGTGTTAGTTATCGTATAACTAACAATAAATAAATAAATTTAATTCCACTTTCATCACCACTTTAACAACTAAGTGGTTCATTGAAAATATGTAACAAGTTGTTTTGTGATCAGTAGTCTTGAATTTTAGAAAACGATCGCCTTTTAATGCGATACAAACGTACTCGAGTGCATTTACATCTTCACTGGTATGAAATACAAAAACTAGGTGTCTTCTGAATAACCCTTTAACATCCTTGTACTTCTTTCTTCGAAAATACAGTTACTGAACACCTGTCCATTAATTAGATTTCACTAAAAATAAAAACTAGTTATTGGACAGTCCGTTAAAACATATAAATTATATTATAGGGTTCCAATTCCTATTAAATTCTATGCTAAATACTACAACACTTTATGGTGTTTACAACAAAACATATTATGATTAACGTAAAAAAAATTAATTGCTATTAACTATTATTGTTAAACTTACCTATTTCTTAATTTTTCACTTGAAAGATGACTGAACTTCAAGGACGCCCCGCAAAAATATATTATTAAAACTTATGCTGCAATTTATTAGATTTTTTCAAACATTTTGGTATTCTTATAATACAGAGTTTAAATGAATACCGACTGCGAGGTTCTCGTTTTTAAAACAACCCAAATTATACGTGAATTATTGTTTACTGTCCAATGACTGGTAGTGTCCAACGACTAGTAGTTTACCTATGTGTTAGCAAATTATACAGTAACTAGGTACTCTATGTACCACCGAACCAACTGAATCATGCATGACCCATTTTGCTGAAAATTCGTTTGTAACTGTCTAACTTGTAAGGTCTATCGCGTATAAAGCACTTATGACTTTTTAGATACTGTACGAAATCTGTACTCATTAAATGTCAGTTTCGAATGTAATCTTTGGTAATGATAACAAGTTCGTCACCAAGGAAACCTATTATAGGATATCCGGATGCAAGAATATGGTATGAAAATTGGCTGAAAATTGTTTTTGTGTATTTTTAAAAGATGATGTTTCTTGCCACTTCTTCTCAACAGCTCGACTTTCCAAAGTAGTGGTAGATTCAGTTCAATTTGGAAATTGTTTGACTATTTCAAGTGTATTTAAATTCAAAATCAAAGTAAAAAAAGATATTTTTTACTTTGATTTTGAAGTATTTACATCGTAAGTTGCGTTATATTTGGGATGATACCTAGTGTGGATTTTTCTAGAATTATTATTTCTAACAGCATTCTAATAGCTTGAAAATAATTAAATTTAATTGAATCCTAATAGCATTATACTATTAGAATTCAATTTAAGCAAATAGCAAGAAACTTTTATATCGATTAAAAAAACGGCAGCATACGTATGTTTTGTCATTTGAACCCAGAGATAGAGAACGGAGTACGAAATTTGTATGGTAAAAAGGGAAAAATGGGATGGCGAGCTTAACAGCGCGTCAAAACTTATTACATTTCATATTATACATTCAAAGCGGAACAGACAGAATTGCGTAATCAAGAACAATTGACATTTGTCGCCCATATTAAAGAACACTGGACACAAATAAATTAATCTCTCGAGTTTTAATGAAACCGAGTTCGAGAACGCGTGACTGTCCGTTGAGATCGTATCAAAAACACGTGCGTGTTTGTCTATGTGTGAGTGAGTTATAAAGTTGCGTATCTTAGTGTCTTGTGAGAAGCTCTGTGAAGGCGTGGCGTCTCATGCGAACTGATAGTAATTATGACAAGCGATTAATCGGGTTTTTTTTCTTTTTTTTTATCGGTGACTAAACGCGCGTTTGACCTCAATCTCACCTGATGGATGAAAGAAAGAAAGAAAAAGTATTTATTTCACAAACACAGAAACTGTTTACAAAGTTGAAATAAAAAAAAACTTAAATTAAAACAAAATATTGAACGTATAAATAATAAATAAAAGTAAAAAAGACTTAATAATAAATCAGTGAATGTGAAAACGGCAAACCGCCTCAGCATTATGTCGCAGCTAGGCTACGACCAGGGACCGGAACCGCTTACCCTTAAAGAGGTTTTTGATTGGGTTTTTCATAGACTTGTTTTAAAAAACCCTATCAATTTGGTAACCGTATCGAAGACTTACCCTAATTTAAGGCTTACCATATCAATAGAGTTAGCTTCATGTAAGCAGTAAGCCTATCGAAAACCCTATTGAAGGTTACCGATTCAATAGGGTTTTAAAACCTGCAGGCAAATTTAATCTCTAAGAATATCAAATTATCAAAAATATCACCATCTATTCAATCTCGCACTTCGAATTATACTTCCGAATTGAACAGCATGCGCGGAAAGAGATAGAAATAGGCTAACCCTATCACAGGGTAAGCGCATCCGAAAGTAGTTAACTTTATTCAAAGTGTTACCACGTCGATAGGCTTACCATATCAATAGGGTTACACTTCCATATGGTAAGATTTTGATAGGGTTACCCTATCAATAGGCTTAATCAAATAAAGGGGTTTTCCGGTCCCTGGCTACGACGCTGATTTTCAGGCAGCGCCTCCGTCCCACTGAGGTGGAAGGGGACATATTATTGGCCGAGGGATCTGCTTTAGTGTTACTGTTCAAGATCACTAAAATTTAATAACAATAAAAATTAAAATCTAAGATAAAAACATATCAAAACCAATATATCCAAGCAACGAAACTTTATATAATAATATATAAAATAGTAAATAAAAATGTATATTAATATTAAAAGCTACTCTGCATATACCTACATAATATAATGACATAAATCAACCTGCTATAGTAATAAACTTAAATAAACTCGTAAATTGCAATAATCAATCGTTCGAATTAAATGATTCTTAAAATTTGCCATGGCAAGCAATGAAGACGACAGCACACGGGATTAGGAAAGACCTGGCTCTATATGAAAATACCCGCAAACATCGCCGCCGTCGGAGCAGTCAAACTTGGCGATGGTGGTCTTTCGTTTAGAAAAGGACGATAAACAGACGATAAGAGGTCTTACCACCAAGCGAGGGTCACTTTTACGACTACTACTTTTAAGGCTTCATATTATGATTAACATTTTCGTAGGAATTTGTGACGATGTGAATTGAGACATCATGCTAAAGGTTGTGGATTTGATTCTTAGTCGGGTTGCTATTGCAATAAGTATCAAGGAAGGACCGACTTTTGAAAGTTGTTTATTTTAGGACCTACATACAGTTGTTTTATTTTTCTTACTATATTAGGAATATGTTACATCAATAAACTTACCTTAAATAGCTTTAAGATTTATCGTTGTTTACTATTGTTTCTTTAGGACCTGTTGCTTTTGGAATAAATAAAATTATAATGATTTGTATGAAAATTATAATATGGAACTCAATCGTAAATGTTGTAGGAGAAAAAAAAAATGTAAGGTACTAAGCAAAATTGACAAGTAATTTTCATTTAGGTAAATTAAACTGAAGAAACCAAAGAGAAATACTTATTAATGAATTAGCTTTTAGATATTTAAAAGGGACCACCACTGAAGTTACCAAGTTGACCAATTGAAACAAAAACTAACAAAATCGATTCATAATTGACTTAAATACGCATAATGTACATACAAATTATATGCATTGTACATAGCGGTTTCCGTCGTGCCAGTAATAGAGAGGACTGTACCATGCTGATCGCTAAACTTCACTAGTTGGAGAGGCACCCTAAAAAGAAGAAGACATAGCGGTTAATTTTATTCAATAGGTTTTATTTATTTATAATTGGCTCTTTAACAATAGGAACAATGGTGCACTGACAAAGAAAGCTATTTTAACTTAATCTAAATACCCCCATTACTTACAAAAGAGCACAGCATGCACTAGATAACTAAAAAAAAAAACAAATATGCTACAACAGTCTTTGGGTGAATTGACTAACTTAGTTATTTTAAATTTAAAAAAAAATACAAATCTATATTACAATAATATAAATTATAAAAGTTTTAAGTAAATTAAATTTATAAATAATTTAAGTCACAAAAAATAATAATGAATACAAATAAAAATTAATTAAAGGCATTAAATAATTAAAGTGGTAAATTATACTTAAAAATATTAAATAACTACATATAAATTAATAAAATTTACCCACTAAATCAAATAAAGTAAAATGGAATAATTATTTAAATCGAAGCATATTTATTAGTCATATCAATATGTAAATTAAAAATAGAAATTAAAAATCTTAATATAAATTCATTGTATGTGGTGACCTTTACGCTATGTTTAGTTGACCCTACATTGCGTGCGACCCTATACCAATATAGATTCTATTCATTACAATAGGACGCTAATTAAGTTATTTTTAAATCCATTCTTTGTATGCATTTATTTATTTTTAAACCTACCTTTGAATGTTTGAAAATTTATTTAAATAAATTCCTAATTAATGGATTATACAAGTAAAAAAAATTAACAAGTTTATATTATTGGATTAAGTAAGAATAATTAAATAATTAACAATCCCAAAATAGTAGCAATGAAGCAAATTAATTGGCATTTGGTCTACCGGTATCTATTCCAAATGCTGTCCATCCATTTAAGTAGATATTACATGGTACCTAGAGTATGGGATACTCTTTTGACCGAAGAGATATTGATTTGAAAATAAGATCTAACATAAGTTATGGTTTATTTGTAAATAAGCCGTATTTGAGAATTTCTTTCATTCAACACACTATTTTTATGAGTTCAGAGGCGGTTTTCCCACTATTCGCTCAAGCTTAAACGTATCCAAATTATTATTTCACTAGATTTAACCCGTGACTTCATAACGCGCATTAACATGCTTATGTGATTTTTTTGTCCCTAAAATGGACACACTAGTAGTGTAGTACAGTTCGGTAGTTATAGCACTTTAAGGTTATTAAAAGTGGTTTAACTACCGTTCCTCTGGGAATTTCGAAAATTCCTTCCATAGTTAATGCAACCAGACAAACTAAAAAGTCCTACATTTCCTTTTCTCGTAGGAATTTTGGGAATTCCTTCCTTAGTGCATCCCTGCGGACTGTATGTTCCACATTTCAGCTCCCTTAAGCATCGTTATTATGGCTGTACGTTATCTGTCCATCACTCAATCAGTATCGGAACAACTTTAAAAAGTGATGGAATCTGAACTATATGCCATCGACATTAAGTTAAAATTTGGTTGGGGAAATTCGACAGGTCTGTAAGGCTTGATCTGCTGCTTTCTGTAGATTGATTATCGTGTAGATTTGTATTTTAACTCTACTTAATAGACACCATGCTCACGAACGACTAAAAATTATACTGCAGGAAAGCAGACTCTGGGAACTAATTCCACACCTTCGCAATTCGTATCATTAGTTTTTTAATACACCTAGCAATGTAACTTAGCATGCCAGACCGATGCGGTTATGCAATACACCCGATCTGAATCCGAGAAAAAACGGATCAAGAAATCTTGCATGAAATTACTGAAGTCGGAGTGACGGATCTAGTGCGTTAACTGTTAACACGGCTTCAAACCAGGTAACTTTGCTAGTTTGTAGAAGTGTAGACGGCTGTTTGCAACCAAATTTCGCTTGACAATAATTTGAGCTGTTTAGCGCGACTTTGGTTTGAAGCTTGTTTGTCGTTTACAATTGTGTGGATGGAAGCGTTGGTTGTAAACAAAGGTCATCTTGGTTTGAAACCTTGTTTTAAATAGTCTAGCCGGGGCTCAAGCTATAAAAGAAATCGTTCTACTGCTAGGTATGTAGGATCGTATTTTCTCGGATTCGGTTCGGATATAGTGCGAAACGTTAAGTAATCTTGGAAAGAGATGAATGATTAGCGCACGTGGCGCCAGTAGTATGATGGATCGAGGAAAATTTTAATGATGGTACTTATCTGTTTGTTTGTATGCGTGTGCGGAGGAAATGTGTATGAAATTTTTTGATTTATAAAAAGAATGTTCTTTGGGCAACCCCTTGTTACGCAATCCTTGGGTAAACCTTAGGGTTTGAATAAACGGTCAACTAGTGTCAAATTTAAATTATTGCCGTATATGCCATAATAGGTTCGAATCCTGGGGAGAATATTTGTGTGATGAACATTAGCCCTAAAGTTATGGATTGCTTCTATATTTTATTTTCTAAAAAAATATGTTATTTGGGATACATAATTAAGTGTAAATTTTATAAATATTTATTTATATGTTTTTTAGGTTTGTTTTTTCGAATTATACCTATCGTATCTTAAGGTTGTGTAGGGTGGCGTTCCCTAGGTTCACCAAAGCAGAATCGACTTTTAACATATTTTGCCTGCTAAGAATTTGATATAACAGGATAAAATCAACAGCAAAAATGTCGCATGGAAAAGTTAGAACATTAGGAGCACGAATATCCAAAGTTTTCCCCTGACTTTGAAGTCATACGACAGAAAGAACTAACAGCCCGTTCACATATGGTCCGTTTTAGAGGATACGTTTTTTTTCATAGATGGCGCGTGGAGCTCTATGAACGACTTCACATATGGCACAGTGTTCAGTATACGTATTTACGGTACAAAAACTTATCTAGTAAAACGGATCATGTGTGAACGGGCTGTTAGGTCATAAGTTTCCACAAACACGGGCTTGGTAACAGAAACAACGTCCATGTCGTACGCGCGTACGACATGCAAGTGTCAGTTTTGTATGAACACGCATGCGCAGCGTTGGCCCTAAATGCTAAAGTGTCCTTTTTTTAACTTTCTTATTTTTTATTAAACTTGAATTGATGTAGTTATAATTTTTTGGACCGTCTAAGGTGTTGTGATTTTATTATGACACTAGCCACCGCGCGTGGTTTTACCCGCGTAACTTTTGATCTCGTGGGAATTTCGGGATAAAATATAGCCTATAACCTTCCTCAAGAGTTGGGCTATCTAATACAAAAAGAATTTTTCAAACCCCACTTGTAGTTTCTGAGATTAGCGCGTTCAAATAAACAAACAAACTCTTCAGCGCTATATATATATTATGACATTTGGGTACGGTCAACCACTAAGGCTGCAATTTGGACGACAGTAAGAGCGACAGCGGCGCGGACAGCGATTTCCGCGACACGATAGGAAGTATTGAGTTTGTATGAAACCGCGACAAATCACTTGAGCGCCCGCTGGCGTCGAGAACGGCCCAGATTCCCCGCGTCGCTGCGTCAGTTTGCAGCCTAACACAGTTTGTTCTAAATTAAACAATATGTGTAAACTATCCTTACTGTAAGACTAGTCATATAAGCCGGGAGACGTGCACTGTTGGACAAAGCCCTTGTCAAAGCCCCTTTGTCAACTTTGCACAATTTTAGTTGACGATAACCTTTAATTCTACAGGTCTACTCCATCGACCACTTTGGCGATGGGGTAGACCTGCCTGCCTCAGACGCCAGTGGTTGCGGGTTCGATTCCCGTACGGAACAAGAAAAAAAAGTTCCGTGTCTGGGTGTTAATCTAAGTATTTATGTATTTATATTCTAGGTTCCCCCTAGTTCACTACATGGTATCCCATAACACAAGCTCTGCTTACTTAGGGGCCATATAGTTGGAGTTATTGTCGGGGGATTTAAAAAAAAAATTTGGTCTCAACGACGTGACTCACAGAGCTAAAAAAATCTGATTAATAGAACGAATATGTTTAAAAATAACTTCATTGCCTCCGATATGCTTATAACAGATTTTGTTTTGAAAAAAGGTCGCGGTGCAGGGTCGGCTTATTTTAGATTTAAATTTATTCAAATAATAGACAAAAATATACAAAAATACGCAAAATTGTTAAAAATAGGACAATGTCGACTGAATAATAAATTTTAAAACTTTTATAAACGGTACCTACCAAAATTCAATTTTATGGCCCAAATTTTTAAAAGAGCTAGTTATCACTTTTAATAATGCTGTAAAATAGTAAGTAGGTAAACTAATAAATGATTTCTCCTATTATACAGAAAACTATTCAATTTGCGTGGAAAATTTTACTTAAACTACAATTCACTCGCGTATAATAGAATGTTTGCGTGTTTTCATGCATTCAAATTATACCATAGTAAACTGTTTTAATTCAGCAGTATCAACCGGATAAAACCGGTTTTTTCTCTACTACGACATCAACTTATATGGTTTTCTTTGATAAATCTTGGGACTAGCCGATTACCTAATAATAAAGAAGAAGTGTTTAATTAAATAATTTAGATAATTTTGCATGTAATGAATATCTTCCATGGTGAACTGGAAGCGAAAGAAAAACATAGAATGTGCCAGCTGCTTCTCTTCCCGGTCATACTGTGAAAGTCAGTTAAGGACAGAGGTTTTATTACCCACGACGGAACGGAGACGGTATATGCGTTTGGGGTGAGAGGGTGTTTGTGCAAACAATGTTACCATTTATCTCCAGAACCACGGGTCCGATTTTAATGCGGTTTTCAGTAATCGCTTTGGATTTGCTTGGTGCATGTTCTTAGATAGGTGTAGCGGTAACAACTCACCAGGGGGCGCTGCAGTAAACATTTGTTTGTAAAAGCCAATGTTACCATTTATCTCCAGAACCACTGGTCCGATTTTAATGCGGTTTTCAGTAATCGCTTTGGATTTGATTGGTGCATGTTCTTGAATAGGTGTCGCGGTAACAACTCACCAGGGGGCGTTGCAGTAAACATTTGTTTGTAAAAGCCAATGTTACCGTTTATCTGCAAAACCATTGGTCCGATTTAAATGCTGTTTTCAGTGATCGCTTTGGATTTGATTAGCGCATGTTCTGAGATAGGTGTTACGGTAACAACTCACCAGGGGGCGCTGCAGTAAATATTTGTTTGCAAACCATTGGTCCGATTTGAATGCCGTTTTCAATTATCGCTTTGGATTTGATTGGTATAATGTTCTTAAATAGGTTTAACGGTAACAACTCATCAGGGGGCGCTGCAGTAAACATTTGTTTGTAATAACAACCATTCATTCTGCAAAACCATTGGTCCGATTTAAATGTGGCTTTCAGTGATCGCTTTGGGTTTGATTGGTGCATGTTCTTAGATAGGTGTTACTGTAACAACTCGCCAGGGGGCGCTGCATGTTACCATTAATCTTTGAAACCGCTGGTCCGATTTTAATGCGGGTAACAACTCATCAGGGGGCGCTGCAGCAAACATAAAGCCATCACTGAAAACCGCATTAAAATCGGACCAGTGGTTTTGAAGAATGGTAACATTGGTTTGCACAAACCATTCTACGTAATATGATATCGAGTTACATTACAACAAAGCCCCAGCAAAGTTGAGCCACCAGCAAAGTTGAGTTGTAAATACTTATTATAATACTTCACTATGTATTTAAATAAACAACATGGGTTTTCCAGCGGTGGTGGGGACATTAGAGGGCTGATGAGGAACGAGGTATTGTGTAATGTAATGTATGGTACCTATATTATGCTCTTTAAAAAGTTTGAAATAAAAAACAAAATAAAAATTTTGAAAAACCCACGACGCGACGGTTAAAAAGGAATTGAAAAAGAATAAAATAATTTTAAATTCCCCGACTTGTCGCAATAACATAGGTATTCAACTCCCTATGAACTTTATAAGAAGAGCAAGAAAATCCGTCTGGGGCTGCCATTGAATGAATTCGTTTTGTAGTTTTATATTGAAATTTAAAATATTGATGGCAGCCCTCGACGGATTTTCTTGCTCTTCTTATAAAGTTCATAGGGAGTTGAATACCTATGTTATTGCGACAAGTCGGGGAATTTAAAATTATTTTATTCTTTTTCAATTCCTTTTTAACCGTCGCGTCGTGGGTTTTTCAAAATTTTTATTTTGTTTTTTATTGACGTTTTGGTAGGCGACAGGCTGACCCCCTGTCACTGCAATAGTCTCTCCATTATTATACCTCCAAATTTTGTCAAACGTGACATCAGATGGCTTTGTAACCTCCGGTGTTCTGCCTACCCCATAAGGGATAAAGGCATGAAGTTATGTTCGTAAGTATGTAATGAATAGCAAATGAGAAGTTCCAGAACAAACCACGACAAATCCATTTTTAGTAATTTTTCACAAAACACAAAACTTTGTTAAAACTGAGTAGTTTCTTTAAGTACTTAGTTCCATAAATGATGAAAAATATTTAATTAGTTTGTGGGAGGGTCTTTCCCATAGCAAAAGTAAATAAGAAAGCGTTATAATTTGATCACAATATTCATTTTAAATTTGTATTTATCGGTTTTTGGTGCAACTAACCCGGAATAATTATAAACTTAGAATGAAACACTATAGATCTAATACATACAACCTTACTTTATAACGTACTATTATCGGCCTTGGCCTAGCCTTTTTGAGCCCATGTGGATAGGCTAAAAAAACTGTTTTGAGCGAATAATTGAATGTCCCTATAAAATCGTATGAAATTTATCTGTTTTTGGTCATATCACTTAAAACGTGACGTAAATTGTGAGAATATAAATACATTTGACGGCTGTTGATGCAAATGGGCAAATTGAAAAATGTTTTGTAGGGTTTTTAAAGTGATATGACACTATTTCAGTTCAGTATTGTTTGTTACATTGTGTTGTACATTAGTAAGTACTTCTATCTATCTATCTATCTACTTTGATTAACGAAAAAGAAATTAAAATTTGCAACTGCCAAAATTGTATTTATCGCGTTTTGGTTGGTGTGTCACTAACGATTAATGAATGTGAAGGAATCATTATAAGCAAAAGAAAGTTTTATCCGTAAATCGTAACAAAATCGTAGGTATCGGTATTTTTCTATTTTCATATAAACGAAACTTCGACATATTCATTCATTCATAACTTCACGCCCTTAGAATAATAACGCTTATTCTAAGTTCACGCCTGTATCCCTTATGGGGTAGGCAGAACACCAGAGGCTATGAAGCCATCTCATGTCACTTTTGACTAATTCGGAGGTATTATTTTGATGTAGAGAGACTATTGCAGTGACAGGGGGTCAGCCTATCGCCCGCAAAAACGCCAATAAAACCTCCGTCCCTTAACTGACTTTTACAGTATGCCCGGGAAGAGAAGCAGCTGGCACATTCTATGTTTTTCTTTCGCTCCCAGTCCAGCACGTCCACTTCGACATAACTTTCTCAAATCCTTATAAAACAATACGAGACTCCGATTTTTTGTTATTTATGATTTTGTCTCGATTAGCCTTACGAGAAGGAGCCGAAGAATGGGACGAGCGAGACAAAGAAATCGCTAAAGATCCTTGCAGAATCTTAACAACAACATTTTTTATTAAACTACGCTGCTAAATACCATAGTTTCAAAGAAGATTATGATTAATAATGTTATCTAGAGAACCAGTCTTTTATTAATGTCGCTCCTAGATTTTCGGTCTTGTTATATCACTGATCACAAAATTGGCTAGTTTATATACCAAAAAAAAAAAATTAGACCCATTAACACTAACTTCAGCTGAAAATCTATTCTATAACAGAAAAACATTTGTGGCTGAAATATGAATATGAAATTGTATTTCAAAGTGTTTGCAACTTTAAAATGTGTGATGATTAAAAGATTCTAAATTCAAAACTTTGTTTTGTTCGTGGCGCCACAGACCACGCAGTTCGGCGAGTTAAAAGCGGCTTGTTTGCGCAATTTTTAGTCTATAGACGGAATTTGAAACCATGTTATTTTGTGTTTTAAATTTTTATACCTAGTTACATTGAATTATTATCGTATTTTGTTTTAAGCTTTTTTTAACTTGTTTATCCTACTAACATTATTTTGGTAATCTAGTGAAGTGTTTTAATTTTATTTACAAATACTTAAATGAAATCCTAATGGTACAGATTGCTAATAATGTAACATTCTGCGCATATGCGTATTTGGACGTGTAGTGCGCAGAATGTTATATTGTTCTATTACAACAATATGTACGCATCATAATGCGAAATGCACCTATTATCGTGTTAGTATAAATAGGTACCTACTAAGGAAATTGTACGATTCTATAAACTAACATAGTTAGTATACATATGTGTAGCGGTAACACGGCCATGTTCCTTTTATGTACATTGCATTCATTCATATTATGACCATTTAAACTAGTGTTTACGAACAAAACACAATATCTTTGACACTGGCTGACCTCTGCTAAGGCAGGGTCTGTACAACCGCACAGCGCATTGTATACTACTCAACAAAAACACAACACTTATTCACATTAAACACATAAACATGGAAATCTCTCCAATCGTTGTAGAATATACTCCGTACGTAAGACAATAATAGTGGCATAACAATGCATGTAGTTATAGTAAATTAGTGCGTTATAAACTCTGTGCAGCATACAGTTGTTTCTCTAATTCAGTAATTCTTAGTACCTATTGACTATAATTTTGTTGATAAACCACGAATTACACATTTATCACGATACAGTATGTTTGCTTCATATGTTTGGTTAGAACGTAAGTATTTAAACGTAATTAAGTATCTAATGCACAACAATAGGTACGTACTATAAAATATTCCATTACTTTGGAAACGTAAGACTTAATGAATAAATGCTGGATTAAAATAACATTTTGGTTTCTTATCTGTTTTTATTTCATTTATTATTCAAATAAACCTGACGGTTATTGTTTAAAGAAACAAAAACGTAACAAGATTAAATTGTAAACCTTATAATGTTTTGGTACTATTTAATAATATTATGGTTTCAAAATCTCGTTTATTAAGTTTTCAATTAGGTAACCATGTTATGTGTTATGATTTTCTTTAAAAACTCGTATTTGCAATGTTTCTATTGGTAACTTCACGAAAGTCTATGAGTTCGGATTTCTAAACCATCAACCCGATAATTCATCGAGTCAGCCAATCATTAACTCAAATCATGTACCTAAGAGTTCAATAGGCATTGACCAATCAAAAGTAGCTACTTGTAGTTTACCTACAAGAGCGTAAATCGTAAACATAGTCGCAAGTATACAGCGGCTAACTAAAGTGTGTTGATAAGTCCTTGATAATTTTAATCTGTAATGGTTGTTGTGGTTGTGGGCTGTACGTGGCTACAGTTTCATTCGATGTTTGACCTCGTGTTATCGTATGGGGCTCTTCCGTCATCGGTGTGTATGTAGTTATGTACTGGCGTCGGACGCGCGTGACGTGTCGGTTAGACAAGATTCCATTTTTAAACTTTTATTCGAATTGCAAATGAAGCTGGCATTAGGTATATTATGATTCACAAGTTTTCTATGGATACGTTATACGTATCTGCTTATTTATTAGACATCTACATCATATTTGTATAATCATTACAAATTTAAATACATACCTAGGTTCTTTAATAATTTAGAATACTTAATGAAAGTTCAGTATTCTAAATTATTAAAATTTATTAACTGGCATGAAAAAGTCATTGCCTCATTGTTGACGTTTATCGTGTTAACAATGTTTAGGTAAATATTCAAATTCGTACCTATCTCCTTTATCTTATCATTTTAATGAAAATTCAATAAAACGGCGTCAACTTAACAGAAATTTATATCTAAATATTTTTTGAATCAAAGACTAATAAATAAATAAATATATGGCCTCAATATAAGCTCAATTGAAAGTTACATTAATACGAAAGTAATTGACAGCGCGAAGATCCAATTTCGAACAAACTTTCGAAATAAAAAAAAACGTCACGTACTGGCGATCATTCGAACGATGTGAGCCCAAAAAAAAGCATAACCATAAAAAAGATTACACTGAAGCCTTCTATTGTTACTAAATCATAAAGGAGTCGTAAAACGTTCCGAGATCGATAACTCGATCGTTTGCAATCGAATTGTCGATTCAATGAAGACCACACTGGGTGCTTCATCTCATTAATTCAAGTCCATATCTCTATAGATAATGTTGCAAACATAGTCAAGTATTTAATTGATGTGTCACCTATTTAATGGGCTGGTTAATCGAATGATTTTTACTTATTTTTTTTACCTACTGGACGTCTTATTGAGATAGTGGGTTAGGGTGAGCGGTAAAATTAATGTTTAGAAAAAATGTATCAAAAAGTAGTTTTACTATTTAGTTAATAAGTACTGATTTTATTTCCTTTAAACTAACTTTATTATTTCTATCGTACTAAGAAAATGATGATAATCTATTTCGAAACACTAAAGCTTATTTTTTATGAAAAACGGATCTACGCAGCTTTCTAATACAATAAAACTTCCTTAGTCATCAACAATATCGAACCTAGGATAAGTAAATGACTAGAGCTACATGGGAAATTCTAAGTCTCGAAAACGGTAAACTAATACTGTAGATACCTAAAGGATAAAATTTTGATGCCGATGAAGAAGATTGTTTTATTTGCTTTTCCAATTAATAAAACACTGTCTAGGAAATTACCAATGAGTCTCAAGGAATTAATTACCTGTAATTTCTATTTGGGTTTCGAACGACCTCCTTTTTTATAATAAGTAGTGTCGCAAAAAAATAAGGTCAAAAAAACAAGATTCCATCTGGTTAGGCTCTTAAATCTTATCTAAAAAGTTATTCATACGCAGAGTGTAATCATTCACGAAGTCTCGTACGCTACATTATTGCCAGTGACAAAAAAAGTTGAAGAAAAAGTTTTATACCAACATAACGCGATGATGAGTACCTAATATTGCTCAAGCAAAACCTACACTGATTGTGAGCGATTTTTTTTTGGATAAATAGCTTGTGGCCTTGCCTTGGCTGTAGCTGAAGACGGCTCAAAAGTAAAGTTTTTAATAATGTTAATAATTACAAATCGTAAGACAATATTAAGTATGTACTTAATAATTTAAAAATATATAATGCAATTGCAGGCTAAGCTTAAAAAATTTGTTATATTATAAAAAAAATACATTTATCAAAATTTTAATTCAAAATCATGCAAGGCTGGTTTTTATAGCATAATAAATGCAATTTGCCTAATTCAATGATTTTTAATTTTAAAAACTAGCCTCCCAGTGTCTGTTTACATAAATACAACATCTTTATCAAAAAAAGATAAGATTATCGTGAATCCAAAAGCATTTATTTATTTATTTACACTTAAGTATACAGTGCAGATAGTAAATGAGAAAAAAAAAATAGTGTGTTGTGTAAGTACTACTCGGCGGTCTTATCGCTGACGAGCGATTTCTTACAGACAACCATGTCATTGCAAGAGTTGGCCTAAAATATATCTAAAGCCGAAGAAAATACGAAGAATCAAGACACGGAATGCAAAAAATATGCAGATAATATCAACCATACATAGTTGACAGTTGGTAGTCACAGTTGGATAAAACTCCACACAGGGCAACATTCGAATCGGCTTTTTTTTCGAAAAGTTGGCATTCCAAAATTATTTTGTTAATGATAAACAGTATGTAAACTAAATAATATTGTCTTAAGTTTTCGCGATTCATACTATTAAATAAAATGTAAATATACGCGATAAATCCGGTTAAAAAGTGTTTTATTTAATAGTAAACTAAATAATTCAGTACAAAAAGTGACGTAAAAGATTTTGCATAGATGTCATCTTAAGCCAGAGACGTATTGTTTTTTTGTTACATCTTTTGATAGAGTTTCTACGCTTTGCCGTTTTTGTTTGTTGTAATCGAGAACTACAAATCCGGCTTTACTTTATGTCCAAAGGGATCTGGATCCAGTGTCCCTACAAGGCATTCTGAGTCATAGATAGCTTCTTGTATAGGCCACACGGACCCAAGTTACCATATCGAGGTCGTTCAGAAAACTACGATTCAATAAAAATGTACGTACATCTTACAACGTAATGAATAAAATGTTGGTATCGTCTTCAATAGTTCACAAAAAGTCGCTCTACACCACGAGCATATTAAAGACACTCAAAAATCGAGTTTAAACGTAAAATATTACACGCAATAATAAATAAGTCTGCGTAAGAAGTGTTTTATTGAAGAAAATTGTTAAGATGAATCTTCTCGACAAACTTTAAATTAGATCGTAGAACAAACATGATTCTAATTAATAGAGCAATAAGACTGTTTATTAAACTCGCTTGCTAATTAAAAGATAGTATTCATTGTTATTTTGATATTTCGCATTCTATTTAGATATCTAGGTACCAACATTATCCGGAGTGAATTACTTGTGTAACCAACGGCAACAATCTGAGATGTTTGATTTATTTTGATGATGAACAAGAAGCGCTAATTAGACTCCTCTCCTTGTCCTAGATTATTCGTGATATTTTCTTTTCGTGTATGCACAGTGTAATGCAAACAAATAAACGTTCGTATGTCTTTGAAGGCTTGTCCTTGTGTTGATTAAGGATCGAGCCTGTGTGTGTGCTGTTTGCATACAAGTATGAAAGCTTCTTGACCTTCCGTCGGTCTATGACCGAATGCTAAGGTAATGAGTAATACCCAAAACAACTCAACTCTTAATGCATTGTCTTTGCTTTGTAGTCTCTACTTTAGAGAATTAGGTACTTATTTTAAATACATAAGTTCAATACCTTGATTTTTGAATTTCGATTCTTAATCTTCTAGCGATGAAACAGAACAGATAACCTAATACAGTAACTCATGTCAATACCGGAATAATATGATCTAGTATCATGTAAAAGTAGTTACTCCTGAGCACATGTTCTCGATTCAGATTCTAAGAAATGTGTGTCGAATCGACCTGCATTAGTCAGTGAACAATGTCAATAAAAACTCGGTTACTCTATCCTCAAATAACGGTAAATAAACGTACACGTTTCGTTTTACAATACAAGTGAAGGTGTTCTTTTAAAAAAGTTTCGCTCGCGTCGCGACATCCGGCGACTCCAATAGTCGAACGTTCTAAAACTGACGCTGGCAACAAAAAAAACTTTTATTTTTCGGGCCGGGACTACATTTTCTTTTTTTTTTCTTTTCAGTTGCATTCGGACGCGTTGTGTTACTCTTAAAGGGTGATGGCTACGGGTGACCTTGATTTAGTGGTTTGTGATTTGTGTCAGTAAGTGGCTTCAAGTGTGTGTCAGTCGTGCGGTGCTTAAGTGTCGGTTGTTAGTGATGTGACCGTCTATGGAAGTGTCAGGGTGTATTCGGAATGTTCACGAAACACGGGAAAGCGGTTGAGAGGCGTCACCACCACGCCTCGAATCGGAGCAAGAAGAAAAAGCAACCGCCGCATACTCCTTGGAAATACTTGATGAATTGCCCACTAGTTAGAAAATGTTTTGGTATGATATTTTTATTCAATTTATTTAAGAATGCGAAATTAAAAGCCATCAATCTGTTACCGTAAAACTATGTATTTGACTACCTAACTTTATATTAATCTGTTGAGAAACGATGAGCTTTGGTCAATACAAATAGATTATCTCTTTTGTCAATACTGGTGATTCATCCGGCCACTCCGATCGCGCAGTATTTGGTCAATTACCCAGCATTTAAAATATCTGCTGACTTCCTCAAAATCTTGGCTAACTTTCATCAAAACTCAATTCGATAAATTTTATTAATCCTGAGGTATAAAAATTGCGCAAGAATTTTCCATTGCCTTTGTAGACTTCATTACCTAATTATTTCGTAACCGGTTTTAATAATCATACTTTAGATTCCCATAATCTTCGAATAGATCGTTCGTTATTTATTAGCCATCTTTAAGATGGATGGTCTAACACTAAATTTTTTATTTGCATATTAGTTTTCGTACCCAGTAGAAAAACGATGCATGGAAATGTTCTATGCATATTGTTATTGCTCGAACGTCGTGTGGGTTAGTAATTATATGTAAATAGTATGTTCTTTTTGCCGTTTTCCTTTAATGCGTTCTTGGAATGTAAAAGTAGTTAGGTCGTGGAAATCTGTGTGGATCCTGGGACGTTGTACGATCCCGACCTTGCGTCGGCATTCTTCCAGTCAAGAACAGTAGTCGGACTGGTTGGCCGACCAGTCGCGTAACTGGTCGGCCGACCAGCTGGCTAGCGGCAGCCATTGTTGTTAATCGTTTTTACAGCGTCTAGCAGATTCGTGTTCAACGTTTCTTTCTTTTATTTACTTCTCAACAGTTCTAAAGAATCGCTGCTACACCTTTGTACGGTTACTTTTAATTATAGATGTATACTTTGTAGATATCGGCTACTTGTCAGTATGCCAACTTCGCAATAATTATACTTAATTACATTGATGATAGTTTTAAAGATAATCCCGGATCTTCATTGGAGCGAAGCGTTTATGTTATCAATATAAATTAAGTTGTTGATGTTTCTAGGTATTTCTAATAATTGATTAAATTCTATAATATTAGTCTCAGAAGGTGAATTCAAAAGTTGCTGATATTATTACAGTTATATTCGGAAAATTTATTATTCATGTTAGTATGCAACTAGTCGGGCGACTAGTTGGCCGACGTCACTTGTTGCTACTAGAGCGTTGTCATTTGTTTCATTGTGTTATAATGCCCACGGCAACGTAATTTATTCTATGATACCCAACCAGTTTAGAACAATGAATAACATTTACGTTTTGATTAAATAATTGACATACTTAAGTAAATATTCCTCGATGAATCTTGAATTATAGGTAATACGGCTAAAAGCTTTGTTTTAATAAACAGTAATCGATATGTTTGAATAAACGTAAATAAATTCTAATTTCGCAATTTCCATAGATTTCGATGCAATAAGATTATATATATTATATAATATATAAATACAATAATAAAGTAAAACAAAATATATTATTTAGGTGCTAACCTATAAATATAATAAATACTCGAACCAGCAATTCCCAATTAGACAACTACAATATCTGCCACAGCTCATAATATCTTGTCAGATTAACCTCCCATATAAAATTCCAAGTTGCGAGAAATATTAACTTAACAAACGCCTAGACTAAGACGCTTCTGTCCTGTCTCTTTAACGAGATTTTAATGCTCCTGCTTGCAAAATTTATTACTACTGGCGCCAGAAAGGTTATTTTCTGGGATTACCCGTACACTTCTAGTGCATATAATTTACCACTCCGATGGAAACTTTCAATGAGGAACATAATCACTAAGAAGTTCCACATTGATATTTCCTTTCTGATAACTATTTATCTTATTTTTAATTAGATGTATTGGACGTAGCTTGAGTTATTTAGTGTTTGTTATCATTTTTTAATCATTTTTTATTGCAAAATGCAATCGTGACAGTGAGCATCATTTTCTTACGTTTTTGCGCCAATCTGGTAAACTTTTTTGTGGTTTAAGTTGAATAGCATAAGCAAAAAAGTACCATTTAACAAATGTTGCACTTAACATTAACGTAGTAACTTTGTTTTAAAACACTGCTTATTTAAGAAATGAGATTTTCAATCGTTTTTGTACTTTTAAAATGACATGGTACATGATGATACAAAACACAACCTTCGATATTCAATTATGTAGGTAGATAATATGAACTTACGTCATAAACACGTAATATTCTGCCAGCTACTTGTTAGAAAATTATTTTATCGATTCCGATATTTATAATTCCGTTCGGATCCGATGATCTAAGTGCGCTGTGATCCAATCTTGATCTACCTCAATCACAAATATTCCATTAATGAACCCATACAATGTATGTAAGTAAACAATTCTCTATACCTATCCATAAAAATTGTTACGTATTATTAAGATCTGCAGTAATTTAACGCACCCGTTTGAGAGAAGTTGTTGATTTTGGCACAACTACTGTAATGTTGGTTTGGAATTGTATTTCTGTTTACAATAGAGACGAGTTTACTTAATCAAAAGTGTTATTTTAAAGGAAATGTTTTAGGTAAATTTTCAGACGAAATTTCGTAGTAAGTAAGTACCTACCTATACTTATTGATTTTTTCAGAAAATTTGTTGTCTTTATATCAATATTATATATTTACATGAAGTATTCGTTGTCATGAACAAATATACTTTTAAGTTTTCATAAAAACACTTTCTTAGTGAAAATCACACCAAATCGTTCATAGGTATACTTTCAAAATAGTTAAAGTCTTACCACTAATTTTATGACTAAAATCGCAAATATTCATAGAGAAAAGAGTAAGAAAGCTGATCCATCGACACCAAATATTTTCCTTTAAGGTTGCAAACTGGACGGCAGCAACAGCGAGAGCAACAGCAGCCCGAGCAACTACGCGGGGAAACTGGACCGTTCTCGACGCCAGCGGGAGCTCGAGCGTTTAGTCGCGGTTTCATACAAACTCAATACTTTCTATCGTGTCGTTGAAAACGCTGCCCGCGCCACTGTCGCTTTCGCTGTGGCTGTCGCTTTCGCTGTGGCTGTCGCTACCGTCCAGTTTGCAGCCTAACTTCCGATGAACGTTCAACGATAACTAAAGCTGTTTTTTATTATATGCATAGAAAGTTTAACGAATAATAATCATATTTAGACACTTCATCAACAATGTTTCAACGGAGTATCTACCATAAACAATACGTATAAATTAACCCACCTTTTGTATTAATCAGTGCAGGAATTAGTTTGACAGGTGACGTTAGTAAGGCCTAAGAACCCTTAGAAGCGCGCACGCGCATTTATTTCTTATACTAGCGTGACAGTCCGTACACACGTGTGCTTCGATATTTGTGCTACTTGTTTAAACACAATGTGAAGTCGCCAATTTAAACTATTGAAATATCTATGAATATACCTGTAGGTATAGACACACATGTTAAAATGAAGTTGATGTTGCTGGACTGGGAGCAAAAGAAAAACATAGAATGTGCCAGCTGCTTCTCTTCCCGGACATACTGTAAAAGTCAGTTAAGGACAGAGGTTTTTTTTGTTGGTGTTCTTGTCTCACGCCATCATTATAATGCCTCCAAATTTGTCTAACCTGTCTGACATCAGATGGTTTTATAAGTTATGTATGTAGAAGTTATGTCATTGTCTTTTCTATCCCTTTTTATTGATTTTAAATTAACGGACGCGTTCATTTAACACCCTTAAAATAGCTTCTTATGGATAAGAGCCACAACTAAAACCTCAGATTTTTTATTATCGATATTCATAACGCGTGAAGGGAGGTAGGTACCTAGACCACGTCTTTTTCCCCGATGAATACATAATTTCGGCTTAGTATGCTGGGTGCGGCTTTAAGATTGCTTTACCTTGTCGATGGAGAGGCCCCGTGCATTCTGCATTTCAATGCGGTGCCCCCGGACAACAGATGGTGGGCCTATTATGTGGGACTTTTTCTATGATGACAGGTTTTTAAAACTTTTTGTATGGTGTAGCTCTGAAATATTTGTAGGATTTCAAAGAAAGGTTAAGCTTTTTTTATAATGTATGGATGGGACGTTTGTCTTCCATGACACCTGATTTTAAGTGAACATGAAGACTAAGGTGGTACACGTCTATCCATGAGAAACCCATTCACACGCAGGGACCGGAACCGCTTACCCTTAAAGAGGTTTTTGATTGGGTTTTTCATAGACTTGTTTTAAAAAACCCTATCAATTTGGTAACCGTATCGAAGACTTACCCTAATTTAAGGCTTACCATATCAATAGAGTTAGCTTCATGTAAGCAGTAGGCCTATCGAAAACCCTATTGAAGGTTACCGATTCAATAGGGTTTTAAAACCTGCAGGCAAATTTAATCTCTAAGAATATCAAATTATCAAAAATATCACCATCTATTCAATCTCGCACTTCGAATTATACTTCCGAATTCAACAGCATGCGCGGAAAGAGAAATAGGCTAACCCTATCACAGGGTAAGCGCATCCGAAAGTAGTTAACATTATTCAAAGTGTTACCACGTCGATAGGCTTACCATATCAATAGGGTTACACTTCCATATGGTAAAATTTTAATAGGGTTACCCTATCAATAGGCTTAATCAAATAAAGGGGTTTTCCGGTCCCTGTTCACACGACGCTTAAAAGTACTAGGACTATACTGGTCAGGGAACATAGACGCAGGCAGTTCATTCCAAACCTTGGCGACCCGTATCAAAAAGGAACTGTCAAAGCGCTTAGTTCGACTTTTCGGAATATCTACCACATACGGATGGAAGTTCTGTCTGCGTCTAGTAGTCCGATGGTAAAAGGGTGAGGGTTCAATTTGTTCAATTTGTACACGGTTAAACAAACAACCTGGCATATATTATTTGTTTATAAAATTATGAAAGTTAAATAATTTTAATGGCTTTGAGCGGATTCGGTAGGTTCAGCTTTAGTTTTTTATATTCCATAAATAATTTAAAACTTTTAATACTTCCTCCCCTTCCTCTTTATTATCTTAACATAAATTGTGTTTTTTTACATTAAGCATTTTTAATAAAAAATTCAAAGTTTTAATTATGTACTCTATCCATTCAATTTTGTTGGTGAGATTTCAATAACCACGTTAAATTTGCGATGACGTTTTATACTTTTAACAAAATATATTTTTCCAAAAAATAAAATATCAAAAGATATGAGTTTTCCAGTAGGCATATTAATTAATGTTATGTTTTCATTCCCCGTTTTGTTTATTTACTCTCTTCAAACTGTGTCACATGCAATATTAACGATTTCAAAATATCAAATAATATGATTGTGTACACGAATGTTTACATATACAGGGTGATTGGTGGGTCACTTTTGAAATTCAAGGACGTGATAGTTAGAGATCATACATGAAGAGAAAAAACATAATAAAGAATGAAATATTAATTATTTACTGAGTAAACTTAACCGAAAGTTGAAGAATTGATTACGCAACGCATGGTCACGCTAGCGTTGGCAGCGATCCGCGCACCCGCACGAAACAAAAAGAAATGTTCCGAGTCTGGGCGTTTATCTATATATGTATTAATATTCTAGGTTGCCCCCTAGTTCGCGTATCCGTGGTATCCCATATCACAAGCACTGTAGTTGTAAGCATGTAGTTGGTGTGATTGTCTGGGGATTTTATTATTTTATTTGTTTCCACAGGTTGGGTCACGTGCCGCGATTGACTCAGGCCTAGGTAAAGGACATAGTAACATAGTAGTAGTATTTATTTAAAGGGAATTCTAGTGAAAAATTGAGTACCTACTTTTAATACATAATTATGATCAAAATCGAGTAGGTACAGAGTGCTCTCCTTCTGTATCTAAAATTTGTCACCAGTAATCCTGTATACCTACCTACCAATAATTAATACTTTTTACTAAAGATTAAAGAAGAAATTTATAATAAACTAGATATATTTCTTTAATATGCTTTTCTCCCAGCTCAAAAACTTTTTATACTCTCTAATTATTATATAAATTTCATAAATTGACATAAATATGTATAATATGCGAATTTAATTTGTCCGATTTATATTATCCGTACGGTTTTTCATGAAATTTAATATTAATCTAGATAATTTATATTAAATTAATATATAATCTACATAATTTGATATAAATGTTTATGCATGAATTAAACTTTGCTAATATCTATCTGAACCGCACGAGGCAAGTGTGTTTAAATGTTAATTTTTACTTCACTAGACTTGTAACGATGGTAGTTTACCCACGAAATAGTGATTTTAAAAGATTAAAAAAAAACATTATCAAAAATAGACTCGAGTTCCATTAAAGCAGACTGGACAGTTTCACAACTTGGTGACTACTAAAAAGGAGTTGTCAAAGCATTTGTCCCACTCTTTTAGACAGATTGAATAACGAAGATTTTTGTGAAACGGATGGATGGACGTGTAACACCATAGTCTTCATGCGCACTTTCCACCAGGTGGCATGGAAGACAAACGTCCTATCCTTACAATATTTAAAAAAAACTATTGCGAAGATGAAAAAACCAGGGCTCGCTTCGTACAACTATCTGGTTAACAATGGACGAATAGTGACACGTTTGGCATCGCTCTATAAATAACTTTATCTTTTAATTACTGTTTCAAATGCCAAAAAAGTTTGTTATAGTATTACTCGTCAATATTTTTTATTATTTTAGTCAGAATAGCATCAAATCAATAGAATAAAACTTTTTGAAATGTTTCATAATCATAATTAGGTATCATTACAACTCCGTGTAATGAGCCCACTGCAGGGCTTTGAGTCTCTCCTCTGGGTGATGAGAAGGTTTAGGCCGTAATCCACCAAGCTTGAAATGTTTGCCTTCTGAAAAATCTACATTTCGATGTCGATTTCGCAGCAACTTCCATAATATTCAATATTAGTGATAGGAAGACATTAAAGTGTATACCAAAAATGCAATTTATTTAACAAAACTTAAATTATTGTATGAATGTTAAGTATTTTTATTGTACGCTTAGGACAGATACAGACAAGTTTAGCTTTGTGTCTTACTCTTAAATGGAGGCTTTTGAAGAAAATTTTTTGACAGTTCTTTATGGAAAATTTCCCGCTAATCTATGCTTGAGTAATGATCCACTATGTTAGCTTTCACAAAATGAACTTTAGTAGATAATCATAATCCCCAAAGTTTATACTCTCCTAAGTCTCTTACGTCAAAATTAGAAGACTAGCTGTTTCGCGCGGATTTACAAGCGAAATTCCGAATCTTGTGAAATATAAAAAGTGGCCTAGGTATATGCTATTCCAGACTGTACACTATCACTATGCCAATTTCATCCAAATCGGTTAAGCTATTCTGCCGTAATTAAGGAACTAACATCCATCTATCAGAACTTCACATTTGTGAAAAATTGAGACGAAATGTAAACGAGATGTAATAGACGAACCGAACGAAACCATTAAATTTTTTTAAAGGATTTTTTGGCAGGCACCTTTTCAATACAGATCCCTAAAAAGTTACTAATGAAAAGATATAACTTTATGTGTGCACATTTGAGTTACAAGGTTAAAATGAAAAGTTGAGCTGGAAAATAGGAATGGGTGAACTAAAGTTTTACTAGGCCATTTTGGATGAAATTTGGTATCCGCCTAGACCAAAAAAAAATTTGACATAATTCAGAGTGACGTATAGACTTTAGTATACAACGTGTAACATAATGAAGAGATAATACTTAAGGGGATTGTATGTTTGGTGGTGTAGTTTATAAGTAACAGTAACATAAACTTGTAATCCTTACGGTTGGTTCGGAAAACAAGTTTAAAGTTTAGATCAAAATATCTAAGTGTCGACCCTAAAAACAGCTGTTACCTTTTGATAGAATCTATTCGATAACAGATGGCGTTAAAATAAAGCGATAAGTAACCAAGAGAGATACTACCAAGTGTAATTTTGTGCCTACTAAACTAGACGACAGCAACGTCTCGGGAATGTTTTTTTCGGTAGTATCTAAGTGCAGAATATTTTTATAACTACCTTTTCACCAATATGTGCGTTTATCACGCGGTTTACCAATTTAAAACTCTACTGAAATAATAAGTTTGCACGTTCGTACCGACAACACGTTAATTTTAACTATCCGTGAGAAAATATTTTCTTAACCTCAAACTATGATGCATCACTGACAAGGATATTTAACTTCTTGTTTATTCTCACACACTTACAACTATTATCACCACCATACAATAAAGCTTGAAATAAATTTTAATTAATCCAGCATTCTGCATAATTTTTATAGTCTATGAAATAGGTAGCAAGTTCGATGCCCTTTGTCTGCCGCGGATCGCTCGCTCGCTACTCCCGGGCTCTCACGTTTAAGTGTTACGTATTTTAAAAACGTTTAATACTTAGAAGTCACACTGTTTGTGGTTATAAACGGATGCTGAGGCTCGGTAGCCTTCTATTTCTAATACTTAACAACATACCTACATGATCGAAATACATTTACGACTAAAATCTAAAATGTTATCAAATTAAGCATAAGTAATCATAAATTTAAGAGAAACGTAAAACAAAACATTAATTTAGGTACTCTCAATAAACTATGATATCAAACTTGTCATACAAAAAACTATCACATTTCTTTAGAAATACGCTATTGCAAGAAACTAATATGAAATTATTACAAATCTATCGGTAGGTATTACGTGGAAATTCTTTCGCACGGCGTCAAATCGCAACTTATACCTAATGAAGAGAGACTCAAATAGACAATCAAACTTACCCATAATTCTAATAAAAAACGAAGAAATATCCTCTCTCTCTTACATTCAAACTTTCTAAGAATTATAATGGAAACATATTCGGTAAATACCTATGATTTTGTAAACCTCAAACTATGATACAATACTTACAGCTTCTTGTACTTCTTGTATTCTCCCATACTAACTATCAATACATACGACAACAAAGCATTAAATTAATAAAATTAGCAACTAAGTAAAGTCGTTTTCATAAAAGATAACCCGTGCATAGCTCTTATAACAAACACACAAGGTCTATTATCGCTCAAATCGCGGGACTTCTTTCGGCGTCTCGTCGCGAACTTGCGCCTTTCGGAATTATACCCTTTGAGATTTACCGCCGCCGCGCCGCGTCGCTTCCAAGCCAAACTAAAGGTTGTTCCGTTCAATATTTATTATGAACAAATTCTCAACTCAACTAAATTTTTTATTTAAAAAAGTTAAATTACTGATGACTAACTAATTATTGTTTTTAGTTGCGGTTGTTTCAGGCAGCTGAAATTATTTTCAAACGCTATAGGGAAAAATATCCTGAGTATACCTGTCCTGAAACTTTATTTTTTTATGAGGAATCTTTATCTTTTATTATTATTCTCTTTCTTGAGAAACAAAATGGATTAATTTCTTTATTTAAAATGTGTGAAGCGTGAAAATAAGTTACGTAAATTAACAAATAACAGTTTTTAATATTTTGATATTGAACAAACAACTTAAAAACTATTGAAGTGATTTCACGATTGAAAACTATTTATTTGTAACAGAATAACTTAGCAATACAAAAACATAATATAATGAAGTCATTTCACTGTATTATGAAATAAATTGGGTACTAAGATTTTGTTTATCATATCGCTATAGGTGCGGAAAAACCCTAAAAAAATTAGGTACTAGAGAACTGTTTGGTTCGGTTATTAGTAAAATTAATAGAAATTTATTTCAGTTCTTTCATGTCCGTTTTGAAGTGTGCACGTCAGTTGCTATCGCTATTTTATTCGAAGTTTTCTTAAAATTTCTCGACTTGAAAGTATTGGAGAAAGTATTGTTATACGACATGTGTATTCAAACAACAAATGTTACGATATGATGCTGTATGTTGGAGCCGTTAGTAACCACAGCATCAACGAAGCTCGAAGACTTTACAGGCAGCGGTTTGTGGAGTGCAGGCCGGCAGCTGAACAGCGCCACTTACCCGGCTATGGCGTGTTTTGAAGCATGAGTCTGCGGCTCAGCGCGCCGCGGCGCCGGTTCTTTTCACGCGAAACCCAGCGCGGCCACCTTCGTGTTCCGAGAACTTAGAAGAGCAAGTCTTGGATCATTTCGAGGAGGATCCGAGGAGCAGCACTGGACGAGTCGGCGCTCTTTTGGATGTCAATCACATGGTGATATGGCGCACGCTTAGTGATGATGGCCAACATCCTTATCATTCCCGATGGACGCAAGAGCTGATGATACCAGCGGATTTGTGACCTCCTCGGTTAGGCTTTTGTCGGTGGCACAAACGTCATGTGGATGTGTGTGTATTGAAAAAGAAGGCAGAAATTGTGAGCCGTTTTTGTAATTCTGGCCAAGTGTAAGGGAAACCCTAGATACAGTTGTGAGTGTTTTTACGCAAAGTGAACTGAATGTCGATTGAAATAAGTGCGATACTTGCCATAACAGTTTGTCAGATATTACAATTTAAGTTGTAATAATTATAACAAACACTCTTTATTGTCATTAAACGTAGAAATAATTATGTACACAATATTTAAGCGATTTAAAAAGCTTTAAGCGATTTCTTTCAAACAACCCGATTTCTTCCGGGCAACCCGTTTATTATTAATAAATAGAAACTTGAAATTTGTTCTAACACGTTGTTTTATTTGTTTTCATTAGCTAGAAAGTATGATAAAAATTGTGTCATTCAATGTGCCAAACGATAGGTAAGTAACAATCAGCTGCGCTGATATCCGCGCTACTCGCAGTGGGTGGCCGCGGCGGCGTATCGCTCGCTATTCAGCCGGTGCGGGAAAGGTCATAAGGTCACTGATTGCGGCGCAAGTCTATTTTTAGCTTGTTAGGTTGACTAGGGTTGTCAAAATATTTTATTGTAAAATAATTAAAAAAATTGTATGATAGTCTATACCAGCACTGATCATGCTAATTCTTTTACTGTACATTCTACGTATGGTATAGAAGCTAACCCTAAAGTTTTATCTCTCCATTTTGTTACACGTTGTATAGTGTACTGTAACTCAGCGTAGGTACCTCTTCTTTTTAGTTCCCTTAAAGTTGCAGGTGTCCATGATAGATTATTGGGTTTTCATGATACCGTCTCAAGTTTTCACGATGTATTATCGTCTACAAAACATTTTACATTTTCAACCGAGTTTCAAAAGGAGGAATTCGTGTGTATGTTCTTTTTTTGTGTCTTTGTTACACGATATTTCGGACAACTATGAATCTATTTTAAAAATTGTTTCATATGATAGAGAATTCTTCAGATTTGGCCTATAGGGCATTTTTTTTTCAAATTTGAAATCGATTGAGTGCTTCTTTAAAAATTTCAAATAAAAAAAAAATTATTACGGAGATAATAAATATTAAAAAAATATTATACTTCAGCCAAAGTTTTGATGTGAAGTTGGTTTTTTAATGCTCTGCATTCGTTGATTATAACAAATTGTTTTGGTATTTTTAAAAACGTCACGCTAACCTAGCGTCATTTCGGAAATAACCCTGTTACCTTCTGTATATCTTAATGTCTGCATTCACAGAATACCCTGTGAAAATTTTGTGGTATTTAAGCATAGTTTTATAAAATTTCACACTAAAAAACCTATTACCAACCAAATTGTCGCTCCCTAAATCGCAGCGCAGTGTTACCAAAGCGTCGTCGGTTGCCTGTCTTTAATATCCGTGTCTGGAGAGTGTCATTAATAACAATTTGCGGTGCATTAGCCCTTGATAGAATCTGTTCAAATATCGATGGCAGTAATGGCTTACTAACTAACTTTGGATGTGAGGAATTTCAATGTTTGTTTAAAGCAGGGACTGCATATCGGTATAATTTTTTTAAATAGTACTAGTAAAATTTCAGTACCCGTATTAGTGTACTGCTTCATCAAACACAATACCTGTACAAGTTATTAAAATCTAACTTAGGTAATCATATCACTACCAAATAATGTATACCGGATTAATTTCTGTAGATATTTTTAGTACAGAAATATTTTAACCTATTTAATTTCTGTACCGAAATGTATAGGTCAGCATATGTCCCTACGCTTCATAGGCTTAAACTAAACAATCGAACATTCTACAGTCATTTAAAACTAAAATTTAAATATTAATATTAATACCAGAAAATTTCAGTTAACTGAAAAAAAAATCAGTTATGCTGCAATATTAAAAAAGGTACACGAATTATTTCAATATGAATTCCTGTGCTGTTATTTTTAAATACACATAATTTAACGGTATGACGTCATACAGAAAAAATGTACAGAAATTCATACCGGTATGCAGTTCCTTGGTTTAAAGCTAGATTTTTTTAATGTATCAATTTTTGTTGCTCGGGTAGGCTTAGGGTGTTACCACAGCAATCGATCGACGGTCGATAGACGTCAATCGGTTATTTGGCATAAAAGTATGGCCCACGAGAGGAAAAATAAAAGGGCATTTACGTCTCTCTGCCAATGTACCCTTTTTGTAAAAACGACACAAAAAAGTGTATGGAAATTATTGCAAATATGTCTTAAACGGCTAAAACATGAGTATCGTATGAGTTTGTGTAAAACTTGGTAGAAGTCGAGTCAATGCCGTTTTATTTTTGTTCTCGTAGGCCATATCATAGTAAAAGATATCGATCTACGTTGACTATTCTGCTCCACCATCGATCGTAATACCCTCAGGTATGACGTTTCTTATTTGATAATAAAAATATTTTTAAAATTTACATAACTAACTACCTTGTACGTGTAATCTACCTTTATGTTTTAAATAATTTTAAAATTATTTAATGCATGCACTGCTTTATAGCAGGATAAATAGGTTTTGTGATATTAATATTAAAATGCGCTTTCGACTACTAAATTCAAGAATTAAATTTCTGGTCACATTTCGATAGTTCACGATATATCAAAAAAAAAAATTTACATCTTTTGTAAGTAAAAAAAACTAAAAGCGACATTAAACAATCATCATATTCACTAGACAACTTATCATTACCATATTTATACAAACCAAATTGAAAATGTCTTCTAAATTTTAGCAAATCTGCCTTCAAATTAAATTGGCGTCGGTTAATACGGCCTGGCAAGGTCATAAACCATTTAATTTCGCCTGCTTGGTCCAGAAACACAGCAGCACAGGCTAGGCGGGGTCCCACGGGAGAGATAATTTAGGACAGTCATCCAGAAAACGACCGAGTTGACCTTCCAAGAGGTTTGACATAAAAAAGGTTGGCATTCGTCCGGTACATCCAGCTGGCTTGAGGCGGCCATCTTGTAAAGGTCGTTAAAAGTATTATTTGTGCCTAGCTCTTAGTCTCGGCTTGGGTTAGGTTAAATGGTTACTTAAAGACACATAAGATATAAAAAAACGTCGGATGCTGTAAACATGATAGACGAAATTCCTTGGAAACGGTCGATACTGTTTGCGCCATTTTTGTCATTATTTGATCAAATTGTAAAGTATTTGATCAAAATACTATACTAATACTAACTAGGTATACACATTTTGGATCAAGTTAACTAACCTTATTACGACTCTTCGCCTTAATAGCTAGGTAGGAAGAAAGTGAAATCATTTTAACACAAAAAATTTATTGTCCTCGAAAGTGCTCAAGAACATGACCTTGATAATGCTTTTCGGAATTCAACCTTACTCTACAGATAATAAAAACATAAAGTTTAATCCAAATGCCAGTCTTAGTTAGCAGTGGACTGTACTCTAATTCGATTTAAAAACGTCTTGTCTTAATACCGAAGCCATTTTCTAATAGTAGGAGGAAGGTATGACCAGCGCCGTCGTGAATTCAAACTGAAAACAATTACTTTTTCAATTAAAGTTTAAACTATACTTTATGTTCATCTGAGCACTTGTAGTGATGAAGGTATTTTAAAGTAATGAAAAGAGTTCTAACGTAATTTATGTCAAATTCGTTTTTATTCGCTCAAAACTAACGACTACGTATTTATTTAAAACTGGTATTAGCCGTCGCAATAACATGAAAACACACGAGGAAAGTTATCATTTGTATGAAAAGACAGTTTTTTTCGCTGAAATTCCACAAATAGAGATCATACCATCAGGTGAGATAGAACTTAAACGAGGTCGTAGTAAGATGATAAAAAAATCGATAAGTATACCTCTTTAAAGCAATACTATCCTTAATCGGTATTCGCAAAAGGCTAATTACCATTGAAATCACAAGAATTAATTTTCTGCGAACGGCTATCAGTATCAAAAAAAGTGCGATGTAAATGGCCAGCAAATAAGACCGCACAATAACTATCTTGGCGATACCATTTTTACAGAATATCGATTAGTATTGCCGACGAAATTCTCAGAATCCACCACAATACAGCTTTGTCCGTCTTCGGCAAAATAACAAAAACACCTTGGAATTCAACGTTTATGCCAATGTTGTTACTTATTTTAAGTGTTTGCTGTTTTTGGCCAATCATTGGCTGTTGGTGAATTTGGTTCATATTCAGTTCATTGACTTATAGGGTTCGTGATGATAAACTTAGTTGAATGCTTAAATCATAAATTTGAATTATATTCGATTTGATACCCTTCAGAAATAGTTGCCAAAGGTAAAAATATTTGCCGAATTTACGCGAGTGTAGGAAGGAGTAGCTAGATAAAAAGTACAATTAGATTATATTAAGTGGTAGGTATAGAAACTTAATCCTTGAATACTCCTTTAAAGATATCGGCGCTGGCGCGGCGTATCATTAAAAAGTGTGAAATTTTCTAAGGATGCCCAGATGTTAGGCACTGACTGAGTAGTCTTAATATATCTAAACTAAAGTTACGCATGGCTATAGTCACTGTGAGCAATGAAATAACAAGTACCTCTTACTTAGAAATTTAATTACGATATTATAATTCTATGAAACTGAACAAAATGGCAGCACCTAATAATGGAGTATAGCAGTTTATTTCTTCCATCTTAAGATGCTTAATCACATAAAAGCTTTGAGGTAGACACGAGATTATTCCTGTTTGACCTCATTAAGTGTTTCAAGTGCAAAAGCATTAATCTCCTGCAAATAAACAAACATTATAACCCCTCGTTTAAATATTTTAAACGACGCGGTGCGATGTTATATTAAGCTCTGATTAATCTAAGTACGCTTAAGCTTTCATGAAGATTAAAATTTCCATGCAAGACGCAAATTCAACAAATTTATTCACTTGAAAACAAAAGGTAGACAAGAACAGCAAGTACCAGTTATATTAAGAGTCGATTATTCCAAAAAGATGTAACTGTGAAAAGTGTTGCTGATAATGTGCAAACTATGTGTCGATAAATGCTTGCAGTATCGATAAAATGTAGATACTAGAAGCGCCATCTAGTGGCGCGGATGGGGAGCGCTCGGTAATATCGCATGGGGCAGACGGCGAGTATGTGTCGCTTGCACGGATCATGTCTTCACCACAAGAAAAGTAAGTTGTTTATTTTTATAAATGTAGAGTTAATTGTAGTTTTAATGCCCTTACGCTACGAAGTTTGTGGTAAATCTCCAGTTGGATAGGTAGACTTTGTAGATTAAAAACGGGTTACATTTACTTCAACATTTCAAAGGTATTAAAACTTTATCGTCGGAGACGTCTGATTCGTTTCGGATTCATACGGAGTCCTTCATCAGGGATTAGTGCCGTTGCGAATGCACCTCTGTATATGAAATAGCGTGTAAAAATTTGCTTGAAAAGAAGTAGAAATAAAGCCTTTTCCGTCTCATTTTACTTCAAAATATTGCAAACCACACTAAGGGCTTTGTGCGTCCCTTGGATAAAGCCAGCAGAATGTTTAGCATTTCGAGTTGGATTTACATTCACTGACTCGCAATGTCTTTTATAAATAAACGTTCTGTCTTATCCCGACTGAAGTGGGTGGGATTTCATTAAATCGCGAACAATAGTGAAAAGCTAGTAGCCATTTTTTATTGGTTTATGTATTGTTTATGTAGGACCCGAGATCTTCTGTTGTCAAGGCATTTGGCGCTCGTTTTGCGAGCTTTGCTATGAAAAGGTTCCGTTTAATGAACGAGTCCTCTATTATTGCGTTTACAGATTAGTATTAAAATTTTAAGAGGTTTAATTTATTGTCCAATTTAATCTTTTAAAATGTTAAATGAAAACAAACGATGACTTTTACATGGAAATGGTTTCATTCTAAATATTAAAATTCTTCATTATTTTTTTTAGTCTTTCAGAATTATAACAGTCGCCACGTTGCTGAAAACCCACATTTAAACATGCTCACCAGCAATTTTAGGTTAATTTCATGTTTGCTTAGGTCTTACCGAATATTGTATAACAGGGTGCCATGATAATGCAAGAGAACAAGCTGTGTACACAAATTGTCGATGTATCGATTCGAGGTTTAAGTGCGTTGTTTAACTTAATCGGTTACGGGCATAGTTCAATGCAACACTAATTTCTAGATGAGACAGGATTAAAACTTGAGACTAATTATTGAGTGAAAATTAGTTTGCTGTTGTGATATTTTATTCTAGGTTAAATCCAGTTTAAACTAAATCTTCGTAGAACGAGAACATACATTTTCATTTTATTAATTTTACCAATCTTTACGGCTTTTTGTCTGTAAAACGTAATGAGCAAAAGGTGTCTATTAGCGGGAGACAGAAGTTCTGTGTTTGGATATTATTTATATTCGTAGATTTTAAACAAGTTTGAACTAATGTTATCTTAATACTAGCTGCTGCCCGCGACGTCGTCTGCGTGAACGCTATGCAGCACCAAACGCACCTACGATTATAACAATGCTAGCGTGATAATATGTAGCCTATATGTTGACCCGACTTCTTAACTATCTTCATGCCAAATTTGAAGTAAATCCATGCAGTACTTTTTGAGTTTATCCCGGAAAGACAAACAGACAAAAATTCTAAAAACTATATTTTTTGTTTCTGTTTCGATTGTAGATCATACCCCAAGTATTCTTTTAAAAAATATTCAATGTACAGTTTTGACTTTCCTACCATTTTATTATATGTATAGATATGTATATGAGATTGTTCCGTTACTGACTGACTGACAGACAAGGTACAGTCGTGACTACTGGGCGTAGAGAGCTGAAATTGGGAACAGACATTCCTCAAAGGGTGTAGAGGGGCACTAAGGAAAGAATTCCCCCGGGAACGGGAAATATAGGACTTTTTAATTTGTATGAAAAATCTTATTTCTTGAGTGCACCGAAATGTGAAACTTGGTAAATAGGATCTTCAATGTTGCATTACGGAATTTATTCCCGAAATTTCCACGGGGTTGGGAAAAATAAGACTTGTGCATGCGCGTACGAAGTTGCGGGAAAAAGCTCGTAAGAAATAAAAGACGAATTTAACCGACGTTAATTGCGGTAAAGTATATTTCAATTCGACGTTTTATATTCTTAAAAAAAAAAGGTTTTTAAAAGGCAAATGGCTGACTACAGTTGTAGGTGTGGATTCCAACTCCGTGTGGTACCTTACTACTTATATTGTGTTTGTGTGTTTCCCAATTACTTACGTGTTTTAAAAGATTTTATCCAGGCTTCCAATCGCGTATATTCGAGTATATAAGATTAAGAAACAGTGTCATTTTTGTCTATGATCTAATTGTGAGTTTGATCCTTTTCAGTTAGTTTCAAAGTTTTACGTCGATTTAGGTAAGCCCTACCAAGAATTCGCCTGCCTAGCGACAATCCTTCATAAAAAATCTGCCGTTAAATATCGCCGCTCCGATGCTTCCTAAACCTGTGCACTGTTATTTAGTCACCCTTACAAAAAGGGATGATAAAACAAAAAATATATTTGATTGAATCAGGCGTTACTTTGCGGAAATCCATGACAGATACTATAAATAAGTTACCTTGCTAATTCTGCGACTCGTACTTGCACTAGTGATGCAGGATTTTCGTGCGTTAGTTCACCGCCCTCCCTCCCTAAAGAAGCAAGGAATGCAATGAACACACATGGTCTGGCATGATGGTCTCTTAAGTAAGCTTCCGTCATATGGCATACCGATTAGGCTCTGCGACTGGATATCTGATTTTCTGAGGGAACGGTCAATTCGAGTAGTCTTAGATGGCTACTCCTCCGACCAAATGGCAATTAATGCCGGGGTACCTCAGGGATCTGTTCTCTCTGCAACATTATTCTTGCTGCACATTAATGACCTTTTAACACCGGGCATTATTGGTTATGCTGATGACAGCACTGTTGTAGAGAGATACGTATCCAATGCGCGAGCGAGCCCCCGTGAAATCCAGAGTTTAAGAAAGTCAATGATTGAGCGCGTTGATTTGACCTTACGAAAAGTATCAGATTGGGGTCAGTCGAATTTGGTCAAATTCAACGCGTCCAAAACTCAGGCGTGTCTATTCTCAGCAAAAAAGAGCACCTTCACATTTACGCCCACTTTCCAAAATGTATCCGTCCCCATCACTGACCATCTAGGGCTTTTAGGCGTAACTGTAACATCCAGTTTAAACTTCGGTCAACAAATTGTGTCCATGGCTCAAGTAGCTTCGAAAAAGTTGGGAATCATCTCGAAGGTACGGCGGTACTTCGGCCCTGCACAGCTTCTTAACTTATACACAGCACAAGTGCGATCATGCATGGAGTACTGCAGTCATCTTTGGGATGGTTCTGCCAAATATCAACTAGAAGCGCTGGACTCTGTTGACCGAAGAGCCCGTAAATTAATTAACGACGTCGACCTTACAACCAAAAAACTGCAGACCTTAGAGCATCGTCGTAAGGTTGCGTGTCTAACCGTGTACTACAGGATACATTTTGGTGAGTGCGCCAGTGCTCTGTTTGAACAAATTGAACCCTCACCCTTTTACCATCGGACTACTAGACGCAGACAGAACTTCCATCCGTATGTGGTAGATATTCCGAAAAGTCGAACTAAGCGCTTTGACAGTTCCTTTTTGATACGGGTCGCCAAGGTTTGGAATGAACTGCCTGCGTCTATTTTCCCTGACCAGTATAGTCCTAGTACTTTTAAGCGTCGAGTGAATAGGTTTCTCATGGATGGACGTGTACCACCTTAGTCTTCATGTTCTCTTAACATCAGGTGGCATGGAAGACAAACGTCCTATCCATAATTTATAAAAAAAAAAAAAAAACTATAACCCGTACCATAATCTACCACCGACACGTGTTTCGATTCAATCAGAAGCATCCTCAGAGTGTAATGATCACCACCAAACATAAACCTTATCTTATCTTAATTAATTACTGTTTTTCTATCGTTGGTATTTAATTATTTATTCAAAAGCGAAATTTTAAGATTACTCTTAAAACAATATCATCACGATTCACAGCATCTTTGGATTTGTTATCAAAACGCTCTTGACAAGAAAATTGATGGTGCTCAGTCAAGTTATTATCATTTATCGTCGATTTCCAACTCAAGACCCTTCTCACTTTGCTCATTCTGCTGAAAACCTATTATAACCCTGTTACTATGGCAACGAATAACCAAAAGTGTTACAAAGCCAAGATGATGAATAAAAGGAAAATATTTTAAACGGTTTAAGCTAGTGTTATTATTTAATTAAATTTTCATCCGAATTGTAGCATCCTTGTAAGTAAGATCAATCATGAAAGCATATTTAGGTATTAATAGTAAAGGCGAGACAAGAATTTTTTGGCAAAATATTACCATGAAATTTTGTAAGTACACTAAAACGGCTTGCCGGATTGAGATGAAAACTCGCAAAAAAGGTAGAGCATAATCTGGAATAATATTACAACATTAACATCACAGAATACCTGATTTTAAGGTTGATGTATGATTTAAAGTTTAAAGGTTGTATTTTAAATATCCCTACGATATCGAAGTTCACACTAGTGAAATCTTCAGTAATAGCAAGTTATAAACCTTGATATTATAAAATAAAATTTTGAATCTTTATAAATTACTAGCTGTTGCGCGCGGTTTTACCCGCGCAATTTCGATTCCCGCGGGATTTTCGGGATAAAAAGTAGCCTATACGGATTCGGAATAATCCCTCTAAGTAATGGTAAAAGAAATTTTGAAATCGGTCCATTAGTTTTTGAGCCTATTCAATACAAACATACAAAAATACAAAGGTTTCCTCATTATAATATTAGTATAGATATCAAAAAGTACTTATTATACCACAACCAATACCAAACTGCCGTATCTTTGAGATTTAAACCCGGTTTGTTACGAACAGATAAAATAAAATTCAAATTAAGAACTCGAGACAAATTAATCATAAAATTTTGGAAACTGTCTTAACTCAATCTGCATCAGTACGCAGTATAAAACTGGTTAGTTATTAAATGGAAAAAGAAAACGTTTAATTTAGAACTCCGTGATTTACAACTGGTTGGTTATAAATAGAAATAGAAACGTTCAAATTTAGAATGAGACACTGTTAAAGAAAATGAAATATCTTGCCTACCTATCAAAAAAGTGATACCATCTATGATGTCTTTACGTTATGTTTTGTACAAAAAAGTTGTGCCACCTCTGATAACATTAGCGTAACATTTTATACGCCTTAATTTATTTAGATACTGTGTAGCGTAGTGTAAAAATAATCCGAGTATTGACTATTGATTGTAGGACCCATTTAGGCTGACGAACACTCTTAGTTTAAATTCTGCCGCCAAATATCGACTTCCTCTATGATTTTTATCTATGATACCTCGTAATTTCTCTTTGTGACCTTATTTTATACCTAATGTTTTATCTTTGTTATAGGAACAAGTCCTCTCTAATTAGGTACACGCATTTACATTATGCACCTCATCACTTACCACCAGTTCAGATTATGATCTAACACGAGATTATTTCCCATAAAAAAACACCAATCCGCATCAGCTCTTAACTGCTATTTAAAACTGGTTAGTTACAAACAAAAAAAAAGAAAATTTTAAATTAAGAACACGAGACTAATTACAAGAATTTCAGCACGGTCTCACCTTCACACTTCCAAGAAAGGTCCAAGTCTCAAATGTAGACACAACAAGTCATAAGTATTACGACTTACCGGGCGAGACACAATATTGTACGAAGACTGAACGTGAAATAATATTCATTATCTGGCTTTCTTCGAATTGCCGATTGCTAAATTATTCTTTGTAAGAAGATCATCTTACGCTAATAAATGGTTAAGTAATACCTAACTTATTAATGTGTTTGATAATTTATTTGATTAGATATTTTGTTAGGAGTCTCTTGGGTTTCAACTGGAATACTATTATGATCGTAATTGGCCTCTAAATCTATGATACGTATTTTACAATCAACTCCATAATTTATTCCATGCTGGACTGAGAGCAAAGAAAAAACATAGAATATGCCAGCTGCTTTTTTTCCCGGGCGTACTGTAAAAGTCAGTGAGGTTTTATTGGAAGCTTTTTGTGGGCGATAGGCTGACTGACTGTCACTGAAATAGTCTCCCTCCACCATTATAATGCCTCCAAATTTGTCAAATATGACAGCAGATGGTTTTATAACCTCTGGTCTTCTGCCTACTCCATAAGGGATACAGGCGTGAAATTATGTATGTATTTTAATTGCCAATGTTCCATCCATCCGTCTTCAAAAACTTTCGCGTTTATGATATTATGTAGTGAGTTTTTACCCTTCAACTCACAGCCCTTATTTGTTTTTGTTGCTTGTTTTTTAAAGATGGTTTAGTGACTCCTATAGCACTGATTTTATGTTTCACTTCCTGTTAAGTGTTCGGGCGAAGCTTTTGAGGTGCTAACACTATCACATGTTCTAGCAATGTTAAACTACGTGATAGTTTTATAACCCCCTTGAAAACCTATACGGTTTTAAAAATAGAAGTTTCGTAGGTTAAAAAATATCATTGCAGTGTATGGAACATAACTATGGTTACACATTATTAGTATAAATAAAAAGTAAGGGAGAATAGGCATGCTCTTATTAAATATAGATGGTGAACATAACTTAAATTGTGATGAAATTTTTATCAGAATAAAGAGAAAAAGCAAAATAAAAATGGTTTTACTACGCTGTTTCAGTCGAATTATTACATATAGTTAAATACTTTATCCATGCAATTTGAAAGTCATTTCCCTTTTATAAGGTATCACAAACACTTAAAAAATCAAAAAAGAAACAAAAAATTACAAGCCGCTGCTGTACATATAAACGGTACTATAAAAGTTCAGAAGTCATACTATTTCATTCTGTGTTGCAAATTTAAAAATGCAAGTTCTATTTTTAAACTTAAACTCAACTTCGACTTTTCAGCTCGGTTTTAACTTCAGTTATAAGAAATAAGATCGCAGCATTGCTAAAGTATCCGTGAGAATTGTATTAACACTGTTAAGATTCTTGAACAAAACTTTAACCGCCATCTTTGTTGGATCCAACGAAATACCATTTTACTCTTCGCTAACATTTTGTGTAAGAGGGCCGCCAGACTGTTGACAACACGTTGAAAACCAATGCTTCCAACCAAGGTTAAGGAAGGTTAACTTGTTGACAACCAATTCCGAGTCATCCACACTGTTACAAACGGTGGTTTCCAACAAGGAGACAAACAAGAACACATGCCAAGGTCACGCCAGGCCACGCCCCTTAATCGTCAGTGTGCTCTGATCTCTCGCGTTGGCAACATCTTCGCGATGGCAGTTTTGTATGCAATTGAGGATACAAAGAAGGAAAGGTTGAAACGCAGGATAAAAAGCTTCAAAACTCGAGTCATTTCTAGTTATAGTTACATAGTAAAATATACAATAACAAGCGTACACAGTCCTAAACACAGACATACATCTACATAGATAACGCAAATGCATGTCCTTTGCGTGTCCGAACCCCAACCAAATGTCAAGGTTGGTCGCCTCTAGATTTAATATGTATTGTAATATGCGTGTATGTATGTCTGTTAGAAAATCGAGTCAAGAATATCAATATCGGTCTTAATAATCGATTTCATCGGCGGTATCGATGTCTCTGAATCTTTTTGTATTTTCCAGTAATAAATATCAGCTGTGACGTCACAATAGGTCTTAAAAAGTCGGCACGCTTGGTTCGAATACAAATCGTGGCACTTGCGTTGTCTATGTAGATGTATGTCTGTGATTCTAAACACCGCCGTTTCCAACCCGCCAAGGTCATGTAATTTGGTTGTCAACAGCCATCTTCACTGTTGGAAACACGTTGTAAACTAGCAAGGTCACCTTGGTTTGATGTTTTGTTTCCAACAGTCTATTTGGGCCTTAATTCTTTTGGGAATCAAAAACTTAAATTCTTTACTGAAGTTATATTAGTCGGAAAACTTTTAAGTGTAAATTAAATTTGGTAAATGTAATGAATGTAACATGAAAGAATCTTCACGTTTAATCGACTTCGAAAAGGAAGAGGTTCTAAGCACGCCTGTGTTTTGTTTTTATGTTTGTTACTCGATTATTTTGTCGATTTTGATTATTCTTCATTCTGTATCTACAATACAGGTTTAATTTTAATAAGCGCATTACCTCTAGCAGGCTGCCTCTCCACATCTATCCAAACAAAATTTGCTCCACAACTTTTTAAAATTAATAGTTTTCCAAACAAAAAATATTTATAGCCTATGTTTAGAGGTGTAACTCTATTTACTTTGAGCATAGGTATGCCACGCACCTTGCGCAGTAAAATATCGCTTTAAAATAATAATAGGTACTTCTTCCAAAATGTAGAGTAAGGAGCAAAAATTTTTTTGTTTTTATTTATTGTGTTATTTATCAAGATTTGTAAAAAGTCGTAGAACAAATGTTGTTGGCATTGATGTGGAGAGGCTGCCCGCAAGCGGTGTTGCGTTAATTAAAACTAAACCTGTATAAACATTCAAATAGAAATCGATCGAATCGAACTTTGCAGTTTCAGATATTGGCGCGTTCTGCAACTGATTATGACAAAAACCGTTTCAAACTTCATAAATTCTAAATTTAAACCTATCAATAAAATTCGAGCGTCATGCTTTGGTCGCGTTTCTAAAATTACATTATTGCTTTACTAAAAGTCCAGTGAGTAGTTAGATAGGTGGACTCCTAGCCAATCATTTAGTTGACGTCATGCAGTGGGTGGTGGATTCATCAGTAGAAGTCGTTAACTGGAATTATGTCAAGTCTTTGCTATAAAGAGCATTGCTTCGGCTTATGACAGTTTTTTTTTTTAATAATTTGTTCCGAGGAGCATTTTGAAAGTAATTTTTGTAGAGAGTCGTTTGAGGCACCAATAAAAATGAATTTCAAAAATATTAATCTTTACCGATCGCACTACCGGAGGCAGATCGTGAAAATCACCGAAAAGAGTGTTACAATTTTTCATATTTAACCTATTTAGATATGTTTGATAATAGTGATAGTTTGCATATATTAAAGTGAAAGACCAAAAATTATCTTGATGTTCATTTTAACTCTTAAAACCTAATAATTATTGTATAATAAACAAACGCTCAAAATTGAGAAAAAATGCAAGAACATGCCTTCATATTTTTCAGATTTAACCCAGTATATCAATATGAATTGATTGAAAAAAAAAATACTTTTTGAACACTGCAGAAACCAATAAATAATTACATGCCTTCTTTTTTAAAAGCCCTAAAATCTAGATAAGTTTCACGTAAATTCTCCATAGAAAAATGTATGAAAAATTACGCGCATTCCGACAATTTAGTACTCTCATCGCCAGTGGGTTTTTCAAGGCGACACCATGCGCGTTTGATGCACCAGCAAAATTACGTGTTGTGAATTTGTGTACTTAGTGATAAACTGTAAGTTATTTTTAATTAGTGATTTAAATAATAATCTGAAGGACCCCCTTAGAGCTTGTTTCCCTTATGTGTGTTCAGGCAATGTTTCGTGAAGAGCCAGTTCGTTCTGCCGTGTGCCGTTATTTTCAACATCATCTTCACTTTCTATCCAGTGATGGTGAGGTCAAGTGCAGGTTGTGTCGTAATAAATAGTTTTAATAAAACAACATAATATGAAAATCATTAGACTCAATACTCAACACGTAAGTCATAGGTACAAATAAGCTCTTTCATAGACAATATCTCTTAACGCATTTAAAATGTTCTGAGAATTTTAGCCACTGTTTTTAATTATGGACTTTTATTAAATGCCATGTAAAATTAAATAATCTTGATACTTTTGAAATATTATAATTTACTCAACACTGTACGTCTGACCAAGTTTGTTTTAATACGACGCTAAAAACCACAGATTTAAATTTAACTCAAAAATTAAACATTCTTATTCAGGTGGTAAACTTGAATTTACATAAACAAAAAGAAAAAAGCGCAGCTTTTGAAGCGTTTTAAAAACACTTTTAGATGGGATTTATTTTACAAAGCTTGCGAAGGGTTTGCAAGTAAAAAGACTTTAATGGAATATCAAAAAAGACTCAACCTCATACACATAGCTCACGGGCTTAGGAGGGAACTGGCATCACAGATTATAAAGCATTATGTAAAAGTACAGATAGGACATATCAACATTATAGGGAGTTCGGAATGCAAGCTTTTAGCCCCTTGGCGGCGCTTATGTGCTTGAGGTATTTTTGGGTGGACTATGCACTGGTTTTCATATAACGAACTAACTAACCACTAACTAAAATAATCTAAAACCAGCACCTGTTAGCATGTTTGATACTTAAGTTATTCGACGATATGTGAATCAAGAAGTCTATCAAGCATACCAAGAATTCAGTTACCTATATGATAAACTAAAGTTCACTTGACGTTACTTGTGAGTTTGCAGGAAATAATATACACAGCAGATATGTGCAGTTTACAACAGATATTCGTAGGACTCCACATGCCAGCATCGTTTTGTGATCAAATGGCGGAAGTCATTGATTTTCTATCACTCATGTCAAGTTATTATTGCCAGTAATAAGTATAATAAGTGGCGCCACCAAATGTTAAAATGTTGCTATGGCCAAACTCTTGCTAAAGCAAAATTTTATAGCAACATTTAAAATGCTTTAGTTGTCAATGCAATGAGCACGCTCTTCATACAATTTTGCCGGAAAACATAGCCGTGGGCTATAGTTTGCGGCAACCTTTATATGTAAATCATTTATTTCAGACCATGATAATCCATTATTCTGTTAGTAACAATTTTACTTATACCTATATTAGTTGTGAATTAACTTGAAAATTTTTAATACAACAAACAGCATTCAATAGTAGCTCAAAATTAAATATAAATTAAATTTACATAAAAATAAAAATTTGACTCACAATTAAATTGAAAGTCAATATAAGAATTAAAAAATAATCAAATCAAAATCCAAATTAAAGTCATAACTTAAAAGAACTTAGAAATTAACATTAAATTGAAATATTGAAGTTAATTTAAATTTTTAAATTGAAATAAAAATAGCATTCATTAAATTTAAGTCAAAGTTGTCTATTGTGTATGACGCAGTACATGTATACTCGTATGAAGTACCTTTGTGAAGAACTATAAAGTAAACCTTATTCGTTTGTGTTTGATAATCTTGTTAAAACATAAGCTGATATCAAAGTTATCTTTTAGAGCATATGCATAACCTTCTTCAATAATGGGTAATTTGAATAAACGTTAACCGAACTTTGGCGAATCATCGTTTCATCGGTAAAGTGCTGTTTGTTCTCTAACGATTATTACCGGTTTACCGGTTTTACACAGTACCTACTGTGAATATAAATAGGCTTAGTTAACTTGAGCATACATTTTATGAGGTTTTATTCAAGTTTTATCTTTTATAAAATTGATATGGTAAGTCGATAATACTTTGATTAAATATAAGTTCCAGTACCTACAGTCGAACATTTGTAATGTATTTTTATTTAAAATTATAAATTACAACAAGTCCAATCTATATTTAAATTGTTGATACGTCTAAAACTCTAAAAAAAAAGAATGAAGTCTCAAAAAGCTTTAAATAAAAGATCAAACTAATTAGAAATTCAAAAATAGAACGAATTCTTACAAACCTTTCATTTCTAAAAATAAGGCCCCGCACACATGTTTACTTTTGGGATAATAGAAGTTAAAATGCTCCCTTCAGCAAAGTCAAGCATTTATCTTGTTATCCCCATCTGTCCTTGTTAATTAAGTTGCAAGGATACACGTTTACTTTTGACTAATTGAAAATGGAACGGCTAGCACGTGCCACCGGGAATGGATAATAAACTGTAGCTTCGCTTCGCTTTATATGATTATAAACTCCGAAGCACCTACTTACTATTTAAAAATGGAACGAATAAAAAAAGTAAAATGCGATTTTGTTCTAATTTCGAAAAGCACTGAGTTCAATATTGTTAAATAAAAAACGTAACTTTGCGATTTAAATGAGAATAGGGACGTCAATGACCTATATCTGTCAAAAGTCACTTGAATGAAAATGAAGGACTGCAAAAAATTTCTTTTTTCATTAAAAATAGTAACAATTTATTTTATTTTGTTATATTATGTAATAAAAACTTGAAATTATTATTTTTGTTTTATTATTCAATTCGTTTTTAAACTTTTGTTTACGCGCGAAAGTAAAGAGGATACATAGGTAGTGAAAACGCAGAAACCACGCTTACATTATACGACGAGGATGACTATTCAGAAAATATATTTTCGTCATAAAGTTGAATGGAAGAAATTGAAAACGCGGAATAATTTTTATACCTTATTGTAAATAAATTCTAAATAAAATAATATTTTTTAGCTTACTCTACCTAACCGGTTCGAATTAACAGCTATGACGACATAATATGGCGCTAAGTCAGTCCTATTCCCATTTAAAACGCATTGTAAAATTCAAAACACATGCAACCTCCTTTTTTCATTCGATTCATCGTCATTTTCTTGACACTAATCTATTTAGAAGTTTTTTCGAATAAAAAAGTAATATGCGATAATTGTTCTAATTTCGTGAAGCACTGAGTTGAATAATGTTGATTCCATTCTCATTTCATTTCAAAATTGAAAGCAAGTGCAACATTTTATATGGCATGCTGTTTTTCATTGTAAGATTGCGGGCTAGTTCTTTTGAAGCCGTGCCACCTCTTTATATTGCATGTATTTTTCTTCATAAGATTGCGGGCTAGTTTCTTTTGAAGCCATAGATAGGGATCTGTCTAGAAGTTTTTTCGACTTTCTTCGTACCTGGAATTTAACCTCACAGATAAGACAAATCTTATAATAACAAATTCAATATTTTTCAACCTGTTATTGTTACAAAATAGGGCCGAAGCCGCAGTAATATCTAGCAGAGATTTCTGAAAATTAAAAAAAAATCGCAACATGACTGATTAATTTTTTCCAGAAATTTTGAGTATCCGGAAAAAAAGAAGTATCATGAAGAAGTTCAATTTATAAAAACTTATAGGTTTTTATCTGGGTCATGTTTTTTTGATGTCTTGTTGTTTTCCTAGTTACATTATCGAAACATCGAAATTTTCTTTAGAAGAAAAAAGGCGCTTAGAATTTTTTGTACTAAATATGGAGTTAATTGTAAATTTTTTTATTAATAAAAACAATGTCTTAAGTATGTATTTTGTAATGAAATAAATTTTATTTAATGTTTGAGACAAGTTTTTATGACTTCCTTAAGGTTTACGGAAATAAGAATCGATTGACGGAAATAAATTTACCTCCGGATATTGCTGACACAAATCTGCCGTTTTTAAACTGCCGTGCATTTATTTGTAGTGCAGTGAATGAAAGTTTCTATATCCACTCCGAGAACTACAACTGTTAACTAAATTTCCAACTTTGATGACTTAAAATAAATTTTTTGGCTTTTCAGTTAAATTTGTGTTTTTAGAGATTAAACTAGCACACAGATATAACTGGCAAACTGTCGCTGATATCAAGTCTACTTAGTAACTTAAATTCCACAGATTACACAGGGGTTAAGAAAGGAATCGGCTCTTCCTAAAACATTTATTTATTTATTAGGACCACCAGTAAAGGTTATATTATATCTTAAATCTAATCAATTACCACAGAAAAAAATGCAAAATGCAACCTCTGATATCGCTACCTTATATCATTCAAACATTCCCGAAACACATCACCGCCGGATCAGTTATAATTGGCGACAGACTTTATATGGAGCGTGGCAGTTACTAAGATGAAATCTGAAAAGTTCTTATTACCAAATGCTCAAATACATAATAAACTTCACGCCTGTACCCCTTATGGGGTTGGCAGAACACCAGAGGCTATAAAACCATGTGATGTCACGTTTGACAAAATTTGGAGGTATTATAATGATGGTATAATGATGGACATAGACGATTGCAGTGACATAGAGTCATCCTATCGCCCACAAAAACGTTAATAAGGCTGCAAACTGGACGGCAGCGACAGCGGCGCGGGCAGTGACGCGGGGAATCTCGCCGTTCTCGGTTTCATACAAACTCAATACTTTCTATCGTGTCGCGGTAATCGCTGCCCGCGCCGCTGCCCGCTCTCGTTGTCGCTTTCGTCCAGTTTGCAGCCTAAAATCTCTGTCCCTAAACTGACTTTTACAGTATGCCCGGGAAGTGAAGCAGCTGGTACATTCTATGCTTTTCTTTCACTCCTATGCTTTTCAGCATGGAAGACATGGGGCTGGGGGACAAATGCTCAGTTTGGTGATCTTTAAAAACAGGGGCGCAAGGGTTAATCTTACTTAACCTTATCGCACTTATAGGTACACTCAATGTATGGTCTCACAAATTCATTAGTAGGAAATTTTGTTTAAATTATCCTCACGTTGCTGCTCAATGTTAGTATTTTTTGGCTAGGTAGGTACATTATGTGTTTAGATTACATATAGGTAGATACAATGTTGATTTCCAATACTTAGTTTGGCTCGCTAACCCTGCAGCGCCAGCCTTCGATCACTAAATATAAAGAAGATTACGTGTGGACCGAATATAAATTGAGTATTTAATCTGTTCATTGTTGATAGAAATGTATTAATAAAAAGGTGCCGTTTCAATACGACCTCCTTGTCACTTACTCAGGTGATATTGAGGCCAATATAATGTGTAATGATGAAGATGCAAAAGGATATTAATAATAAAATAAAAAAATAAAATCCCCAGACAATCACAACAACTACATAGCCCTAAAGTTAGCATAGCTTGTGTTATGGGATACCATGTAGCGAACCTAGAATATATTAAATACATAAATAGATATTGAGAATAGATTTTTTCTTGTTTCGTGAGGGAATTGAACCCGCAACCACTACTGGCGTCTGAGGCAGTGTTTGCCCATCGCCATAGTGGTCGTCAATGAATGAAAGCAGGGATTTTACCGTCATACATATAGTAGATGTATCCAAAAGTCTAACAAAACGCTTTGATGGTTACTTTTGATAATATTACCAAGGGGTTTTACATTTAATATAACTAAAATATAACTAAATATTGTACTAAAGAATATTTATTTACACTTTATTGCACAAAGTAAATTTTAATTTTAATAATGTAACTACTTTACCTATTTCAAAAGTAATAAACAGAAAATTTGAGAACCTTATTTTTTTAAAGTTGGTTTATATTCTTCTTTCTTTTAAACATGACAAATCTTTTTCTGAAAACCGCATCCAAATCGGTTCAGCCAAACGCGAGAAAATCGCGGACAAACATACATAGTTACAGGTCAAACTGAGATCCTCCTTTTTTTGAATTCGGTAATAAATTGAGAACCTTATTTTTTAAAGTTGGTCAATATACTTAAACCTTTTCCTAAACATATCAAATCTTTTTCTGAAAACCGCATCCAAATCGGTTCAGCCAAACGTGAGAAAATCGCGGACAAACATACATACTTACAGGTCAAACTGAGAACCTCCTTTTTTGAATTCGGGTAAAAATGCTATAATATTGAAAAATATACTAGTAAATAAAATATATACCTACAATATATAACATATGCATACATAAGTAAGTATAATCTTCAAATGTTTGACGTTGATTCCACAAAATCACTGGTCTTACTGTGAAGGATTCGTCAAAACAATGTGTTTTGTGGACAGGGGTGCCTAATCTGTGGAACGTAATGTCTCATGTGAGTGTCATGTCGGAAAAGGAATTGATCTTTGAGGTAGTTCGGAACCACAGGATTAAACAGCACGCGGTACAGTAAAGAAAGAATATTAGTATCCCGGCGAGGGCGAATCGGGAGCCACTTGAGTTTAGTGCGGAATTCGGAGTAATATATATTTTTTAAAGTAAAAGTTGTAAAAAGTCTTCGTTTCCATGTATAACTTTTCGTCAGTTCAGTTGAAGGACAAACGAAATCCATTGTTGAAAATAAAAGAAAGCCGAAAACTGAAATATAATATTTTTCGGGACTTCTTAATTATAATCCCTTTGAAATATATACTCTTGTTATTAAACACCTTGTATTTTATTGTACAGTTTCTACTAAGTTAAGTTAGTAGTAAAGTTGAGACAGACGTTCAATATTCGTAAGTATAACTACAATGGCCTAACTTGCGGTAAAAACATCGTTTTCTATGCTAGGGTCCTGGGTAAAGAAATATCCATACTGGTTGGCATGGATATTTGTGTCAGGCATCTAGTCATTAATTTTTAAATAATATATGTTTTCTGTATTTCTGGAATCCATAACTCTAATGTTTTTAAGTTTTTGCATTTAAAATGCTCAATTATTCTTAAATAACTGAAAAAATGTGTTAAACAAAAACCACCGACCAAGACTTGAAATTGGGACCTCTCGTTTGCCGGAAGAGTGCTCTTCCACTGAGCTACCGGGGCCTGGCGGTACGCCTCGAAATTTCTTTCAGTTATCCATAACTCTAGTTCTTGTAGTAGCCCAAAAGGCTTGATAATGTGGTCTGAACATTAGAAATATTTCGATGTCACCACTATTAGCATTAAAATCTAAGGATGCAAAGTCATTGCGCTCTGTTGACAAAAAAATTCAGTTTATTATCATTTGTGTCATATCATATAGTGACTGGAAGTGTCATTGCTGTTGTTTATTTCATTGTTATTGTAAACATATTTTAATTTGTGTTCGTTGTTGAATGGCGTTGAAGTGGTTTTGTTGCTGGGAGGAAAAAGTTCCAAGTACGAAAAAACATTTTACAGTATTGTGTATAAACTTTTATTATACTTTTAAATCCGCCTTTGCGAATCACACACTAATTTTTTTACAAATCAGTCTCTATAAAGGTTCATAATTAACTTACATGTAACAGGGAGAGATTAGACAATAGTTACCTATATTTACCTTACCACCAAGAGTGATATTCCCACTAGTGGGGTAAAAGTAAGGACAAAGTTAAATAGGGAAAACTAACTCTAAAATCTAGGACTTCTCTCTAGGGGTTGGAAGTTACCTAGACAACTAAGATTAAAGGTTTAAGAAGTAAATTATAAGTTTGAAAATTCTTGATGGTTTATTTTGTAATTGAATCGCAGTTGACCGGCTAGAAAATTTCTTCCATCATTTCTTAAACTTAGCCGGTATATTGCTAGTCGCTTAAATATTAAGAAAACTTTTCCTTATAGTCAAAGTTAAAAATAAAATTACGATAGTGTTTGTTTTAATATAAAGTGATTTTATTCCTAAAGTCGTAGTTTAAAAAAAAAACTAAAAATTGTACTTTAAGTGCGAGTAGTAAGTAATTTAAAGCTGAAAGGTTTGTATGTTTGAACTAGCTTATCTATAAAGCTACACTGCATAATGTTTGAGTTTAGTAGCCTGTGGATTAAACTTTGAAAGTTAGATTAGTATGCATACCTACGCTATAAAGTAACAGATGCTTATGATCGAAATAAATAATTTAAAAACGCTAGCCTCTTTTTACATAATGCTAAATTTTTGACCTATGTTTTTGCATAGGGATAATTTTTTTTTTTTTTTTTTATTCTTATTTTTAAGAGGCTTTTATTCTAGGAGAATATGTCAGCCTCATCGTAACCTAAACTTAATTTACAACAAATAATTCTCATTATACCTAATAATCATATTTATGAATCACAGAGAGAGACTTGTTTGTGCAAAAATATGTGAATTAAGTTATTAAACACTTCTGAGTCGGGATTTGATAATATGGTCAAGAATACGCCGACATCTAATCTATTAATATCAAATTTTTGCAAAAGGTCTTGTCTTTCTCTCTGATACTTAACACATTCTGAAAGTATATGCTGGACGTCGTCTACAGTATTACAGGTTTCACAATAAGGCGATTCTAGTTTTTTCATTAAGAAGCCAAATTTTCTAGATGGATAATGGTTAGATCGAAGTCTGTGGGCTATAATAATATATTGTCTACTTTTTGGCGCACTGGTAAACCATGGGATCCTAAGAGGCTGACACTGTATTGTCTTATACCAAATTCCCTTTTCTTTACTTCTTTCATCATAGTATTCTGTAAATTTGTCATAACATTTGTTTTTCACTTCATATAGGATCTCTGTAAAAATTGGTAAAATAGATATTGGGATAAATTTTGTAACTTAACTTTACTTATTGTAACAAGTTCCATAATGGTGCGTACAGATTGCTGTAATGGAACTTGTAATGTAACATTCTAACACGTCCAAATACGCAACGTGCGCAGAATGTTACATTACTAGTTCCATTACAGCAAACTGTACGCACCATTATGTTACATACACTGTTACGACAATTTAAATGTGAAGATGTATGAAGTTTATTTGTCGATATAACTACATGAAACCGTACCTACAGGTTGTAGAGCAGGGCAGAGAAATGTATTACTTAAATAATATGTATAGCTACTTAGGAGAGTCTCATAGCCCTGCAGAGGGTTCACTACAAAGAGTTGTGATGATGATACTTACAACATATATCCATTATATGTATCAGCATACTTACTCAAAAAACATTTTATAACCCTCTTCTTTCGGTTGTTTGTCAAAATTATACATACTTACATAAATTCACGCCTGTATCCCTAATGGGCTAGGCAGAACACCCAGGCTATTAAACCATCTGATGTCACGTTGACAAATTTGGAGGTATTCTTATGATGGAGTGAGTCTATTGCAGTGTCAGGGGGTCAGCGTATCGCCCACAAAAACGCCAATAAAACCTCCGTCTCATAACTGACTTTTACATGCCCGGGAAGAGAAGCAGCTGGCGCATTCTATGTTTTTCTTTCGCTTCCAGTCCAGCATGGAAGAAAATTTTTATTTTATAATAGCTATTGATAATGTTTCTTCTAATGTGGCTTTAAATGTATTTGGCTTTCATCTCAATTGGACATGTCCGTATAGGGTCGGCGTACAAAAGCCCAATTGACCCTGGATATGCGAGTTGTAAAAGCGACTAATCCGAGTTAGCCCCGCTTAGTTGAAGGATTCCGTAATGGTCCGACTGGGTAGCGCCCGCCCTTCATATAAAATCTGATATAATATCAGATATCTACGCTCCTGCGGAGATGTGTTCCGGCATTATTTAATGAAGAGCCAGGTCCTTTCTAAATGTGCGGTCATCTTCAACCTCACTTCATCTTCACGTGAAATTGAGGTAAAACGCCGGTTTCGTGACTCATAAAAACACATGATAGTTACGATGAAGTTCGACATTTCTTTCTCTGAATTTATCATCTATGAAGCACTGTTAATTTATAATTTTATTTATATTGTTCAAATTCAAACAATTTTTGATACACACTTGTGTTGTTCACAAAAGAGTTAAAAAATTATAGCAAATATACATACATACATACATAACTTCACGCCTGTATCCCTTATGGGGTAGGCAGAACACCATTGGTTATAAGACCATCTGATGTCACGTTTGACAAATGAGGTATTATAATGATGGAGAGAGGCTATTGCAGTGACAGGGGGTCAGCCTATCGCCCATAAAATGCCAATAAAACCTCTGTCCCTTAACTGACTTTTACAGTGTGCCCGGGAAGAGAAGCAGCTGGTACATTCTATGTTTTTCTTTCGCTTCCAGTCCCGCATGGAAGGAAGCAAATATACAAAACGGAAATAATAAAAACATTGATGATATCACTAAGTTATGCGCCCTAGTGTGTTTATGAAATGGGACGACACGTATTACAAATGTGAAAACGCATCGAAAAAAGCATTCTCCTTATAGTATAAATTAAGACATTTGATAAATCTGTTTCTATTTAACCTATCAAACCTAGTTTCAGTAAATGAAACTGAAAATGTTTCTGTAAAATACATTGCTTTTGGATATTTCTGATAAATATTTAAAATATACGAAGTGTATCCTACCGCAGACTCCAGATGACCCCTGTTGCCACTCAGATATGAAAACTCAATCCAATTTTGCTGTCAAAAGGGTTATTTCAAAATGCATTTTGCAGCATCTCTCGCAATCGTAAAGCTATCAGGAAAAGTACAGTTAGCACGAAAACGTCTTACCAATTTAAAATAAGAATGTCAATGGTATTTGCTTATACATACCAACTTCTTATTAAATGGTTCTCATATCAGTAAGATTTCGTCAATTGGTATGAATATTAAACTATCTTTATTCCTGATGTAGTACTTAGTATTTTTTTTAGTACTCTTGAGCTTTTTATCGGTGCTCCTAATATCGTGAAAGTTTTTTATATTGCGCTAATTTCGGATTATGTAGCTTTCAAAAAATATAATCTTATTTCTTTATAATAGAATTAGTATAAAGTTTAACTCGTAGTTATTATATTAATTACTAGTTTGCTTTTACGTTTTAATTACGGCGATTGAAAGTCAGCAGTTTGTACTACAGGACCGGCCCGGTCCTTCTTCGATTTTTACTAAATTTATAGTTTTTTTGTTTTAATGCGGATTTTTCCATTACATGTACTCTATTTTATAGCTTCATCCATGAGCTTTACGAAAAATATCATCATTTGTTTGTATGCAAACTGGATCAGGTTATAAAATCGGTTTTAAAGCAACTGTTCAAGTACACTACGGTTTTGCGCGGCAAACAACGTAAATTGAGCGCCGGTTGCGCGACAAACTAGTGGTTATGGAGCTTTATTATCCTTAGTTGATTCTTACCATAACTTTAATGAATAATGTGAGGTTATTCGTTAGGCCCCAAACGCCACACGTGTCAAAAATAATGATGTGGAAACGTTTCTGACATGGTCACACCTTGGTTGACCTTGGTTTTATTGCCCATTTATTACTAGGTATAAGTTTATACATAGATATACTGTGTGACGGATACTTGACACTTGAGGATCCAACTGGCAAATGATATTCTTAAACAAGCTGATGCGAAGCGATAATATAGTCCTTCAATAGTTGAGAACGAGCCAGTACTTTCCCAAACAACTGTGCTCCATCTCCATCATCATCTTCATTTAATTCCAATTATTTTATTCAGATCTAACACTAGTATCGTCACAATGAAAAAAATTAAAGTCCAATTTAACAAAAGCATACCTCAAACCTCACTTGTACTTCAAAGAGAACTGTATACCTTTTAAACAAAAGCACGTTGTTTAAGAAAAATAATAAATAAACTCTTTGTTTCTTAGCTGCCTGTGCTTACAGGGGAATGGATTTTGAGATGGAAATCCTGGTAGGTGCCTCACTAAAGCTACCGTTTGTGTAGCAATGTCAAGGGATTATGGAAATACCAGTAACTGAATATTGTATCGAGTACCTGCTTTGAAGAGGTTAAAGAAAACTCGCTGGAGTACTAGCTTGAGTGGCTTTTAAGTCTCGTTTTCAAAGGATATAGCGTTTGTTTGAGGGAATAAATAACAAATATGCAATATTGGGGGTTCGGCGATTCCTTGCAAATATGTGGAGATTTTTTAAGCTATTGCATAGCTTCTATCGCGGGCCTTGAGCTTGGGGACCGAATTCAGAAATTCCGTAACGAAAAAAACCTAACACCCCCCACTCCGCCCGGCACAGTGGTGTTACTTTGATTTCATAACTTTACATGCGGGCTTTAATAAACAATCGAACTTGTGGAACTTCATATTAGATCAAACATTACTGCATTAATGAAATAAATAAATAATTATAATTGCATAAGTTGATAAAAAATGCTATGCAATAGCTTTACCGCAGTCTCCGAGTGCCACACGTCTTTTTTTTATACAAATGCATCTACGTCATTTTAGTAAGTTAAAGCACAGAATAAGTAATAGTTGGTACAGAAGAATTACTCCGCAAGAAGATGTAAATAAATTCGAGTCTTGCTACGACGCGATACGGTGGAATTCAGCTCGCACAGCATTACGTACCTGCAAATTTATATACCTAGAAGTTTTGTCTCTTTCTATCGCATGGCTCTTATCTTTTCTTAAGCTGTTAGGGTTGCTGCCTAGTGAAGAATAATTAATCTCCTTTTTTGTAATTAAGTATCTACCTATGTAGGTATTACTGTTATTCTACCTTTGTAAAAAATATTGTTTCAACTAACCTAAAGTACAAAATGAAAAAAAAAGTTACGACGAATAATTAGTAATACTACCTATGTTTTGTTTGCTAAATTGAACATAATCAAATCTAAACATAATCTAATTGAATATTTGTTTCTTTTTATGTCCATTTTTAAATACTATTTGCGACCTCGATCATAGAATTACTGTGAGTGCTATTAGGTAGGTAGGTATCTACAACGTCCCGACGCGGCGACGGGCGCGCGCGTGATACACGACCCATTCGAAATCCGCCGGCGGAGCGCTTCGCTGTAGGTAAATAACGGATGTACCGCGCGGAGTGAGCCAGGCCTGGTTAAAGCACAGAATAAGTAATAGTTGGTACAGAAGAATTACTCCGCAAGAAGATCTAAATAAATTCGAGTCTTGCTACGACGCGATACGGTGGAATTCAGCTCGCACAGCATTACGTACCTGCAAATTTATATACCTAGAAGTTTTGTCTCTTTCTATCGCATGGCTCTTATCTTTTCTTAAGCTGTTAGGGTTGCTGCCTAGTGAAGAATAATTAATCTCCTTATTTGTAATTAAGTATCTACCGATGTAGGTATTACTGTTATTCTACCTTTGTAAAAAATATTGTTTCAACTAACCTAAAGTACAAAATGAAAAAAAAGTTACGACGAATAATTAGTAATACTACCTATGTTTTGTTTGCTAAATTGAACATAATCAAATCTAAACATAATCTAATTGAATATTTGTTTCTTTTTATGTCCATTTTTAAATACTATTTGCGACCTCGATCATAGAATTACTGTGAGTGCTATTAGGTAGGTAGGTATCTACAACGTCCCGACGGGCGCGCGCGTGATATACGACCCATTCGAAATCCGCCGGCGGAGCGCTTCGCTGTAGGTAAATAACGGATGTACCTACCGCGCGGAGTGAGCCAGGCCTGGTTAAAGGTATCGCCTTCATGCGTTGGATAAATGTAGGTACTTTTATTTTCGGATCGGTGTTTGTAAGGATCACAATACTAACTTATTTCAGATTAATTTTAATTTTGGTCTTCTTATGCGTTTCAGTATTCTTCCGGCTTAACTCATTCAAAGTTCAATTCACTATTCTAAAGTTCAGTTCATATTCTTTAACGGACTCTACAAAGAAACAGGAACACAAAATATGATATTATACTGTTATGTGAAAGATGGTTTTCAGATATCGACACATGATTTTTTCTTGTTAACCTTCTTAAAAATGGTTAACCAGAACAGTACATTATTTTAAGCCTTAAACTCGGGTAGTCCTTCCGATTTCGAAAACACGATTTTGTCATCATCACTATAAAGCTCACAATTACAATGCAATCGTTTTCAATTGTAACAGGTTGTGCTAGAGCAAAAACACCCTTACCCTTACCACCACAAAGCACATAATACCTTTCTAAACGTCGTTCTCAATTTTGACACTCAGCAATCACAATTTAATTGTTCTTAATTGTAACAGGTTACGCTAGGGCAAAAACACCCTTATCCCTAGCGTCACAAAGCACAAAATCCCTTTCTAAACTTCCTTCTCGATTGTTCCAGGTCTTCAACTGCGCAGCATAGAAGAGCCGGCAGGTGGCGCGGGCGGCGTGGTGCCCGTGGCCACCTGCTATGATGCTGAATGTGCGCGTACTGAAGCCTGGCTTGATGAGAACCAGGAGTTTGTTCATGACTATTTCTTGAGGTAAGGAGTTTTGCGAAAATGAGTTTTATTTGTTTCGCTTTAGAACTGGGTTTTTATTTTATTTATTTACTTTCGGAAAACTTACAGCTAGTTAAACTATATATACAAAAACTATAGTATAAAGCGACCAATTAAAATTTTCCACAAATAGGACAGTAAAGTCAGACAGTAAAGGGCAGTATGTTATATCAGTAAAGTCCATGATATGGTGCCTTAAAAGGTTATACTTATTAATAAATAATAAATAAAATAGAGGGTTATTTTTTAGTTACCAGCCAAATTTTTGTTTTACGCAATAAGTATCATTTATAAAAACAATTTTTGCAAAGAATTGTATGCATTTTTTTACAAGGAAATGAATATATTAAGCAAAGCATGCACTAAATTATGACTGAATACCATTAAAATAAAGGCGACTACGCGCTACATGTTGTAGTGCTACGTCGCAGTACTTATTATCAACAAGCGTTCGACTTCGTACACGCATAAACTCAAATGTCCTATTTTCCGTTCCCGTGGGAATTCCGGGAATTCCTTCCATGATACAAACAGACATTTATTGAGGAACCTTTATACCAAGTATCACATCCTTGCACTCAAAGAATAAGATTTTATCATACAAACTAAAAAGTCCAATAATTCCCTTTTCCGTTGGAATTTCGGGAACTCCTTCCTTAGTGCACCCCTACATCTCCTAAAGAATGTATGTTCCAAATTTCAGCTCTCTATGCCCAGTAAATACGGCTGTACGTTGTCTGTCAGTCACTCAGTAACTCAGTCAGTAACGGAACAGTTTTATATATATTGATGAAATACCGCGTCGTAGTAGCTTTATTCATCTACAGCGACTATTAGTAAAAAGAGTTTGTGGTGCCATATTTTAGTTTTTTTTTTTACAGAGCGATACTAAAATGAAACTACAGGTACATTTATATCGTATCACAAAAAATGACATTTAAAGATACCGCAAAAAAGCAGTTAGATTGTGAAGATTTTTTTAGTTCTCTCAAAAACAAGTGAAAAATGGGTGTTTACAGTACAATCTTAAAAAGTGAAATACATTACTCATAAACGGTAAATTTTAGGAAGGGTGTTTGCGTAGTGAAAATATTTCATTTTGTCCTACTCTATAACTCTTCAACAGATGCAGGTCTAATATGAATATAAAAAGTCACCCCGTATAAAGGTATAAAAATATGTTAAACTTAGTTCAAATTGGGAAACCCTTTTGATGAAACTTTTGTAGAAATAAAATTCAAAATTGAGCTTTAATTTAAACTTTAATTTATAATAGGTCATGCATCTAGCATAAATAAACAAATAAAATAATGTTTTTTGTTTAAACTAGGGCCAATTTCACAGCAAGAAGTGAAAAAAAGTTTTTTTCCACCCAGTGCTGTGGTCAGAACTGGCTAATAGTGAAATAAGTTTAATGTACCTACATGTTATCTGAAAACCTTTAACTACCTCCATTTACGCACACCCTATATATACCTGAATTTCATAGGAATCACGGGGAAACTCTAGAGCTAACAAGCGACCATTAGTCTATCGATTCAGTTTCAATTGTCGACTAATCTTATTATGCGACTAGCTGTTGCCCGCGACTTCGTCCGCGTGAATACCGGTTATGGGAGTTGGATAAATAATATTATAATATCGTCCTTGAAGTTCAAAGTCAAAATCGATTCAGTTGTTTAGCTGTGAAAGCGTTACTGATAGATAAACAGAAAGAGTTATTTCAAAAACTGTTACAACAAAGCTGTCATTCGCAGTTTCACCTAGGTTTTGTGAAAAAGACCTACAAAAAATAAAATAGAAAAAGTAACCTACAAAAAGTATATACCAAACAGGAATACCCTACGAAAGGCACACTGGGTAAAAGTTAGGCTGCAAACTGGACGGCAGCGACAACGGCGCGGGCAGCGCGGCGCGACGACGACGCGGGGAATCTGCGGGGCTGGCACGCTACCTTCGACAATGATAAATCGGGCCTTTTAACGATATTTTCTTAGAATATGGTATTTAGAGTTAGTAATTTATTAAGACTATGACATATTAGGTTATGTAGTCTTAATCATGGTATCAAATCGAGTAATTCTATCTATTATGGTGCGCATATTAGCTTACTCTAGCCACCGCGCGCGGTTTTGCCCGCGTAACTTTTGATCCCGTGGGAATTTCGGGATAAAATATAACCTTCCTCAAGAGTTGGGCTATCAAATGCAAAAATAGTTTTTCAAATCCCACTTGTAGTTTCTGAGATTAGCGCGTTCAAACAAACAATAATAGATAATAGGATAAAATATTATATATTAGTATAGATAATAGGATAAAATAACAAAATAATATTGATCTTGTCGATTCGACTATTTATCGATGGTTGCTAGCCCTGCTAGGCCGTTCTCGACGCCAGCGGGCGCTCGAGCGATTTGTCGCGGTTTCATACAAACTCAATACTTTCTATCGTGTCGCGGAAATCGCTGCTCGCGTCGCTGCCCGCGACGCTGTCGCTCTCGCTGTCGCTGCCGTCCAGTTTGCTGCCTTTGTATATATGTATAAGATTGTTATAGTATGTATAAGAGTAGGTTTATTACATAGATGGTGCCCGCGACTTCGTCTGCATTGAATTAGTATTTCGAATAGGTTATTTTCTTCTCCAAGGTCCTATCTAAAAAAATAAACATGAAGAATCTTCCCCCATATAATATGTAGGTATAACTCCTAACCAATACATTATACTACGGCCACACTACCTTACCGTCTACCGGGCTGTTACCGCCATAATTATGGCATTAAATTACCGTTTAAATTACTGCATGAACTGGTGTGGCCACACTACCTTACCGTCTACCGGCAATAATTATGGCATTAAATTTGGCGGTAAATATGACTTTTTCAAGATGGAGGTCGAAGCTGCAGCGGCGTTGTGTTTTATGAGTGCCAATTATTTTTACATGAATCTTTTAAATTTCAACAAAGCTAAAAGAAGACAAAACAGGGTATCCCAAAGAGACGGTTCGGATTGGAATAATTCTAAAAACTCGAGCGCTTTTTCATTTGACCACTCCATGTCGGTCGATACGTGCGTCGCCGGTGAGCTCATATTGCACACTGGACAGACGGTAGTGTGGCCACAAACGCTATAATTACTGCGGTAATCTTCTTTGATGTGCGAAAAAAGACCGCCGCCGGAGCTAATGCCTACCGCCATATGCCATATTGATTGGCATTGTAAAATTATGGCCGTAAATCGTGGTTACACCTAGGTGTTGTTTAAATTATGGCAATAATTACTGGCATATCACGGTAGTGTAGCCGAGCCATTACAAAGGCACATTCTAGGGAAAGCTATATTACTGTAAGGTTTCATAAAAATCCATTCGGTAGTTTTTGCGTGAAAGAGTAGCAAAAATCCATCCGTCTAGCCATTATCAGTGTATAATATGTTTAGTAACCTATATGTTTGGCTGTTTTTCACGGTCAAACGGCTTAGCCAATTTTAATGTAATTTGGTATGGTAGTTCATAAAGTCCTGTGTCGAGTTTTGACACTCACACCACTTTTTATTCTGAAGAATTCTACGGGTTCTGACGGTTTTTGCCAAGAGGCAAAAACGATCAATAAAGAAAACCTAAACGATATTGAGTTCTATTATTTTACGTTTAACTTTTTTACAATATATCTCTGTATGTACACTACCTACATTAAATCTAGCAAGAAGCTTTATTTATTAATGATTTAGCCCTATCAACATAGTAAAGTTTTATACTACATACCAACTATCTTTCGGATTTATTATAATATTATATGTCAGCCACAGATGTCAGCAGAATAGAACAACAAACAGACAGACACAAAAAGACATGCTTTTCTTTCAAATTCTTACTTTTTTTTTTCATTTCTTAATAACCTTAGGTACATATTTTTTTTGTAAAAATATTTCATGTTTACACGTTATTGTTTACTGTTTTATATATACATATGTATGTAAAGATAGATGCTTGGTAAAGATTGATACAAAATAAAAAAATATATAATAAAAAAAAATTACGCGAGCAGGATCGAACCCACGACCTTAGACTCATGGTCGGTCTACGCGCAACTGAGCTATGAGTACTTCTGATCTGTATGCCGAACATCTCCACTATAGTCTAGTAAGTTTTAGGCATAACTTTTAAAAATCTATTACAATTTTTTTAGATCCTAGATTTTTTTTATGTCTGCAGAATCTGCTCATCATCCTGGACAACTTTTGTTAAGGCATCATATCTATATTTCTTACGGTTTTGATGATCCCTTAAGGGTTCTGCATCAGGTGTTCCGGTAACCGAAATAAAATATACCCTATATGTTGCCCCGGCTTCACAGCTATACATCAAAAAAAGTTTCATTCAAATCCGTCCAGCGGTTCCAGAGATTAGCGTGTGCAAACAGACAAACTTACAAACAAACAGACAATTTTTTTTTTTCAGATTCTTACTCTTTTTTCATTTCTTTATAACCCTAGATAATTTTTTTTGTAAAAATATTAAATGTACAGACACGTTTTTTTTACTGTTTTATTATATGTATTGATAATCTCTAACATGCGTTACGAGTCTCTACGTCGTCGCCCGGACCCGCGCTGCCCTCATCTACCGTTTGACCATCACTATGTGTAATTAATTTACCTACAGTGAATAAAAACTTTTTGATTTTTCAACCGACTTCCAGAAGGAGGAGGTTCTCAAATAGTGTGTATGTTTTTTTTTGTGTCTTTGTTACACGATTTTTAGACAATTATGAATCGATGTTGAATATTCTTGTTTTATATGATAGAGGTGATGCCATATACATTTTATTGAAATAGATTGAGTACCTACTTATGGGAAAATTTTAAATTAAAAAAAAATTGTATCGATCGGAGCATATTTAATACATTAACGACCTCAGGTATACATACTTACTTCAGCCGAAATTTTGACGGGAAGTCGGTTTTTAAAATTTTTAACGCTCTGCATTCGTCGTTTTTTTTTTAACAGTAGTATGTATAATATGAACTTGATGATGTCTTTTTTATCGGTGACTAAACCCGTGTTTCAATTCTATTTCATCTGAAGGTGAGAGTGAAGATGAGGTCGAAGATGAAATCCAAGAAGAGATCACACGGGCTTAGGAGAGAATTGGCTCTTAAAGCAAGTCTTGATGATCTTTAAATAAATCAACTTCAATAAACACAAAACATTCCTCGAATATGAATGACTAGCCACCGCGCGCGGTTTTACCCGCGTAACTTTTGATCCCGTAGGAATTTCGGGATAAAATATAGCCTATAACCTTCCTCAAGAGTTGGGCTATCAAATGCAAAAAAAAATTTTCAAATCCCACTTGTAATTTCTGAGATTAGCGCGTTCAAACAAACAAAAAAACAAACTCTTCAGCTTTATATATTAGTATAGATTTAGATTTCCAACTATTTGATTTAACAGAAATTACTGTCGAAATACGCAGAATTTCAGTGATGAAATGTATTTGTTAATAATTTGGAAACAAAGGTTCATACTGTGGAAAACTTAACTCGAGAGAAAAGTCGCTATTTAGAATGGAATATAATTATTCCAGCAAAGCCTTTTGATGTTATTTTGCTGATAATTTATAATAATAAGTACTGTTACACAACTGCGCCATTGTCTTTAGAGAACAAAACCTAACTACGCTTAAGACGACTAATAAAAACCTTTACAAAGTCGGTTTTAACCCGTTCAACTCGGCGAGCACGAGTTCAACCCATCTTTCGTCCCGAGTGGGACGAACCCAGAAACTAATCTGCAATTCTCGAGTTTACGTGAGAGTGGCAAATGACAGTAATCACCTCTGATTGACGTTGATAGCTTAAACAGCATGTCGCAAACATAACACCGTGGCGAAGTATCCTATACTGCTAAAACCTATTACATGGAAGTAAGTGAGGATAAATAGATGGATGGATGTTTTAACTCTTTTTCGTTGGAACGGATGACAGGTTTCTGATGACATAAAAGGTATAATATTGTCTTAAGTTTTCGCGACTCATACTATTAAATAAATAAAACATTTTTTAACCGGATTTATCGCGTATATTTACATTTTAAATTTTAACTTGACGTTTCGGTGTCTTTGCAGACCTCGTGGTCACGAGCGACTGACCGCTACTACCGCTGACTGCAAAAATTTACGCGATAAATCCGGTTAAAAGTGTTTTATTTAATAACAAAGGTACCTAAGGTAAAGCCTCCACAAGACTTGGTTTTTGTTTCGATATTCCAACGCTATAGGGATAGGTAGGTATAGGAATGCTAATAATGTTTTAACTTTAATGCCTTCTTCTTGGTATGTAGGAAGGATGACAATTAGAGCTAAATATATAGTAGCTAAATGTCCGAAAAAAATTAAGTATGTTTGCTTCTTAAGAGCTCGCATGCCTTTAAGCACGTTGGTCTAGCTAAAATAAATTTTGCTACAAAATCAGCTTCCCACGCTGGTTGTCGTCTTTGGTGAGACGCACGGGACTGGGACTTCAAATGAGAAATAGAGCAAGCGAAATATTTTTAAATGGTTTTGGAATGTGCAGAATGTCATGTTTTGTGAGACTTACGGAATGAACTAACAGAAATAGAGCAAGCAATTTCAAAAGGTTTTGGAATGTATGTTCTTTTGAAAAGGTAAAAAATGTTCCGTAGAATCATACAATACGTATATTTGATTACTGAAAAGAAACTACATTTTTTGGTATATAATGTATATGAGTTTTATCTTGATCTAACGAAGCAACGACCATCACCGAACCCTAAGGATGGTTCTGGTTGAAACGAAACACGGGTCGGTGGTAACTTGTGGTGTGGGTTACAGTATTCCAAGTGTGTGTTCATTGCTTGGCTTGCTTCTTGCTTGAGGGAGGGAGGGCGGTGAACCAGCGCACGAAAATCCTGCATCATTAGTGCAAGTGCGAGACGCGGGATTAGTAGTTGTCATGGATTTCCGCAAAGTAACGCCTGATTCAATCAATTATAACAAATGTATTCTATTGGTTCTCTACTGAACAAGCAGCTTAATTAATTATTGACGATACAAAACGACAGATATCACATTTAGTTTTTGATATGTGATAAAAAATATTAAAGTTATGATGCTCGCATTTTTTAGGCTTAACTTGGTGTCTTCATACTATAGGTAATCGGGATGAACAGTAAAGTGAGGATACTTTTATTGTGATTATTGTTAGACATGTGATGCCTTTTAAAAAAGCACTATAACTTTAAATTTATTCGACCAAAACAAATGAGATTACTTATGAGGTTTATAGGCCTTATCTCTGGTTGACATTTCGATTACAATCACAGGCTTGATAACTAAAAGTGTTTTTATTAAACTGACGTAAGTTCTAAGTGTTACTTTACCTAACTGACGTGTTTAAGTGCACTTTACGATATGGGCTTGTCAGAGCTTATTAATATATTAAAAGCTCTTGATTAATCTTTTAAGTGTTAGAGTAATAGGATAAAGTGAAAAGTCAGTTTTGTTTACTAGCAACATAGCGTGGATACAAATAGAATTATAAAATCATCAAATGAAAAAAAAAACATACTGTTTTGGGAGTAAAAGAAAAAGATAGAATGTGCCAGCTGCTTGTCTTCCCGGGCACACGTAAAAGTCAGTTACGGGACAGAGCTTTTATTGACGTTTTTTTGGACCCCTGTCACTGCAATAGTCTCTCATGATCATTATAATACCTCCAAATTCGTGATATCAGATGGTTTTATAGCCCCTGGTGTTCTGCCTAAACATTAAGGGATACAGGCGTGAAGTTATGTGTGTGTGAAAAATAACGTCATAAACTACTAGGTGAAAAGTATGTTTTCAAGTATTTGCAGTGTAGTTCTGGCATAGAATAGCGTCTTTTAGCTACAACTTTTCTCCCTGAAATTAAAATATGGTTAGAACAGCGTATAAGTTTCTCATGCGCATACCTAGTATTTACGATATGTAAAAGATAATATAATCATAGGCCTAAAAGAAATAGGTACTCAATACTTAACACACGACCAATACACCATAGTACAGTCGTCTAAAACAACTTTTATAGTGATTAAGTAGATAAAGGTACGACCGGCTGGTGTAGTGGTAACATACATTGCCTTCTATGCCAGAGGTCCTGGGTTCCAATCACGGCGGCGACGGGTGAGTGACTGAGGTACTGAGTGACTGACAGACAACGTACAGCCGTAACTACTGGGCGTAGAGAGCTGAAATTTGGAACATACATCCTTTAGGGGATGTAGGAGTGCACTAAGGAAGGAATTCCCGAAATTCCCACGGGAACGGCAAATATAGGACTTTTTAGTTTGTATGAAAAATCTTATTCCTTGAGTGCACCGATGTAAAACTTGGCGTAAAGGTTTTTCAATGTGTGTCTAGTTGTGTTATGAAAGGAATTCCCGAAATCCCCATGGGAACGGGAAATATATGATGTTTTAGTTTGTATGAAAAAATCCCATCCCTTGAGTGCACGGATGTGATACTTGATATAAAGGTTCCTCAATAAGTGTCTGTTTGTATTATGGAAGGAATTCCCGAAATTCCCACGGGAAGGGGTTGGACTTTTTTAGTTTGTATGAAAAATCTTATTCCTTGAGTGTACGGATGTGATACTTGGCATGAAGGTTCTTCAAAGAGTGACTGGTTGTGCTACGAAAAAAATTCCCAAAATTCCCACGGGCACAGGAAATATATTATTTTTAGTTCGTATGAATAAAACTTATTCCTTGAGTGCATGGGTGTGATACTTGGTATAAAGGTTCTTTCAGTGGGTGTCTGGTGGTATAGTTCCACGAGAAGGGTAGTTAAGCGCATACGAAGTTGCGGGATAAAGCTAGTACAAGTATAAAAGGTAATGAAATTGTAACAGCTCAATGAGAACAAAGTTAAAAATATTAATGTAACATAAAAACATAAACATAAAATCAGGTAAAAAAAAACAACACAAACTAACGCTAAATTATAAACTTAATTTAAAAATAGCTGTAACACTACAGCAGACCACATACAAATTGTCCAATCTCAGGATTGCATCGTTAACGCAGCCGCAATATAAGAAAGTCAATGATTGAGCGCGTTGATTTGACCTTACGAAAAGTATCCGATTGGGGTGAGTCGAATTTGGTCAAATTCAACGCGTCCAAAACTCAGGCGTGTCTATTCTCCGCAAAAAAGAGCACCTTCACATTTACGCCCACTTTCCAAAATGTATCTGTCCCCATCACTGACCATCTAGGGCTTTTAGGCGTAACTGTAACATCCTGTTTAAACTTCGGTCAACAAATTGTGTCCATGGCTCAAGTAGCTTCGAAAAAGTTGGGAATCATCTCGAAGGTACGGCGGTACTTCGGCCCTGCACAGCTTCTTAACTTATACACAGCACAAGTGCGATCATGCATGGAGTACTGCAGTCATCTTTGGGATGGTTCTGCCAAATATCAACTAGAAGCGCTGGACTCCGTTGACCGAAGAGCCCGTAAATTAATTAACGACGTCGACCTTACAACCAAAAAACTGCAGACCTTAGAGCATCGTCGTAAGGTTGCGTGTCTAACCGTGTACTACAGGATACATTTTGGTGAGTGCGCCAGTGCTCTGTTTGAACAAATTGAACCCTCACCCTTTCACCATCGGACTACTAGACGCAGACAGAACTTCCATCCGTATGTGGTAGATATTCCGAAAAGTCGAACTAAGCGCTTTGACAGTTCCTTTTTGATACGGGTCGCCAAGGTTTGGAATGAACTGCCTGCGTCTATTTTCCCTGACCAGTATAGTCCTAGTACTTTTAAGCGTCGAGTGAATAGGTTTCTCATGGATGGACGTGTACCACCATTGTCTACCACCGTGGACGTTTGTCTTCCACCGTGGCATGGAAGACAAACGTCCTATCCATAATTTATAAAAAAAAAAAAATATATCTTGTAATGAAAGAGTTCTGTCTATAGTTAGTGTTTGCAAAAGGTACATTTAGGAGTTAGGAGAGTAGGGTTTCTTAGCGATTTGGTGTGTGAGCAAAAGTATCGGGAGCCTCTTGTTTTTCAATCATGTCGTTTGGTTTGGTTTTTTTGCAAGGTCTTTTATTTGAAATTGTGACGTATAGAACTTATTGTCACTTGTTTTCTTAAATATATCGAATTCCTTTTACAGACTCTCTTGGATTAGTCTCTGCATGTAGATAGCACATCGCATTTCTGTTACATATAACTTATCGCCTATATATTTTTAGATTACAAATTTCCTTGTAATAATCTCGTTATTGGATGTTTTCCTCTCTCAACTAAGATTACAAAGTACATAAACATACAATTTATAGTCTCCAAACACGCATGCCTGTTGGCCAACTTATAGAAAAATTGCGTTTTGAGTTTACCTTGATTTTCTTTTCTTTTGTTTTAGCGATAGGAATAGACTTATAATAAAGTAGCAATGTACAGCAGGCAGCAGATCAGGCGTTCCAAATCTGTCAAAAAATGTAATTGAAAACTCTATGTCCTCGACATAAAGTTAAAAATTGGTTGTGGAAATTTTACAGGTTTGTACAGCTTGATCTGCTGCCTTCTGTACATATACATTATAGTGATTTAAAGAAAGTGAACGCGATTATTGACTTTCAAAAATTAGGAATTAGTATAAGTCTGTTATTATTAAAAATATATTAATGATATGAGTTGTATAAAGGTAGTGAAAGTGAAGAATGATGGCTAATTTGATCGAAGGTTTATAGCAATAGATATGGTATACGTTCTTTTTTCAGATAATACTTGGTATCTTATGAGCTTTTCATTTAAAGAAGCATTGAATTACCTTTTTTTACACTTTGTACAAAAATTATAGTCCTACTCTGCTCAATAATATTAACTTTATATATTCTTAGCCCTCTAATCCTAACACTATAGGGATGAGACTTATTTCTTTCATGCCACTTGGTGGAACGGGATTATGGAAACTAAGGTGGTACAAGTCCATCCGTGAAAAACCTATTTACCTAACGTTTGCAAGTACCAAGGCACAGTACAGATATCTACAGTAATTCAACTTCATACAAACGGAGGAAATGCGAGCTATACCTACGCGACTCGATCTCGGCATGCCGCCAGTCGCGAGTGTCCGCATACCGAAACAATACCTAGTTGATTGAGCTTTACGTTAATATGCGGCTTGTTTATACTTTAAAATTTAATAATACATCTTTTCGTGCGTCTCAGTCGAGGCGCAAGTATTTTTCGGTCGCTAATTTATAAGACCGATTTGTTATTCAAACGTAAACTTGGTTTTTTGACACAAAACGTATTTTTGTTGAACACTTCCTATTCAATTTACAAAGTATTTTATTTGTATATTATAAAAAAAGTATATTTGCAGTCACAAAACTAAATGTTACTTAAGCACAAAGTAGGCAAATGTAATTTAAACGCTAAAGTCGGGCAGCCCTATCACATGTAAACGGACCGCGGCGCTGCTGTAGGCATTTATTTCAAAGATGCGGCCGAGTTGAATTACTGTAGATATCTGTACTGTGACCAAGGCTATTAGTGACTAAGAAAAGCCGATTCCGGCAGTTCATACTACACCGTGGCGACCTGTATTAAAAACGAACTGTCAAAGCGCTTACTTCGACTCTTTGGAATAACCACCATATGAGGATGTCTGAATCGGCATTCTGCAAGTTATTACTTTGTAGCGATAAAAATGCTTGTAGTGTAATTACTAAGTTATAAACAGTAAATTTAAATTTCATTATATAATTTTTTTTATTTTTATTTGAACATGGTAAACTAGAACTGAATACATTTATCTTAATAAATATGTTCATTGTGTGATAAGGAACGTTCCTTTTCTTTTTTAAGTCTTGTGTAGTGGCCTAGTGAAGTATAAATAATTCTGCCTATACCCATCGATATACATACATAGCAGTTCAAGAAACTTTGGCACGTTCGGTACAAGAAAGTGTGATTGCCGTCCATTAATTTCTACCGCGACCACTTCCATGCTAAAGGGGGGTCGTTTAGTTAAGCGATGTTGGTCTTTATTTGATAACAGTTGTTGTTAGGTTTTGTAATAGCCATCAGTCTTAAAAGTTTAGTGTCGTGCACTAACCTGAGACCCCGTGCAAAGAATGGATATGTTTAAAAGATCCCTTTTAGATTTTTTATTTGGTTTTGAGATTGGATATACATATAGTATTGATAAATATTTGTTAGTCTTTAATGCCGAAACAAGCTGTTCAAATTTGACGAAATATTTGCACACTAGTATAGCAAAGCCTGGAACAAATTAAATATAAAAAAACTAGTAGTTTATTTTTATTAGCTTCCATGCTGGACTGGGAGCGAAAGAAAAACATAGAATGTACCAGCTGCTTCTCTTCCCGGCATACTGTAAAAGTCAGTTAAGGGACAGAGGTATTTTTGGCATTTTTGTGGGCGATAGGCTGACCCCCTGTCACTACAATAGCCTCTCTCCATCATTATAATACCTCATATGTCAAACGTGACATCAGGTGGTCTTATAACCACTGGTCGACCTCACGATTGGCGTGGTAGCGTCTAGACCACTGCACCATGGAGACCGTAAAGTTTTAAAACCGAATATTATTAATTTCGAGAAGTAATGTGATATCTGTTAATACTCAACGCCGTTTAATTTCCTTGACACCATTCCTATGATCGTTGTCAGGGACTCTTTACGGCTGTTTAAATAATTGTTAAAATAATAGACAGCCCATTCAGAAAGCGGGTCTGAAAGTCGTAAAATAAATTATGTCTTTAACGATTTAAACAATTACTCCTCCAAAATTAATCTTTGAATATAAATGTTGAAAACTTATTCTCGTAACTTATTGCATACTCGAGATATGTTCTGTATGGTTTTCCATTTTTATAGCCGCAACTCTATCAAACATATGAACGGAAAGTTGCATTTCTAATTAGTTTTATAAGTTTAAAATTTGTTCTCAAAATTATTGCTCTGCCTTTTCTCGAAGGTTCAGCTTAGTCCGCCAAGCCAAACGGTCGACTGGTGTTGCGGTAATAAAACTGCCTTCTATGCCAATGCTCGGTTCAAAATATCCACCCTCGGTGAGGGTGATATTTTGAACCGAGTTAATCAATCGTGGAATCTTAAGGTCATTACCACACTGCAACTGCCGCCGCCGCAGGGACGCACTAACGCACATGCGTGCGTAGGTTCCTACTTGCGGAATTGCGTTTCGACATAACTTCACGCCTTATGGGGTAGTCGGAACACCAGAGGCTTAAATCGTCTGATGTCAACTTTGACAAATTTGGGGGTATCATAATGTTGGAGAAAGACTATTGCAGTGACAGAGGGCCAGCCTATCGCCCCAAAAACGCCCATAAAACCTATGACTTTAACTGACTTTTACAGTACACCCGGGAAGAGAAGCAGCTGGTACATTCTATGTTTTTCTTTTGCTCCCAGTCCAGTATATCCTTTCAACTATTTTCGTTAAAATCCTATCCCGCTAATACGCACGTAGATGCGTCAGTGGCAATTGCCTAAGTCGAAGTTGTTTTTAATGGTAATATTTTTTCACAGAAAAGCGACCCGGCAAGTGGTGGACGCGTGGCTCGTGTCCCACGCGACGCCGCCCAGCGCGGAGCTCGCGTCTCCGTCCCGTGCCGGCTCGGGTGCTACAACGCCTGTCAGGTAACTGTCAACTTGTCAACCCACAGATAGCGCCATCTAGCGACGAAGTCAGGTACTAACAAGATGGAATACATAGGTAGTTACACCTTACAGCCTTAAAGACGTCTCAAAGTTCATAATCGTTTCGCGCAGGTGTTTTACTTACAAAAACCTTCGGGAAGCGTCTCGCAACAATTTCAGATAGGACTAGATGTTTGACGCGATCTATAATTATTTAAATCATGTAAGGGAACTAACCATGTATAATATTGTCTCAAGTTTTCACACTTTTTAATCGGATTTATTGCGTAGAAAATGCACGAGCGATTGACCACGGGGTTTGCAAAGACACCGAAACGTCGACTTAAAATGTAAAATATCATTATACTAATATAGATAAATCCAGTTAAAAAGTGTTTTATTTAACCATGTATATGTAGGTACTTCCAATATATTTCTTGATAGCGCAATGTAGGAACTTTCGTAAACATTGTTTCTTTGTAGATTCAGTAAATGTCCCTCAAGTCCAACATCCTGTGAAGTATTTACACATAGGCAACAGTTTGGTGTTACCGAGTCCGTCTCCTAGCAACAATTCTGTGACGACATAACTCAATTACACGCTACGATATTAAGATACCACATTCATTGACCTATTTTTTTTAAAGAACCGTATCTAGTCGGCGCGTAGCGTAGACCAATAAAATAATCTATGCTAAGCAATAAAAATCTCTTAAAATATTGTCAAAGTCATTAATGTGACAGCTGGCATAGCCAATCGTTGTAAAATGTAAATCTAAATCAAGTGAGAAACAAGACACTTGCTAATTAATACATTAATTACTTTTTGAATTTAAATTAAAATAAACACGTTTTTGTTGTAAAATTCGAAGTTTCTTTAAAACTTCATTTCCTTTGTGCATTTGAGTGACGTCACTTTTTACAGGAACTCCTGTTTCTATTCCTACCATAAAATAAAACAGCAAAAACCAAATAAAACGCGGTTAGGTTACTTACTTTTCCTCTAAAAATGACAGTTACCCATAAACTGTTGCTCATAAACACGAGATAAGGGTGGTTAAAATATAACACACGTGACGACGTAGATGAAAGTGCCCGCAGTGCTATGAAGCTTTTCTATAAAATCTTATCAAGTCGTATACACTTGGCCTTTTATACACGCAGCCGGGGGCAGAAATAGGTACATCTATGTTGAGAAGCCTTGAAGCAGTTTGCGAGATAAGATAGATACTATAATAACGCACTAGGTCTGGGAGCGAAAGAAAAAACATAGACTGCGCCAGCTGCTTCTCTTCCTGGGCATAATATAAAAGTCAGTTAAGGAACATAGGTTTTTAATGACGTTTTTGTGGGCGATAAGCTGGCCCCCTGTCACTGTAATAGTCTCTTTCCATCAGTATAATACCTCCAAATTTTGTCAAACGTGATATCAGATGGTTTTGTAGCAGTAGTTACATTTAATTTTAGTGTTGCCAATTTTATTGACACTGTTAGTGTGATTCACTTCTTCCAATCGAACCATTTTTAGTAATTTTATTAAAATTTATTAACACTTAAGGCTTTCTAAATCTGCCTAATGAAATTGAAATTACAAAATAACTTTCAGTAGCTTTAGTGCTTGTTACAAAAATCTAGTATGTACTGTACTAAATAGTTTTAAAGCTTCTTTGGGTAAACCCCACGCAAGTTTTCGCTTTCTAAGAAGTTATGCTTTGGTGACTGCTAAGTGAAATACTTCGAATCTCCTCAGCAATTAGGGCTTCTTTGAAATGTTCTGTGAGAATGTAGAGGAAATGGTAGATGTTTTTGATGTAAGTTTTATTTATTTATTAAGTTACGATGTGCCAACAATAATAATACATAGCACTTATAATAATCATATAGAGAAGTCTTAAATCTAGTACTAATATCACTTACAGCATTCTATATAATAGCATATTGTCACAATAACATTAAATACGATCATAGCATGCAATTAAATAGTTGTAAAAAATAAAAAGATATAGAAAAATAAAAACGAAACAGAGTACTTATGTCAAGAATTACATAATTGATTTCAAATACACTACATTAAAAATATAAAATTACAGCTAATATAATAATTATTAATAAACCTACAAACTAATTCAGATAACTAAAAAGAATGTCAAAATTAAAAAAATATATATTTCTGCCTTTTTTAATTTTTTTACTTTAAATTCGTTATTTTTTTCCATGTTAAATGTTAAGTAATGATACGGTCAATAATAAAGCACAGGCGTTTGTGAAGGTTCTGGCCTTACATAAAATATTGGAGACCATTTGGAGATTTTATGCGGAGAGTGGTAACTAGCCAAGCGGGACCCTGATCCTAAAGGAAATCTATCAAAACACAGATCTTAATTATAGTTCTGGAGTGGTAGGGTTATTCGTGGGAATGTCAGTTTTCTTTTACATACAGATTCATGTATAGATGTCATGACTATAAAGTAATTTCAGCGTGCTTTGTTAAGGAGCTTTTGTTAGTCGCTATGAAATGGTCATAGTAAAAATAATTCATAAACTGTAGATCGTAATTTGTTAAGGAAAAGATTTTGCAATGATTTTATTTTTGATTTTTAATTTTATTAGGCCAGTAGTATGTCGTTCCATTCTAAGAGAATTAATGGCTGGCAACGGCCCAAACCGCGTCTATTTGTAAGGGTAAGTTATAACAGTTTTTTTTTAAATTGACCATTGTCTCATTTTTAGGGTTTCGCACTGAAATTAGACACGTAGAACCCGATATAACATCTGGATTTGTCAGAGGTAAATTATCAAATTATAAGATGTGAACTTAAAAGAAATGAATTCAAGCAAATTGCAAAAACATTAAGTATTTTCTTAGGAACCATACAAAAAATCAAAGAAGTAATCAGATGTTTCTGAAAATGAAATGTAAAAAATATCAATTCTTCTAGGAAGAAAATCAAATATACAAAAAATATAAATAAATATATTGAGAGACTAATTTGAACAGTTTCATTTTTAAGTGTGTCTATTTTATATTGATTTTATTAAAATAGCCGGAAATGACGTAATCAGGTGGCATTAACTTTATAAAAATGTGTCAGTTAGAAAAAAAAACATTAACTGTGTCTGTGTGCTAAAGTCCTGTAATGTCACCAAATGGATTGTAAACAAAAACATTTCAGAAATTTATTCAAATCAACATCTTAAGCGGCTTTTCTCCGTTTGTTTCTTTTCTTTTCAGTTTGTATAAATAATTTATAATCTCTCCCTGATTTTCACGGTCTTTTGCTGACGTTCAATATCAACAATGAGGTTACTTTATAATGTAAACAAAACAACCATTGAGCTATTATAGAGTTTCTTTTAAGTTGGATGTTTTTTTAAACAGCTTTTAGTCATAATACTTCGTCTATTTGATGCCATCAAGGTTAAATAAAGTTCAAATGTATTTTGTTAAAAATCTATAAAACCCCAATGTTTTGAAATGTTTTATTTCGACTAAATTAATCAGAAACCTTATTCCTCGAAACGGTTTTTCAAATGAAGTAAATAAAAAAAAATGAACAATGTCCATTGACTTCGAAAGTCACTCCAAATAACAATCACCATCTGCTTTTCTTTGTAAGTCTAATGAACTCTTTGGGAGTAACATTTCAAATGTATGTAAAAAATATAATCAACGGTGATAATATATGTATAGGAATAGAATTGCCAGTCTTGTGATCTTGTCTCATGGGCCGTGAATACTAGATGATAAATACTATTGTCAGGCTAATGAAACTAGAGAAAGAAAAAATCTGGAGAATTTAAAAAAATCCCATCATGGTAACCCCGACTATAGTACGCCACCTATGGATTAAACAAACATGGTACTTGATTAATGTTGTTTATAAAATTATCGTAAAAAAATTGGTACCGTCCTACTTTTTGATGATAAGTATATAATTAAAATGATAGGCAAATAGTATTAAGCAGGCTTAAAAATAAAATAATACAATACAATGATTATTTTTATTCATTGTTATCAAAATCTGAATCCAGCAATTCTATATGGAATGAATCGTCTGAGTCACTGGTATCGCTGTTTCCTACATCGGTTATGAAACTATCAAATTTTTAACTTTTTTATTCGTTGTCAAATATGAAAATTCCAAAATCTCAATTACCAAAACCACCAACAACCGTTCGATTGATAACAGTGACACCAGAATAAGTTTCCATATAAAAAGTTTGCAAAACCCCCCATTGTCTACTTTCGTTAGCCAGACTCTATACAGGCCTATTTTTTGTCTCCGGAAAAATTTAAATGATATGTTCTTAAATACAATATAACGTACCTGCATATTTTTTTTAGTATTGCTCAATAGAAAAACAAAAAAGATATGGGACCACCAACTTTGTTGCAAATAGTCGCTGTTGATGAACACCCTACGCACGGAACGATACTACGATACGACGCGGCATTTCATTGATTAAATAAAATAAATAACAACAGACAATCACAGCAACTACATGGCCCCAAACTAAGCAGAGTTTGTGTTATGAGATACCATGTAGCGAACTACTTTGATAATACCACGATGTAATACTACAAGATGTTGTACATAGTAGCGCATAGTCGTCTTTATTCTAAATGGTATATTAATGGTATATGGTTATTGATATATTAGCGAATATCTATACATATAATAAAATGGTAGGAAAGTCAAAACTGTACATTGAATATTTTTTTAAAAGAATACTTGGGGTATGATCTACAATCGAAACAGAAACAAAAAATATAGTTTTTAGAATTTTTGTCTGTTTGTCTGTTTGTCTGTTTGTCTTTCCGGGATAAACTCAAAAAGTACTGCATGGATTTACTTCAAATTTGGCATGAAGATAGTTAAGAAGTCGGGTCAACATATAGGCTACATATTATCACGCTAGCAGTGTTATAATCGTAGGTGCGTTTGGTGCTGCATAGCGTTCACGCAGACGACGTCGCGGGCAGCAGCTATTATATTTCGTCGCTTCATTCTTCAGATATTATATAACAGGTAGTCCTTTTTAGGTACTAGGTAACTTCGCATAATTTAAAGTATCATAAAAAAAACACTGTGGTGGGGCGCCGCGTAACATGATCCACCCGGTTCGCGCCAAGCCCTCATTCTTTTTTCGTGCGTGGTAACAAGCATACGTCATTTACTTAAGTTTTTACAAAATGCCTAAACGTACAGCAGAAGAACAGCTTCAACATTATAATAAAAAGATAAAAAAGTTGGAACAAAAAATAAATAAAAAACGGAAACAGCGAATTATTTCTTCCAAAGAAGAAATCTTCCAAGGTACGACCTACTTATTCGGTTTAAAAATGTTATTTAAAAAATCAGAGCAGAAAATGCGTGTAATCTATAATAGATATATCACGTTAACTGCTCAATATCGTAATGATGTAAACTTTAATAAATTTTATCTGATCTTATCGATCACCTTTTGTTTTCAATACGATTACAGAAAATGCGGGTAATCTCAAAGAGATCTATCTCGTTGTCTGTAATACGTTATGGGCGTTATATTAATATGAATTATATGTTTGTTAAAACATAAACATGTCGCCTCCAAGGTATGAGTTACCGCTACCACTGGATGATGTAAACCTGGATAGCCAGAAGACTGCCGCGTCATTCACTGTGGCCCAAGAGCTATCTGCAGAGACGCTCCCTAATCCGGAGCCGTCAATATCACAAGACGCACCAGGCATATCGGGAGAACCTAATCCCGATCTGGATCCAGAGCTGCTTACTGCACTTGGAGCTGCAAATTCCGATACACCCTAATTTGGCGCTAAAATACACGATGCGCTCTCAAATTTATGGACACCTTTACTAAGAAAAGGACTGTCCAAAGAAGACAAAGATAAATTAACCATAGAAAATACGGTACCCGAAAACTGCAAAAACTTGCAAGCCCCAAAATCAAATGCTGAAATCTCAGCAGCCATAACAGACCTAGCACGAGCACGTGACAAAAAAAAAAAAAAAAAACCAAAACTTTCAGCAACAGCTGGGGTACGGTATTACCGCCATAAATCGAGGGATGGACGTCCTCCTTGAGAAGGAAGAAAACAAAATGAAGGCCCTGCGTCACGTAAGTGATGGATGCTGCCTATTATCAGACCTCCACTTTATGTTCATCAAAGATAGGGTAAAACTGATTTTACCTAATTTTGATACAAACTTTAAACATGTTATACAAGACTCCGAAAGAGACGAAACTTTATTCGGAAGTTCGTTGCCGGAAAAAATAAAGGCAAGTAAAGCCACTGAAAAGCAGGGAGCCCTAATTAAAAAAGGCCCAGCCAAAACAGTCTCCTCTCAAATATCAACGGTCAACCGGTCGTCTCAGCAGGGAAACTGGACAGGACCTCCTCGTTACCCGTCGTTCAGGGGGGCGCGGGGAGGTCAGAGGAAACCGATAGCAGCTCAAACACAGCGGCGCCCTCAATCGAACTCTGCGTTCAAAGCCAAGTTCCAGCCGCAGACTTCGTCCAGGACGCGTGCTCCGACCCAACATTAATCAAGGTACATGCAGGTCAAATTAATTTATTTTATGATTGTTGGACAAAAGTAACTAAAAACGAAGTCATATTGAAGTGGATAAATTATGGATTTAGAATACCATTTGATACTCAAATTTGTCAGTATTCTATTCCTAAAAATAATTTGTCATCATGTGAAAAAAGAGACATGAAAATAGCTATAAATAAATTATTAGACTTAGGGGCTATAAAACCTTGTTCTCCTTCAAATGATTAATTTATTTCAAATATATTTTTAGCTCCGAAACGTAACGAAGAAAAAAGGTTTATACTAAATTTAAAATCTTTAAACAAGTTCGTAACAAAGTACTTACATTTTAAAATGGAATCTTATAAAACAGCCTCGAAATTAATTCCTCGTAATGGATACTTAGCCAACATAGATATGAAAGAATCATATCTACTTATACCGTTTTTTGTTAGTGACAGAAAGTACCTACGATTCGAATTCCAAGAAAATGATTCGTCTGAGCCGATCACTTACGAGTTCACAGCAATGCCGTATGGATTATCGGTAGCTCCGTGGGTATTTACAAAAATTATGCGTGAAGTAATGAGTCATTTGAGAAAACAAGGTTTTTAAGTCTACTACCTACTTAGGAGATACATATGAAGAATGCATGATTAATGTGAGAGAAACTTTGAAGTTATTACATTGTCTAGGTTTTATTGTAAATTTCGATAAAAGTCACATTGTACCAAAAAAGTCAATCAAATTCTTAGGTTTTATGTTCAACACAAAACATATGTCTATTACGTTACCTGGCGATAAGCGGCATAACATTGCACAGTTAATAAATAGGTACATTAATCTTAAAACTTGTTCATTACGAAATTTCGCTAAACTTATAGGTGTATTGATCGCAGCCTGTCCAGCCACAAAATATAGATTCTTATATACAAAAATATTAGAGAGACAAAAGTTTTTAGCCTTAAATAAGTTCGGAGGAAACTAACTATGAGGCGAAAATGAATCTTAATAAGATATTACTAAAAGATTTATGGTGGTGGAAAAATAATATTAATATTATTTCTTGTCCAATCATTCCTCAAAATTATAAGTTAGAAATTTACACCGACGCATCTAGGACAGGCTGGGGAGCAGTATGCAAAAATAATAAATATAGTGGTTCATGGACGAACAGTGAAAAAGAAAATCACATAAACTTTTTAGAATTACTCGCGGTTTTGTTAGGTCTCAAAAGTATAGCTAGTGAAGGAAAAGATTGTGCAATATTATTACATATTGACAGTACTACCGCCATTAGCTACATTAACAGGATGGGAGGTATTCAGTTCCCACATTTGAATATTTTAAGTAGAGAAATTTGGCAATGGTGTGAAAAACGCAATTTATAGATATTTGCTTCTTATGTTAACACCAAAGAAAATCGAGCAGGTTTCGAGTCCAGAAATGGGCCCTCTCGGATAGCGCTTTCCAACTTATTGTAAATAGTTTCGGGCCCATTAAGATCGACTTGTTCTCAAGTCGAGCCAATGCCAAATGTTAATTATTTGTCACCTGGAAGCCTGAACCTGATGAAGTCGCAGTTGATGCATTTACAATAAGCTGGGCTGACTTGGATTTTTATGCATTTCCTCCTTTTTCTCTTGTGTTAAAATGTATACGAAAAATCATTGATGATAAAGCCGAAGGGGTACTTGTATTCCCCTTGTGGCCTTCCCAGCAATAGAGTCAGCACCCACTGCACTCCAGCCTTACCCTGGGTGCTGCGAGGCTCTCCGGGCGTCGTTCAGCCGGCGCGGCTGCCCACCAGAGGCTCTCACGTTGATGCTCGCCTCGCTCGCAGACACTACTGTTCGCCAGTACAACGTCTCATTGAAGTTATGGTTTCAAGAAGTGTGGTTATGCATTAATAGTTTCGAAAAATCCATTCCATTAGTTCTTTGATTCTTAAACGAGCAATTTAATAAAGGATGTTCTTACGGTTCATTAAATACACATCGATCTGCATTATCTCTTTTATTAGGAGAAGAGATAAGTGATAATAGTTGTGTTAAACGCCTCTTAAAAGGAGCCTATAAAACTAAACCTATTTAGCCTAAATATTCATTTACTTGGGATCGAAATTTAGTACTAAAACAACTGTCTTCTTCTTATCCAAATATAAATTTATCATTAGAAAATATTACAAAAAAAAAAAAAAAAAAAAACTCGTTACATTATTAGCTTTATGTACCGGTCAAAGAGTACAGACATTGTCTTTAATTAAATTAGAAAATATTGTTTTTCAATCTGATAAAGTAAATATTATTATAACAGATATAATCAAGACTTCCGCTCCAAATCGTGAACAGCCCTTATTATCTCTCCCAAACTTTCAAAGCAATATCAACATATGCCCAGTATCAACTTTAAAAGATTATATTTTTATTACAAAAAATATCTGAGGTTCAAACTCCGGGAATCTCTTCGTAACATTCAAAGCTCCCCACAGAACTGCATCAAGTCAGACGCTAAGTCGATGGATTAAGCAAACGCTTGCCACGAGCGGCATTGACATGAGCGTTTTTGATGCGCACAGCACACGACACGCGTCAAACTCAGCCGCGCGCGCGGCCGGTCTCAGTGTCGATGTCATTCGAAAAACGGCCGGGTGGACACAAAACTCACAGGTGTTCGCAAAGTTTTACCATCGGCCTTTAGATGATCAACAAAATAACTTTGCTTTGTCGATACTTAATCGAGACATGAACAATACTTAACCTAATATTAAAAATAGTTATTGAATATTACGTATTTTGATATTAAGTAAATTGCTACATTAAAAGTTATGTGTCTATAAATAGACTATCACTAAGTTTCATTAATTTAAGCTGATTATAATTTCTAGCGACTCAAATAAAGTAAAATTATTTGAAGCTCATTATGTGATAATACTAATTATTAAGTACTATAATAATAAAATATGTAATTTCATATTTATATCTTTACTTATTTCAATTCCAAGTATATACCTAAACAAAACTTTCTATCTCTGAAAATCTACCTGTTATATAATATCTGAAGAATGAAGCGACGAAATATAATAGATGATTAAACGAACTTCTAAGTGAAGTTCTATCGCTATTATATGAGTCGCTTCATTCGAAGATATGACGTACCCACCCACCCCAGAACCCATTTAAAAGTTTCGTTTAGGGTCTCTAAAGAATGAGGGCTTGGCGCGAACCGGGTGGATCATGTTACGCGGCGCCCCACCACAGTGTTTTTTTTATGATACTTTAAATTATGCGAAGTTACCTAGTACCTAAAAAGGACTACCTGTTATATAATATCTTCGAATGAAGCGACTCATATAATAGCGATAGAACTTCACTTAGAAGTTCGTTTAATCATCTAGTATTAATTAACTTGTAAAAAAAATAATACCTTTATTTAGCAAAAATCGTTCTTAAAAATTATACTTATAGTGTAAAAAAATTAACCGGTGATTAAATAAAAACTAACCTTGTACAAGATTTATCTATTTCTTTGATCACATCTGCGATGCTTTTTTGTGGAACGTTTCTATTGAACATCTAGTATTTCTATTCGATGTTTAATACAAATGTTCTTTTTCTATTCATTATCTAGTATAAAGAGATTCTTTTTGTGTTTTCACATAATAAGGATGGAACGTTTGTCCTCTATTCCACTTGGTTGAAAGTGTACACATTCTATCTATGAGTTACTGTTATCAGGAATAACTCTAAACTACTAGACCGATATTTTTTTTTTTAATTAGCTACATTATCCAGGTGTAATAAAGGCTTTTTTTTATCAAAATCATCCCTCGGAATCAAGAGAAAAGCTTGCTAAGAGAAACACTGCTCTTCGTTTCTTTGTTCAGGGTCAAGTGTTACTTACTAGTACATAAGCTTTTACTGTTACGATACGCTTTCAACTTGACTTTGATCCTAATTGCCTCTAACCTTGCATTTTATCCTTGGCTGACTTCTAGTTGTTAATAATATTAAAGAGTTTGTAAGCAAATAAAATTTGATAAAATTATATTTGCTACTGGGTGTTTCGCACCTATTCTTACATTTTATAGTGGTAAGAAAACGCGTATTTGTAGAGCGTCCACGATTCTAAGATTCCACTGTCCTGTTTATAAAACAACTTTTTTTTTATGGATGGAACCTTGTGGTGGATACCTATTTGAGATGAACGTAGCTTTAGCCGTGAAGTCATGGGTGTTTTTTTTATAATGTTTATTTAAGTATGTTTCCATAGCGCAAGTTATGAAAATTATTTTTGTCTAAATAATCTAATGTGAAAATTTTATTACATAATAAATAATACATGCCCTGTACTACCGTCTTTTGTCCCCTTATAGGCAACGCATCATTGTAATTATTTCTTACCTACAATACAGTCGACTATAAGATAGCAAAACACATGTTTTGCCAGTTTGTATCTTAGGTTTGAACTGAAGCTTTAATCGTAAGTAATAGTAAATTTAGTTTTATAAAAAGCAATTCAAAGTTAGCATAGAATCTTAGAAGTAATCGTGACCTAAGGGCATAAGTGCATTTTTTTTTTTTTTATAAGTGACTAAACCCGCGTTTGACCTCAATCTCACCTGATGGTAAGTGACGATGAGGTCGAAGATGAAAGCACACGGGTTTAGGAAGGAACTGGCTCTTTATACAATATTGCCGGAACACATTACCGCCGGAGCGGTAACATTTGGCGGCAGACTTTATATAAAGGGTGGTCGCTAGCCAGGCGGACCCAGAAGGGATCCTACCACCAAGCAAAAAATCATCCAATGATCATATCATTCGATATAGCAGATCCAAACGCTCGGTCCAGTCGAATCCAGGATGGGTTACGATCACAGACATACATCTACATAGAAAACGCAAATGCTACATGCTTTGCATGTCCGAACCCCGACCAAGCGTCAATGTTGGTCCCCGCTAGATTCAATCCCCGCGTATGTATGTCTGTTAAAAAATCGACTTTACAATATCGATATCGTTCTTAATAATCGATTTCAACGGCAGCATCGGTGTATTTGGCTCCGTCGCAGAACTTCCACTTCTCAAAATGTCCACTGGTCGCAAAATGTCTCTTTTGCAGAATGTCCACTTCGCAAAATGTCTCTTTCGCAGAATGTCCACTTCGCAAAATGTCCCTATCGCATATTGTCCCCTTTTCATTTCTGACTTACTTTAATCATAATTCAATTCATTTTAGCAATTAGCTTTCACACATCATGTTTGACGTGTGTTTATTTGTATCGATATGGGTAAGCAAAAAAAAATGAAAAAAAGTTTAGTACAAATCACATTTATTTCTTTGCATAATCGCTTGATTTAAAGTAATTCTCGCAATCATAAAACTGTAAGACCATAAAACTCGTAAGACTTTCCACATTTAATTCCTAGCTAGTGTACTAGATGGCGCTACATGATGTCGTTGTATTAATTTATTTGTTACATATTTTACTATGAATAATAAACAATTTTCAATAAAAATAAACATTATATTTAGCTTGAATCGGTTTGTATTTCCCAGCACCAAATATCAGATGTGACATCACAAAAGGTGTTAAAAAGTAGGCACGCTTGGTTTCAATACAAATCATGACATTTGCGTTGGTAGATAGATATATATTAACGACGATAATTAACGACGACTTTCGGTCTTCTGACAAAATAACGGGCTTATGAAACGTAGTTCAAACCTTTAACTTACCGACTTAACATTGTCACCCAGACCAGTAACCCAATTAGTAAGTTAATACGTGTTATTACACACTAACATAAATAAAAAGGCTATTGTAACCGGATTTTAAGCGTAAAATTATCTTTCACATCTCGACGTATCAGATTTGACGACCGGTGTAGCGGTAACATACATTGCCTTCTATTCCAGAGGTCCTGGGTTCGAATCCCGGCGGCAGCGGATATTTCTGTGATTTACACAGATATTAGTCGTCAAGTCATGGATGTTTGTATGTTTATTTAAGTTTATTTTAATAAAAAATATGAAACTTAATTTGGGGTAGATAGTGTTGTGTGAGTGTCAGAAATATTTATACATACATACATAAGAGGGCCGCCAGACTGTTGAAAACACGTTGAAAACCAATGCTTCCAACCAAGGTTAAGAAAGGTTAACTTGTTGACAACCAAGTCCGAGTCATCCACACTGTTACAAACGGTGGTTTCCAACAAGGAGACAAACAAGAACACAAGCCAAGGTCACGCCAGGCCACGCCCCTTAATCGTCAGTGTGCTCTGATCTCTCGCGTTGACAACATCTTTGCGATGGCAGTTTTGTATGCAATTGAGGATACAAAGAAGGAAAGGTTGAAACGCAGGATAAAAAGCTGCAAAACTCGAGTCATTTATAGTTATAGTTACATAGTAAAATATACAATAACAAGCGTACACAGTCCTAAACACAGACATACATCTACATAGATAACGCAAATGCATCTCCTTTGCGTGTCCGAACCCCAACGAAATGTCAAGTTTGGTCGCCTCTAGATTAAATATGTATTGTAATATGCGTGTATGTATGTCTGTTAGAAAATCGAGTCAAGAATATCAATATCGGTCTTAATAATCGATTTCATCGGCGGTATCGGTGTCTCTTAATCTTTTTGTATTTTCCAGTAATAAATATCAGCTGTGACGTCACAATAGGTCTTAAAAAGTCGGCACGCTTGGTTCGAATACAAATCGAAGCACTTGCGTTGTCTATGTAGATGTATGTCTGTGATTCTAAACACCGCCGTTTCCAACCCGCCAAGGTCATGTAATTTGGTTGTCAACAGCCATCTTCACTGTTGGAAACACGTTGTAAACTAGCAAGGTCACCTTGGTTTGATGTTTTGTTTCCAACAGTCTATTTGGGCCTTAACTTCACGCCTGTATCCCTTATGGGGTAGGCAGAACACCAAAGGTTATAAGACCATCTAATGTCACGTTTGATTTTGGAGGTATTATATTGATGGATAGAGACTATTGCAGTGACAGGGGGTCAGCCTATCGCCCACAAAAACGCCAATAAAACCTCTGTCCCTTATTAATATTTATTTATTATTATTAGTTTCTTAACAGTCGTAAAGAGTGAACCTGGCCTGAACCCGCGTTATTTGAAACCAAACAACAAAAGCTTTCCCATCCAAGAACCAATAGGTATACAAAAAATAGCGTTCGAAGAATGCGAAATTCAATTCTCAAACTTTCATCAGTCATCCGGATAGTCGGCCATATTGACAGGAGGATAAATTCCCAACTATCCGCGAACATAAATTGTCTCTACATCATTGGGGATGCCGATATATCCGTGTTAGCCCGCGGCCCTGAGCCCTTCATCAATCTCATGTCAGCCTAGTACCGACCACCAAAACACATGTGAGCCCCCTGTATATGGGATTACACAAATAAAAGGGCTCTGTGTTTATTTGGTAGGAATTGGTTTTTAGGATTAGCGGCGTAAAGGGATCAGTTGTTTATTTACATACTTCAGTTTTAATTATTTATGTTCTAGATGTGTTACCAGGACCACAGAGTATCTATATAAATATTTTTTTTCTACAGGACTTTTCAGTCCCATAGGGAACTCATTCATCTTATTCCTCCAAATTTTTACCTCTCGCGATTGTATTATACAACCAAAATATTTACAAAATCTCAAGGGCACCTGAGTTGAAATAAGACTGAGTTATGAAGACCACCAGAAATCCACAGGGATTTAACTTTAGTGGCATAAGTTAAAACCTTCCATATTAAAACTGTCGCTAAGTTGTTGACTTATAAAAAAATAAAAAATAATTATGTAACACAACAACTCTTTCAAGGCTCGGAAAAAAACAAAGTAAAGTTTAATTAAACATTTCATTGAAATCGCCTGACGCAGGCAGCATAGTTTTAATTAAGTATTTGTTTTACCAGAAGTAGCCTCTTAAGTTCAGAGAAGCCTGAGGGGGTATTGTCCTTTCTTTTTTAACCATAACCACGTGTAAGAAGTGTTTTAGGTAAAGCGTAAATTTAGGTAAATTTAGGTATTAGGTATTTAGGTAAATTTAGCTAAGCGATAGCCAATATGGTTTCCGCAACGGGCGCTCGACCGGCGATCTTCTCGTGTATGCCACTCACTTATGGAGCGAGGCCTTGGAGGGTCATGGTGAAGCAATAGCTGTATCCTTAGACATTTCCAAGGCCTTTGACAGGGTCTGGCATGATGGTCTCTTAAGTAAGCTTCCAGCTTATGGCATACCGATTGGGCTCTGCGACTGGATATCTGATTTTCTGAGGGAACGGTCAATTCGAGTAGTCTTAGATGGCTTCTCCTCCGACCAAATGGCAATTAATGCCGGGGTACCTCAGGGATCTGTTCTCTCCGCAACATTATTCTTGCTGCACATTAATGACCTTTTGACACCGGGCATTATTAGTTATGCTGATGACAGCACTGTTGTAGAGAGATACGTATCCAATGCGCGAGCGAGCCCCCGTGAAATCCAAAGTTTAAGAAAGTCAATGATTGAGCGCGTTGAGTTGACCTTACGGAAAGTATCCGATTGGGGTGAGTCGAATTTGGTCAAATTCAACGCGTCCAAAACTCAGGCGTGTCTATTCTCCGCAAAAAAGAGCACCTTCACATTAACGCCCACTTTCCAAAATGTATCTGTCCCCATCACTGACCATCTAGGGCTTTTAGGCGTAACTATAACATCTAGTTTAAACTTCGGTCAACAAATTGTGTCCATGGCTCAAGTAGCTTCGAAAAAGTTGGGAATCATCTCGAAGGTACGGCGGTACTTCAGCCCTGCACAGCTTCTTAACTTATATACAGCTCAAGTGCGATCATGCATGGAGTACTGCAGTCATCTTTGGGATGGTACAGCCAAATATCAACTAGAAGTGCTGGACTCCGTTGACCGAAGAGCCCGTAAATTAATTAACAACGTCGACCTTACGACCAAAAAACTACAGACCCTAGAGCATCGTCGTAAGGTTGCCTGTTTAACCGTGTACTACAGGATACATTTTGGTGAGTGCGCGAGTGCTCTGTTTGAGCAAATTGAACCCTCACCCTTTTACCATCGGAAAAAAAAAAAAAACATGCGACCATCGAAAACGATAAATCCGTCTTAATATCAATATTTTCTGAAAATATGACACAGTATGTATTTTTTTAGAATAAGGCCGGTTTGGTTCTGTAGACTTAATCATGGTATCGAAACAAGTAAACCTATCTATTTTGGTGCGCATGTTAGCTAACATGTTTAGCATGTGAGTTAAACTTTATTTTAACTTGATGCGACGTTTCGTTAACAGTTAAATGAAAACTTCTTTTTTTAGGGAACCCAAAGTGGAAAACTGGACCCTATTACTAAGACTCTGCTGTTTGGCTGTCATTCTGTCACCAGGCTGTATCTAATGACCCGAATATTTCGACAGTTGAGTTTTCACACAAATCAATATTTCCAAGGTGCTTCATATACAACAGACATGAATATAAATAAATAAATATTTTGCCATTTTCAACAGACTAAAAAAAGGAGGAGGTTCTCAATTCGTCTTGTACCTCTGTTTTTTTTTTATGCTTGTTACCTTATAACTTTTGACTGGGTGAACCGATTTTGATGATTCTTGTTTCATATGATAGAGGGCACTTCACAGTCCAATATAAATTTCATCGAAATCAATGAAAAAGTTTTTGAATATGTATGAATTCGGAGATCGTTTACCGTGACGACCTTCTATTTCAGCCAAAGTTTTGACGTGAAGTCGGTTTTTAATGCTCTGCATTCGTTGATAATAATAATACTACAGAAATCTTTGTGCAGAACACCGACTCGCTTTTGGCCGGTATTTAAATTATGTATAGCGAAAACAATAATAGGTACTTTAAGCTTAATCTTCGGGTCGGCAAAGCAACATTATTCCTGCTATCTATTATAATTACATAAGAACATAGTCCTGATTGTTATTTACAATGTCAATCAAAGTACGATACTGAATATCACCAGTTTCTTATTTCGGCTCGTCACTTCGAAAAAAGAACGACTAGTCGCTCTTAACGAGTATTACTGTTATGTAATTTGATTTCGGCCCAGTGCCCTGTAACTTAATGTAATAAAGTAACCTAACCAACCTTAATGTCTCGTCAAACTACGTTTTTTAGAATTAAGTTACATTTAGTTAGAGATTCATTGCCAACTCTTTATATCACAAAATATCGGATGTCTTAAAGAAAATAGGGGGACCCTTCAATAGTTAAAAAATCTTGGTCATAAGCAAGTATCTGTATTTTTAACGATATTTATTTGCCTTTTTTGAAATACATTACTTAATTTTATTTATAAATTTCAATTGCTACATCTTTGAAGAATGTTAACCATGAATTATATATTTTTTTTAATTTAAATAAATACCATTTCATAGATAAACTAAATAAAATTAATCCCGGCTGGGACTCGAACTCAGATCTTCCGCATTCCGGAAGGGTATTCTACCAAATGGCCTACCCTTTACTGGCTGCTGGCCATATAAATTATTTAAAAACTAGCTTTCACGCGGTTTCACGCGCGGTAACTTTGTGATTATGCATGATTTAATCACAAAGAGTTAGTTCACAAGAAAATAACAAAACTATCCTACGACAACATTCAATTCGTATCGGTTGCGACAACTAAAAAAAAATCATTTCATATTTCTACCCAATAAAAAGTAGCGTGGACGCTTTTTCAAGATTAAGTATATATCTGTAACAAATTTCATTGAAATTGGTTATGAGGATTTTCAAAATAAATTTCACCCCGTATTTCTATTCCTTTACCCGTTTTTCTTAGTAAAAGTTAAAAAATGTCCCTCCTCTGGGTCTAGTCTATCTATATGTATACCAAATTTTATTTAAGTCGGATCAGTACTTTAAGCGTGAAAGCGTAACAGGCAGACGCACTTTCTAAAAAGTCTGAAACGATATTTAGTTCTAAAATTTTACTTTACTTGGTAGACTTTCGTCATTCATCCTCACTTTCGCAATAACGTAACGATATTAGTAGGATGCCCGGTAGCTCAGTTGGTTCAGTGCCTAACGAAAAGCCCAGAAAAGCCTTTATGTACCTTGTTACCTGTTATATAACTGACACATTATCTATTATTAAATAGGAATTATTAAATCCTTTATTGATTGTAAGTATTAAGTGTTGATTAATGTTCATATAAAGAGAGCTTTTTGATTTTGTTTCAAAATCTATACATACCTATAATAAAATGGTAGGAAAGTCAAAACTGTACATTGAATATTTTTTTAAAAGAATACTTGGGGTATGATCTACAATCGAAACAGAAACAAAAAATATAGTTTTTAGAATTTTTGTCTGTTTGTCTGTTTGTCTTTCCGGGATAAACTCAAAAAGTACTGCATGGATTTACTTCAAATTTGGCATGAAGATAGTTAAGAAGTCGGGTCAACATATAGGCTACATATTATCACGCTAGCAGTGTTATAATCGTAGGTGCGTTTGGTGCTGCATAGCGTTCACGCAGACGACGTCGCGGGCAGCAGCTAGTATATAAAAACTAGCGACCCGCCCCGGCTTCGCACGGGTGCAATGCTGATACTAAATACACTACAGAAAAACGGTGAACGTTGTATATAAAAACATAGCGGCCCGCTCCGGCTTCGCACGGGTATAAAATATATAGCCTATTTTTATAATAAACGCGTCCGATCGCTGCTAAATTCAAAGTGCTATAGGGAAAACCGCGGCCTCAGACTTATAGGCAGATTTCCTATAAGTCTCAGATTTATAGGCACGCTCTTGCCGCACCGGGCGGCCGGCCGATACCGCCGCAAACGCTACGTCCCGCAATTTATAAATCTGTAATATCTTCGAAAATATTCACTTAAATCATACGGTGTAAAGGGCCATATAGATCTATATTAAATGAACAATGTATTCAAGGTATTTAATTGGTTAAGGATTAATGCTGTATTGGTTAAAATCGCTTCGATAATTAGCCATTATTTGTCGTAAAAGTAAATGACAAAAAAACGTTATTGTGGGTTATCCATAAGAGATAGACATATACCATCACGGACTTTTCTGTAGACCTTTTCAATGTGTACAATACTTAGTATATTATTTTGATAAAACTCGTAGGGTTCAGCCTGCGTTTACAATGTAAGCGGAAAAAATTTAATTATTTACGACATCACATTAGAAACCTCAAAAATAATAGTACTTCTCCACTATTAAATGGATGTTATTATACATATAAACCTTCCTCTTAAATCATTCTATCTATTAAAAAAAACCGCATCAAAATCCGTTGCGTAGTTTCAAAGATTTAAGCATACAAAGGGACATAGGGACAGAGAAAGCGACTTTGTTTTATACTATGTAGTGATGTTATAAAACCTCTTACCGCAAATCAAAGCGAGTGTTTGTTTGCTGTAATTTATAAATAAAAATAAAAAAGTAAAATAAATAACAGTAACGATATCCAACTATATCAAAAGGCTGTTTCAGTTCCAGCCTCTCACAATGTTCACAAAGGGTACTTAAAAGTTCCTACTTTTTATTGAAAGTATTTTTCCTATAATACTTGGGCGAAGTGTAAAACATTTCTCTCAAGTACCGAATAAGTGATCTGTAAGCTTTTTGTTCATTATCTTGAAAGTTTTCTTTAAGTTGGACGACGGTCGGGAACTTTCTTGATAAGAGGAAAAAGGGTCGCCAGATTCGATAACTTATTGCAGAGCTTGTGGAGTTTAAGTCATTTAGATAAAACGAGGCTGAGGGTATATTTCAATAAAATAAATTATGAATGTTTGTATGATTTTGGGAAGTTTGTAGGTATTTCAAATTGTAAAGGATTTTATCGACTTTTATTAAATTACAAAATAACTTTTCATTGACATATTTGCTATAGACAAATAAAATTTAATTCATATTACATTAATAGACTTCCAAAAAAAACAGGAGGTTCTCAATTCGTCTTTATGTTTTTTTTTGTGCCTTTGTTACACGATATTTCATACAATTATGAATCGATTTTAAAAATTCTTAATTCATATGATAGAGGATACTTCATAGTTGGTTCCATATAAATTTCATAGAAATCGTACTTCCTCATATTGGTTGGGTACTTCATTGAAAATTTCAAATTTTTTGAAACAATAATAATAATAATAATAACATTATACGAGACCGCCTTTTACACTCTGACCTTTGCAGAAAATGCCACAGTAGTCCAGAAACTATTCAGCACATAACAGGAGCCTGTAAAGCAATAGCCCAGACTGATTATAAACACAGACACGACCAAGTATCAGCAATCATCCATCAGCACATAGCCTATAAATTCAAATTGTTACAGGAAAACATCCCTTACTACAAATATAAGCCAGATGTTGTCATTGAAAACGCCAACGTAAAACTATACTGGGACCGAACTATACTCACTGACAAAACAATATCATGCAATAGACCAGACATCACCCTCCATGATAAAATCAACAACACTGTTTATCTTATTGATGTAGCTATACCTAATACACACAACCTCCAGACGACTCATACTGAAAAACTCAATAAATACATTGACCTGGGTATAGAAATTAAAAGGCAATGGCGTGCTCATTCCGTAACAACAATTCCGATCATACTCTCATCTACAGGCGTAATTCCTAAAACACTCCATCAGTCACTTAAACTATTAGAAATGCATCCACTATCTTTCATACAGCTGCAAAAAGCAGTAATAATGAACACTTGTCGACTTGTGCGAAAATTTCTCTCAATATAATTCAGTTATAAGCATCATGTCTTAGCCAAAAGCTCGCATAGATGTTCCATCTTTAACCCTTAGTCTTTTTGACTAAGGTGAATGTAAAGCATAAACACATAATAATAATAAATACTCTTTATTGCCAAATAAAATACAATTTTACAATTAGGTACTAAATAATAAATATATTGACAATGTGGCGGCCTTATCGCTACAAGCGATTTCTACCAGGCAACCAATAAAAGGAATCAATTTAGAATTATTTTTAACAAAAGAAACATCATAAAAGAAAGAAAAAAAAAAAAAAAAATTAACAGAAATCTTTGGGCAGAGTATTTAGACGGTAAAACGTTAATCGTATGTACATTACTTACATAATTAATAGTATAAATATAAATTTACAATATAATATAAAATAAACTTAAATAAATATGAATAATATATAAAATAATATAATAAATACAATAATAATAAATAATACATATATAAAAATAAAATAGATAAATAACTGTTTAATGCAGGAAAAGTATAAAAAGTAATTGCGTTAATGACGGAGTTGGCGTAAATAGAACTCTTTCAGGTTGCGTTTGAATGAGTCGACAGTTTTAGATGAAAGTATAGAAGGAGGTACAGAGTTCCACAAGCATGCTGCGCGGACCGTGAATGACCTGTGAAATCTTTCCGAGGAGTGCTGTGGTGTGGATAACAACATGTTGTTAGAAGACCGTAGGTTTCGGTCGTGATCTTCATGTCGAAACCTAAAGCACCTCTTCAAGTACTCTGGTAGACATGGGTTAAAGAGTATCTTATAAAGGAGAGAAAGAACGTGTGTATTCCTGCGAAGGCGAATCGGAAGCCACTTGAGCTTATCGCGAAATTCTGAAATGTGGTCGTATTTTCGTAATGAAAATATGAACCGTATGCACAAATTTTGAAGGCGCTCAAGTTTATCAAGTTGCTCCTCGGACAAATCGAGATAGCTGATATCAGCATAATCCAGTATTGGGAGGAGAAGTGACTGTGCTAACGCAATTTTTGTTGGTATGGGTAAAAAGTTCTGTAGACGCCTTAATGATCCAGCTGCAGCGAACATCTTTCTGCGCACTGTATCAATGTGGTGTTTCCATGACAAGGTAGTGTCGAAATATGCACCAAGGTTTTTCACTACGTTAGCATAAGGAATATGCACACCGTCAAATTGAACATGTGGTAGCGAATTGACATTAATTTTAGCGAGCAGTTTAGGACTACCTATCAGTATGGTTTGAGTTTTAAGTGGGTTCACTTTTATGCCATAACGTTGACTCCATTCCAATATTTTATTCAAGTCGCTGTTCATCGTGTGGATTGCCGTGTGAATGTGATTAGGGTGAGCTTGAGTATAAAGCTGGAGATCATCTGCATATAAGTGGTAGGAAGAAGTTAAGGAGTGTGTAATAGAATTTATAAAAATAGAAAATAAAAGAGGAGATAGCACGCCACCTTGAGGAACACCAGCATTAGTGGTACACCAATCGGATACACAATCCTCTAAGCGTATTCTTTGCCGGCGCCCTTGTAGATAACTACGAAACCAGTCAATTGTCGTTGGAGATATGTTAAGCGAATGAAAAACACCAAGAAGAATATCAAAATCCACCGTGTTAAAGGCGTTACTAAAATCGAGCAGGGTTAACAAGGTTAACTGTTTGTTTTCCATGTTAACTCGCACATCATCAGTTATTTTGACAAGGGCAGTAACCGTGCTATGACCAGGACGGAATCCGGATTGTAAGGGATTCAACAGTTTATTGTTGTTTAGGAAGAGTTGGAGCTGATTGTGGATAAGGCGTTCTAGGACCTTTGAAAGGAAAGGAAGAATAGATATCGGGCGGTAGTCGGACAAGGAATCAGGGTTGCATTTTTTAGGTAAAGGAATTACGTTCGAGTGTTTCCAGGATTCAGGGAAAGTGGCAGAGGAAATAGAAGAGTTAAATATTTTCGTTATAACAGGAGAAATAATGTCGAGTAAAGGAATGATCATAGCACGACTAATGCTGTCATGTCCTACGGCATTGGAAGTAATGGATAGGATATTCTTCTTTACATCACAAACCGAAAATTGACGAAACTGAAATGTAGGATGTTCAGGACATGGCAAGGATGAAAGATGTTGAATGGTTTGATTTTTATCTGATCTATCCATTATGTGTTTGAGGAAAAATGCTTATTCAGGGCATTTAAATCTATTTTAGGAGTAATACATGCAGGAGACTTGCCAATGCCCAATGTCTTTAAAAATTTCCAGACTTTTCCTGGAGTCTCATTTTGTACTGAATTATGAATATGGCGACGTTGTGCATCCCTACACATCTTATTGCAGAGATTCCGAATTGCTTTGTATCGCTGATGATTCCTATCACTTGGATCTATTTTAAATTTTGAGCGTGCTGAGTTCTTTTTCTTGATAAGAATTTTAATTTCGTCAGTAAGCCAAGGAGCAGGCAGATGTTTTACTCGTACAGGTCGAATTGGAGCGTGCCGGTCGTAAAGATCTATCAGAAGTCTATTCAGCAAATCCACCTGATCACTTACACTTGTTAAACTTTCTATAGACGACCAATCTATTGCAGCTGCATCTGCACAGAGTTTATCTTTATCCATACCAGCAAAATTACGTCGTAGGAGGATTCGGGGCTTGACTTTAGGAGAACGGATCTTATATGATAAATACAAAAGGTCATGGTACGAGAAAGCATCGGCAGTGTGCTGGCCATGTTTGGCAATATGATTGAGAGAAGAAACGATTATCAAATCTAAAAGTGATGGAGCACAGTTGGGAAAGAAATGTGTAGCATTTAAAGGGGCTATTTGAAGGTTACTGGATTGCACAGTTGATTTGAGTTTACTAGCTCGGTGGTCGTTTTTTAACAAACAAGTGGGTGATTTTAAACCCATAATGATGGTGCGGCTATATTGAGGAGTGATGTCTTCCAGCAGCTTTTCGAGCTCCACGAAATAGTTGATTTGGAGTGATGGGCTGTAAATAACTCCTAAAAGAAACTTAGTATGAGAAAGTGCAACCTCAATAAACACATACTCCAGCCCTGAGCCTGAAGCCTCATTTGACTGGCAAACAATATTAAATTTCATTCCCATTCTCAAATAAATAGCCACACCACCACCTGTTCTACTAGCTCTGTCATTCCGTATCAGCTGAAAACCAGGTATTGAATACAAGGTGGAGGGAAGACAAGGTTTAAGCCAGGATTCAGATACAAGAATGGCGTGGAGGTACTTAAAGTTGAAGGAATCAAGCATATCTACATGATGAGCAGGAATACTTTGTGCGTTTATGTGAACTACGTTAAAGTTATGCGGAACATCCGAAAACTGTGACTGTAAAAAAATCGCCAAGTGTTTGATAGGTACTTAAAACGCTAAGGTCACTTTCACCTGAACAAGATTCAAAGAAAGAAGAACTATCGCTTTTACTGTCATCCATTTGCAACAAACTAAAAAAATATATAATAATAAAAATATATTACAATATATAAATTAAAATATTTAAATAAATAATTAAGTAAGTATAAATACGACAAATATTATATTAAGATTTACGTTTCCAATCAAATACCTGCCAGCTATGTGTAGAAAACAATAATAAATACTACTAAAACAAAAATTAAAATCAAAACAAAAGTTACAACAAAAACATACTAAACTAACAAGAAAAAAAATATTGAGGGACCAATAGTGGATCGGGACATAACTGGTCGATAACTTATGTCAATAACATTGGCAACTCTGTGTCATACAGACTGCCATGTTTACAAGATTGACAAATCACTTTGACAGTCCCATGTTTACATGATATCTAAATATTATTTCTGGAATCTTTAGAACAATCAGTTTAAGATTTACCTTCAAAACTTTAAATTATCAGATGTATTTTGAATTTTCTAAAAATAAATGTTAGAAGGTAGCGGAAAATTTAGAAGAAGCAATAAAAAAATATAATAATGATAATCTAAACAAATTAAGGAAAATACATTTACTTCTTTGCCGGAAGACGCCTTGTTTTTGGTGGTATTGCGGCCTTAGCTGGTTGTGCTGCTTGCTCGATGGCAACCGGAGTAACGCTATGTGTGACGCTCTTTAGATCGTTGGCAGTCACAATTCTGTGGCGCTGCCCATCGCTTTCAATCACGAAGATATCACCTTCCCTGGTCCAGCACTGGCTCACACCATACTGTAGTCTTGCTTGCATGAACAGACCATGACGAAACTTTGTCAGGAATTCAGACACAGTTACTCCAGAACCTTTCAAACACTTCTTCGACTGCCACATACTATCACGAGCTGCAATGTTGATAAATTTGATGAGAATAGGCCTTGGTTTGTCATTTTTCTCCCTGGGCTTACCTAAACGATGGCAGTAGCAGATATCAGCCTTACTCAAAGTCAGATTTAGTGGCCCTTCAGCAACTTTTAAGACCGTTGCTGAGACATCTTCCTTTTTGACCTCTTCCACACCATGTATGAGTAAAAATTTTCGTCTGCCCTTCATCTCAAGACGGTCAGATTCCAGGATTAGTGCTGCTACCTGCTTTTGAAGAATCTCCATTGTACTGAGAATGAATGTTCTAAATTCTGTGAACTCCGCAGTCAGTGAAGTTAATGTATGTGAAGTTGTTGCTTGCGGTGATGTGCTTGTTTTGGTTAAGTCTTGTTGAAATCTTTCCATCTTTGTAGTGAAAAGAGCTGTTAAGTCTTGCATTGACTGTTGAAGTTTGTCCATTGTTTTGTCTTACTATTACAGTAAGTAAGTAGTTTTTTCAAGGAAATTTTATAGCTGGCAGGTAGATGTTACTCACTTTGTTTATTATACATAAATTTTATTTAAAAACTATAATTTAAACTATTTAAATGATTAAAATATCCAAGAGCAACTTTTTTTGTGTTTACTTTTTCTACTACCCACTCTATATGTATGATTTCGCAGAATGTTTACGTGGATGACATTATTAGTCGGCCAAAGTGTTGACCTGAAGTCGGTTTTTTGATTAATGCTCTGCATTCGTTGATTATTTTTAACCCCCGACGCAAAACGAGAGGGGTGTTATAAGTTTAACGTGTCTGTGTATCTGTGTATCTGTGTATCTGTGTATCTGTCTGTGGTATCGTAGCGCCCAAACGGATGAACCGATTTTCGTTTAGTTTTTTTTGTGTTATAGATAATTTTATCCCGAGTGTTCTTAGCCATGTTTCATGAAAATCTGTTCAGCCGTTTGAAGATCATCAGCTCTTTTCTAGTTGATGAGGGGATCTGACTACCTTCCATATGTCCTTTCGATGTGAAATTTGGTACCGTATTGCTTCAATTATATTGAAAGTATATGGTAAGGTAACCATGACCTGATCAGCCGTTTGAAGGTCATCAGCTCTCTAACAGTTGATGAGGGGATCTGACTAAATTCCATATGTCGTATCGATTCGAAATTTGGTGCCGTATTACAACAATGATATTGATAGTATATGGTAAGGTAACCATGACCTGATCAGCCGTTTGAAGGTCATCAGCTCTCTAATAGTTGATGAGGGGATCTGACTAACTTCCATATGTCGTATCGATTCGAAATTTGGTGCCGTATTACAACAATGATATTAAAAGTATATGGTAAGGTAACCATGACCTGATCGGCCAATTGAAGATCATCAGCTCTCTAATAGTTGATGAGGGGATCTGAATAGCTTCCATATGTCGTATTGATTCGAAATTTGGTGCCGTATTACTACAATTACATTGAAAGTATATGGTAAGGGAACCATGACCTGATCAGCCGTTTGAAGATCATCAGCTCTTTAATAGTTGATGAGAGGATCTGACTACCTTCCATATATCCTATCGATTCGAAATTTGGTACCGTATTACTTCAATGAAATTGAAAGTGTATGGTAAGGTAACCATGACCTGATCAGCCAATTGAAGATCATCAGCTCTCTAATAGTTGATGAGGGGATCTGAATAGCTTCCATATATCGTATTAATTCGAAATTTGGTGCCGTATTACTACAATTACATTGAAAGTATATGGTAAGGGAACCATGACCTGATCAGCCGTTTGAAGATCATCAGCTCTTTAATAGTTGATGAGAGGATCTGACTACCTTCCATATATCCTATCGATTCGAAATTTGGTACCGTATTACTTCAATGAAATTGAAAGTGTATGGTAAGGTTACAATGACCTGATCAGCCGTTTGAAGATCATCAGCTCTCTTGTTGTTGATGAGGGGATCTGACTATCATCTTCCTAATATTAAAACCTACTTTAAAAAGTACAAAATAAAAGTAAAATTAAAAATTTTAAAAACCCCCCGACACAAAAAAAGACCTTAAAAACTAACAAATAATATTTTAAACCTATTCTAATTATTATCGTCCCATATATAATTGACTGTAAGACTTGTAATTTAAAATATTTTTATTTTCCGAGCATCGTCGCCGCGTCGGGGGACCGCTAAGTGAGAAAAACAGTTGTCAGTTGCAGATTGCATCAAAAGAATTCACTCCGAAAAATTCGTAAAATCGACACAACCGTCAACGTCGTCTGCCCTCACGTGTCTGCCCGTTCGGGTCGCCGCACTTGGTGACGCCCACCCCCGCGCCGCAAGCCGCACACCGAGCTCGCCGCGCGCGGCATTACGTAGAGCGTAGACTATGCATGAAACTTAAGATCGCTCATACCTAAATGTAAAAATAAATTTGCTGTTGTAGGCTTAATACTTTATATACTTGAGCGGTCCCCGACGCGGCGACGAAGCTCGGAAAATAAAAATATTTTAAAGTACAAGTCTTACAGTCAATTATATATGGGACGATAATAATTAGAATAGGTTTAAAATATTATTTGTTAGTTTTTAAGGTCTTCTTTTGTGTCGGGGGGTTTTTAAAATTTTTAATTTTACTTTTATACTCGTAGTATTTTGTATTTGAGTTGTTAAATTTCAATCGTGGCCCTCTCCAAGATAAGTAATTTTTCAGAAAACTATGAAATGAATTTCACAAAGATTTTTAAAGATATGTTTTGATTTTAAATACAATGTTATTATGTTAAATTCGTAATTAAATGAAGTGCACAGTGTTAAACTAAATAGTTTATTAGAAATTTTGAAATAACTTTTGGATATGGTTTTTTTTATTTGCACCTACAGGATTTGGCTACTTATGAATTATCTCGTGGTGGCGATGGCTGAAGTTGATTTGATATCGACCAGCCGCTAAGCAAATGGCGTTTAAAATGGCGCCTAAAATATGTATACTGCGTTGTCATTGGTCGAAATTGACATGGCGTGTTATGATTTGATATTATGGCAGGAAATTGCCGAGTTTGAAAAAAAAATCAAATTAAATCGCGTTTTTTCTACTGTTTAGGTAGGATATGGACTATTTTGATTAAACAGGCTTATTTTGTGTCCTTTGTGTCAAACGTGGAGATGGCCACGTTTGAAATTTAACTATTATTAACTAAACAGTTTAAACTTAGAATAAAAATATTGTTACACTACATACTTATCTTTAATTAGTCCTACATAGTAATCCCAGTAATCTTGGACTGAATAGAAGTATATGCACACAACATTCATTTTAAGAAAGAAAAACGTCAAATATGCGCTCTTGTCTATTAATAGTCTCCTATTAATATTATTCTATAAGATATAGGTATAATGTAATTGTTTCTCTAACATACTAATTGGACATTGATTAGAATCAGGATATTGTGGATTAATGTTATTAGACAATGAATAAGACAATCTGGATGATTAACGATGAATTTAACATGGAATTCCATTAAGGTCGGTTCAGTATTAACTATCCCTTAAACAAGAAAGAAACTATGCTACATCCATGCTAATATTACAAATGAGAAAGTCTGTTTGTCTTTCTTTCTGCTTGTGACATTATCACAGCTAAACAGCACCGTTTTGAAATGACTAACATATGGTCAAACATAGGTTAATTCTCTTTTCATGATCAACCCCTAAGGCTGCAAACTGGACGGCAACGACAGCGATTTCCGCTACACGATAGGAAGTATGAGTTTGCATAAAACCGCGACAAATCGCTCGAGCGCCCGCTGGCGTCGAGAACGGCTCAGATACCCCGCATCGCTGCCCGCACCGCTGTCGCTCTCGCTGTCGTTGCCGTGCAGTTTGCAACCTAAAGCGTTTAAATAGGGGAAGAAAGTTTATATGAAGTCTCTAAACCGCTTTTAATGAATTCCGGCGCAAATATTTTTTTTCCTTAGAGTTAAAATGGTACTTTATTAATATCAACCCCTAAGACGCACAAATAGGGGATGCAAGTTTGTATTTAACATTACTTGTGAGCCTAGCAATCACGGTTTTTGTCAACAATGTCAATGAAAATATAGATTTGAAAAGACTAAGTACCAACGCTGCGTTTCGTGTTCGAACGCGCGTGCCATACGTCCGTATCTTGAAATAGGCTCACCTACCCATAGATTTATATGACACCTACTAAGAGAGATTCGAACATACAAACCTTTTCCGTACCGTACTCGCGTATCATACGCGGCGCTTGGCGCAATCCGAACGTCCGTATCGAACGCGCGTATGGTACGGACGTTTCAGTTTTGTATGAAACGCGCGTTCGAACGCGTGATGCAGCTTTGGCACTTAACTGCAAAGATAGCGAAAGCTCAAAGCCAAACTGCACCCGAGCGATGCTGCTTACTACAGTACAGTTCGAACAAAACGCTTCGATACTTCCTTTTTGGTACGGATTGCCAAGGTGTGGAACAATCTGCCTGCATCTGTTTTTTCTGACCACTACAGTCCTGGAACTTTTAAGTGTCGAGTGAATAGGTTTCTCGTGGATGGACGTGTAACACCATAGTCTTCATGCGCACTTTCCATCAGGTGGCATGGAAGACAAACGTCCTATCCTTACAATATAAAAAAAAAAGTTAGTACTACAAATGTCATGTTATATTATCTTAAGCATTTGATAACTGGGAATAAATGAGAATGTTTGGATGGATGTGTGTTCCTCAATCACGGCAGAATGGCTGAACGGATCGTGCTGAAATTTTGAACCGAACTAGATAATGGCACATAAAAAAAAACTGGTTCATACGGCATTGATTTGTTTTTGGAAGGAATTTCATTTTACTCTGTGACACTAGATGGCGCAGTACATACCTAAGTATTTTTCGGTATCGCTCAGCAACCTTTTTTCTCACCAAATGCTTGGCAAAATGTGACAATTCTCATAAACTAATCATATGTTTGACACAACCGAAGTCGAGCGGGCATCTTCAGTATCTCTATAAAGGCGACTTTCATTCACCGAAATATGGACACGTGGCCAGACAAAGGGCTGGTGTAGAATACCTTTAGTTAACAAGTTTCCCGACACGTTTGTGTCGAGTTTTCTATTTCTAGAGATAATCTGTATCCGGCACATGTCTGGAATATTGGGACGTGTGTAGTGTTGGCGTCTGAATTGGGACCTTTTGGGGTGACCATTTTTGATTGCTTTTGCGGGGTTAATTTGCGAACGTGCTCAGTCGTTGAATAATTCTGTATGGTAATTTTGAGATTTTGGAAAGAATAAAAAGAAAGAATATAGTGCCTAAATTAATATTCATGTAAATTATTTATTTTATCTTTTTTTTCTAAAATGTAGTACGTATCTGTCTGCTCTTTAATTTTATTAAATTTAGGTCTGATAGTGTTAATTTTTATTAAATTTTCACAGCATCTACACTAAAAGAATAATCTTAAACTGAATAGCAAATTATAAAACCGCAAAGTAAACTTAAATAAGCTGATTTGGTAAAAAACAGGCATCAAAAATTGGGCTATCTTAGTATATCTATGTCCAAACCACAGCTAGGTAACAAAATATAGTTCTCTAATAAGACTCGGCTCAGAATTAAACTTATGACATCACAATAACAACCTATTAAACTCCAAGTCCCAATACTCTATTCCGCTATTCTTGCAAAAGCTACCAATGTGGTACTTTCAATATTTCGTGCTAATCTAAACCGTATTCCTTAACAGAAAGATCTCAGCCACGAGTTCGCGACGGGCTGCTGAATTGTCAATATCAAGCTAATCTAAACCATATTCCTTACAGAAAGATCTCAGCTCACGAGTTCGAGCGCGGCGGGCTGCTAAAACCGCTCGTCACCACCGTCGACGGCACTCCCACGTTTCTGGGCGACCAGCCTGCGCACGCGACGCCGTCCCGCCCGCAGCGCCGCAGCCGGCATGAACTGCGCCAGCTGGATGAAAAGGAACTTATATTTGAATTAGTAAGTTTTTTTAAGCTAGTTTCTAAAGGAGGTTTTAATAATAATAATATAATAAATTCATTTATTTCAGGCAATATTTACAATGAGATCTTAACAATTGAAAACAGAGGCCCATAGAATAAATACCTTACAGTCTAACATATATATAAGATAAACATATACATACCTTAAACTAGAATATATAAAAATACTTAAAACTACATTTGAGACTGTAGTAAAGTCGGCGACGTGTGACGCGAGTCATAAGACAGTCGTCCTCGAAATTTTCGGAAGACGACTCCCTACGGCCAGAAATCCTCCTTCATGAAGGTTGGCAGATGTTGGGTCGGCACTCTCAAAAACAAAAAAAAAAACAAAAAAAAATTTCAATTCGTGTTTCTTTTTTGATATCGGTAAATCGGGCCTTTATGTCGATACTTTCTTAGTATATGGCAAATAGTGTATGTATTTTTTTACATACTAATAATATTATTCGAATCGGTAATATTTACCTTTCTTGTCGATTCGAGTCTTTATCGATGGTCGCATACTGGCCCTGCTGGACAATCATTTATCGGTTTTGATGCTTCTTGTTTCATTTGATAGAAAACACTTCAGAGGTAGTTCCACGAATTATTTATAACCCATGAAGGACTTTTTGCTTGAAAATTGACAATATAAATGTTAGTGAGGTTTCATTTCAGCCAAGTTTTGCCAAGTACTTAAAAACGTAGATGAAGTCGATTTTTTAATTCGTTGATTATCTTATTTGTAAAAGTGGTTTTACACGCCCAACTCTTATAAGACATTGTGCTTTGACAAATAAATGATTTCATTTCACACCTCTGCATGACGACTAATCGGTACCTATTGTGTTTCTATCTTCCAAAGTAAAAGTATTTTGAAGGCTTTTATATGTACTCAGTGATAATCTTCTAATGGCCTTAAAATAAGTTATTTCATACTGTATTTTATGTTACTGCAATGATACGTATGTCATTGTTTATTACGCGGCTTATTGTAACGTCTTACGTTATTATGGAATGTTTCTCGCCGTAGGTGCAGAAGAACACTAGTCAAAGTGAGGAGGTTAATTTTTTACGCTAAAGAACTTGTTCATTAGGTAGCTATCTCATTATTTTAATTTTGAACATATTATTCATATAAAGTTTTTGATGTCTAAACCGTAAACTTAAATCACATTATGTCTAATACTTCTTATAGATCTGTTGAGGTGTTAAACCTCAAGAACTACTCTCAAATTGGTGCACATCAAAAACTATTCAGTAGTTTCTTAGACTACCACAAACATAGACACACCGACATTTCCTTTTATAATGTAGGGATGGGGTAGAATTTCAACACCCCGGGCGATCTGGTATAACTTGTCACATGACATACAGTTTGATAACCAAATCTCCTACGTGTCATTCGTTTCCGTGGCTATTGGAACTAAATGATTGTCAGTTAGGAAATTGTGTTAATCTTTCATTGATTCCTTATGAATGTTTAACACAAAGATATAGATGGCATTCAGGTTGAGTAAACTTTATAGGCACTTTATAACACTCGGCAGGTGGAAAACATCCAACCAATCAAATAATAAAAATAGTTTTTATTCTGGTTCAATTTAGAGAGGAACAAGCTCTTCCTTGCACAAAAAATATTGATACTGAACCAATGTAAGTTTCATTGAGAAATTGTTTGTGGAAAGTAGATAATGGATAAATAAACCTGAGAAATAAATATCGGCGATATTAAGGACAAAAGGGTTTTTTGTTTGTTTACGTGATAATATCGATACCAATGGGTATACTTTTGTGTTTGAAAGCTCTCAGGGAAGATATTTAGCTATATTTTACCTTAAGCAATTCTCATGGTACCTACCGAAGGTAAAATGATTCCTAGTGAATTATTATTGAGTGTAAATCGCACAAATATTAAGTCCTAGCACAGTTCCTTCTTGTGTAGGAGGTAACTTACTTCTACAAGTCTTCTACGACGTCACCGTAGCAATGATATGTAGCTGCATTTCTGTGCTCTTCCCCAAATATATTGTCAATTTTTACCATTAACTTAATTGCAACAAATCGAGTTGCAATTAAGTTAATGGTAAAAAGTGTCAAAAATCTTTAATTAATTGGTGAAGTGACATATTGTAAGTTGTAAATTATATAAAGATAGTTAATAATTGATTAACCAACAATTATTTAATTATAATACCTACTCATTATTTCCAATATTTTTATTTTGCATAATAACTGATCATTATTTTTTTATTTTAATTGCTAACCTTTAACTGTGAAAACATTCAAGTTTGTCGTTATGGACATAGGTTGTCTATGGTAGCAAACATAGGTATAAAGGGTGGTCGCTTAAAGAAAATGCTACTATCGAGGGAAAACAATTCCGATTTCATATTTATTTAGCTTATATTTACTAAGTGTCCATAACAGTGTCTTAAGTTTTATAAATCCATTATATCAAACCTATGGTGTATGAGACTCACCGATTCATAGCTAACACCGATAACAAAGGTTGTCTGGAAGAAATTGCTTATCAGCAATACGACCACCTTTTGTAAATTTCTTTTGTAATTTAATATTTGTTATTCTTTTGTTCTGTGCTGTACAATAATGTATAAATAAATATAAAATAAACATTGTAAAACGCAATTTCTAACCTATGTTTCAATAGTTCTTAGCTAAAAAACACAGTTTCAACAATTACTCCCATCAAACTATCTATCATGTTGTCTCGTGCGTGTCTCTTAACGAACTCTGGATTAATTCCAACGGTTTATAGACTTCCTCATTTTCTACTTCAATTACTCAGTTCACTATGACGAACAAGTTATGCAGTGGCTTACGCCCGCGATTGATCACTCATTCATGTTATCAGCCGGGCCTTGAAATAATAAAGCCCCCTTTATATAATTTAGGTCGAATTGAAATCAATTAATGTTTTAATTAAGATATGTGATGTTTTGCGGTTCAGTGTGAATGGTTTCTTAAGGCTTTTAATGGTTGTAATATCTTTGAATTATTATTGCATAAATGAATAACAATGGCTTCTATTGTGTAGGGTATTTTATAGTCCTTATTAATGAGCATTCGGTAATATCTGTTAATCATGGCTTTTGTTCATTTTGTTATAAAATATAGATTAATGATCATATACAAAGCTTTACCAAAAATAATATGAAGATATTACGTGATTCTGTTACGAAATATACTTTCAACGTAGATCATCACTGTTGTGTAGGTATTTTAATTTTGGTATGAAATGAAAATGAAATGAAATGAAAATTTTCATTTTCATTTCATTTCATTTCATTTCATTTTCATTTAAAAGGAAAGTTTTTATAGACTTAAAGAATCTTTAAAAAGGATTATTTAACAAAATCAGACGTAGATATAATATACATACTTATCAAGCGATTCGTCTTGTATATTTACATTTGCTTCGAGAATGAGCTCGAAAAAACTTGATCAAATATTGAGTTGTGATTTTGATGTATCATTGATGGAAGCCAAGGAAATTTTACTCGCAAATCCTGATCTATATTTGAAAATCCATCTTACGTATTCATTAACGTGAAGAGATTGAAGAATTTTTAACTGACTTTTGACGGTTATTTTATTTGTATTTTCTTGTATTCTGAAAATATCCAGTCTTACTATATTTGTTATTCTAATTGAAATACGTATAGACCTAGACTCCTATTAAAAATACAAAAATCATTGCAGTTCAAGAATAAAACTTACATACACAACTTCACGCCTGTATCCCGTATGGGGTAGGCAGAACACCAGAGGTAATAAAACCATCTGATGTCACGTTTGACAAATTAGGAGGCATTATAATAGTAAAGAGAGACTATTGCAGTGACAGGAGGTCAGCCTATCGCCCACAAAAAAGCCTCCCATAACACCCATAAACTTTAATTTCCTCTTTCACCTAATGTTCAGTTACTTAGGTAAGATTGAGTATTTAAAAAAAAGTCAATAAGCTGTCTTATACATACAGACACAGGATTTAAAAACCATAACGTTTTTCTAAAAGGTGTCTCGAAAATACAAAATAAAAACCATAGAAATGGTAGAGGAAATACAATATATTTTAATATTGCCTGTTTTCACGATTCATGATATTAATAAAAACCGTTTATAACCGCGGTGTCTGTAAAGTACCCTATTGGTTTTGATTACAGAGCGTCGAAATATGCGATATTGACTGAACATATAAGTACGGTCGTTCATTTTGATGGCGTTTACTTAGAGTTTTGATATTTTTGTATTGTAAATATAAAAGTATTGTAAATATTAAATATGTGTATGTGTATGTAGGTCTAAAGATAATATGTGTGTATGTATATTTTAAACTAGCTGCTGCCCGCGACGTCGTCTGCGTGAACGCTATGCAGCACCAAACGCACCTACGATTATAACACTGCTAGCGTGATAATATGTAGCCTATATGTTGACCCGACTTCTTAACTATCTTCATGCCAAATTTGAAGTAAATCCATGCAGTACTTTTTGAGTTTATCCCGGAAAGACAAACAGACACAGACAAACAGACAAAAATTCTAAAAACTATATTTTTTGTTTCTGTTTCGATTGTAGATCATACCCCAAGTATTCTTTTAAAAAAATATTCAATGTACAGTTTTGACTTTCCTACCATTTTATTATATGTATAGATATGAGATCTTATTCTTTATACATCATTATTTATATATTTATACATATGTTGTTTCAAATAGTATTGTACGACATGACACCCTTAAACGCATATAAAATCCTCTGCCCTAAGGTTGTCTGGAAGAGATCGCTTTTTAGCGATAAGGCCACCGATTGTACTCAAAGATTTGTTTCTCTAAATACATTGTATATCGTATATTTATAGTTGTGCAATAAGGAGTTTTTATCATTATTATTATGCATACTTATAACTACTCGCCTTTCGGCGGAAAAGACCCGACAATCGGACCAGTCGGTCGGGTATCAGGGCAAGAGAGAAAGAAACCGGCGAACGATTCGGGCAGTATCGAGCAATACCGCTTTCTGCATTATTATTATTATTTTCTCTGCTACAAAAACTTGCAGACCTTAGTATTTTAATATCAGCTTGACATCTCCTCAAATTCCGGCGACTAAGAGTATTGACAGACAGATGGACGACGTTTTTATTTTGAGTGCTTTTTGTCTTTACGGAACAATTAAAATAATTAGAACTCGGTAAAATCTGTTTGATAACAGGTTTTATTTAAAAAAGTATTTTATTTAAACTTCATTGTATCCAAATACTAACCTTGGATATTATAAATAGCATCAATTGTTCATAAAATAACAGTGTGGAATTTTCATGTGAAATAAATGATGGTTCTGACAAAATATTCTTTATTAAAAAATCAGAGAGGACAATGAATGAAATATTTGGTATATTTTTGATTGTATTCTTTTACTATTTTCATAGAATTACATTAATCTCTTGTTATGTGGAAAAACAGTGATCACATTTGATATTACTGTTGATTGAATGAGTATTATATCCAAGAATATGAAGTCAGTTACTTGAAGTACCTACAATCCTAAATGGATCTTAAAATATCAGAAATCAGTAAGAATCATTTCTTGATGCAACGCAACAGTTGCATTTTTTTTATTATTTAAAAAAAGCCCGCGTTTAAAAAGGTAAAGCACATGGGCTTAGGAAAGAACTGGCTCTTCATAAAATATTGCCGGAACATATCACCGCCGGAGCGGGAATATTTGGCGCCAAATTTTATATGAAGGGTGTTCGCTAGCCAGTCGGACCCTTGTGGGATACTGCCACCAAATAGGGTTCACTGGAATTAAGGGCCTTTTACGACACGCTTATGCGGTAGGTCTATTCTAAGCCGACCCTGGACATTCTGTATATGTAACCATATAATAATAATAACACAATGGAAGGTTAACACAGTCAGAACAATCCCGATTATCATTTCTTCTACAGGCGTCATACCAAACACACTGCACACCAATCTCAGCATTTAATATCCACACGTCCAAAGTTCACCTTTTACAAAAGTCCGTTATTCTTAACACATGCAGAATAGTACGAAAATTTCTATCTCTAGCAAAATAATTATTAGTAGGTACTTGGCTTCGGCCCGTACACTAATTAACCTTCTCGGAGAGCATATATTTGAAAAAAGAAAAATAATAAATAACAAAAAAAAAACCTCTGTCCCTTAACTGACTTTTAGAGTATGCCCGGGAAGAGAAGCAGCTTTTACATTTTATGTTTTTCTTTCGCTCCCAGTCCAGCATGGAAGCATGCAATAATAGTCTCTATCCATCATTATAACATCTCAAAAGTCAAATGTGACATCAGATGGTTTTTTTATAGCCTCTGGTGTTCTGCCTACCCCATAAGGGATACATGAATATGTATGTAATAAATAATAAAATCCCCAGACAATCTCACCAACTCATCTCCCCAAAGTAAGCGTACCTTGTGTTATGGGATACCATGTAGCGAACTAGGCGGGAACCTAGAATATAAATACATAAATAGATAAACACCCAGACACGGAACATTTTTTTTTCTTGTTCCGTGCGGGAATGTGCGTTTACCCCATCGCCAAAGTGGTCGAAATATTTATTTTCTGCTTTTTTCAATATGAAATTTAAATATGCTTATTGCATAGTTGTCCGTGTAGATTCAGTTAATATTTTTAATTTGCGCACAGGGAAGCACGCTTTTTTGAATTTATTTTCTTAACAAGCTTGTCTGAAAGGAATAGCGTGCAGTGTTTGATTTTGATTAACAATAAATTAAATTTATTATCATTCCGATAGTATTTTACGACAGCATCCTTTATTATTAATATTGTTTATTCTACTCCAATTATATGAAGTAAAGACTTCAGTGCCACGTAATAACGTCTGGTTCTTCTCAATAATGAACAACTGCGATCGTAAATCCGAATCGGTCTCCCGGTATGCTTAATGCGGCGATAAAAACAACATTATGTGTAATCAAAAAATATCCCGTGAAAGTTTGCCAAAGTAAGGATGTTTGTTTGTCACCGGAAACTGCCGAAAGCGACACCCACTCTCCAAAGTTTTAACAAAAAGGATTTGAGTTCGTGGGTGTTTATTTGGCAAACTTATTTAAGGAATTGATTTAATTTCATTATTTTGTAATAAGATTCTACCCGAGTTAATTTTGATCCCTTAGGTAGGAGTGTTTGATCAAATATGGCCTTAAATTTTCCTCAAGAGTTTACCTATGAAAGAAAAACAATATTTTTTCAAATCCGACTGCTAAGTAATAACTTACTAAGTAAGATAAACTAACTTAATTTAATTGACACCCTAACTAGGTATGAACTGAGATGAGAAATGAGGGATGTAAACCGATGTTAGCCGTCAAGACATATTTTTTTAAGTTCTGCTCTAATATACCTACCTATATTCAATATGTATATTAATAATATATTTATTAAGTTTATTTAGTGTCCATAACACAAAATCTTTAAAAAAACACGTAATTTGGGCTAGATAATATATGTATGATTATTGTTTGAAAGTACTATGTTTGATTATTATTTCCATACTTAAAGTATGGAAATCTTTGGATCCCTTTAAGCCTTAAAACCGTCTTTCTTATAACGTTTTATTTTACTCGAACAAACCCTCGGCATAGAAGCTTGTATATCGCTCACGTAATTTATAGACACCGGCATTCAGACAGCAAAATGTCAAGTCGCGAATTATTACTGCTTGGGGTATTATTATCATATAAATAACGGTATCCAAGATTTATGTACACAGTATTCGAGTAAATTTTAATCATATTTTCAGCTTCGGAGTTAAAGTCGTTCCAATTATTAAAGAAAGATTTCATAGTTATAGTTCTTTAATACTGAGCGGTGTCATCTAAACCTTTTCTATGAAAAAAAAGATCTAATAATGTAAAGCGTGTAGCCAAATAAAGAATTCTGTAATTTTCTACAAGATGCTTTCAAGTGCGATCATGCATGGAGTACTGCAGTCATCTTTGGGATGGTTCAGCCAAATATCAACTAGAAACGCTGGACTCCGTTGACCGAAGAGCCCGTAATCTAATTAACAACGTCGACCTTACGACCAAAAAACTGCAGACCCTAGAGCATCGTCGTAAGGTTGCTTGTTTAACCGTGTACTACAGGATACATTTTGGTGAGTGCGCGAGTGCTCTGTTTGAGCATATTGAACCCTCACCCTTTTACCATCGGACTACTAGACGCAGACAGAACTTCCATCCGTATGTGGTTGATATATCGAAAAGTCGAACTAAGCGCTTTGACAGTTCCTTTTTGATACGGGTCGCCAAGGTTTGGAATGAACTGCCTGCGTCTGTTTTCCCTGACCAGTATAGTCCTGGTACTTTTAAGCGTCGAGTGAATAGGTTTCTCGTGGATGGACGTGTACCACCTTAGTCTTCACGTTCACTTAACATCAGGTGTCATGGAAGACAAACGTCCATCCATTTTATATATAAAAAAAAAAAGATATTTTCCACTCAAACATATTTGAATTTTGCCGTTCAGTTTTGTCTTCCTTTTTAAAAACATAAGTTAAAGTGTAAGCCTTTTGATAAAATTATAACATAAAACAGAACTTACACCAGTTCATTTAAGTTATTATAAGATCATAAAACCTTGTCTTCACAGAACTTAAGGTTATGGACAAACCATTTAAAATTTATGAAACCAAAAGCAGTATAGAGTCCATATTGCTTTGAAATGTTCACAGAAGTCTTAGACAGGTTTTTCCGGGCTTCTGTTTTGTGTTCTTAGCTTTTATTTATTACTGGTTTTGTTAGGACGTCCCCTCGGACCTCCCCATGAAGAAAGTTGAGAAGACGTCCTCGTGGCGTAGTGGATCTTGTGTATCAAACTACCTGTTTCACGTGACTTTATTTATTTATTCACTCTTTGTTGCCAATAAAAAAAATACATGAAAGACAAAAGAAAATAAAAACACAAATTAAGGACAGATTGGATGGCCTTATTGCTTCTTCTAGACAACCTGCTCAATGTATAATTCCACGGGAATATCGGGATAAAAAGTGTCCTATGTGTTATATATCCCAGACAATAATCGATTTCAGTCCTTTTATCCAGATCTATAAAATCCCTTTTGCATGAAAGATTACCGAACAACTTTCTTGTTTATAATATTAGTAGGATGCAGCAGGCTAAGCTATGTTCAGCTTGGTTGGTACAGTCACGTACTTACAATATGTACTTCGCAACTTATTCGGTTCTGATAAGGATCAAATTCCAATGAAAATGTATGCATATTATTAGACGTGACTGTACAAGGATGAGTGCTCCCAAGGGTTCAATAAGCAGTCGTTCCGAATGCTTGGTTAATTATAAAATAATTGCCTTTTAATAATAGGCTTATTATCAAATAGTTGACAAGGCTACAATAATCCGAACCGACACGCATGAAAGTGGGTGTAGTGCTCTTTTAATATATAGTTATTTGGCAATACAAGCGTACATAACAATAGATGGAAAGTACATTTTTTGTGCCGATACATGTATTGCTGCAAGGCAACGTGCAAATATTATGGTCAAGTCAAGAGTGATGTGCAGGCATTTGTAGTTTCGAAAAGTACCTTAAACATTACCTTGAACAGTAAGCTGTGAGCTATGATAAGAAAAGAAACACATATATTACATTAAGTAACTGTCGGCAGTTCAGATAAAAAAAATCGATTTATAGGTATAAGGATTCATCAATTTTTAAGAACGTACACTCACGTCTAATAAAATCCATACTCTTTGCAACGTAATAAGGTCACAAGTCCATTGAAAATGTACCTATCAACAATTTTTTTTTCTCTTTGTTACTTGTTTGATATTTCGGACAATTATGCATTGATTTTGAAATCGTTGATGATAGAGGATGCTTCATAGTTGGTCCCATTTAAATTTCATCGAATTCAGTTGAGTACTTCATTAAAAATTTCAAACTTTTGAATAAATATGTATGATTTCGGGGAATGTTTACGTTTGATGACATTCTCAACTCAGCTAAAGTTTTGACGTTAAGTCGGTTTTTTATAATGCTCTGCATTCGTTGATAATAAGAAGTTACTGTACTTCTTTATGCAAAACTTGGAGCATATTGACCCATGAAAAGCTAGATTAGGTTAGGTTTAATAATAAATAATGGTTATCATCTAAACATTTGACGGAATATTACAGTAGATAAGCTGTCCGCCAAAATAGTAAACTGTTGTGATGTTTGTGGTTACGAATGAGACTTGAATGGTGATAAGGTCGAAAGTACTATACACAGGTTCAGAGAAGACCTGTATCTATCTCAAACTTTTTAGTAACTTCTCATAGTCTAACAATAGATCCTAAAGGCTTTCCTTTTTCGTCAAATTAAGTCACTAACAGCTTCGCATAGTTATACCCGTGTAATATTATTAAATATAATGTTCACAGCTGACCTGTCAGATTTTTGACAACTCATGAAATGTATTAAAACAACACATAGTGCAAATAATAGTTAATGTTCGGTTAATAGCAAATCATTTACTTATATTAGAAACCTCAGCAAAGATTTTATTATTTTACCCTCTCAAGTTACTCAATAGACTACTAGTATCATCCACTTGAAATGAAAATCCCGATATAGTTTCTAAGAAATTAAATCAAGTCTGCACCAATAGTTTAGATATAAACAGGCAGCATTTCAAGAGCAATATCATCTTTATACATTCACATACCTAACAAAAAGTAGTTTGATAGGTCAGAGACTGTATGGACCGTGAACATTGCTCTTTCCTCAATAGTTGCGCTGTCAAATGCATAGTACATTCATGTTATTTTTCTTACATACTTTTATAAAAGATTTATATTAATTCTTGATTATAAGTTAACTAGATCCAGAAAAAATGGACCAGTTTTTTGGGCTATTCATACGGTTCTCAAATGATTGCAGTGCTCTCGGAACAAAATTGGGCCTTTGTAACACGAGAGGTCACTGGTGATAAAACATCGTCCGGGCCGGCTTGATAATAATTATTTGTAAACATTCATTTGTGGCTTATGAAGGGATAGAAGTGTCTACTAATACAATTGATTTTTTTTACTTTATTTTTATAACGCGTCCTTATTTTATTTTATACGGCGTATTAATAGCTTGCAAAGACACTACATATTTTTTTTTATTAAATCTATTTCCAATTCGCCACGGCCGGCCATGGCCAGTCTTTGACTAAAAATTCTCACCGTTTGCTAAGATGAAGTCGAAGTGTCATCTTATATACAGACTAGCTTTTTCCCGCAACTTCGTACGCGCACAAACATAAAAGCCTTATTTTTCCCTTAAAAATAAGACTTACTAAAACCTGACATGCATTGAAGATACCAAGTATCACAGCCGTGCATTCCAGGAATAAGATTTTTTCATACAAACTAAAACATCATAATATTTCCCGTTCCCATGGGAATTTCGAGAATTTTTTCATAAAACAACTAGTCACTTATTGAAAAACCTTTATGCCAAGTATCATATCCCAAGGAATAAGAATTTTCATACAAACTAAAAAGTCCAATAATTCCCGTTCCCGTTGGAATTTTGGGAATTCCTTCCAATCCTTAGAATACGCGGAGGGAAATGCTCCTCCGCATATTCTAAGGATTGTATGTTCCAAATTTCAGCTCACTACGGCCAGTAATTTTGGCTGTGCGTTGTCTGTCAGTCACTCAGTCAGTAACGGAAGAGTTTAAGATTGAATGAAGATATTAAGATTATGGAGTTTTAATTTTCTCGGTGCCAAAAAAAAAATTATTACCTTCTACCTTACCTTTCTTTTGAAAAGGATGATTTATTATGTACTAAAATATTCTGAATGCTTTGCAAATACAAATCCTATTTATTTCTGAGGTATACGGCTGTGAATGCGTTTGTCATGTCTTATCGCATATTAATCTCTATGTGCACAATTATGCCGACAATTTGTTCGACATTTAAATGATAAAATGGCGCCAACGTTATCGATTGTCGGTGCATTTGTGCTTCTTTTTTGTTATTATGCAATAAATGTGATCTTTATAGATATCAGTTTAATTGGATAGTAATAAGTCTTGGTAATAAGAAGTGATTTGTAAAGCTAATGAAATATGTACCTATTGAGCAAAACGACGCTCTTAAGATATAGAAGAATATATAGCATCAAGCGTCGATTTGCTCAGTAGGTACATATTTCATTAGCTTCTCAAGCTATACCTATATAGCTTGAGAAGAATGCTTTATTTAATTTTACTGTACGATACAGTGCAGGTCATTTTATAGGAGACTGTTCTACGTAGACTCTACTCTCTCCATCTATATAATACCTCCAAATTTTGTCAAACGTGACATCAGATGGTCTTATAACCTCTGGTGTTCTGCCTACCCCATAAGGGATACAGGCGTGACGTTATGTATTTATGTATGTTCTACGTAGACTTAAAGTCTTAAACAGATGATTTATGTTGTAATTTCCGAGGGACTTTTTTGGCCTAAATTATCGATACTAGAACATTATAGTTTACAATAGGCCTTAACAAAAGACTTGAACGGTAGTTTTCGGACCGCATTGATTTATTTTTTATCCTTGTCAGATTGGCGTTTTCGCCATTATGTTCGTTTTCCTGTAGTTTTGACTTCGTTTCGGTGGTATATTTTAAGGTTCTGTACTGTACTGTATCAACTTTATTTATAGTGGCAAATGAGGTCTGAGTTGGTACCGCCTTGTAGAAACATATACAAAAACGTTTCGAATATTCAAAGTTCCTTACATTGAAACAAGCGTAAAATACCCTTTTTTGTTTCTCAACAAGTTCAAAAAAAATAATCGGCACACTATTGATAGATTCAACATTTTGACACATAAAGTACTCCTTAAAATTAAGGCTAAATGCAATTTAATTAGAAATAATAAATGACCAACAGCCTCTCCCATCAACCATTTCCATTTGGCTACCCAGCCTTCAAACCCTTAACACCCTGTATAGTACATATATACATATAGAAAACTTCACGCCTGCCTCCCTGTATAATAGGTAAAGGGTTTTCTAATTAAAAGTGGCAAAGCAATTTCTACCATCAAACACAGACAAAAAGTACATAATCTTTTATCTCTATAGTATTAGTTTAGATAATAACTCGAAACAATGATATAATTATTGTACTCTCCGTTACACGCGTTTCGCTTGTAGAAAGTTAACGCGTAAAATGCGTAGGAATCCAGAAGCGTATGATTCATATCACAACACTCAAGCGATTCATTCAGCATTAAGATTGTCCTCCACAGAAAAATATATTAATACATAATATGTTGATATTGTATTAAGTTTTCACGATTCACTATCTTAAATCTTTTTTAAATGGATTTATCGCGAATAATCTCGCTCATGACCTTGGTCACGGTAATATTATCTATTCAGTATTGCAACTTGGCCGCATCTTTGAAATAAATGCCTACAGCCAGCGCGGCGCCGCCGCGGTACTTTCACATGCGATAGAAATGAAATTTTATTTATTTTTATTTATATTTAAATAAATATAAATAAAATTCAACATGCCCGCCTTTAGAATTTTAATTACATTTGCCTACTTTGTGTTTATTTCCATTTAGTTTTGTGATTGTAAATATACTTTTTTATTTAAAACAAATAAAATACTTTGTAAATTGAATAGGAAGTGTTCAACAAAAATGCGTTTTGTGTCAAAAAACCATGTTTACGATTCAATAACAAATCGATATTATAAAGTAGCGACCAAAAATACTTGCGTCTCGCCGGAGACGTACGAAATGATTTATTATTAAATTTTAAAGTATAAAAAATTCGCATTCCAATGTAAAGCTCAATCAAAAATTGTTTCGGCATGCAGACAGTTGAGTCGCGACAGGCCGCATGCCGAGATTGAGCCGCGCAGGTTAGGTGTAGCTCGCGTTTCGTCGATTTGTATGAAGTTGAAATACTGTATAGATAATATAACCGTGCCTCGGTAAGCTATATCTGAATTTAATTATAACGTTAACCTGTATTTCGTTAGATTTGTCGATGTGTGGTTTCGATTATCAAGCTGAAGCCGTACCTTTCGGGCTTTATATCTATTGTGTTAGTCTGGATTATGAATACTTTTTTTGTAAATTTTTGAACTGATCATTGACTACCTACTTTGCTCAATTGACTTCGCTTTTGACTTCACTTTTATAGCCAACATTAAGGACGGATAAAAATATATTTTTTGTTTCATAATAGGTTAATAAAATAGTACTTGCGAATAACAAACGAAGATGCCGAGACAAATATGCTGTTTATCAACATTATTAATTTGCTAAATGTTGTTGTTATGTTGTTGGTGAATTTTGATTTCACTTTCATGACCACCGATAAGTAAATACCGAATAAAATGATCTTTTTTCTTTTCATGCTATACTATAAGTATAGTTTTGAATTATGGTCGTTCACCTTTACAATAACACGCAGTACAGAACTATTCCTATGCGTTATGGGCGTTTGCTGTGGAATACTAATGTAGTTTTGTTGTCACAGTTTTATGCCAGAAAGTTCTAGTACACTCGTAAAAAGGTCCTTGCAGAGATTTGTGATTTTCACGATTTCGTGATATTGTCACTATTGCGATAAAATTTGTTACAACATTTATTCTTTTATAAATAAGTAAATTTATTAAATCATTGCTAGTTAGTCGCTTTATGTTCACCCAATAGCTTAATAGAGTAAGAAAAGAAATAAAATGTACTAATTGATGTGTTAGACGCTCACAGTTATGTTTAATTGGCTTACTGTTTTTATTTCTTGTTTATATGATTTGTAATATTCTGTTTGACTTCCGATCAAATCAATGAAATTTGAAAAATAGTGTAGGGACTAAGCCCCGATTTCTCCGATTTCCTTCCAATCCTAGATTAACAAATCTCGGATTTGACTAAAGAAAAATTGAAGGCGGAACTCATTTTAACGCGTAAACCGAGTTCAACTCGAATTGATCGCGTTTTATTACACGGTGAAATTGGGGCTTAGTCTTTAAGAAAATCTGCATACCTTTTGACATCGCCTACATTGCTCCATTTTGGTTTGAACGCATTGGTTGGTACTGTGGCTTCATTCTACGATGAAGAAACTAAACTGTAGCTAACCAAAAATATACCATTGACTGAATAATGTAAAAAAAATATCTCCTACGAAACGCAAGGCCATCATTAATGTTATCCATACCTAGTTAGTACTTTTTGTTATAGATCATCATTCTCCAAAGCCTAAGTATAACTCCAAAATTGGCCATTTGCCCAGCGCGGCTGGATAAATATTAGTGGAAAAGTTATAGTAAGTTTTCAAATATCTGTTGATTTTATCATTATTCCAGTAATAGAATTTGTTTTTGAAGCTAATAATCTAAATTCAAAGATCTAACTTTTTGTACTTTAAACTCGGTTAAATAAGCTCCGAGAGTATGTTAAGTTTCCTACCCTTCGGCAATTGGTTATTTCATTGATTCATTATAATTACATTAATTTAATGGTTACAATTATTGATAACTATTGGACCAATTACGTCAAATATATCGAAGAGAGCAGTTAACAAATGTTTCTTTTGAATAATATTTGTAGATACGAGTATGTGTTAACTTCGAATTGCAATAGATCGACATAAGTCCCCATAGGATTGTAAGATTCTCAACCACGCAGTCACATTGTATGACATTGTATGACTCAAAACGAAATAACTAACATCAAATCAATTCAGACTCAAACATAAGTTAAGATGTAGGTCAAGAATATTAAAATACACAATTGTAAATAATACCACATAAATTTTCGTCACACAGCTTATGATTAAATGATCTGTCACAGATAAACATAATTTATTGTTGTATGAAAAACACACGCTACAAATCATTTTAAATTCAACATGGGGTCTGATGAGCCCATTCTTCTTTTGCTTACCGTTCGTATTTAGAATCATATTTTACCAGTGTAGTAACCAAATTCTCCTTTCAAATAGCTGTCCAACCAAACTGTAATATGCATATGTAATATTCATATGAAACAGAACGTGTTGATCCGCTCAATATTTGCTTAGCCCTTCACGAATTATTGGGGCGGTCACGTTCGACCCATATTGCCGATTAATCAATCATTTTCATGAAATTGGTTGGTGGGTTAAGTTTAATTAGAGCTAAGGATTTTTATTACACATATTTTTAATCGACTGACCATTCTTCTTTATATTATTATATTAAATATTATATTAAAACTATAAAGGTAACAGATTGGTTATTATTAACGCTTATTTAAGTTAATTCTGACCGGTCGTTTTATATTAATTTATTAATTTATTATTATTATTATACAATTAACAAGGCATACAGTTAAGAGTTTATATTATTGGTATGAGAGAGATAACTATAACGCAAAATTAATTTATCTCAAATGCTAGCCGTAACGGCCATAAATTCTTTCTTAATTAAATAGGTTCTAAATGCAAATTTAAAGGCTCGGAGTTAATTTTCCATTTGGCTCCATTGTTTGTCTTGATGGAAGATAAAATTATCACTGACTATGAATTATGTTTTAAAACAATAATTAAAAGCCTGTATAAGTAAGTAATTTAAACTGTAGGTAGGTACCATGGTCGTGTTAAAATGAAACGACTTCAAAGCGTTACGTTTTTTTCTATTAAGAATTGTATAATACTTATTTCAACTTCCTAAAAACTAAACCCACATTTAACCTCAATCTTACCTCATGGTAAGCGAAGATGAGGTCGAAGATTGAAGCATCAGCTTAGGAAGGAAGTGGTTCTTCATAAAAATTTCATGAACATGTCACCGCCACCAGAGCGATCATATTTGGCGGCAGCTTTTATATGAAGAGTTGTGCCTCGCTAGCCAGCAGTGCGATCACAGAACTTTATCGAATCGTATATTAACGAATGTTTACGAATGCTCGTATAGTATGGAGACGGTTTTTAAAAAAAAATTGAAATCTATCCATTGCCGCACGGCCAGCTTAAATAAGTGTGTGCCTTGTTAATTTTGAATGTTTGTAAATATGTTGTACTCATAAACATCTGTAAAATAAAAAATTACAATGTTACTCAAAACTTGCAACCGACTAAGCCCCGAACAGCTCTCACTTCTAAGCGCCACTCATTTCTTAACTGGCTTTTTTGTTTCGAATTTATCTTCTGCTGTGGCTGTTTGTCAAATAAACGAGTGAGCTTGATATAAGTTTTTAAATTGACATGGTCATTAACATTAAAATTAACTTTAGAAACGGGATATTTACCATGATTTTTTATTTATTTTGAGTTCTCGATATTTTGACACTATTGCAAGCGTCATGTACCAATACCGTCGTGATCATGGCGCTTGCAACAAATATCGATAACTCAAAATAAATTAAAAATATGGTAAATATCCCGTTTCTAAAGTTAATTTAAATGAGTGAGCTTGAGTTAAAAGTTAAAGACGCGAGAAATAGAATACCTTTTCTGTTAATAAACAAACAACAGTAGTTTTATTAACCAAGTCCAGGTCTACAAATTCAAGTTTATGAAGGTCCGGTCAAGTTATGTTATGGCCTCTGAATCTACATCACGGGATTCACAGAGATGGTCCTTGTGGGGACCCAAATACCGTTTAAAATAAATTAAACATATCGTTTGGTTTTATTGCTATTCTGTATGTATTTTTGTTTTGTTAATTTTTGATCACCTCAAAATTTAGCAATGGAGAGTGACAATAAAAGATGCATAAAATCAGGCATTCCATAAATCCATCACAACTTCTATAACGAAGTTATCTTGCATTTGACGACCACTTTGGCGATGGGGTAAGCCTGTCTGCCTCAGACACCAGTGGTTGCGGGTTCGATTCCCGCACGGAACAAGAAAAAATAAATGTTACGTGTTTGGGTGTTTATCTATTTATGTATTTATATTCTAGGTTCTCCCCTAGTTCGCTACATAGTATCCCATAACATAAGCTATGCTTACTTTGGGGCCATGTAGTTGGTGTGGTTGTCTGGGGATTTTATTTATTTTATTGTTAGTGACAGTTAGTTATTAGAAGTTATTGACCACTGTAAAACTCTTCGCACCCTGAGGATGTTAATATTTGATGAGAAACACGTGTCGATGGTGGCTTATTGTGAGTTACCCTCACCAGTGTGTGATTAGTACTAAACTCAGAGATAACAATATTTTACTTTATTAGTGTTAATGACATTGGGAAAAGCAGAACCACCTGCTACAAGCATTTTCACATGCTTACTAGGTAGGTCCTGGCCTCTGAATGTATACTGAAGTATCTGTTGAAGCAAATAAACTCTTTTCATTTTTTCATTTAATTTTTTTAACAATTTAAACATAGTTACTGAAACCTGAGCATTGTATTTTTTTAAATTGTAATGTAATATGCCTCCAAGTTAATATAGTTTCGCCACAACCAACTCCGATATTCACAATGTCATCGAGCACCCTGTATACCCTGTATATAGTTGTCGGTGGCGGAAATTAACTCAGAAATTGGATGAAATCAAGCTGGACGCTTATTGAATACAAGATGCGCGTCTAAATGGAACTATTTTTATGACAACTCAATGGAACTTTAAACGAACACGAATGGAATGGAGTGCCTTTATGGTTTCGGAATTCAAATAGTTATGTTGAAATTTGTTTTTTTTTTTGTTGAATTTCGTATTCTAGTGTTTAACATGCGAAGAAATAAAACTACGAACAAAGCGTTTAGTAAGTTAGCACTTTAAAAAGTTTTCTAAGGGTGTCTACACCAATTGATCAATGGTTGGCCGACGGCGTCGATCGACGTCGACTCACCCATTCTACCGTCGATCTATTGGTGTGATAACACCCTAACGATTTTAAATTTATAATTCAAGATATATTATTATATTAAATATAATTTGAATTACGCTTGGAAATGAAATATACGGTGCGATTTTACTAATTTTGAGTTCTCGATATTAATCTTCTGATCTATGGCTCTTTGACGACGAATCTAATTTTTCTAAAATTTTTTTTTTCGTTTATAACTATTTTTTGCATCCAGAAATCCTTATGGGATCAAATGGTACAAGGTTTATTTCAATTCAAAACGCTTTCTAAAGGATTTCCAATATAAATAACGGACATTATAAATAAATTATACGCAACAGTTATAGCCAACAGCTGTTTTAACAGCAGTTTGTAATAATTTTAATAATCTTTTAATAAAGTTCATGTTGTTTGCTGATTTAATATTGACAGTTATTGAAATCAAATTGCTAAAGTTTCGTCTGGGGGCGAGGCAATTAAATGTTTATTGCGCACTTTACGCAGTATTGGTAGTATCGGGTAGAAATTTGTGTTATTGCTGCGCTTTCCATAGAAAAGTTATTAAAATAATTAAGTTTCTAAGGAATTATTCATGCCTGAGATGGTATTGTTCTTTGCTATTATAACAAGAACCACGTGTAGGGGATAGTGGGAAGGATATTAAAATTTTGAAGCTTTAAAGGAATTGCAGTATTATTGTTCGGTGATGCATCATAAACCCTAACATTAAATAAATGATGGTCATGTTTCAGGATGCAATTTACTATGAGATTATTGTTTCCCGGCTATTATAACCCGGGAAAGGAAAATCTGTATGATTTTAATAAACATTTTTAAATCTGTCTCGTATTCACGAGAAAACAGTTTAGTTTAAAAATACCTTAAAATACTAACTTATGTGTATTCCTGAAAATTTTCTTCTCACAAATTTATAACAATTAAATTGTAAATATGTTAAGCTTGTCATTTGATCAAGTAGAAAATCCTTAACAAATATGATGAAATTTGTCATTCTGCTATGATTACAGCCCGGTTAAGGACACAGGTTTTATTAAACACATAAATGATTTAAATAAAACTGTCGCTCTGTAAAACGGGGTCTGCAAAGACACCGAAACGTCGAGTTAAAATGTAAAATATAAATTATACGCGATTAATCCGGTTAAAAAGAAGCTTTATTTAAATTTTGAATCGTGAAAACTTAAGACAATATCACATAAATGATGCTATCCAAGCCGTGAATATAGCTTAGTAATAATCAATTAAAACAGAGAATTTAAAGCAATTTCGACTAAGATTTGTTAACTATTAAAAGTCGGATAACATATTTTAGCTTCAATGCTATTTTTAGCTTCGCACCCTGAAGGTTAATTGCTAGATATAAATAAAGACCATAAACAGTGAATTAAAACTGTTGATTTAATTAAACCGCCTACGCCAAGAGGTGAAGGTGCCTTTAAACCCCTACAAATTTTTAAATGCGAAGTATACTTTGACTGTGTAACATTAAAGCGGCGCAAGGGATGTTTTATAATTTGGCTAGTTTGGCAAAGTATTCTATTAATTTTGTCACTTTTAAACAGCCTCACCGCTACTGGATAAGGACGTTGTGAAAGGCGAAATTTGAGCAGCCCTGCTAATTGACATGTCCCACTTTCAAGTACCGCCTGCCTAATACATAAAGCCTGTCAAAATAATCATAGCTTTGGCGTGGGTCCATATTGATTCCCGGGAAAGTACTTTACCCGAAATTTTGCTTTCGGGTAAAGTACTATTTGTAATCAGGACGATCATTCTTCCAAAAATTGACTCTCTAAAGTTTGCGTTCATATATAATTTGTAGCTCTACCTGCGATGTTCTTAACACATAGATTTCCGAAAAATCATATTGATAATATCACTAATGAAAATCAATATATATAAAACTGTTCCGTTACTGACTGAGTGACTGACAGCCGCAACTACTGGGCGTAGAGAGCTGAAATTTGGAACAAACTTTCTTTAGGGGATGTAGGGGTGCACTAAGGAAGGAATTCCTGAAATTCCCACGGGAACGGGAAATATAGGACTTTTTAGTTTGTATGAAAAATCTTATTCCTTGAGTGCACCGATGTGAAACTTGGTGTAAAGATTTTTCAATGTGTGTCTGGTTGTGTTATGAAAGGAATTCCCGAAATTCCCACGGGAACGGGAAATATATGATGTTTTAGTTTGTATGAAAAAATCCCATCCCTTGAGTGCACGGATGTGATACTTGACATAAAGGTTCCTCAATAAGTGTCTTGTATATGGAAGGAATTCCCGAAATTCTGACGGGAAGGGGTTGGACTTTTTAGAATGTATGAAAAATCTTATTTCTTGAGTGTACGGATGTGATACTTGGCATGAAGGTTCTTCAAAGAGTGACTGGTTGTGCTACGAAAAAAATTCCCAAAATACCCACGGGCACGGGAAATATATGATTTTTAGTTTGTATGAAAAAAACTTATTCCTTGAGTGCATGGGTGTGATACGTGGTATAAAGGTTCTTTCAGTGGGTGTCTGGATGAATAGTTTCTGAAATTTCCACGAGAAGGGTAGTTAAGCGCATACGAAGTTGCGGGATAAAGCTAGTATTACTATAATATTATTTTTCATAACGCTTTTATCCCTAATAACGATTTCCATAATAATTTTACTCATATTAAAAAAATATAGAATATCTAATTAATATTTGGCATTGATAAATTCAGATACTATTTTATTAATGGCTCCTTCCATCCTGAACCATTGTACTCCATCTTCAACCTTACGGCCAATAAGACCAAAAAAGGTTATTTATTTATTAAAAAATTAACCTTTGTTGCAGGTGAAAGATATTTGCAACGAGCTCGAAGTGAGGGTACTTTGTCACAAGATTCTACAGAACGTATCCATACTGCTAGATGCGGACCGAGGGTCCCTGTTCCTTGTTCAGGGAGAGAGGGCTGCCTCGCCACAACCGCAAAATGGCAGGTAAGGATGCAATAAATAAATGTATAAAAATCTTAATTTCCTCCACAATAAATCAAATTTAAATAGCACAGTAATCCACATTTAAAAACAATTTTGCAGAGCCTAACCTAGGGTATCCTGTTTCTTAGGACTTCAGGATTCGGAAAATTATATAAGATTAGGTTAGTTTAATAATAATATATTTTTTTTCAAAACCATCTAATGGCAATACAATACAATTCATATCGGATAAATTAAGCCTACACATAATTCTTAATCTGCTCTTAAAATATTGAACACTATTTTAGCAGGACCCTGTATAACCATTTGTTTCACGGGGATTTATCCGCGTAATGTCTAATCCCGCGGGAGTATCGAGATAAAAAATATCCTGTATGTTATTCCAGACATTCATCTATCTCTTTACCAAAATTTATCCAGATCCGTTGACCCGTTTTTGCGTTAAAGAGTAACAAACATCAAAACACAAAAACTTTCTTACAAATTGGTAGGGTACCTACGAGCATTATTATGTTATGAAAATGTAGAAGTAAGATGTACTTAGAGGAAATTCGACTGAACGCCTTTTACTGAAATGCATAATTTGAAACAAAATTGAGGTGTAAACATTATTACTCTTCGCGTCTAAGGTCTCCTTGGTGAATTGCATCTGACATCGAAGATCAGATCAAAGGGCAGAGTAGGTACTATCAAAATTTGCATATTCCATGTTATAACGCTTTTAAAATAAATTTGGTGATGTGAAAGTGGTATAGCAAATATTTATTGACAACTTATACAACTTCAACCTCATCTGCCGTCTAAAATTGGGTTATCTCCCCTGTTATGGATTCCCTCTACTGGGAATTTAGCCCGTTATCCCTTTACACGTGTCATCATATCACTAATAAGTTTCTGGAAATCAGGTGCACGTCGAATGTGGATCAATTGAGGTAAATTCCAGAATGTTTCAGTGATCCTGTCGAAAAAGATATTATTTTGTATGACAATTTGAGTTGTGAATATAATTCCCACACATTTCAACTTACGAAGTCTACAATATTCAGGCAGGAATAAAAAATGCTTCTTAAGAAATAGCCACGATATTAGGAGCTACGAGGGATTAACCCGTTGGATCTGCTAGTCGTCTAAATTCAGAAAATTTATAAAAATATCATTTAAAGTGTGTAGAACGGTTAATTAATCCTACCTTTCATAATAAATTATGTCCACTAGCCCAAATGCAACTTACCATTACATCATCATCATCTTCAAACAACCCTATTTTCAACCGACTTCCAAAAAAGGAGGAGGTTCTCAATTCGTCTGTATGTTTTTTTGTTACACGACATTTCGAACAATTATGAACCGATTTTGATAATATTATAACTCAGCCAAAGTTTTGACGTGAAGTCGGTTTTTTTAATGCTCTGCATTCGTTGATTATTATTGAGGTGATTAAAAATCTAGCCACGGGATAAGTGATCAAAGGTCATTCATCGTTCTACAGACACTGCCGAAAGTTACTCGACCTGCTGTATCGGGAGATGTGTATAGAAAACACTACGTTATGACGTCTTATAAAAAATAAGGTTCTCTCTAATACTTTCTTAAAGTTTGAATTTCATATTAAATCACAGTAAATTCATTTGATAAATTTAAAATCTCTATATGAACTCGTATATCATTCGATTATTTTCAAACTTTTATACATCATGACGCAATTGAAGCGTTGCTAATTCTATGTCTAGCCTTATAACTAAGCATTTTGAATCGCTGATACAAATCTCTTCAGAACAGTTTGTACATACGTATAACAAATGCGTCGCTGATTCAAGCAAATTATTCCAAGCGATTTACGATCATGAACGGATGGCTGTGCATTGAACTTTTTGTCTGACACCCGAACAAAGCAGCTACATTTCAGTTAAATTTCGACCTTTTCGGTCAAATAATCTTCGGATCTCGAAGATAATTCAAGAAAAAACGAGTGAATAGTAAATTGCATTGACTGGAAATTAACAGGAGCGTAAGCGTTCGATTTTTGAATGACAACAGACAAAATGACACGACGAAATGGGGTTTCGTCTGAAATTCTGTGACGTCAAAGAGGAAAGTGGAAAGCATATATACGATTCAACCCACTCGCTGTCTGGTTTGCATCGGTCGTTCAGTTCACAGTTCGGAAAGAAAATAAATCGCTAGTACCGACATTCTACACGCGAATGAAGTCAAATATTGCGAAAAAACTTCCCCCGCAGTCGTGGCGATGCATTTTCTATGAAAATTTTAGAGCGGGTTGAATGCAGAGCTAAGCTACTGTTGTAGTATTTATTGCAGTTGTGAAACTTTTTGCTAAATGTCTGTTTCGACTTTCAAGTACGGTACTAGAGAGATTGTTAAAGTTTAAATTTATCATGGATTTATGCTAACCTGTTAGAATATACTTGGATAAAATATTTTTTTCTCCAGGGGGAGTGAGCAAACCCTTTTATAACCAAATGCTTACACTGACTGAAGTTGTTGACTTTGCGATAGTATCTTGAAACTTCCTGTTACCTTGAGGTACACAATTAGATACTCCTTTGTATTTCGAACATATGTTTCAAACGAAATTCGAAGTAAAATCTTTATCAAACGGTTAGTTCACAAAATGAGTCTATTAACCCATTGGTGCTCTGCTCTGACGTGTATAGATAATTAATTGCGAATCACAGTCAGCCCTATGCCTCTACAAGCTAAGTTTACTTTGGTAAAGTTTTGGACAGTTCCGCTGGTTTTGGCAGCCGTACGCCAAACAAAAGTTACCCGGCACTCTAACACGTTGTTTGTCTGGTGTTTGCGACGTAACAAACAAGCATTCCACTGGGATGCTCATCTTGTTAGCGTTTTCTGGGTTAAGAAACGCATAGTTATAAATACGCTTTAGTATCATATAGAATAGTATTTATAAACTTAAAAAAGTTTCTAAAAAGATGTTTGTTTAATTATTAGGAGTAGATATCAAGTTTTAATATCAATCCTCGGTTTTAGATCCCACGGGAAAAGTAAAACGGGTAAAACTGTCTGCTAGTTATACGATTAGTCCATACAATCTTGTGCTCCATTTATTTATTCATTGTTAGTCCATAAAAAAGTGTTCGACCAGTTCGTACGGAATAGAGTGTGCGAATACACTCTAAAATGTTTGAGTTATAGTTTTACAGGTAGCTGAGAGATTTTACACATAAATTCTCATACCGCACTTCCATAAATAATAGTTATTTTTAGAAAAATATACCATATGTTTATTTATTACGAGAGGATTTGTGCCGTTTTCATCCGCGTAACATCCTGTAAGAATTACTTAATAAAATATAGCCTATGACCATCAACAAGAATTTGGCTCAATCAACATCCAATTTGATAAGTATTCATCATCATCATCATCATCATCACAACTATTTGTAATGAGCCCACTGCAGGGCATGAGTCTCTCCCCTGGGTGACGAGGAGGTATAGGCCATAATCCACCAAGCTGGCTCAGTGCTGGGTGGTGGATGTCAGAATTTTCAGGGCGCCAAAGTGGCTCCTGACAAACCCTAACGACTACTGTATACAAGTATACAGCACCCGGGACCGACTGCTTAACGTGCCCTCCGAAGCACGGAAGTATTATACGGATAAGTATTATAAAAGAGAAAAGTTTGGGCCCAAAAAATATTTGTGTGTTATTAATCTACTTCTCGAAAGTAGTTAAAGCCTCCATTTTCTTACTACTGCATGCGTTACGTGGTAAGAACCGAGCGAAACTGCGAAAACTATTAGTATAAAGACTAACAAAACATTTGGAAATAATTACTCTGATCGAAATTCGCGTATGCCTACTTCAACTTTACAGTCGTGCGCGCCACCTTTCTAGAAATATCCGCTGTTCTATATTTAAATATCGAACAATTTGAATACAAACATAAATTAATAACAAGAGCGCACCCTTGTTACGTTCCGTTCCGGAGTTCGGAAGTTCTCGGTGCGGTTTTTTGGCGGGAACTTGAAATTGTTGCCCTTTGTAGCGTGGTGGAATTAATTATGTATGGTGTTTTGCCTTTTGAGTTATGGTTAATGTTAGAAATATTCTTTTTTCGCTTCACTGCTGTAATAATGAAATATTTGGGGGTATAGGCTTGAACAATTCTGTTACTAACCGTATTTTAGTCTACAGTTTATTAAAAGTTCTTATTGATGGTCAGGATTTAGCACATCAAGCTAACATTTTCTTTTAGCGTAAGATTGTTCTATCTGTTGTCTTAAAGATCCAACATAAGTCGGTAAAGAGCTAGAGAAGGAACAAAAGCTACGAGTCGGACGCCCTTGCAATGACAAATGAAGATCTGGTAATATTTGTACAAACGAGTTCAACTAAGAATAAAACAATTCCATTTCACTGCGGTAAAAAGTATAAAATAAATTTACAACAGAGACTCGTCTACTAGGTAACCGTTATGGAATCTGGGCCGTTTTAAGGTATATTTCGGTGCCAGTTGTTACAATGCCTCTCATCACCGTTCTATCTGATATCAGATTGATACACATTAATCAATTCTTGAGTTTTATATCATTCTTCATAATATACAAGACTTTCTCTCTCTGTCACTCTCTCTCTCTCTCAATAACAATTATTATTCCCATCTGATGGTGGGGTCTGCCTTTCTAATTTTCTCCTTCCACTTCGAGCTGTTGGACATATCGTCTTCAGAAACTCTGCAAAAATTCAGGTATTACATATACACAAACCTATCGTTATAAAATTGAAAAGTATTTTTAGCCAGTACCAATACATATTGTAAAAAACTGCGTTATCAAACATAACTCGGAACCTACGATCTATTTTTAGCCTAATATGGTGATTTAAAAAATTATGAAACTTAGAGAATAACGTATACGCGATAATAAACACATTAATGGGATTTGTGAATTTTCACACTTACTTATGAAAACTCGTTCCTTAATAGGTTGTTTGATGCTAACCACGCCATGATACTCGGATTTTCTAATAGTTACACCGTTCTGGAGCAATTCAAAGTAAAGATAAGATATAGATTTGTGAGGACAGGACTAATCTTTAGTGAAATTAAACATTTTTCATATTTGAACTTTAGCCGAGCGACGTTTCAGATAACTTTTTTTACATAACTATTTAGTAAAATTTCTTTTGGATTGGGTTTTATCACTTTATATTTTCGTTATAACACGACATTTCGGTGTCTCGGTGTCTTCGGTGTCTCGGTGTTTCGGTCTCTTTAACACAATATTAAGTATACCTAATTAGAATAGTCATTTTTTTTTTCTATTTTAATTTTAATATTATTCTGAGGCAAGAACATTATTAAAATTAATGGGTAACGGACCTTCAAGGTGTTCAACTACTGTTTTAACCTTACTTGGATTTGTTTTTCGACACGTGTAAAGAGAGAGAGAGATAGTACATTAGTCTTAGCTAAGCCTACATGGTCCAGTGCATCGGTAGCAAAAATAATAGGTTTAACCAGACTGTAACTTCGTAAAGGGCGAAGTGAATATTGGAGGCTTTCTTAAACAAAGTGCTTTTGTTGGAGCGCAATTATTAATTACTTTTTCGGCCCTTAGGGCGACGGGGTGGCCGTGTCCCTGTGTCCTCTGGTACTTATGCTCGTCACTCCACTTCGATATGCTGTTTTTATTTTTATCGTAGTATTTTTCGTTTTGAAGTAATTTCTCTACAATGTTCTCTGGTCGGTTTTTTTTGGCATGAGTGGTTCAAAGCTCTGTTGAATGTCTTAGTAGCTAATTCAGTGTGAGAAGCGGTTGCAGAAACAATTTTTCCCTGAATCCGTGTGCTATATTTTAGCCCTCGTCATCATTTAAGTTTTTGGTGCGACATGGTATATTGATATACTAGCTGTTGCGCGCGGTTTTACTCGCGCAATTTCGATTCCCGCGGGATTTTCGGGATAAAAAGTAGCCTATACGGATTCGGAAGAATCCCTCTAAGTAATGGTAAAAGAAATTTTGAAATCGGTCCAGTAGTTTTTGAGCCTTATCAATACAAACATACAAAAATACAAAGGTTTCCTCTTTATAATATTAGTATAGAAGTATAGATTGAGTCTCTCCGTGGTGCAGTTGATAAAAAGCCAGTTCCATCCAAAACTTATTTAGTTAAAACTATTTATATTTTATTAAGTAGTTTTTTCATAACATAAATAACAGATAAGTTCAAGTCAAGACACATTTATATTATACGTTCATACCATCAAGTACGCGATGCTTGTAAAATATTCTAGTTTTGTTCTGCAAATATGTCTTGCCTCTTAGCCAGATTTGGTCGTAAACATAAATACGAGTATGTCTAGACTTGTATTACTCATATAAAGTTTAAAAACATATGAAGTTTATTAGATTATATTGTGATGCGATGTTGGTACCTATGGTTAGGGTTGCCGTCATTTTAAATTGATTGTTGAAAATGCCGTTGATTTTAAAACCTCGTGAAATAAGAATAAGATTTTTCGTAGGGCAAGGAAAATGGTCGGCTGGGAAATAGATAAGTGTTTTAAAAATCGGTCTTAGCTGGCGTAAAACATATAAAAGTTGCGTTTTTTTTGACACTGGGAGCACCGAGAAAAGTACAGATTAGTGAATTTTTATTAATTTAAAGCCCCCTTTTCGGATATCTTTTCAAAGATCTTTTTCAAATATCTCTTCTCTCTTGCTGACCATTTTTAACTTTTTTTTTTTATAAGTGACTAAACCCGCGTTTGACCTCAATCTCACCTGATGGTAAGTGACTATGAGGTCGAAGATGAAAGCACACGGGTTTAGGAAGGAACTGGCTCTTTATACAATATTGCCGGAACACATGACCGCCGGAGCGGTAACATTTGGCGGCAGACTTTATATAAAGGATGGTCGCTAGTCAGGCGGACCCAGAAGGGATCCTACCACCAAGACTGCATTTTCAGTCATTACTTTATGTTAAATTCTCTTTCCATTAACCAAATTATATATTCGACATATGAAATTAAATAGTAAAGTGAGCTCCAAAATACAGAGAGCAAAAATGTGGTCTTTTAGACATAAATATTATTATACGATCTGAACCCGAGAAATGTCGGTCCGGCCTAGCCGTAGACCTATTTCTATGGTAGCTTACGCACTACATCCGGCATCCTTCATCCATCATTTCATACAAAATGTGTAGATTATTCTGTTCCCAAATTCGCATCGGATGACAATCATATTATGGAGTGCGTAACCGTTCAGCAGGGCTAGCATGCAACCATCGATAAATAGTCGAATCGACAAGATAAATATTATTCTGTTATTTTATCCTATTATGTAAGCTAATATGCGCACCATAATAGATAGAATTACTCGATTTGATACCATGATTAAGACCACAGAACCAAATATGTCATAATCTTAATAAATTACATACTCTAAGTACCATATTCTAAGAAAATATCGATAAAAGACCCGATTTATCGTTGTCGAGGGTAGCATGCGAGCCCCGCAGGACTTCTTATTGATATCCAACACGACGTATAAATAATCGATTATTAATTTTCTTTCTGAGTTTTCTTGTGAGAGAACTCATTTATGTATCAACGTAAACCGTCGAGTTAAAACATGTTAAAATTAAAAATAAGTTGTATGTTAATGACATCATGAAGACGAACAACAGTAATTTTAAAGTTCTAAAGTCCCACAGAATTGTACAAATGATGTCATATGTTCAACCTTAATAGCAGTTGAAGTTAAATCGTCTTAAGTCGAGGATTGTACTCTCGTGAGTACACTTAGGCGTTCCATATGTAGGCGTAATCTTGTTAACGGTTGTCGCCATATACGTTCAGACAAGCCCAGTGAAGTAAAAGACTCAAATGCCATAGTTTAAAGAGGTTAACAGTAAAAAAAAATGAAAATTTTACAGAATAATAAACTACAACTAATTAAGAAGTCAATTTCAATTGCTTGCTCGCTTTAATCATATTGTTTCTAGGCAACCTTTTTTTCCTTAACCAATGTGTTCTTCAGCAGTAAGGTTTAATAAACCCCGGGATAGGCCGATAGTCAACGTGGCGCCATGGTTAATGTGTGTATCATACGATATCACATGTTAAGCAACGTTCGGCGCGGTCGGTACTTGGATGGGTGACCGCAGACCATTCATTTCTCACGACGACTTCCGTGCTTCGGAGGGCACGTTAAGCTGTCGGTCCCGGGTACTGTATAATTGTATACAGTAGTCGTTAGGGTTTGTCAAAAGCCATTTCGGCGCCCTGAAAATTCTGGCATCCACCAACCAGCACTGGGCCAGCTTGGTGGATTATGGCCTATAACCTTTCACGCAGAGGAGAGACTCATGCCCTGCAGTGGGCTCATTACAGAGAGTTGTGATGATGATGATGATGATAGGCCGATAAAAGGACGAACGCTGCGTCATGCTTGTCCGCGCGCGTTCTCATACTAAATTACGACACAGTGCGTAGGACACGGACTTACGGCACGCGCCACGCGCGCGTGTTTTGTGGCTAGCATCCTGCGTGTACTACACGTGCGTACATCGTTTTTTGATTCTAATCGACGTTTATTTAAATAGTAAGAGATCAAATATTCCATTGACACGACTGTACAAGCAAACTAATGTAATTTTACTATCGAAACTTGGCCCAAATAATAAATTACAATTAGTATCGGGTATTCCCCTTACACAATAGGGGTTTCTCCCGAACCCTATGACTCGTTCTCTGCCTATACAAACAGTAATTATTTCTATATAGTTGGGCATATACTCCCAGCGTCATCTAATCCTTATATAAGGCCTTGCTTGTGTTACATAGACAAGATAACGGGTATTTAAACTTATAGTGTTTTTAATAAATACTTATAGTAGTAGTATTGGGCGTTAATCGATCTTGAGAACTTCTTAGCCAAATTTTGTTATCCCAGCCTCAAAATTTTGTTAAAAAAGCAATTTTTCGCAAAAGTAAAATCAATATTCTCCAAAATAGTAGTCAAAACTTATTCCGGTATACTGGTAAAACTTATGATAAATATGTAGGTTTATGAATGATGACTTTGCCCTTTCTGTATATTAGAATTTGGTTGACTAATATAACTTTATAACAGTATCATACTTAGGTTAATCCACCATATGATTCAAACGCCCCCGGTGCCAACACAGCTGTTTCCTATCTATCATGAAATCGTATGTGTTTTGTTCTGGAAACTACAACTGTTTATTAAGGGTTTTGGCACACTTTGTAACAGTTTCTTTAACAGTGTGTCTTTAAGGACATTGTTTCTCTTATAAATTATGCACCAAACCTTGTTTGCAACCTTTGTCAATATTATATCCCTAACTAGAAAATTATGAGTAAATATTTTAGTATGAAATAAATCAGAATTGAAAGGCACTTGTAAATGCAGTTAACGTGTATAAAAGGTATATTATCTGTGCAATATAGATTTTATCAACAATTAACATTGATAATAATTAATTACTGATACATAATTACTCATGCTTTTCATTATTTAAAGTCCGCTACACTCTTTTTTATTGTTTTTTTTTACATTGTCCAGATTTCTCTATATGAATACTCGCTGTTGTACTTATGTGGTAGTAACTAATTGCATGTTATTTTAAAGTAGTAACACTAATTTAAAATAACACGCAACGATTAGCAACTGAAGTTTTCTTATCTAGACGATAAGATAGGCTTTTATCGATACTTAAAGAGGTTTTAAGTTTTCTTTGATTCAACGGGTGCTATATAGTTTCCTTCCTTAAAGTTTTTCTAGATGTTTTTGCCGTTACTTGGGTTTTCTAAATCCATTCGAGGCATGGAATATATCATTTTCAAATATTTTCGCAATTTTTGTAACGTTTACAATATTTAGAAGAATAAGATTATTTCTACTTGTATAAAAACATTGATGTAAGCTTCGTATTGATATTGTTTTCCTTGATAAATAGAATTCAAATGATCAATCGTGTTATCAAAAAAACTAACCGCACGCATATTTCAAGAAGGTTGTATTTTACCCTGTCTGTCAGTCATGAAATAATCATCGATCTTTAAAGAACTAGGAATCCTGACTGCTCCGAGCCTTTATATTTATGTAGTGTTATCTCATTTATCTAAACATATCAATGAGTATGAAACGGAACACGAAAGGAAAATCAGAGAGAGCACCAGAAGATGTGATTTAATCTCGGACATAGCCCCTCATTTAAATGTAGTAAAACATAGCGTGCGCTACCAATCTTAAATTGTTTAATAAATTACCGGCTGACTTAAAAATAATATTTTACAGCACAAACTTTAAGGTTAGGTTAAAGCAGTATTTATTGGAAAAGTGTTTTTACTCGGTTGACCAATATTTAAATGAAAAAGACTAATGAGCTCTTCTGACATAATTATTTTTGACAACTTTTAAACCCTGATACCTTTTATACTAATCTCTGTAATACTTACAATTATTATTAAGTTTAAATTTGGACATTGTTAGATTTAATTGTTTACTATGCCATTATTATTTGTTAATTTTTAATTAGTGTTTTTTTATGTATGTAAGTAATTTTAAGAATATAAACATTTCAACACAATTGTAAATTGTTAAGAAATAAAATAAATTGAATTGATCGCACTTCGTACCATATTTTTAAGTTTACGAAATTTCCCTAAGATTACACAAATTCTATAACTCATTCTACATATTATAACATATTTATAGTATGGTAGAATGAGTTATATAACATATTTACGTTCCATTTCAATAATGAAATAAAGGTTCTACTAATTACTCCCGTATCTTACACAGTTAGTACCGCTGGAATACTTCCGTCGCTCTCTAATTGAAAACCAACTTAGCAACTTGACAGATTGTCAAAATAGAATTAGGTACATACGTTAGCCGACACTTAAGGCGGTCCTTATTGAGTTTCCCGGAAAGCTCTTAAGGGGAGGACTCTTGTTAAGTTCTATATTCGAGAATGTTCGTTTATTCGATTAACGGGTACGTGTGTTGATGTGTGGGTGGTGATAAAGGGTGAATTGTGTTTTGTTATCACCGAGCTTAGGAATACTCTTGTGAGGTGATTAATGTAGCATTTGCTAGGTGATTATTTGCTTTCTAAAATTGCGTTGTAATGACATGAAGTTTTTCTTAAATTTTAAAGCGGTTAAGGCTTTGAAATAATAATAATGTTTGGCTCAATAAACTAGACGGATGATTTAAATTTATCTAAACTAATTACGGGGTGGACTTTTGATGAGATATGTATACCTAAGCAATTTAGTATATTTTATCATGTTCCACCCTCTATTATCTATCAAACAACATCGTCACATAATCAACTGATGGAGATGTTTACATAGCTTCGGCCAACCCAAGGTTAGCGTGTTATAACATAAATTACTACGTACCTATCTCTAAATACAATTTATAAAAATATAAACAGTTTTATATTGGGTTGGGGAAAAAGTTTCTTCGTATTTTAAAAAAACATTTAAAATTTTTTTTAATATAGTTTATTGACATTTAACTAAAGTATGTATGTACCATTTTGTTCGATAACTTTTTGCCATCTTGTAGGTAGGGACATGATCCCATTGCTATAAAAATTTTGGGACCTCTCATCAAAATACCGCGACAAGTGGATTTGGCAGTCCTCTCGTGATGTTAACCTAACACTGCCTAAAGAATTCTGAAGAGACCGAAACAGGTGGAAATCTGAAGGTGCAAGGTCAGGACTATACGGGGGATGCATTAACACCTCCCAGCCAAACTCTCTTAATTTTTGCTTGGTGGCTATATATGTGTGAGGTCTAGCGTTATCATGATGAAACACCACACCCCTTCTGTTGATCAATTCCGGCCGCTTTCTCTCAACTTCTTGTTTTAATCTCATAAGTTGTTCGCAGTAGAGTTCAGAATCGATAGTCCTGCCTGGTGGTAACAGCTCATAATGAATAATGCCCTTCCAATCCCACCACACACACAACATCACCTTATTGCGAGTTAACCCGGGTTTCGCCACAGTCTGTGAAGCCTGACCGGCCTTTGACCACGACCTTTTTCGCACGTTCTTGTCGTACGTGATCCACTTTTCATCACCAGTTAACAGCTTCTTCAAAAATGATTCGGTTTCGTTACGTCGTAATAATGAATCACAAATGAGTACACGGTTCATTAAGTTTCTTTCAGTGAGCTCGTGAAGTAACCCAAATATCGAGCTTTTTTGTGTACCCAGCTTTTTTCAAATGCGCCAAAACTGTTTTGTGGTCAATTCCCAGTTCTTTAGCTACGTCGTTACTACTGATATGTCGATCTTGCTCCACTTTTTCAAAAATGGCATCCATTTTATCCGTAATAGGGCGACCAGAGCGAGGTGCATCTTTGACATCAAAATTTCCGGATTGAAAACGCTTAAACCAAATTTGTGCTACTCTCACAGATACTGCACTAGGTCTATAAACATCGCAAATTTTTTTCGCGGCTTGCGTTGCATTTTTACCTGTTTTGTAGTAAAGTTTTAAAATGTATAGAATTTCTTCATTAGATTCACTTATCTTGACAGTACGAAAAACAAATGAAAATCACACATTTTCCTAATTTGAATTTGGAATTATGTTCTTTAAAATTTTAACTTTCAATGATACCAAAACCAGCCAGATACAAAGACAAAGCCAAAAAATATTGAGATTTTATTACAAGTTCATACATACTATAATGCGAAAAGACTTTTTCCCCAACCTATTATGTAATCTTAATCAGATTTTTGTTATAAGGCCGATTTAGACATTTTAGATACGAAAGGACGTTGAGTAGGGCAAATATAGCCAACCTGAAATAATCTTTGATAGCAACCGTGTTTCTGTCTGATTTAACTCCGCGGAGGGTCCCTGATCTTTCTAATAAGTGCCATAGTGTGATTATCTATCTTTAAGGTCTCTTTTTGAATGACCTCTTTCTGATTGTTGAATCAATATTAGACAGTCTGTCTAAGAAACGTAATTGTATTAAAAATAAATCATGGACTTCTTCATTTTTGTTATTAATGTTCATTTTTACCTGAGTACGGCGAAGCAAAATGGAGGTTTTGATCGGTAATTATGACCTCGTAATGTGGCTATGGATGTTCATCTGTTCCCGCATATCTTCTAAACTAGTTATGAGAAGTGGACAAATGAGTCTCTTGATTGAGAACTAAAAATCTTATTTTTCTTGACGGTAGACAGACTGTGCTTACAAACTCTCTTAAAAAATCTTTCATTTGATACCCCACACGAAACCTTAATTTTTTAAGCTATTGCATAGCTTCTATCGCCTTGAGCGTGGGGACCGAATCGAGAAATTCCGTAACGAAAAAAACCTAACACGGGGGGTGTTACTCCGACCGGCACAGCGGTGATACTTTGATTTCATAACTTTACATGCGGGCTTTAATAAACAATCAGCGCCATCTACTAGGAACTTGTGGAACTTCATATTAGATCAAACATTACTGCATTAATAAAATAAATAAATAATTATAATTGCATAAGTTGATAAAAAATGCTATGCAATAGCTTTACCGCGGCAGGCTCCGAGTGCCACACGTCTTTTTTTATTTTTAGTTCTTCACTTTAATTCCCCTAGAGGTCGCTGTAGTCAACTTAACCTTATGTAGCCTATAACGAGCGGACAGTGAAGAGGCTTCCAACGACACCTCATTTGTCCAATTATAAGTAAAGTTTAGAATTTCTGAGGGAACAGATAAACATCTATACACATACCATATACATACATACAGGTCAAAATCATAAACCTCCTTTTTGCTTCGCCGTAGTCGGGTGAAATAAGATCGTAATTGATCCTATATGTAAAAATACCACTTAAGCATTGCTAAGTTCGTTTACTATCAGTAAATATCATTGTTGTCTAACAATGCATCTGCAATCTCACACATCGAAATGAAGTTCTATCACTGTGATCCAAGAACTAAAATAGACCTACGAACAAATGCAGCGTTAAACTAGAAACTATAATAGCATTATACGGATTCATGGAATAGGGAACAAAGGGGGATTACTTGGCTACTTTTAAATGTGATGAGGGAATACATAGAAAAACGCCCTTTCTTTGATCTGAGCGACTTGCGTCTGAAAGTTCGTTTCCTTGTTAATACGCAATGTTATTCTCTAAAAGATAACTATCTGAAATATTAATATTAGATTCTTTAGCTCAACATTTTTGATCGTTGATTCATCACTTAATGGCATGAACATTATAAACCTTTGCCTCAGTAGATGAAATTGAGCATCCTACGTCGTAATTAAATTTTAAATGTCTGGACAATATTTCTAAATAAGAACGTATTTCATTCTAGACCTTTCATAATTAATTTACGAATTTTATATTAAAAAAATGCAATTCAAATATATCTCCCGAGCTCGAGTCTTGCTAAACTCTTCACTCCTGATCTAATCAAAGACTTCTAGTTCTCCGATATCCCGCAATATGTATCATATTGCCGCGATTTATCTCGCAACACCGGTCAATGACAAGCGACCTTCTCCAGTTATATTAAAACGAATTTCCTCAGACTTTTGCCATTCGGAGTTTCCGCTGGCAACTGGGAATTCGATTATGGGCGAGACTGCGCTCCTTTTTTGTAAATGTCGTTTAACAAGAAGCGAATACGCAGCGCATGTTTTGTACTGGAATTTTATTTTATTTATTGTGTTCTGTTGTATTGGCGTGGATGGATGGTCGGAGTAATTGTAAATATAGGTGTCAGCTTTGCAGTTTTGTAAGGTTGTAGGGTACTCTTTGGTTAGTATTCTTAGGAGCTATCTTTTAGTTTCGAAATGAACCTTACTTCGTTAAAATTATGATCTTACTTTGAGCGGTCATCAATATGATAGATTATTTGGACTGCCGGTAACACTAAATGATAGATTTTGGTCATCATATAATTAAAATATAAGTTAAATTAACTACAGAAATATTGGGAAAACCAACTTTGCTAAACTGGATCGGGTGTAATTGGGTGTAAAAAACTGTGTAATTGTGTGGTTCAATTTGATTAAAAAATTTAAATAAAACATAAATATCGAAAAACAATAGTTCTGTAACACATTCTTAAATCGATTATTTAATTAGATGCACTTTATTTTTCCATGGATTCACTTGCATTACACGGAGGTCACGACAAATGCGGGTGAATTTTCACGGTCAGTGTTACCATGAGAGCAATTTATTATCGTAACTGTTACATTCTAATGACTACTATTGACAGATCGAACGTCATTCGGTAAGGAAGTGCTAATGTTAAGTTATATTTTTAAGTTATCGCTCCTTTGAAAGTGATAAAAGAGTGGTATTTAAGATCAGCTCCGAAATCAGTTTAAAACTGTTATTTTTATTCCAAAGTTATGCCCTTCTTTTTTATTTACTCTTTGTTTTTAAATTATGAATATAAAGGTTAACGCTTGTTCATTTGTTAAATTTCATGTACTTCATAATTTAGTTCGATTTCCCTTAGGTAAAGGCGCTATTTTCGGTAAATTTGATTGGGTAAGGGGTTACTCTCTTTGAAAGTATATTATTAGTATACTATCGTATTCAATGAACAGACTCCTTTGTACTTGGAGTATAGCAAATTTAGTAACTATTCAAAATATATAAATCCTTTAAGGAAACTAAGTTTTGTCTAGTCTCTATACTACCTTGTGTTGCAGCTTGGGTACTAGTTTCACACTAATTAACGTCTTTTTTATATTTCTTTGCAGATGTTTGGTGTCAAAGCTGTTTGATGTCTGTTCCAAGTCAACTCCTGAACAGATGGAGCAGTTAGAGGAGATTCGGATACCCTGGGGAAGTGGGATCGTTGGCTATGTAGCAGAGAGTGGAGAGCCGGTCAATATTCCTGATGCGTATAAGGTAGGTGACACTATATGTATACAACGTTGGATTTTATGAAGGGGTTACGAAGGTGATCAAAGGAAATGTTTCAAAATTGGAATATTTCATAAACACTAGACCACAACGTAGCTAAAATGATGCTGGTATCGATAAAAATATCGAAAAATTACAATAAGCTCAATTAATGGCGCACAACAATGTTAAAGTTTAATGTAAATTGCAACCGCCATGCTAGTTCGTGTCTACATTTCGCCAGTTTTGATACTCTTTTTATTGTCAAAACTGTCATTGACATGTCATCTATTTTGTCATTTAGTACAAAACTGTCACTTGAAGTAAGGAGGAATGGAATGTGTATGTACGGAGAAGTGATTTTTAATAAATTTTGTGCTTTTTTGATAAGATGTCTATCTGAAATTGAGTGGTTACTATTTGTTTGTATACTTATTCTCTTCTTTATATCCTTGTGCTCGCTAGCCCCAGATACAAAGAAACGGAAACATATCCTTTATAAGATTGAAGGGATGCCCCCATCGAGGAAGGAAAATGCCTTCAGTAAATTTTTCCAATTGTTAAGAGCAAGGAAAATTATTTCTAAATCTTATAATAACAAACGTCTGTCTGCCGTTATACTCGGCGTTAAATTTGGAACTTCAGAATAGATTCTGATTAAGTTTAGTATCAACACAGCTCCCAAGCTGATGATGAGGCGATTTGAGTGCTTTTTTTTTCCTATTGAAAGTCTAATTTATAAGACATAGTAAGAATATAAAATCAATATTTTTTATGCTTTTTAAGTAGGTATACGTAATGAAAAAAAAAAACATATGCAATTTGTTGTGAAAGAAGTACTTACTTTTAAGAAGTCGTCCAGAAGAAAGAAACACGATATCGACATCAGGAACAAGTTTATTTATTTTCTTTTTTATATACAATAAAATGAAATGAAATTTATTTATTTGATAAGATTTTCAAACACTTATATGGTCTAAGACAATAAAATGTAGTCGATAGAAAATCTGCCATCCAGGCGTTCAAATTAAGACAATTTATACTTTTTACTAGGTTGAAGACATTACATTCATAATTACATTGTTTTATTATATTTGACATAATTGAATTCAATTTATATTTAATTCCTCAATTCAAAAATACATTTTAGCGATACCTATGTCAAAATATATTATAATATAGTATAACAATATTATTGATTGGAAAACGGATAGGAGTGTCTATTAAGAACAGCTTGCTTTTTAATTATTAATTTTATATTTTGAACTAATATTGACATATTAGTTCGAATTATAAAATTAAGCTTGGTTTAGGTAAAAAAATAAGGAAAAATCTAACTAATCAGCTTGTAGCTAAATACAAATGCATTACTTTTCTTGTCTTCTGCCTATTAAGAAGGTTGCATAAAGCCGATGAATGCGGGCAACAGGAGACTTGGCTGTCACGACTATCGAGTTGGTTTTATTAAAATTTAATTACGACAAAATAAAATTAGTCTGCGTGTTTGTAGATATACAGACATGTAGAATTAAAATTTAACCCGCTATACTCCGGTTGTAAAATACCTATTATTAGTAAAATTAAACTTTTTAAAAACAAATTTAAATGTTATCATCATTTATAATTGATATTCATATTTATTAGAGATTAAATTATCAAACTCAAACTCAAATATTCTTTATTTCGTAAGTATTTAAATACATTCGAAATAAGTCAAACAATTTACAAATTGAACTGAATCTACCACCACTTCGGAAAGTCGATCTGAAGTCGAGAAGAAGTGGCAAGAAACTCAACAGCAATCATCTTTTAAAAATAAGTAAAAAAATACACAATAACAATTTACAGCCAGGGAATCTTCTTGCATCCGGATATCTTATAGTAAAGCTTTTCACATAACACTTATCCTTAAATCTATTGAAGGGTTAATCTTAAATATTTTGGAATTTTATTATAAAATAAAGCGTACACATTGACCAATGAACGAGTTGGTGATCTTCTGGAGTCTACTTTTATATTTATACATTAGGCAATCAAGTACTACACAGAAACGTAGACATATATAGAGGTAAAGATGGAAGCAGAGATAGGGGTGGGAGAGAATCATAGAGTTGCTTCCATTTAATAATTTGATCGTAGGTTCTTCAGTAGAATTATCGTCACACGTGATCAAGGTATTGCTGGCAGGTGACACCAATACATCCAGACTGCCTTAAAATCTATTTTTAAATAAGTACAAAAAAAGAAAACAAAAACAGCATATTTATTTGAGTCCCCGTCTTTTTCATTCCAATTCCATTCACGCAAATATAAAAAAAATATGGAACACGATTTTTCATGCGGCACGTTTCATTCAACGTCACTCGGACGGTTCTTAAAATAGAAGCTGTAATGAAAATCCACACTTTAGAGCTTTAAGCCCCTACAAAAATTCAAAGAGCAATTTCAACAGGAGAGGTATGTTTATTTACTTTGCTCTAGACGCCTTACATTTTTAACGTCCCTTGAGGAAAATTATGTCTGCCAATCATTCTGGGAATAAAGTTAAATTATATTTAATCGCTGTAACTAAGGTTGGAAGTGAATTTGCTAATTATGTTCGAAAGTTATTTTGGTTTTATATTTGTTTTTATATTTCCGTTTCAGAAATTGTATAATTACCTATAGGATGTTGTTTGTAGAGCTTTTACAAGACTCGAGTCTTTGAGTCTTATCCAATAAGACTCAAGGCTTTTTTAAAGACTCAAGTCTTAAAATAAACCTTCGAGCTCAAGTCCTTCAGAATTTTGAGTCTTTTGTAAAAAGACTCGAGTCCTGCCAAAGAGAACTCAAAGAATCTTTTTAAAAGACCTCATGACTGTGTCCTCCATATTGTTTAGCATAAAACAGCTTAATAAAACTTAAAGACCAAATTAGAATGACATAATGTTTCAACACAACTTTTAGTTTAACGTCTATTGAATTTCATTTGCTATACCCGGCCGGACTGAAGTGAGTACGTGCCAACGGGATGAAGTTAGTAAGCTGTTTTTGAACAGTGGTGCAAACACCGCACAACATTGGTTAATATAATACACCAAATCAAGTTCATGACTCAGTCTAGCTCAAAGAATTAAAAGGACTCAAAAGGACTCGGGCTCAATGTGACTAACGAGTCAGTCTTGAAACACGACTCAAGCCTCGAAATTAAGACTAACAGACTCGAATTTCTTACAACTCTAGTTGTTTGGGTGGATTGGATTCAAAATCTATTTAATGTAAGAGTAAGATAAGAAGCCCTGCATCATAGAAACCGACTGCCTGTGTTTGTGCAGCCGAGTTATAGCCGCTTAGCGTAAACCCCTTATTACATTAGCATAGATAAATTAAGAGAACTACTTGCATAAATTAAAGGTAAAATTAATTATGACACTCGAAAATTGTCAAAAGTCTAGCCTAAATAATAGTGTAATTCAGAGTTTTAATAGCGAAAACATTATTTCATCATTGAAATATTTAAAAATTGAATACAAGGTTGAGACAGCAGTAATTCAGTCTGTTCTTTCGAGAATTTACGATTACTTTTCTCATAAACACTTATTTGAGTGAGGAACGCGTTCTCTGCCTTGACTCGCGTCGGTTTATTTGTTAGGCTGCAGGAATTCATTTCATTTATTTAATTAAGACAGAATAATTAAATATTTTGCCAACGGGAATTGCGGGAATATTTGTTTAGTTGCCTTTAAATTTATTTTTCTATTAGGAAAGCAGTATCAGAGTTATTTTCTATAAATTAAGATAGTAAATTTGTTAGTGTTAACTTCGTGATTGTGTGTGTTTTTTTATATTAAAAGGATAGGACGTTTGTCTTCCATGCCATCTGATGGGAATTGGCCATTGAAGACTATGGTGGTACACGTCCATCCAAGAGAAACCTATTCACTTGACACCTAAAAGTACCAGGACTGATGGTGTCAGGTAAAACTGACGATTAAAAAGAAGTTGCAGCGTGCAGGTTGTATCTATCAGCTTAGTTGACAACTACTTTGGCGATGGGGTAAACCTGTTTGCCTCAGACGCCAGTGGTTGCGGGTTCGATTCCCGCACGGAACAAGAAAAAAAATTTGTTCCTTGTCTGGGTGTATCTATTTATGTATTTATATTCTAGTTCCCCCCTAGTTCGCTACATGGTATCCCATAACACAAGCTATGCTTACTTTGAGGCTATGTAGTTGGTTGTCTGCGGATTTTATTTATTTATTTTTTAAGTTAACTGCAATTTTTTTTTGAATTTTTAAAAACTTACAAATAGGTGCATTTATAAAGTTCCTTAAAGTGTGAAAATGACCATTAGGTAGGTACTACTGAGCGACTTGTTTAATTGATTATTTTTGAATTCAACGAATGTTTTGTAAAAGATAATTTATTAAACTTTTGCATACCAATACAAAAATAAGTGTAAATTAAATATAAATAACGTATTAAAAAATAAGTACTGAATAATATAATCTACATTACATCATATGTCCAACCAAAGGCGATAAAATCGTCTCAGTTATAAAAGACAACATGAAAAGTATATAAAGTTATATTCCAACGGAATGCTAACTGAAATACCTTATATAACTAAATAACCATCAGGTGTGTATGATATTTAGGTGACATGTTATTTTCCGGGTATCCACGTGATTAGTAAGCTGTGTGTTATGTGATTCTGTCGCCAGGCATTCAAAGGCTTCCTAACATATCAAATACCTCATCGAAAGCTCAATATGAAAATGTAATTTTAGATCTTTGAAGCGTTAATTAAATTCCGATGTTGGTTTAAATTTTGTTATTTTTTAAAATCTTCTTTCAACGAATGTTATATATTTTTTATTACATAATTATTAGGATGAAAGATGCATGTTTGCGCGTGATATGTTATTAAAATCATAAAGTGCAGCAGAATTACAGATATTAAGGTCCTCTTTAGATGTTGATCAAATAAATACAAACACAGAATGATAATGTCTTAATTTTTCACCATTCGTAATATAAAATAAAACACTTGTTATATGTACGATTTATCGCGTATAATTTATATTTTAACTCAACGTTTCGGTATCTTTTCAGACCACGTGGTCCCGTGATCATGCTTGTATTTTATTTATTAAAATTAAGTATTTGATTTCAAACACATAATACCATGCAATCTATCAGACAGATCAATTGCTAGTATGAGAGCTTTAGTTTTAAACCTTCCTTTTGTTTATTTTACGTTCAAAACATCATCTTTGACTTAGCTTTTGTATGCTCTACATTCCTCCAGTTTTATAATAATCGTAAAAATCTTTGAGAGCGACATGCTTCACATTGTTGCAACATTGCTATGTCGTATTCTTTATTTTTAGCGAAGCTTTATAGTTATGTTATAAAAGAAATCCTTTTTGTTATGTAATACAACGAAATATGAGAACTATAACTTCATGTAGTGCAGATCTGTAGTATTAAGTAGGTAAGTACATAAATCATGGTTTTAGGAATGTACACAATTTTAAATATTGACATGATTTAGCTGGTTTTGCGGTTGGATTTTGGAGTTCTTGGATTTCAATGTTTTTCGATAATTTTTGGCAAATATTGTTGCCGTATTCGTAGAGTTATTAAATAACTGTATCTAGGAAAATGCTGGTAGGTATTGTAGGATTTGTATATGTTTAATAATCAAATTCCAAAGAAAATGTTACGGCATTGGGCATCAGTGATGCATCACCAAGGTAAAAAAACAAATGCTAAAATTTCGGATATATCGCTGCTGGAGTTTTAGGTCTTGGATCTTGTCTCGGACTTAGTTTTATTCCCATGTTGCAATGATAATTGAATTATCGTGATGCAATGATAGTTGAATTATCGTGATATCTATCAAATAATTCAAGTTCTTAGTGGCAAAAAAAGATTATTCAGCCTTTTTCTACAATTTTCATGTATTTCACTGACTACTTACTAAATTTGAATTTGTGAAGCGACAGTTGTCGTAGGTATAATTTCTTTAAGAAGCAAAATAACTTACATAGCTCATCGGTCTTCTATTTCTGTGATAAATAAGGCAATCTAACCGTAAAAACAACATACGCCATGATACACATTTTATCATTCTTAATATTTGTTCAACGAACCAAACAAGCGACTTTTCCTCTTATTTCTCATTAAATCAACCGAAAAAGAGGTTACGGCGGCATGATCGATCACAGTAAAAAGGCGTAGAAATTGCTATTATTCGCCGAAAAACCCGACGCCAAACTTTTTCGTTTCGAAACTTTTCTTTTGCGTAGAAAAAAGCTGGCCTCATAACTTTCGATCACCGAAGTAGGTCGTTTTTGTTCACATCATCTTCCTCGACATGTATAACCCATTTATTGGTCTACTAGGCATTTCGCGCGGTTTCATCCGTTTAGCTTCTGATCTGTTTCATTGATGAATGTTGTGTTGTGTTTTTGTGGGAATAAATGCTACTTTCTTTCTTTGTAAAATATGGATTTCTAATAGTGACAGTTCTTTTTTTAAATCGATCTAGCAGTTTTTAAGTTAATACTAGCAATCGTGCGCGGTTGTACCCGTTTCACTTTTGATCATGTAGGAGTTTCTGATAATATATTTATAGGGAAATTTAACCATTCTCAAGAGCTGCACTGTCGAAAGGAAATTTCTCCTCTACCAGGATTGGAACCCGGTATCTAGGGTATAGAAGGGAGCGTTATTTTTTCTTCAAGAAGAATTCATTGACATATTTTGATTGTTCTAGCCTTCTCATTTGTCTTAAATTATTTTCCGATTCTTTGATATCAAGCCAGAACATTGCTAGCTAATAAAGCACCTTATATTCTTTTTGCGGCCAAATTATAACAAATAGTTAATCGCTTTAAACCCTTAATGAATATTCCACGTAAACATGCGGTATAATAACTCATATTTCGATTTAAATGTAACAAGTATAAATCAGCGTGGGAAAATTATTCATAATTATTCAAAGCAATAAAACTGTTTCCTTTGGTTGTTAAATTTTCGAATATTAAACGCCGTCGGGTGGTTTCTGGTTCGGATTAACTGCATAAAGTTAAGGAAACCTATACAGTTTTCCTTAAGTTATCAAATAAGTTGCGCAACAGTTGTGTTTATAATATTAAAAACTAACTGAGTTTCTAAACTACGTATCGTATTTCCTACGTCATACAATAAATTTATTTCGACTTGTGTGGTTTAAGCTATTTTTTGTCCTTGCCTCAACCAAACCGTTTAAACCGATCATTTGAAATATCGCATGTGTATTTTTATCATAATTTTATCTTAAAAGATTTTTCATAAGTACATGGCCCCAAACTAAGCAGAGCTTGTGATATGGGATACCATGGGGGAACCTAGAATATAAATTCATATAGGTATAGATAAACGCAAAGACCCGGATCATTTTGTTTTCTCGTTCCTTGCGGGAATCGATCCTGCGACCACTTGCGTCTGAGGCAGACAGTGTTACCCCACCGCCAAAGTGGTTGTTAATCAAGTAGAATCTGGCGTTAATGGAAATACGATTAAACATTTTTTTTCATGTTGGTGGTGAACTTGTGGGACACCTGATGTAAGAGATTATCCTACATCACACCTTAAAGGGGACGGATCACCAGAATGTGACATTTTGTGACAAGGAGCCTTCCCAAGGGACTTCAATTTAAATTCAAAATACTCAAATACGAAATTATCGCGATCTCCAGTATTGCGTCTGCCATGTTCGCTCTAGTTGTAGTTAACGTCTATTATGCAATCATAACAAAAAAAATATTCTCGTTCTTCATTCTCGTCTCTTATAACTATCCTATTACTCTTATTATAATCCTATTTGAAAATAATCCTAAACAAAATTATTGTGACGTTGAAGCTGTAAATTTAAATTTAATACAGTAGTTGATGCTTTTTCCCATCTTTGTCATTCCAAAATATTATTATTCTAACATTTTTGTTTTCTGAATTATTTAATATTGACATTTCTCATACTAACATTCAATTTGTAATTTGATTCATAATTCTTATTGTTCTCATTATTACTAATATTTTTTATTGTACTACCTATCCTGATAATAACCGGAATGTACCAATGATCTGTTAATTGTTGAAATAAATGATTTGAATGAATAACATATTTCCTAAAAGAGCTGTAACGTTAATAATACTGACAAATGAGCCTTGTTGCTCCAACCAAATCAAGAAGTGCTTAATTATTATTACTTACCGTTTGTCACATTTATTTTATGCATTGCTGTAACTCAATGAGTCCTTTTGAGAAATCTCAGTGTTTATCAAACCCCTTTTCAGCTTTTAAAAGTCAAACAAAATCAAAATCTTTTAATTATTACTATTTCAAAACCCTACTCGAAAGACCTACCGCGTTTGAAGTAGAGTGCAGTACTATTGTAGAGCTGTTTATGTCCTTATGTTTTTTTGATATCATTTGCATAGGCTCAAATAAATTCATAAAACATACATACAGGTATCTCTAGAGTGCGAAATGAAGAAAGCCGAGATGTAATTTGTCATTTTCTGACATCAAAATGTTATTTCACTTTGAAGACGAACATCGTAGTAACGTCAAAAGAATCCTTCTATTAAAAATGAATCCGAGCACGGTTAGCGATTTCGTGTGAATGTGAGGCTTTTAGATATTAAGTTGTTAGCGCCTGGATTTAGTACGGTGCGGAACTAAAAAATAATTTTAACGAAGTTCTCTCTAAGGGCTTCTTGTGTTCTTTACGTTATACATAAAGAAGTTAGAATCTTGGGTTCTTAACCAAATTCGCCACATTACAATAATAAAAAAAAGATTTTGAATGACAAACTTAACTTTTTGAAAAGAGGTTGAATTGACGAAAGCAGTTTATTAGTATTTCGTGTGTTTAAATTAAACAAAGTTGGTGGACTTATATGTTTGCCTTTTCAATCACAATTTTCACAAAGCGTTTATTGTACGCGACAGAAAATTCAAATAAAACAGTTAAACTATTTAATTTTCATCAATAGTAGAAGCTACAATTACGTTCAAAAAGAATGCATTCTCGCAAAAGGGCTGCATCGAGGGAATCAATGTTTTCTGATTTCAGCCAAGGCCGGTCGGTCTCCGGGTTCCGTATAATTGTGTTTGTTGCTGACGTGTGTGCAATCAACGTCGGCAACTAGAGATGCTGAGTTCGGGGATTCTATTACCTGCAGCTCGCATGTTGGTGTTAGCTCTAATGATCCTTACTTGTTTATCTAGTTAGGGAGTTTTTAAATTTAAAGTAAAATTTAAAAAAATATGATACAAAAGTATGAAAAAGGTTTTGTTTAGAGTCTTTCAAAATTCAAAAAGTTTTATTCATTATAGGTTTGCAAAAAAAAAACACTTAATGAACGTCAAACGGTAGGTGAGGGCTGCGCGACGTGGAGAATCTTGGGGGAGGCTTCTGTCCAGCAGTGTGCGTCTCTCGGCTCACGAAGATGATCATCGCCCATTATCCTTCAATACCTACTTCTTCGGCTTTAAGAACTTTTACGTTAAAATCGTCAATTTGGAATACCGAGAGGAATTGGTGATGGGCCGCCTGGTGTAGTGGTATTTTTTTTCTTATATAAGTACCTGGTTTAAAATTTCTATATAAAAAAAAATGATTTTAATATTGAATTGGTTTCTAAACTTTATCTACACAGTAGCTTTTGCCCGCGACTTCGTACGCGCATAAACAATATTTATGTTTAACACAGCCAATCACTCATTGAAGAACTTTTATGCCAAGTATCACATCCGTGCACTCAAGGAATAAGGTTTTTCATACAAAGTATAAAATCATATACTTCCCGTTTCTGTGGGAATTTCGCGAATTACTTTTATAAAACAACCAGTCACTCATTGAAGAACTTTTATACTAAGTATCACATCCGTGCACTAAAGGAATAAGATATTTCATACAAACTAAAAAGTCCAACCCGTTCCCGTAGGAATTTCGGGAATTCCTTTCATAATACAAACAGACACCTATTGAAGAACCTTTATACCAAGTGTCACATCCGTGCACTCAAGGAATAAGGTTTTTCATACAAAGTATGAAATCATATAATTCCCGTTTCCTTTGGAATTTCGGAAATTCCTTCTTTAAGTGCTCCCCCACAACCTCTAAGGATTGTATGTTCCAAATTTCAGCTCCCTACGACCAGTAGTTATGGCTATTCGTTGTCTGTCAGGCACTCAGTCAGTAACGGAAGAGTTTTATATATTAAGATAACACTAGTATTTGAAAATTGGTATTATGACGTAATTTATTTTATTTCAAGTTGTTGTAAAAAAACCTTAAATGGTAATAAGCTGTATACTATGGTAATACTTACTTTAAGCAAATCACGAAAAACTACCAAAAAGCATTTTAATATTAACACAACAAATTCAGAAAATTCGCAATTCATGAAAAACCGCATGTTCTACGTTATGTTTTAAAAGTTATTTTAGAACGGGTCCATATAATTTTTCTTCATGAAAATCTAATGCTCTTCGGTTAATCCGACCTTGAGCGAGGAGGCTGCGCGCTCCGAGATTTACCGTACTACATAAATAATTCCCAAGAGCCAGCTTTAGAGTTAGATTTTGTATACTTATACCAGCTCTAACTTTTTATAACTCTATGGGCGCACTGCAGTTGACTGTTATAATTGAAATAAATTACTCAAGGATTAAAGTTTCTATAAAAGAGATGGGTACTTGAAAAGACTTAGAATAGATTTCAATATACTTAAATAGTAATGAGATTGTTTCGTTTTCATATCAAATTTTATAAGTTCTTGACAGATAAAATACGAGTGAAGCTGAATGATAAAGCAAGCAATAATTTTAAGCAAGTATTATAAATACGGAAGTTTGCTCGCTGTGTATCGTCCCACATATTCTAGTTAAATTTGTAATTAACATAGCGTATGTCCTAAATTTACATACTAGTTAAATTGCGCTTCGGAAGGCACGTGAAGTACGTGAACCTACAGTAAGTTTTTTAGAAGCCATTATAATTTATCGAAAAGCACCGAAATATATGTCAATTATCTGAAGTCAGATAAACCTGTGTGGTTTTACGTATGTAACTTTGATGCTGAAATTTGATTTAATTAGAATAGAATAATATAGTAGAAAAAAAAGAAATAATAGAAAAAATAATAATTACAAAATAGTTTCATAAAATCTAAATCCTCCAAAATGCAATACAGTTTGTTGGCAGATGTAGCTCCTTTTTTAATTTACATCACAAGAAAAATAAATATAAAAACACTATAAACACTTAAAATAATTAAAAAAATAGTTACCTATTTCATAACTTTTTATACATATAAACTGTATGTTAGGGATTGGACCTCCGACTTCTCACCCACGCATAATACGTTAAATTTCATCGACAAAACACTGTTCAAGGGGGTGTCGCATTTCTAAAAGCCTTCTAAACCTTTCATCATGACTCTTGCATATAGGTACTATCGAAGACACTTCCACCTGACCACCACTAAGTTCATTTTTGCTTGCACTCAAGAAATAGAAAAGATAGTAAAACAGTTCGGCGACGCAGCAATGTTTATGCGATCCTTTTTTGTAGGGTGATCATGCGGCAATGGCTGCGACTGTACCTGTTCCGCGTCAATTCTTCATAGAGATCTATAAATAAATATTAAGAATAGATTCAAGTCTAAGTAAGCTTACATAATACGGGCTTAGTGTAACGCGTATCGAATGAAAGCGAAATTTAAATTGAATATCACAGCGCACAGGTCTCGTTCGGTTGATATAATCGAGGTTTGAATTGAGAATGTAAAAATAAATACGTGCTAACGGCAATCCCTATTTGATATAGGAAATTGAAAGGTGTAAACATGCATCATAGGTGCAATTGATTGACATCCTTCGAAGTTTTCCTATCAAGGAATGTAACTTTGAGATTTTTACGAACATACATCTTTACCTTAATAGGTACCCTTATTGACTAGAGGAAATTGTGTTGACACGCCCGTGCTATTGGTTGGGTTAGCGACGGGGCTATGTGGGAATGATCCGGTGGACAACAGCGAAATCAACCTACAAGGGGCGCTTTTGTTTAAAATAAGGCACTTTATCTGACCTTAAAAATATCTCTTAGCTGTTTTCCTTATAAAATAAACAATTTTGCTTTAAACAGGTGTACATCACCCACCATTGGTAGAGGAATATACACCACATCAATGGAATATACCCGCGAGCTTCCGGCAAATGAATAATAGGCACCTAGGGACAGATACAAAAATAAAAGACAAAAGAATATAAAACTTCTTTCACAAAAACTCTTTTTACTTACGAAATAAAATGAACAGAAAAAATAAAACAAAATAGACAAAGTCTTGTAAGCAAAAAGGCCCAGATTCAGCATAATGTTGGATACTGAATTTAGGCCAGTAACAACGCCCATCATTCTATCAGAGCCTAAACTACCAGATGGTCTCGCTTTATAAAATGTAAATGTAATAGCTGTACCACACTCGCGTAAGAATGCGAAAAACACGCGATAAACGAGAATGTGGAGCCGATTCTAGTATTCTTTTTGCGTGAGACAAAGGAGCGCGAGAACACGAGAAGTAGTGTAATGAGAACTTTGAGAGTGTGGACCCAAAGAAGTTCTCGCTACGAGATTCACGCGAGAGTGTGGAACAGCTGTAAGTTATATTTGTACAGAAGATTTTTTTTATCGGTGATCGCTGATTCCACGTTTGAATTTAATCTCACCTATTTTTAAGTCATTATGACGGCACACGGATTTAAAAAGGAACTGGATCTTCATAAAAGAATGCCAAAAACACATCACCGCTGTTCCGGTGATATTTTGGTTATACACAGATACAGGGTGACTGGTGACAAATTTTAGATACTGAAGGAGAGCACTCTATACTCGATTCTGATCATAATTATGTAATAAAAATAGATAAGACTTAATTATTTACTAGAATTCCCTATAACTAAATACAACTAAGTAACTCTTTACCTACTTTACTTACGCTTGAGCCAATCGCGGCACGTGACCTGGCACGCGGATCGCTGCCAACGCTAGCGTAACCATGCGTTGCGTAATCAATTCTTTAACTTTCGCTTAAGTTTACTCAGTAAATAATTAATATTAATTTTTATCATATTTTTTCTCTGCATTTACGATCTCAAACTATCACGTCCTTGAATTTTAAAAGTGACCCACCAATCACCCTGTATAAAGAGTGGTCACAATACAGGCAGACCCTGAAAGGACACCAAACGGGGACCATTAAACTTACTAACATTAATATAAACTTACTGATATGTCTTTGGCGCTACATGTCTAAAATTCCTCCGCTTACCTTTCTTTGAAATGTAAACGAAAAATTTTGTGCGTCAGATAATTCTGATTACATTTCCTTAAAAAAAACCTAAATCTTCTATTAAACTCATTAAATTTTCTCCAATATTCAGATAAAGTTTTTAAATTATGTAGGAATGATAATCAAATGCGTTATCTAATTTTCTTCGAGTCTGAACTTTTTCCATTTACATAGTTTAAATAACAATTTACATATTTCATTCAACATTACGATCAAGAGATGATTGCTTACTTCGGTAACAACTAAGTAACAATATAAATCGGATATAGAATTGTTTTGTTAATTAAACATCGAATATTAATTACGCGTAAAATTCAGAATAAAAGGTTTATCCATTTCCATTCCCAATTTAAATTAAATCCGTTAAGCTGACATGTTTTACGTGATTTCAACATAAATGAACCAACAAATTTTCATTTATTTTATTGATAAGTAGGTACTAAAATATATATAAAAAATAAACTGTAACAAAGCAACGATCACGCACAAAAATTAAACATTATCGTTTCCGGCATAGGAAAATGCCCATAATAACCAACTAACTTTGTTATCTTCGAAATTTGAAATATGAAGAAGTAATTTTGGTTTTTTTGTTTTCTTTTCTTCCACTTTGCGCTGGGCAAAGGAAAAAGATAGAACCTGCCAGCTGCTTCTCTTCCCGAGCATACTGTAAAAGTCAGTTAAGGGACAGAGGTTTTACTGGAGGCTCTTTTGTAGGCTGACCCCTGTCACTACAATAGTCTCTCTCTAGTCCATTAAAATGCCTCCAAATTTGTCAAATGTGACATCTGATGTTTTTATAACCTCTGGTGTTCTGCCTGCGCCACAATACAGCCGTTATTAATGCATAGCCATAGTGTGTTAGGTTTTTCTTCTTTAGGTTTGTTGCATGTCATTGATAGTGGGTAGAGTTAGTATCAAATAGTATGTACAAAATTAAATGAATCCCCTTGCTCACAGAACTTTCGTTGCATTAGCAGTAAATTATAAATTCTTTGCACCGTAGCAATATATAACAATGCGGTAGACCGCAGCATCGTATGTTCGCAGTAGAGCAGTGTTTATCGCAACTGCGCAAATATATTGAAACGTACTCTATAAATTACATTACGCGCGTATTTTCTATTTGTGTTCTATTGTTGCTTTATATTATTATAAACCTCATAAATAATTTACAGAAACAAACAAGAAATTATAAGCTTTTTTATTTTTCTTTCGAGTTTAAACGAGTTTTCAGTCAAGTCGCAATCAACTTTCTTATAACGACATTTCCCCGAAACAAAAACGCCATCTTCCAAATGGGTAATTGAATTGCATTCAAACCGTGTTGAATGCAACTCATTGGGTCAAATTTTCTAACTAATAATGAAACTTAGGTGAAGTATCTATGGAGAAGTAACATTGTAAGCATACCAGAAAATGACTTTAAGTGGGTGGATTACATCTTCAACCCCAACGAGCACAAGTAGTATTTCAATAGATCACATTTCGTATAACGTGGAACTTGAGGAATTAATAAACGGAATGGTTCAACCGAGAACTGAAGAGTTCCGAATTACGCTATAGTTTTTATAAGAGCATCATAGAGGTAGGAACGAATACTGTTGTTACGGGATCAGAGTAACAGTAGTTTAAAAAAATGCCTACTTACAGCCCTTATTGGATTGGTTTCATATGAGTATTTTAGTGGCCGTAAAATATGATCAATGCTGAATAAAGGCGTACAACTAGATTACTCTAATGCTAGCATCTTAAAAAAGAGTCTCTGTGAACTACTGTACAGCCAACTTTTTTAGAATGGTACACTTAGAGCGATTAAACGCAAAAAGTTCCACATTGGTTCATCCTAACTCTCTTATTATCCTATTTTTCAAAGCTGCTCAAAGGTGCTTTATTAGCACATGTGAACACCAAAGGTATTTTGAAATTCTCATCTAACTTAGAAATACAGCATTTGGCTGTTATATTGGCTACAGAAATACCACAATAGTGCTTTAGTCTGCATAATAAAATTGATACAGATATAACGCGCGAGGCTGTAACTAGGTTCTCAGTAGGTATACCTTTTTCAGACAGCATTTAATTTTTAGTTTGATGTTTTGCAAAGGATTCCAAAAACTACAAAATAAATATTAACAAAAACTAATGAATTAAAGCAGTTGGCGTATTATGGCTTTAGTGTTGATAGGAAACGATATAAGATTAGAATAAGAATACTTTATTTCTTTAAAGTGTTACACTTCATATTACAGTTGTCGAAGTTACCTTTTAGGCAAATAATGCCTGTGCCAGATGAGTTCGCTCTTCCAAGACAGTTCATTAATGTGTAGGTACAAAATAAAGTAATAAAAAAGGTTTTTTTTCCATTTCATTACATTAAATATTATTTCTATTACTAAACAAATCATTTAATTTTAATTTAATTTCTATTTCTATTTAATATTTAACTTTTAATCATCAGTTATTTTAAGATTTTTTGTATATCTATATTACATTGCTTTTTAAATAGTCAGTCATTACATTTGTTGTTTTATTATAAAACTAATATAAGGCAGGCAAGCAGCATGTTGGCTCACTTGAACTCTTATTTAATGCCACAAATATTAAAGAGGAATTGGGGTTTACTCTTGTACTGCCGTGGTAATTAATTCAGCATTAAAAGGGTTCAAACAGGTTTCTTATGAAAACGACATTTTGTTACAATCTAAATTGATATCATAAATAATATTTTGTTGTTGATATATGTTTTACTAATGATATTTTGCTTTAAATTACGCGTGACATATACACCCTTTTTTGAATTAGCGTAGTCAAATTTAACATATTTCAGAAAAAAAAATATTTATGTAGACATTGTCGTTATACTATTTTCACAATATTTCTAATTAAAAACGAAATAATTCGGTGTCCCGTGAAAAATATGTTATAAAACCATATAGAAATTTACAGTGAGCTTTCGTTCCCAAATGTTTTCACATGCATTACTTTAACTATAGTGTACTACAAGTTAAAGCCCAGCTACACTGTTGGAAACAAAACATCAAACCAAGGTGACCTTGCTAGTTTACAACGTGTTTCCAACAGTGAAGACGGCTGTTGACAACCAAATTACATGACCTTGGCGGGTTGGAAACGTCGGTGTTTAGAATCACAGACATACATCTACATAGACAACGCAAGTGCCACGATTTGTATTCGAACCAAGCGTGCCGACTTTTTAAGACCTATTGTGACGTCACAGCTGATATTTATTACTGGAAAATACAAAAAGATTCAGAGACACCGATACCGCCGATGAAATCGATTATTAAGAACGATATTGATATTGTGGACTCGATTTTATAACAGACATACATACACGCATATTACAATACATATTAAATCTAGAGGCGACCAACCTTGACGCTTGGTCGGGGTTCGGACACGCAAAGGACATGCATTTGCGTTATCTATGTAGATGTATGTCTGTGTTTAGGACAGTGTGTACGCTTGTTATTGTATATTTTACTATGTAACTATAACTAGAAAAGACTCGAGTTTTGTAGCTTTTTAGCCTGCGTTTCAACCTTTCCTTCTTTGTATCCTCAATTGCATACAAAACTGACATCGCGAAGATGTTGCCAACGCGAGAGATCAGAGCACACTGAGGATTAAGGGGCGTGGCCTGGCGTGACCTTGGCTTGTGTTCTTGTTTGTCTCCTTGTTGGCAACCACCGTTTGTAACAGTGTGGATGACTCGGAATTGGTTGACAACAACTTAACCTTCCTTAACCTTGGTTGGAAGCATTGGTTTTCAACGTGTTTTCAAAAGTCTGGCGGCCCTATTACGACTTAACACAAAACCTCACTCGCCATTATACTATACCCACTATAAAAATTAAATAGATTTTTGTAGATTATATAAATAATCAAAGGATAATGCAGAACCATAAGCGTTTTTTAAGACTAGCAGTAACTCAATAGTAGTGCTTAGTCTGTATAACAGGACACAAGTATACTGTTAATCAGCTGATAAATTGCCTGGTGGCCTATAATAATGCCATTATAGTGCTACTATAATACTGTTATGGAGAAATGTGAGCCAAATTAGAACCATAGGCTGAATAATTTGTGCCTAAATAAGAGTTATGTTGGAATCGACAGCGCTGTCAACACCATTATAGAACTGTCTTATTCAGCTCTTAGTTTCTGTCTATATCAAAATTGGTCTATTGTGCTTGTTGGGACGTCACTAGTTAAGCTGTTAGTTAAGTTGTCAAAGCAACGCTTTCACATGATATTCGTAGGCGTAGGTATCCGATCAAAGATTTCCGCCGGACTGTGCATTAACCATAGATAATATAGGTGTAACTTCAGTAATTCTGGCAGAACAAATATCTTACTCCGCTCGTCCTACTTTCCGCAAACATTTTATTCTCGCACGGAAATAGAACCAAGATTTTTTCGAGGCTCGTACATAATCTATTTTCTTGACAGTCGGCTCTCGTGCTACCCGTATTCAGGCCGTTGTGATAGGACAGAAATGAATTCATTTGTGGAAAAGGCGGGAAAATGATTCTATTTTAAAGGTGTTTAAATCTAGAGTCCTGTTTACTCGGATACGTTGGTTTTTGAAGTAGGTAGGGAGGAAAGCTATTTTAATTACATACATATATAACTTCACGCCTGTATCCCTTATGGGGTAGGCAGAACACCAGAGGTTATACGGTTATACTAGAGGTTATTAAGAGGTCACTTGATAGAGACTATTGCAGTGACGAGGTCAGCCTATCGCGCACAAAAACGCCAATAAAACCTCTGCCCCTTAACTGACTTTTACAGTATACCCAGGAAGAGAAGCAGAATGTACCAGCATTCTATGCAATCTTAATTGTGTTTATTAAAAAAATAGTTTCACTATCTTCTTGATTTAATTATTAAATTTTTTCTATATTTTAGTCTAATATGTTTAAATATGTAAATCATATTACTAGTTTGCGCTATCTGGATTTGCGTCGACTTAAAATGTGTCTGCTCGAGATCGCTGCTAGCGATAAGGCCGCATTTTTTTTATTAAAGACTAAGCCCACGTTGGACCTCAATCGCACCTGATGGTAAGTGGAAATGAGGTCGAAGATGAACACGGGCGTAGGAAAGATTTGACTAGATAATCTAGTTTTAAGTATTGTAATGTGCGTGAGCATTGAAGTGTTTTCAAATATTCAGACGGTTGCGAGTTTACATTTTCCCCCTTATGCATAATGACAAGTGAATTTAAATCTAAGAGAGCAAACATACTTAATTCTCTCTTATTCATAAACGCGTGTAAGTTTATGTTTTAGTTTAAATTATAGTTTGAAGTCCCCTATTTTGAACATAAGAAAGAATATATACATAGATACATAACTTCACGCCTGTATCCCTTATGGGGTAGGCAGAACACCAGAGGCTATAAAACCATCTGATGTCACGTTGGACAAATTTGGAGGTATTAGAATGATGGAGAGAGACTATTGCAGAGGCAGGGGGTCAGCCTATCGCCCACAAAAACGCCAATAAAAACTATGTTCCTTAACTGACTTTTACAATCCCGGGTAGAAACGCAGCTAGTACATTCTACTTTTTTCTTTTGCAACAGACTTAATATTAAGGACTGTATTGTAAAATTGAGCCCCTTATGAGTTGAATTTGTAAGAACTTTGTCAAGAAGTTCCAACGGGATTAAAAATTACTAACTACAGTAATATAAACTGCCAGTAAGCCATAAATTCACTTTCTATGTATTCCATGGCCAACCTGAAGAATTTCCTATTAAAAGGAAATGAAGCTCCTCATCTCTCTGCACTCCACCGAGGAGTGTTATTAAATAATAACTGTTGTGAAAAGATAGCTAAAGTTAAGTAAGGTTTTATACGAAGAATGAAATATAACCATAATATAAAGAGAGTATTGTGGTGCACAACTTGCAATAACGGTTTCTGTAACAAAGAGTTGGGTTTTAATAATGTCGCAGTTATAGCCGACGGCTGTTTTACTTTTAATACTTACTGTTGTGTTGTACTTTCTTAAATACACAAGGATAGTCATAAGTTGATACTGAAGGTCAGATTATTGTTGAAAATTCGTTAGATATTATAAACTTGTTTTATGTCTAGATGATACGTTGTTTAAAGAATAACTGATGCTTTAAATAACTTATTATTAATTACATACCTACAGCTGAAGAGTGCGTTTGACCGACCCTCGGATCAGAACGACAAAATATTTTCTAAGTGCCCTTCTACAACATGCTCATACGATATTCTACATTGTAAGACCACATTTAAAAGTTTTATAAAATTTTATAAATAAAGCGTCAATAGGGATAGTTTTGAACGACGCTATGCTTTTCTAAATCAACTAACATAACCTACGCTTTTAGCACTTGGCTCCATCCAAACTTAACATCAGACAGTTCAAGGAGCTCACGAAAAGCCCTGCGCTTCCACAATAACCTTACAATATACACGTGGAACAGCCACTTTGTAGAACTAGTCCATTCTTCATTAATTCTTCAGGAATAATATTAAAGAAAACCAAGTTATTGAAATAAAATTCCAAAGTTTTCTTCTCTTAAGTTTTTATAAGATTTGACTAGAAAATTTTATTTTATATTCTTCAATATTGAAGACGCACTCTTCCTTGCTCTAGCCTCAGTTAAATATCGGATATTTTTGTGGATTCCGATTTATTCAGTGCATTTTAAAGTTATTGCTGGAACTTTCAACGGAATGTTTGGTTTTCATGATAGCCGGAAATATTTTACAGTTTAATGAAAATTCAAGCGTGGTATTGAGGAGATTCGGTGCAGCTCCAGTTTTATTTATTTTCTTGGTGAATTGAACAGTTGGGCAACTTGAATTTTACTGGTTGATATTTTAGTCTATCAATTTGTTGATTGAACTGGGAACTCGCAAAGAATAAATTTATGTACGCGCGCTGTTATTTCTGTAATATTTTTTTTATCAAAAAGAGTCCTCGGGTAACAGTCACGAACGTAGGTAATAACATCTATCAGTACTTACCAATATTGCAGTGGTTTTTTTTTTATAAGTAGCTAAACCCGCGTTTGACCTCAATCTCACCTGATGGTAAGTGACGATGAGGTCGAAGATGACAGCACACGGGTTTAGGAAGGAACTGGCTCTTTATACAATATTGCCGGAACACATTACTGCCGGAGCAGTAACATTTGGCGGCAGACTTTATATAAAGGGCTAGCCAGGCGGACCCAAAAGGGATCCTACCACCAAGCAAGTGGTTCCAAGATTTTTAAGATACACCTGAACTGTCATATTCCTCTCTCTCGTATCTTAGATAAACAAATAATCTAGGACAATAAAAACATGTTACAATAGGCCGTTATTTTTTCTTATTAGGTATTCTTTTGAGTAAAAAATGTTTCGGGGGTGTTCTAGGGGTGAACTTCACCAAGCAAGTTTTTTTGGGTTAATACCAACAAAAACTTTTTAAACCTTTCTGACATAATAAAGTTTGAAAATTTTGTCAATATCATAGCTTTTTTTGTTAATTGTTACAGGACGAAAGGTTCAACCACGACATAGACCAGCAGACGGGATACAAGACTCGCTCCCTGCTTTGCATGCCCATCAAAGATTTCAACGGCGAAGTCCTTGGCGTAGCTCAGGTAAGCTCAAGCTCTGAATTGACAACTGATGTTAAAATCGTGAAGGACTGTGAGGATCTCTTTTTTTACATATTTCGGGTGGGACGCTTGCCTTCTATGCCATATGTTGGAAAATAAACATGATGGCTAAAGTGGTATTAAAGCAAGGACTGCACACCGGTATGAATTTCTGTACATTTTTATTCTGTATGACGTCATTTCTTTATGATAATAAATGAATGAATACTTTACGAAGCTGGCTGCAAAGGAAATCTTATAATGTATTTTTAAAGCGCAGTTGCCATACTTCAATAACCGCTATGCCTAATTGTTATTCGGCAATTTTGTATTTTTACTTACATTTCTAGTTTTGTTCGGTTTGGATTCACGATAATGCTTTAGCGTTCTGGGAATGCTTGATTTTTCTTTCAACATAAAAATATTATATATAAGTGAAATGTTTTGCATAATTAGTTACATGTACATGTACATTAGGGTACACGTACTTCAGGGTGGGTTTTAAATTTATCGGTGCACCGATACCGGCGCTGTGTTTCAAATTGAAAAGTAACAACTGTATAAACGAGAATAAACCCAACTTTTTTAATTACACACAAACACGTATAAAAATCCACCTTTGTTTTCCAATTTGGTGAACTTGAATCGAATTAACCTGGACCCCCAAATTCCAATACGAAATCCCCTTTCAATCAGTTACATCAGAAAGCGGCTCAATCGTTCAGTCGGAGCCACCGGGAAATCAAAAAAGTTTCCCCAAGCGCCAGTTGTTAAGTTATTAAACGAAATTACTGCAAATTGCTTTTGTGAAAAAAAAACTGTCTTTTTCATTACGACAGTCTGTTACTGGCCTTAATAATTCAGAGGGGATATGAATTGACGTCACTGCTGATTAAATTTTGCAAATTGTTTTTTGTTAGTCTTTTAGATACGATCACATAGGTATTTTAGGTTCTTTAAAGTACCTACCTATCTATACCTTCATTTCACTTAGCAGTTTGTTAAGGTAGGAACTGACTAATTGCCATAAAGTAACTTTTATAGGTTGAGATAGAGATATCAGCTAAAACGGAGCTTTAGCGCCATCTAGAACTTAGTGACGGAAACTTTTACTAGAACCAGTCGGGAACTTTCCCTGTATTTTTCTTTAAGAATATTTAAGACTCCTATATGAAATATGTATATATCAGAAAGTCGTTATCACGATCAAAATTCCAATAAACATTCAAAGGTCGAGTTTCCGAAATCCAGTAGAATTGCCGGGTCAGAATTAAAAAAGGGAGCGTCAGAATCCAAATGGTGGCCGGGTTGTGGGTAGAAGGAATCCAAAAAAAAGCGATAAAAACAACATTCGAAAACGGGTACGCAGCAACGAACACAGGTGAAGAATGAAAGATGATTTAATGAGTCGGTTAGGTGATTGATTGAATGAACCGAAGAATGAAAAGTAGGATGAAAGAGACATTGTCTATGGCATTTTTCTAATTTTATAAATTATAAACAGCGCCATCTATAACTTAGTGATAGTAACGAAATTTAGTGAAAACACCGTGCTAATTGCCGGAACACATGACGATGGTATTTGGCGGCAGACCTTATGTGAAGGGTGTTCGATAGCCAGGTAACGAAGGGGTTGGGATAGGCACATTAATTGCCTTTTAATTGCGATAGAGGCACTTCGCGAAAATTTTCGTTTTGAAGTTCATCGAACGTGATGGATCAGCTCTGAAAGAATTAAATCAGGTCGAATATTGCTTTATCTTGTATATCCTATGTATCTATCGATATCTATACAACATAAAAAATTAATTAATCTCTGTCTTCCCCAGGTTATAAACAAACAAAACGACGGTCCCTTCACGGCGAATGACGAGAAAGTGTTTGCGTCGTACCTTCAGTTCTGCGGGATTGGGCTGAGGAATGCTCAGCTTTACGAGCGTTCTCAGCTGGAGGTGAAGAGGAACCAGGTGCTGCTGGACCTCGCTAGAATGGTCTTCGAGGAGCAGAGCACGATAGAGCATATGGTGCTGAGGATATTGACGCACACGCAGAGCTTGATACGGTGTCAGCGGGTGCAGGTAATTTAGCTGATTTTTTTTTCCAATGATTTTCTTGGCAGTTCTCATACTCTGCATACATTCACTGAAAACTAATAAAATATATATTGGCACGATGTAAAGATAAAAAGATATGTAAAAAGAATTATTTATTCTAAAATTATAAATTAAACTGTTATGTACTCAGCTTTAATTATTAATGTACATAAATTAAGTAAATGTTATATAAAATACTAGCTTTTGCCCGCAACTTCGTACGCGCATAAACATTGTTTATTTTTAACACAACCAGTCATTGAGGTACCTTTCTATCAAGTTTTGCATCCATGCATTGAAGAAATAATTAAAAAGTCCAATATTTCTTGTTCCTGTGGGAATGGCGGGAACTTCTTTCACAACACTAACAGTTACTCACTGGGGAACTTTATACTAAGTATCACATCTGTGCACTCATGGAATTTTTTTTTCTTCATACAAACTATAAATCGTATATTTCCCGTTCCCGTGGGAATTTCGGGAATTCCTTAAATAATACAAACAGACACTTTTTGAGAAACCTTTATACCAAGTATCACATCCGCGCACTCAAGGAATATTTATTTTTCATACAAACTAAAACATCATATATTTCTTGTTCCCGTGGGAATTTTGGGAATTGCTTTCATAACACAACCAGTCAGTCATTGAAGAACCCTTATACCAAGTATCACATCCGTGTATTGAAGGAATAAGATTTTTCATACAAACTAAAAAGTCCAATTATTCCCGGTTCCGTGGGAATTTCGGGAATTCCTCCCTTAGTGCACCCCTACATCCCTTAAAGAATGTATGTTCCAAATTTCAGCTGTCTACGCCCAGTAGTTACGGCTGTACGTTGTCTGTCAGTCACTCAGTAACTCAGTCAGTAACGGAACAGTTTTATATATTATATTGATTCGACTTAAATTGATAGACGCAAAGAAACGGAACGTTCAGTCAAAAGGGATTGACATTACTGAATCGACATTTTATATATGAATATGAGCGGCCACGTTGATCAATGAATGATTTATCTATCTATCTATCTAATCGTAATTGTGAAAACAATTTTTTTAAGACTGATTCGATATTTTCAAATCAGTTAAGTAGTAGATTCGAATCGAAGATCGAACAATTTCATTACAGCAACGTCAGTAAGATTGACAATTTTGAACTGTCACGAAAATCGTCAAAAACAACTGTACTATAGAAGATTTGATTTGACTTGATGCTACCATTCCATTCTATAGGTTTAGGCTTCAAGCTGTGGGGCTTCGGCTGTAAGGCAAAAGGGGATGACCGAAATGTTTCTAATTTAGGATAACCTATCATAGTGGTTGATTGTAAATGAATTTACTGGTGGCAGGTGGTCGTTGTTTCCACCCCCAATTACCCTCTCTATACAATGTTACTTACCATCAACCGTTAAACGGTGATTTAATTATCACTTAGAGTAGAGTCACTCCGATTTGGACCCCGACCTAAAATTGTGAACTTGATTTTATTAAATTAATTCGTCCAAAATTAACCATTCGATTATTCAAACCAAATTTTTGAGTTTAAAAAATCTGTTGGCACTTATGAGTAAACAGTACTTACCTACTTATTGAAATGTTATCGACTCACACTCGTGGTGTCCTTCCCCGACTTCTTTATAATTAATGTTTATATTGGGCTTTACTAACTCATATTGAGAGGAAAATATTACAAAAAACATTATATTTTTTTCCATTATAATTTAAATTTAAAGTAACTTCTACTTTGTACGTTCCATTTATTTACTAAACGAGTTTTTATAAATTTTCCTCAGCCTACGCGAGACGTATAAAAAACGTATTTATAATTCTCTATTTTGACATCAGATTACACAAAAAATAACACGTGCTTAGGTTATAAAAACAGATCCTTACACCGCAATACATAATAATGTATGCTAATATAATTTTACCCTTTGAATTTGAAATGAGTCCTTTAATAAATATACATAAAATATGTTGATCTTTTTAATGTACAAAAGGGCCATTTTTTATCAGTTAGGTTATAAACGCGTTGCGTTGTGCGATTTTTTGTGTTTATTATTATCTTTACATAAGTTATTTCTTGATACAACTAATAATGTACCTAAACTAAAGACTAACTTCTATGCTGGACTGGGAGCGAAAGAAAAACATAGAATGTGCCAGCTGCTTCTCTTCCCGGGCATACTGTAAAAGTCAGTTATGGGACCGAGGTGTTATGGGGGGCTTTTTTGTGGGCGATAGGCTGACCCCCTGTCACTGCAATAGTCTCTCTCCACTATTATAATGCCTCCAAATTCGTCAAACGTGACATCAGATGGTTTTATTACCTCTGGTGTTCTGCCTACCCCATATGGGATACAGGCGTGAAGTTATGTATGTATGTATGTACTAAAGACCTGATTAGTTCGCGGAAATATATACACAAACTTACAGCTAATTTTTGTTGCTGAAAAAATGTTAATACGGGCACGTGTAACATTGGCTGGTTTCCGGATACGAGAAGGAACATCCGGTGCGATTCCTGAAGCCAAGGCAATTTTAACAGCCTAAGATCGCATCTTTGATTTACTTACCTTATACCTATGTGTATCAAAGTTTGAAAAAGCAAAGACACAAATATAAATTGATTGCTGGAGGTAACTGAACTATTTTGAATTGTATTAAAGTGACAAATCGTTTACTTTGATATAACCTAAATACTTGTATTATATCAATTGGTTTTTATGTATGTATTTTATATTTTTACTTGCAGTTTACCCATGTGCTTTTATATAATGTAGATTATTATAAACAAAACTAAATAATCCGATCAAAACCTTATTATATACTTTCTACAATTACTTACTAATATCACAAATAAATTAAAGATTGATATTTTTAAATTAACAAAAAATAAATGACAAATTTTTGTATGCGGTAGATAAATAAAGGGTCTATTATAAAATGGGAAGCGATATCCCACACACGGTTGTGTGTGTGACCTTCGGGTGTGAAAAATGAAATCTACTACACCGGACCGACATTTGGTCTGTGGGAGTGATTGCAGTGATTTGTCTATGTCTGTTGTTGAAGGGAGCAGTTTTCTGTATTTCGTTTTTACTGATTCGCTTTAAAATTTTAACAAATATTATATTGCTAATATAATTAATTTGTCCGAGTATGAGATTTTGATATGAGTATGATATGTATAGATAGTATAGATGTTTGGCTCATAGGTTACCCTTGAATAATAAAGTTTAATTAGTTTAATTCGAGAAAAGTAGGTACTATTCTATACATATAGTCTCTCTCCATCATAATAATACCTTCAAATTTATCACACGTGACATCAGATGGTTTTATAGCCTCTGGTGTACTGCCTACCCCATAAGGGATGCAGGCGTGAAGTTACGTATTTATACTATTCTCTATAATTATTAGGTAACAATCTAAAGCTATGTGGTTGTCAAAGACCTCGTACAAAGTACGACCATTATATACAGCGTTGTTACTACAATTTGTTATCACTGAACAGTACCTACAATGTTGTATTTTGTAAATAATAATATCCACAACGTATTGAAAGGGTGCTTGCTTCTCGTTAATGAGTGTTGCTGCACGCATATAACTGTTATATGCGTATATTGATCAGCCATAAATTTCTAAAACAAATGACGTGAGGTTTGATACAACGCCATTTTGAGTCGTGGTTGGGGTTAATGGCATATGTACAAAGTTATGACAAATAATGGTGGGAGCACACATATGAAATTTAAAATGATCTAATGCAACTAGATTAGTTTTGATAAGCTTTTAGCTTTTACTATTTTAGCTTTTACTATTTTGTGGAAACTGGAATTTGAAGTTTAGTTACATACTTAAATTATTAAAATTTAAAAAGTTAATATTTTAAGCACTTGTGGAACGGCTTGTCAGCCTATAGGTATTTACGATTCGGATGTACTTTCATTTAGCCACAAGTAACAACGGAGCTTAAGAGTGAATTAAAGTAAGCAAAGTTCAGAAAAATACTTCACAATAATCTTCTGAGATTAGGTTAAGAACATACCAAAGCTTTCATTGAGGTGCCTTATATTATGAACAAGCGTGATCGCTAAGTGGACTCTTAGGCTGCAAACTGGACGGCAGCGGCAGCGAGAGCGACAGCGGCGCGGGCAGGGACGCGGGGAATCTGAGTCGCTCCCGACGACGCCAGCGGGCGCTCGAGCCACAGTAGGTACAGATACTATAGTAATTCAACGTCATACGCGAGCTATACGTACGCGGCTCGATCTCGGCATGCGGCCAGGCGCGAGTGTCTGCATGTCGAAACAATTGTTGATTGAGCGTTACGTTAATATGCGGATTGTTTATACTTTAAAATTGAATAATACATCTTTTCGTACGTCTCAGTCGAGGCGCAAGAATTTTTCGGTCGCTAATTTACAAGACCGATTTGTTCCTCAAACGTAAACATGGTTTTTTTTGACACAAAATGTATTTTTGTTGAACACTTCCTATTCAATTCACAAAGTATTTTATTTGTTTATATAAAAAAGTATATATTTGCAGTCACAAAACGTAATGGAATAAAAGTAGGCAAATGTAATTTAAACGCTGTAGGCGGGCAGCCCTATCACTTTGAACGGACTGCGGCGCTGTAGGCATTGATTTCAAAGATGCGGCCGAGTTCAATAACTGTAGATATCTGTACCGTGCTCGAGCGATTTGTCGCGGTTTCATACAAACTCAGTACTTTCTATCGTGTCGCGGAAATTGCTGCCTTCGCCGCTGTCGCTCTCCAGTTTCTGTCGTCCAGTTTGCAGCCGTGGGTGTTTCTAATACTCTTGGGTCGGTTTAGCTAATTTTATGACTAGCTGATCAAATATTGAAAATTATGTAAATCTAACATATAAAATTCTCGTGTCACAGTTTTCGTTGCCATACTCCTCCGAAACGGCTAGACCGATTTTGATGAAATTTTTTGTGCTTGTCCGGTATCTATGAGAATCGGCCAACATCTATTTTTTTTTATTTATATGGCAAAACAACGTTTGCCGGGTCAGCTAGTCTAATATATAAAATTCTCGGGTCACAGTTTTCGTTGCCATACTCCTCCGAAACGGCTTGACCGATTTTGATGAATTTTTTTGTGCTTATCCGGTATCTATGAGAATCGGTCAACATCTATTTTTTTTTATTTATTTATATGGCAAAACAACGTTTGCCGGGTCAGCTAGTGTAAATATACATATATTGAAATATTAAGATTCTTAGTGCCAACGCTGCTTACGTTCGTATCATACGCGTAACGCAGAGTTGATAGTACAATTTCATACGGACGTTCGAACGGACGTTGCAGTTTTGTATGAAACGCGCGTTCGAACGCGTGACGCTGGGTTGGCACTTATTACATACAAAGAGGTCAAGAAATATGTTTTCTGGTTAACATGTCTATAACTCAATTACCTAAATCTAACTTCCTTTGAGATATCCTTTGATCAAATATAATAAAGGCTGTTTTTTATGTGCAATAACGAAAGGAAAATATAGCAAATACTTGTAATATAGTAAGCTATGTTTCTAAAAATATACTCATATTTCATATGAACAGTAAAGCGTGGCTACGTAATTAACGCTGTCAGTTAGAACGATCGGCCGTAGCACTCGTAGGTAGTTCGCTGTTTGCTGCCCGCGCATTGCTATTCAAACTTAATTGAATTTGATAAACACGACGCGTACACGACATGAAACCATCAAGTTTATGAGCTTTCAAATTAAACAGGATACTTGGATAATTGTCATTTTTTATGACGGGGTTTCATAGGTTAATTCTAGTTTATATGCAATATTTTTGATTAAAAACTCATCGGCGTCTTTGTTGTGCAGTTTTTATAGAGATATTTTTAATAGTTTTAAAATGCAGTTTTGTTGCGTTCGGTGGTTTGTATGTACTGTGTTTTGCATAGCTAATAAGTTTGTTATTTAATTGCACTTCTTGAGAATGAGAGGTTTTCTGACAGCTCATTAAAAAAACAAAACTGTACAAAATTGGTACAAAAGGCTTCGATAGATGGCGCTTTACAAAAGGCGAAGGCGAAGAACTTATTCCACACTGCGTTTTTAAAAGTAAAATAAATTAATTGATGTCTGTACCAGAAATTGAACGTATAACCATAGATGTTAGACACCACTTACCTACATTATAGTATACAGACTTAACGCCTTCGGCTTTTTAAAAGTGCCATCTATAGAGGTTTTTTGAACTAATTTTTATGAGCTGTCAAAAAACTACCCATTATTACTATGTTGCGATTTGTCTGTGTTCACGTTTTTGGGGTAAAAAGTTTCTTTTTTCTATTTTATTCAAATTCCTGTAATAACAAACTCCGGATTTATAATAATAACTAGCAATGGAGAGCAGTTTTTAATGTCTAAGTTTTGATTCCATAGATTTTTTTTGGTACAAATATCGTAGTTCCAGGCTATATTTAATCAAGACCGTTACTCCGTGCTAACGTTCGTTTTATATAATTTAACTAAAAAAGAAGTCGTCGTGGCGCCGTGGTTACTGTGTGTATCATACGATATTACATGTTAAGCAACGTTCGGCGCGGTCGGTGCTGGGATGGGTGACCGCCGACCATTCATTTCTCACGACGACTTCCGTGCTTCGGAGGGCACGTTAAGCAGTCGGTCCCGGGTGCTGTATACTTGTATACAGTAGTCGTTAGGGTTTGTCAGAAGCCACTTTGGCGCCCTGAAAATTCTGGCATCCACCACCCAGCACTGGGCCAGCTTGGTGGATTATGGCCTATACCTTCTCGTCACCCAGGGGAGAGACTCATAGCCCTGCAGTGGGCTCATTGCAAAGAGTTGTGATGATGATGATGAACTAAAGGTTTCGGCAAGTTAAGTGTTACAAAGAAATAAATTAAAAATGTATCATAAAAACGAGTCTTATAATAGTATATTATAAGATGAATAAAAGAAAACGGCGAGAATAAAATGTAATTATCTTTTTCATATTCGAACATAATATACCATACAGATATGGATGGGTTCTGTTCAAATATGTATTCAACATTGTAGCCGATTTTGGAGCTTCGCCAGAATCAGTGTATTTCAGAAGCGACGACTCCGCTCGTAAAATATATACTCCAGTGATAAAGACTGATTCATTCATAATATCATATGCTTCGTTGTTTTATTCAAGCGCTTTGTTAACTTTGTTTTATGTGCGCGTTGCGTGACTTGGTTTCGTAAGACGTTTATTTAATATTTGCATCGTTTTGTGTGGGGTCGACTGCCTTCTGCAGCTTCATGATATGTTGTAGGTAGGTACTGTTCTTATTTACGAATAAAACTGTTCTCACATACATTACATTATATAACTTCACGTCTGTATCCCTTACGGGGTAGGCAGAACACCGGAGGTTATAAAACCATCTGATGTCACGTTTGACAAATTTGGAGGCATTGGTGGAGAGAGAGACTATTGTAGTGACAGGGGGTCAGCCTATCGCCCACAAAAACATCCAATAAAACCTCTGGGCCTTTACCTACTTTTACAGTATGCCCGGTAAGAGAAGGAAAGAGCTGAAATTTGAAACATGCAATCCATAGAGGCTGTGGAGGAGCACTAAGGAAGGAATTCCCGAAATTTCCACGGGAACGGGAATTATTGGACTTTTTGTTTGTATGAAAAATCTTATTCCTTGGGTGCTCGGATATGATACTTAATATTAAGGTTCCTCAAAGAGTAACTGGTTTTTTTATGCAAGGAATTCCCGAAATTCAAAATGTTTTTTTAGTTTGTATGAAAGAATCTTATTCGATACGAATATAATATAACTTATAAGATACTTGGTATAAAGGTTCTTCAATAGGTGTCTGTTTGTATTAAAGAAGGAGTTCCCGGAATTCCAACGGGAACGGGTTGGACTTTTTAGTGTGTCTGAAAAATCTTATTCCTTGAGTCCACGGATGTGATACTTGGTATAAAGGTTAAACATAAATAATGTTTATGGGCGTACGAAGTCGCGGGCAAGAGCCAGTATTTTAATAATCAACAAAAGCATATCGTGTGTTTTCTATAGAAATGTTTCAAAGTTCATCAAAGTTCTCCAAAAAATGACTCATTGTGTTATTAAAGGAAGTCCCAAAATTCCCACGGGAACGGGAATTGAATGATTTTGTAGTTTATATGAAAGAATATTATTCCTTGAGTGCGAGGTTGTTATACTTGGTGTAAAGGTTCTTCAATGGGTGTCTGTTTGTATTATGCAAGGAGTGCCCGAAATTCCCACGGGAACGTGTTGGACTTTTTAGTTTGTATGAAATATCTTATTCCTTGAGTGCAAGGATGTGACACTAGGTATAAAAATTCTTCAATAAGTTAGGTACTGGTTGTGTTATGAACGGAAGTCCCGAAAGTCCCAATGGAATGGGTTGGACTTTTTAATTTGTATAAAATATTTTATTCCTTGAGTGCACGGTTGTGATACTTGGTATAAAGGTTAAACATAAATAATGTTTATGGGCGTACGAAGTCGCGGGCAAAAGCTAGTATTTTAATAATCAACAAAATATATCGTGTGTTTTCTATAGCAATGTTTCATATGAACTCGCAATATCGCGCAATCCAACAAACGGATATAAATCTCGTTTATTTTTAATAATAATAATAATAATAATAATATTTCTGACACTCACACAACATTATCTAGCCCAAATTAAGTTTCTTAAAGAACTTGTGTTATGGATACTAGATAACTGATATACTTAAGAAATATATAAACATACATATTGAATAAATACATATTTTTTATTAGAATAAACTTAAATAAACATATAAACATCCATGACTTGACGACTAATATCTGTGTCATCACACAAATATCCGCCGCCGCCGGGATTCGAACCCAGGACCTCTGGCATAGAAGGCAATGTAAGTTACCGCTACACCAGCCGGTCGTCAAATTTTTATTTTGTTAATTGTACTGAAAATTGTACTGAAAATAGGACAGGTCTGTTGTTTTAACTATTATACAGAAAAGGTAGTTTTTAGCTACATTTTTTTAAAATGCCTCTGCTTTTTAATTGTAACTGATGTATCTCATCGGTTTATAGGTTCCAAAAGAAAAATTGATCCTTTCCTTATCTACAAGTATGTCACTCTGTCAGTCTCTCTGTCTGTCAAGACCCTTTTTCTCGGGAAAGCATGCAGATATCAAACTGAAATTGATATAAAATACTCAGATCTGCAATCCCTTGGGGATGATAGAAATTGGGTCAATCCCATCAAAAGATACGGTCGTAAATGCTTCTACGTAATTTACTCAGAAAATTAGTAAATTACGTAGAAAACTCCCATAACCCAAGCAACCTTTACCTCAATATCACCTGTAGCGACATAGCCGAAGCTAGAGCTTGGTTTAGGAAAATGATACTCTAATGACACTATGAATTATATAAGGCGAAATAAAATTAACAAAATGAGAAAATACATTGGATGCCGATTGAGGGAGAGAGGCTTAGATGCCTGCTCTGGGGCTTACCTACTTGGCGCAGAGACTGTCTCTTGCCGTACAGAGAGGTAATGCGGCTAGTGTGATGGGTACCTTTGCGCCCGGTATGACTCAGGGAGGCCTATTCAATTAGGTTTATTTTTGTATATATTTAGATATAAGGAGCGGTCTTTTTGTATGTTTGTATTTTAATAAGATATGTTTTAATTTGTACAGGAATAGTATATTTTCTAATAAGTGTATCTTGAAATATAAATAAATAACGCTAAATTGTCTTGATACATTCTACCTTAAAAAGTTCATTTTCTCAGTAAGTTTACCCAAAAGGGTAAAAAATTACCACCGTATTTGTTTTTTCCTGTCACTCGCCCACAGTTTTCTTGGAAATGAGAAGTGTACAAGGAAAACAGTTAAAAAGCTGTTTTTTCCTAATGTGTAATGGTGGACGAGTGAGGCATTCTTTGAAATTAATCATTCTCTAATGGATTTCAAAAAAAGAGAGCTTGAAAATACTGGTCAGTTAAACCATTTACATCGCTCATGTATTTAGCCGCACCATTAAACAGCTTATTTCAACCCTAGCAAATGGACTTCTGTTGACTAAAATACCAATAAGCTTCAGGGTATTGGATTTCCTGGTTATTTCTGACATTCTATCGTGATCCCTTCCCTAGTCTTGTTTCTTTTTTTTCACCTTTTGTAGTATTAGGCCAGCGCCGCACGAAGTAGGCGAATTGTAGAAAAATCTTCGCATTCCTAAATCAAATTCTTGGAACATTTATCACACTGGTTTGCGAAAAAGGATCTTAAATCATTGGATCACGGCACTAAATCTCATTGCGTGAAGATTACCGGTTTTCTTTGTGTTAGTTATTGGAACGATATTTGATAAAATACTCTTCTTTGGTTGATGTTCCTTTATATAATAGAATAGTTAAAACCGAGGTGTAACTTAATGAGAAGTCGTATTAATCAGAAAGTTTATTTCCCTTATTTCAGAAATATACATTGGTTATTGGTATTACATTGGTTATACAAGTTATTTATTTAAAGCTACAAAAAAGGACGTTGCTATTTATTAATGTCTTTATGCATTAATTGTAGGTAATGCGGATACTTGAAATCATTTTTTTCATACAACTTACATGATTTTTTTTATGAGATTTGTTTTAAATTGACCAGAATTTGAGAGATTTCTTCTCTTCTTCTCCTATATTTTCGAAAAGAAATAGGTGTGTCTTTAGTTGTGGCAGATCTGTGTTTCAATTTTATCTTAAAGCTAATACCCAAGCCTTTGTGAGGCTATTTATCGGTACCTATGTATAACTTATTTATTTACCGATACTTTCTTTAACAAGCATTTTGCATTTTATACATATTTTATAATGCTTAAATATATTTTTATAGATAAAACAACTGTGAAATTGATCCATACTAAGTTTCGAACACAGATCTCTCCCTTTTCGGATGGGGGTGCTCTACCGGGACTTTATTGACTATTGTTTCTATAGTTCTATTTTCGAATTAACTGTCACTTACCAATAGCAGAGATTGAGTTAAAGCGTAGGTTTAGAAAAGGTTTAGGTTTTTAAAGTAACCAGCTACAACGTGTTTTTAATAAAAATACACATTTTTTTCTAAAAGAAAGCATTGAGAAGGTTCTTAATTCAAAGTCAAGTTGCTTGTTACATTTAAAGACATTGTTATATTTCTATATTGTTGTTTGTGAGCAGATAAAGTTAATCTATTTGTAAGTTTGTATGTTTACTGAAAAATGTCCTTTTGTGAGACGAGCATAGCTGCGATAAATAATGAATGTTAAAAACATTTAACATAGGACCATAATTAGCATGCGACGACCGGCTGGTGTAGCGGTAGCGGTAACATACATTGCCTTCTATGCCAGAGGTCCTGGGTTCGAACGGCGGCGGATATTTGTGTGATGAACACAGATATTAGTCGTCAAGTCATGGATGTTTATATGTTTATTTAAGTTTATTTTCTAATAAAAAAATATGTATTTATTCAATATGTATGTTTATATATTTCTTAAGTATATCAGTTATCTAGTATCCATAACACAAGTTCTTTAAGAAACTTAATTTGGGCTAGATAATGTTGTGTGAGTGTCAGAAATATTTATTTATTATTATTATTTAGCTATGCAGTGCTTGTGATATTGGAATCTGATTGTGAAAGATAACGCATGGAATACATTTTTTCCATTAATAATATCGATGTACTCATTACATTCACATAGAACTAACAAACTTTTGACAAAGTATCTACAGATCATACAAATATTAGTTCTTGGAGCGAACCGCGACACTACCCCATTGGACCCCGCCAAAACAAAAACATTCTGGACTTATTGAATTAAAACATACATATAAATAGAAAGATCATTGAATCTACAAAAGACACGAGGATTATTCTCTGCACCCTGTATATTGGGAGATATAAGAGGATTAACCGACACGAGACAATTTTCCCAGAATTCGTGGTAAGTCGTACTTATATCGTGGGACAGATACAATATTATACTAGAGTGGGTGGTCAGGGCTTACAGCTGTATCTTACTTGCCTATTACTTAGATATAGTAAGCCTTATTGATATCTGAGATATATGTTGTCGAGATATTTTTGGATTTTTCCATAATTTTAAATGCGTATAATCCTGTTCTATTTCACATTAAGCTTGCAAGCGAAGATGATATTATAGAATTAAATAACGGATAGGTATACTTAAATTCATAGGACCTCCATGAAATGATATTGACAAGTCGTACAACTATTTGCCTTGGATCGAACGAACACGCACACAAGAGGTTTATTTATTCTTAACTAATACTGTCCTAACTTTTCAACCGACTTCCAAAAAAGGAGGAGGCTCTCAACTCGTCTGCATGTTATTCTTTTTTTGAGTCTTTGTTACACGATATTACACGGATAATTATGAATCGATTTTGAAAATTGTTAATAATGAATGAAAATACTTCAGAGTTGGTCGCATATAAATTTCATCGAAATCGGTTGGGTAGGTACTTCATTGAAAAATTCAAAATTTTTAATAATTATGTATGATTTCGGACGATGTTTACGTTGATCACATTATAACTCAGCCAAAGTTTAGACGTGAAGTCGGTTTTTTTAATGCTCTGCATTTGTTGATTATCTTAATTCAATAAATAATATTCAAATTGGACCGGATCTAGCCGGGCTTGGCCGGACTGAAGATACCGAGCTACCCGCGAGCGTGGCGTGGACACCAAAACATAAAGTTAAATGCAACGGATAAAACGTATTTGAACTAATTATTTTTAGTAAATTCAACAAGTGAATAGGTAAGACTTTGCTTTAAAATAAGCTTTTTCAACGGACTTCCAAAAAAGGAGGAGGTTCTCAATTCGTCTGTATGTTTTTTTTTGTCTTTGTTATACGATTTTTAACTTTGTTAATTTCCGCAAATTAACGCCTGTATCAATCAAATATACCATGTAAGAAATGTTAAATTTAGGTTTTAAATAAAAAAAAACTGTCAATTCTTTATATTTTTAAATTAGGATTATGTTTATCCGACAACACATTCCATATAGATCTTTACATTCACATGTTCATCGTTCGTATAGTTTATGTACAGTTAACGATAAACCATTTCTCTATACTCTTGGTACAGTATATAATCCAGAAAATCATTAAACTTGTTGATAGCAAATTTACATGGCGTAATTGTAGCCAACTTTTCGATACGGTACAATAAAATTTGCATTTTAATAGAGTACCCGACCAAATTAGATTTAATCGCTTGGTAGGCCAGTGTAAACCTGGCCTAAATTAAATTTTGTTTCGGACCCAATTACAATTGTTTGCCGAGCAATATTTAAATTTAATTTTCTTTTGTCTGAGATAAAAAGTAACGATTTCTGGGAAATATTAAGGTAGTTTAATTACTTCGAGTTTGTACATTTACGCTGGTGTTCTCGCCGAATGAATTTCTTGAGAAACAATTCAAGGTCATTATTTTCGACGTTACTCTAACTAATTTTAAGTCTCTCTAATGTAAAACTAGAAACTTCAAAGAAACTGAGGTTGACGTCCCTTAATTTTCGGTAATGTCGAATTGAGCTCATTATGTACCCATCACTTCAACATTATAAGTCTGTGCTTTCAGGGCACCTTAAGTTGTCGGTCCTGGGTGCTGTATACTTGCATACAGTAGTATTCGTTAGAAGTCAGAAGCCATTTCGGCGCCCTGAAAATTCTGACATCCACTAACCAGCACTTGGCCAGCTTGGTCGATTATGGTCTAACTAAACTACCTCGTCACCCACGGGAGAGACTCAAGGCCCAACAGTGGGCTCACTTCAGAGGGTTGTGATGATGATGTTCTCATATAAAAATGTAGTTTAAGGTGGTACTTTCTTTAAAATTCAAGCTAAAGGATTCTCAAATTGATTGAAGTTATTTAAAAAAAGCAACTCAAACTGACAGATTAGCACATTCAAATATAGAACCTCTTCATTTGTATGGATTACAGAATACAGTCGGTGAACCGAATACGTGTGTTATTAATCATTGTGTCAATGTATTCTTATATTGTAATCCATGTTAGAAGGAAAAAAAAGAAAAGAAAGTTACAGGTTTTGCGTTTCATTATTATTGTCTGTAATGTAAAAAGGTACCCATTTCTCACCACTTCTGGTTTCGTTAGAGTAAATTGAAGATAATACTTGAAGCAAAACTTCACGATTCAATACATTGAAATCATTTGCAAGAACATTTAATCGTGTTTGATTTATACTTTTTAACTTGACCCATATTTCGGGTTAGTTCCGCTATGGGATGGTACCGCTATGGCAACCTTTCCAAATACCTTCTAAGTAGTCCCGCTTTGGTACCCGTTTCTTAGATCTATGTTAAACAATGGAAGGTACAATTAAAAAGAAATGTGCTTCTATAAGTTTTTGGCGTCTTCTTTAAAAAATAATCAATATTAAAAATATAAAGTTATATTGCTAACCGGACCACGTGAACTTCTTGCCCTCGACATTGCAGTAAGTAGATAAACTTACAAGTTTTCCTTATTACCCTTTTCGCAAAATTTCAGAAACTAATACCCCTATTTATGTACATAAAAACAAAAAAAGAATATCCCTTATTTGGTAGGCCGAACACCAATAATACCATCTGGTGTCACATTTGACAGGAGGTATTATAATGATGGAGAGATCCTATTGCAGTGACACAGCCTATCGCCCACAAAAACGCCAATAACATTTCTGTCCCTTAACTGACTTTTACAATATGGCCGGGAAGAGAAACAGCTGGTACATTCTATGTTTTACTATATACTAGATCATAATTGCAGGATGGGGTTGACCCTATTGTTTCTCAGAAAAATTGGTTGGCTAGCTTAACTACCTAAGGGCCAACCCCGCGTCACGCGTGTTCATACGAAACTGCCACGTCGCGTGACCACGCGCGTACGACACGGACATAACAATTGCCGAACATGACTTATTTAAGGAATAAGACTTGATGTTATTTGAAGTTGTGAATATAATTAGACTCATACTTCTTATTTATGTCCATGCTTAATAAATTTACTGTTTTTAATAAAAATATGAATATTTTCAAAAACTATGGCAAAGCTTTTCTACTCGCCTTTCCCAAAAAATTTAGGGTGCCAAAGCGGGACTACTTAGTAGGTTTTTAAAGAGGATGCCATAGCGATACCATGCCGTAGCGGAACTAGCCCGATAGTGGGTCAGAGTCTTTCAGATTTCGACATCAAGTTAACTATTATGTTTTCCAGCATTTTACTTAGAATGACTTTTTTATTAGTTTTATTTCCATCAATTATCTTATAATATAAAGACATTATCAATATTTTGCTGTCTGTGAGTTACAAACTCGCAACCTTTGAATTCTGAGGTAACAGCACCATAATACTCGTAGTTGACACGCATAATAATAAAATCGTTGAATACTTAACTATTCCCGTAGTAGAAATTAACGTTGTCGGAGGAATTGCCGAAATACTCATTTCATATTGATAGTGTTATGAAATTTGGGCTCTTAACTTGTATTTACGATCTATGTAGGAATGCAATTATTGCACGTAGGTCGGCTTATTGCAGTGTGTGTGAGCATAGTTTATACAATGTTGGTGTTAGCCTGTGTTTCACTGACGCGGAGCTCAGCGGAAATTCCTAAGATGAATAAAACTTTTTGAATTTTTAATTTTGGAGCTTGTCGGCGCCTGAATAGACCAATCACTATGCTCGAAATCTCCGCTGCCCTTCAATAGAAACAGAACGAGCTAAGCGCCGCTCCGCTCAGCTCCGCGTCAGTGAAAACGCAGCCTTATGGTTTTGCAGACTCTTACCAATTTAACTGTAACGGTAAGCTGATATGTATTAGCTGTTATTTGTGGCTTCTCTCGGGTTACATTAGAATGGAATTTTAATAACGTTTTCTATGCGCAATGCGTGCGTAAGAATATTAAGATTTATCCTTCACTTCTTTTACGAGTCAAGAAGTATTTAATCTACTTAAAAGTATAAATACTTAAAATATACGCTTAAATACAATATTTTTTGAAATTTCCTCGCGTCCCATTCTTCTGTGAAGTAACCAAAAATTATATTTCAATTAATAAATAAACACACTGGTAATTTTTTTTTTTTATTATCAATCCGTTTAATTTTTTTTTTTTAATGTGCCGAAATGTAAATCTCGTACCCGTTTAGTCTGTGAAAAAGTGTAGGTACTTTTTAAAGTCAAGCATACTTAGGTGCGTGGCTGCGATGTAGATTTTGTATAAAAATACGAGTACATCATATACCTACCGCCAAAGCAAATCATGACAACATAAAAAGTCCATATGAAAAATACTGTACATTAATAAAAACGGCTTATGTGTTATAGCTACATACCTTTATAGGATTGAATTCTGATATTGTGCTTTTATTTGTTAACATTCCTCTCCAAATTGTTTTGTTAGTGTATTTATAGATCAGTTTTTGAAAAAGGTTATATTTCTACCTTTTCTGTTTGTCACTTGCGAGTGACATAGAGGAAATGAACCATCTATTTAAAGTCAGCCTGTTTCTGAAAAGTACACGTTGCGTGGGATTGGTCTGATACTCGTACTCAAGCTTACACTTCAAATTTAGAATATTCTAAATTTAGCAATAGAATTTAAAAAGCGAAGGCAGATATTATTGAGAGGTCTTTCGGTCTTTATAGGGTTAGTTACTCAATGTTGTCACTTTTTCAGCTTAATAATGATTGAGTGAGTAGGTACCTACCTAAATATACATAATTTTTTTATATTTTTACATACACACATACATAACTTCAAGCCTGTATCCCTTATGGGGTAGGCAGAACAAGCAGTCACGTTTGACAAATTTGGAGGTATTATAATGACGGAATTGACGGAGAGACTATTGCAGTGAATAAATTTAGGGTGCCAAAGCGGGACTACTTAGTAGGTTTTTAAAGAGGATGCCATAGCGATACTATGCCCTAGCGGAATTAGCCCGATAGTAGGTCAGAGTCTTTCAGATTTCGACATCAAGTTAACTATTGCTTTCCAGCCTTTTTCTTAGAATGACTTTTTTATTAGTTTTATTTCCATCAATTATCTTTTAATATTTAGACATGATCAATATTTTGCTGTCTGTGAGTTACAAACTCGAGACCTATGACTTCTGAGGTAACAGCACCATAATACTCATGGTTGACACGCATAATAATAAAATCGTTGAATGGTCGCTGAATATCGTCCTTTTCTTAAAATACTTAACTATTCCCGTAGTAGACATTAACATTGTCGGAGGAATTGCCGAAATACTCATTTCATATTGATAGTGTTATGAAATTTGGGCTCTTAACTTGTATTTACGATCTATGTAGGAATGCAATTATTGATAGATAGGTGGCCAGTCTATCGCCCACAAAAACGCAAATAAAACCTCTGTTCCTTAACTGAATTTTACAGTATGCCCGGGAAGACAAGCAGCTGGTACATTCTATGTTTGTCTTTTTCGCTCCCAGTCCATGGATGTAAATATATTTTTTGTTTATATTTTATTTTACATTAAATTAAATCTAACGCTTAAACGCCTCAAACCGCAGCTTAAATTATTTCGCCAACAGTTTCACGGTAAATCTAGTAAACAACGAACTTTGCTCCCCGCTTTATAATTGAGAGCTACGTAAATCGTAGTTTTGAGTTTCAAAAAGTTTCCCCGAACAAGCTTTAAATTGTTCGGTGTGAGGTTGTTACGTTTTAACGTTGGGGTTGCCTTTTTGTTGCCTTTCACTTTCTTTAGTTTAATATTCGTGAAATGCAACTCTACATTTGTTTTTTATTACCTACTTGTGTTATATGAAACTTGTAGAAGAGGAGAATTATTGACAAGTTGCTACATGTGAATTATTAACTTCTTTTTGTGCTTTCATTAGTTTACCAAGATTATAAGATTAGATACCTACTATGATCAACAAAAAGGTATTTTAAATACCAAAACTTTCCTTATAGACTGAAATATGTATCATAATTTTTCAGTTTACGTTTAAGGGAATGTGATGTAGCGGATTTAGTTTCGTAGGCTTTATCATGTCACCTTCAGAGCTTTCTTTCAAAATAAATTTGAGCTCTTCCAAAAATTCTTCTACTTCTCTAAAAATGTTTGCCGCGTTGGGTCCCGGTCGGCTCAGAATAGCCGTACATCGTAGATAAACGTGTCATCAAAGGTGACAAATGCATCCGCCTGGCTACCACACACCCTTATATTAAATCTGTCACCAAGTAGGTATCACCGCTCCGGCGGTTATTTTATGTTCGACCTTATGTTCTACAAGCTGCCATTTCAAATCCCGCGGGAATATCGAGATAAAAAGTAGCCTATTCGCTATTCCAGACTGTAAACTATCACTATGCCAAATTTCATCCAAATCCATTAAGCCGTTTTGCCGTGATAGAGTAACAAACATCCAGACATGAATATACGTCCTTCCATCTAATCTAAACTTTCACATTTATAATGTACAAAATTTTAGTTTGCTTTTTTTAGTTTGCTTTAAACGTCGATTAAATCGCTCAATAGGAGTTATAAATGACTTAGCTATATTTATTTTAAGACAACAATTATTCGTTCTCACTTTCACAATTGTAATATAAGTAGGATTACAGTCCAAACGCGGTAGATAAAAAAATAAAATACTGTACATAACTTACTCTATTCTTCTTATTTACAGGTGCTCCTAGTCCATGAAGCATCAAAGGGCAGCTTCTCAAGAGTGTTCGACCTTGAAGCTGGAGATGAGTCAGACCCTGGCACCCCGAGAACGTCGCCTTACGAGAGCCGGTTCCCGATCAATATCGGCATCACAGGATATGTGGCGACTACTGGCGAGGTATGCAGGATTTTTTTTTGCGACTGAACTGCTTACTTGCTTAGGCCAATAACAGACATAGCATAGATGCCTACGATGTCTTACAGCCGATTTCAATTACTTACAAAAAAGTTACAGTAAAAGTAAAGATATAAATTCATCAATGTTGTGTCAAATCTGTCACTTGAGCTCAAGATAGTAGATACTAGCTGTTTCGCGTGGTTTTACCCTTGCCATTTCAAATTTCGTAGGAATATCGAGATAAAAAGTAGCCTATTCGCTATTGTAGACTGTAAACTATCACTATGCCAAATTTCATACAAATCCATTGAGCCATTTTGCCGTGATGAGTAACAAACATCCCAACTTTCACATTTATAATATGCAAAATTAAGTTTGCTTTTATTCGATAGATGTCGCTGTACTGTAGAGTTATAAATTACTTAGTAGACTAATTTTATTCCTCCTTACTTTCACAATTATAATATTGGTAGGATAGGAATTTCTATATGTACTTGTACCTTTCGGTAAATTAATGAAATTAGGAAAATGGCGGCTATAAGGTGCAGTGGTAAGTCATAAGGTATGGAACAAAATGTTTGATGATAATATAGAAATAAATATAGTAACATTTACACCAGTTCTGTGAATCTAGCTCTGTGTCAGTTTCTTATTGAAATTGTGGTATGGATATGAGATAGATAGGGAATTAATAAAGATTCATGTAAAATACCTGCATACTGAATACATAAATCTTAGAAATAAACATTTGAATCTGCACAATTAGCGATAGAACTAGTCCGAAAGCGACTCATTCAATTCAGAGCGAACCTTACGTCACTGCGCATAGTTTTCCACTAGAGATGTTAGGATCGAATTTTCATATGCCTGAACTAATATAACGCTTTATCAATAACATGGTGTCGTAACTGTTACTAGGTAACCAATAACAGTGAGAGTTTCTGATCTAGTTCGTAAAATGTACTATATTCATTCTATTATATCATAACATAGGTAATGATTATCGCGCGCTTTGATGACTGCATGCAACGTCGCTCACTGTTATTTGATTGTTATTGAATAACATAATAAAGAAATGTTCGTATTACCGAATATTAAATTTCTGCCGTGTAACTGTTATGTATAACTTATATGAATATGTTAGTCATACCTCTATTTTCCACTTATCTTAATCTGTCAACGCATGCAACCATTTCGCTCGCGGCATGTATAAATCAGGGGACTAAATGGACTGAATTAGTCAAAATTAACTGCCCGGTTAACCGTGAATCTGTCACGTTGCAGTTTATTACGCTCGTCAATTAGATGCAAATGTTATGTAGTTATGTATCGTGCGCGTGCAGCGTACATTGACAAATGTTCACTTTGGAATTTGGGAGATGAAGATTAGTTTCATATTTTGAATTAGGTAACAGCTGTAAGAGATGAAACTGTCGCTTATTGTTTTTTAAAAGTTAAGCATTAAGGTTTAATGTCACTTAAGAACCATTTTAATACTGGTTGTTTAATCCACAAATATGTACGCACATCATATTGCTTTAAGTTTTTGTGATTGCATAACATTATCATGCACGCATGCATAACATCACGCCTGTATCTCTTATGGAGAAGGAAGAAAACCAGAGGCTATAAAACCACCTGATTTCACGTTTGACAAAAATTGGAGGTAATATAGTGATAGGGGGTCAGCCTATCGCCCACAAAATCGTCAGTAAAACCTCCGTCCTCCAACTGACTTTTACAGTATGCTCGGGAAGAGAAGCAGCTGGTACAGTCAGTTGAAATTTTTAAAGTCGTTTTTCACCAAATTGAGCCTATATAACACTTATATTGATAAACTTCTATATATAGTTGTAATAACAAAACATAGAAGTTAGTCAATATTAGTATTTATTTAGGCACAATATGGTAAAAAGCGACGTTGAAAATTTCAATGTGTTAATCAACTCTTGTAGCTGACTGTACATTCATGTTTTTCTTTAACTCCCAGTATAGCATTTTTGTTATTCATAATATTAAATAAAACACTTTTTAACCGAATTAATCGCGTATTTTTAATTTTAAGTCGACGTTTCGGTGTCTTTGTGAGTCGAGTAAAAATATCAAATGTAATTAATTATATGCGATCGTTGTTTTTAATATTTTCGCACAATTTTGATGTGTTTATATTACAATAGTAGGGTTAATCCGGCTCAGTGACATGAAATTTGATACGCCTTGTCTATGGAATGTCACTGTTCGCACAAACACAAACAAATCCTAAACAAACTCATTGTTTACTTGTGCCTTAGTCTATGCCTTACTGATTTTGTCATTTGTAGACAAGGATAGCATATTAAATAAAACTTAAGACAATATTTAAGGATAGCATAGAATGAGGTTTATACTGTACTTTATTTCTTGAGTCGACTTCTAAAACGTATCTATCAAAATAAGACAGAATCGTTACAATCGTTGAGACCTTATCATACGTGACGAGCGATATTTTTCAGGCAACCCCATTTTTTACATATTCCTAAGAATAAATCTAATTTTTTAAATCGTCCATTAAACATACATACAAAACGTCACGCCTGTATCCCTTATGGGGTAGGCAGAACACCAGAGGTTATAAAACCACCCGATGTCACGTTTGACAAATTTGGAGGCATAATAATGGTGGAGAGAGACTACTGCAGTGATAGGGGGTCAGCCTATCACCCACAAAAAACCTCCAATAAATACTCCGTCCCTTAACTGACTTTTACAGTATGCCTGGGAAGAGAAGCAGCTGGCACATTCTATGTTTTTCCTTCGCTCCCAGTCCAATATGGGAGTAAAATCTCCGTCCAGTAAAATCTCACAATAATAAAACTTACATGATGATCGAAATGAAATCTTCACTTTCGTGTAATATACACCTTCAAATACGAGGAACATTATACGCAATTCATTTGAAACAAAACATCACATAATACTTGTATATCTAACGGGCGACATTTCAGGCCAATATTTATTAGAGCCCGGGCAGTTACGCTCCATTAACTTCGCTCGCTGCACCGCTTGTGGCCAATAGAAGGCATTGGAGTCGTATATAATTGTGACCGTGAATGTACCTAATGAGAGGTTTTCTGACAGCTCATTAAAAAAACAAAACGGTACAAAAATGGTACAAAAGGCTTCGATAGATGGCGTTCAACAAAAGCCGAAGTCTTGTCTGTCATATAGCCATTAATTCCACACTGCGTTTTTGAAAGTAAAATAAATTAAGTGACGTCACTCTAAATTAATGAATGAATACCAAAAACAAAGACGATTACGCGCTAATACAAAACATCTTGTAGGACTGCGTCGTAGCATTAGCAATGAAATGCCGCGTCGTAGTCAGGGACCGGAACCGCTTACCCTTAAAGAGGTTTTTGATTGGGTTTTTCATAGACTTGTTTTAAAAAACCCTATCAATTTGGTAACCGTATCGAAGACTTACCCTAATTTAAGGCTTACCATATCAATAGAGTTAGCTTCATGTAAGCAGTAAGCCTATCGAAAACCCTATTGAAGGTTACGGATTCAATAGGGTTTTAAAACCTGCAGGCAAATTTAATCTCTAAGAATATCAAATTATCAAAAATATCACCATCTATTCAATCTCGCACTTCGAATTATACTTCCAAATTCAACAGCATGCGCGGAAAGAGATAGAAATAGGCTAACCCTATCACAGGGTAAGCGCATCCGAAAGTAGTTAACTTTATTCAAAGTGTTACCACGTCGATAGGCTTACCATATCAATAGGGTTACACTTCCATATGGTAAGATTTTGATAGGGTTACCCTATCAATAGGCTTAATCAAATAAAGGGGTTTTCCGGTCCCTGGTCGTAGTAGCTATGTTCACCAACAGTGACTATTTGTAAAAAAGTTTAAGGTGGCATATTTATATCTTTTTCTACTGAGCGATAAATAAATATGCAGGTATGTTTATATCGTATTAAAGAAAAAACCGGCCTTACTTATAAAAAGCAACTAATCAACATCTTACCGACTACTTAACTAATAACTACTTAAATTCTTAATTAATGCTTAAATATTTTTTACTCATAAACGTTGATTAGCCGGTTATTAACTAATGAACGCTTAATGCAAAGAAAAAAATTCTGCTTATCAATATTTCAAAATATTGACATAAGTATCCCTTCTTAGTCTGTGCATAAGTGTCAGATTTGCGTATAGGTTTGTTTATTTATAATAGTGATATTGTTTTTAATATCGGAATTTTACGAATTTTAAACGTTCGTCGCAAAATGGAAAGTTCTTCAAAAAAGAGAGTGCGATCCTCCAACTGGGACCAAGATGAAAAGGTAATTTCGGCAAGTAAAATACCACGAGAAGAAAAAGAACATACATAACTTCACGCCTGTATCCCTGGGTAGGGATCTGATTCAAATACAGACTCAGTGGAGGAATACCAAGGGCAAGGTGAAAGGCAGGGAGTCTGAGTACAGACATGCTAGAATGATGACAGGCGGAGGACCACCACCACCAAGCCCATCTCAGCAGAAGATCTTGCCGTCATTCAGGCGTTGCCTAATGAATTTATTATTGATAATAGTAAATTTCATAGTGATGGTCTCTACATGGATACTATAAAAGAGGTAAGATATTGTCTGCTTTTATAATAAAAATGAATAAGTATAGTCCTAAAAGTCGAACTAAGGTAAACAGTCCTTTTTTAATACTTAAATATATTTGTTTGTTGTAACATATATCTACATATAAGATTTTTCTTTCCAGAACAATTCTGAAGATTTTGAGCGAGAATTATTTTTACTTTTAAAAAAGTCAAAGGAAAGAGAATTTGAACGAGCAGAAGAAATTCACAAAAAAAGAATGTTAATCATGGATTTAGAAAATGAGTGCTGGCAAAAGAAAATAAATTCTATTTGATTATACAAAGTATTATAATTAAGATTAAGAAATAATTTTCTATAAATACATTTCTTGCTATGTTTGACAAATTATTTAATTCCTGTTCACTATCTGACAAGTCTTCTTCCACATTGCTATAATTAGAGGAATCTGAAAATAAAACTATAATCTATGTTAACAATTATAAAATTAAAGCGCTTTTCTATTACTGTTGCGGAATTCATAAATTCAAAAAGTGTAATCAAAAAGAATAATCTATACAACTATCCATTTCATACATACCATCTAAATAATCATTATATTCAATGGCCAAATTATGTAATACTGCACAAGCAACAATAGTAGTTTTGATTGTGCTTAGAGATCCTCTAATAACCTCAAGTAAAATCCTAAACCTTTGTTTTAAGACTCCAAAACATCTTTCTATGACATTTCTTGTCCTGATATGGCTGTAATTGTATCGCCTCTCAGCTTCAGTCCTCGGTCTTAATACAGGAGTCAGTAAATATGAAGTGCATGGATAGCCACTATCTCCTATTAGTTTGCCTTTAAATTCATGTTCTTCAAACCTACGTTTAAGCAAACATTCACGAAAAACTCGTGCATCATGAGTGCTGCCTCTCCAATGACAAACTATATCGCAAATTTTTTAATCTGCATCGCATACAACCTGTATTGTTTGGTAGGTATTTAATAAGATTTTCTATTATAGATAATGATTTCCTTATAGTTTGTTGCTAGGTATTTATTATTCAATAATTAATACTACGTATCTATGTACTTGTATCTACTTAGGTAGCTGTCACTACAATAGTCTCTCTCCACCATTATAATGCCTCCAAATTTGTCAAACGTGACATCAGATGATTTTATAATCTCTGGTGTTCTGCCTACTCCATAAGGTGTGAAGTACAGGATTAGAATACAGTATAAGTATGGTTACCTGGGTATTTAAAGAATAAAATCCTTTCCGATTAATATAATACTGGCCAGCATTGCCACTAACTTTTCTTATTTTAATGTGAGTTCCATCTATAGCCCCTATTATGTATAGGAACCCACAAATTGATTGAAATTTTCGTATTATCTCTGTTTCGGCAGTTAAATTTGATGGCATATTTATGTAGTAGGTAACTACTTTTTGCCGCTAATGCAACAGGCACTTTTTTGCAGAGACGTGACAATGTCTGTTACTTATGCCATGTCTATCGGCACAATCTTCTTGTATCTGGAAGACAGTTCATCAATAGGATAGGTTAATATTACCGCGAAAAAATGAAAAAAAAATAGGCCATATTAAATGAGAAAGGTAAAATAAATGATTGCCTACCTCGTGCCTGCCCTAGTATCTAATTACAGCCATAACTTGTAATACGATAGGAATACTGCCACCTCGATGGTCTACTTGCAAATCATTCCTTACTAAATTAATAATTCGTAGCATATTGTCCTTGCTAAATCTGTATCGTTGCTTAAATTCCACATCAGTCAAATCTTGAATCGGGTTCATACGTTTTTTATATTTTTTTTGTCTCCTAACTGTCCGTGTTCTCATGCTTCTTAGTTCTTAAATTTCATTACGAAACCTTCAAATAATATCATTTTCATAAATATCCATTTTTAAAATTTGCAAAACAGATGTTACACTGACGCTATTTTGTTACTTAGCGTTTTAAACAATGGTCCGACCCTGATTAATTTGACAACTACTTTAAGATGTTACTTAACAACTGATTAACGCTAAGCAACGTTTATGAGTAAGATTTTTTCTTAATTGGCTCTTAAGTGTTGATTTAATTTTAAGTAACGTTTATAAGTAAGGCCGGTATTTAAATTTGGCTGGTGACTAAAAAACTCTGTATAAATGTATGAGCAGTTTTGTTTAGTTAAAATTGTAAATGCGTTTAAATATTATATTTTTTTAACTCGACGTTTTATTGACTTTACTGTTACGTACGAGTTACAAATTTCTTCCATTCTAAGTACTTATATAAAAAAACAGTTTATATTTTAAGATTTGCAAAAATCATTCTATTGAATAGACTCAAATACTACTAAACCGATTCCGAATATTTACTAAAACTTATGTAAATTATCGAGGAGTAACGTAGGCCATATTTTTCAAGCTCAGACGCGGGTGAAGAGAAATGGTGAAGACTTTTTAGAATGTTACTGACACTTTTTGACAACACTATTTGTCGCTTCATCACGAGGTCTGTGAAGACACTGAAACGTCCAGTTTGAAATCGAGTGGTTTTACATTTTACCACTCGATTAATCCGCTTACAAAGTATTTTATTTAATATTTAAAATCGTGAAAATTAAAAACAAAAGTGGTTCCAATCCAATACATTTAACAACCTTCATTAAATATATTTTGAAAACCGAATAATACATCTGATAACAATTGTATTTGTAAAACAATAATAGTTCTCATGAGGGGATATTTAAAGTTCACGAGACTTGAAGGCTTCGAGGGCGCTCGGAGACAGAAAACTATTTATACGTTCAATACCCCCTAAGTAAAAGAGTGCATACGAACTTATATATCGGATGCTAGAATAGAATGTATCTATCTAGCGGCGATTCCTAAAGCTGTGAGACTGGGAAACTATACGGGATGGCTTTTTGAGATAGAATTTTATTACCGAATTCAAAACTTTTAAATCTATTGTATCTAGTTCGACAGCCCTGCTAAAGATGGCACCGAGGTTGTTGTGCACTTTAGAAAGCGCGTCAAGCCTTTTGTTACATTGTTGTATCCCTTTGTGGGTCGAATGACCTGAGTGAGGACATTTACAATTAAAAATCGATTGGATCCAGGACATAAGGAGTGCCTCGTAAAATTTATTTATTTATTCATAAGGTACACCAACAGCATAACATATAATAAAATTTACAAGTAAAATTGTTCCGGTACATTTCTTATATGTATACCTATTATAGGCGTACACAACTTTGGTAAGAAAAGGAGTAAACAATTGTAATGAGTTCCCAAATACAATAAGATTAAATTAAATAACAATCATAATTAAAAATAAGTATTAAAAGTTAAACTAAGAATTAAAATTAAGGATTTATGAATACAACAATTTCAATAATAAGATTAAAATTAAAAATTAATAACAATAATAACAATGTGATGCAAAATTATACAGCGATATTCTGGGATATAAAAAAAGTAATAAATAGAAAAAGTCAAACATTGAATTTTTACTGAAAACTTATAGATTTAGGATTTAAATTTAACAAAAAGTCTATTTTTAAATGCATACAAATTATCATTCAAGATATCCAGCTCAGGTAGTTCAATAAACTAATTATTAAATTACTCACACTAATAAACCAACCATGAGGTCCTAATGTAGGCTTTTAAAAGTATGTGTCATGGAGAGCACTGAGCGGAACTACATAGGGTTCTAGTATTCACTTAGACTCGATATACTTGAATGAATCTTTACCTAAACCAGCTTGGATTTAAAGCCAGGACCACAAATATCGGACGCACACAATCAATGCTCCTCACACTTTACTAACAATATTCCAGTTACAAGTTTACCTGTTCCAAAAAAAGAAAAACATAAATCGACTTAAGTACTTACTTTTAAAAACTGAATATCTTTATATCATTGCTCTCACAGGGCATTCCCCAGGGCAAGTTAGAGATTATCCAATGATGTAAGAAGAAGTATCATAAGTTACAAGAAAAATGAATGGTGCCATTTTTCATAGCCAGTTTTCCGGGCGGCAGTTTTCCCGGGGTTTTCCTCAATGGCCTCGTCGGAAACTGACAGTTCGCTTTTTTATTTCAAATAATGTTTACTGCCGAAATACAAATGGCCGTGAACTTGGGATGAAAGGGAAATAATACAAAGAGAGCAATTGATGGATTGGTTTGATTGTGCCGCTATCGCTACTAGTTTTCGGCTAAAGAAGAGGAAATTAATATTATATTAGGAAAGTTTCGAAATTCAAGACTAAATATGCTGAGAAAAGTGCTCTGTTCATTTCAAGTTTAGTTATTTAAACGTATGTACTTACATTTAAGTAACTTTGGCTGCAAACCTACTCGATAAAATTAGTGATACCTTTATTTTTATTCATAACCTTGTAGAATGTGTAAAATTTTGTCGTCAAACAATTCATTTATAGTGGATCTCTATCTTAATTTTCAATAAATCTTCAAAGGAATATTTTATAGAAAAACATTTTAAAAATTTTGCTTTAATAACAAAGGCATCCCGCCAACTACGGCTACCATTCTTACCATTCTATAGAATTACATGCTTTTTTGTCCAGAATAAGAGGGCCCAAAAACATGAACTAAAATTTATTATTCGTTTTATCAGAACTATTCAGTAAATAAGTTTGTAGAAATCTTAATATTGAATAAAAAATATATTTAACTGAATTTATTCTAAGTATTTGTTTCGTCATGTCCGACAAGGCTTTTTTGGCGCTTGACGTTGTCTGTAAGGGTTACCATTCTGTAAAAGCACCCAATTCTTAGGGAAAAATATAAATGAATGAACATGTTTGAAAACAGAAATTATTTAGGTAAAAGTTAGGTAAAAAACACAGCACTCGAGAAATAACTGAAGATTTTATCTAATTAAAAATATTTAAAAAAAAAGTATCAAATACCTACTTAAATGTATTTTGATAATATTTTACTGTAATTAGTTTCTGCAAATATCATATTGAAAGAACCCGACATAAAAATAGCAATTTTAAGGTCGTCATCTTCGTCATCACTACTTTCGTCGATCTTTGAAAATAGTTCAATGATGAAAGGCTTTTCTAAATAACTGTATTTCTGAAAAACAAAGAACCCGTAAGAAGCAACAGAAAAAGTGTTTCCTAGTGTTTTTTTAATTCCAAAACAAATTGTTTATTGGAAACTGTTTGAATATTTTACAATAATTTACCACCAACATCAAGGGCCATATAAAAAATTTTTTTTTTATTCTTAATCATTGTTACCATTTCTTTCTCCATAATAAAATAATACACCTATTGTGAAGGGTCCATAAAATATATGCTTAGTTTAACTCACTTTTCATAAAGTCCTTACAGCAGTGGCTTATCTCCTGGAATCGTAGTTTCATGTAATGGAAGTCCATAGAACCAAAAAAATATATATATTTAAAAAATATAACTTTCAAAATATGGCAATATGTAAACATTGCAGAGGCAACTTTTTTGTTTACTCTATTTATGGATTTATAGGGACTTTAAATTGTTTTCTTTCTAAAAACAATGTCTTTACTTTTACCACCACCATTTTATACATTTTGGCGTATTTTTAGACATTTTTATTAAAATTTAAAGTACAACAATACATATGAGACGGCAAAGGCAAAAGTGACTCTTCATAAGATCGCGGTTAGTTAATTTTTTTGCCGCACGCTAAAAGTCCCTTGTCGGCCCATACTTCAAAGATACATACGTCATATTATTAAGGAAAGGTGTGTGTGTCTTATTTGTTAAATATATTGGGTGTCAACTTGCACGATCTATCCCTTGAATCGTGATCTTAAGTATAAAAAACCTATTAATTACCTAGTATTACGTATTAAGAAAGTACTTTAAGAAAGCTCCTATTCAAAAATGTTCTATAAAGTATTATTTGGTGGTAGGCATGTGTTCTTTTTGGTTATAACAATATTTTATTATTACAATAACTATTTTCAGTGGTGTAGCTAACTGTACGCTGGGTAGCCGGTAGATAATAAAATATGTCTGATAGCATTTTATTTTTTATATTAAAGATCTAGGATCATTATTCAAGATTGAGATCACATAGAGCAGCTATGAGCAAGCTTGGTTTTTTAAACCTAGACCTCCGTCTCTCAACCAGTCTCTCACTCAGGAGAGACTGGGGGCCTGCAGTAAGCCTAAAAATATAGTTATGATGATTGTAATCCACTACTAATCAACAGCAGTTTCTCATTAACTCATCAATCATATTATTTACAGACAGTGACCATACCAGACGCGTATCAAGATCCCAGGTTCGATCCTTCCGTGGACGAAGGCACCGGGTTCAAACACAACACGATATTGTGCATGGCCATCAAGAACTCTGAAGGCAGAATCATTGGTGTCATACAGGTAATTAACTATAAATATTTCTAACATTCATAACTCATTCATTTATATGTGCATATGTGCACGGTTATATCATGCATCTCCCTATAATACCTCCTTCAGATCATGCAAGCAACACAACTTAGATTCACTGTTTTGAATGATCGCGGATATTTAAACCTTAATTTACGACCACTGTGGCGATGGGGTAAACCTATCTGCCTTATACGCCAGTGGTTACGGGTTCAATTCCCGCACGGAACAAGAAAAAATAAATGTTAGTGTTTATCTATTTATGTGTTTATATTCTAGGTCCGCTCATAGTATCCCATAACACAAGCTATGCTTACTTTGGGGCCATGTAGTTGGTGTGATTGTCTGGGGATTTTATTTTTATTTTGTTATTTCTTTATATTATTATTTATTTATTTGAGTGATGCACATGCGTGACAGTCAAGTTAATTGTGACAAAATATCAAAAGCGAAAAAAGCAAAATCCTGGTGTGAATACTGGAATTTTTAGACTTGTTCATCGTCCTCTATTGCGTTCACACCTACTGTTCGACGAACACATATTATTCGAACTGTAAGTTATAAAGTTATTTAGGACAACTAATTATCACTATTGCCATCGTTTACTTTTCATATAAATAGATTCTAAAGTTATTTTATAAAGTAAAATTTGATAAAGCGGTTTAATGGAACATTATGAGAATATAACAGAAAACGAAATTAGTTTTCAGTAGTAGGTACTGTATTTACAATTAAACTAAATTGTTTCTAGCAAGATAAATATTTCTTAAAATTTTAATCTACAATTCTGTTAAATTAAGTAAATTAAATTATTGTATCAGACTTCAAACGAATTTTAATCAGTTACTCCTTGCCGTGGGTAGACTTTGTTGAGCTTAAAATAAAATAGATCTGAAAATGGCGAGCTCATTTCAAAAAACATCTCTAGCAGTTTTAATTTACTTTAATAATGCTTTCATTTGATATAAAAATGCAATGCAAAAATAGCTCTCAAACGAATAAAACATTATTTAATTAACCATTCCTTATTTAAATTTGCTTTTTCAATATGGAATATCTATTGAGTTTTTTTAAATATGGTTTTTAAGCATAATTATATGAATTTTGAGAACTTCTAACGATATCCTAACAGAGCAATGTAGTTTTTCGAGTGTTCGCCCGTTTCGCTCGTTGCCAACACTTCTAATTTCCCTTGCCGGAAACTGCGCAACAATTAAAAAGTTAAAACAATACCCCGACGCCTATTAAACGTTAAAAAGTTCTCTATTTATTTTGAATTTGAAAAAAAAGCAATGTTTAATACAGTTTGGGATTGTGTGTAAAAGTAGCGCAATGCGGTGGTTTGCGTCAGTAAGTACGAACAATATGTGGGGAGCTCGGGTTACGTTCTCCCAAAATTATACCGTGTTAATGCCCTGTCAAACGATAGCTGTTGCCGCTTTCGTTTTAAATTTATAAGCAAATTAGCGTACAGATTAAATTGTGTGCTTTACCCGGATTTATGGGAAAATCTATTTGTATGTAAATAAAACCATATTTTTTTATATAAAATGGCAGGTTTAAAAATTGGTCGGATTGCAAAATATTGATGGAAAGTTTAAGCTTATTATCGTATTTATAAAATTGTTTGCTTTTCCTGGATTTATGAGAAAATCTTTAAAGCGTTATAGACGAGCTTCTAAATATTAAGGAAATATTTTAATTGGGCTTTAATTTTTTTTTTCGTTGAAAGCAACTTCTGAGTATAATCGTATATTAAGGGTCCTTTTCAGCTAAATAACTACGTTTCTGATGGAAGCTTGAAGCTGATTTAGGTCTAATAAAATGTGAAGTACTACTTCAGGCATGATATACATAAATTCTTTGTGAATAACTAATATTTTTTTGCTTTTAGCTTATCAACAAATTCGACGAGCTCTTGTTCACGAAGAACGATGAGAACTTCGTGGAAGCGTTCGCTATATTCTGCGGGATGGGGATCCACAACACGCATATGTACGAGAAAGCTATTACGGCGATGGCCAAGCAGAGTGTTACTTTAGATGTGAGTAGAATTTAATTTTAATTGCTGGCTCTTTTGTTAAATCATGCAATACAAAAATACAAAAAAAAAAAGAATAGCGTCGATGTAAGTTACTTTTGACGACCGGCTGGTGTAGTGGTAACATACATTGCCTTCTATGCCAGAGGTCCTGGGTTCAAATCCCGGCGGCGGCGGACATCGGTGTGATCAACACAGATATTAGCCGTCAAGTCATGGATGTTTATATGTTTATTTAAGTTTATTCTGATAAATAAAAAATATGTATTTATTCTATATGTATGTTTATTTATATTTTTCTTAAGTATAACAGTTATCTAGTATCCACAGCACAAGTTCTTTATGAAATTTAATTTGGGCTAGATAATGTTGTGTGTCAGAAATATTTATTTATTTATTCCTAACAACGGTTACCGTTTGCTCTCGGGCGCTGTCTGAAAGTATTGCCCGCGTCGGGTCCGCTTGGGATTGCCCTACTCCCTATATAATAAGTAAGTATAATAATAAGATAAGTGTGTCGTAAAAGGTGACTAACCCTAGTGACCCCTGCTTCAGAGTTCGCTAGCCATCCTTCTTATAAAACCTGCCGCCAAATATCACGCTTGTGCGGTGATGTGTTCCGGCGATATTTCAAGTAGAGCAAGCTCTTTTTACTTGTCACTTTTTTTTTAAAAGATAGTTCTTTTGTTAAATTATGCAATCAAGAGAAAAAAAATGCGCTGATATAAGTCCTTACAAAGGTCCCCGTTTGCTTTCAGTCGCTGTTAAAAAGTTAGATATCAATTTTATACGCTAGTAACTTGGCGATTACGCAATTAGAATTAAGGATTATTATTGTTTAAACGTTCTTTTACGTCCGATATTGTAGGTGCTCTGTTTTAAGTTGACGAGTTAATTAAATGATAGTTCATCATTAAGTTGAAATATTTGCGCCTTTGAGCCGAATTATTAAATATTACAGTTCCGAGAAAGCTCAGCTTGGGATTAAAATCTATTCAGTGTCTATCTAGTCAGTGATCGGCCTTTATATAAAGTTTGCCGCAGAAGTGTTTTATCAAGAGCAAATTTCAGAACTCGGGTAATCTATATTCAGCCTTATGTACCTTTTCATAAGGTTATATTAAGGTCTCACCTAAGGGTTAAGACGTCGATAAATCAAAGTAGGTAATCCTTTATATTTGTGTAGGGGCTATCATAAATTAAGTAACAAGACTCCTTGAACAATTTATGAAATATCCGGCGGCAGATTATTATTTTTATTAGTATATTATAATATCCATTATTAAGATGGGGAAAATTTTCATTACATTTTTTTGATTACGATTTTAATTTAATGTAATTTGGAGTCACCTCTTTTAGCCTTACGTTCGTTTTTACGAAGTAATTGCTTATTGGAATAAAACACACTGACCGTATTTTTATCATTTACTTGTTATCTTAAACTGACAATTTTTTTACAGGTTTTAAGTTACCACGCCTCAGCCTCCATGGATGATGCACAAAGATTACGAGTACGTATGATTTTAAATGTCATAATGTCAAAATGTAACCAAATCTGAATGTCCTTTGATGTTGCACATTGGTAAATACCCTTTAAATGCGCTTCATTATACACTACACTACGCATTAAAGAATCTATCTGAACTTCGGGGTGTCGACTTTTTGATGAAACTTAACGGCTTTTATAGCTTGACGACCACTTTGGCGATGGGGTAACACTGTCTGCCTCAAACGCCAGTGGTCGCGGGTAAGATTCCCGCACGGAACAAGAAAAAAAAATGTTTCGAGTTTGGGCGTTTATCTATACCTATACGTATTTATATTCTAGGTTCCCCCCTAGTTCGCTACATGGTATCCCATATCACAACCTCTGCTTAGTTTAGGGCCATGTAGTTGAGTGATTGTCTAGGGATTTTTTTTATAGATTCATAATAGTTTACTCACCTATACCATTGGCGTCTTTATATACAGATATTTCCGATTTCCTTCAAATATTTTCGTATATATTCAAATACATGCGATAAATTTGTGGCCACAGAAAGGGTTGCTCGTACTATAAATTTATCAAGCCGTCGTCGACAGGTGCTGTGGCGGGTGCTGTGTACAATAGTTACCAGGGTTGATCAAACGCCATTTTCCGTCTAACTAAACGTCCATCGTGAAATAAGGACTCAATCTCTTTTTCACTCACTTATGGCCTGTTTGTTTTAACATGAACATTGATATTGGACAAATTGTTCTCAAAAACTTCAAATTTACCTGATTTCAAAACTTAATAATCATTACAACTTCGATCATTCCAAGTTAATTAACCAAATTAGAGTTCAGCACAAATTCCGTTTTCAAATCGACAGTACAGCGAGTCATATTATTAAATTATTTACTGCTATATCAACATTGATTTCCAAACTTTCCAAGACTAAATAGTTCAGTTTGAGAACTCCAATAGCAGAGATTTGAAAACTTAGTCATCACAGTTTGTGCATATTAAAATTAGAGCTGCATCTTAGAGTTGTAACTCGTAGCATATTCGATTCGTTGGAGATCTTGGGAGTTGGTTAATAAGTTGCCTGGTGAATGAAGTTAAACTTATTCGTTTTAACTCAATTGTTGTTGTAACTTTATTGCACTTATGTAATGCGATGGTTGCATCGGTGTTGATTCACAAAGAAATCTATCATATACCCTTCTAAATCTATGCTCTACTGATAATGGTCTGCAATGACACCGGAACGTCGAGTTAAATTTAAAATGTAATTGTACGCGATAAATCCGTTTAAAAAATGTTTTATTTAATGAAAAATATTTATTTAAGGAGATAAGCGTTTATAAAACAGTCATGCGGTGTAAAAACATTCAAGTATTCAATGCCAGAGGTCCTTGGTTCGCATCCCTGTAAGGGCAAATAGTTCTTTAGAGGTTCCAGAATTAAAGCCAAAGCTTATGTGCCTATTACGATACACTTTTGTTTTGAAATGCCTTCATAAACCAGACATTCAATTTTGAAAGAATTGTTTTAATTGCGAATTAAGTAAATCGAATTGACATTGTCAACAATTCGCTTCCATGCTGGACTGGGACCGAAAGAAAAACATAGAATGTTCCTACAAGTTGCTTGACTTCCCGGGACAAAGGTTTTATTGGCGTTTTTGTGGGCGATAGGCTGACCCCCTTGTCACTGCATAGTCTCTCTCCATCATTATAATACCTCCAAATTTGTCAAACGTTCTGCCTACCCCAAAAGGGATACAGGCGTGAAGTTAAATAAATAAATATTTTAATTGCGTTTCTATGATCACACATCCAAACCTTGATTACAGACCCTCCGAATACCGTCATCAGCGCATTTCGACCTCCACGAGTTGACATTTGATGACATCGACATGACAGATGACGACACGCTCCGAGCCTGTCTCCGCATGTTCCTGGACCTGGACTTCGTGGAGAGGTTCCACATAGACTACAGCGTCCTCTGCCGATGGTTGCTGAGTGTTAAGAAGAACTACAGAAACGTCACTTACCATAATTGGAGGCATGCGTTTAACGTCGCGCAAATGATGTTCGCCATTTTGACGGTTAGTAGTACCTGGTTGTACCTACAATATAGACATTAGACTTGGGTAGGTGTTGAACTCAATAAGCTAAATGTTTGGAAAACTATAGTGATTCTTAATTTTAAATTAACTTACATACGACAATGTATTTTACATGCATCTTGATATGTTATTATAGGTGGAAATTTCTTTTTGTTTAACATTTTATTTATTTCATATTACATACATACATAACCTCACGCCTGTCTCCCTCTCTGCCTACCCCAAAGGGAGACAGGCGTGAGGTTATGTATGTATATATTTTATTTAACAAATAGTTTAACTTCTTAGGCACATTAATAGTATGATGGTTTTCAATATTTAATTTCCGAGCTTTAAAATATGATATTTGTTGTCTATAAGAATAATAGACAACAAATATTAACAATATCATTGCTTCGATAAAGTCACATATTTTCTTATGTTGTATTTAATATTTTAAGGCTTCTTCCATTTTCTTATGTAGTTGATGAGCAATAAGTTGAATCTAAAAAAAGTGTAGTGATATGTTAAATAAATTTAAACAAAATAATGACTTAAAAATTTTGTGAACCCAAAACTTAACTTTTAATACAAACAACGCCATCTATACTTTTATTTAGGAAGTATATGGCCCGATGGAACAAAGTTATTACCTACTCGGTAGTAGAACTCGGTAATTATACAGTGTTCTATGTAACTATAGCTAATTGAAATTTAGCTAAAATTGACATAAAATAAATCTGTATTTTTTTTTAAAAAAGCTAACAAATGGACACTATGATTCATTAATTAATACTAAAAGTGTAAAAATCGTTTTAAATTCCACCTAAAAAGAGTTTAAAAGTAATTATGTTGGCACAGTTTTTAAGAAAGCTACATTTGTTTCTATTATATTATTTCAGGAGACGCAATGGTGGAAGATATTTGGCGAATTGGAGTGCTTGGCGCTTATAATTGGATGTTTGTGCCATGACCTGGACCACCGAGGAACCAATAACTCCTTTCAGATTAAGTATGTATAAACAGCATTCCTTTGCGTATTGATTGAACATTGATAAGATGCCTTAATAATTTGAATATTTAATAATAGATGGTTGTTATTTTTACATTACTGTTTTTCAATTTCTATCATCGACTATTTTTTAAAACCTGTGTTTGACTTGCATACTGTCTAAGTCTAATAGTTCGAATACTCAAGAGTGGTTCTTAACCAGCGTACATAAAAAAGCTACGACCAAACAGAATACAAGTTTCTATTGAATAAAGGTACCTAATTAACCAAATTTATAATTAGTATTTTTCTTTAATTTTCAGAGCATCATCTCCTCTGGCACAGCTTTATTCCACGTCAACGATGGAGCATCACCACTTTGACCAATGCTTGATGATCCTCAACTCTCCTGGAAACCAAATATTAGCCAATCTCTCATCAGACGACTATGAAAAAGTAGTTAAAGTGCTCGAAGACGCCATCTTGTCAACAGACTTGGCTGTGTACTTCAGGTAATAATCTTTACTAAAGGATTACTTGGGTATACATTTTTTTTTAAATAATGTCAAAGTAGAAAAAAAAAAAAAATATAATTATACAAATTCATATTATGTAGGTAATGTAAATTAAACTAAAGCAATAAATTTTTTTTATTGGAGATTTTTTTTACTTGTTATTCAAGTATATTTACCAAATTTTAATACATATTGACTTTGCGTATAATTAAGCCAGCACTAATTAAGTCAGAAGATTGCTATCAATTGATTATAATAACGGGGAAAAAACAAAGGCAGGAACATGTGCATGTAATCAGGGTATAGGTACTTATTCTGTGCGTAAGCACGAACTCACAAGACAATAAGCACAGGCCATTATCACTGCAAAAATAGTGTGTGAGGGGAAATGGGGTGGGGCTAAAAACTAAAGTAAAAAATTATGTAGGTAGTCTAAATTGCGATCAAAGATAAATTAAGAAATGTTTTTAATCTTGCTTTCATTATCTATCATCCATAACACAAGTTTTTAAGAACGATGTAAGCATAACTTTATATGTGGTGATATCAAGTTACTTATAATGTGGTGAGAATATTGCAAACATTTATTATATTTACGGTTATTCGATAAAAGATCTCATGCATTAAAATATCGAAAAAATAGTGATTCTTGTTATGATTCATAAGTCAATTATATAAAATTTTAAAAATGCACGACATCTTGTGCAGTAAAATTAAACTACTAAGTATTTCAAATCTCTTGGTAACGAACCATGTGAATATTAAACATTACGAACAGGAAAAGGGTTTTAAAGCCAGCAAGACAAAATTAACTATTGAATGATAATTTATTTACCATTTATTCGTTTTAAAAATAAACTTATATCATGGTTGGCGCAAAATTGTTTTTATAGTATCTTTTAGTTGACATTTTCATTGCATGTTATACTCTGTCATTTTATTATTTTTATTTGTACTTGACATTTTTTTATTCACATTTTATTTTTAATTTATTATTTGATGATATTTGTGATTATGACATTTGAACTTTGTTGTATTGTAACTTAAATAATGAAAATGACCAATTTATAAATTGTAATTTTTGAATGCTATAATAGTATTAAATAATAATGATTAAATTTTGTAATACAATATGTTCGCATGCGCTGACGAAGTGAATGTGCGTACTTTAGAATAAGACTGTATTATAATACTGTATTCAAGAACTTGTTGTAGGTACCATATTTTGGCAAATAAATATTTTATTTTTTATTTTTTATAAGTGACTAAACCCGCGTTTGACCTCAATCTCACCTGATGGTAAGTGACGATGAGGTCGAAGATGACAGCACACGGGTTTAGGAAGGAACTGGCTCTTTATACAATATTGCCGGAACACATTACCGCAGGAGCGGTAACATTTGGCGGCAGACTTTATATAAAGGGTGGTCGCTAGCCAGGCGGACCCAGAAGGGATCCTACCACCAAGGATCCTTTTTTTTTTTTTTATAAAATATGGATGGGACGTTTGTCTTCCATGACACCTGATGTTAAGTGAACATGAAGACTAAGGTGGTGATCCTATTCTTCAAGATTTCCTATTCTTAAAGAAATAGCTTATATGTATACTAAAATATATGTGTAATAATTTACATAACAAATATTTAACCATATCTTGATTTTGCTCTTATCTAGCACGTTTAATTTATAGATATACTCATTCTCTATGGGTCACGTTTGAGTATGGGACGCCACATTCAAAGAATTTATACATCTTTTCAGCAAAAGAACAGCCTTCATCGAGCTGGTAAGCACGGACCGCGCGGTGACCCCGCTGTGGGGCGAGTGCGGGGAGCGGCGCGGGCTGCTGCGGGCGATGCTGATGACGGCGTGCGACCTCGCCGCCATCACCAAGCCCTGGCCCGTGGAGCGGCGCGTGGCGGCGCTCGTGGCCGGCGAGTTCTTCCGCCAGGGGGACCTGGAGAGGCAGAACTTGAATTTGACGCCTATTGTAAGTCAATCAAATAACAAAATGTAATAAGGATGGGACGTTTAAAGGAGGCAGTATGTCTGACACCGTGGTGTTCGTTCCACAAAAAAAGCTTAGTTCTAATTTTTAGTATATCCACTATACAGGATGTGCCGCTTACCCTGTATAATGCCTTCTCGGAAGTATTCTAGTACCCATAAGGATAACAGAAAAAATATAAAAAAAGAAAAAATCGAAATTTGTTTTTCAATATTTGTATGAAAGAAAATGACGAAATTTATTGCTGATATACAATTTAAAAAATTTATTATATAGGAATAATCTTTGGGAATACTTAATGTATAGGAATGTAAGTTCTGCCTACGTCAAGTTTGGTGGCCCGTGAGCTTAATTTTTTCAAAAAGACATGCGCTCTCTCCGAAATCTATCCTGTAGTATCCAAACAAGCAATCTTACGTGGTTGAGATTCGTCAGGTGGTCAAAAATTGCCCATACGACGCTTGCCGGCGTTTTCACATTCGATGTAATATATTAATTGTAATTTAAAAACAACAATATATGCACCATCGCAATACGATGAACTTTGTGGATAAATTTCGACGGGCAATGCTGAAGACGGCGTGTGACCTCGCCCCCATCACCAAGCCCTGGCCCGTGAAGCGACAAAATAATAACATTATAAAAAAAAATGGCGACATTCTTAAAAAGGTCCTAGTTAAAAGTACTCGTAACCGGCGATCATTTATGAACAGATTAATGAACGAGGAGGAAGCGAAAGAGGTATGTCTGGATCGTAGCATTTGGTGTTTCCTTCTCTCTGCCAACACCAAAGGGAAACAGGCGTGAGGTTATGTTTGTATGTATGTTGAAATAAATTGTACGTTTCCTTACAATAAAGGCCAGGAAAGTAAAGTTTACAAGTCAAACTTCATGCCTTTACTAGACCATATAGAAATCTGTGTTAAAATAAGCTTTCTTATTTGTTACTAGAATTGCTCGGTGGTCATAATTCGCCCATGCGTTCTCGTTCTTATGATTTTGACCCGCGTCTCACTGCAGATTCGACATTGTTACACAAAAATATTTATATATTTATAATTTTCAACTTCAACCAGCAAAACCTTATCTCAAACTGAACCCATTATAGCAGGCTAACGTTGTATCCTTTTGCTATAAACAAGCAAACTGTGGCGACTCAAAAGGTGTTATCAGAATAAATTAAACTTTATGATACAGCGCCAATATTCACATTCAATAAATCCGTTTAGTTTCCATCATCTCAAAGCCCAGCTTTGCTTTCAATAATCATGTTAGCTTGAAACTTAAATTTTACATTCCTACAATCACAATTTACTTGAAAAAAAAAACCGTTTTAAGTATGCACCGTTTCTTTTTCAGGATATCATGAACAGAGACAAGGAAGACGAACTTCCTGCCATGCAAGTGAAGTTCATCGACACCATCTGTATTCCCATTTATGAGGTAAGGATACATTTGTATACTGATAATCGCCTTGTACCGGTCGCTAAAGAATGTTGGAAAAAATCATGAAGCCTTCGTTTTCCTTTTCAACCGACTTCAAAAAAGGAGGAGGTTCTCAATTCGACTGTATTTTTTTTTTTTTTTTTTTTAATAAGTGACTAAACCCGCGTTTGACCTCAATCTCACCTGATGGTAAGTGACGATGAGGTCGAAGATGAAAGCACACGGGCTTAGGAAGGAACTGGCTCTTTATACAATATTGCCGGAACACATTACCGCCGGAGCGGTAACATTTGGCGGCAGACTTTATATAAAGGGTGGTCGCTAGCCAGGCGGACCCAGAAGGGATCCTACCACCAAGCAAAAAATGTTTTGTTTTTGTTGGTTACCTCATAACTTTTGACAGGGTGAACCGATTTTGATGATCTTGTTTCGTACGATAGAGAATACTTCAGAATTCCTATATAAATTTCATCGAAATCGATTGAGTACTTAATGAAAAATATATGTTAAATTTATTTATATGTATGAATACGGAGATGGTTTACCTTGACGACCTTATGCTTCAGCCAAACTTTTGACGTGAAGTCGGTTTTTAATGCTCTGCATTCGTTGATTATCTTTCCCAACCTTTTTTAACACAAAAATAGCTTTTAATACCAAGTAAATAGATTATCCAATCTTATACAATATCCCAGCTATATGGTCCCAATGTAAGCTTATATTAGCTTAGTTAGTAAGACCTTGAGAGCATTCACTCAGACCTGAGCTAGTGTAGAAAGGATCGGTTGCCTTCAAACCCAAAGTCCCAGCCTTAAGCCGGCAATTACGTTCAGTGGCAATCATTAAGTTTCCAAGTTGCAATAGTCTATTAATGTTACTGGATCTACCTAAATGAGCTCTTACGTATTGCTAAAGTCATCAGAGTTGCCATGTGTGGTTCAAACTTTACGCGCTATGAACCAAAAAACATAACTCACGACATAACCTGGGTTTACATGGGCTCACGTACAAAATAGTCACTAGTAAATACGAGTGAAAGTGTGTGATTATGCAAATATTACTGTCAACGTTCATTTTCCGTACATTCTTCTAAAATCGTTTCTGGGTACATTGTATAGTTGTCAAAACATATTCGCATTCATGACATATTGTTAACTAATTGTCTTAAGTTTTTACGATCTTCGATAGACTTTTTATCTCTGTAAAGAGGCATGCCCACTCATCCTTAAAGAAAATGCCCAGTACCAAGCTTCATAACTTCTTGTAATATTGACTCTAAGAGAAGTTAGCATTAGTAAGAACAGGAAATTATTTATTTAAGTAGGTATGCGGTCATGAGATATTACTTTTTTATTTTTACAATTGATCAACTTCCCAACACTAAATTTCATACCACAGAAAGTGTTTAATGATTTAAAAAAAAATTGCATATTAGCTGTGCATTAAACATTGCTTGAGACCATAGTTTCTTTTATGAATTTTCAACTTTTTGTGATAGATAATGATTCACATTATGTACAAAGTCTGGAATATCACAGATGGAATCAACACTTGTAACGGAATCCATGTTTAAGCCGTGGTGTCGGTATTCGCGCCGTAGTCATTAAAAAATCAATAGGAGAAAACAGAGAGAAAAAGTTGTAATTCTAGTAACAACACAAACAAAAATGCTAGCTGACAGTGAGTGAGTGATGTAATGAGAAGATGTGGAAGCTTTCCTTTACATGGGATCTCCTCAACGTGTACAATCTGACATACAACAAAGTATTAATATTATTCTTACTTTCTCTTTACAGGCATTCGCCGTCTTATCATCAGCATTACAGTGTTTACTGGATCGAGTGAAAAGCAACCGAGCGCATTGGATAGAGTTATCCAACAACGACAAAAGCAACGGCGATAAAGACGAATGCGAAGAAAAGAACCACTTACTCGAGAAGAATGACAAGTCAAGTGTCAGCTCGCAAATTATTGACGATACTGAGAACACCTATGAAGGTGACAGCAGCGGCGCTGTCAGTCTGTCATCGGAGACGAACTCCAAGTTTGACAATCTCGAGAACCCAGTTGTTGGTCTCGTGAATAGCAACTCCTTAGCGTTACCCCGCGACGCAAAGTTCTGCAATTCAAACGATTTTAATTAGACTCGTATTTTAATGATTGAATGAATAACGTCCATATTTTGTTATTGAAAACTCTCAACAGCTTTTTGTTGATTGATAGCCTTCAATAAATTGAAGAGCGAGTGTCTGTATTGGAGACCAGAGGAATTAATATGCTTTGACCAGTTTGCACAATGTTTGTTATTTCATTTAATATTTTGTATATAAATTTGTTGGTCTCTATATACAAATTATGTATAAAGAATTAGTATGAACGTGGCGCGATATATCAAGTTTTAGAATGAGCTATGTGTGATATTTGTGTAGTGATTTTAGTCGAATTTGAAATTCACCTTACGCAAGGCGTATTTATTAAGTGAACATATGCTAATAGTCAGGACTAAAGCACTATATTATATACATATATTTTTGTAAATGTTAAGTTATATATTACTTTGATAACTCCTTTCCCAAGTTCCAATTTGTGAATTTCTTGATTTACCTCATTTTGATTATGTAAATGTTACTATTTTACGTGAGCGTTTCTATATCGTTTTAATTTCGTATCATTTAGGGTACTAATTTTATAATTACTTATAAATGTGCAATGTATTTTGTTTTTTGATGTCGATTTTACATCTTGCGAACGCTAAGTGACCGCTCGATATAATTCCAATGATTGTGTGCGTGACAAGACAACGTACTTTGGGCATTGTTATAAATAATGTATGCTTCACTCACGCAAACACCGATATAGGCGAATACACATTACGAATGACGAGCGGTCGTAAGATGTCATATCTATAACACTCTAGCCACAGACCAAATATAGGGCCTAAATAATCAAGACAGGTATAAGACACATCGCTAAGAAACGTAAACTTTTAAATTAAGAAATGAATTATTTTTTATCGGGAACCAAAATTAAATAAATACTTTAGGACCAGATAACGACATTTATTAAATTAAATGAAAATACACATTTCAATAAAATATTCGCTTTGTTCTTCTGCTAAAAGCAAATATTTTTGTAAATAAGATTGTGTTTTAAAATACTAACATATTGAATTATACTAAGTATGTACTTACTACGAAATTTTGGTTTATGTAATGTCGCTGAAATATCGCAACAACACAAGATTTCATATCATTATTGTCATAGGCATTAACTTACTAGTTCACATAGCGACGACATTCAAATGAGTGATTTGTATTGATTTGCATTTGTAAGCTAAATGCCGTTGATAAAAATTACTTTAAGTTTTTTACACAACACAGTCCTGACAGTATTGTTTTGTCCAGCAGTTATCCAACTATTCATTCCAGTCTCAAATATTTTATCTGTTTTTGTGTGCTGTCCTATTTTTCTTAATAAATGTACACGTTTTTTACATCGCTATCCATGGTATCATACATGTACAGAAATTATAAAGAATTTAAAACTATTCTAAATAAACGAATATTAACTAGCCCTGCAGTGGAATATCATGTTTAGACTTGTAACAAAACATTTATTTATGAAGTCAATTATAGCTTCTATATGATAATCACTATTACTATCGAAATTTCAACAATTATGGCTAATTGCTCGTAAAATATTTAAACCAATTAATAAAGCTTTACTTATATTAAGGATTTAAAACATATTTTGAGATATCGTTACTCTAAAAAATAAATATAAAAAACATATTTAAAAGTTTCTGCAGAGAATATCCTCTAAGTTCCTTTTCCAGCTATGTAAGAAATTATCGATGGCTGAATAACTTCATAATAATCGTATCTAATTAAATTTATATTTATAATTTTGTAAATAAATTTAAAAAGTCGATTATATTACAATCGAATTACATTTTGACCAAATTTCGAAATTTTCTATTACGATCATTGAACTCTCTAATAAGCAACAAAATATATATCTGCGTAAAAATCTCAAATTATTTGTGGTAAAAAAATGTACAACTTTATTGAATAAGATTGCTGTAAGTATTATTAGAAAGTAATTAGTTAATAAAGTAGTTATAATTAACTAAACGAAGTTGTATGGCGTGTGAATAATATGGAGGTTGTTTTGTTTCAAACAAAAATGTTATTTATTTATGATTAAACAAATTTTGAAATAAATTACATGTTTTATTTTTAACATTATTTTAGCTTATTTTATGGAACTGTTTTGATCCTGAAATCTTTGTCTTTTTTCTGTTACTCGCAATTGTGGTTAAGTGATTTTAAAATAGCACTTTTTAAGGCCTAATAAAGTTAAACAATCAACGTTAAAGAAATATGCATTTTTAAAGTTAAAATATAATGTTTTAGATATAAATACTAAATAAAATCCTGGCTGAGGCGTATTCCTAGCGGGTACTTCGGATGATTCTTTTAACCTATAATATACTGGGCCTTAAAAAGTACTATGGTAAATGCAATATAGAATCAACCGTAGTAAAAGTAAAACCGAAGTAAAATCGTAATAAAAATGATAAACTACTTGCTGCTGCGTTGATGCCACAATATTGTTTTATTTAAAACTGACTAAAGTCGCTCTTCACGTCATTTCAACCTTATGATATGTCCACCGACGACCTGACGACCGGCTGGTGTAGCGGTAACATACATTGCCTTCTATGCCAGAGGTCCTGGGTTCGAATCCCGGCGGCGGCGGATATTTGGGTGATGAACACAGATATTAGTCGTCAAGTCATGGATGTTTATATGTTTATTTAAGTTTATTTTAATAAAAAGTATGTATTTATTCAATATGTATGTTTAATTATTTCTTAAGTATATCAGTTATCTAGTATCCATAACACAAGTTCTTTAAGAAACTTAATTTGGGCTAGGTAATGTTGTGTAAGTGTCAGAAATATTTATTTATTATGTGACTATGGTTCGAAGACAAAAGCAGATCGGATTAGGGAGGAATTGGCTCTGTTTATAACATTTTCGGCTTACATCACCGCCGGAGCGATGATATTTGATGGCAGATTATATAGGGTGTTCGCTAGCTATCCGAACACTGAAGGAGTTCTACCATGATTCCGACGCCATTTTGAATTTCCTTTTTCGTCGATAATATGGCCCAAATTATCTCCCAGCTTCGTTTGTGAACTTTATCCAGACTCACCCTGTAAATGAGATTTATATGAAACCTTTTTAGAAGCTTGTTTGAAGAAGTAGATAATATTATGTCAAAATAATTATCCTAAAAAAATATCAACTGACAAGTACTGTAGTTATGATTGTAAATAGAACGTGTATAGCCTTATGTGTAGCGTTTGGCCCTAAAGTTTGAACAACAAGCCGTGTAACATGCATCTAAAGGATTTCACGAATACACAAGCTATAAAGTATCAAGCAGAAACTGAGGAAAAAGCAATCAAGCAGCGTTTCCAATGGGGTATCAAGCATAAGAAACTGCTAGATAAAGCTTCTCTTTTGAACAGAGAGCCAACTAACTATGAAGAAAAAGATATAATACATAATTTAATGCAAAAAACCTTGCCAATAGCCACAGAAGATAATATTTTAGCCGGTCGTTATCGAAGAAAAATTCCTATACCTGTGCACAAAACAAGCCCAAAAAAAAGTTTACGCAGCGCTAATAAAAGTTTGATAGGAAGAGCTGCATTATTAGATCTTTCCATATCAACTATCAATACTGATACAGACCTATCTTTTGACGACATAATGCGACCTGTTGATCCAGATGTTAAGGAGATAATATACAAACCAGCGCCTGAGTTTGGACGCCTGCAGTATTTAAAAGAACGCTCTAAAGTCATGAATAATAAAAAATATTACCTTCCAGAATGTTCAAGCTGGAATTATGGTTGGTGTTTGAACGATTAGCTAATTTTACGATGCAAACAAGCTAATAGCTGGAATCTGATCTCATCCAAATCCGTCTCAAAACCGTACTAGCTTCGGCTTTAAACACTAAGAAGCTGCACGTATTATAAGAAAATAATTAGTTTGTAAAGTTGTTATAATAAGTTAAACTAAGACTTATACAACGTGTGAAGGTATGGATGTTGTTTTGTTTCGAATAAGAATGTTATTTATTTTTGATTAAACTAATTTGAGATTGAATATTCTGTTTTGTAAACCCCAGACAAAACTTTTATCAGCTCATGCATGATCATGTTTCATGGCATACTTAAAACATTTATAGTAGATTCCTATATTGAATCTTAATTGCAATCTAAGAATTAAAAAAACTAGTTTTTGGTTTTCCATCCAACGCTCAAACATTCATGTTTATCTTGAAATGCATAAACCGAAGCCAAAAATTAAAAGTTTTATTCATAACTAGCTTTTGCCCGCGGCTTCGCTCACGGTAATAAAAAGTAGCCGGTCACTTTCAAGGCTCCAAACTTAACGCTCCGTTGCGTTGTTGCGACGTGAAATTCGGAAAACAAGCATATAAACAAACACACTTTCACATTCATAGTATAAGCAGGGACTTTTTGACTTTTTCTTAAAATTTAAAAATTGGTTTAGGCTTTTGTCTCCCATTTCACCTGATGATAAGTGACGATGAAGATGAAGTAGGTAAGTAGTGCCGTAAATGGCAGGTGTCAGTTTACTACACCGGTGATTTTAAAGTGTGACCCTGTGATTTATTGATGGTCATGACAATGTAGACGTTAACAGGGAACTTGACTCCTTTGAACTTGAAGGGAAGATCATGAGAATGCGAGGTTTAAAAACCGTTTCTCCTTTGGCAAATCCGGTTAATATTGTTGCTTTGAGTATATTTTGATGTAAATAATTTAATTGTAATCTGGTGCCATTGCAAAACTTTGGTGGTTTTAAGCTACGTAACCATATATCTGGTGAGCCAATTTAAAAAAATAGTTTTTATTTTTTTTTATTAGTTTTAGTTTTTTATTAGTATTACTTTTTATTAATTTTATCGTGCGCTTCTGGCGGGAAGTATAATATCTAGATGGCACTGTTTATAATATTCTTTTTAAGTAAGTAAATAAAAATGAATAATCACACAAAAATTACGCTCCCTTAATAATGTTAATTGATTAGGCCTAACTTGATAAGTAATTGTTAAAGTTAAGACTTATTAGCAAATTTATTTCACACATTTTAATTGTTCACTTTGGATGAAAAGTCGACTCCCGCATTTAAGCGCCAACTTCGCTATACGAATCATTTTAAATTGTGTAAGTCTAGAAATAAGCAAGTCCAATAGAAACTCTCACCTATAAGTAGAAAGCTCCCTTTTCTTTGCTTATTCTTACCCACGCAGATCAGTTTTATTTGTAATTTTCCGTGTAAATTGGCTTAGAATAGCCCGACCACCCTTGGATAACCGTGTCGTAAAAGGCGACTAATTCGAGTCACCTTTCATATTAAATTATAAAATATCAAAAATGATTGCTCCGACGGCAAGTTCTTTCCTAGGCCTGTGTGCTTTCAACTTCGACCACATTTATACCAACTTACCATCAGGTTGGATTGAGGTCAAATTGATAAAAAAATCATTTCTCTATACACCAATTTCCTTAATGCTAAGTAAATAAATGAAAAAAATTACATAGAAACTTCACCGACCCACTTTACCCCTTTAGGGAGAATTTTTGTCCATTTCACCTGCACAACAAGGAAAAACAGGTTGAAAGGATGTTGCTTCCCTTCCCGGGCATACTGTAAGGCGCAGCGCAGACGACAGACTATCCGTGACGCACTTTTTAGTCTGTGAAAATAGAACCTAGTATGCAATTATATGCAGTAACGCACACGACGCGCAATAAGTCCGGCGCATAATAATTTGACAAACGTTTGTATAAAAGTTTTACATACTAAATAATTAGCACTAGTATCCGGCCCCTTTCGGGTGCAAATTGACATCAAGTTACAAAATTTGAGAATAAAAAGAAAAATAGTTAACCACCGATTTTTACTAATAACTAAAATCAAAAAGTGTGCCGTCTGCGCTGCACCTAAAAGCCAGTAAAGGGACAGAGGTTTTTTGGAGGTTTTTTGTGGGCGATAGGCTGACCCCCTGTTACTGCAATAGCCTATCTCCACCATTATATTACCTCCTAATTTGTCAAATGTGACATCAGATGGTTTTATAACCTCTGATGTTCTGCCTACACCATAAGGGATACAGGCGTGAAGTTGTGTATGTAGGTATGTATGTATTTACCTGCATACATAATTTTTAATTGCAATTGAGAAGTTACATACCATGATTTATACTGATAAGCCCAATCTTAATAATAATTAAAATCTACTAAAACCGGTAGTAATACCGAGCTTAAAATCCTGAACACAAATCTATACATATAATAAAATGGTAGGAAAGTCAAAACTGTACATTGAATATTTTTTTAAAAGAATACTTGGGGTATGATCTACAATCGAAACAGAAACAAAAAATATAGTTTTTAGAATTTTTGTCTGTTTGTCTTTCCGGGATAAACTCAAAAAGTACTGCATGGATTTACTTCAAATTTGGCAAGATAGTTAAGAAGTCGGGTCAACATATAGGCTACATATTATCACGCTAGCAGTGTTATAATCGTACATAGGTGCGTTTGGTGCTGCATAGCGTTCACGCAGACGACGTCGCGGGCAGCAGCTAGTAATAATAATAATATCATTTATTTCAGGCAATACATACCTATATAAAACTCTTCTGTTACTGACTGAGTGACTGACAGATAACGCACAGCCGTAACTACTGGTCGTAGAAAGCTGACATTTGGAACATACAATCCTTAGAGGTTGTGGGGGAGCACTAAAGAAGGAATTCCCGAATTTTCCACGGGAACGGGCATCATTGGAACTTTTAGTTTATGAAAGATCTTATTCCTTGAGTGCACGGATATGATACTTAGCATAAAGGTTGCCTCGTTTAAGGAATTCCCAAAATTGCCACGGAAATGGGAAATATATGATGATTCAGGTCACTTTTAATTGTAATCGAAAACTTTACTACCCATTGTCATACTTCTAAGTTCAGAAATGGGGAAGTTCAATATAAGCTTCAAGGATTTTTAGAAATTCAACCCCTAAAGGTTCGAATTTCTAAAAATCCTTTCTTAGTGCTAACTTATATCATTAAAGAAACCTTTGTACCAAATTTCAAGTTTCTAGGTACAGTAGTTTCGGCTGGGCGTTGATACTTAAGTCAGTCACTGATACTAAAGTCAGTCACTTTTGGGGACTGAAAACTGCTCGCGTCCGCAAGGTTTAGCCCTCGATGCCTTGTACGTGGTCCCTGGGTGGCGCTAAACGAGCGGTAACTTCTGGTGGTAGGCTTCGGCCGCGGCTTGTCACCACCCACTAGACAAAACCATGCCGCCAAGTGACTTGGTCGCGCTCCGGTATGATGTTTAGTGTAGCCATTTAGGAGGGTAGGTCTGAGTAATCGTGCTGCATTGGAGAACTGTTTTCAACTCGTAGGATAGTGACTCACCGGGTAACTCGTTTTGGAGGGTAGCGGGATCCGAAGCACGGTGCACCGCTGGCCGACCGCAGGTAGTAGGGGGCCCAAGTAGCATGCCAGCCACATGCGAATGGCTGCCCCGCCACCTCGCGAAAAATCCCGGGAGGCTCCATCGTGCCGGTTGGCGACCGGTTGGAGAGGACCCGAGGGCGACCTCGGGGGGGTTCGGGCGTCCCCGCAGTCTCCAGGCGAGTTCCCCAAAGGTGCGTTGTTCCCTACGAGTTGCTTGGTTCCATTTGCAGCGCTTCACTCAACTTCTATTCTCCTCCCTATTCACTCCACTACCAATCTACAATGAAAGGTCCTAAAAAGAGTAAGGTTCAACAGCGGTTGCACTTCCTCTCCCTCAAAGTGCACTTCTGTAACATCCGTGGAGTGCACTCCAATCTGAATGATGTCCACCACCATCTTGAGACGGAGAGACCACACCTACTCTTTCTAACGGAGACGCAGATCTGCGATCCGTCAGACTCAGCATACCTTGGTTACCCAGGCTATATCCTGGAGTCTCTATTCCGCCCGCACGCCGGGGTGTGCATGTATGCCAGTGACGTGATCTGTTATCAGCGTCTCCGTTACTTGGAAGTGCCGGACCTTTCAGTCATGTGGGTTCACATAGATACTGGCCTAGACCAAGTGGTTTACGCCTGTATCTATCGTTCACATAGCGGAGATCGGGAGACAACGAGGCTTATGGAATACCTTGGCAATACAGCAGATAAGATTCAGCAACGTTTTCCCACGGCGCAGTTGGTGTTTCTGGGGGATTTTAATGCTCACCACGGGCAGTGGTTATACCCGTATCAGGACACTGACCATGCTGGAAGAGAGGCTTTTAAGTTTTCGCTGACTTATGGTCTCTCACAGCTTGTTAACGAGCCTACGCGCATCCCCGACGTTGCTGGCCACACTGCGTATTGCTTGGACCTTCTGCTGACAACTGATCCTGACAGATACTCGGTGTCCGTCACTGCACCTTTAGGGACATCCGATCACTGTATGGTGAAATCTGTATCGCTGTACTCGCCACCTGACACCCGCCCAAAAGGCTCCAGGCGAGTATGGCGTTACAAGTCAGCAGATTGGGATGAAATGCGACATTTCTTCGCATCTTATCCATGGCGGCAAACTTGTTTTACATCAACCGATCCATCGTGCTGCGCTGATGCTGTCTCAAGTGTGATAGTTCAAGCAATGGAGTACTACATTCCCCACGCTGACCTATCCCTTGAAACCAAAGCTTGCCCATGGTTTAATAGTGCTTGCCTTACCGCTGAAAAGCGAAAGCGGGAAGCATACAAAGCCTGGGCAAATGCTCGCAGAAGCAAAGCCCTGGATTCGCATGAACTTAAGAAAAGATACAATGCTGCCGCCAAGTCCTGCAAAAAGGTGATCAAAAGAGCTCGTTTTGCCCACATAGGCCGTATCGGAGACAGAATAGCAGCATACCCTTCGGGAAGTAAAGCTTTCTGGTCCCTTGCCAAGTCGGTCGAAACGAACTTTTGTCGCCCGTCGCTGCCTCCACTGAGGAAACCCGATGGTTCTCTGGCCCACACTGCTAAGGAGAAAGCAGATTTATTTGCTAGTATCTTCGCGGAAAATTCTCGTCTAGATTGCCAAGGAAAAATCCCACCTCAATTACCTCAGTTCGGACCTACAATGGGTACCGTTCACATTCGCCAAAAGGAGGTTCTTAAATGCTTGCTGCACCTAGACGAGAACAAAGCTAGTGGTCCAGACGGTATTCCTGCAGTGGCCCTAAAACGCTGCGCAGCTGAGTTGTCTCCCGTTTTGACGCGCCTCTATCGACTTTCATTGGAATCGGGTAAGGTCCCCAAGTCCTGGAAGCTTGCTAACGTACAGCCAATACCGAAGAAGGGAAGCCGTGCCGATCCTGTCAACTATCGACCAATTTCAATCACCTCCATACTTTGCAAAGTCATGGAACGTGTATTGAATAATCGACTCCTGGCATACCTCGAGACCAACGAGCTCCTAAGCGATAGCCAATATGGTTTCCGCAACGGACGCTCAACCGGCGATCTTCTCGTGTATGCCACTCACTTATGGAGTGAGGCCTTGGAGGGTCATGGTGAAGCAATAGCTGTATCCTTAGACATCTCCAAGGCCTTTGACAGGGTCTGGCACGATGGTCTCTTAAGCAAGCTTCCAGCATATGGCATACCAACCGGGCTCTGCGACTGGATATCTGATTTTCTGAGGGAACGGTCGATTCGAGTAGTCTTAGACGGCTACTCCTCTGACCTAATGGCAATTAATGCCGGGGTACCTCAGGGATCTGTTCTCTCTGCAACTTTATTCTTGCTGCACATTAATGACCTCCTAACACCAGGCATTATTGGATATGCTGATGACAGCACTGTTGTTGAGAGATATATATCCAATGCGCGAACGAGCGCCCATGAAATCCAGGTTTTGAGAGAGTCTATGATTGAGCGCGTTGATTCGACCTTGCGGAATGTGTCCGATTGGGGCGAATCTAACCTGGTCAAATTCAACGCGTCCAAAACTCAGGCGTGTCTATTCTCCGCAAAAAAGAGCACCTTCACATTTACGCCCACTTTCCAAAATGTATCTGTCCCCATCACTGACCATCTAGGGCTTTTAGGCGTAACTGTAACATCCGGTTTAAACTTCGGTCAACAAATTGAGTCTATGGCAAAAATGGCTTCCAAAAAATTGGGTATCATCTCGAAGGTCCGGCGGTACTTCAGCTCTGAACGGCTGCTCAACTTATACACAGCCCAAGTGAGGTCGTGCATGGAGTACTGTAGTCACCTTTGGGATGGTTCTGCAAAATACCAGCTCGAAGCGCTAGACTCCGTTGACCGAAGAGCCCGTAAATTAATTAACGACGTCGACCTTACAACCAAAAAACTGCAGACCTTAGAGCATCGTCGTAAGGTTGCGTGTTTAACCGTGTACTACAGGATACATTTTGGTGAGTGCGCCAGTGCTCTGTTTGAACAAATTGAACCCTCACCCTTTTACCATCGGACTACTAGACGCAGACAGAACTTCCATCCGTATGTGGTAGATATTCCGAAAAGTCGAACTAAGCGCTTTGACAGTTCCTTTTTGATACGGGTCGCCAAGGTTTGGAATGAACTGCCTGCGTCTATTTTCCCTGACCAGTATAGTCCTAGTACTTTTAAGCGTCGAGTGAATAGGTTTCTCGTGGATGGACGTGTAACACCTTAGTCTTCATGTTTACTTAACATCAGGTGGCATGGAAGACAAACGTCCCATCCATAATTCATAAAAAAAAAAAAAAAAGTCAACTTAGCCCTTTATTTATATAAGATAGATAGATAGAATATTTAAAATCGGGTTTCAATCTGGCGGGTTTCAATCTCTGAAGAACAAACCTATGGAACTGCCCTAGGCATGTACTTTTGTTGTATACCTACGTAAGCAAATCGGGTAACAAACATGGCGGATTAGGGATGGATGTGTCGATAATCAATATATATAAAACTGTTCCGTTACTGACTGCGTTACTGAGTGACTGAGTGACTGACAGTCAACGTACAGCCGTAACTACCGGGCTTAGAGAGCTGAAATTTGGAACATAGATTCTTTAGGGGATGTAGGGTGCAATACGGAAGGAATTCCCGAAATTCCCACGAGAACGGGAATAATTGGACTTTTTAGTTTGTATGAAAAATCTTATTCCTTGAGCGTACGGATATGATACTTGGCATAAAGGTTCTTCAAAAAATGACTGGTTGTGTTATGAAAGCAATTCCCGAAATTCCCACGGGAACAAGAAATATATGATGTTTTAGTTTGTATGAAAAAAAATATTCCTGGAGTGCGTGGATGTGATACTTGGTATAGAGGTTCCTCAATAAGTGTCTGTTTGTATTATGTAAGGAAGGGGTTGGACTTTTTAGTTTGTATAAAAAATCTTATTCCTTGAGTGCATGGTTGTGATACTTTACATGAAGGTTCTTCAAAGAGTGACTGGTTGTGCTATTAAAGGAATTCCCGAAATTCCCATGGAAACGGGAAATATACGATTTATAGTTTGTATGAAAAAATAAATTCCATGAGTGCACAGATGTGATACTTAGTATAAAGGTTCCCCAGTGAGTAACTGTTAGTGTTGTAAAAGAAGTTCCCGCCACGGGAACACGAAATATTGGACTTTTTAGTTTGTATGAACAATTATTTCTTCAGTGCATGGATGTAATACTTGATATAAAGGTTCTTCAATGACTGGTTGTGTTAAATATAAACAATGTTTATGCGCGTACGAAGTTGCGGGCAAAAGCTAGTATCTATAAGTTGTTTCTTAAACCTGCCGGAGAAACCAATAAAAGTTTTCGCTGTTTTGTAACAACCTTAACTTGGTCGGGTTAACATAGTCATTCACTTCCGAATGACTTTAATCGTATTATCTCATTAATTATCAAATGTACTAGGCTGAAATTTTACTGATAATGACTGAACTAAACAACTAATTATTGACTTAACATTCGGTTCATATATCCATATACAGGCTAACCGGTGACCAAATAACACCGCGCGCATCATGACCGTGATCGTGAAGAAATGGATTTCATCATAACTTGTTTAATACTTACAGGATACTGATGAAACTTCGCATACATTTGAAGGAAATTACAAGCTTCAAAATTGCGTTTAAAGTAAAGTGCTGGGACCAACTGAAGTGATTACCTATTTTGTTCAATAACATTTACGCTATGCATTATTTTGGTTTTTTTATTGCTGAACAAATTTAAACTAATTCCTAAGAATTCATGCACAAAATATGTTAAGAATCCGCTTAACCGTTTCAAAGATCTAGCAAAACCAAAAACGTTACCCCAGCAGGATTTTTTTTGTGATATAACTAAATAGCTATAAGCGCAACAAATTTAAAAATGTGCGCAACATTTACAGAAGCCGATCAACTAATTATCGATCAAATAATTATAATTATAATTAGCATTTAAATCACAATTTTCGACAACATCTGGCTAGGGTAACGTACACATTTAAAACAGGGAAGTTCGATGTAACGTTTACATACCCTACATACGAACCAGCGAAGACAAAATAATAGGAATCATCCTTTTGTGCTTCGCTTAGGAAGGTAAAAAAATAAAACTAGTGTTAATGGTAACATATTATACAGCATTTACAAAAATTTAACAGTTTTTATTCATTCCGAAACAGAATAACCTTATTTAAATAATTCCTAAAAGAAATTTTCTCAGTGAATTTTTTACCGTAATACCTATATCTGATGTCGAGATAGGTTTTTATGACAGATTTAATTAATAAAAGCTGATGCTTAGAAAATTTAAGATTTTTGAGAATTCTCCGATATTTTCAAGTAAGAAAGAAAATTGTATAAAGATAATATTTGTCATTATGAGGCTTTATTAAATTACTCTTTAATATTTTCTCAGTTTTGATACAGATTTGTTGTAATTCTTTAGAGGGATAAATAAGGCCTCCGTGTGTTTTATAATAAATTAATGATTTTGAATAATAATGCGGATCCCCACGTAACATCGATTCGCAAATGGAACATTTTAAATTCCGTGACAGTTGTCTAGTGACAAATCCTGATATGTATGTCACAACAGACTCACAATATTTAGATATGTTGCTATTTATGGCGGGTTTCAATATTATGAAAACTGTTCGTTTTGCCTACGAACAATAGAAATCACTACCAAAATGCCTTTCTATATTTAAAATCTTGACATCTAAAACACTGCTTACAAACTGTTTGACTGTAATGGGTTGCTAGGTTACATTTGACCATTTACAAAATAAGTCATTATATCTAGCCGACGACGACGTAACAAGTTATTAATTTAAACCAATGAGGTAAAGGTAGCATGGCAGTCTGCTGCGGCCAATAAGAGTTATGTTTTCATTACGTATGGCCAATTAAAGAATAGGTCATTTTATCTAGCCAACGACGTAAAAATTTATTCATTTAACGAAATATCCTAGTATATGTATAGTATCCATAACACAAGTTCTTTAGAAACTTAATTTGGGCTAGATAATGTTGTGTGAGTGTCAGAAATATTTATAAAAAAAAAAAAAATAATATCCTATCAAATATCTGTCAACATATCAATAATCCAGTTTTCCCTTTCTAACTTATCTATAACTGTTTTTGAAAAAAAAGGACGAATATTATTGAAAGACATAATTTTTCTTTTAAATATTTACTTTGACGTCATAAAAAATGATTCAACCAATGGCAAAATTAGTCGAAGGATTGGCGTTTCGTTTTACGTAAGCAGTTAAACGCAATTATTAATAAAAAGCTCTAAAAACATACTATAATATATTTATCGAATACTAAAACATAGCAAACATAAATTGAATAAGTTTATATATTTCTTTAGTTCAAATATCATACAAATAATTTGCGCATGCGTGATATTCTATAAATCACATATCACCTATTTTCTTGGAAGAACGTCACGCAAGGAGGGAAATTTGAGAACTTACAGCCCGTAGCTAATAGATATTGTGAAACGCTACTTTTTTCCTACCAGTTTTGTACCTGTACCGGTTACGCATAGCAGTCAGTTGAATATTGAAACCCGCCAGACAATCTAAATACTCCTCAAATAATGCACTGTCGTCTTCCTGAACCTCTACGAGTGATTTTTTTTCTGAGAGGTCATTAATGGTGGCAACAGGGTCAGTATCACAAGAGCTGGTTAAAATGTGAACTTGTTCTAAAGGTATACAATCCCCGACCCCACTATCACGTAATTCAGCGCGTATTAAGAGCCGCTTAAACGCAGCTCTAAATTGCACAGCATTTGGATTGTTGTTAAATCCTCCGCGAGCCCGGATTGCTGAGAAAAATAATTCGATGTGGTCTTGGCTGAATTTGTAAATCGGTAAGTATACAAGAGTGGGAGTTTGAACCACCAAATTTAAAAACAATTCAAAAGCACTTTTCATGTCAATTATTAGGCCAATAAATCCAGTCTTCCTCTGAGATTCCACTACCAATGTTCCATCCGAAAATTTTAAACCTTTTATATAGTTCGTTGATTTCTCAAAAAGTGCTTCAACGAGGCCATAGTTATTCAAGCAAATGGCTGTCTTCCAGCCCGGTGGCCTTACTGAATAACTGTTCAAAACATCGAACACATTATTCATAGTTCTAATGAACAGTATAGTTCCCTCGCAGTTTTCAAATCCTTCGATGCACAATTCTCTGCTGCAGTATTTAAGGGCATCGGCTACCGACTATCTGAACAGCTGCGTCGCCAAACGGACTTTCATTTTTTGTTTCGTGAAATAAATATGGGCCTTTGTTATTTTTGTGCCTAAATGCATGGTTTCATTTTCTTGAAGATTTACCAGTTTTTCAAGTAAATTGAAATAAATTTTTCCTCCCATCGAATCATATAAAATTTTACGATCCCCAAACAGTTTCGTACAAGTTTCAGCGCATGACAAGGGTCTATAAATGCGTAAATTTTGTGGCCTTCATAAATGAAAAAAGTCTTCTCCATTTTGAAAAGATTGCATCCCAAATGTTCAAACATTGAAATATTGGATGCAGGCCCATCACATGTCACGCTAACAACATGTAATCCAATTTCAAAACATTTATGTAAGCAAGTGAGCAACAGAGCAGCCTTTTGTTCACCGCTTAGGGATGTAATAAAAAAATAAGCAGCCGGCAATTTCCATTTTCCATTTACACAATTTAATAAAAATACTAAAGTTTGGGTAGCCACTTCTACGTCGTCACAATCGATGTTAGAGCCAGTGTTGACTCGACCGTGATACTGTCGAGTACGAGGATCCCAAATGAGAGATTTTCTAATTGACATTTCATCTATTACCAGTGCACAGATAACTGGTTCTGTACTTAACTTAACCTTGGTTTCGAGGGTAGTAAATGCTTCTTGACAAAATCAATGCAGAGTCAAGGCAAACTTTGTAATTTCCTCAGAGTATTGCTTCGGTAAAGGTAGCAAAGATGTATCGTTGTTGATCATCTCTTTTTCCTTCAGCTCTATTATAATACTTTGGAAGCTGTTGAGTTTTAACTTTTGTCTTCGAATTGTTTCATTCAAAACTTTAATTTTTTTTCTCTGCTGTACAACTCTTTCTTCCAGTTTTTTTAATTCTTGAAGTGCTGACATCTGAAATAAAATGAGAACTTATTATTTGTTTCTTTTATCTTTTTTTTTAAATCAGACCAGGAGATTTAAAATGTTTAAAGCAATGCCAATTAAAAAATATAACTTTGTTTTCATAATGTTGAAAGACAAAGTGAAATCTGCATTTTTTTAATGTGATGGCAGATGTGAAACATCGTCGATTGCTACGATGATTGCTACGTTGCTACACCGTGGCGTAACAATCTGTTTTACGTGCGCCTATAGATGTTTCACATCAAAAAAACAGAATGACGGCTATTTTATAGAAATATGACATCATATTTGTGTTTGCAGTCCACCTGGACCTCGATATACCGATTTTGAAGTAAATCGGTACATAAACAAAAAAGTTCAAAATGGCGCCCATTTTTTACAAATTTGACATCAGATTTGAGTTTGCAGGTCATCTAGACCCCTACATACCGATTTTGAAGTAAATCGGTACATAAACAAAAAAGTTCAAAATGGAAGCCATTTTTTACAAATCTGACATCAGATTTGAGTTTGCAGGTCATCTAGACCCCTACATACCGATTTTAAAGTAAATCGGTACATAAACAAAAAAGTTCAAAACAGGGTTGGAAAAAAAACATGATTTTTTGCAAAAAATCAAAAATCAATGATTTATTGCAAAAAATCCAAAAAATCATGATTTTTTTCGAATTTTTGCTTGATTTTTTGCTTTTCCCGTCCCTATGTCCCTTTGTGCGGTTAAATCTTTAAAACTTCACGACGGATTTTGATGCGGTTTTTTTAATTGATAGAGTGATTAAAGAGGAAGGTTTATGTGTATATAGTAACATCCAATAAATAATGCAGAAATACTGTTATTTTTGAGGTTTATAATGTGATGTCGGAGCGGGCCGGTATGTTTTACAACGTTCACAGTTTTTCTGTAGTTTATTTAGATCAGCATTGCACCCGTGCGAAGCCGAAGCGGGTAGCTAGTTAATTATATTTGTTTAATTAAAGTGGAGAGGCGAGCGAGAGTTCAAGGTTTTTATCATAACTGTCCCCACAGACAGAGTATACAGTTTTACTTGAAAGGATAAATTTAACCTTTTGAAGCATAAAAACCAAAAATCCTCTTAGCAATTCAACTTCCTTCTGCGTTTGTTCTGTATGTGAAAAAGTTGAGGTAGATGGTCTTTGTTCATTGTCTATCACAAGAGACAAAGGGTATGGTCCAGCATTACTGTCAGAGCTATGGTTGTGGACAATCCATAGTGACAGTTATGGCAGTACTCAGGTTTTCACCCAATTGAACTTGGGATGGATGATTTTTCTGAAAGTGAAAAAATAGCAATTAGCGTATGACATGGTATAAACAATTCTGGTTATAAGAAATCTTTATAAGTTGTAACTCATTAAGAAAGGTTCGCTTACCTTAGTAAATATTGTTGGAACTGCATTATCTTTTAGTCTTATGAAATCAAGAGTTTTATTAAATGAACTCTCTTCAAAGTGCAGTGAGCAGATATAGACATTTTCGATACCTGGCCGAATATTTTCCTGGCCAATCTTTTCAAGCTATTCCCTTTTTCAGGAATATTTTTTTGGTTAACTAAACAAAACAACGAAGTATATCATTAATTTGGTATCTTCAAACGACAGTATCGATAAGACAAAACACCGCCCTAGCATCAATGTTTACTAAAACAATTTGCATCGATATGAATGAAATTTCGAATAAATTAGGCACTGATGCGCTATAGGATTATGAATTATTCAAAAACATTAACTTTTTAATACTAGTTACGTAAAAACACATAAATAATCAAGTTTATTTAAATGTTAGATTCTTACCGGTGAAAGGTTAGGTTTGGCCTGTTTTTGCTTTGGCATAGCCCACAACCTAATACAGAACACTTCATAGTCTCTTAATATTATGTTTTTAGTGCTATCGCTATAGGCACACGCTTTATTTCTGACTAAAATAACAAAAATCTCTCGACGGCACTTCCACAAGTAAACAACACGGGATACTAAAATGGCGTCATTCGGCAGCAAAAGTATATTGAAAATATTGACGACGGTACTGACAAACAGAGTGTTTATCCGAAAACACAGATTTTCATACGCAAGAATATTCGTGCGAGAAAGAGACATAACTATTTTGTCGTCCTATATCAAATAGATTTTTTAATTCACTTCCATATTTTTGTTCTTCTGAGGTTTCAATATCATGAAAACTGTTCGTTTTGCTACGAACAATAGAAACAAACTATTTATCGAATACCAAAACATAGCAAGAATAAATTTAATAAGTTTTTAATATATTTCTTTAGTTCAAATATCATACAAATAATTTGCGAATGCATGATATTCTATAAATCACATATCACCTATTTTCTTGGAGGAACGTCATGTAAGGGGTTAGCCATGTAAGGAGGGCCCATGCCAAAGGGTTGAGTCTATAGTGTTTGAGCCATCGGCTACAGATGTTTCAGCATAATGTCATGTTATAATTACTTTTATTCGAATAAAGATCTAGTATAATACTTAACTGTCCAATTATCTGAACCACAAAATGTTTGGTTTTTATTTAAGTAACAATTTAAGTTGCAAGATCTCGCAAAAAAAACAACTTCGATTTCATTTTAATAAATGCAAATTATCATGTTTCACTCTAAATATAGGTAACAAATAAGGCATAATACAATTTTTTTACTTGATTTGACCTATATTTATAAGAGCATATTTTACCTAAGAGAATATAAGTGTTTTGAAAAACAGTTTAAAAGTGGGTTACCTACAAAACGAAAGAAATATATTTTTGGCGGTCTGCAGTCACACCAAACGTGAGGTTGCGGGAACGATTCCCGCACGAAACAAGAAAAGCAATTTTAAGGGTCAGGGTGATTATCCATAAATGTATTCTATATTCTAGGTTGCTCCCTAGTTCGCTGCATGATATCTCATAACACAAGCTTTGCTTAATTTGAGGCCAATGTACTTGGTATAATTGTCTACGGTTTTTTTTACATTTTTCATTTCCTATATTTTCAAAGTATGTTGTCCTAATGACTAGCGTGAAGATATATTGTGGTTTCTTGTCTTGACCAGACCAAACACAATATTATGGTTCACACAGGTGCACAACAGCCTACTGTTCTACAGCCAACCAAGCAATTACAATAATAGTGAAGAACCTATTTGTTTATTAAATATAAAATATATATAGTAAGTTTTTCAGTTTATATGTCTACTTTTGATATTCCATTTTATTAACTGAATACTAAACTAACTAGTAGGTTGATGCCATCGCATATTTCTATAGGTTTAGTTCATCTAAATATAATTTGATGAAATTGTGAGGACTGTTTTATTTGATAGGTTCAACAGCAATTATTTTCCACAACATAGGCTCCCAAGTTTTAGGTTTGCATTTGCTGTTGAATTCTTTTATATTAAATTATGTTGGCTACATAACTTATTTACTGATGCATTATTTACCGGGCATCTTACAGTCCTCCATGACAATATTTCTGGTCTTTATTGAAAAAATCTGCTTAAATAATTGAAAAACATTGTGTCATTGTACGATTTATCGTAACAACGGCTGATTGCCATAAATAATAATAAGAAGAAAAAGAACAACCCACCGAAACAATAACAATTTTAAAAACTGACAAAATCCAGGTCTAATGAGAATAATATGTCGAATATGAGCAGTTTTCGTAAGTAAGAAGTATATTCCTTGATGAGAAGAAATAAAGAAAACGAAAATTAAATTCCCTTGTTGCACTATAACCAAACAATAACAAAGTGAAAGTTTTTTTAATTGAGGGTTGCCGATTGAAGAAAACATTTCCGCAAATAATCCCGCCTAAATATTTCAAATTAAATAATTGTATTATTTTGGTTAAATAACATCGATATTGATATTATACAAAGTTGTTTTTGTTTCAATATTTTCGCTAAAAAATCGGTATACAAAAAAATTATAATAATATTATCTTAAAAATTCAGCAAGTTTCAACTCTTTCTTAGGGTGCCTTACTTTTGTCGCACCAGTAGGGATGTACCTACCTGGACCCTGGGATTGTGTATGGTGTGCGCGCGAATATGTAACAACATTATTTATCTTTCTCTACAGATTATTGAAGTAAAAACTTGGTAAAAAAATTGGTAAAAACTATTGCAATCGATATTGTGACTGATTCTGAACAAACTGTTTTCAGGTTTCGTATAAACAAAAAATAACGTATACAGGGTGTCCCAAAACTCGACGTCAACCCGGAACCGGGTGACAAGTCAAGTCATGCTGGTTATCAGAAAAATGTTTAAAAAAATCTAAGTCACGTGTTCTCAAAATTATTGGCATTTTAAAAAAACACGCAAAATTTCACACCCTGTGAGTGTTTCTGCTGCTGTTGCCACAAATGTTCACTTTTGGAAACTTTTTTTTTTGATATGTAACCCTGAATAATGCTTCTCTAAACTGTTATCAACATTTCAAATCCAGCTCCTCGAGCTTGCATAAAAATAGGACTTATTTCCAAGAAAAAAATTAAAAATTAAAAATGGCCTAGTTTTAACTGTCTGCATTGAAAAAAAATTGTATTACGCGAGTTTGGCAAGTTATGTCAAAAGTTGGCGCATTTAGTAAGGATCCCAAAATGGTATGACACGTGGTAAATTGTAGCTGCTATCATGAACAAAAAAAAAATTCGTAAAAATCCAGTGTTCAACAATTTTTTCTTACCTGGTTAAAAACATTTTTCTGATAACCAGCATGACTTGCCTTGTCACCCGGTTCCGGGTTGACGTCGAGTTTTGGGACACCCTGTATTTTCTGTAGTACCTACTCGATATTTTATTTAAATATATTATTTATGAAATGTCTACTTTACGAGTTTGACACATCAGGGTATCCCGCAACTCGTTCATATGCACATTTTCCCATCAATTCAAGAACCCTGCTGGGTCGGTAAAGTAGCACGACTATTGAATATCTTTTAATTTTAATAAATTGAATTCTGCATTAGTTGGTTCAGACCTTTTCTCAGTATTTTTTATTAAATGTAATACGAATTATGGAATATTTTTTATTTGCAAAAAGTAATGAAATCTAAAATAGCCTGACATGGACTCTGGTATTTGAGAACTTACAGCCCGTAGCTAATAGATATTGTTAAACGCTATTTTTTTTTTCTACCAGTTTTGTCAGGTACAAATCTGGGTTATTCGTCGGTTACTCGTGACGAAGAGGTATAGGCCATAATCCAACAAGCTGGCCCAGTGCTGGGTGGTGGATGTCAGAATTTTCAGGGCGCCGTAATGGCTTCCAACAAACCCTAACGACTACTGTATACAAGTATACAGCACCCGGGACCGACTGCTTAACGTGCCCTCCGAAGCACGAAGTCGCCGTCAGAAATGAATAGTCGGCGGTCACCCATCCAAGTACCGGCTGCGCCGAACGTTGCTTTACCTGTGATATCGTATGATACACACAGTAACCACGGCGCCACGACGACTTCAAATAGTAGTAAATTTAAAACAAGAAAAGATAATCATGATAAAAAATACAATATAAAGACTAGGAACGACATTAAGGCTGGCTAAAAGCATCGAGGGGAGAGACTCATTTCCTGCAGTGGGTGAGTTAAATAGAGTTGTGGTGATGATGATGACTATTCTTATAAATACATTGTGATGCAAGGGTCAAGATACCAATCTCTTTAAACCTTTCCCTTAGAGATACTTTATTTCCAAGTTTATAAATTCTACGAATATGTAGCCCTTTTCTGCAGTGTTATCGTCAATAATTGATTCTCTTACATACACACATTTAAAATCTAGGCACTTACATACTTACTTAATTTAGAACTTTTATTAAAAAAAATGCTATTACTAAAAACAACAAAATTAATAAAGAAGTTTACGAAACAGTTTGGTCGCCCGAATATCGCCCGTAACCACTGTGAAGAATGACTGCGTTTTATGGCCAAAGCGTCTGGGAAAGAATTTATTCCATAAAATTAATGTTTGTACTAAGTATTACTTATGTTTTGTGAATTACAAAAAAGTGTTGTTTAATATGTTCCTAAATGAATGTAAAATCCTAACACGCTTACTTATCCATATATTGGGAACTCAAAATCAAAGATGCACGATCGAGTATGTTAGGTGTTAGGTACTTAATGGATATTTATAATTGTAAGTAGCTAAAAACGATTTTCCTGTCTGTATGAGCGTTATAAGAAAGTTTGGATTTTCAAAAAAAAAGAGAAAAATATAAAAAGAAATACACTTTGAAATTAAATGATTTGGGCTCAAATGATAGCAAATGACCTCTTCTATATCAACTTAAGATTCCGGTCTAATTACCAAGAACCCTGTACCTATATTTACAGTGTATCCCAGCATTTAGTAAAACATTATAGGACCAGCATTTAGTAATTTCATCGACGAAAACACTTCATAATTGGAGTCAGCAATTCTTAAAGCCCTGCCATTCTACATAGCTGTAGAATTGCTGTTAGCAATTTGGTCAGCAACATATATTTTTACTTTTACAAAAAAACCACCTTATTTTGTAAAAGAAAAACGGCAGAACTCCCACTTTTCGCAAATATCAAGAATAGTTTCTTTGTTGCACTTAAAAAAATCCAATTAAAATAGGATATAAGAATCTTGATAATTTTTAGATTGTTAATGGGCCCGATTCGACATTCTCTTATTTTAAATGTTTCTTAACGATGTGACAGAAAGAGAAAGTAACTGTTTTTGTATGAGTCTGTCACGATTCACGTCGTAAAATTTGACACTGGAGAGACTTAAAAATAGGATAATGCAATCTCGAATACAGCCCAGTTTGTAGATAATCAGTAGAGCCGAAACGTAAATAAATATAAAGCCTTTTTGATTGTGATTAATAAATAGAAAAAAATAAATGTCATAACAAAAAAATGACAGCTACACTTGCATAACATCGTAAAATCGGAAGCCAATTTTGTATTGTATTTTTAAAGATATTTTGAAATAAGCCGTTTCACATGCGTTTAAATGATTTGACAAACCCTGAGGCTATAGCTTTTCTATCACAATGTCAAAGGAAAGAAGTAAACGATCGTTTGAACTGGATCATCAAGCATGAAGACCTGATACATAAAGCAGCTACATTAAAAAGAGAACCAACTAATTATGAAGAAATCGATATAATAGCTAATTGTATGAAAAAAGGCATGGTAACAGTCACGATAGATCATCATTTAGCAAGAGGTAATAGACGCAAACCTGCAATAAAAGACAAAGACACTATAAGCGTCAAGAAATTTGACCGCATTTTACCGCCCGGTGTTAAAGAAGCCAAAGCTGAAATAGACCTACCTGTACGTAAGATGATGCGACCTGTAGATCCAAATGTTAAGAAGATAATATACAAGTCAGCGCCTGAGTTTGGGCGTCGGCAGTATTTGAATAAGCGCATCAGAGTTATTCCCGAGGCCAAATACTACTATCCTGAATGTACTAGCTGGGTCCACGGTTGGCGTTTGGACGAGAACCCTTACTGTGAATTGCGCAAGCATGCCATCGTCTGGCAGCTGAAGAGGTGCCTTGAAAACCGTTCTGGCGCTCAGCCGGATCCATCGCATTACAGCTCAACAGCAATTTCCGGAAATACTAAGTGTACTTTTTAGATCGATGGACATGTATTTTATAAGGACGTTAGGTCTTTAAGGACGATAGGTCTATCTGTACTAAACTTTAATTTGTATATTTTTTTAAGTTTTTTTTAATGTAATTAATTACAGACGTATATTATTTTAAGTTTTAACGGTTCAGTTGTATTATACATTTTAATTCTTCATCATTAACAAAGTTATAACTGTATCTTGAAGTAACAAAAGGAGTTAGAATGTATAATATAATGAAACCTGTCTTTTTATTTCTTATAAAAATATCTGACATAGACATCACTTGTTTTTATCAGTTTACATCACTTGGTGTTTTGATTTTTATAAACCTTGTGACGGCCAAAAGATACTGATGAAAGCGGACAGCTTGTGTAGACTATCGCTCACAGGACATATTTCTTTTAGACCCGATTTGTCAATCGTCAGATGATAGTTACCTTTATTCGCTTTAGGGCAGATTCTGGTTACGGCAGATTATTTTTATGACAGATTCTGTAAAGGCAGAATCTCTATTATTTCTATATCTTTCAAAAACAACAAAGAGAACATTTTCTTAAACTTGACCCTATTCAAAATAAACATTTTGCTAACTTGAAAGTACTTACTAAGATAACAGAAGTTAGCAGTAATAGGCATCCCCATGCAATAAGCTGCATGTGCTACATGAGTTTTATTTTAATTAGCAATGTCTAACATACTTCCACCACATAATCCACCATCATACAGCGACGGGAAGTGTTGGCTGCCCTAGTAAAATCCGGAACTAGGTGGAGCAGGTAGTACTTGGTCGAAAAGGTATTCTCCTTTTTTTGAAGTCGGTTCAAAATAAATTACAATAACACTATTGTTTGGTTGACGACCGGCTGGTGTAGTGGTAACGCACATTGCCTTCTATGCCAGAGGTCCTGGGTTCGAATCCCGGCGGCGACGGATATTTGTGGGATGAACACAGATATTAGTCGTCAAGTCATGGATGTTTATATGTTTATTTAAGTTTATTTTCTAATAAAAAATATGTATTTATTCAATATGTATGTTTATATATTTCTAAAGTATATCAGTTAACTAGTATCCATAACACAAGTTCTTTAAGAAACTTAATTTGGGCTAGATAATGTTGTGTGAGTGTCAGAAATATTTATTTATTATTTATTTTACTTTGAAAATGATATACCCATTTTCAATTTTTTTTTGTGGATAGTCAAGCTTATTTACAAAAGTATCATGTATTATAAATAATCAATTAAAGATTAAGCCACTTTCTATTAAAATAAGAATTATTCAAATCGGTTCATCCGTTTGAGAGATATGATGCCCCAGACAGAGTTACACGCACACGCACACTTATAACACCCCTGTTTTTGAGTCGGGGGTTAAACATAATTAATCAAGCTATTATTTTTTTAGTTGACGCCTGAAGAATAAAATAGGTAATTTTTACATGTTTGCAAGTAAGGATGACGATTATAACCGATTATTATTTTATTACTTATTTAATAATTCATAAATCTTAATTCTTATTGATTTTTTGAGATAGGTACATCTCGTTTTCCCCGGAGCTGGGTTTTTTTTGAGCACTTACCTTAATACCTATTTCTGTTCTTAAAGTACCATAAGTACCTAGGTACGGAGTTGTGGGATTTTCAGTAAGATGAAGAGCGATGTAATGAGAATGCAGATCAGACGTCGAAGTCGGAAGCGACATTATGGAAAGCAACGTTCTGGGAATGAACCAACAAATCTTATTGATTTGGTTTCATTCATTTTAACTGTACGACCAACACTTTAGGAATATTCTATCGGAAATCTATCAAATTGTGTAGGTAATTAAATCTATGCTCACAAGGTCAGAAAGTAATACAAAAATTGATCTTTAAAGATCGTTAATTTAGGCTGTAGTAACATTTTAATTATAACAGTTTTTGTTGCGATTACCCAATTTCTGCCTTAACAAGAATCTGTCATAAAAAGAATCTGCCATCACCAGAATGTGCCGAAACCAGAATCTGCCCTTAAGCCATATAGATATATGTATATGGCTTGATCTTAGAGTAATAATAATAAAGATTACTCTAAGAGATTGATGGAGACAGCATGTTTGTCTATATCCTTCTTGGTCCGAGTCTATATCTATATATTTTGACAAGCCAAAAATCAACAAAAAATAACTTTGCGTATGTAAGTCATATTTGGCATTAAATTTCGTAGTGTTTAATGAATATTTCATTATATAAGACGAAAAATACCAATTTAATTATATTTGAAAATTTTCATACAGATAGGAATCCCATTTCATAGGGAGACCCTTATACGTGAGTTTGAATTTAATTATGATGAAAGCGTAAAATAAAGCATACAGAGCCTTAAAAAATTTACGAGTTTAAACTTAAATATTAATAGCACTCGAGACAAGATGGCTCTATGCCAAAACAACTAGTACCTAATCTTGTTCCGGCGTGGCGCCATCTGCACCGAATACCAAGGTCGTTTTTTTAAAATAAAGGCTTTACAAAATGTGGTGTTAGTTACTTTTCTTTTTTATTGGGTTGGTGAAACAATAAATTCAAATAAATTTATTTCTCTTTATACAAAACCACATGTAAATACAAAATGTGTCTATCCCTATCGCCGACCTACCGACGACTTTGGGGCGAAATGTAACGCCCAATTATAAGTTTAGTTCGGTCATATTATTGTTCCTATGGCTCAAGTGTCTTCAAATATTCTGAAATCATCTCGAATACCCGGTGGTAGGTACTGCAGCCCTGCACGGCTTCTTTATATTTCTATATATATTTCTATATATATATATATATGTCGGCGGTGTCTAATTTGAGCCTTATAGTTTATTTGGATTGACTTCGGATGCCAGCACGTTCTTGGTGCTTGACGTAGTCTACGTCACGAGTTTGTCAGCGGCGGGGAAAATAATAACAATATAGAAGATGGAAACGAAAATAAAGATGATGAAGATGATTTAAAGAGAAGTAGCAACTATGAAGTGTCGCGCTACTAAAATCGTAGAAGTAGAAACTGTCATGCACTGAAGATCAATCAGTTCATCACCACAAGCTTTGTCGACAGTAGAATAACCGACTTCCTCTAAAGACGCCCACACAAAAGACTGTATTAGAACAAGAATCAGACTAATACACTAATACAGATGATAGCAACTGGGTCTTTAGAAAGATATGGTCCAGACAAGAACCGCTATGGTGTGTAGGCAGTGTGTGCGCAGGGTTATAGCCCGTGAAATGCACATCGATTTAGATACTTCTGTATTGACCCACTGTTATTCTCTGGTCGAATATGTCTCCAGCAAGCACAATATTTTCATAAGACGAAAAATTTTGAAGTTGACTATCTAAAGATTCGAGAAAGTCATCCAGCTTCTTAAAATAAGGGGATCTATGCAACGCTAGTATTGCAACTTTATTTTTGTTTTCATCGATTTTAATTAGCAAACTGCTGCATTCCCTAAAAATAGAGTCCTCGACTGTGATATTCAGAGTGTTTCGAGCATAAACTACTACACCATCATTTTTGTTATTGACTGTTTTACTGTTATACATATTGTAGCCTGTCATCTGTGGAAGTTCATAATTATTGGAAAGCCAACAATTAGTTAGTACAATTAGATCGCAGTTAACATTTAGCCTCTGAAGAAAAATATTAAAATTATCAAAGTTTTTATAGATACTCGTAATATTTTGTGTTAGTATAGTTATCGAGTTGTCGTAGAGAGATAGATAGGTACTGTTTGCAATCTTCAACATTACAAGACGTTGTTGCTTCCGAAACAGAGATACTATCTAACTCGTTAATGATATGATGAGTCATAATATATTCAATAATAACAATTAAGAATAAAAATGTATAAAAATTTAAAACGAGTACAAAAAGAGATATATAAAATAAGGCAAAAAAATTAATTTACTAAAAACGGCGCTCTTAGGCGCCTTCATAATTAATTGAGTTTATACCTTATTATACCTTTGTTCGGCAATTCTTGGCGGGGCAATCAATTTCACCTGTTATGTGATTATTAGGCTCATTGAAACGGGAACATGTTGCAAACTTAGGTTCCTCTGCCTTTTTCTGGCACTCGTTTGATGAGTGGCCTAGAACTCCACAGTGTCCACAGGTACAAGTTTCTGCTCGGCATGACTTCGCTGCATGTCCATTCTACTGGCATTTAAAACACCTAGTAACTAAAGTAAAGTCCCTCACCGGACAGGACGACCAGTTAACAAAGACTCTTTCGTGAGAAATGAGGGCTTTTCTTATTATGGCAGGAACTTCGATTACATAGTTAAAGGTTTTTGCTTCTTTCTATCCAGACTTATGACTAAGTCTAATGGAAGACAGGATTTTTTCACGACTATCACTAAGTTTGTTCCAAAGATTTTGCTACTATATTCACTTAAAAACTTTGTGTTCCTGCATTGATGTGGGCACCCCAATTATGAAAATTCTAGGCTTCCGCCTAGAATTTTCGTAATTTCGAAATTACTTTCATCTCGTCTTCATCTGGTACTGGAGGTGGCTTTGAAGATGGCGTTGGAGGTAAGTTGCGGCAAGCTTTACCACTTCGATTGAAGGGGCTGCTATCCATTACTTTGTTTTTATTTAATTTAAACGTATCATTTCAAAAACACAAATAATTCTAAGTAAGTATATATTTGCATTAATTATTATCACAAAAATTTATTTGCGCTGATTCAAATCTAGGTCGAGTATTATGTGCTTTAATTTAAAATTGTATCAAATAAACTAAATACACATCCGATCCATTTGGCGAGTTGAATGATTTTAAAATAAAGATAACAGCTATGTTCATCAACAATGACAATTTTTTTAAAAGTTTGTGGTTCCATATTTCTACTTTTTTGTATTGAGCGACGGTAAAATAAATATGCAAAAATGAACCCTGTATTTAATTCTGCAATTAAATTCTGCCCCAAACTTAACGCTCCGTAGTTGCGACATGAAATTCGGAAAAACAAACATACAAACAAACACACTTTCACATTCATAGTATAAGCATGGATTTTAGACTTTTTCTTTAAATTTAAAATTGCTTTGGGCTTTTGTCTCCCATCTCACCCGATGATAAGTGACGATGAAGATGAAGTAGGTAAGTACTGCCGTAAATGTCAGATGTCAGTTTACAAGACTACTTCGCTTTATACAACATTGTTTACCAGTAATGTTTTTAAGTTTTTGCATTTAAAATGCTCAATTATTCTTAAATAAATGAAAAATGTGATAAATAAGAATAACCCGACCAGGATTTTTATTTATCACATTTTTCATTTATTTAAGAATAATTGAACATTTTAAATGCAAAACCTTAAAAACATTATTAAAACATTGCAATGCTTCACTTTAACTGGGATTCACAATTTCTGTAAAGAAATTGGTCTCGGGTGGTCTAAGCTGCAAAGCTATACCATAAGATGGAGCTACGTTAGCAATATAACGTAAAAACAAAAATGTGGTAAGTAATTTCGAGGCGAGCCGCCAGGCCCCGGTAGCTCAGTGAAAGAGCACTCGTCCGGCAAACGAGAGGTCCCAGGTTCGTATCCTGGTCGGGTAATTTTTATTTTTATTTATCACATTTTTCATTTATTATTTACCAGTTTTAAAGCTTGTGCTGGAATGACTAAGCTATTTGGTGCACTAACTAACCCGCAAGCAAGCTACATAGCTGACCGTCAAAAATCCGAGAAAAACAGCCCCCTTGTCATAAATCTACACCGGTGATTTTAAAGTTTGATCCTGTGATTATTGATGGTTATGACAATGTAGGCGTTAACATGGATCTTGACTCCTTTGAACTTAAATCGCTGATCACTTGGGATCATGAGAATGCGAGGTATAAAAACCGTTTCTCCTTTGGCAAATTCGGTTAATATTATTGCTTTGATTAATAAATTCGTTTCAACACACTTGCTCGTAAAGTGAGCCTTATTCTATGGAATTTAGAACTATAAACTGGGCTATAAGTCACGCGTGCATAATATATTATACCCTAATGCATAATATAATGAATCCTACAAAGTTGAATTGTACCTTTAGGCAAATTACATGCGAGTAAATAGAGCATATTTTTCAAGGATCAAACGAACTTACCTGTAAGTGAAGTTCGATCTTGATTATGCTGCCTTCGTTGGAGAGATTTATAACTTGTAGTAGGTTTCCTACGCTTCGACTTTTCGCACAAAGTTATTCGCCAAAATAAAGAAAGAGACAAATAGATATAGTTTAGCACCTAGTTGCATCTACCTGGCCTATCAGAACTCATTAAGTTTAGAGTAAAATAGATAAAAAGGGTTACCCTTTATACTTACAACATCAAAAAAAAAAAAAAAAAAAAAAAAAAAAAAAAAAAAAAAAAAAAAAAAAAAAAAAAAAAAAAAAAAAAAAAAAAAAAAACACTTCCCGTTTGCGTTCGCTCCCGAACGGTCGTGTCTGCGGCCGCTCCCGAGTGTTCGTATTGCGCTGCCCTTGTTCCCTCCCCCGCACTCGTGCGGGTCAGGTGCCAAGTTAAGCTCTTTCGGAAAGTTTTCTCTTGTGGAGGCTGTGTGGTGTCGGGGCTAATTCATCTGCCCTTTTCAGGGCGGACCCGACTGCTGCCGGCCGAAGCATCGCTGGTCAGGTGGATACGTAACCGTGACAACTAAGCCTGATCGTCCGCCGTTCACCGGCAATAGGTCCGAACTAGGTCGTTCTCTTTTTCAGCGCAGTGTGTGTAGTCCTTTTGCCGTTTACCGGCACGTAGATTCCTTGTAAGGAATAGGCTTCCTTTCAGAATAGTTCAGGTTCCCAGGGTTCGATGGAGTCCCCCACCGAATCCGGGGTTAGCCAACGCGAACTCCAGGAATTCCAGAAACAGGTAGGTGAGGCTCTCCTCCAACAAAGCCAAGAACTGCGGTCAATCAATGCTATGATTTTGAATCTAATAGCATTACTCCCTCAGGCTCAAGCTGCGGCCCTCCCGGCCACTCCGCCTTCTCTTAGTTTTCCAACAGATTCTCCGGCGTCTCCAGATGTCGAGTGTGTTGATACTACGTCAGACTTCATGTCGGTTGATTCTTCCGCGTGCAAACGGAAAACTACCCCGCCGGGTAGCGATTCCGACTCCGCTCTTTTAGTTCCAGAATCTCCTGCTCCGTTCACCGAGGTTCGCAAAAAATCCAAATCAAAGAAGAAGAAGAAAGAGGCTTCTTCGACTTTATCTCCATCCGTTTCAGCTGCTCCAGCCGCTGTCCCTGCTCCGCAAAATGTCGCACCGGCGCGGCGTCTGCTCCTGCGCCTTTTGTTTCAGCGATCCCGGCGTCCCAGCCTGCGTCGCAACCAGATTCGGCTCCGCCGAAAGTCAAGTCTCCGCCCCCCGTCTTCCTACGGGACAAGAGCCGCTGGACCGAGGTCTCAGCTCTCTGCGGAACGCACTCCCCGAAGATCCAGTATAGTAAGGCATCCAATGTGGGTGACTCTATTAAGGTCGTTGTCTGCTCAATTTCTGATTTCAGGAATTTCACTCGGCTTCTTGCTGACAAGAAGCTCGAGTACCACACTTACGCCCTCCCTGAGGAGCGTAAGATTCGTGCCGTCCTCAGGAACGTTCCGTTCGAGCTCTCGAACGAGCAAATCCAAGAGGACTTGTCTTCTCAAGGCTTCCCCGTCGAATCTGTGCACAAAATGCACAGCCGCCGAGGCAAGCAGTTCCCACTTGCGCTAGTAATCCTAGCCAAGAGCCCGCAAGGGCAGTCCATTTTCAGAGGCAAGCTCACCGTGTGCGGTCTCTCCAACATCAGAGTCGAAGCTCCACACAAACGTGGTTTCCCAGGTCAGTGCCACCGCTGCCAATTGTATGGTCATGCGGCGGCAAATTGTCATGCTTCCCCTAGGTGCGTCAAGTGCCTAGATCCGCATGGGACTAAGGAGTGCTCTCGCACTCCCGAATCGCCCACCGCTCCGTCCTGCGTCTTGTGCGGCCAGTCAGGCCACACAGCAAACTTTCGCGGCTGCCCCAAAGCACCGCGTGCTGCCAGGGCTACCGTGAAGCCCATCGAGAACTGGAGAGAACGACCGCAGCCTAGCTCGGACGCTCCTCCAGTCAGTTCAAAGGTCCCCAAAGCCTTTACTCCTATCGTTTCAGGTCAGCGCAGCCGGGTTGCGACTCAATCGCAACCGGCCGCCAAATCGGCTTCCCAGTGCCAGAACGCAAAAGGGTCTCAAGACCGCATGGCGTTCTGGATCCAGCTCGCTCCCATCGACGAGATCCTGGCTTTCGGCGCCGCTCTCGACGCCAGCCCAGAGGGTTTCAACGGTGCTCTTCCGGTCTTAACCAAGTTCGCTCCCCTTATCAGGAAACTCCAGCAAGCTCAACGTTTCTAAACGTAGTCCTTCTTTCCAGCATTCCTATCTCAGAGTGAGTCTGATCACTCTAGATAATATCTTAGTTTCAGCTTTGTCATTTCTGCTAATCTTAGCTTTGTTTTTTTTCTCACTTTCAGTTCCTTTTGGTGGCAGCCGTCTGGATGCCGCTCACTGCGCAGCCTCTCTCTCCAATTGGCTGTCGCTCTGATGAAGACTAATGGCCTCAATCAAGGTGAGTAAGTAAAGGGGGATGTTTAGTGGGTATGCTCGGCTTCACTGAGTGAGTCTCCACACTGTCTGGGCATTCTATTTGCCGTTAGCCACTGGGGTTAACAGCTTATAGAATGCCCATTCGTCCGTAATAGGATTCATCCTCCTCCCGCTAAAGCTAGCTTTACTGGTTAAAGCTGGTTTTAGTGGGTGCCAAACGACTTTCCTTGGCGGAAAAAAAAAAAAAAAAAAAAAAATACTTACAACATTCAATTAAGGGAATGAGAGTAAAGAAAAAATAAAATAAATAAGGGTATGGGTGGGACCCTAAATCTCTCCAACGAAGGCAGCATAATCAAGATCGAACTTCACTTACAGGTAAGTTCTTTTGATCCTTGAATTATCCTGCCTTCGTTGTTCGAGATTTATAACTTGTAGGATGATGTTGTAAGAAATTAAATATAAGCCATATTTTCTTTTCAATAATCATCCATGTATTTTTGAAGTAATAATGCGCTCATAAAGTTTTAACATACATTAAATATTAAAATTTTATTACATACATATTTGTATGTAAACAAGCTTATCAAAATAGAATATAATAATTATTTTCCTGATTGCTATCATGGCACGATAAAACAACATAATTATAACATTACTATGTTATAAACACTCCATGACAAAAATCATTGTTGGGCTCATTGAGTGGCCTTTTATAAAACTTTGCGAACACTGAAGAGCTTTCTGACCAACCTACTGTCATTCTAATTATGTCAATACTTACACCTGCGTGACGCGTGCTGTGTTCACTAAACACTGAAGTATCGACACCAGTAGCAGAGAGCGTTTGCTTTATCCATCTCGCAATGCTTTGTGATGTAGCAGCGTGATAAGGCCTTTTGTACGTCATCAAAAGAATGTCTTGTGATTGATTACGATAAACAGATGTTTTATTAATGTAGTCTAAGTTTTAGCCGGACAAATAGATGACTTTTGATTGAAAAAGGGTAAGTTTAATATCGGCTGACGGTTTTTTACTCCGGAAGTCTTTAAAAAGTCTGTGATGGTAATTGTGACTTGATGGGAATTTATAACTATGTTAGAAATACGAATAAAAGATAATGTTTGGCATCTTTGCCCAGTCGCTAAAGCTAACAAGACTACTAATTTTTTAGTCAGCTTTTCCAATGTTAGATCCTCGTTAGGAATTTCATATGACAGATAATTTAGAACTATATCTGTATTCCATGTAGTGGCGTATTTTGGAAATGAGGGTTTCAAACGGTAAACTCCTTTAAAAAATCTCTTAACGAATTCGTCTTGTGCAATCTTATTTCTAGAAATAAGTGCTAAAGCCGAACGATGGTTATTCAAGGTACCTTACGAAACACCGCTTGAAAAACAGTTGTTAAGAAAGATTAATACGTCGCTAACCTGTACATCAAATGAGTCGAGCCCATTTTCACGACGATGTTGCCACCACAGTTTAAAGCTTGAAGAGTACTGATTGATCGTATTACTGGACAGGGATAACATCATTATCTCTATTACTGAAGCTAGGACTTTACTCTTTGAAAAAGCTTTCCTGATAATACACTCGCCGCCAGGGCAAGGTGTTTGTGGAGTGGGTGAAATTCTCTGAAATTAGAATAAAGCAAGTATTTTTCGGGACCGAAAATTAAACTAGTACCTATAGTTAATGATTTATAAAGAGGATGCCAAGCTTGAGTCGGCTAATAAGGAACTATAACTATTCCAGATGCCTTATCTTCCACAATCTTATTAAGAGTTTTTAATATCAGAGAGAATGGGGGGAATGCATAAAAAAAACATATTCCAAGTGCGAAGGGGTCGGGCTTCCACGAAATATATTTATCACTTTTAGCATTTAACCTTGAGGCAAAGAGGTCTATTTGAGGCCGTCCGAACTCATTAATAACTTTTTCATATACACTGTCATAGAATGGGTTCAATTCCCATTCTATGTCAGCATTCCTGGATTTCCAATCCACATCAACATTTTGAGCTGATCTGACATAGGACGCTACGTTAAAAATCTGCCGCTCCTCACACCACTGCCATATTTTTCGAGTTATAGAATTTAAATATGGAAATTGCACTTCCCCCATTTTGTTGATACAAGCAATGGCAGTTGTATTGTCAACCCGCAACAAAATATTACTATTAATGTGATCCCGTGCAAAAGAAATAAGACCGAAGTAAGTTGCTAACAGCTCCAAATAATAAATATGATAGCGACATTCGTCAGGATTCCACGATCCGCCAATACGCTTATCATAACACGACGCGCCCCAGCCCGTTAAGGACGCATCTGTATATATTTCTAAATTATATAAGCGCTTTATAATCGGATTAAAAGATGATAAAATAGTCATTCTCCACCAGTTTAAATCATCGTGTAAGCTTTTTCGTATATCCATAACTATATCATAGTCATCATTATTATGTAATAATGCCAAGTATTTAGCGCGTTCGAACGATTTCAAATACATAGTGCCGTAGCGTACCGCTGGACAAGCAGCTGACAACACACCGACATATCGCGCGAACGCACGAATCTGCACCTTATCAGTACGCAGAATCTCTTTGGTTCGCATTAGAATACCCTCTTTTTTCTGTATAGGAAGTTCAAGAGTCATTGAATCTGAATTTAGAATGAAACCTAAAAATTTATATTTGTTTTGAGGTGTTATGGAACTTTTTTCATAGTTTATTATAAATCCCAGTCTTTCAAAAAATTTTATAGTAACATTGAGGTTATTTAAACTTTCCTTAAGACTATCTGCAAAGTAACAGTTGTCATCTAAACAGAAAACAAACTTGATACCTCGAAATATTAAATAAGAAGCTACAGGTTTCATTAACTTGGTAAATGCAAACGGAGCCGAACAAAGACCAAACGGTAAAACTAAAAACTCGTACAAACTGTTATTAAAATAAAATCTTAAATACTTTCGATGATCTTTATAAATTGTAATTTAATAATATGCGTCTTTTTATCAATATTTACCATAAAACAATTGGGAGTGATAATTTTTAATGCAGTTCTAATGGAGGATCCATTTTAAAGTGCTGAACCTCAATAAATTGATTAAGTTATCTTTTTTTTTTTTTAGATTCAAAATAAGTCGTTTGCGACCATTACTTTTAGGTACCAGAAATATTCTGGATACGAATTGACCTTCCTCTGGTAAGCATTTACGAATCACGTTCGATAAAATTAAAGTTTTGATTTCTTTTGTAATAAAAAGCTCATCTTCCTTTGAAAAAGTAGAAATAGGATAAGTCTGTATAATATTTTGAACAGGGTATTTTATGAAAGGAATAAATCTTTTTCTTCCATTTATCTTACTTAGAACACTCATGCTTCCGCTTAGGCATGATTGTTTAACAATATGGCGATTGAAAAAAATATTATAATAAACAATAAGAATTACGTGCATAAGCCGCGCGCGCACGAACACGAATGAGTTCTGATAGGCCAGGTAGATGCAACTAGGTGCTAAGCTATATCTATTTGTCTCTTTCTTTCTTTTGGCGATTAACTTGGTGCGAAAAGTCGAAGCGTAGGAAACCTACTACAAGTTATAAATCTCGAACAATGAAGGCAGGATAATATTGATCCGGGCTAACATTAAATATTTTCAGAAACAACAAAGAGATTTTATACCACTTCAAATCCATATACATTTTTAAATGTTTGCGCCTTATATTAGTAAAACAAATTTGTATATCAAACAAACTATTCACAATTTACAATAATTTGTTATAAAATATTAAAATATTTGCATTTACCACTCCAAATTAAACATTTTCACGTAAAATAGGCTGTATATGCTATACAGACATTGACACATATGGCGGAAAAAAAAACCTACGCGCATCGCGAGGTTCGGCGCCATTTTTCAATCACAATTCACAGCTTTGTTATCAAGTGTGTTTGTTATTTTATGACCACACAAGTGTGTTGAAAAACGTCGTATGTAACTCGTGAGCGTTGCTAATTACAGTCTCGGCTCATTATTAAGCCTCGACTGTAATTAGCAACTTAGCTCCTTTGTTACATAATATACTATTTTTGCATTAATACACACAAAAATTACAATTGAAGTTAAAAAAAACAACATTCATTATAAACAAACAATAACTCCATATACCTAAAACAAGACATCTTAAACTAATTAAATTTTTTATAAGGAAACTGAAAAGATAAAGAGTGCAATCAACATAAATAACGTTTCATATTAACTTGTGTGTGTAATATTGCAAAAAGGTCATAGCTCAATGTTCTCATTTGCTTTGTTGAGCGAACCACCACAGTACTCTTACGAACCAGAATAGGTACTTTAAATTAATCGGTCGAAAAACTCAACACATCAAAAACTTAATTTATAATAAAAAAAAATAACAAGAAAAAGTAGTTAAGTCTAACATTATTTACCATTGCTTCAGATCAGGCAATACATTTAAGTTATTAATTATTTTAATATCGATCATTTAAATCTCAAAAATCAAAAACTAAACACTTGTATGAATTTACAATTTCTGGTACAATTGACCCTTATTGAGAGTACATCATTATAATATTTTTATTGTTATTTATTTATTTAACAATTTATGTACACACAAGTTTAGATACAATAATAGTGTGTACTGATCGATAAGATCGTATAAACTACTAAAATACTTATGAATATACATACAAATACATAAAAATAATATAACATCTACTTTATATATACTTATATAAAATACCTATACCTACAATACTAATATCATTATATTGTTTAAATAGTAGTGTAGGTTACAAAACTTACTGTACAGAAAAGTAGTGATCTTTGAATTTCTTTTTAAAACTAGATATAGTTTTAGACTCACGAATTACATGAGGTAGTGAATTCCACAATCTGACTGCATGAACAGAGAAAGAGTAGAAATAATAATCGGTTTTATGAGAAGGCATATGTATAAAAGTACGCACGTGTGCTCTACATGGCGTATCCTGAGAGTGTGAGTATGAAAACCTTTCACGCAAATAGGAAGGAGTGAGTGAGTTATTAAGGATATTGAAAAGGAGACAAAGGATCCTGGTGTTTCGACGGTAGCGTATAGGAAGCCAACGAAGTTGCTTGCGATATTCAGAGACGTGATCGTACTTTCTTAGGCCAAATATGAAGCGAAAGATTTTGCAGGCGCTCCAATTTGTTGAAAAGTTCCTCCGTGGCATCCAAATAGCAAGCGTCGGCATAATCAAGGATGGGCAGAATAAGTGACTGGGCAAGTGGTATTTTTGTTTTTAAAGGTAAAAATCTTTGCAAGGCTTTTAAGGAGTGCAAGGAAAAGTGGACCTTACGACTGATTTCGCTGACATTCGCCTTCCATGAAAGATTAGAATCGATTATGACTCCTAATTTTTTAGCTGTGTCAGCGAAATCAATTATTACGTTGTCCATGGTGATTGAAGGTATATTAGAAAAGTCAAGTCGACCACGAACATAACGACTGCCTATGATCATCGCTTGTGATTTTTTGGGGTTAACATGAAAACCGAAAGACTTTGCCCAGTCACTTATTCGACACAGGTCTGCATTAATTGCCCTTACAGCAGAATCAACATCAGTAACATCGAAATGGCAGTAGATTTGCAGGTCATCTGCGTAGAGATGGAATTTGGATGAAATGACTTCGGTAACTGAGTTGATGAAAATCGAAAAAAGGAGAAGAGACAGGACCTCACCCTGCGGCACGCCTGCAATTAGATCACGCCAGTGTGAGTGACTCTCATCAAGGCGGACCTGCTGCAAGCGGCCACGGAGATAGGAATCAAACCAAGTCAATGCCAAAGGGGATATATTTAGGGATTTAAGGATTTCCAGGAGGATATCGAAATCAACAGCATTGAAGGCATTGCTGAAATCGAGAAGGATAAGAAAGGTAAGGGATTTATTTTTCATGGCCCAGCGAATTTTTTTTTTTTATAAATTATAGATGGGACGTTTGTCTTCCATGCCACCCGATGTTAAGTGAACATGAAGACTAAGGTGGTACACGTCCATCCACGAGAAACCTATTCACTTGACGCTTAAAAGTACTAGGACTATACTGGTCAGGGAAAATAGACGCAGGCAGTTCATTCCAAACCTTGGCGACCCGTATCAAAAAGGAACTGTCAAAGCGCTTAGTTTGACTTTTTGGAATATCTACCACATACGGATGGAAGTTCTGTCTGCGTCTAGTAGTCCGATGGTAAAAGGGTGAGGGTTCAATTTGTTCAAACAGAGCACTGGCGCACTCTTCAAAATGTATCCTGTAGTACACGGTTAGACACGCAACCTTACGACGATGCTCTAAGGTCTGCAGTTTTTTGGTTGTAAGGTCGACGTCATTAATTAGTTTACGGGCTCTTCGGTCAACGGAGTCCAGCGCTTCTAGTTGATATTTGGCAGAACCATCCCAAAGATGACTGCAGTACTCCATGCATGATCGCACTTGAGCTGTGTATAAGTTAAGAAGCTGTGCAGGGCCGAAGTACCGCCGTACCTTCGAGATGATTCCCAACTTTTTCGAAGCTACTTGAGCCATGGACACAATTTGTTGACCGAAGTTTAAACTGGATGTTACAGTTACGCCTAAAAGCCCTAGATGGTCAGTGACGGGGACAGATACATTTTGGAAAGTGGTGGTAGATGTGAAGGTGCTCTTTTTGGCGGAGAATAGACACGCCTGAGTTTTGGACGCGTTGAATTTGACCAAATTCGACTCACCCCAATCGGATACTTTCCGTAAGGTCAAATCAACGCGCTCAATCATTGACTTTCTTAAACTCTGGATTTCACGGGGGCTCGCTCGCGCATTGGATACGTATCTCTCTACGACAGTGCTGTCATCAGCATAACCAATAATGCCCGGTGTTAAAAGGTCATTAATGTGCAGCAAGAATAATGTTGCAGAGAGAACAGATCCCTGAGGTACCCCGGCATTAATTGCCATTTGGTCGGAGGAGTAGCCATCTAAGACTACTCGAATTGACTGTTCCCTCAGAAAATCAGATATCCAGTCGCAGAGCCCAATCGGTATGCCATATGCTGGAAGCTTACTTAAGAGACCATCATGCCAGACCCTGTCAAAGGCCTTGGAAATGTCTAAGGATACAGCTATTGCTTCACCATGACCCTCCAAGGCCTCACTCCATAAGTGAGTGGCATACACGAGAAGATCGCCGGTCAAGCGTCCGTTGCGGAAACCATATTGGCTATCGCTTAGGAGCTCGTTGGTCTCGAGGTATGCCAGGAGTCGATTATTCAATACACGTTCCATGACTTTGCAAAGTATGGAGGTGATTGAAATTGGTCGATAGTTGACAGGATCGGCACGGCTTCCCTTCTTCGGTATTGGCTGTACGTTAGCAAGCTTCCAGGACTTGGGGACCTTACCCGATTTCAATGAAAGTCGATAGAGGCGCGTCAAAACGGGAGACAACTCAGCTGCGCAGCGTTTTAGGACCACTGCAGGAATACCGTCTGGACCACTAGCTTTGTTCTCGTCTAGGTGCAGCAAGCATTTAAGAACCTCCTTTTGGTGAATGTGAACGGTACCCATTGTAGGTCCGAACTGAGGTAATTGGGGTGGGATTTTTCCTTGGCAATCTAGACGAGAATTCTGCGAAGATACTAGCAAATAAATCTGCTTTCTCCTTAGCAGTGTGGGCCAGAGAACCATCGGGTTTCCTCAGTGGTGGCAGCGACGGGCGACAAAAGTTCGTTTCGACCGACTTGGCAAGGGACCAGAAAGCTTTACTTCCCGAAGGGTATGCTGCTATTCTGTCACCGATACGGCCTATGTGGGCAAAACGAGCTCTTTTGAGCACCTTTTTGCAGGACTTGGCGGCAGCAGTATCTTTTCTTAAGTTCATGCGAATATAGGGCTTTGCTTCTGCGAGCATTTGCCCAGGCTTTGTAAGCTTCCCGCTTTCGCTTTTCAGCGGCAAGGCAAGCACTATTAAACCATGGACAAGCTTTGGTTTCAAGGGATAGGTCAGCGTGGGGAATGTAGTACTCCATTGCTTGAACTATCACACTTGAGACAGCATCAGCGCAGCACGATGGATCGGTTGATGTAAAACAAGTTTGCCGCCATGGATAAGATGCGAAGAAATGTCACATTTCATCCCAATCTGCTGACTTGTAACGCCATACTCGCCTGGAGCCTTTTGGGCGGGTGTCAGGTGGCGAGTACAGCGATACAGATTTCACCATACAGTGATCGGATGTCCCTAAAGGTGCAGTGACGGACACCGAGTATCTGTCAGGATCGGTTGTCAGCAGAAGGTCCAAGCAATACGCAGTGTGGCCAGCAACGTCGGGGATGCGCGTAGGCTCGTTAACAAGCTGTGAGAGACCATAAGTCAGCGAAAACTTAATGGCCTCTCTACCAGCATGGTCAGTGTCCTGATACGGGTATAACCACTGCCCGTGGTGAGCATTAAAATCCCCCAGAAACACCAACTGCGCCGTGGGAAAACGTTGCTGAATCTTATCTGCTGTATTGCCAAGGTATTCCATAAGCCTCGTTGTCTCCCGATCTCCGCTATGTGAACGATAGATACAGGCGTAAACCACTTGGTCTAGGTCAGTATCTATGTGAACCCACATGACTGAAAGGTCCGGCACTTCCAAGTAACGGAGATGCTGATAATAGATCGCGTCTCTGGCGTACATGCACAGTTTTACCTCTCTTTGAATTTGAGATTTTATTATGTGGAGGCAGTCTTCATAAAATATTTCGAAACTTGAACTCTTTCGTCCTTTTATTTCCTTCGTAGGAATTGCACTGTGGGGATAATTGTTCCGCTAAAATTGTCCCCATTGTTACAACTGTTCCGAATAGACAGTTTAAATGTAAACCTGAAACTTCGGCATTTCCACAATGAATTTTAAATATAATCCCAGTTACAAAGTTCGTAACCTAAATAAACTGGTAAAAGCAATAACTTGATAAGATACTGACTTTAATGTGACATACAGACAAATGACTATTCGAAAACAAAAAATCTTCAGTGAACTCGTCTGTTTCACACCGCGAGCGCCACAAACTTTTGAGCGGGTGAGGACGTGTCGTGACGTTAGAAAACATGTAAACTATATTTGTGTTAGAAAATATTGGCAATGGTACGATTGCCCTGTGGCACTTTTGTCCCTGGTCTAACTTTGGGGCCATTAAAAAAAAATGATACTGTTATTTTTTGTTTGAATGAAATGTTACAGTTATAAAGTTACTTACCTATAGGTTATTATTACATTTTGAGATAATTCTGATTTTCTTCAATCTGATCTTAGAAAATAAACTCTTTGCTACTCTTAAGTAGGAAGTTACCACATAAACAATTAAGCCACTATAATTCTAGAATCACTTCATCGATGTCAAAAATCATGACAAAACGAGTTTAAGTAAAGTTAAAAAAAGTAAAACGAGTTAAAGGAGATATAAAAATTTAAAACAATGTCATTATGAGAACTGCATAAAAATTACCTACTTCGAGACATTAAAAACTTCCACCTACCTACTGTTAGTAAATATGTATATCAAAAACAATATAATTAAGGATGCAGTAAGTATGCATATTATGAGAGCACCGCGTTGTTTAACTAATAGGTTTAATATAAATATCGTTACACCAAAAAATATGCTTACAAAAAAAAAATAAGTAAAAATATTTATAAAAAAATTACTCCGAACGTGAAACATTCCAAAAAAATGCTAAATAAGGGCTGAACTCCATCACTTAAGAGTCCACCTGACCCTAACTTGACTACTTACAATGACCTAGATCTCAAAATCTATAAGGTCTAGGAAACTGATTTTTTTACACAAGTAACTTCAATTTATGAAGATTTAATGCTCAAGACGAAAACACGATTACTGAAAAAATTCTCGATAGTTTTTTTTTTACAAAAAACTTCGTTTTAATCTCATTTTTGCTTGGATCTTTGGAGTTTGCTGACTTTTCTATAATATTTTTTAATATATAAATAGGTATTGACTAAACCTAAATTTGCTCAAAATACTTTTTTAATAATCATTGTACTTTGTCTTTTATTCACAATTTTCATTTTGTCGCTTACGTCAAATTTATGGGAACGCGTACTAGATCCGTCGATCTCTTTCTGTTGCTAGGAACGTGAATAGCGTTGTCCTTCAATCGAGTCGATTCAATCGGCCTGTGATTCACGCTAATTGATTAGCGTCAGGTGCATTCTTAAGTACTTACGAAGATTCGTGTCATCGCGATACAATGTTAATTTACATACACGATCAACTTTCTCCCAGTTCTAAACAAAACACTGTGCAGATAAAAAATCATAAATAATAAAGTAGCATTTAAAAGATAAAAAGCAATATCTTACCAGAAGGTCAAAATCGTGTTCAAGGCGCGTCAATTAAAAATGTTTACAGGTCATGTTTCAAAACGTTTCATGTTTACATCTTAATTAAAAATAATAAAACACCGCTCAATATTTCAAAGTGATTCACAAAAACCAAAAACCCATTTCTTTCCCGCCAATAATTCCATCAATAACACAGCGCATGTTATTACACCTGCACAGCTCCCTCTCTTTCTTTCTCTGTACCGAGTAAATGAATAAGGAAATAACCTTACATTTTCCACGCATGCGTATAACGTAAACAGACGGGTAAAATTGTTCGGTGGGCCCGATTGTTTGTAGCCAGTGCATAATATGAAGTGTACTCAATGTGGGTATTAAGCTTATATTAAAGTTAATTATTTAGCAAATTATATTTATTTATAGGTACATAACGCAAAATGTTAGCAGATTTTGTGAATAGATGAAAGTGTGTTGAAAGATCTGTGATTAGTGAAACCGTACCTAGTAGAAAAATATTTTTCGTTGGGTGTATGTTAAATGTGTTGTGATTGTAGGAATTAAGTATCAAAATTATAGTGAGAATATAAAACAGTGTTCATTCGACTGTAACCGAAACTAATTTATCGTTAAAATAAGTAAGTATTGCTTTTGTCCTAAAATTTATTGGTTCATGTACGCAACATTTATTTATGTAATATTAATTTTTTGACAGATTTCATTTAACTATTATGTGAAATTACCGATATGAATGTTTTAATTCTATCACAAAATTAAATTCGTCTCTAATTTTGAATACTAGATATAACAATGGTACTAATAAAGACCTAACTGGCAAAATAGGTTATGAAAGAACGCCTTCAATATTTCAATTTAATAAGTGAAAAACTTTATGCTTTACCTTTAATATATAACGAAGAATATTCACAGTTGTAATAAATACTTTTAGTAATGAAATTTACCATTTTGTGTCATGTCTCACTCTGGCCAAGTATTTAAATTAATTAAATGAATTCAAAGCAATCAAAAATCAAAGTAGGTAAGTACCTACATAGTTTGAAATACAAGTTTTGTATTTTTCTTAACATTTTACAAATTGCTGAGGTTTTTAGTCATTCTGTGTGAATAATTCGTTTTTTTTTTTATAAACAAAATTAAATCATTGTAAAAGGCTTAGGTAATTCTTCTGCGCACATTTGAAACAATATTACTCCTACAAAATTATTGCAAAACTTTATATTATTGCAGTTATTTTAGCCACGTAGGATCAGCTCAGCGATACCCTGTCTTGATAAGCGTGTTGAAGAAGGGGTCTAATGCGAGTGACCCCGCTTTATGATAGGACCCCCTCATTGTTCGCCTAGCCTCGGCGGTGATGTGTTGACGCAATGTATTTTTCCCTATTACCACCTATTGATTCTTCAACGCCATCGCTAAAGAGGCTAAAAACCTAAAGTTGAAATAATGTTAGGTACTTCGAAAGCTTTAATTATTAATTTTTGCATAAATATCTAGAACTCAATATAAATGAGAAATCATGTTAAATACGATAAAGATAGTTAAAAGTTAGGAATTTCTTTACATAGGATTTGACATTTACTCAATAATATATACTAATATATAAAGCTGAAGAGTTTGTTTTTTGTTTGTTTGTTTGTTGGTTTGAACGCGCTAATCTCAGAAACTACAGGTGGGATTTGAATTCTTGAAATACTTTTTGCATTTGATAGCCTAACTCTTGAGAAAGGCTATATTAAGGCTATATTAAATTAAATTAAAGGCTATATATTATATTAAAGGCTATAGGCTATATTTTATCCCGAAATTCCCACGGGATCAAAAGTTACGCGGGTAAAACCGCGCGCGGCGGCTAGTTTGTGATAATCTGACACACACTCAAAGACAATCTTTACTTAAAAGATACTAGAAGGTGCTGGCGAAAAAAATGCATTCGATAGCTCAGTTCTCGAGTAAGATCACTGCATTGATAAAAAGTGTATGCCTACTTACTGCTCAAATGCTGTAAACCTTCGTGCCTAACAACAGTTGATGATAAAGAAAGAGTAGTCGAGGAATCCCTTGCCTAAAACTTTACTAGTCTCTGCTAAAAGTAAAAAAAAAAAACAAATACAAAGTAGGTTGATAAGTAATAAATAAACAAATGCAATAAAAGTTCGTACCAAATAGGTTTTGCAATTGCGATAAGATAGTAAGGCAATAAAGTGCATTATTTATAGGCTCCTAACTTAATTAACAATTGTTATGCTAAGACTAACATGCGACAATCAATACAATGAGTGCCTATATGATAAGTAAGACTGATTAAGTAATCGTGTTATATATACTTAACATGCATCGTAAGTGCTAAAGATCGCCATTACGACGACTTAAAATAGGTTGCTATAAAAGGAATGTTGACCGAGAGAATTCCTTTAGTTGTAATCAAGTTAGAACCCAGTATTTAAGATGATAATCTGAGAATAATTGTTCTCGTAGATATAAAAACAGATAAGACGTTTGTATTCTATGTTACTTGACGAACAGACTTATGTTTCTCGACTCAATACCTTGTGAGAACGCGGACAGTGCAGTGGTACGAAAAAGGACTTTTTCTTACGAGTAGATGTTATAAGTTATATAAGTCTAGTATATAAGTCTAATATACTTATTTTATTATGCGCTATGCTTTGTATTAATTGAGTGTATTAAGTAAGACTAATAAAAATAATGTATGGTCTAGTCCAAGACATTAAATATCATCGTTTAAGTTAACATAAAAGTTTACGTTTAGATGTTTACGGTGGATTTCAGAATTTTCAGGGTGCCGAAATGGCTTCTGACAATCCCTAACGACTGCTGTAAACAAGTATAGAGCACCTGGGACCGACTCCTTAACGTACCCTCCGAAGCACGGAAGTCGTCGTGAAAAATAAATGATCGGCGGTCACCCATCCTAATACCGGCCGCACCGAGCGCGCTTAACCTTCGATATCGTTTGATATGCACAGTAACCATGGCTACACACCGACTTTCTCGTACAGGTTTTTAATACAAAAGAAATCAAAACTTAATTTTTAGTTAAAGAATTTACAAAATTTAATTTAATTATACAAAAATAGAATTGGTAGTGTTTAAATACAGGATTTCGATTTGTTTACTAATAAAACAAACTTAAATAACAACTTAATTAATGTGACTTGTAAAACTACTAACACTTTTCATAGATGAGACCCTATCTGGGACCAGGCCTGTTTTTTTTTCATCGGTCAATTTTTTTTACGCAAAAATCATCATGTATAGAAACGATTTTTGCAAAAAAATATGTCTTTTTGACAAGGATATTAATATGTTCGCTAACATAATAACCAAAGCATGTTCAATCTAAATTATGAATGAATACCATTATGAATAAAGTCGACTACGCGCTTCTATAAAACATCTTGTAGTACCTACTACGTCGTAGCATTATCAATGAAATGCAGCTTTGTAGTAGCTGTGTTCATCAACAGCGACTATTTGTACAAAAGTTTGTGGAGCTATATTATAATTTTTTTCTACTGAGCGACACGAAAATAAATATGCAGGTATTGAAATAAAGAACATCACATTAAAATTTGGCAGGTGACTAACAATCAGCCCTGTATATAAATATATCATACATATAAAAATGACCCTACAAAAGTTGAATGTAAGTTACCTACACTTGGTAATACTTTTTTGGAATCTCGCCACACTTTATGTTAAAAAGTAAAAATATGATTATTCGTCTATTACATGTCGCCTACTTCATATAGGATTATACACACTTATAATTAAAATTGGTCAAAATTGGGTTAGGTAATAAGAAATAAGAAATTTAAAAAAAGGAAAGGAATCATAAACTATTATATAAAACAAGTCATTAAATTCAAATAAGGCTTTTTATGGAAAGCGCCGGATCATTTGAAATCGACTAATAACTTACGAGTATACTTAAGCATTACTATTTTTCTTAAAATACCATCCATTTATTTTTATTAATAGTTACTTACTTTATTAAAATGATTTTGAACAAATCCATAATTTGATCAAAATAATATTAAAATGTTGAATATTTGTTCACATAAACTGAGACTAACTAGGGAAACATCTAAAAACCAAAACAAAAATTCATATTAATAATAGGTCTGATATTCATAACCTCTGAAGGGAGCCATTTCAATTTCGCTAATGAATTAAATACTTTTTAGTTTTTAGTTCAAATTCAAACTGGCCATTGCATTTTAAAAACAATATAGCCTTGACCGCCGTCGTCGGATGTCTGTCACTTCCGCGTGTGTCCACTTCAAAACGCTCATGTCATAATAATTTCGCTCCAAATTTTTTCAAGAAAACATCTATCTAAATGTAAGTGAAAAATAAATTAACCATCCAGTTTTCAATATAAAATAATAAACATGCTGATGTGAATATGTTGACATATCGAAATATTTTTACAGAAGAATTGATGGTAAGCAATGTTTTATTGATTTTGATTCTAACCTAAAATTTCGTTGTAGTTTGTACAAAGAAATAGGAATAAAAGTTTTTCATGTATTTGAGATTGTGTAGGAGATGTTTTAAATAATTTATTTTATTTCGCGTCACATCTAAATTAATATTTCTTTCTTAAAAAAAAAAAACAAGAAAGTAATGTGCAAAGGTATTCTGTCTATACATATTCTACGGACCTGTTGGTATAGGCTTGTTGTTAAAACCCCTTTAGCTACCTATGTTTTTATGTTTGTGTTCACATAGGTATCTCCGGAACTGCAAGTCTGATTTAAGTTATACTTTTTTGTTGTACTAGGTATTGTTCAACTTAGGGTATACTGCAAGTTGCATCAAAATCCATTCAGTAGTTTTTGAGATATGGCATTTCAACCGCCTTTTTTGCTAGTCGAAGCTGACAACATTGCGCAAGTTGCGATACAAATTTCAATCCGTTAGCGATATCTAGCGGCGGTATTTAACCGTAACAAGCATATAATGCGGATAATTAATCGTTAATAACGAAAAATGCATATTTAACCGCTTTGTTAAAATCGTTAATAACCTGCTTCGCATCTGTAGTATAGGCTAATCCATAGGAGAAACTCTTTACAGCAGATTTCCCATTTGGAAGAATGCAAAATTACTTGTAAAGCAAAAATAATGGAATTATTTGTAATGATAACGAAAACCTACTGCGTTTAATTATAAACGAAGGGCTTAGAGAGATTTAAATTTACCTCGTCGTTTGCCTGGGTGAAAGAATATGCTAGGGGCATATCATGTTATTAGGCGTCATTAGTCATGTTATTAAGGGAACATGTGTTAGCCGTTTTCGGCTTACTATTATGTACCGTATAATAAGTGTTTCGGCGGCAAGTATCCAATAAATTATAATTGTATTTGTATTTTAACACGATCTAGGAATAGAGTTTTTGTATCAATGTTAAGTTTAAACGAGATTTTCCCAAGTATGAGTTGGGGTTTTACCACATGAATCGATCGTCATCGATCGGATTTTTTGGCATAGTAAAAACTATAGTTCGACTTCTACTGTTCCATTCTTCCGATCGATTGATTGATGTGGTAACAAACTTATACATATGTAGATATAAGATATGTATATGAAGATGTGTGAACTACAGTTTCTGCTCCAAAACATACCACAGTTATTTACATACAACGCGGCGACGGGTACAGCTGACTATAATAATTGTAGAAATCGGTTTTTTGTTCGCTATTCAAAAATTTTTTTTACAGAACAGTAGGTACTAGTGAAAATATTAAGACATTGAGTTCGAAGAGCTTTTTATTTCTACTTTTAGTTTTCGTATTTTTATAGTTTACTTCTGTGATTTAAATATAATAGATTGAGTCGCGCTCTTATAGCAACCACATAAGGGCATGGTGTCTTTGAAGTTGTTTGTATAGGGTGGGAATCATGCCACCTGGTGTCCTTTCACCTCTATCATTTATTACTTACGCCATGTTAGATTCTTGAGCAAGTTCAGAAAGAAATTAAAATTAAAAGCACTACTAATACTTTTAACCGCATTTACAGCGTATAAGTTATGTTTTAGATTTGAAATGGAAGTTTCAGAATGTGTCATATTTTTTTTATTGATGTTTAAGCCTGCGTTGAACCTCAATCGCACCTGATGTGAAGATAATGAGGTCGAAGATGTATGCACACGGCCCTTTTAAAGAACTGGCTCTACATAAAATACGGAGAGACTGTTGGGTCACTTTTGAAATCCAAGGACGTTATAGTTTCACATAATACCTACATGAAGAGAAAAAATATAATAAAAATAAATATGAACTATATACAGAGTAAACTTAACCGAAAGTTAAAGAATTAATATAACATGGTTACACTAGCGTTGGCAGCGATCCGCGCGCCAGGTCACGTGCCGCGATCGACTCAGTTGTATGTAAAGTAAATAGTAACATAGTAGTATTTATTTCTAGGGAATTCTTTAATTAAGTATCTATCTACTTTTATAACATAATTATGATCAGAATCGAGGACAGAATGTTCTCCTTCAGTATCTAAAATTTGTCTGTATATTGCCGGAACACATCACCGCGCCGCCGCTGCTCTGGTGCGGTACTATATTATGGCGGCAGAATTTAAACGAATATAATTTACGAGTACTAACAACCGTTTCAAAAGTGGTTTTTACATAATTTTATGAATCGTGAAAACTTAATGACAATTCCAAACACTTATTTTTACTCGAAGACATCTTAGGGTTTATTAACAATATCCTATCCGCCACTTGACGACTTCTCCTTATAAAAAGTCGCTCAAGTGGCAAATATTCCTATGCTGCACCAAATAATTGGTGTTGAAGTGTTTCAACTGTTTTATAGATCAACCACTTTCCTAAGCTTGCTTAAACAAGGACACTAGGGACGAGACGGGATTAAGCCCCTATTAAAAAGCGCTCCGAAATAAAATTTCATAAACCCTGCGCTTACGTTTAAGTTCAGTCACTTATTCAGGCTGATACATTTTCACAGTGCAACCGCCGATTAGGAGTGCAAAGCGTAGAGGTAAAATCTGCGAAATAATTAAACACGAAAATTTTAAACTTTTCAACCAGATTTATCGTGTTTAATATTTAACTTATGACAATCACTTTATTTACACAATTTCTGTTGTCCTTTCCATTTTAGATATTAAACTAAAAACTACATATAGAGTCCGCTTATATTTTAACTAGCTGACCCGTCAAACGTTGTTTTGCCATATAAATAAAAAGAAAAAAAACAAAAAAATAGATGTTGGCCGATTCTCATAGATACCGGATAAGCACAAAAAATTTCATCAAAATCGGTCAAGCCGTTTCGGAGGAGTATGGCAACGAAAACTGTGACACGAGAATTTTTATATTTTAATAGCAGATTAGGAACGATGAGGGGGTCTTAATTTGTTTTTTTTTTAAATATTTTTCATTAATTAAAATTTCAAAATTCTTCTCTGTACATACAATTCGATGGAAACGTTTTTTTTATGTGTTATTATATTTTATTATGTATTATGCTGTGTAGTCATAAACTACAGATCAAACTCAAATTTTGATCACTTAGGGCGGGTTGTATCAAACGGTTGGTTATCGTATCATACGTACGTAACTTTTTGACGATTACATCAGATGTTTAACGTACGTCAAATACAAAGCGTTGTTTCATCACAAAAAAAACTGTTCGTCAATGTCTTTTCTCTTCCTTTCCACAATTGAATCATCATCACTATCATTTAAAATATATGAAAATAAAACAGAATCCATAATGTTAAAAGCTTTCAACCAAAGATGTCCTGCCTGTCAACTCAGTTTTCACTAGAAAGTTACGTTAACCAGTGGGTGGATGGACACTCAACTAATGGCGGGTTTCAATATTATGAAAACTGTTCGTTTTGCCTACGAACAATAGAAATCACTACCAAAATGCCTTTCTATATTCAAAATCTTGACATCTAAACCACTGCTTACGAACTGTTTGACTGTAATGGGTTGCTAGGTTACATTTGACCATTTACAAAATAAGTCATTATATCTAGCCAACGACGACGTAACAAGTTATTAATTTAAACCAATGAGGTAAGGGTAGCATGGCAGTCTGCTGCGGCCAATAAGAGTTATCTTTTCATTACGTATGACCAATTAAAGAATAGGTCATTTTATCTAGCCAACGACGTAAAAATTAAGAAATAGCCTATCAAATATCTGTCAACATATAAATAATCCAGTGTTCTCTTTCTAACTTATCTATAACTGTTTCTGAAAAAAAGGACGAATATTATTGTATGACATCATTTTTCTTTTAAATATTTACTTTGACGTCATAAAAATTTTTTTCAACCAATGGCAAAATTAGTCGAAGCATTGGCGTTTCGTTTTACGTAAGCAGTTAAACGCAATTATTAATAAAAAGCTCTAAAAACGTACTATAATATATTAATCGAATACTAAAACATAGCAAACATAAATTGAATAAGTTTATATATTTCTTTAGTTCAAATATCATACAAATAATTTGCGAATGCGTGATATTCTATAAATCACATATCACCTATTTTCTTGGAAGAACGTCACGCAAGGAGGGCCCATGCCAAATTTGAGAACTTACAGCCCGTAGCTAGTAGATATTGTGAAACGCTACTTTTTTCCTACCAGTTTTGTACCTGTACCGGTTACGCATAGCAGTCAGTTGAATATTGAAACCCGCCAGTAATCGTTAATTTTTGACGTCCGTTATAGGTGAAACAACCCGTTTTCTAGCTTGACGGTGGTTAACGCCATTTTTAACGTTGACAGACACGTAAAGTAATTGTGATACAACCCGCCCTTAGAAGAATTTTGAAATTTTAATTTATGAAAAATATTTAAAAAAATATTTTTTTTTCGTAATTATGACGAACTCATCAGTCTTAATCTGCTATTAAAATATTATTGACTATGGTGACTATTGGTAAAATGTCGATACGACGTCATGAATACTTTCACAGTTCATTAAAACGATACGATTTACTATAGAGAAAAGAAGACGTAAATCCAAGCGAATTTCATCGTAATCACGAAGACCAAAGACGAAATCCTTGATAACACTAAAATGTTTGTGAAAACATTTGATTATGTCCTGGAGAATGTTAAATCAGAATTAGGATCGGATTATAGTAACGAACGTATAATATCTCCAGCAGAAAAATAGTTTTTTATTCTCTCGCATAATTTATTATTTATTCTTCGATTTTTGTGGTTGATATTTTGGCTGTTTTATTTTTTTATTTATTTACTGCTCTATATCGGTGGGCAACAAACTACATTAAAACCGCTCAATCGCGCGCTCCCCGCTAGACTGGCTCTCGCCACTCGTTGCCCGCCGCCCGCGTCGCTGCCGTCCAGAATGCTTCATACAAACTCAATACTTTCTGTCGTGTCGCGGAAATCGTTGTCGCTCTCGCTGCCGTCCAGTAAGCAGCCCTGTTATGTCAAACATAGTGTCAATGTAATTTAATTGTCAAATAGATGCAACTGTCAGTTCAAAATAAATCAGTGTAAAGAGAAGCCGTGTTTTAATCCTCACACCGTACTGCAGACAAAAAGCAAGCTTAATACAATCACCATATGGTCCAAACGTGCCGGATATTACAACAGTACGGCTCGCGTCTGGCTCGATCGAATACAATAGAAGGTCATAATTCCAGGAAGAACGTAGAAATGTACTAAGAGAATTATTGGAATTAACAATCGATCGAGTAAAAAGTATTAATAAAAGAGGATTTTGTGTTCTTAGTGAAGAAAGTGAACGCATCAACATTATTACTTTGAAACGCGAGAGAGGTTAGATTGACACGAGTGAAAAGACACGTTTGATGGGTTTTTTGAGGTTAGGAAAAAATGTGCTTGGGCGTTTGTAAAAGTTGAACAATTTTGTGAAATAATTAAAGACAGTCGTACAAACAAAGAATTCAAGTGTAATTTACCAAGAGATCTTAAATACAAACATTAGTGTGTTGAATATAAACTATTACAAAGTGAAAAATTGGATTGTTAAGTTGTGAATTTCACATTGACTTTTAAGTATTTGTTGAAAAAAAATGTCTCCGCCTACAGCAGAACAAGGTGCATATTTAGCAACTTTAGAAGATGTGGCAAGCATGATACAAAAAGCGCAAGCTAATATAAAGAAGTGCCCTAAACAAAGGCTTACTGAAGGTTACATAAAAACAAGAATGAAAACCATTGAAGACTATTGGGAATCATTTAAAAAGGCCCACGATTGCTTGACAAAGTGTACTTCAAGAGAACAAAGAGGTATTTTGCCATATTTTCTTAATGAAGAGTTTTACAAATTTGAAGAGGTTTTCATTGGATTACAAGCAGATCTAACAGACCTTTTATTAAAATTACAACAGAACACTCCAGAAGCTGTTAATGTGTCGATGTCACCTAATTTTGGTCAATCATCTCTACCCAAAATTCAACTACCGCAGTTTAATGGGAAATATGAGCAGTGGCCCACATATAGTGATTTATTTATGGCTCTAGTTCACAACACAAACTTAACCGATGTACAGAAGCTGCATTATCTTAAAACCAGTGTATCTGGAGAGGCAGAAGTATTATTAAGAAATATCCAAGTGACGGGTGATAATTACAACAGAGCCTGGGAATTACTTAAGGGAAGGTTCGGAAACAAGAAAATGATAGTAACATCTATACTTAAAAGATTATTTGGGCAAAAAAGAATGACAATCCAGTCTTCAACACAAATTAAATTGCTTTTAGATACAACCACAGAATGTATGCAAAGTATTATCAATTTAAAAATAAACACTGATTCTTGGGATCCTGTCATAGTTTTTCTGGTGACACAGAAAATGGATGCAGAGTCAGTAAAAGACTGGGAAGAGCATGCTTACAAGGAAAATGGCGATGAATTGTCCAAATGGGAAGATTTACAGAGATTTCTGGAAACTAAATTCAGAACCTTAGAACTAGTCACTCCATGTGCTACAACATCAAGAGAAAGGTTTCAGAATAACTCACATGTATCTAAAACATTCCATATAATAGAAAATAGAGAGAACACACTTCAGGATACTCACACAAAGGTTCATGCAAAACCTTATTGTACCTATTGCAAGGGTGAACACTATATATTCAATTGTAAAGATTTTGCTAGTCAAGCTGTAGACAAAAGACAAGAGTATGTTAAAACGAATAGATTATGTTATAACTGTCTTATTCCAAACCACAATGTGTACAAATGTAAACAAAGAACAACCTGTCGAATATGCAGAAGGCGCCATCATTCTCTTCTACACCAAGCTGAAAGAAAAGAAATTATATCTACAGAAGAAACACCGCAACAATCAGCTTCACACTGCAACCTAGAAGAGAGAGAAGATATTAATGTTAATTCAATGATAGCGTCGCACTACACAAGCAGGCAAGGCTTTGCATTATTAGCAACTGCTCTGGTGATAGCAAGAAGTGAACAAAATCACACCATAATGTTAAGGGCGCTAATAGATCAAGGTTCGCAGGCATCATTTCTAAGCGAGAAAGCGGCTCAAGCACTAAAGCTCACCAAGCAACCTGCAAGAGGAACTGTTGTAGGAGTGGGATCTACTAGAACAAATGTTAATCATGTGGTACAATTCACAGTAAGTTCAAAGAGTACAAAGAAATTCAACTTACCTGTAACGGCATATGTCATGTCAAAGCAACTTACCACAAAGATTCCGTCTAAAACAATTACTGCAAATCACTGGTCACACCTAGAAGGATTGAACCTGGCTGACCCAAGTTATCACACACCAGGTTCTATAGATTTACTTCTCGGAGTGAAGGAATACTCTGAGATATTACAACCAGATTTGATCAAAGGTCCACCAGGCACTCCGAGCGCTCAAAAAACACACCTAGGCTGGATCTTATTTGGAGAAGTTGATGAAAATACACAACTAGACACAGTTCTTGTCATGCACCACCAAGTAGAAGTAGATGAATTGTTAAAATCAATATGGGAAATAGACGTAGATACAAAAAGAAAATTAACCAGAGAAGAAAGGTTATGTGAAGATACTTATGAAAAGACGCACAGAAGGACCGCAGAGGGAAGGTATATGGTAAAGCTGCCCTTCAAGACTGAAACACCTATATGTACAGAAGGAAAAACAAGAGAAATGGCAGAAAAAAGATTGTACCAACTTGAGAGAAGATTTAAGAAAATGCCTAAGTTAAAGAAAGATTACACTGAAGTCATGGAAGAATACATAAAATTAAATCTTATGGAAGAAATACCTAAACAAGAAAAATATAAAGAAAACTGTGTATACTTACCGCACCATGCAGTGTTACGTGAAGACAAAGAGTCCACGAGGACAAGATTAGTATTTGATGCATCCTGCAAAGGGTCAAACAATGTTTCATTAAATGATGAACTCCTCGTAGGGCCCCCTCTGCAAGAAGATCTCCGCAATCTAATCATGAGATGGAGAATGAAAAGGGTTTGTTACATGAGCGATATCCAAAAAATGTACCTTCAAATTTTAATGTTTCCTGAAGACGCAGATACTTACCAAAGAATCCTCTGGCGCACTGATGAAAGTGAAGACGTGAAGGAGTACCGACTTCTTCGAGTTACATTTGGCACTGCGTCAGCTCCCTATCTCGCAGTGAAAACACTTCAACAAATAGCTGATGATGAAGTGAAGAAATATCCTAAGTCGCTGAAAAAGCATAGAGCAAGCCAAATAATTAAAGAAGATTTTTATATGGACGATCAAATGAGTGGAGCAGACACTGCTGAAGAAGCTATAGCTGAAGCCACAGAAGTAAAGGAGATTTTAAGGAAAGCAGGTTTCATTTTAACAAAATGGGCTTCCAATGATGTTAAATTCATGCAAAGTATCAAACCAGAAGACAGATCAAGAAGGGCCCATTTTGATTTGAATATTGAGGGCACAATGAAGGCTTTAGGCATTAAATGGAATATCGGCACAGACAAATTTGAATATGATGCTATTTTACCATCATTAATAGCATCTATAACAAAGAGAAGTGTTTTGTCAGATATACAGAAGATTTTTGACCCACTTGGCTGGATATCACCAAGTATTGTTATGACAAAAATGCTTATCCAAAAGTTGTGGCTGGAGAAGATGAATTGGGATGATGAAATCTGTTCACCTTTGCTAGAAGAGTGGATTTCAATACGATCAGACTTTCAAGAGGTTAACAATATTGGATTGAATAGATGGATAGGTACAACAAATGAGTCAATTGAAAACATAGAAATCCATGGGTTTTGCGATGCCTCAATGAAAGCATATGCTGCAACCGTCTATGCTAGAATTCCATCCAAAGAAGGCACCATTCAAACTTTTCTGCTTGCTTCAAGAACAAGAGTTGCTCCATTGCGAACCATCTCACTGCCTAGATTAGAATTATGTGGGGCACTACTTTTGTCGCAGTTGCTAAAACAAATCAAACAAGCTATGAGAGTAACAACTTCACAAATATATGCTTGGACAGACTCAACCATTGTCCTGGCTTGGCTTGCTGGAGACCCACATAAATGGAAGTTGTTTGTTGCAAATCGGGTGGTAGAAATCCTTGAGACTGTTCATCGCAACAAATGGTTTCACGTTGAGTCCAAAAACAACCCAGCGGACATAGCTTCTAGAGGAATGTTACTTTCAGAATTGAAGACTTGTGAGCTCTGGTGGTCAGGGCCAAGATGGCTGGCAGAAAAAGAAATCAAATTACCTGCAAAGAAAATAGAAGAAACTGAATTAGAAATGAAAATAAATAAAATACAAGTTAACATTAACATAAATGAAGAAACAGAAAAATCCAAGCATGAAAATTTAACAAGATATTTGAACAATTTTGAATCTTTACAAGAAGTGCTGAAAGTAATCACATACTGCAGAAGGTTTTTAAATTACAAGAAAAATACAAATGAAATTAAAGATACTATTACAACAGAAGAACTAGAGAAATCATTGAATATTTGCATAAAACTAGTACAAACAGAAGAATTTTTAGAAGATATTGATAGACTTAAGAATAAGAAGGCTGTAAAAGGCAACAGTGAATTGAAGATGTTGAACCCTTATTTAGATGAAGATGGTATTCTCAGGGTGGGCGGACGTCTCCGTCACTCACAATTAGAGGAAAGACATCCAATAATTCTTGGCATAAATAACACTCTCATACCTTTAATTATTGCAGATGCCCACAACCGAACAATGCACGGCGGGGTTCAATTAATGTCATGCTACCTTCGCTCAAAGTACTGGATCCTGAAAGCAAAGAAATTGATTAAGAAGCACAACCATAGATGTTTGATCTGTGCTAAACTTCGTGCTAAAGTTAAAAATCAAATGATGGGAGACTTACCCAAGGAAAGAGTTACACCAGCTCGACCATTTCTAAATAGCGGAGTTGATTTTTGTGGTCCCTTTCAAATTCTAAATCACAAAGGCAGAGGAGCTAAGTCAAGAAAGGCATACATCGCTCTCTTTATATGCATGGCAACAAAGGCCATACATCTTGAACTGGTGAGTGACTTAACAACTGAAGCATTTATTGGTGCATTTCGGCGGTTTGTTTCTAGAAGAGGCAAATGTACCAATTTGTGGAGTGATCAAGGTCGCAACTTCGTAGGTGCTGATAAAGAACTGCGAGCAGCTTGGAAAGATGCTGGTTTAACGTTTGAAGGGAACATACTTGCAACCTTGGCGATGGATGGTACCCAGTGGCATTTTATTCCAGCATACAGTCCAAACTTCGGAGGGCTCTGGGAATCTGGCGTCAAGTCAGTCAAGTATCATTTGAAGCGCATTTTGTCCACAAATCTCACCTTTGAAGAAATGACCACTGTCATATGCCAAATAGAAGCCTGTCTAAATTCTCGCCCTATAAGCCCAATCGACACTGAAGATCCTGATGTTATAGAACCTTTGACACCTGGTCATTTTTTAATTGGCCAAGCCCCTATTGTTGTTCCCTCTACAGATTTTTCAGATGTTCCAATGTCAAGTTTGACAAGATGGCAGCACTTGCAAAAAATGCTGGGCGATTTCTGGAAAAGGTGGCAAACAGAATATCTAACAAGACTACAACAACGCCCGAAATGGCAAAAACAGCAAACAGAATTTGAGATTGGTGACATAGTCCTTGTGAAGATTGACGGCCTGCCACCTGGTAAATGGTGTCTCGGCCGCATAGTAGATAAACATCCAGGAGGTGATGGTTGTACGCGAGTGTATAGTGTGAAAAGTGGTACTAGTGTAGTGAAACGTTGCATTTCTAAGTTATGTTTTTTGCCTATAGACACTAAATAAAAATAGTCATAATCAGTGAATTTAATATTTGATTTTGATATAATTCAATAGTGATTTGTTATGTTAGAGAATGTTAATTAGAGATTTGTTATGTTAGAGATTTGTTAGTTACAGATTTGTTAGTTAAAAGTTTGTTTGTTAGAGATTTGTTAAATTAATTTGTAATTAGAAAGGAATAGATATCCTTTGGTGGGCGGTATGTTATGTCAAACATAGTGTCAATGTAATTTAATTGTCAAATAGATGCAACTGTCAGTTCAAAATAAATCAGTGTAAAGAGAAGCCGTGTTTTAATCCTCACACCGTACTGCAGACAAAAAGCAAGCTTAATACAATCACCAAGCCCTAAACCAATTAATTACTCTTTTTTTTTTCCTGCCAAAGAATGACACCCTACTGTGGCGCCCCAAAGGGCGTCCACAGATAGGGAGAGGGTGAATACTCCTAGTACGCACTGGGCCCTGCACGGGAATAAATCCCCGCCGACAGTGGCAACCGCTCGCCGACGGAATGCCACCGTATACCCAGCCAGTGTGAGACTTCTACTCACTAAACACCCCCTTCTCCGATCCCTAACTCAAGAGCTATTCCTAGATCGTGTAATGAGCTACCACCCCGTGGGATCCAGGGCGGCGCATCAGGCATCCTGACGGATGACCCGCAGTAAGACACTAAAGCTCAACGGCAAGTGTAGAGAATGACTAGGGCTGGGAGCCCAAAAGCTTGACCAGATCCGCGGTGAACTGGTTTGGGGGGTCTGAGAGAACGTCTCTCGGTCTGCGGCAGGAGTGCAATTACTCAAACAAAAAATCATGTTTTTATGTTACGTAATATTTGAAAGCGTGATCCTAGTCTCAAGCGCATGACAGTCATCTTATAGCATTGGTCTCAACTGGTCTAAAAAATATCTTGTTAGTGTACGGTGTCGCTGTGTATGTAGGTAACTAGATTGATTTCTGTATCTTGGTATTTGTATAGTGCCCTAATTTACCTTCGTCATTTGATGGCAAGAATCTCGGTAGGTACCTTTAAGATCCTTGATTTATTTTAAGAGTTGTTTGATAACTCAAAATCGCAAGCTAGAACGTATATAATTTTATTTTTAAATTGTCAGAATTCATGAACTTTATACAATTAAAAAACTTTTAAACCGGATTTAACTCGTTATCTATATGCGTTATATATTTTTTAAATTTACATTGACCTTGAACATGTGGGAATCGAAAAAAATATTATTGCTTAATAAATCCTTATTTAATAATAGTCTATACTAACTATAATTTTTTCCTGTTATTTACGCTATTCATTGATGTCCATAATTTACTTTGATTGGGTATCTAAAGTCCAAAAGTCATAAGTCTATGTTTGTGTTTATAACAATGGATAAGTACTTCAAACAACAATGAAATTGATATTGTTTCGCTTATCGTATGTGTATCATTATAATTTATTTTTAATGATGCCGATACAATATTCCATTTAAGTACCAAATAGCAGCCAAATCTACTTGTTTGGCTTCATTCGAGGAAAGACATTGAAACCTACATTTATACTTAAAAATTAGACCCAGAAGTAAATTTTATTTCCCGATAGCAATTTTTACCTAGGTACATTTTAAGTTGATCTTCATGTAGTAAATCGCTTCAAAGTGTAGTTCATTGAATAGGTACTATGCATTTATCGCGGTTTCACCCGCATTTCTCCTGATTCCGTAGGATTTAAATACTTTGAGTAATAAAACCTACATTATTTTAGATTTCATTAAATAGAGGATTTTTTTTTATAGTATTCATATTTTAAAAACTTTCTTCACAAAACAGCTATGACGTAATATGTAAATATAATAAAATAAACTTGATATTTAAAGCTAAACCAACATAAGTTAGGAGTTCCCCCAGCAATGCCATGAGTTTTTAAACAACGGTTGTTGTTTGCTTTCGGGGCTTCATATTGTATGCAGGCGGTAAAGTTGGTTTTGCAGTAGTGGTGATTTACCTACGAAATTATTGGAAAAACCCCATTAAAAAGTAAAGAACGACATAGGACGATAAAACATGAAACATTGATTTAGTGGTACGGTATCACGCGTTTGTGTATTTGCAATAAAATTGTCTATGGTCAGGTTTCAATATCTAACAGACTGTCATAAAGCTATGACCATCACATGTTACGTAAAATGGTTAGTAGGTAGGTAGTCTCAAGACAAGACGTTGAATATTTTAATGCGTTTTAGATACGTCTTGTAGGTAATCCTTCCTACTGTTCGTACACAAATCGAAAAATTTTTATTTTGAAACGCAGCGTGAATCAATAGCGATTAGTTCTATTAAGTTGAAAACATACTAGGTATTTGTTATAACTTAGCAAATTAATGTTTTATAATTTTTTATTCAATTTTTTTTCATGGTTTTTGTTGATTACATTAATGTTAAAACAATAAACATTAAATTTTAATGTTTTGGTAAGTAATTCATCTATAACTATCAGGAACCTAATATGTGATCTTCGAACTTAGTAACATTATTATATTTGTATCGAATTCTTAATAAAGCAACTGAAATTAAGTACCTAACACACGAATAATAAAAAAATAAGTAATCAAAAACTACATAAAATACATACAGCTATGTTATTTTCGTTATTAGAAAGAATCACCTATTAGTAAGTTATATAGGGATATTGGTAATTAGACCAGAATATTTTAAGGTGACGTAGGAGAGGTCATTTCCAACCATTTGAGCACAAAACATGTCAACCAAAGCATACCATTTTTAAAATACTTGGGTTTATTCCTTTTTTTTCATAAAATCCAGTTTTACTCCTTCAAACATCGATTGTAAAAAAACGAAGGGTCTAATTTCAATGGGTGTTATTTTTATAAATAATAATCAACGAAAATTTTTTTTTTTCAATGCGATTTCAAACAGATCCTACAGGCAGTTTTATAAACGAAAAACAATTTTTATTTGGAGCAACGTTTACGAAAAAGAGCTTTTTTCTCCAAAAAGATGTTATATTCAGTTAGCATTTAAAAAAAATATATCTACAACTATCTGGCTATCCAACGAAGTAAAAAAATTTGCATTTAACTGCACAGTTGCAGGAAACAAATCAAAAACCTACATTTTTTAATGCTCTAAAGGAATTATCCAAAATGGGAACATCATTAAAACGGTAACTTTTCACTGTCAAAATCTTTGTAACGATGTTCATAATCTTTTAAATCGATGTTTGAAGCAGTACAACTGGATTTTCAAAAAAAAAGGAAAACAAAAATATTTTAAAAATTATCTCTTTCTTAAAAATATAAAAGTTAAAAATTTGCACAAGCATACAGCACTTTTTCCATTCTTCAACAAGGGCACACTATTATGACCAATTAGGTATGAGCTTCATATGAATATGTAGCCTATAAAAGCTTTATACGTAGGTTAAATAAATAAATAATAAATATAAATAAATAAATATTTCTGACACCCACACAACATTATCTAGCCCAAATCAAGTTTCTAAAAGAATTCGTGTTATGGATACTAGATAACTGATATACTTAAGAAATATATAAACATACATATTGAATAAATACATATTTTTTATTAGAATAAACTGAAATAAACATATAAACATCCATGACTTGACCACTAATATCTGTGTTCATCACACAAATATCCGCCGCCGCCGGGATTCGAACCCAGGACCTCTGGCAAAGAAGGCAATGTATGTTACCGCTACACCAGCCGGTCGTCAAAGTGTGGATTTATTTTTTTCGTTCACACATTCATTTGCAGTAAGAAATAGGTTTTGAGTATCGCGCATTGTGATAATGCGTGACCTATTTGAAAGTCGTACGTTCTTTATTTTTATCGCGCTTTCTGTTTTGTATCACTTGTTTTCTCGTTTTGTTGTTTTTATACATCCCACGTTGGTTTCAATGTTAACTATTTATATGCAGTCACTGTACCTAGGCTATAGAATATTTGAGAGTTAAATTTTTTTTATATTATAAAACTTAATAATCTATAAGAGACGCATTCAAAGAAATCATGCTGAATCGGCTGACTTTATTATTAAATTAATTTGATAATATTTATTTAATAATCGATGATAATACTGCTGCTACTGCTATTATTAATTATTTACCTACTAAAAATTCCATCGTCGATATATCTATTAGTCGAAATAGATTCTACAAGAGTGTATATAGACTACCAGTAAGTTGTATACTTATAATGTATACATTAACGACAATGACTACCGGCTGGTGTAGTGGTAACATCATTGATATATAAAAACCTAAAATACATACATTGCCTTCTATGCTAGAGGTCCTGGGTTCGAATCCTTAGGCGGTTGATGTTTTTGTGACGAATACAGATAGGTATTATTCTGAGAGATTATTCTAAACAATGTTACCGATTTTCAGCTTGGTGGGAATTTATGTAACTTTTCACTAATTTTTGGTCTAATTTGACCGGGCTATAGCTAATGTTGTGTGAATATCAGAAATATTTTTTTTATTTACCTAAACTTGACGTTTCGGTATCTTTGCAAACCCCGTGGTGACCAGCGACTGGTGTCCTTAATTTTTCATGTTGGTATTTCTGAAATTTTCTTCGATTTAAAATAAAATTGTGCTTCAGAAATTTGTAGCAAGAAATAGCGATAATTTACTCTCTTTTTCTCATATTAAAGCGTTTTAGTTTCGCCGTCACTCATGATCAAATAAGGTCAAACGCGCATTTGTTCACTTGCGCCTTATAAGCTTTCTGGATCCATAGGTAGGTACTATTAAAAAAAAAAAAGTTCTTTTCATCATAACAAATCATTTGATGACGTCATCATTGTATAGGTACTGCAATTTAATAAGAGGCAAAAATCAAGTTAAAATAAATACTTAGAATAGAATAGAATAGAATAATAATTTATTTCCAAAAAAGACTTACAAATTATTTTACATTATTTTACTTCTGTCAAACTGCGATACAGTTTGATGGCAGATGTAGCTAATTTTTAAATTTACATTACAATACAAATTGATATTATAAAAAAAGAAAAACACTATAAACATTTAAACTTATGAAAACTTAATTATTTCTTATCTTTTTATAGATATATATTTTTAATATCTATATATACGGTACATTAAAGGTTTTATTTTGTATCAAATCAAACATTTTTTTAAAACGGAGATACAATAAGTTTCTTAGCAATGACTCCTAGAAACATTTATACATACATACATAACATCACGCCTGTCTCCCTATGGGGTAGGCAGAGACAAGCGAACACCAATCGCTGCGATCCAGACATACCTCTTTCACTTCTTCCACGTTCATTAATCTTTTCATGCCATGATCGCCGGTTACGGGTACTTTTTTTAAATGTCGCCAATTTGATCGGCACCCTATCACTCAATTTCACTCCACACATGCTCGTTAAAGCTCTAATCTCCACAGCATTAACCATGTCTCTTCTGCCACGCCCAAGATTCACTAAAATACATAAGTGTTGGCGCCAAAACTCCTTTAAGTATGGCCAGACGAGCCTTATTCGGTATAATCTTGCTTGCCATTATCGAGTACAAGGCGCTATTAACACAATTTCCTGCCTTTACTCTATTCTTAAAATAAATAAGTATTTAACCTTATTGAAATAAAAATAAAATAAATATGGTCGGACACAAAGGACATACACACCGTCATCCAGCCCTAAGTAAGCACATAGCTAGTGTTAGAGGTACTAGACAACGGATATACATACTTGTACTATTTTTTTCGTTGATATATACATATTCATACATAATACACCCAGGCAGATGCAAACAAACATGTTACATGCACACGAATATTCGTATTGTGTAGGGATCGAACCTGCGACCACTAGAGTCTGAGGCAGACAGTGTTACCCCATCGCTAAAGTGGTCGTCAAGTGTATTGCATACAATTTTATAAGGTCCTGCGATAACAAACGTTAAAACGTAAAATAAAATTACATGCGATAAAATTCAGTTAAAAAGTATATAGTTAATAGAAGAACTTTAAGAACAAGCGACTGATCCGAGTGAACCCCACTTGGTGGATCCATCAAGATCCGACTGGCTAAGCGACCACACTTCATATAAAATCTGTAGCCAAATATTACTGCTCCGGCGGTGATGTGTTCCGGCAATATTTTACGTAGAGGCAGTTCTTTCCAGTGTCCCTTCATCTTTGACCTCATCTTCACTTACCATCAGGTGAGATTGATGTCAAACGTGCTGAAGAGAACGTCTGTCTGTTTGTATACCTACATGGTATTTGGGGTAGGTCCTTAATCTTCTTTTGGGACCGAGAAGGAGATACGCTCACCTGCTCCCTCCCGATAGCCAGCCGTAGCTGGTGAGGGCTGTGAGTGGGGAAATGGTCTCGTATACTGGACCATTTCCTACGTGAGGATTGGTCGGCTTAGACTAAGTATAACCCGCTGGGGCTCGCGGATAATGTCATTAGCAGTACCGTGAGCTCCAACTACGGCAGATGAGGTACACCTAGAGTTTTTTAGTGGGTCGGTCCGGCCTTCTGCCGGATCATCCCCACATACCCCGCCGTTCCCCATTGGGCGCTCAGGAACGTGATAGCACGTTTTCCTCCAGAAACAAAGGTACTTAATCTTCTGAACAATTTGATCTGGTCTGCAGCGGTCTAAAAGGCTCATTTATAGGATTGGCTATAAAGTATGTACAAACTTGCCAAGGTATGCCGGATGTGCCGTAGCATAGTCAACTAATACTTGCAGTATTACCTATATAATAAAATATGCTCACATATGAGTAACAACCAATTGTCTTTAAGCCAAACAATGATCCATTGCATACTTTTATTTAAAAAAATCATATCTAAACAATATACCTAACACATTTTTTTATAACACCATTTACAAAACACGGAAAAAAACTTATTCCATTGAAGTTTTATAACATAGGGAATCATATTTTTATGTAGTGTTAGCGTGTTTCTTGTGTCACTCAGTCTTTTCATTCATTCAAGTATGAAAATACAATATCTACTACTAATGGCGTGGAGTCTCAAGACCAACAATTTTAAGACCCAGTAACATTATTGCGTTTATCGTCACTGGTCATTATTCTAAGACGAAATCACAGATATATTTTTTGCATGTGAGTAAATTATTAAATACAGTGATAATTAAATGAAAAAGTTTCAAATTTAGTGAGTTAAATAATATAACATTTGTATTTGAACCACTAATTGGCTCTTTTGAGCCAGCAGTGCTTCAACAGTAAGAATATGCTGCAACGAAATAAAAGTAATCTCATTTTTGGGTTCAAGGCTTTTTAAAAGCGGTAAGCAATAAATAAAAAATCACTATCAAACTGCCTTTCACTAGGTTACTTTTGTATAGTCAACTTCTATGTTCTACGGCACACACAATGTCACATAATATGGGTTTTGTAATAGGACTACGGTCCTTCGTGTTTTCCTTAACCTGCCTATACGGACTACGATCCGAATCATTAAAAGGAACAGCCATACCAGAATTACAAGTGCACTTCCTATCCTATTGATGCTTGCTAGTAGTATTTTAAAATGAAAGCAAATTTGGTATATTGCTTTTTACGTAAACCGTTGCGCAAGCGTTGCTCTTTACAAAAATTGTTCGCAATGATTGGAGCAAATTATTTTTAAAAAAAGCGACTTCCGTGCATCGGAGCGCACGTTAAGCAGTCGTCCCGGGTGATGTATACTTGTATACAGTAGGCGTTAGGACAGTATCGTTAGGCGTTAGGCGCCCTGAAAATTCAGATCATTACAAAAACTGGTGAAGGACTTGCAATGTTTTCGATACTAAAAATATAATATATTTAAATTATTCACAAATGTCTATTACATCTGACAATGACCTTTGTTTGCATATAAAAAAACACGGCTTCTTAATTAATCAATTTTATTAAAAGCAAAAAAAAAATCTCTAAAATATATAAAATCAATGAAACTTAATAATGGTCGTTAGTATCTATTTATATTTGACTATGTCCTCTTTACGGTGATAAAATAGATAATATCTGCCAGTATTGTTATTGTCATTTGTTGGCGCGCGCGTTTAATTTTCTTTTTTTAAACGTTACTAGAATTTAAAGTTTTTGTTTTTTTTTCTTATAGGTCACCGGCTGATGAGAATCTCTGCTGATGTCATCAAACAAAATGTCTAAAGGTAAGAATGTGAACAGTCATTTAAATTTTTCGATTATTGTTACATTACCTAATTTTGCTGACCATATTTCTTGCATAAAATATTTTAATTATTTTTGAATTGTTGTGATTTGGCGCAGTGTAAAATACCATTTATTACTGTGAAATACTTACATAATTAAATAGTTATTGTTTTGCATAAATTTTAGTAACTAGTAATTGCAAATCTGCGCCTAATCGTAAATACCTGAATAATCCACCAATACTAAACTGCATACTTTTCTCAGTTTACTTAATTCTGGAAATAGTGATAACTAAATCTAATAACAATAACAATGTTAAATACAATTGAATAAGTTAAGAATTTATGATAGTCGTTGAAAAATCGGTGAAATGATTCAACCAAATTACAAAAATGCAAAATACTAAGCATTTGGTCAACAAAAATGTTATTTGTAATTCCTAAAAGTTCATATTTTATATTATTTATATTACGCTTCATTATTAAGTACTTTATAAAAATGTTAAACCGTTTTGCCTTCCTATATAACGTGAGACATAAAGGTGAAAAGCGTTTTTGCGTCTGAAACTAAGTAGGCGTCAAGTCTCCATAATTTATTTGTATACTTAAAAAAAAGTATATGCGCTCGATTTTATATTTTGCATAATCATAATCTTGTTTACTTGTTCCTGCTAAGAGTTAAAGAAAATAAAATTGTCTTAATTCTTCAAGAATGATAAAATACTATCCGATGTTTTATTTCAAGTAATCTTGAGGTTGATATCGCAGCAGTTAAAAAATAATTAATGCTGTCTTTTGTACTAATATCTGCATTTTAAAAGCATTTATTCTTATTTCTTGTGCAGAGATAATTATTTATTTTATTTATTTACACTTTATTGTATGCTTTACAAAAAATTGAAACACATTTAAAAAAAGATATACAATTGGCGGCGTTATCGCTGGGAATCGATCTCTACGAGACAACCATGGTTGTAGAATATCCGAAAATGTAGCTTGGGGCATACCTATAAATCTATTTCAATAAAAAAAAAATTTCAATAAAAAATATACACAAATAAATAAAATAATACATATCATAGTGATACTTCTCACCTAAAAGTTGAACTTGTTTAAGTTAATCTGTGACAAAACCATCCAAAAGCAACACTACGGATATTTAATTTTTCGTATTATATCTATGAATAAGCTAGCATATATCGTAAATTTAGGGCAAAGTATGCTTTATCATTGCTTCGGGCGGCGTCGCAATGCGGACTATTTGGAACGATCACGACAACCACGTCACGGTTAGCTCGGGCACAACAGTGAATACTGGTAGATTTTAGGATTATTTCCAATATCGATCGAAATAGGCATTTATAGTCGTATTACAGGGTGTTTATGGTCAGAGTTTATGTTCGTTTCAGGGTCGAAAGGTCTTGAAAAGATGACAAGCGAAAGTTAGGAGTTTTTAGGAGATTTATTTTCTTTTGATATTTCTGTACACAACAGGCGAAATAAAATACATATACTTCTCAAATAAAACAAGACAATTGGCATTATTTTTATAGAATGAATAGTATTTTTTTGCATTTTATTATTCTTTAAGACACATGATGTCCAAGTTTAATGGGCATTGTTCACTTTTTTTAACCTATTATTTTTATTATGTTATATTAATCTTTAGCCTATTTTGAGAGAACAATTTGAATAGTTTTATTTTTAACTGTGTCGTTTAATTTATATTGATTTAATGAAATTAGTACGTGATGACGTCATCAGTGGCATTAACTTTATAAACATGTGTCAGTCAGTAAAAAAAAAACATTAGCTGTGTCTGTGTGCTAAAGTCATGCTATGTCACTGTCACCCAATGGATTGTCAACAGACAACAAACCAACATTTCAAACATTGATTCAAATCAAATCTTAACCGTCTTTATTTGCTCTGTTTCTTTTCTTTGTAGTTTGTATAAATAATCTATAATTAAAATAAGTAAATTAATTATTCTTAAAATTTTAATTGTTAATTAAACTTAGATCAATCGCAGGGAAAAATAAAGAAGCTGAGTTTGTTACGTTGAGGTTACGTTAAAATATAAACAAAACAAAACAACCACCATAGAGCTATAGAGTTAAGTTTGACTTTTTTTAAACAGCTTTAAGGCATAACACTTGATCGATTTGATGCCTTTGATGACGTCATCAAGGTTTAATAAAGGTCAAATGTATTTTGTTAAAAATCTCTTAAACCCCAATGTTTGTAAATGTTTTAAATCGACTAAATTAATCAGAAACCTTATTCCTCGAAACGGTTTTTCGTATGAAATAAATTTAAAAAAATGAACAATGCCCATTAATTAGTTATGAATTTCGGTTAGTAAAAAGAAGAACAAAAAACGTTTGAACTGGGAAATATAATTATTACTACTTTACATCTTTCTGTCCCACCTTTCATCCCCGAGACGATTTTTTCGCATTTTATTGTACTTTAAGACACATGATGTCCTAGATCAATTATTTAGTTACGAATTTCGGTTAGAAAAAAAATAAAAAAAATCGAACTGGGAAATATAATTATTACTGCTCCCATGCTGGACTGGAAGCGAAAGAAAAACATAGAATGTACCAGCTGCTTCTCTTTTCGGGCATACTGTAAAAGTCAGTTAAGAGACAAAGGTTTTATTGGCCTTTTTGTGGGCGACAGGGGGTCACCCTGTCACTGCAATAGCCTCTCTCCATTATTATAATATCTCATTTGTCAAACGTGACATCTGATGATCTTATAACCTCTGGTGTTCTGCCTACCCCATAAGGGATACAGGCGTGAAGTTATGAATGTAATTATTACTACTTTACATCTTTTTGTGCCACCTTTAATCCCCGAGACGATGCTCTTAACGTTAACAGTCAGTATGTTTTCATGTTTTAGTCTTTATAGATGTGAAATTTGTTATTTTTAATGTTCGAGCGCGCTGATAGTTCCGGGCTGTACTGAACAGATTTAAATAAATAAATAATAAATATTTCTGACACTCGCACAACATTATCTAGCCCAAATTAAGTGTGTTAAAGAACTTGTGTTATGGATACCAGATAACTGATATAACTACTTAAGAAATATATAAACATACATATTTTTTTATTAGAATAAACTTAAATAAACATATAAACATCTATGACTTGACAACTGATATCTGTGTTCATCACAAAAATATCCGCCGCCGCCGCCGCGGGAATTCGAACCCAGGACCTCTGGCATAGAAGGCAATGTATGTCACCGCTAGACCAGCCGGTCATCGATTTGAATTTTTTAGATAAAAAATTGAAACAATCACTTAAGGGGATTACAAGAGCTAGCTGACCTTGAATTACGCATGCACACATTGACACAATCGACATGAACGCCGTCTAGCGACGACTCTATAGAACTAACGGTTGATGGAGATCACGCCGATAATTATTACCAAAAGCATTTCTCGATTTTGTCGAGCAAGGAAGCGCCCCGGAAAATAATTATTTTGGTAATGAAATACTGATGAAGTGTTTATCTAAGGGAAGCCAAAATGCTCTCTATTGGCTATTAAAAACCTTTTAGCTTATCATATTCTGCTTCGTCTTTTAGCATGCCAAAACCATTGTTTTAACTGACGGTTGCCTTTTTCGAATAATGTTGTGTAATAGTCATACGACATAGATTAATGCAACTAAAATGAACTAGAAACGTAGGTACACCATATAATAGTACTAGCTTTTTCGAATCCCGCAGGGCAAGAAGTAGCCTATGTGCTATTCCAGACTGTAAGCTATCACTATGCCATTCATCCAAATCCGTTGAGCCGTTCTGCCGTGATTGAGGAACAATCATACATCCATCCAAAATATTGTCTTAAGTTTTCGCGATTCATATTATTAAATAAAACACTTTTTGACCGGATTTATCGCGTATATTTACATTAAAAATTTTAACTCGACGTTTCGGTGTCTTTGCAGACCCCGTGGTCACGAGCGACTGAGGTGTCAAGCGTCGGTTTGATAGATTGAAAAGTTATACATCATCATCTCCATCTGTTTCTCAGTCTTCGAGCGTAACGTTCTGGATTGACACAAAACGAGCTGACAGTATCTTGAGTTTCAGATCGTGCAGCTTGCTGGATGTTAGATTTAATGTTTTTCAGGATAGGGTCCCATGTCGATGATAGTTTCCAACCATCTTTCTCTATTGAAATTAGGTTGTTTTTTAATTTCAAACGCTTCTCTGATCATTCTAGGAATGTAATGCTTCCCTCTAGATAAAATTTTAACAGAGTCAAACCTTAAGTAGTGGTTGGGCTTGTCTATAACCCAAAAGCGTCACACTAAACACAAATTGAAGTTTTAATGTAATAAAATATTTTTTATAGAATAGGCCTTGTAATCAGGGTGCCACCTAAACCAAATACAGATGAATCAGGTATTTGCCTTCATGACACCAGAATCTAAGCCTAGCTGCACATCCTCTTTCTAGCTCTTTGGTTAGAAGACTTGCTTCTCTCTGCACGGGTAGCCATATTCCTAATTTATTTATGTGACCAAGTAAATACGGTCAAGCGCAGCTTATGCCATATTTATCAGTTTTATTCTTATTTACTTATTTTTTAAACACCAATGTAGTTGTAATCGCACAAATTATATATTGTAAGAGGTCAATTTATTACCTTTCGATAAAATTAAAATTTATATTCATTCATCGAATAGAAATTGATGCATAGATCATTATTTATTTTATTTATTTTATTTTATTTTTGTTGGACAACGAACAGTGATATAATTGCTCAACATATATCTTGACAAAACAATGCCAAACGGACGCACCATATGAATCAAGAGAACCAACTTATTTATTTTTTATTTTATACCTAGGCTGCAATTATTGTAAAAATATAATTTGGGATAAAGCTAAACTGTACCAAAAAATTTACATGCGGGTTAGTTACAGAAATATACACAAAGACATCAAAAATTTTGTCTTTGGAGAAATACCCATAACAGATATAGAATTATCAAGAATTGAATAAAAAGGCATTTAGTAAATATTAATAAGTAAATTATAAGGACATTGCTACTGATAGGTATCATCAGTACTCCGTAGCATCAGCATTCTCTTTTCATTCTTCAATAAAAAAAATCATTTTTTTATTAAACAAAAAATATTACACATGAAATGCTTAGATAAGGGTGCTAATTAAAAAGACTAATTAAATAGCATAATGCCCCTCTAAAAATCGAAGTTTCCTTCTAAATTACTATGTCAGCCACAATCCGTGCCACAAACCACGCCACGTCGGTTTTTTTTTTTTTGTTTTTCCGCCAAGGAAAATCATTTTGCACCCACTGAACAAGCTTTACCCAGTAAAGCAAGCTTTAGCGGGAGGAGGATGAATCCTATTACGGACGAATGGGCATTCTATAAGCAAATAGGATGCCCAGACAGTGTGGAGACTCACTCAGATAGGCTGAGCATACCCACTAAACATCCCCCTTTTGACTCACCTTGATTAAGGCCACTAGTCATCGTCGGAACGACAGCCAATTGGAGCGAGAGGCTGCGTAGTGAGCGGCATCCAGACGGCTGCCACCAAAAGGAACTGAAAGCGAGAAAATCAAAGCTAAGACTAGCAGAAATGGCAAAGCTGAAACTAAGAGATTATCTAGAGTGATCAGACTCACTCTGAGATAGGAATGCTGGAAAGAAGGACTACGTTTAGAAACGTTGAGCTTGCTGGAGTTTCCTGATAAGGGGAGCGAACTTGGTTAGGACCGGAAGAGCACCGTTGAAACCCTCTGGGCTGGCGTCGAGAGCGGCGCCGAAAGCCAGGATCTCATCGATGGGAGCGAGCTGGATCCAGAACGCCATGCGGTCTTGAGAACCTTTTGCGTTCTGGCACTGGGAAGCCGATTTGGAGGCCGGTTGCGATTGAGTCGCGACCCGGCTGCGCTGACCTGGAACGATAGAAGTAAAGGCCTTAGGGGCCTTTGAACTGACTGGAGGGGCGTCCGAGCTAGGCTGCGGTCGCTCTCTCCAGTTCTCGATGGGCTTTACGGTAGCCCTGGCAGCACGCGGTGCCTTGGGGCAGCCGCGGAAGTTTGCTGTGTGGCCTGACTGGCCGCACAAGATGCAGGACGGAGCGGTGGGCGATTCGGGAGTACGAGAGCACTCAATAGTCCCATGCGGATCTAGGCACTTGACGCACCTAGGGGAAGCAAAACAGTTTGCCGCCGCATGACCATACAATGGGCAGCGGTGGCACTGACCTGGGAAACCACGTTTGTGTGGAGCTTCGACTCGGATGTTGGAGAGACCGCACACGGTGAGCTTGCCTCTGAAAATGGACTGCCCTTGCGGGCTCCTCGCTAGGATTACTAGCGCTAGTGGGAACTGCTTGCCTCGGCGGCTGTGCATTTTGTGCACAGATTCGACGGGGAAGCCTTGAGAAGACAAATCCTCTTGGATTTGCTCGTTCGAGAGCTCGAACGGCACGTTCCTGAGGACGGCACGAATCTTACGCTCCTCAGGGAGGGCGTAAGTGTGGTATTCGAGCTTCTTGTCAGCAAAAAGCCGAGTGAAATTCCTGAAATCAGAAATTGAGCAGACAACGACCTTAACAGAGTCACCCACATTGGATGCCTTACTATACTGGATCTTCGGGGAGTGCGTTCCGCAGAGAGCAGAGACCTAGGTCCAGCGGCTCTTGTCCCGTAGGAAGACGGGGGGCGGAGACTTGACTTTCGGCGGAGCCGAATCTGATTGTGACTGCGACGCAGGCTGTGTTGCTGGGATCGCTGAAACGGATAAGGGCGCGAGTGTAGGCACAGAGGCCGGTATCGCTGGGGACAACGGCGTTGCTACATCACTCGAGGCCTGGCTATCTGGAAGGGAAGGAAGCGAAGTAGAAGTTGCTGACTGCTTCTTCTTTTTCGACTTAGACTTGGATTTTTTCTCGACGAGAGTGAACTCCGAATCTACCGAATCTTTCACGTTAGAATCAGACCCACTATCAGGCGGTGTTGTTTTCCGCTTAGACGCAGAAGACTGGCTAGCTGGCTCGCATACCGACATAGGTTCGGGAACTGGAGACGCTGGAGACATGGACAAGAAACCCGGGGGGACTAGCAACGAAGAGGCGCTACTAGACGCAGCGGGCTGAGAAGCTGGAAGAGAGGGAAATGACAGAAGGGCTTGGGCGGCCCTCGCGGCGGCCTGTGCAATCGGGATCGGAGTGGTTGCCGGAGGTACCTGAAAATTCAAGACAGCCGGAACGGCTGGAGCTTGAGAAAGACGAGTGCGTAATACCTCTAGTTTTTTAAGACTAGCATCTAATTTCTGAGACTGTTCCGCTATAACCTGACGTTTAGCGGAAATATCCTGACGTTTAGCTTCCAGTTTTTGATGTTGGACATCATTTTCCTGGTCTAACTCAACTAATTCCTTTTCTTTAGCAGCAATTGTTTGATCTTTATCAACCAATATTTGCTCAAGAGACTTGATACGAGACTTATAATGACGGACGATCCTAGATTTTTCGGCTTCGAACTCAGCCTTGAGGTGGGCGATATGATCTTCGGGATCCATCGTTCTACCTGAAAATCCCTATCTTGAACGAACCTACGTGCCGGTGAACGGCGAAATGGCTGCAAACTGCGCTGTAAGAAAAAAACGACCTAGTACGGACCTATTGCCGGTGAACGGCGGACGATCAGGCTTAGTTGTCACGGTTACGTATCCACCTGACCAGCGATGCTTCGGCCGGCAGCAGTCGGGTCCGCCCTGAAAAGGGCAGATGAATTAGCCCCGACACCACACAGCCTCCACAAGAGAAAACTTTCCGAAAGAGCTTAACTTGGCACCTGACCCGCACGAGTGCGGGGGAGGGAACAAGGGCAGCGCAATACGAACACTCGGGAGCGGCCGCAGACACGACCGTTCGGGAGCGAACGCAAACGGGAAGTGCGATATTTTAACCTTATGTTTCAACCGGTTTTTACTACTCGCTGCTAGGTGACTAATGCCATGGCCTGTTTGGCTATGATTGGCCATAACCCACCGCTTACCCCTCCCGCACCCCGCGCTTAGGCTTCACTTGAGTCCCTAGAAAAAACTGGATAGGGCAGCTCCTCTATATATTTCCTCCGTGCTGCACACCAGGTTCCTAAGTCTGTTTTGCGGTATATTCCCCATATAAATGATTTTAATTCTTAGTTAAATTTTCATAATAAATCATAATTTTATTCTCAATTCATCTGTATGTTTTTTTTTGTGTCATTGTTACAGGATATTGATTTGATTTTGAAAATGTTTCATATAATAGAAGATACTTCATAGTTGGTCACATATAAATTTCATCAAAATCAGTTAGGTACTTCCTTGAAAAGTCGGTTTTTTTAATGCTCTGCATTCGCTGATAATTTCTTTTTTTTATGTCATTTCTTAAAAAAAGATATTACTTACATTGTCTTTAAATTAAAGATTAGAGAAGAGGCTTCCTATGGCTTTTTATTTGAATTTATTCGTTTATAGTTTGAGAGATATTAAGAGTTTTCCTTCCTTAGCGCACCTCTACAACCCCTACGCCCAGTAGTTATGGCTTTGCGTTGGTTGTCTCACAGTCACTCAGTCAGTAATGGAACAGTTTTATGTGTATTGATAGATAATAATCAACGAATGCAGAGCATTAAAAACCGACTTCACGTCAAAACTTTGTTTAAAGTATAAGGTCTTCAAGGAAAATGATCTTCGAATTCATACATATTTGAAAAAAAATATTAAATTTTTATATCAGATGGTTATTAGCCTCTGGTGTTCTGCCTACCCCATTAGGGATACAGGCCTGAAGTTATGTATGTATGTATTTATATGGGACCAAATGGGAAGTATCTTCTATCATATAAAACAAGAATCATGAAAATCAATTAACCCAGTCAAAAGTTATGAGGTAACAAACATAAAAAAACATACCTACTGACGAATTGAGTACCTTCCTCCCTCTTCTTTTTTTGAAGTCGGTTGACAATATAAACGTTATCACGTTATTATGAGTTCGTCACCCGAATATCCGCGTCCATCGGGACTCGAATGCAGAACCTCTGTCACAGAAGGCAATTTTGTTACCGCTATACCTACATCATTTGGTACTCCAACATACAGCTATTATAATGAACATGGGTTCATTGAACGATCTGAACGCGTGCGCATCGGAGCGTACGGTCATGGCAACGCCACCAGGTTTCTGGGTCAGCCTAACCGGACCCTAAGACCTACTTGTACCGCGGAAGTTCTGGTTGGTCCATTTGAAAGGGCCAGATGGTCGGGAAATATGAACACCGACATTAAGCTCTGAAAAAAATCAGCTTTTCGCAGCTCCGTGAAGTTATCGGAAGTTAGGGGTCAATGTATCATAAAAATAGTTGTGTTAAGTGGTGTGGGATAGAAATCGCATGCTTGCAAACTTTTGTGAGATATATTTTGACAAGATATGAGAAGATAGAGTAACTGGTTATTTATAAAATGCTGAAGTTAATACCTACCTACCTGATTTTTGCAAGTCTTGGAATACCTACTCATTAAAAGTCTAGTTAATTTTATTTACTTGGCAAGTACCGGCTTTATTGCATCATGAATGTTGAGACTCTAAAACTGTTTTGAAAATAGATAGATACAGTTTTTTCAGATAGCACTTCATATACTTAATACCAGGGTGGTCTGAAAAGTTTCCGACCTTAACGCAAAGATGGCGCCACTCGTCAACAAAAGCTAGTGAATGTAGTTGTGCATCTTTTGACAGGTTACTCACCAAAGTTTCGGCCATTTTGGACGCGCAGTTTTTAGTTGACAGTCGTTTGAGTGAGTACATGTGAGTGTTTTTGTGAAAATGGAAAAAATTGAGTATCGAGCTGTTATTAAATATTTGTTTTTGAAAGGCAATACGCCTACGCAAATCAAAAATGAGTTGGACTCTGTGTATGGGGACTCTGCACCATCATTTACCACAGTGAAATTTTGGGCAGCTGAATTTAAACGTGGCCGTACGAGTAAGAGCTTGGGAGACGATGAACGTTCGGGACGTCCAAAAACTGCAACTACTGACGATAACATTGCTAAAGTTCACGAAATGGTGTTAGACGACCGCCGAATTAAAGTGAGAGAGATAGCAGAGGTTATGAAAATGTCCAAAGAACGTGTTTGTCACATATTAAAACAAGATTTAGACATGAGAAAGCTGTCCGCGCGTTGGGTGCCGCGTTTGCTCACGTTAGAACAAAAACGTGTTCGAATGAACATTTCCAAGGCTCTGTTGGCGCAGTTTAGGCGCAATAAATCCGAGTTTTGGCGCCGATTAATTACTGTAGATGAAACTTGGATACACCATTATACGCCCGAAACAAAACTACAGTCAAAACAGTGGACTGCAAGGGGGGAACCAGCTCCAAAAAAAGCAAAAACTGTTTTTTCGGCTGGGAAAGTGATGGCGACTGTTTTTTGGGATAGTCATGGAGTTATCTTAATCGATTATCTTCAAAAAGGAAAAACCATTACAGGAGCATACTACGCATCATTACTTGACGAGCTGAAGGCACAAATTGCGGAAAAACGGCCACATTTGCAGAAAAAGAAAATCCTGTTTCACCAAGACAACGCGCCGTCTCACACCTCAGCGGTTGCCATGGCAAAAATCCACGAGTTACGGTTTGAACTGCTTGACCATCCGCCTTACTCACCAGATCTGGCCCCAAGCGACTTCTTTTTGTTCCCTCATCTAAAAACTGCGCTCGGAGGACAAAGATTTTCGTCAAATGAGGAGGCAATCACCTTTGTGAACAATTATTTTGCAGAGAAAAACGCCGAGTACTATTTGGACGGGTTACAGAGATGGGAGCATCGCTGGGAGAAGTGTGTAGACTTACAAGGAGACTATGTAGAAAAATAAATAAAAAAATTAAGAAAAAAAATCTTGTATCATTGTTAGGTTGGAAACTTTTCAGACCACCCACGTATGTGTTCAAAAAAATGTGTTACGTCAGGTCTGCTGGAAGATATTTCTATAGAAATAAGCTGTACCTTTGTACAAATCTTTTTTTGCTAAGTTTATTTAATGTAATTTTTTATAAGTGTGTACATAAATTGTGAAATAAATAAATTAATTCTTTTTAATTTTGAAGTTGTGAAATATTTTCTTGTAGATAATTAAACTCGCATTTTTTGTCTATGTTACATGGTAACTGACGATAGGCCGTGATTGGAACTTATTCCTCAGAGAAACTGTTCCCGCATAAAATATAGCCGGAAAAACACTGGAGTCATGACATTCGGTATAAGATTCTTTATACGTTTAATATAAAATGCTATTATGCCGCATTTTATCATTTTATATTTAAAAAAAACCAGACAGATATTACACATTTTACTTGTCAATTCGGTATCTTTACAGACATAGAGCCGTCACTGTTATCCACTCACAGCGAAAGCAACAGTTTTTTTATCTTAGATCATTTCGGTCGATGGTACGTGGGATGTCGGTGATGATGGCACAAGGGCTTAAACACAGAACAGTTAAAAAAGGTTAGAAGGGCCTTGTGGGCGTGGCAGGCGCGCCGCACATATGAGCGAACGGTCATATGCTGACAAAATTTGATTCAACGTCCAACAGTCGTGCTCATATTGTGACAGCGTACGAAGCTCCGCGATAAAAAAATAATTATGCCGTCTTGCGCTATTATAACGTGTCGGAAAAGAAGCCAGGTGTGTAGTGCACCTTTTTTAACTGTTCTGTGGGCTTAAAAGAAACTGCCTCTTCGTAAAATATTTCTCAAACTTCAACAAACACGTTGCTACCGTGGGAGTGGTGATATTTGTAGGCAGATTTTATATGAAAAGTAGTTACTAGCCTGGTGAATCATGTATGGGTCTTATTACCAAACAAGCAAGAGATCCAGAAAAGATTCTTACTTCTCCCTCTGCGAGGATGTCACAGAAGGAGGCGGCGGAGCGGTGCCGATCCACCGTAGGCGGAGGGGGCACGGAGAAGGAGTTACGTTCACCTTCTACCTCCCAATAGCCAGCCGTAGCGGGTTCGGGGACCTGCTGCGGCTATTAGGGCTATGTGATGGGCAATGGTTTCGTGTACTGGACCATTTCCTACGTAGGGGGATGATGGCGCTCGACTCAGGCTGAGCGCAATCTGCCGGGGCTTGCGGATAATGCCAATGGCCGTACCGTGAGCTCCATCTCTGGCGGATGAGGTACCTTGGAGGTTTTAAGTCCCCACATACCCCATACCTTGGTCGGGGACATGTTTGCAGGTTTACCTCAAATAAACAAAAAGGTTCTTCTTTTGCCTACTTTAGATTCTAAATTGCAATGGGGCGCCCATATTTCACAACTAGCGAGTAGACTTAGTTCTGCAGCGTTCGCGGTAAAGAAAATTCGCTCATTGACTGATGTTAATACGGCGAAGGTGGTATAGTTTAGTTATTTTCATAGTATAATGTCCTGCGGCATCCTACTTTGGGGCAATGCCGCAGATATTGACACGATATTTACACTGCAGAAAAGGGCTATTCGTGGAACGAGAAAAGTTTAAAGAGATCTTGACCCTTGCATCACAATATATTTATGAAAACATTATGTATATTTATAAGAATAGTAATAAATTTAAAACTAGGAAAGATAATCATGATAAAAATTACTCTGTAAGGACTAGGAACAACCATAAGTTAGCATTTCCCAAATTAAGGCTGGCTAAAAGCAGCAAATCATTTATTGGAATGTCAATACGTATTTCCACGTCGAACGTCGCATAACCTGCGATATCGTATGATATGCACAGTGACCACCGCCCCACAACGACTTCCCCGCATTAATTCCTTGGATTATCGGATAGCATTAACGGAAAAAATCTAGTCATAACATGCTTAGAATTAGTTTTCTCCCCGTAATCAGAACTGTACAAATTGGTTTAATACAAATTCTCAATTCTACATATTATTTTAAGCGTTTCATAGGCACTACTGATTGGCACTACTAGTAAAGTCAAGAGCAATTAAGGACATAGACGTAGAGTATTATTATACGTCTTATTCTATTGTCGTGCGTTTGTGTTATTAATCACTATGTTTTGTAGTTTGTAAAACTGTTTTTTCGCGACTATACTCTGTCCGATTGCTAATTGATTGATTGTCCAGTTGAGAATCTGTCCAGCCGAGAATCTGTCCAGTTGCGACGGAGGCCTTCATTTTTAACATTAGGTATAACAAAAATTATGTTTCATTTGCAACTTAAATTATCGAGTGCGAGCAACTTAGAAGCAATGCATTAAAGGGGGGGGGTAAATGTTTTCTTTGCCCATAATGAACTAGGGTTAATATTTTTTTATTACGAACTGAAAATGTCGGAAACCCGTTTCCTAGTTTGCGTCATAAAGCTGATTTAGCGAAGAAAGCAAAACATTTGAATATCTTTTGGTTGTTCACAGATGGATCCTATTCGTCCATTTGACCTCATCATCATTATTTATGACAACCTAAAGGTTACTGTTGGTTCTTTAACTCGGCACGTTGAGAGTGGCAACCACAGTCACCGCTCACCGTTGTAGCTACGAATTGCAATATGCGGTAGAAAACTCTGATATTCAAGTAACTCGGGTGGGTTCGGTACATACAAATATTAAGCGCTGGAAAATATTGCACAATTAAACCTATTGAACTTCCAATTAGTAATCTTTCAGTACGGAATGCGTAGAATTAAAAGGCGCAATTATCATAGTAAACAGAATTGTAAATCGAAGGGACTGTCTGTCGTAAACAGAGTCGAAAAGGTACCAAAATGTCGAAACAAAAATGTAAGTACATTAAATCTATTTGTGTACCAAACGGGATCATTATTTCAAAGTTGATGTCTTTAACTCGCGTATTAAATATACAAATAAATGTCGGGCTGTGGTTAAAGTATTAAAATAAACTTCTTATACATCTAGATGATATTATTTGACTATATTATTCACATTTAATACCAGAACTGGGTAAGTAACAACTTTGAGCCTGTACTTTCTGCATCTTTTTTATTAACTTAACGTGCATACACTCAGGGAAAACGATTGTATCATTGTCTTGCGGGCTTATCGTAATAATCATAACTTAAGCATTTTAAATAAAACGTAGTTCTTTTATATAAAATGTCAAACGTGGCCATACCCTTGACTAAACAATTTTATTCCGAGGTTGTTGAACTGGATGTTGGCCGGTTTCTGGTGGCAGGCAATATGGTCGATAGATAACTGTACAGATTTTTTATATCTGCCAAAGGAGGTTAAACGTTTGATTCGGTATTTTATCGTGATTATGTATTTTTTGTTTGTTTGCTTTTGAAGAGGATAGTTTTTTATTTTATTTCACACGTGTGCAATACAGTCAAGGATAAAATGCAAATAGTTTACTTGAAGTTTAAGATTTTCTGCTAATGTCTGGTGACATGACATTGTATTGTAATTGCATTATGCAGTTACTGTTCTGTTTTTGCAAAGTTTTACGGCAACAAAGATAAAAAAAAAAAACGTTGCTATTAGTTTACAAACAACTATTAGATACTATCACTCGCAAGAAATACTAGTGTTTAAGTTTTAGGATGAAGCTTGAAGTATTGAATTTGCTGAAGAAGATTTAGAAATTTTGTCAATGAATGTGACCAAAAGCGGATTTTTAGAATTTAATTTTCAATACCATACAAATGACGTTATTATTGATTGATTTCTATAATAATTGTGTTAATATTTCATAATTGACGCCATGAGATAAAATATTAAACAAGCATTTAATAAGCTAACTTTATAGGATATGTTTCATATACTCGTACATTTTCTATCTTCTCTTTTCTCAGATGCTTAGTTATTTCTTTTATTTTGACGAAAGCAAATTTTGAATGAATGATTAACTTGAGTTAAAACACACTGAAGCTAAACTAAAAACTCGAAAATGACATAACGAGACAATCATTTAAACTTAAAATTATCACCTCTTTAACATTGATTCACAACGACGTGTGTTACAATTTGCAAGATTAATTTAATTGGACTTGTTTTTGTGCATTGCCCGTGCGCAGGATGTGGGTCGTAAGCGTCACATAACACTCTGTAATACAATACCTTTAGAATTTAAAGTTCAATGTATTTGCAAGAGGTGCAATGAGTATTTGTATTGATCGATTGCGTAGAATGGACGCTTAGGCTGGAGGGATACCTAACTTAATAGCGCAGCCTATCAAACATTATCTTATGCGCGCAAATACGACGCAATTGAGCCCTCTAATAAGCTTTACAAATTTATAATACTTAGTAGTATTTATCAATTATTTACCTCTGAGTTAATCCTTGATTCTTCGCATGAATTTTGCCTTCAAATATTTTCATCGCCATATTATGTGAGCTTCGATGATCCTTAATGTATTTTTATGATATTTTCTACCTAGAGCTGTGACGCTGTTATTAAAGATTTTCTGTTTTTTTCATACTCACTGGTATTTTAATCTTTGACAAAATATTTGTGTTACTTTAAAACAAAGTACGTACCTAATGCTACGCTCGTGCAACCAACGCATCTGCATCAGTGATCTTTGGTAGCCTAACGTACTTACAGCAGGCTGCATCTGCTCTTCACCGTTAGTTGACACAGTAACCGCCAACGAGGAGATTAATGCGAAGCAATTGACTTCGCCAGGCTTCTCTTACTATACCACAATGTAGGGAGACTGGTTTGTGGGAGTATAAGATATACCTTATTTATAGGTTTTGATATCTTGGTAATTCGAACCGAGAAATAGCGAATAGTCGTGCGGGGAAATTGTCTTTGGTTTAAGTGTGGTTGCTTAATCGAAGTTGGTAACTGTGGTTGTTATGAGTGATATCGATTTTTAAACTTTTGCAATTTTTTGAACAAATATCTGTAGGCATTTTTCAGTCGAAAGATGTTTTTAAAATAATGTCATATTGACCGTATTCTATAATATCATTATTTAGCCCCTAGTAGCACGAGAATATATCAGGTTCTTTTTTAGTATCAATAATTGATATCTTTATTTAACAAAGAGATATAGTACCTACCTACTTTTTAAAAATCCCGATTTCCAACTCGGTATAACATTGAAACGGCTACGCATAAGCTGATTAACTTCAGAAAGAACTTTTACATAGGTACTAATAACTTATTGAACAATATACAGTGGATATAAACATAACAAAATGTAACATAATTAAATCATTTTGCCTTAATAAATCAGTTTTAACATATGAATAATTTAATCGATATATAATTTTATTTATTGATGCGCTTCTGAAAGTCAGATCGTTACGTCGAAATTGTTTATTATTCCAATATTTTCCCCTCCCTTTTTGCGAAACAATGAAACTACGTTTGCATGTTGTAATATTTTTTGAAATTGCCCGATTGGACTGCACGATAAGAATCAATAAAAAGTATTATCTACACAATACATCAAATAAAATCCATTCCAGCTACTACCAAAGTGAAGGCTAATATGAGGTAAAGACCATGAATATTTTAACGCTCGTCGGCCGCTCTATACTATACCACCTGCTTATTTCCTGTGGCAGCACCGCAATCACACCTTGCCCTTTAGAAAATACCTGCATTAAAAAAAAACATGTCTCGGCGCATGTCATAAATAACCTTTTAATAATGTGATAAATGCGATACAGAGATTTATTTCTCGGCGCGTTTCAATGTTGCGAGTAGTGCAACAAGATGGATACCTGTCGTGAATTAAGTAGGGACTATAAATGTCGACGCGGACGAGGAAGTTGTGAAGTGTTTTAAAGTAAGACAGCGTTCCTTTTTTAATTTTTGTAAGGTGTGTAATTGCAACGTTTATTTAAAGTAGGTTTATGGTGCGGTTTTGGCAAATTGGACTTAAAATAAAAGCTTTTTGGAGACGCGTTTTTTAAAATTATTCTATTTGGACCCTCTAAGTTTCTTTTGTTAGATCTATTTGAATTTTTGCAGTCTTTATTTAAAGTCTCAAGTTGAATCATTAAATCTTTGGGCATTCTTTGACTTTAGACATTTTTTTGTTCTAAGTCTGCTTGTCCCAAAATAAATATAAATGTGATAAAGATAAGGGCGTAGATGGAGTATGTGGGTTAACTAAGAAATTGGCCCTTCGTATTCTTTGCTGGAACATATCTTATCACATCGAACCGATGATCTGGCGACCGATTTTCTATGAAAGGTGAATGATGTTGAGGCAAATCCTGGGTCCCACCATTAAATAGGTTAGGTACTCTAATTCACCGCCTTTATGCAAGGGCTGGAGGATTATTATGAACTATTGAGTCTAGGAATAGCAAATTGCAAGTTTAGCAGTATTAAATATATAAAATTTTTATAATTTTTATAATTTTTTTAATATATAAAAATTCACAAACAAATTTTGTTTGTGAATTTTATCTAAAACTATTGTGTGCAAGTCGGTTGAATGACATTCATATTCATAAAGGTTGCTCTCGTTGTCTCTGTCTGCTAAAGACAAAGGTCTTATACTTTAGATATTCTTTTAAAAATTCAAAGCAAATTTAAAAAATAAATTTCCAAGTATCGATAACAATTCCTTCGATATGAAGCAAAATCTTTAGAGCATCGTTAATGATTGATGAAAACATTTAAACAGGGTGACTGGCGACCTGTCACCCTGTTTAAACTTTTCTGATCAAAAGTACGTACTTAAATTTTCAACAGAATCCCCGACAAAAATAAAATAAAAAGACATTTACTACAATTTTCCCGACACGCACACAATAGTGTTCCCGCTGAACGCACGCCTAAGTATCTATTGTATTACGCCCATGTAACCATGCGTTGCGTGTTAATTCCTTAACTTTTGGTTAAGTTTACTCAGTAAATAATTAATATTTATTTTTTCTCTTCATGTAAACTATCACGTCGTCGAATTTCGAAAGTGACCCACCAGTCACCCTGTAATAAGGTAAGCTCCTGAGAACTCGACCCATAGGCGTATTTTTTTCTATACATATTTCCAATTTATTTCCCACAATTTCTAAATAATATATTTATTTATTTATTTACACTTTATTGTATGCCTTAAAAAAATACAAAAAATTGAAACACATTAAAAAAAAGATATACAATTGGCGGCCTTATCGCTTAAAAGCGATCTCTACCATGGGATTGAATATATTTGGAATTCCTGTGAAAAATTAAGTACCTACTTTTATTATATAATTATGATCAGAACCAAACATAGAGTCCTCTCCTTCAGTATCTAAAATTATATACTGAAGGAGATATAGGGCACATATTTCCGACATTTTTAACAATCATCATTATAATTTAGCCTATTTTCATAATCCATAGAAACTATTAATCAAAGAGGTTCGTGCTTGAAAAATAGGGCCCATCATCAACAAAATCGTCTTCATCATCTCTAACCAAACCAAACAAAATTGACACTTACCTAAGGTAAAATAAGGATTCAACATGGGCATAAAACAATAAACATTTTTTTCGGTTTGTTTTTATAACCTGCTTACTTAAGAATTAAGGCTACAGCTGTAAAAAAATTCATCCTAAAAATCTGTCACTTTATTTTCTGACTCTAGCATTACTTGCAGCTTATTCATAAAGTTAATTGTGGCACAAGCTGTCTTAATATTTTGACGATTCGAATTGCGGACCACGTTCACTGGTTATTCACACAGAATCTCGTTTAGGTTTGGAAACACACACTTTAAATGCAAACTAAATTTAACATTAGTGGTCTGTCGATGAATGGCGAAGTCAAACCGCATTATCAATCAGGTACGGGTGCTTGCAACTTTACAGTCGCTGTAATTTCGCAATGCTCATCACCTCAGGAGCTCAGTCAGACAACATAATGCTTCGTCTGCTATGACGACAAAGGCAAAAGCCTCCTTTATAAATTAAGTGCGGCATTTATCATTCTCACATGTTGTTCTGATCACTCTGACAGCATGATTGCAAATTGCAATTCTCAACAGACAGTGTAAAATTGAAGTCTGATTTCATCTAGTAATAGTATGTTCATGCAATGTGTAAAGCTTGCGTTGTTTTCGATCTGTAATTATTCTGTCACTCATTTTTTACTATAATAATAAATAAATAAAATCCCTAGACAATCACACCAACTAAACGGCCCCAAAGTAAGCGTAGCTTGTGTTATGGGATACCATGTAGCGAACTAGGGGGGATAAACAACCTATGCTGATTTAAATTTTTTGTGGCGGTCAAGTGATAGCTTAAGGACGAGGGGTCTTAAGTTTTCAGGGGGTTAGCATTCAGAACCTCAACGATATTACAGTACTAGCCTTAAGTGTCCAAAAATTTGGCAAAAGGCCTCCCTCCTATCTTCTCTCTCAACGATATTTGTTTTTTATATCACGGTTTTCGAGTCAATAGGAGGATCCTTTATGACCACTAAAGTTAGATATAGAAATATAATAATTATAATTTGGACTTTGAAAGAAAACATAAATATCAACAGTATTAGTTAAATTTTATAACAGCATCTAAAAATGACACATTTCAGTTTCTGAATCACTTAAAATATTTTTATTTAATGATGCATTTCGAAATTAGATATTAAAACAAACTTAATTATTCTACAATTCAACACTGAAATACCTTAGGGCTGTTTTTCACATCTTACAAAATCAAATTCTACAAATAAATATTTTATTAAGTTATCGATTCCAATTTTCACATACTGTATATTAATGTTACTTATCCTAGGGCCAAACTCATCTGTTTTAAAATTAGTGCGGTGAAATTTGCAAACCTTTAACTAATAATCGAAAAATCTGTTCATCTCACAGACATACATCTACTTAGACATCGCAAATGCATGTACTATGCGTGTCCGAACCCCGATCAAGCGTCAAAGTTGGTCGCCGCAAGATTCAGTCCCCGCGTATGTATGTCGTTAAAAAATCGATTTCATCGGTCGCAACGGTGTGTTTGAATCGGTTTGTATTTCCTAGCAATGAATATCAGCTGTGACGTCACAAAAGGTGTTAAAAAGTCGGCACGCTTGGTTTCAATACAAATCGTGTCACTTGCGTTGTCTAATTAGATGTATGTCTGTGGTTCATCTTTTGGATGTTCATTGAGAGTTTGATAAAAAAATGAGATAAAAATCTTTCTTTTTGAGAATTCTTATCCAAGTTCAGTCACTTTAATCTTAGAGGAGAACTCATAAAAAATCACGATCATCTGGGCCTATCAAGTGAGGCTTTGAACCGCAAGTCTTACAGCTTCTTTACACTTTGCAGAGCCAGTGCCTGATTCAAAGAGCCTTCCAAGACTTTTGTATCCATGTTTTCATTCTGAGAACAGCTTTAAAGTAGGCCAAGCTGTATCTACGCGTACTCCGGCAAAAGCTTTTAACTTCGACCGGTTAGCAGGCCATTGAACTCACAAAGTCTGGGCTACCATGCAATTTATATCTTAATTCTTATTGTACGAATGTTTTTTTTATGAGACTATGTCATAAAAATCCTTTTGTTAAAGTTAATTAAAACTGGCGTTCTTTAACAAGTTTTGAAGTGTGTAGGCTTTTAAATTTAACCGGTTTGTGCTCGTAGAGGAATAAGGAAAGCGGCTCCTAATTGCTAGTGGTATACTTTGGGGTTCTGTAGTTCTATTTGTGTTTTTAATAACGAATTTACACAACTACCTCAGTAAATGAAGAATTCATAATAACTACCCAGAGATTTTTTTAAGGAAAGTGTATAAAACATGTTGTGTCATTGAATGAATTTACAATTTCATCATTGTATATCTTAAAATAATGCTATCATGTTGATAAAAATTTCTTTATCGGTCAAACATTGGTGAAATATTTTGTTATATGTCATATTCTTCTGTGATCCTGTACATTCTCACATGTGTGAACAAATGTTCACCTTTTGTTATTATTTAGTTTTCTTTAACTTGAGCCACTATATAATGGAAGTTACGAAGTGAGCTGTTAATTAACACAAAATTATATTGGAGTAAAAGAGAAGAGACAAATCCTTTATGTAATTACTAGCCACCACGCGCGGTTTTACCCGCGTAAGTTTTGATCCCGTGGGAATTTCGGGATAAAATATAGCCTATAACCTTCCTCAAGAGTTGGGCTATCAAATGCAACAATAATTTTTCAAATCCCACTTGTAGTTTCTGAGATTAGCGCGTTTTTTTTTTTTTTTTTTTCCGCCAAGGTAAGTCGTTTGGCACCCACTAAAACTGTACCCACTTAACCAGTAAAGCTAGCTTTAGCGGGAGGAGGATGAATCCTATTACGGACGAATGGGCATTCTATAAGCTGTTAACCATAAGTGGCTAATGGCAAATAGAATGCCCAGACAGTGTGGAGACTCTCTCAGATAGGCTGAGCATACCCACTAAACATCCCCCTTTTGACTCACCTTGATTAAGGTCCTTAGTCATCGTCGGAACGACAGCCAATTGGAGCGAGAGGCTGCGTAGTGAGCGGCATCCAGACGGCTGCCACCAAAAGGAACTGAAAGTAAGAAAAACAAAGCTAAGATTAGCAGAAATGACAAAGCTGAAACTAAGATATTATCTTGAGTGATCAGACTCACTCAAAGATAGGAATGTTGGAAAGAAGGACTACGTTTAGAAACGTTGAGCTTGCTGGAGTTTCCTGATAAGGGGAGCGAACTTGGTTAAGACCGGAAGAGCACCGTTGAAACCCTCTGGGCTGGCGTCGAGAGCGGCGCCGAAAGCCAGGATCTCGTCGATGGGAGCGAGCTGGATCCAGAACGCCATGCGGTCTTGAGACCCTTTTGCGTTCTGGCACTGGGAAGCCGATTTGGCGGCCGGTTGCGATTGAGTCGCAATCCGGCTGCGCTGACCTGAAACGATAGGAGTAAAGGCCTTGGGGACCTTTGAACTGACTGGAGGAGCGTCCGAGCTAGGCTGCGGTCGCTCTCTCCAGTTCTCGATGGGCTTCACGGTAGCCCTGGCAGCACGCGGTGCCTTGGAGCAGCCGCGAAAGTTTGCTGTGTGGCCTGACTGGCCGCACAAGACGCAGGACGGAGCGGTGGGCGATTCGGGAGTGCGAGAGCACTCCTTAGTGCCATGCGGTTCTAGGCACTTGACGCACCTAGGGGAAGCAAAACAGTTTGCCGCCGCATGACCATACAATTGGCAGCGGTGGCACTGACCTGGGAAACCACGCTTGTGTGGAGCTTCGACTCGGATGTTGGAGAGACCGCACACGGTGAGCTTGCCTCTGAAAATGGACTGCCCTTGCGGGCTCTTCGCTAGGATTACTAGCGCAAGTGGGAACTGCTTGCCTCGGCGGCTGTGCATTTTGTGCACAGATTCGACGGGGAAGCCTTGAGAAGACAGGTCCTCTTGGATTTGCTCGTTCGAGAGCTCGAACGGCACGTTCCTGAGGACGTTACGAATCTTACGCTCCTCAGGGAGGGCGTAAGTGTGGTACTCGAGCTTCTTGTCAGCAAGAAGCCGAGTGAAATTCCTGAAATCAGAAATTGAGCAGACAACGACCTTAATAGAGTCACCCACGTTGGATGCCTTACTATATTGGATCTTGGGATTGTGACTACCGCAGAGAGCTGAGACCTCGGTCCAGCGGCTCTTGTCCCGTAGAAAGACGGGGGGCGGAGACTTGACTTTCGGTGGAGCCGAATCTGATTGCGACGCAGGCTGGGACGCCGGGATCGCTGAAACAAAAGGCGCAGGAGCAGACGCCGGTGCGACATTTTGCGGAGCAGGAGCAGCGGCTGGAGCAGCTGGAACGGATGGAGACGAAGTCGAGGAAGCGGATTGCTTCTTCTTCTTCGATTTCGATTTTTTGCGAACCTCGGTGAACGGAGCAGAAGGTTCTGGAACCAAAGGAACCGAGTCGGAATCACTACCCGGCGGGGTAGTTTTCCGTTTGCATGCGGTGGGGTCTACCAACATGCGATCTGAAAGAGGGTCGACGTACTCAGATGGATCTGGAGACGCCGGAGAAAAAGAGACGACCTGAGGGCGAGCGGACAATTGCTCTTGCAAGGACTTGATTTGCGCGAGAAGGGCAGACTTCTCGGCAGTCAACTGACTGATAGTAAACTGACTGATAGCAGCTGAGGCACGAGATGCCTGCTCCAGTTCTTGAAGTTTGAGAGCTTTCTCATTCTCGAGAGCCTTCCAGTGATCTTTATTACCTATTTGATATTGAAGTTCATCAAAGACCTGATCGTAATGATCGCAATGAACGCAAGTATCGCAATTATCGCATTGCCCGGGGCACTTAGGGTGATCCATTATGCTGGGCTGAAGAAAAGTCTATCGAAGACAAACTGCGCTGAAAAGAAGAACGACCTATTACGGACCTATTGCCGGTGAACGGCGGACGATCAGGCTTCGTTGGCACGGTTACGTATCCACCTGACCAGCGATGCTTCGGCCGGCAGCAGTCGGGTCCGCCCTGAAAAGGGCAGATGAATTAGCCCCGACACCACACAGCCTCCACAAGAGAAAACTTTCCGAAAGAGCTTAATTTGGCACCTGACCCGCACGAGTGCGGGGGAGGGAACAAGGGCAGCGCAATACGAACACTCGGGAGCGTTCAAACAAACAAACTCTTCAGCCTTATATATTAAGCACAGAATAAGTAATAGTTGGTACAGAAGAATTACTCCGCAAGAAGATCTAAATAAATTCGAGTCTTGCAACGACGCGATACGGTGGAATTCAGCTCGCACAGCATTACGTACCTGCAAATTTATATACCTAGAAGTTTTGTCTCTTTCTATCGCATGCCTCTTATCTTTTCTTACGCTGCTGTTAGGGTTGCTGCCTAGTGAAGAATAATTAATCTCCTTATTTGTAATTAAGTATCTACCGATGTAGGTATTACTGTTATTCTACCTTTGAAAAAAATATTGTTTCACCTTACCTAAAGTACAAAATGAAAAAAAAGTTACGACGAATAATTAGTAATACTACCTATGTTTTGTTTGCTCAATTGAACATAATCAAATCTAAATATAATCTAATTGAATATTTGTTTCATTTTATGTCCATTTTTAAATACTATTTGCGACCTCGATCATAGAATTACTGTGAGTGCTATTAGGTAGGTAGGTATCTACAACGTCCCGACGGGCGCGCGCGTGATACACGACCCATTCGAATTGCGACGGCGGAGCGCTTCGCTGTAGGTAAATAACGGATGTACCGCGCGGAGTGAGCCAGGCCTGATATTAGTATAGATTAACAGTCAAATTCATAGAAAATAGTTAAAAAGCATTTAAAGTGCATTTTAGCTACAACACTCTTTAAGGTTTATAGTGTGTTGTAAGTGAAGGTGATTCATAGACATCTGAAAATCCTATTTTAACTAAAACACCGTTATTATACGGATTACATTACGCATGAGCGGAAACGTCGCATTTCGTTGCACCAGAGATAAAATTGTGTTTTTTTTGCCCTAGGGCTATGGATATTTCATTTACTTGCAGTTATAATTGGCATTTGACAGGTCGATACAGACATTTCATTTCATTACTTATTTTTGTTTTCGTCAGTTTCGTCACAAATTATTATAGATTTATCGCCTTGTTCAGTGCCTTCGTTTATTTAAATTTTCTGTGCCCCGACTCCCGACTATTCTTGGAAAAATACCACCAGTTTTTTTAATGCGGATGTGTGTGCAATCTATTGCCCCGATTACATTTGGGAAGTTCCTGATTGCTCGGAACTCCCTCATCACCTGTTCTTGCTCCTGCACAGTGTTGGGCATGAAAATGAACTCTTTACTTAATCGGGCAAGAGCTCTTGCTACTCTAGCGCAAATGCGGCATACAGTAGCTTGGCTTATGCCATGAAGCTCACCACTGTCATCCTGAACCTGAAATTATTGAAATAAAATATTGTTATTGTGGGTGAAATACGTACAAGTATTACAATAAAATATGAACTCTGTACAGGGTGTACATGGCTTTGCTTCACAAGAGATATCCTCTTTGTAATACCTATCGCCTTATAGTGAGATTTTCTTTTGTGAGGCAAGGAAAATAAAGAGCCAGAAATGGTCAATATAATTACATCAGACTCATCTTCACATCCTCTCACCGCACTCAGATGGAAACACACTCCCTGTACTAACCTCATTTCTCGCCCAGCACCGCAACGCTGTCAGCACCTGTAGCTCAGGGGATACTGCAAACCCTCTTGGACATCGCGTAATTTCATTACGAACTAAATCGGTAATACGCCGTACAGTATCTTTATTAAAGCGATATCTCTTTTTAAATTCAATATCGTCTAGAGTAAAAGGGTCTTTTCTTCGTCGGTACTCCTTTCTCCTACGTCGCACTCTATTTGCATCAATACGAGCTATCAGCTGTATGTTAATCAAATTGTTCATCACATCCATCATCATCATCATCATCACAACTCTTTGTAATGAGCCCACTGCAGGGCATGAGTCTCTCCCCTGGGTGCAGAGAAGGTATAGGCCATAATCCACCAAGCTGGCCCAGTGCTGGGTGGTCGATGCCAGAATTTTTTAGGGCGCCTAGATGGCTTCTGACAAACCCTAACGACTACTGTACACAAGTATACAGCACCCGGTACCGACTGTTTAACGTGCCCTCCGAAGCACGGAAGTCGTCGTGAGTAATATGAATGGTCGGCTGTCACCCGTCAAAGTACCGACCGCGCCGAATGTTGCTTAACCTGTGATATCGTATGATACACACAGTAACCACGGCGCCACGACGACTTCCATCCATCACTGACCACAAATTGACGCGACGAAAAAAATAATCACAGGGAACTAGGAAGGAAGACGAAGAGTGAAACTGTGAAACAGCAAATTATCAATTTCAATAACTCGTTAATATTCGTTAACCTTCGGGTAGACTCGGCCGGTAAAATGGGCTTAAGGTGGTTGGATGAGCCTACAAAAAGCTAAAGTCCCGCTAGATGGCGCTAGATCCACAAATTTCTGGTTTTTATTTATTTGTGAAATCAGCTTTCCAATTTTCTGACTTTAAAAATGAACCGCGACATCTTTATATGAATATAGAATTTCCAAAAAGTAATTCACACGTTTTATTGTATTGTACTATCCAACTAATTCAATTAAATGTTTCTTTACGTTGTGTAAGGATAACGCACACCTGCACAGAAGAAACTCCCACAAGTGCGACAGAGAGCGCAACAGATAGCGTCCTTTTTTCATGTTTTATGGCCTCCTCGTAACGAGTGTTTGATATTTAGTTTTACGATATTATTTATTTACGAATCTAGCATGTTGGCGTTTTATGCGTGGGCCCAGATTCTAAGCCGCGAGTTCTCAGTTCGAGCACCGAATTTCTTTTTTTTTGTTGAGATAAAAAAGATGTCTATAATATAGTATATTTTTACTCGATTTCAAATAAATACAAAAGGAGTCTGCGAAATTCTGGTGTACAATATTTTGTTTCCGTCTATGGTATTGGTATAATAAATACCCAGAGTAGTAATCCATGGCGCCAAAGAAAGCAATGTTTGTGTTATGGATTATCATATTATGAATAGCCAACTAGGCGGGTACCTAAAATTGCGACTGTTCCGAGTGACTCCCGCTTGTGTTCCGGCAATAATTTATAAAGAGCCAGTTCCTTCCTAAACCCGTGTGCTTTCATCTTCGACCTCATCGTTACTTACCATCAGGTGAGGTTGAGGTCAAACGCAGGTTTAGTCACATATAAAAAAAATACATAGATGTTGACGGACGACATCCGTGGCGCAATGCCTAAAGTGCTAACTGCAAGATAGTGAGGTCGAGGGTTCGATCACCGCACGGACAAGAATTAAAAATAAATATGTTATGGCTCTGGGTCTTGGATGTGTATTTATACAGGTAGATTTGTAAAACGCTGGTGAAACTCTACAGGGTGATCAGATATACAGTAGTTACACTGTAACCAAGAAGTTACAGTGGATTTCATTTGTTACGACCTTGGTTGTAGCGAATGTAATCATTTGTAACAAATTCCTAGAAATCCCATGCAGATATTGCGACCGAAGTCGGCCGCCAAAGACACAAAGATTTCTTTTATTTCACAAACATTTCTTATTTTTTGTTTACATACACACAGATGGTCAGAAAATGTGAAGACCTTTACCTTTATTCATAGATATCAGCTAATTATGTAGGTAGGGAAGCGTGTACGTTTCGGAGTTATTGTTCAGTTACAAAGTGAATTATAGTTTATTGTTTATGCAATTTATGGTTCAGTTACAAAATATTGAATATTTTTCAGTAGGCAATTTTATTTATATTGTAATAAATAAATTAGGTGTTTATGTAGGAAATAGGATAGGAAGCAGGATTATTGCGATTAGAAGTCAAGTCAATGATAAAAATCGAAAGATACACAATAGGTCAAATGGGGTTTTATTTCATGCAAACTTATTCTAGATCGATACATTTAGCTCCCTTTGGTATTCGCCTTAGTATTATTTCTGGCAATATAGAGTTTTTATAAAAGTAAACTAGTTTCTCTAGTTTAGCTCTAACCCTTTTTCTAGATTTTGTTGGGCCGGAATATTTGTGTCTTCTGTAAAGTGCCTTTGAAGTTCCTTCCATTTTATTTATTTTCACAACTAATTGGCGTTTTGTAATCAACGACAAAGTAAATGCACAAGTAATTCGGAAATAAATAAACTACAAATATGAGTAAAGACGCGATGTTGATATTATTTGCAATGAATGAATAATAAAACAAAGTAAGCTATAGAGTGACTGATTGAATGACTCACGTTGAATTGGACGTAGTTTAGCAATAACGATCCATCCCACACTGACTATGTTTTGAGATATTCAAAGTTTAGGAACAAATCATGTTTGTAAATAGACGACAGAATATTATTGTAATTTTAATTGTCAACTTTTAGGATTGGTTGTTGAATTTTTAAATACAAGCAACATTTTTAGAATTTACTGACTAAAAAATGATTTTTTTGGGTAAAAATGTCTTTGGATCCTAATTCGCTTTGTTCATAGCACTTATTCAAATTCAGTTTAACTCAAGTGATCCAATGTTTACAAAATAATTTAATTACAGTTATTTATTAAACAATTCTATATATATTTAATCAAAAATTTTTACTATAGGTTAGGGATTTAAGATGAAACTCAAATAGTTTTTATTATTTATATATTACGATGATTTCCAGCTTGATATAACTCGATCTTGTGAAAGACCTTTTTTAATATAGTTTAACAGTATATATTAACAGAGATAATGTTAATAGGTATTTACATTAAGAATTTATACCTAAAAGCATTAGAATTATGAATGACTACTTATATCTGCTTACAGTAAGCAGGTTTGTTTATAAAAAAAAAAACAATTATTAAAAATAATCCATATAGCCTGGCTCTTTTTTGATAAATTTTAAAAGAATTAAAGCAAATAAGTTGAATTATCAAAAATGATCCATGGATCTTTTTTGATAAATTGTTAAAGAATAACTGCAACTAAGTTCAATTACCAAAAATGATCCATACAGCTTAGATCTTTTTTGTCATTTTGAATCGCAAAAAGCATGAAGTAAAATTTTATATTCTAAAAGATCCAAGCGGAATGGATTCTTTTTGATAATAGTTTTTTGTGACTGGCCATATATGTGGGATGGTATCGTAACAGTTTTTGTAATGTCATTTTTTATATTTTTCTTTGGGTGTTTTTACTAAACCATAGCATTATACTCTGTAGCTTGTTCTGCATACTTAGTGGGTTTTTGACTTTTTGTGGGTTGGATCCTTATTGCTAAACTACGTCCAATTGAATGAGCGAGCGCGAGCGAACAGACAGTAGTAAAGAAAGTAAGAACGGCAACATAGCACACGAGCACCTGTCCCGCCCGCCCGAGCGTTGTCTCTGTCGGTGATTGCATGGAGTGGCAACGTCGCTTATCGTGTTATTTTCACACACACATTCGCATTTTAGATGAAAATTTTCAGTTGATTTATTTGTGATTTCTAAATGAACGGTATGTTTTTTGTTCATCTAGCGACAAATTCAATTAGAAAATAGTTTGTGGAACTCATAATTAAAACTTTAAACCATATCCTGTATCAGTGAATACCAATTGTTTTTTGTATGGAAATCCAACCACCTTAAAGAAGCCTCATCCTGATTGTAAATTTGACATGTTTAAAAAGCCGTTATAGTATGTTTACAATGTCATTTATCGTCTATGAATCACCTTTTTTTGGTTGTGCTTTGTAAACCCTCTGTAACGCTGTTTTAACGTGGACAAATTCTCTATGAATTCGACAGTAAATCTATATTCTTGTTCCATACATGGGAAATAAACAATGGTATATAATTCCACCAGTACAATCCGCGTACAAATAATATGAATCAGGTAATTTAACAACATAATCTCTTTTTTTCTCGGATCCTGCTTATGTCGTCGTGTCGTTAAATAACCATTAGATAAGCTATCACATGATTGTACCATTTTTTAAATTAGATCAATTAATCGTTATGTTCTAAATAACAATATAAGATTTTGCTCAACGCTACCTAGGCTGAAAATAAAAAGTATAGCACATTAATGCGATTAATAAAACCTTTACAATCTAAATTATAGCGAGCTTTAAGGTTTAATAAATGAACTGGTGACAGGTATTTACTGAGATATTTAAAATGATTGCGGAAGTCATCTTGGCAGCTCCTTGTCTAATTCGTAACAACCTCGGCACGATCGGTACTTATCACGACTTCTGTACATCAAAGGGCTTTAAGCTGCCGTCGCTCCTAGATTGTACTTTCCCTTAACTGATCGTTAGGTTTTTACTGACAGGAGAGACCACAAAATAGAGAGGATTTATTGGAGACATTTTTTCTTCTGGGTTCTACTATTTTAGATTGAAGTGGAAATTTGCGGCATATTTTCACTTAGGTTTTAATAGATTGTATTTATGATTACACTATTACTCAGGTCTACACTTTTAAGGTTAAATCAGAGGTTTTTCGACTTAAAAAGTCACTATATCTGTTTAAAATTGTACTAAGTATCAAAAGAAGAGTATATCTGCAGTTTTATTCTTAAATAAGTTACGTTTATACTTCAAGTTAGTCACACAAATAATAAAAAGGAAAAATGAAACAAAAACAAAAGCAAATTGTTAGCAAGTGTTCCTTGCAGCAATCTATATGAAACTTAACGCATATGCGTTCAAACACAACAATGTTGGCTGCGTTTGTGCAAATGACGTACTCAGTAGAAATGTCGGCTACTTTCGCATTCATTCCTTGTGCATGGCTGCAATGGACAAGTTCAAGGCTGGTCAACCCTTAGGCCGTGATCAGGGGATTGGCGGAAAGCGGGGAGGAATTATAGCGGATTTTAATACTGAAGGAACATACGACTGTGATTCTTATTTAAAAATACAAAATGAACTCGTATTCGACCTGAATGTTCGAATGTTCTCGAATGTTACCTGTGAGTGAAAGTTTTGACGAAATTGTGGCACAGTAATATATGAACTGATTTAACACCATTTACACTTGGAAATGCTCGCAGAACAGATAGCCGGTGGGGCAGAAAAGTTCTCGAGTGGCGGCCACGTACTGGGAGACGCAGCGTAGGCAGGCCCCCCGCAAGATGGACCGACGACCTGGTCAAAGTCGCTGGTAAACGCTGGATGAGGACGGCGCGGGACCGAGCGACGTGGAAGACCTTGGGGGAGGCCTATGTCCAGCAGTGGACGTCTACAGGCTGTAGATGATGATGATGATGACACTTGGAAATGCTGTATTTGAAAATATTCATAGTCATTCTTTTTTTGTATTTGGTTGCTCCAGTTGTTAAGTGTGCAGTCGACTTAAACTTGCTCTTCACCGTGGATAAGCGCAACATAAGATCTCTGGTCTTAGAGCCCTATTCATCTAGACAATTGATTTAGTTCACATGCTTCATACATATAAAGTCTGGAATTAATAGCAGCTTCCAATAGTAATTTCATGCTCTATCTTTGACCGAGGATGAGGTCTTTATATATTAATAAAATCAATTGCTAAAGTTACAAGCTGAACTCATATGTCAATATAATAATACAACTGCACTCAATTGTGACAATTTATTTGTATTGGTTTTATCGTTTTAATTGCGATGGCAATCAGTTCTGCAATGCTTGTAATGAACTGAAAATAGCATTGAGTCACAATCGTATTTCTCCAACAATTGTTGCAAGAATCAGCTAATACTTTTATAATAATTGCTCTTATCACCTTTTCTTCTGTTACTAAGATAGACGCCGAAATGCTGTTGAAGGACTCATCTAATGCCTATCTTTTACAGTGACTGATTCAGCGTTTTTGTCGGGTATTAAATTTAAGAATTTTAAATGTTTTAACAAACTTGATACGGACTCTGTAATTTGACAATGACCTTTATTAGGTCGGACATTCAAGGAAAATAATCGCAATAACTGAAAAATACTTTTAGAATAAAAACATTTAAGAGTGTCTTCACAATACATTATACTCAATAATAAGAAATATACTTTTATAATACGATTTAACAACTGATAACTTATTTTAAATACTAATATCATAAAGAGGAAACCTTTATATTTTTGTATGTTTGTATTGAATAGGCTCAAAAACTACTGGACCGATTTCAAAATTTCTTTTACCATTACTTAGAGGGATTCTTCCGAATCCGTATAGGCTACTTTTTATCCCGAAAATCCCGCGGGAATCGAAATTGCGCGGGTAAAACCGCGCACAACAGCTAGTACTCAATAATAAGAAATATACTTTTATAATACGATTTAACAACTGATAACTTATTTTAAATACTAATATTATAAAGAGGAAACCTTTGTATTTTTGTATGTTTGTATTGAATAGGCTCAAAAACTACTGGACCGATTTCAAAATTTCTTTTACCATTACTTAGAGGGATTCTTCCGAATCCGTATAGGCTACTTTTTATCCCAAAAATCCCGTGGGAATCGAAATTGCGCGGGTAAAACCGCGCGCAACAGCTAGTTTTAAATATGTATAAAGTCCGCTTTTTGTTAACAATTGAGTCAGGGCTTTATAATCGCATACGCATTAAATTCCGCACATAAATCGACTACCACCATTGTCTATCACTCGGAAAGAGTTCGAGGACCTCATAAAGGATTGATGATACTATTGTAAGGGTCCTATAGTATAATAAAATTGCATTGGATGCAGAAATCGTGGCTAGGATTTTAGATTCTAGGCCTCAAGATTGCATACGAGAAGTCTTGTGCTATAAAATACGATGGTAATCGTTTCCTCTTGTCGTGCATGTTGATTTTAAATTAAGAATGTTTCGTTTTTATTTTTTTAATATAAGGGTATAACATAATAAATTAAGGGGTAATTAAACTGGCTGTGGTCTCTAATATGAAGACAGATGTGATTCGAATTTATGTAAACAATGGCATATTAATTTATCTTGGCAATAAAAGTCTTACCAATTTGCATACTGGAAAACACATATGCACATTTGCAGATTTATTTATTGACTTATGTGCGAAACTAAATATAAATGTTGCGAAAACTAAGCAAACAAACATGGTCTTTGGAAACATTGCGTCAAAACGTCAAATATGCACATTCATGAAGATTTATTTGCAGAATATTTACACTTGTCTCCTACATAGTATTCCATGGCCCTTTTTACGATGCGTCTATTTTTGTGTTTACTCAGAACTGCTTGGTTACTTTGTTTTATTGGCAATAAGCAAAAATTTAAAGGGCTAAGAGGGTTTCTATTTAGTTTATTCGTAGTGTAAATAATATGATGTCCTTAGCAAAAGTGATACAAATTTTAAATTAAGATTTATTTTAAAAGATCTTTTAGTGTTTTAGCATATGTTTATCTAAACATTATAATGTAAGAATGAGATTAAATTTTTAATATGTAAATAAAAGAGGTTAACTTTATTTTATGGACAATCCAAAAATGATCGAAATTTCAGCGATATGGTATGATGAAATGCTATGATGGAGAAAAGTTTAAATAATTATTATTGACAAATAAAACATTGAATAAATTCCATATATTTGATAAATCAAAACATTTTTATTTAAGGGTTTAGTTGATAGTTGATACATAACTCTTTACTCAATATTTTGAAGCATAAGGTAACGAGATCGCACGTGTTTACCCTTTGTAACACTTGCGATCTCGAATTGTGGATTGTTTCATGAAGAGCTAATTTGAAGAGCCGATTATTTCGATTTCAATTTCCAGTCTCTGAGATCGTTAAAACAAAATATAGTTCTTTCGAAAGATTTCCAAGACATAAGACTGCAAGTCAATATGACGACCGGCTGGTGTAGTGGTAACATACATTGCCTTCTATACCAGAGGTCCTGGGTTGGAATCCCGGTGGCGGCGGATATAGGTGGGATGAACACGGATATTAGTCGTCAAGTCATGGATGTTTATATGTTTATTTAAGTTTATTCCAATAAAAACATGTATTTATTCAATACGTATGTTTATATATTTCTTAAGTTTACTCATTTTATATATAATTTAATTAATTTACAATCACAAAATAAAAAATACAACATAAAATTTTAAAATTTACAAAAAAATAATATTACTAGAATGAACTTATGACTAACTAACAAACATTAGTGGCGGAGGCAACTAATCAAAAAGGCCCTTGGCAATATCCGGGGCAAAGGTGCCCATGACGCTCGCTGCATTACCACGCTGGATTGCTATGGCAATTCTTTGCCCCAGAAATGTCCCGGCCCTAGGATCGCATTCTTTTTCCCTTAGTCGACGGCCGATAGCATTAATAAATTTTTTAGTGTCCTCGCCCCAGCACCCCATAGTTTCCACTGCTAGAGGAATAAATGAGTAACTATCTGCGAGGGCTAAGTATTTTAAACGTTTTCTGTCGGCCGCCAACTCTGCCGCGGCTCCAGACACTTTCATAGTACTTGCGATATGACTGGCCGCAAAGGTGTCGACGCAAGTAACGTCCCACAACAGACACCTTCCCCTCTCCCACGGTACCATGGTCAAACCATCAGGCCTTTTGCCATCGGTCCTACTAAGGCCTGGGGGCTCCAGGACACAAGGAACACCTGCAGACACCAATGCTCTGCGAATTATATCGTTGAGTGCATGGTGGCGAGAAAACCTACCCGAACATCGCCGACAACTCAGCGAGTGGCGGCCTGTGTTATCTACGCTTGAACCGCATATGCAGGTGTGTTCCTCGCATACTTTGCATCCCAAGCGGAGTGCTACAGCTACCCTTAAAGAATCATTATCAAGGAAGGTGCCCATTTGTGGGGATGGAAGTGCGTGCAACCAAGCGCCTGATTCTATTTGCGCTACTGCCTTCAATCGAGCACACTCTGCGCTCACCGAATTTCTCAGAAGGCTACTATACAAATTTTTGGCACTAATTTCATCCCACGAGCGCTGGATGTGAGGAAACTCAGAGATTGCAGCACTTGGATTTCGAAGCTGCCATTCTTCCATAGCACCAGCCGCGAAGGGAATGCAGACCTTGTCACCGTTAGTTGATATTATTTGAGTGACTAGGTCTACCACCCCGTGCGCTGAAGCCAAGAAGGCCGGCAAACCGATATCCTGCACTCGCCGCACCCCCACGCCTCCGTAACGAATTGGTAAAGCCGCTTGATCCCATTGGCTGGAATTCAGGGACACATTAAGAATAGAAATTTCTATTCTTTGATTTCTTAAGTATATCAATTATCTAGTAGGTATCCATAACACAAGTTCTTTAAGAAACTTAATTTGGGCTAGATAATGCTGTGTGAGTGTCAGAATTATTTATTTATTTAATATTTAACTGTTGTATATTTAAATTGACATTATGTTTTTGAATTTCTTTTTATGCGTTAATTATCCTTGTTGAATAATGGAAGTTCTTAGTTTAATATTTATTAATAGACTATATTATTGTGCCCTACAAATAAAGAATTTGCTACTTATTTCTAAGATTTGAAACTGTTTCTTAGTGGGATATTTACAATACAGGTTTTAATTAATTAATATTTACCGGAAATGGTTTTACATGGCTTATCTCTTTCTATATAGTGTTAATCTTTGTGGTTGCACTTACTAGAATTTGAGTATTAACGTAGTCTTATGATTCTGTCTTTACATTTTCAACTTAGCTAGGAGGTAGGTATTTTTTATAAAAAAAACTGACTAATGATAACCGGATCCTACTGATGATGGTCAATGGCATCCGAGGTCATTTTATCGATAATCTAATAAATCTCTCTGATATAAATGGAAAGATTAAAAATGAGTTATTATGAGTTTGAGGACTATAATTGTGTCAACTTAGATAAGCTATTAACTATGAAAACTAAGTCTAAAAATATACGGCTCTTATTTTCAATGATTAAAAAATTTTGATTAGTTGATATCCTTTGCAGAGGTGTTGTATTGCAAGAGCTATTGATATTTTCTAAGATTTTAATTTGAAGACAAATAAGTTTGAAATCATAACTACTTACGAAATTTAAACTGCAAAAATATAAATAAGTACATAAATTTTGAGATTTTCACCGAAGAAAAGTAATTTCTTATTTTTTTTTTAAATTACGACTTGGAACATTCTAGATAGAAACGACTTAGGCTTTGAGGGTGGTTTCCCAGGGGAATACTGTATTGGGTCTATTTATGAGTAAAAAATAGGTTAAGTAACGGGCTAGGCAATCAAAGGAATAAATAAACCTCAAAGCATAACCGTAAATTCTGAAGTTGCTAAGCAACTTTAAAGGTGATATTTTTATGTCTCACATGTAATTAAAATTAACGTGAAAAAGTTTTATAGCTCTATGTCCCGTTTGTGTGATAATCTCCTTTAATCTGATAGTTGGTCATGCTGTGTTTTCGTAGACTGCAAGTTAATCCCGTTCCACCAACAAAGCTTTTCCCGTTCGTATTCACTTGAGTAGGTCCAATATGTTTTAACTACGATCTCACCTGCTTGTGATCCGGAAAAAGAAAGGATTAGCCACTTATATTACAGATTTGATTTCTATAATCGATCAACTCCTTGAGCCCGGATTTCATCAATTAAAGCCAGGGCACATTTGCCGGTTTCAAAAAAAGTTAATTTCAAGTTACTCTGAGGCGAAAAGTTATCAAATGCCTCACCAATCTCATCACTTTGCAATCTTTGATCAAGTTGTACCTTTTTTTTTCTGGAGGAAAACGTGTAATCACGTCCCCGACAGCCCAAGGGGGAACGGCGGGGTTTGTGGGCATGACCCGGCAGAGGGCCGGACCGACCCACTAAAAACCTCTAGGTGTACCTCATCCGCCATAAGTGGAGCTCACGGTATCGCCAATGGCATTACCCGTGAGCCCCAGCGGGTTGCACCCAGCCTAAGTCGAGCGCCCTCCAAAGTCGGAAATGGTCCAGTACTCAAGACCATTTCCCCACCATATCCCTAATCCCCTCACCTGCTACGGCTGACTATCGGGAGGGAGATAGGAAGTAGGGAGAAATTCAAGTTACTGTGAGGTGAAAAGTTATCAAATGCCTCACCAATCAACACTTAGCAATCTTTGATCAAGTTGCATCTACGTTACACCACCGCAAAAGAATCCCTTTTATCGTTATTTTATGCTTCCTTTCTAGGCTTTTTCGTTCGATAGCATCTAAAATTCCACTTGTATAGTATCTTTTACTTTATTTTTGGACTTAACTGAAACCAGCTATTAAATTGAAGTTCATAAATGGCATCCTATTCACCCTTTAAAGACTTTTTCAAATGTTGTCAATTCCCTAAGGTATTGTGTTCAACCGTTTTTATTTAATGAAATGAAGGAATATTTTGTTCCCAGATAACGAGAATCTTTAACGATTCTTTTGGTCAGCTTAAACAATCCTAGCTATTTTATTCCACTGCCCAACCCAGATACTGCTATATCATAGTGTAATACTTTGCTATCATATTTACTTAATATTAGGGCTGTTGTCGGTTACTAAATTGGACTAAATAATTATCTACAATTAAACAAAAGACTCCACCTTACGCATATTTTCTTTAAAACCTAGATGTACTTATTTAAAATTTTATGTTAAGTAGTTCTATGTTTAAATTATATGTATGCTCTATCCAAAGATTTGTTTATTTAACTAATAAATTGGACAAGAAGGTCCACATTTCTTTGACGAACGAACATTATCCTGCTCAATAGTGAGACTTCTATTTAGACATTTATGTATTCTTTTCAAATCTGTCCTTTGTCTTTGTCGAAGGATTTCCGTCTTATAATAAAATCAGATCAGCGAGTGTTATGCTATTAAGGCTTTAAAACGACGCTTCCTGTTTATTTGATTTTTTTGTCTTCAAGTAATAAAATTTGCCAATACTATCCCCGCTTAAGTTAAAAATATCCATCTTGAGCTACTAACTTCAAGTCTTAAAAATGAAACGGTCAAAAGCGTCAACAGTTCCAATTACATTTACTATAATTATAATAAGTAAATCACACAACATTATTAAACAATTGTTGAGACAGCATAAAACACAATTGTACCTTCATTTATAAAAACGCTGATGCCGAATAAATTGAAACTGCCTGGAGGAGTGAGTAAGGCGTCATTCAAAGTCATTGACCTTACAGAGTAAATAAGGTTGAATGTTGAGCTAGGTTAGGAACAGACCCGCAAAGAGAGAGGCGGCTAGGCTAGGCAATGGCAATTGGCGACTGGAGAGGCAGAGTGCTAGTAACTTCAGTCGCATTGTCGCAGCGAACGGCCCTCGAAACGGCCGCGCATGCAGCGTCGCGTACGCAAGTAAACCGCGAATGTCACTTGACACATGTCAGAAAACGTAAACAGTGATTGGGAACGTAATAAATTGGAGTGCGCGAAACGTACGAGTGACGCTTGATTGCCGCAACGTGTTTGGTATCGTGTTTGTTTGTTTGTTTTTTTTCTCTTGAATTTTGTGCATTTTACTTAGAGTGCATTTTTATCTGAAACGTTTTCGTAGTACATTGTTTAATGCAGTAGTTTGAGCTAATCACTATAAATTTTACCAGTTTTTTTTAAATAAATATAGTAAGTAATACTAGATAAAAAGGTATCTTAAGTTATAATGTTGTGGAGGAACCAGTCTGGAGACATTTAAAATCTTGTTTACGCCTTGAAGCTATTGCATTAATAGGTCAATAAGCTAAAGGAATACAGGTAATCGTAATAAAAGTAAACTAGTACCATGTTAGGTATGAAAAGGGGAGAATAACAAGATATAGGTCGGGTATTAGAAATTAACTCGTACCAAATAAATAAATATTCATTTTGTTGCCTCCATTAAACTTATAACTTATAATTTTATTAAATGTAGGTATGTTTGTGTGTGTTTATGAATCCTTTAGGTTTAACGGATATGCTCCTGGATTGACACACTTACTTCTTAAACTCATTTGTAATTTGAAGCGACCGACAAATCTGGCGCAGGTATTTACGTAGTTACTTAAGTACTTACGTAGTTACAGGTACTTAAGTACCTACGTAGTTAAAAAAGAACGGCAAAAATCACAAAAATACATTACAGTCAAGACGTTTAAATACTAAATTTTGTGAGACTTCACTTTACCTGAGAGTTTTGTGCAATTAAAAATAATAAAACATACAGTTACAAAATAAACTTGTCTCCTTCCATTGAAGCTTCTAATAAAACTTGCATCAATTGTTGTTGAAATAAAGTTGATAAGTCGGATCGAAAGGTGCTTCAATTACAAACTATTACAAAACCTTTTGCCGCGATCCAGTAGAGTCTTATACTAATGCAAGCCTTACATTTGAGGCGAACGTGACTCATAGATCCGTGGGCGACTCATTCTTTATGCGCAAACGCACCGAATAGGAAGCGCATTCATGTAACGCGCATGCTGAGGGAATTATGAAAGTACCTAGATTCTAATCGTAGAGACTGTTATGTTTATGGTGGATCTTGCAATTATAAAGCTTTACGAGCTTCTTAGAAATTTTAATGGTTCCCCAGTTTTGCAATGTTTGGATTTGTTGTCGCGACTGTTTGTTTTAAAAACCGTTTACGAGTTTCTGAAAAGTTGTTTGATTATGATATCATTCGGCTTGTTGGTTGTTAACATTTTTGATGTTGTTGGTTTAATCGGTTTTTGTGCTTCCAAGTGTATAAATAAACTTAATTGTTTTAAAACGTTCAAAGGGAAAGAACTTATTTTAGAATGAGGAATCTATTTCGATGGATAAAATCACAAAGGGTTATCTCAAATATCCTATCTTAATCTGATCAGTCAAGAATCTGCTATGGTAGAAAAATGTTCTAAGAACATTTATACGGATAAATACTTGAGTAGGTATGTTGTTACTAGTAAAAAAATACATGACTTTTGAACTCTACACGCATTTTATAAACACCCTTGATTAGATCCACCGTTTGAAGTAACGGTTGTTGATTATATACATCGATCCAGTTCACGAAACAATGAGATTATATGGCTTGTCACCGAAACTAGTTGGTGGCCGTGTTCAGGTGTCATCACCCTCGCGGCCGGAGGTTTAATGATGTGCTGATTTGCCCGGGTCGTTAAATGTAACGTTATCTGCGAAGTCGATAATGATTATTGCGTAGATTTGCGATAATGTTGATTATATAAACATATTGAATTGAATATCATGAGTATGCTCATAATTTGTAGTTTAGGATTAATGCGTACTACAGTAATGAATCATTCTGCGGACTTACTTTGACCTTTTTTTAGTCCCTTAATAGTAGTGGCTTACCAGAACCTTTGACGACCGGCTGGTGTAGCGGTAACATACATTGCCTTCTTCTATGCCAGAGGTCCTGGGTTCGAATCCCGGCGGCGGCGGATATTTGTGTGATGAACACAGATACCTATTAGCGTCAAGTCATGGACGTTTATATGTTTATTTAAGTTTATTCTAATAAAAAATATGTATTTATTCAATATGTTTGTTTATATATTTCTTAAGTATATCAGTTATCTAGTATCCATAACACAAGTTCTTTAAGAAACTTAATTTGGACTAGATAATGTTGTGTGAGTGTCAGAAATATTTATTTATTTATTATTTATTTATATTCATAATGCCTACACCTGAATTGCAGGTTATGAAATTGGATTTTTCAGTACTAAAATAACTAGAGAGTTATTGTAGTTGTTTTTTTTTTATAAATCTTAAATCAGGATTCTTTTGCGAACTTATTCATTTGATTGCGATACATTAGTATTGTGTTCTGCTGAGTTATATGAGTAAGGCTATATTAATTTGATATCAGAGCTGAAACAATACATCCATTTAGCTCGTCAATAAAGCAAACATCCGATAACTCGAGATATCTTGAACGAAATATATATCTCTGATTCAAAATAGAGTAGATCACAACTCCACGCCGTATTATTACTCACAATAACAAAACGAAATGCCAATGAACTTTTAAAACCTCGCAGTTGATAAGGCCACCGATTTGCGAATTGTCAATTTTTTCCGTTAAAAAAGCGCTATACAGCTTAATGGCAGCACCGTTTTAATTATTTTTTATATAGACATTTACGGTTGTAGATTTTACCGTTAATGGAAAGTGAGAATGTAATGAGTGACCGGATCTCTTTTGTGGTTAGAATAGCACAGCCTTGCGAACGTGACTCGATGGGTGTTCACTGTACGTACTGTTGTGAATGGATCGGGGTTCATAAGTTGATTAAACACCTAATTACCTACTGTTATAAATATTTGGGCAGTTGTGCAAGGAGGCTAAAGATAGCCATGCCAAGTGAGTTGTCTCAGCATGGATTTATGTCGTGATGTATGATAATCCTTGTGTAGGTTAAGTGGTCGTTACGGTATCATGTAGGTAACTATTTTTGGAAAGGTGACCGGAAATGAACAAAGGGTCTTATCTTAGAGTACTTCATTAATTAGGTGAAGACAGTTCATTTCGAGGGATGCAACGATATGGCTATTACGATACCGATACGAATGACGAATGTATCGTAATAGCGAATACGATAATGAATGCATTACGATTATTTAATTTACATCTAATAAAACAAATCAATTGAGTAAAATCAACTTTACTTAAGTTTTCAGGACAATTTACCACCTAAATGTTGTAATTAAAATCAATTTCTTTCAAATTCTTGTTAAGAAAACATAAACATTTTAAATTATCTGGTTTGAGTCTGTTTCTTATATCCGTATGGATTAAACCGGCTGTGGAAAACAATCTTTCTGAATCCACTGTTGCTGGTTTGATGGACTTATGGGCCAATTTTTTCAAATTAGAAAATACAGTATTTTTTCTCCAATAACTTGAATAGCTTGTATCCATCTCTGCATTGGGTGCATTTAAATAAGCATTCATTTCAGCCATATAGTTTTGATATAAAACAACAAATAAATAAATAATAACATAAATAAATATCAATATTATGTAGGCACATTATTTCATTTCATAAAAATAATATCTGTCAACTAAGCAGTACTTAGAAAGTATTGTATTAGAGTCTACTTCATATCAGATTGTTTTTTTTTCATTTCCGTTTAAACAAATCAATTCTGTATGTGAAAAATTCACTGATTTAATTATTAGTTATAGGTAGTACTAGTACCTAAAATTTATTTATTTATTTTTCTGTTATGTATGTACCAGCTTTTATCTTTTTTATTAGGTAGGTAGTGTAGTATCTAGTTTTAAGAATCGTTATAAATCGTAATACTTTTTACGATACCGATGATCGTCAAAAATAACGATAACCTGCGATTTACGATTATCGGCATCGGTATCGTTGCATCCCTATTCATTTATTTATTTAAAATATTTAATTTCGAATACTGAGATGGAATCTATTATACACGCTAGAATTTCCTTTATCAACCGAGTTAAAACGACTGATAGCCCTTAAGTAACTATTGACCTAGGGTGTGACAATCACAAAGCTAAAGTTTTTCATCAATGCTTTTAATTCCGAAAAATATAGTTAAGACATCTACAAAGCATTGCAAAATATAAACAGATCTTTATCATGACGATGTTTCCACGGTTTTAACTGCCTCTTAATTAAAAGAGTTACTACTATTGTAGTTCTGAGTTCGTTGTGTAAAATGTAACACGGATATCGTAAAATAGCTTCAGCATTAACATCACCATGTACAAATGGCATATGTTAGGTCGTATTTATAAACTTGGCACTGACATTCTTCAAGGCCTAGTTTACGCTGATTTCTGTACTGAATCCAAACTACTGAATGATAAATGATCTCAAAGAGCTATATAAATATTAATTATCGTGAAATATGTGAACTGGTTGTAGGTACGAAGAGTCTTGCACCTACAGTTATATATTTTAGTAAATGACTATATCATACTGAAACTCTTTATCATGACAAGTGTGATGATAAGTTAAGCCTTAAATAAATGAAAATTAAGCATTTTAAACGCAGAAACTTAAAAAAATATTAAACTTTAAACTTTATTATATTAGGTCTTGTTAATTATTTCTCAATTATTAAAATGGACTAAGAGTTAGGTAAAAAGACAAATAGGTACGATAGGATATCAATTCTGAATTAAAATATCGTAAATATTATTCATATACGTCTGAAAATTTAGGGTATGTCTAAAAAAGAGAACCTGAGGATTGTATTATAAAAAAGTAATTAAATGATCGTCTGCTGAAGCATAAATATGCGAATCAATCCTGCATAAAGAAGTATCAAATTCCCTGCATGATATTTTTTTAAATTATTTATATATTTTATACTACGCTAATTATGTCAATTTGTAAATGTATTTTCTCTCATAAGTGAATTTTTGTAATTATTTTTATGAAAATAACGTTATTAAACTATGAAAAATATAAAGGCATTATGTTCAAGTCTGAGTAAGTTTCGAAAATGTGAGCATAAATATATTTTACCTACTGTTGAAACATTTGATAAATGTAGCACGAGGTAGCAAACTTCAATAGCATAGGTAATCGAAAGAAGTTGAAATAGTTAAATAATATTATTTTAACTATTTGGAATTGATATGAGCAGTACTAATCATAAAAATATATAATCTCAAAATATTCTTCTGGTCTTAAATGCAGAATCTAAATCTAAATGTTTAAAACTTTCTTGGTAGTATTTAGCGAAAAATTGTCAAAAACCAACAACAGTTTATTCAAATTCACATGCACATTTAACGATAAACGTCTCATTTAAATTTGAAATTAGTATTATTAATGTGTGAGATGTCCAATAAATAATAATTTATTAGTTTATAATTACAAAACCTTGTCAAACGCTGAACTAAAATCCAAACCTAATGTATTCCAAACAGCATAGCGAAGGATTTATATACATCGTTTACGTTTGTTGTTTGATGAAATATTGTTTATGAGCGGACGTGTATCGACATACCGATTAATAATCGTATTATTTATGAGATCGTAATGCATTCTGCAAGTAAGCTAAAACGATCGCGAGCAATACGCAAATTTATTTCTGTATATTTGTTATGACAAGAAATGAATAAGTTACCTGTGTATTAAAATTATCAAGGCCGTGCTCTTAATCCGAGTTGTTAGTGTGGTATTTAACACTCGCATAGCTTAACTCAACATGCCTTTGAATAAATGTGTTAACGAATTTAAAAGTGAGCCCTTGTAAGTCAAGACAGAACATCTATTCAGCTATAAAAACGGCAAGAGGTTCTACAAAAGATTTTTAAATTGAATGCAAACTTATTTCTAAGAGCTGCAGTTTGTAAAGTCTATGGTTTAAGAGGCGACCTAGATTCTTTAACAGATTACTCTTGATTTTTTGGGTTGTGGATCTTTTGAGACTGGAATTTATGGCTTTTTGTATATTTGGAACAATAGAATTCTCAACTTGGAACGTAGACTAAATTCCTTTCCTTTCTTTCCTTTTTTTTCTGTCTAGACGGCATAGGCAAGAATGGATTATCTAAAACTGCTCTTAGCACGGATGCCTTTTGTTTATTTATTTATTTTCATTTAACACAAGAACATATAAGGAAAATAAATTTTACAAGATCGGTTGAAAATTCGAATGATAGTGCATTAACAAGGCAAAGTTATTATGCAATTCCAATGTATTATCGTATTCGTTTTAATGACCATTAAATGGCAACTCGTGTATGCGTTAATATCCTTTCAGAAAATAATTGACCGGTCAGCTTAAAATACTTTCTCAGAATAATTTAATATATTGCGATCTATAAAGATGTTTATGAGCCTGTAAGTATTTTTTTTAGAATGAGGAATGTTATTATTTAATAGTTTTTGCTTGTTTTAATTCAGCCTCGAAAAATCGAGTAATATTCAGTTTTCACGCAAAAGACGTTTCTATATCGTTATAATTTGTGCATATTTTTTTAATTTTGATTAAACTTATTGATGCCCTTTTTGGATTGTGTCACGAGAGCATAAGTCACTATGACAAGTAAAAATTTAATCTGGTTTAAAAAGTATTTTAATTAAAGTCCGTAAAACAAAGTCACTGCAATTACAGTCATAGCAAACAATTTACCTTGAAATAACCACTCGAGAGTGTTTTATCTTTAAGGACATTAAAGCTAGACATCGATTTCCGTATTTGTTCCAATAACCATACCTCCTGTATGCAAAACTACGAACATGATTGGAAACAGATAAGCTAAGTGGAATCAGAAACTAGATTACAATTTCCGATATCAACTTGGATGATGTTAACGAACTCAACAAGGCCAAAGCCTTTTCCAGATATCTCTATAAAACCTTTTAGTTTTATGGATTCCGTTTCAGTCGACAACAAAATAATACGATATCAAATATCATTATAGCAGTCGAGCGTCTTGAATATTACAGAGTAATTGCGAAATTAACCGATACGAAATATGCTGCGAGCAACTACGAATATGGCAAAGCCAAGTGTAAGATTACATTAAAGTTATTTTCAAAAAACAATGTGTAAAAGTGATAAAATGGGAAGCGGAAAATTTGGTTTCAATACAAAAAAGGACAAAGTGATCTCAGCGGAGGTTGCGAACACGGAATTTAGTATTAAAGAAAAATGTAGGAAGTTAAAGAAAAAAATCAAGAAGACTGAAAAACAACCGAAGACTGAACAAACTGTAAAGGAAAAACCTGTGTGGTGGAATCAATGCAGTAATTGTAAGTTAATAATTCTAAGTATTGATCAAGACTAAAAATAAGTACCCTTGAGTATTTGTAGGACACGACTGGCCCATCAAGGGCCCATCAACTCGTAACGCTCTTTGAATTTGTAATGAAGGGAAATTGGACCATCAAGGTTTTAACTTTTGAAATCAATTGCTTGTATAAGCTGCAAGGTATCTGGGACAACAACTTGGCCTTAAACGTCACCTTCAATTTAGGTGCCCATAATGTAAGCCCTTCTAATGTTTGCATCAACTTTGGCATTGACTTTTGCGATAAGTATATAGTCAACCCTGTCCTAAATTTCGACATCGTCAATGGATTAAAAAAAATAGGAGTATACACCTACATACCTTGTGCAGTCAAAAGTTGGACGTAAGAAAAGTTTTAAAATTAAAACAGCCCGTTTTAGTTACGAGTTCAAGTTGTCATAAGATTATAAATCAAGTTATGACCGTGTTGTATTAATGATAATTGACATTTTGCTCTTAAAATATACGCTCATAAGTATGTAAAGAAAGATTCATCTCGCAAAGTAATGATTTTTTTATTACTTATCTGTCTTTACAATGCCGTTTCCATGTTTAGCTCTATTGGAATTGAAGACATAACAATATTAACGTAAAAGTGTGTCAGTGGAAAGCGCGAGAGAATCCCAAGAATATATGCGCAAATGCGCACGCGACGCTATTTCCACTTTCTAAACTAGATGTCTAGATGCAGTGTAGCTTATAGTTCAGAAACTTCCCGTTGCTAACGTTCTATGAAAGTTGTCTACTGACATTTCCTAGATTGGAATAACCACTTTAGTTAGCTTTCGATTCTTTATTGAAGATAATAGACATAAAATGTAATGACTGGTTGTCCAAGCTTAATCAGAACGTTCAGGAAGAAAGTTTGTTCTGGTTTTCCAGTGAAGGATAACGGCTTCATCAATATCGTTATCGACTGATGGCTTTTTTGTATCTTGTTAATCGATTTCACCATTATCGATTTCCCATATTTGGTTAAACATTCATCTGACTGATATGTACGATTTTAATAATACCTGTGATATAAGAATTTATTCGTCAATTGTTTTTTTTTCCGTTAGGTATTCCTTTGTTATTAATATTGTCCTAACAGTCTTATGTTTCTTTGTCAACAGTAAGCGAAATAGATCAGTATCTATGGATGGTTGGTGGGTCAGCCGGGGCGCTTGCGTTGACCGGCGTCGCTGCAGCCTCGGCCTTTTATCTCAGCACCAGACCGAAACCAGAGAAACCTTTGGTGACCCTCCATGAACAGAGCTTACTTGAACCGGTAAGTAGTGTTTAGTCAATATGCATTTGTAGTTACTTTTTACCCTCTTTGGTCACAATGGCATTGTAATCAAAAGTTATATTTATTATAAAGGTTAGTTAAGCTTAGTGAGACAGTTTTTCATACATTTACGTAAATTAGACATAGTTTGCGGTGAACGCACATGTATGTAAACCTGGCTCAAATTTGCGAGCTGAGCGAAAACTAACTTAGTTTAGTTGGCGGTGGACGATCGGCTTAACAATACACAAGATGATAATTATTCGGTGATCATCATTATTGATTTATTTACTATAACAACCGTCGTCGTACAGTAGGTAAAAAGCCAGATAATTGATATGCAAGCGATGTGGGTTTGATTTCCATACAAATGCTTGTATTATTTGTAATAGTTTTGTATTTTATTCTATGTAAACTTATATTAAAAACGTTCCCATACTAAAAACTTCACTTAGTTTTGGAGTATAATTTCCAGAAGTACTTTTATTAGTAATTGATATTAGATAATAGCAATTGTGTTGATAATATTAATTATGGTCTTTTGATTCAGAAAAATAATAAAACGCATTTCTTAGCGCATATTTTTTAGAAAAAGTACCTCCTTATTCTTTTTAATAGGGCTCTGTCTTATTTGCCACTGTAACTAAAATTAATACATAACGTCATGTAACTATTTATATCGATAACCACGATAGTATTTAAAAATTATTTGGGACTAATGATAAGTGTTTCATCAGAAATATCAAACGACCGATAGCAATATTTTATCGAAATATCGCACGCGACTGAAATTGATTTCCATAGGTAAATGACCGATATCAAAACTTGCCAATCAAGAAAAGCAATAAAACTGACACCTACTTACAAACTCAATGATTATCAGAAAATATCGAATAAAACAATCTACGTCACCTGCTAATTGTGATGTAATTCAAAACACAGTGGGCTACGAAACGTTTCTCGATTAAATGCGATCACCCCTGTGTCCTGTAAAGCTCTTTATTACCTTGTATCAAAGTCGAAGTTGTCCCAATTAGAATCATTGGTAGTGAGGAGTTGGCAAAGCGCATCTTCGAGCGGTATTTTTAACTCATTGTAAGACGGGCAGCCCTGGTCGGTGCTCTCCGGACGGTTTTCAGCGAAAGTTATGGGATACTATTAGCTAGTATTATTTAATATTTGTCAAAAATAAATTATAGTTTTTGAAAAAGTATATTGGACAATTGCTAGTGAAAACCTCCTGATAAATTGTGAAAACGATAAATGTGATAGTGCTGATTTGATGGTACATAATACAGTCATCAGTGAAGACCTAAAAGTGAATTAAAAAGTTGTTGATGGTGCAATAAAGTTGCAACAATGGCGTGTTGTAATTGCTGTATTGGAGTTACTCCGATACGGTCACCCATCGGTGTAACCGATCAATCGGAAGCACTAAGAGTAAGTTAGCTACATTATATTCTAATAACATCATAAGCTGCCACTCATGGTCCGGGTGACTCGAAAGACATCGAAACGGCGGCTGCATCGGACTTAAAGGATAATACAAGGAAACGCGATGAAATTCAATTTAAAAGTTTTATAGTATTGTAAACGTTAAAGGATTTAAGGATATATTGATGATTCGATTTGTAACTCTTGCATTGCATTGATTGAGCTTGAAATTCGCACACTGGTATTTCTTAGCCTGAAATAAAACATAGGGTTACAATGGAATCCATAGTAAAAACTGTAAAAAACTGTAGTTATTAATAACTTATAAATTATCCACTTATTTGCAACAGTTTTAATAATTGCAAATATGTCTTTCAAAAATTTGGGATCAATATTTAATGTACACAAAATTAACAATGAGAAAATTTATTCTTAATGGAGTGGATAGCCGAAATTAAATGTTGAATCACAATATTTTGAACAAGGATTTGATATAATTGGACTTGTTTTCCTGTAAAAAGGTGAACAAATAGAATTGAAGCAGTTAATACAAACATTCAAACAACTAGAATTGCTTAGGAGATAAAATTTAAGTTTTAATATCCCTCTACCCAAGTAGATTCACTTTTATTAACTTGAATAGCATTTTAAATTTACCAGGAACACATATTATAAATAGGTTGTTCATTCTTTTTTTTCATATTTACTGGTTAAGTACCAAATAAACCGTCTTATTAACTACATTATGGTTTGGAAGGGACATAGTGAAGTTTCAAAGCTGTTAAACCTGAACTTTAAAGCGTGAATTTCTTATGACATTGCATGTTATGGCCGTGTTAAACTTAGTTTTGTATCGGGTCAGGGTAAATAGGTGAAAATACTATGTTGTCTAAACAAGTTTTTTAAAATCTTTTATTTAATCTTGTTTATACAACGATAATTATTGAAATGGATGCGATCTGTATTTACTAAGTTCTTCAATAAAATTGCTTATAGTGTAAGCTGCATATCATTAAATTGAATCTGCGGATTTATATAATATTTACCTAGTCTTGCCATAAATATTGTAAACAAAGAAAATGTTTTTTTTTTCTATTGCAAATAACACTTATTACTTTTACAGTATGTAAAAGTACTTAAATATAACTTTAGTACTTAAATATAAAACAATTTCAAACTTAAAAATATTATTTGACGTGGTCTTTATTGGCTGTAATACATTCCTTTAAACGTTGAGGCCAGTTATCAATAGAAGCACGCACACTTTCAATAAGAAAATTCTTCACCGCCAATGGATTGTTTTAGGGACTCCAAATTATCATGGCGTTAAGGGCAAGCCGTACTCTAAAACTGACCATCAATCATAATCCAGCGGATTAAGATCGGAACTAGACTACGGCCTGTCTTCAGCTCTGATGAAGTCGGAAACGGTCGTTTTCAACCAAGACTGCGTGGACCGAGCTTTACTGCCCGGCGCCGGGTCTTGCTAGAAGGACCATTATTGGTTATTGAACATGGTGTTGTTAAGGAGTTTTAACTACCTTCTCAAGAGCAGTACCTACGTTGCACTCTGTCGACTAATTGGGACGCTTCCTTAGAGCTCTAAGCATAAATATGGTCATTTTATTTGTTAAAATGTTGCGTCAATTGTAAAAAAATGTTTCACCCATAAACAATTTTTTTCTGGTTGCGTACCGCTTCAGTAGTTGTTTCGATTTCACCGCGCTATTCTTTTTAAATTATCAGTTAAGGAATGACGTCCTAAGTCATAAGACTGCAAGTCCTATGTCATATTTTAAAATACGCGACATGTTCCTAGGTGCTATCTTCATTTCCCGAGATAAAATCATTTGCTTTCGGAGAGGATTTCTTAAATTTTTTTCCATACGAACGCACTGAACCTTTTCTGTCACAAACAGTATATTGAGTTTATATTTTTAGGGTTTTAAAATAGCTATGCATAGACGCGAATAGATTATGTAGTAATTTGTACGTGCGATGATTTGAAACGTGAAGCTAGCGAACAGTAAAGTGACAACATGAAGCGTAGAGTTTCGGCGATAGCGTGTTATAAAATCAAAATCTTATATTATGGGCAACAGTATTTATTTACGGGCTAAAACAATCTACATATACATGTTTTCTTAATAACATAATTTTAACAAGATAAATAGGTTTGTAAGTAAACTATATTGTCACTAGAATTAAAAGCGTCTTATGTTAAAGGTACTGACGTAGACGTGCTTCGATTGAGAACGTTCATCATATTCATAATACGTATCGCATAAAAAGAAGATTTAGTATTGCCCTACCACCACAACATGTAAAATAAGAGTAATCCAAACGAATTCCACTTTATGGTAGAGGATCCCTTCAGGATTCGTATGGGCAGCGACCACTACACATACACTCTGCCGCCGAATATCACCGATCCGCGGTGATGTGGTCCGGTAATGTTTTGTGATGAGACAGTTCCATCCTAAACTCGTCTGCTTGTCAGTTTGACAGTTCGTCTCCTTGTCAGGTGACAATATAGTTTACTTACAAACCTATTTATCTTGTTAAAATTATGTTATTAAGAAAAAATGTATTTGTAGATTGTTTTAGCTGACCTAATTTTTACATACCAGCAGATGAGATTAAAGTCAGGCGCGGGTTTAGTTTCCAAAAAAAGATACTTAAATTACATCAATGGATTTCGTTATCAAAAGTTATGTCAACCTAGGCTTATGTATAAAAGGAGCATTGTTAGAGTTGGAAAACACAAATAACGAACTAAAATAAACTTAGCATTTGAATAAAGCGACTTTATCAACTCTTTAAAAAGATATATAGATCAGAAGGGACCTATTGCAGTACATTTTTAATCTTATTATGAGACATAATTCAAATTAAAGGACTTTGTTTCACAGTTGCGCTAACACCATATTTCTGGACTCTTTCTTTGAGAGTTGTACCATTAAGATTGTATTTTATTCTTAAGCTGGATTTACGATGATGGATTAAAAGTTACGTTCCTTAAATTGTTTGCTGTCACTTTCGACCTCATCTTCACTGTCCATCAGGTGAGATTGGGGTGAAATTCGGATTTAGATACCAAATAAAAAATAACTCAAAAACACAATATCTTTCAAACACGACATCACCTATTTCGCGATTCATACTATTAAATAGAACACTTTTTAACCGGATTTATCGCGTATATTTACATTTAAAATTTTAACTCGACGTAAAAATTATTTAATTTTAAGGTTATTTAATAGGACATCATCAGTTTATCATCAGTCCTAGCACAGTTCAAAAAGATCATGGGTTTATTCATCTTTATTAATTTGAAGTTTTGAATGTCATACTTTTATTAATATTCATATTCATGACCATTCCACATCAATCTTACCCAAAGTTAAGTCACAATGTTATTTAAGATGACGCACATGGATTTAGAAAAGAATCTCTGAGGTCGAGAATAGTTGATTACGAGCACGTTTTAAGCAGAAACATCTAAATAATTTTAATAAAGCAGTAACTATTAACTAAAATAGAAATAAAGAATGTCCTATTCCAATATTGCGATGTCCCATTTCATATACGTCGCTGCCAAGCTCTTTTTTCAAATAGACGATAGTGTAGTAGTAGTTTTTATGCTAGTAGTAGTGGACTTTATAGTAGTATACCGCCAAACATATTTACTCCCGCTTTGATGTGTTGCTAAAGTGTTGGCCTACATTAACCTGGATAATGGACATCTGCATCGATGACCGAAATTGACGCTTTTCCTCTAATTAGGTTGAGGTCGTGAGGCCTACAAAGTGTGCTGATAACGAAAAAATCTGAATTGATTTCTGTAAACGGCCTAGTAGATTCATGATTGTAGGATTCGTTATTTCAAATATGACAATAATTTATAAGCCATGTAGAACTTAGAAGTATGTAAGTATATTAAAATAAATCATTGGTAAGATATATTTTCCATTTTTGTATATTAATTACTTTGAGTAATGAGACTGATCAATCCCATAATCTATTGGTAGCCTTAGTGCCAACTCAATAAAATAAAAAATATTTTTATTGGCTTGACAACATTAAAAAGAATCAGATAAATATCTAGAAGCAGCAATGTTTGCCCAATAAATCTAGCGATCAACTTAATTTTATTTATTAAGATTGATAGAAACTCGCATAGCAACAAATCAACGTAGGCATGTAGGGACGTGTGGATTACTTAACTACAGAACGATTTAAAAAATTTTTGGCAAACAGGCCAGACGAGTCACGGGACGAATTGAAAATATTGAGCAGCCGAATCATTATATTTTTCTCGGTTAAAAAAAGACCACAAAGATTTTTCTCAGCCGACACGAATCATTTGACGTTTGAAATGCTAATAGTTTTCATAATTACAAAGGAAAATCTGTTTGGAAACTTTTAAGATGAAAAGGTATTTGTGGGTATCTCAATGCATTAGATTGTGTTATTGCGTCTGTAATCGAATCAAGTAACTCATGTCAGATTGGAATTCGGAGATATTGATGTTTGAATATAAGCTGGTGCTATACCTCGTCATGAGAACATTCTGATGTTTTGATGTTATTTCTCAACCAATATTAAGACTGGTGTTCATAGAAACTAAATTCTGTTACGTATAGTTTTTTAATAATAGCATCTTCGATCACTTTAAACAGTAAATCTGTATTTTTTTAAATTTTCCATCTACAATGTACATTTATTAGTTAAGTTATTAAGTCAAGCATTGTAAGAGCAAACATAAAATAATTGAAAGATCGATGAGTATATAAATTAAGTATTAAATAAATACGACTTTTTGATTGAATTAAATCATAAACTGAAAAGTGCTTATAAAATTAAAATAAATAAACAAGCATTTACCATGGCCGTTTCTGTTATTGGCTACTTTAAAGCTTGTTTACTTTTTGCACGTGATCTTAAGTTCTGTTGATGAACTACGATAACGCAATCTCGTGACATGTTTGGTCATTTGCCAATTATAACATTATGTTCCCATGCATGGTCTTATTTCATATTTTGGGGTAAGCTAGGGATATTTATTAAGGTCATCATCTAAGGATTATAATTATTAATGTGTTTTACAAGTCATCGGAATAAAAGTATCACCAGTACTTGTTGAAATCAATACATTCAGTTGACTGTAAGAGCCAAATGGTCCTAGTTTCAATTATGATTTAATTATGCTTAAAAAAACATGAAATATATGAATATTATGGATTTATAAAACATAAATAAATATTTTCAATCACACCACATTATCTAGTCCAAATAAAAGTTTCATAAAGCACTTGATGTTACGAATAATACTATAATTACGGATACATGTTCTTTAGAAACATAAATGATAAATCAAATGATAATAACAATAAATAATACGGATCGATTCTTCACGAAAAATAAAGTATTTCAAAATGGTCACCGTTTGCGCAATGTCAGCTATTTGGAGATAATAATTTTATACGGCTTGGCAAGATCGACGGTCCAGACACTTCAACTGGACATACCAGATCCACTGAAAATTAAATCGTTTCCGGATTTTTTAAATTATGTTCATGATTTTTCTTTGATGATTTAACCGAAAAACTGGTATATTTTCGGATAATTATATACCAAGAATATTAAGATGGAGCAATGTAAAATCCGAAAACATTCAATTATTTGCTTAACATTTAATACTAATGTAGTCTTGACGTGTTAACTTTTACATCTGTTGTTGTGTTAATAGAAGTCGAAAGTGTATTTTTGTTACAAGGTACAACCGTGCCTAAAAATACACTCGCACAAAAATGTCGTTACATATATTTCGCGCTAAATGACCAATCCCTCTGACCTTGTCTCACTAAATCCAAGATCAAGTTCCTTGTTATTCCCAACATTCGTATAATTTTATTCATTTTCTCATAATTTAATATTATGTGAAGTTTCCGTTTTAAATAAACTGTCACCGGAACATCTGTTACTTCTGTAACTTTTCGATTCTTCCACGAGTTTAATTCAAGAACGTGTAAATTAAAACGAAACTGTTTATTTCATGTCAATTGACTCGGACTCGTTCTCTGCTCTATTTTTAGGTTAAAATTACGTTAACTATTAGTATGAAAGTCATAATACTTGCAGGCAAGTTCAAGTTAGTGGGTCAAGCATGTCACTGGGGTAACGGAGAGTTATTTACATTTAATTTTACAGGCTTTTGTATGTTTTATTTTCTGTTTTGAAGTTCGCTAACGACTTGCTAAAGGTTGCGAACTAGATTTATGTTTTCTAAAGTTTGTCCCTAATGAGTCGGTTACTTAATCTCGTAATGTTAATGCTATTAAAGCTGATTGTGAACTAACATTGCAGGGATTCAGTCAACGACCTCGCTTTTATATGACTTGTGGTCTAAACTTTAACTCTAAAGGCAACTTACAGCTGGGCACATGATTCGGCAATGACAAATTAAGTTTTAGACTATTTGATTCCTATGAGGAACAAACTTGTAAACACTTGCAAATAAAGATAATATGGAGGATTTAGATTCATACCTTCAACAATTGTGGTAATAAATAAAATTACCTATTTTGTTATTAAGCCGTGAAATTTGGTAGAAGTTGTGTCTTATCTTGAATATTATCTCTTCCAGGGACCTGAAATGGTGCGAGTATCCAAATTTTACAAAGAAGCAAAAAACGGCAGATTTCTTCGTTACCTGCATGAAGACACACGCACACTTTATGAAACTTTTCGCAGGGGTGTAAGAGAATCAAGTAAGTTGCACGTATTTTTTTGGGGCTAAGCTAGCAAAAAAATTACAGGAAACGTTGCATTACTTTGGAAATTTGCTTAGTTTTGGGATATGCAGTTTTGGTGTATTCAATCATTTCATTACAACTCTTTGTAATAAGGGTGACGAGGAGGTATACCGTATAAGCCATAATACTGGCGCCAAAATGGCATCTGACAAACCCTTACGACCATTGTATACTGCACCCGGAACCGACTTCTTAACGTGCCCTCCCAAGTACGTTAGTCACGGTGAGAAATGAATGATCGGCGGTTACCCATCCTTGTCCCGACCGCGCCGAACGTTGCTTAACCTGCAATATCGTATGATATACACAGTAACCACGGTGCCACGACGACTTCGTTGGTGTGTTAGAATCCCTCAAATATACCAAAACTGCATGTCCCAAATCTATGAAAATCTTATGATATAAGTTACCATGTAGCGACCTCATGATTTACGTTTTAGCGTCTTTGACCACTGCGCCACTGAGGCCGTCTAGTGCCTTTAGGGTGCTTAAATTTTTATCTTTTCAATGAATTGCCTTTTTACATTACTTAAGATAGGGACTGCCATAGCCACCAAATACTTAGTGAAGTTGGACGCTCGACCGGCGATCTTCTCGTGTATGCCACACACTTATGGAGTGAGGCCTTGGAGGGTCATGGTGAAGCAATAGCTGTTTCCTTAGACATATCCAAGGCCTTTGACAGGGTCTGGCATGATGGTCTCTTAAGCAAGCTTCCAGCATATGGCATACCGACCGGGCTTGTGAGTGATGAAATGTCAAATAAATACAGTATTTATTCTTAATCTATTGACCGTTGATTTTCTTATGCAATGTATTACTTTTTACTACGTATTATTTGTTCTTTGGTAGGTATTCCCTAAAAATGTTCCCATTGAAATATAATGAAATTGAAAATTTTGAACCTAGACATTATAGTTGTAATAGATATAATGAAAAAAGATAGGAAAAGACAAGTACGTTGCTGTATACTCGATGCAAACAGTATTTTTTTCAAGTGGTAAAGGCATATACTTGGTACGCCGTTTGATCCGATCCCGTTTGTGATCAAGAAAAGGTTCTAGTCAAAAAAGGAAAGTTTATATTTATATAAATTATAAAGATATAACACGAACTAATGTATAAATAATGTTCAGTTTTCGTACAGGTAAAACAATTTCCACATAGAAATTTGCATATCTACCCACCATGCTTTTTTAATCATATATTTAGTTAAGAGCCCCAACATATTCCCTTAGCGTTTCCGCTGTTAGTGATAAATACGATAATATTGTACCGAACGTTGGCAATCACCTACGCTCTATACGATATAGATAAAAGTAATTTTAGTACTGTGAAACTGTAAGCCTACTTTGTTTTTATTTTGAAGCCTACTTACAGCACGTTCACACATGGTCCATTTTACTGGATACGTTTTTGTACCGTTAATACGTAAACTGAATATTGTGCCATATGTGAAGTCGCTCATAAAGCTCCATTCGCCATCGATGAAAGAAAAACGTATTCCCGGTAAAACGTATCCAGTAAAACGGACCATGTGTGAACGTGCTGTAAGTAGGCTTCAAAATAAAAACAAAGTAGGCTTACAGTTTCACAGTACTAAAATTACTTTTATCTATATCGTGAACGGGCTGTTACTTACTTATTTTATATACTTCATTTGAGAAAAATATTTTCTTTATGATTAGGTATTTCTCGAAAGACAAAATGTTTGATGCCTTTGGGTATATTTCAGTAACTAACCAACATAAATGCATCCCTTACTAAAACAAATTATATTTTTACAATAATTATAGCCTAGGTATAAAATAAAAAATAAATAAGTTGGTTCTCCTGATTCATATGGTGCGTCCGTTTGGCATTTTCCGGAATGGTCCCTGTATCAATTTCTATTCGATGAATGAATAGAAATTATTATTGTATTGAAAGGTAATAAAATGACCTCTGACAAAAAATAGTTTGTGTGAATATAAATTATATTGGTATTTTTAAAAATAACTAAATAAGAAGTGTCCGGCATATAATATTGATTAATATGGCATAAGCTTCGCTTGACCCTACTTGGTCAGATAAATAAATTAAGAAAATGGCTTACTGTGCAAAGGGAAGCAAGTCTTGCAACGAACGAGGTTTAAAGAGGATGTAAAGCTAGGTGGCTTAGATCCTGGTTTCATGAAGGCAAAGACCTGATTCATCTGTATTTGGTTTTAGGTTGCATGCTGATTAAAATGCCTGCTTTATAAATTAATTTTACTACCTTAAAATATCAATTTGTTTTTCGTGTGATGCATTTGGATTATAGATTCATGTAGAAAAATAATAACAGGGAATCACACAATATAAGATGATTGTAGATAAATTTCTGATTCATTAGTGCCTGATTCATATGATTTAACACCATATTGATCAAAAAGTAATAATATTGTTCACCTATTCATCAAGAAAGGAGCGCTTTTATTGCTTAATTATGCTGCAAGAGAACCATTTTTTAATAGAAAATGTCTCGAAACATATTTTAGGCAGGTTTCAGTAAATTTACCATAAAGACCTGCAATTGGATTCAAGATCTAAAAAGAGTCATTAAAATTGCCGGAACAAGCAAATCGCTTTAAAAAGGTGATAACAGATCAAAGTTACATAAAACACCACACAAAAATCTACCTTAAAAAAAAAAACAGCTCTTTTAGCACATAAAAGAATCAATAAACTTTGATTCATCTGGAAATAGAATTTTTAAACATCGATATCTCAAAAACTATCAAAGCAAAACGAGTCCCTCATCTAAATACATGTTGTGTGGTATAATGACATAAATCTAAAATCTGATTTTGGCCAGATGAATCAGGCAAAGAATGAAATTTCGGAGGAATAAAATATTAATAGTAAATGAAATTGAACCATCCTGCTAGTTAATTCCTGTTCGACTTAAGATCACAAGTAGTATTTCTGCTTCGGTTCATTCTCATTTTTCAATTAATTACATGCCTATATTAGGTTCACTGCCATTTATTCCCAATAATGTATCAGGTTAACAAAAGGTTAGAACTTACGAATATGAAAACTTTTCAAACGAATATGAATATGTGGAGGAAGCAAAAGAAGTCTAAAGTATGTCTGGATCGTAGCAATTGGTGTTCTCTTGTCTCGGCCATGTTTGTAGGTATGAATATACAAAATCATAAATTCTCTCTATAGATCCAACTACACTCGAGAGCAAAGAATTAGGGTCGGAGACAAAACTCATGATATCTCTCAAACTATAAACGCTAGCTTATTTAAATAAAAAGCAATAGGAAGCCTCTTTAATGCCAAATATAAAAAGTAAATGTAAGTTACATGTTTTTTTAAGAAATGACATAAAAAAAAAGTAAAAACAAAAATTATGATTTATTTTGAAAATTGAACTAAGAATTCAAATCATTTGTATCGATTTTGTTTGATTTCTGCCACACAAAAATGTTATAAAAGGGTTTCCTGATGTGCATTATTCATTATGAAAGTACAAATCATGTCACTTACACCTGAAGAATGTACAAGAATCCTCACTATGCTGGAAGACGGGCGTAGTCAGCGTGATACAGCCAGGATGGTCGGCGTATCGTTATCTACGGTACAACGTGTTCTCCAACGGTTCTAGGAAACTGAGTCAAACCTTCGCCGGCCAGGAACAGGCAGAAGAAGACGCAGAACAGCTCGTGAAGGTCGATAGTTAGACACAACAATGCTTAGAAATCGATTTCTCACGGGTGTTGAACTAAGAAATCAATTTGTACGTCTTGGAGGAAGCATTGGGTTGCATGGACAGTAAAGCGACGTCTTGTCGAAGGTAATTTGAAGCCATCAAGACCAGCAAATGGCCCTAAACTTGAACGGGAGCATCGTATTGCAAGACAGAGTTATGCACGTGAGCACTTGTATTGGACTCTAGAGGATTGGTCAAGAGTTATGTTTACAGACGAGTCCAGATTAATGCTGTATAAGCATGACGGTAGACACAGAGTGTACAGAAGACCACGAGAACGGTTTCCACAAGTCTGCATTGAAGAAAAAGTTGCATACGGCGGAGGATCCGTGCATGTTTGGGCTGGAATATCTGCAGAGAGCCGCATGGAGCTATTCCTGATAGAAAATGGAACGTTGACCGCCAGAAGATACGTAGAAGAAATCCTAAATGAGTATGTCGGTCCGTCCATGGGCAATATGGGTGAGAATCCGGTGTTTATGCACGATAACGCCCGTCCCCATACTGCGGCTATAGTGACTGATTACCTTCAAGAGGTCGGTATCACGCGCATGGAATGGCCTGCACGCAGCCCAGGTCTGAACCTAATCGAACATGCCTGGGGCGAGCTCGGACGACGTGTAAAGCAAAAAATACCTCCTCCAATTACACTTCGTGATTGAAAATTAGCACTGGTAGAAGAATGGGGGAATATACCGCAGAACTGACTTAGAAACCTGGTGTACAGCATGCCAAATCAGGCAACATCCATCCTGAGATCACGTGGAGGTAATACACGGTACTGAAATTTGAGAAAATCATATTCTTGTACCAGAAAAGTCATTAATGTAATTGTGATCATCAAGCGTAATTCGTGCATTTTTATTTTATTTGTTTTTATAAATAATAAAATCACTTAAATAACAATTTTACAATTTTTTTTGATGTATTAAGTAATGGTCTATTTAACATTTTTTAATTCATTAAGCTAGCATTTATATTTTGCGAGATATCATGGGTTTTGTCTCTGACCCTAATTCTTTGCTCTCGAGTGTAATATTATAAATGAGATAATTTATAAGCAGAATTTAACTGCAGAAGTTTGCAATAATATTATTTTTAGACATTAAAAAGATACTTCTACTATTCATTATACACTTTTAGTTCTGCGGTTTGTAAGGTCACATTCAAAATCGTTGATAGGTTTTCAATTACAATTTGCTGCTTGGAAAGAGATTTGCGTAAATAATAACTATGTATATTGAGAATTATAATACAACTTCTTAACGTGAAGATTATGATTTAACTTTGATTGAAGGTATTTCAATGTAGGGCTCTACTTGATTTATACATTTCATCTATTGATTAAAAATTAAACTAATTTCTTCATAACCATTGTTTTTAATTTTTCAGATAACGGTAACTGCCTTGGATGGAGAGAAGGTCCGAACAAGCCTTACGTATGGCAGAACTACAATGAAACCCTTTTGCGTGCGAAGAACTTCGGTTCCGGACTTATAAGCCAAGGACTCGCGCCGGGTCAAAACACTTTTGTTGGTAAGAGTTTCACTTCTCTATATTGCTATCTAAATGTTGCATGGCAAAGTCATGCGTTTATCGACGGCAATATTTTTTTGTAATAAGATGTATACTAAAAACTCTTTTTCATATTTTATGTTTTAATGGGATAAATATATCGTGTCTTTATTAGTGCTTTGTAGAATAAAATAAGTTAAACAAATCGATTTGATACTGTATAGGTCATAAACTGAGGCGCCATTTTACTACAAGCTGATAATTACTATATTTACTCGTTTTGCATATTAACTGACGCAAATAAAGTTTATAATAATAAATGAAACCTGATGTCACCAATCGTTTACTGCATGTAGTGGAATGAGACTTATGCACAATTCATATTTGTCCGTGTCAATGTAATATCAGAGGTATTGTTGGGAGGATGTGACTCTTACACAAAGCAACATTAAAAGCAACATCTTGTGTGTGGGGTCTATCTATAAAGTCAATAGAAAATATCACTCACATAAGGTTAAATAGTTCCACAATTGGACACTATACGCTAACGTTCATTTATCAACTGTTTTAGATTGACATTGAATTGTTTTTTTCCATATTAACTACTTTATTTTTTATTTATTTATTATTATATATAAAGCGCTGTAATCGTTTTTTTATGAAATACTTGCGAGTGTACGAAGGAACTAAATTTCATAAAATATTATCTGAATTGGACGCCAGCCAGGTGGTCACTCGGATTAAACGCCTTTTACAAAACACTTATTCAGAAGCGTTAGGTCCTTCACAGACGAAATGACTGTAGTCTTACTGTTAGTTTTGATTGTAAAACAAGGTATTCTTTTACAGGTATTTACTCACAAAATTGTCCAGAATGGATAATGACTGAGCAGGCGGCGTACTGCTATTCAATGGTTATTGTGCCTCTCTACGACACTCTGGGAGCCAACGCATGTGCCTTTATTGTTAATCAAAGTAAGGACTTTTTGTATCTTGAATTAAAATAAATCCTCAAATTATCCTGAAATTACCAAAACGAACATGTATTGGTTATTTTATTTAATGCGATTTAATCTTAAATACAGGATAATCACGTTGAAGGATAATCACTTTTCTTTTATTAGTGCTATGTTTAAAAAAGATATGAACGTTACGAATCGATAAGAATCGTAAAGCTTCTGTAAATAAATAGTCAATTTAATGTGATGTTTTAAAGTAACCGTACTTCCTTTATTTTCCAGCTGAAATGTCAGTTGTTGTATGTGAAGATGACAAGAAAGCAAATTTACTGCTTGACCAATCTCCGAGGTGTCTTCGGAAGCTGATCACCATCAAGGCGGTGTCTCCGTCTACCTACCAAAGAGCAAAGAGTCGCGGTGTAGAAATCGTCAAATTCAGTGATGTCGAGATACAGGGAGCTCAGAAAGACCACCCTTGTGTTGTAAGTAATATCTTGATCATCGTCATAACTATGGTCGAAAAGCGTGCATTCATGTACTACGTCCACTATATTATTGTATTCTAGGCAGCTCACACAAAGTAGTCAACTTTGTCTCAGCGTCTGCGAATATAAAATCGAACGCTATATAGGTGCAACACCTCATGTTCATTAACAAGCTTACATCATTCAAAAAGCAATTTTAGGGATGTATCGAGATGATAAATGAAAATCGACTTTCTTTCGTGCAATTATTCTTTTTTTTTTGTTTATTGTTACTTAACAAACAAGATATTTATGACAATCAAAAGAAATACCTACTATTACATTTTTTTCATTTGTCTTGATTCAAAGATGAAATTATAAATGAAATATTATCCGGCCGGTAATTTTATTTGTCAACATCGCATAACTATATTTAGAAAATAAAAAGCGTGGAAGGGTTTCACGCGTTTTGTATTTACGTCTTTTTTATATTATGATGTGTTGGGAACTATTATGTTTTCGTCAATGCCGTTTCGGATTATATTTAAGACGGTCGTGACTCAGAGATAATCCTACTGAAAATAGTCAATGCTTGTAGCTATTTACTGAAACAGTTCTACCTAATTGTTTTTTTATTTTGTTGGATAATTTTCTGATTAGCCTTGTTTATAACCAATGCAGGCTTTAATAAATTTATTTTCACGTATAACTTCATTAAAATCTTCCTTTGATTGTACTTAAATAGCTCAACACACAACCTATCCGCTGCATTAAGATTATCCTTCACTTTTAGCAGACGCTGTGTAAATGAGCTCTTGAGTCATTTGTAAGCACAACGCTAATAAAAAATAAGATCCAAGCTAACCTAAGATTAATAAGTGGATATCAATAATGCCAGAGTATCAATTAAATCAATTGTAGCAAATATAGCTTATTGTATTAAAATGCTGAAAGAACAAGATATGTTGAACATAATACATATAAATGATTTTATAAGTAAGACAATTTCACGACAGTTACTTAACCAAGCGTTACCTCCAACAGCCGCCATCACCAGAGAACGTGTGCACAATTTGCTACACGTCCGGAACGACGGGCATGCCTAAGGGAGTCATGTTGACTCACGAGAACGTGGTGTCGTCAGTGTGCAGCGTCATAATGCAGCTCGGGGAGCATCGGCCTTCGAAACACGACGTCATGATCTCCTTCCTGCCTCTGGCACATATGCTGGAACGCTGCTGTGAGGTAGGTTACTAAAGGCTTTACTGGAAACAAAATTAAATAGATAGCTGTGTATTTTTGTGAGTAAAGTAGGTTATTTTAAAGATAAAACGGCAAAAATAAATAAAATCTTGCATTGAAACATATTAAACCTGTCATATACTGGAACGGTACTGTGAGGTTACTAAACGCCTTGCTAAAAGCTAAATCAGATGGATAGGAGTGTTTTTTTGTGACTTATATACGTGATTTCAAATATAAAACAGACACAGAAATCAAAATTATCAATCGAAAAATAAGGTAAAAATATTCATTCGTATAAAATTAAAAAAATTGCGTTCATAAGAAAATATTGTTTTCAACGAGAATTTAATGTATCGATGGGTCGATTTCAAGATGGAATCAAACAGGCTATGTATGAGATATTAACGAAATTATTATTTTATTTGAAAGGCCCATTCATGCCATTTTGTTTCGAATATAACATAATTCAAATGTCTGCCGCAGTTTCGCACGGATCCGGGAAGTCCAATTTTCCATGATTCCGCTGCAATAATTCTACTGAAACTGAGTGATGGCCTAGGTTATGTCGACTTGCTCGCGGGTAATGCTAATGGCGGTACCGTGAGCTCCGTCTATGGCAGATGAGGTACACCTTGAGGTTTTTAGTGGGTAGGTCTGGCCTTCTGCCAGATCATCCCCACATACCCCGTCGCTCCCCCTTGGGCGGTCGGGGACGTGATAGCACGTTTTCCTCAAGTAAAAAAAAAAAAAAAAAGGTTTCAGACTTTCAGAGTATCAGTTTATTGCGGTCATTTCAATTGGTCATTGAAGACTTCAAAACCCCCACAAGAAAATATCATATCCATATGGTTCAATTTAGGCTTAAAAAATTGGATTAAAATGGATCTGCCTGTTGATTGTTGTCTGTCTGTTGAAAATTTTACCACCATTCGAAGACGCGGCGGGCAGTTGGATGATATTAATTTCAAAACAAAATGGCATGAATGGATCTTTCAAATAGCAGAAAAAAACCGTTAATATCTCATACACAAATCAAATCAAATCAAATCAAAATCCTTTATTTGCTAGAATGTGGTACATAGACAGTTGTTACATTATATATATTTAGGACAGTCACACTCTGCCTTACATAAGGCGTGCAAATATTTGTTGGTCAGATATAAAATAAAATGTAACTTAATATGTCAAAAAGAGTAGTACAAAAAAGAAACGTTAAAAGGTCATAAAGATTTTAAAACTAGGTATATAAAAATAGAAAATAATATTATACTCTTACTCATAGAGGATACTCATTTATGAGTTTTTATAAATATTAAATATACACAATTTTAATGTCAAAAAAAATCAATATAATATAGTAACAATAATGAAAACAAATTAATAATCAGTTAAAATATACTTAGTAAGTAATTAATTTAATTTATCAGTCATATACCTAATCATTGATTTTATAAAAACATTTATTAATTAATAATTTAAAAATTTTATGTTTAAACTGTGCCAATGGTAGTAGCTTATAGGTGTCGGGTAAGTGATTGTATATTGAGATAGCCATGCAGTAGGCATTTTTGTCAAAATGCCTGTTTTATTCCATTTCGAAATCGAGCCGTCCTTTTTGAAAAACGCCAGTATAAATTTATGCCATTAAAACTGGAGCTGCCACTTAGAGCTGTCCTTACAAAGTCTGTAACATTTATTTTAATATTTTTTACCGAGTATGAAAGTCATTATTACATTATAAAAACTATAAAAACAGACAATGAAACTACTGAAGCAGAGCAAAGGTCAGCTTTAACTTTACCACAGATCAGAAACGCTTTAATAGTTATTTTTAATCGGGGAAAAAATTTGGGGAAAATGCTTCATATCAACATTTCATTCCACAAGAGGCTTGGAACTTACTGAGTTTTTAAGATAATATAATATTTTTTTGTACATCCATTATTTGACCCTTGTTTCGGTTTCAGTTTTGCATAAATAAAAATTAACGTTATATGTAAATTCATTTCTATTTCAGAATGCTCTCTATATGGTCGGTGGTGCAGTCGGTTTCTACAACGGAGATATCCGTAGACTAGGCGAAGACCTCGTTGCCCTCAAGCCCACGATGATGCCGGCTGTACCGCGACTTCTTAACAGATTATTCGACAAAGCCCAGGCTGAGATCTCTAACTCGAGACTTAAGAAGCTGCTGTTCAATATGGCATTGTCGGCAAAAGAATCGGAGCTAAAAAGGTTGGTTTTAGTTTAAGTCACAGGTTTACAGGAAACTCTGGAATAAAGACACAACTAGAAATCCATATATAAAGCATGAACTAAATAGGTTTCTTTTAAATTGTATCAACAAATGTTCCTTGCTAAAGTTGCTCTACATATTGGCGGCAGGTTTTACAGGAAGGGTGGTCGCTGGCCAGGTGGACCCTTGAGGAGGCCCTACCACCAAGCGGAGTCACTCGGACTCAGACTGGTCGCTTTTTATGTCATGCTTAACCAGGGATGGTAGGATTATGCTCAGCCAATCCTACGCGGCAAAATGGAAAAGTTATGACAATGGAAAAGTAGAAATAATACCTTTAAATCACATCTATTATAAAGTGTCCAATAATCCTGAATTCGCCTACCCTTCCAATACCTATTGCTAATGTTACCAGTACACCTAGTTCTTACTTACTTAACATTACCAATTTAGGTCGTAAAATATGTTTTTTATCATTACAGAGGCATTGTCCGCAGCGATTCAGTGTGGGACAAGCTAGTGTTCCGTAAGATCCGCGACGGAATGGGTGGTAGACTAAGGATCATGGTGGTTGGATCTGCTCCTTTGGCGGGCAATGTTCTGACCTTTGCACGATGTGCTCTGGGCTGTTTGGTAAGTTGGGTGTTATCTTCTTTAAATTAAACCTAGCTTCTTTGGAGTCTCGTAAAAATCGTGTTGGTTTGGGTAATGTAATTTTATCACACTCTGTTAGATGCAATGCTTGTGATACATTAAATTTGCTGTCAGATAGCATTTTGGGTGAATGAGGCTCACAGAGCGAAATCTCACTTATTTAAAAAAAATGTCTTACAAACTAACGTGCTTTTTTGTGCTTACGTTTTAGTTGTGAATTAAAAGTTCTGCAAATAAGTCTACAAGAAAATTACATTAGGGAAAATTTAAATTTCGGTTTAAATAAATCTCTTAATATTTAGCACGTTCTTCTAAAATCTTCCAAAATGACATCAAACTTGCGGTGCGCTAGGATTTGTATCATCCTCCACTCTTAAAAATTCAATTTATAAATAGTGCAAGGCCATCTTCCCCATAAAGTTACTAAATAAATTTCGAACTCGAACTGTAAATATTCATCAATAATAACTATCTAGTTGAGTCGGCTTTTATTTCCACTCGTAAATCCACGGGAAAACAAACATTAATGTCTTGAAATAGCAAACAGGTGATCGGATTAATATTTGTATTCCACGGCACTTGGAGTGAACTTCAAAGAAGATTCTGGATGCTTCCGCTGTTATTAGTTTTTATCTGAAATACTAATCGGCATGTTTATTAAAATTTATGTTGATCATTGATATAGAAATGAATCAAATGCAGTTTTGCAATCTTATCGTGATTAGGTATATTGATGCTAATTTATGCTACATGAGTATGGTGCTTTTCATGTTACTGATAATAAGTCAAATACTAAAAAGGCAAATGCCAAAATGCAAGAAAAACCGGTACTAAAATATTTCAAAGGTACAATACAGGAGATCATAAATTGTGGAGGATAAAGTAATTTTTCTCTTTTAATTTTTAAGTCAATTCTTTCCAAGTAATTTTTGAATATATTAAAATTAAGTTTAAGATCACGGAATTGTGTTCTGTTCAATTTTGTTGATGACTATTTAATTATTAAAATTAAATGTGAGTTTATGACTGCTAATTTAAAATTGATGGTGTAGTCCAATGTGGGATAAAGCATGGATCTACCTATTTTACGGTACCCGTAGAGATCAAGTATATGACATCTTAAGTAAAAGTCTCAGGCTAGTTTTACCAAGCTATTATGGGTCTTAATGAATATTACAATACATCATTAGTGCTGTTATGTGGTCTGTAAAACCCAAGATTATTTTAGTTGACTTTAGGGGCTACATATTGTCAGTTTGTCCAATTTATTTTAATGTTCTTGTTAGTGGTTTCCTCAATACCCTGTGCTTAACGATATCGATAACCAATTCGATTTTTCGTGTCTATTTCAGATCGTAGAAGGCTACGGCCAGACGGAGTGCACTGCGCCGGTGACTCTGACGGTTCAAGGAGATCACGTGCCTGAACACGTGGGGCCTCCCGTCGCTTGTAATAAAGTGAAGGTGAGCTGTTTTTATTACACGTACTTGAGTAACTAATACATTACTGCAAGTATGTATCTATGGTTATCTCAGCCTTCACGGATATCAAAGTAACCCGGGGTTTCTAAATGCGATACGCTACAAGTGTATTGTATATTGTATTATTCGTCTTGTAATGCAAGTGTCAGCGTCGATCGAGCATCAAGGACAAATGTGATCTTGTTGACTACAAAGTAGCGCTGCAAGCAGCAGAAAAGTGACCAACTACATAATGTAACGCTTGTAATGTGGCGTTACTTTCGTGGTTGACTTATTTTTTATATTGGCAACTAAACCTGTCTTTTATCTTATCCTAACGGTGAGTTAAGTTGAGGTCGAAGAATACATTACACAGGCTTAGGGCGAAACTGGCCGTTCATGAAAAAAAGAAAAAAACATACCGACATAGCGGTGATATTTCGTGTCAGATTTATATGTATGTTAGTTACTAGCCAGAGGAACCCTGAAGGAACCACTAAGCGGGAGTTACTCTGATATGTCGCCTGATCTAGGGGTTGTAGGACTATTCCTATTTAGACGACCACTTTGGCGTTGAGGTAAACCTATCTGCCTCAGACGCCAGTGGTTGAGGGTTCGATCCCCGCACGGAACAAGAAAAAAAAAATGTTCCGTGTCTGGGTGTATCTATTTATGTATTTATATTCTAGGTTCCCCCCTAGTTCGCTTTATGGTATCCCATAACACAAGCTATGCTTACTTTGGGGCCATGTAGTTGGTGTGATTGTCTGGGGATTTTATTTATTTATTTATTTTATTATCCTATTAGAGATGATACCAGGTACCTGGGCTTCAATGGCTTCATGCGGGTAATAATAATGCTCTCGATCGCAATGACTAGTGATATCTTTATCAAACATGTTTATCCAAATTACAAAAACCTTATGAATTGTATTCCGTCCAGTATTTATTAAGTAACAACTTTTTTCCAAACCGGCAAAAGTTTCATTTTTCAACTGACTTCCAAAAGGATACTTCTATATAAAATTTAACAAAATCGGAAAAGTGCTTTTTGAAAAATTTGCAATTTTCGAATAAGAAAAATGCATGATACAGAAAGTTTATACGTAGATGACGTTTCAATTCAGCCAAACTATTGAACGTGAAACTGTCGGGTGAAGTCGGTTTTTTAATACTCTGCATTCGTTGATTTTTTTTAATTTTGCAGCTTGTGGACGTCCCCGAAATGGAGTATTACGCGGCGCAAGGTCAGGGCGAAGTTTGTGTCCAAGGAGCGAACGTTTTCAAAGGTTACTTCAAGGAACCGGACAAGACGCAAGAGGTTATTGACAATGATGGCTGGCATCATACGGGGGACATCGGGAAGTGGTTGCCTGTAAGTTTACTTGATTATTATACAAGGTGTCAAAACTTCTTATGTAAAACACCTTTAATGCGCAGTATGACAACGTGGCATTTTCTATCCCTTTTTTACAGGTACAGTTCGCCGCACTTTGCATTATACATTCTATGCAACGTTCCTCAACGTTTAAAATGTTTTTGTTGTTTATTGTATGGTTTCAGTGACACGCGTCTGTTGAATTAATGTTAAAGAGATTTTACTAGGGTGATAATTTATGAACTCATTATATTAAGATTCATTTCTTGGAAATTATGCACTTTTGAACCACATATTTCTTGGAAATGAAGATTTGTGTAAAAAGTTTGAAATTGGAAAGACATTGTCTGTTCTAATATTTAGTTTAAATGAATAGACTTAATAAGTGTGGTCGAACTCAATAGGATTGTGCAATATTAAAATGTTCCTGAGTCAATTCGGTATTGATGATCATAGTAAATCTTGAAGTCGTCGTGGCGCCGTGGTTACTGTGTGTATCATACGATATCACAGGTTAAGCAACGTTCGGCGCGGTCGGTACTTGGATGGGTGACCGCCGACCATTCATATCTCACGACGACTTCCGTGCTTCGGTGGGCACGTTAAGCAGTCGGTCCCGGGTGCTGTATACTTGTATACAGTAGTCGTTAGGGTTTGTCAGAAGCCATCTAGGCGCCCTAAAAATTCTGGCATCCACCACCCAGCACTGGGCCAGCTTGGTGGATTATGGCCTATACCTCCTCTTCACCCAGGGGAGAGACTCATGCCCTGCAGTGGGCTCATTACAAAGAGTTGTGATGATGATGATGATAGTAAATGACAATAATATCAACCAACAATATTTGTTACTTGACATCATCATATAAGACAATTTGCTATTAGCTATGTTCATCGCTATATACAATAGTGGTTAATTGTGAGATAAAATCAATGGCTTACCACGAAGAATAGGATTTTAGTTCTTCACCATATTTTGTTTTATCATAGGAATTCCTAGTTAACCCAATTCCAATCACGTGCCATAACATCTAAAAAAAAAACAATACGTTACAGGCAGATATTCGGTGTTTTTCAGAACGGTACACTCAAAATAATCGACCGGAGAAAACACATCTTCAAGCTGTCGCAAGGTGAATACATAGTTCCTGAGAAAATAGAAAACATATACGTGAGGAGTCAATACGTTGATCAAGTCTTTGTCCACGGCGAATCGTTGAAGGTTTGTTTTAGTGTTATCTTTGATTTTTATATAAATATAAAAAAACCTAATAAAGCAGACTAAATTTCAACCACTTAATTATTTTTTTCGTAGATTGTTTTTCAATATTTCGCATGTTCCTTATTTATCACCCATTTTCCAAATTGTATCTTTAATATTAACCCTAGGTGGACTTTACATACATACATGTTAACTTACGTTATGTAACTTCACGCCTGTATCCCTTATGGGGTAGGCAGAACACTAGAGTTTATAAAACTATCTGATGTCACGTTTGAAAAATTTGGAAGCATTATAATGGTGGAGAGAGAGACTATCGCAGGGACAAGGGTCAGCCTGTCGCCCACAAAAAAACCTCCCGTAACACCTCTGTCTCTTAACTGACTGTTACAGTATGCCCAGGAAGAAAAGCAGCTGGTACATAATATGTTTTTCTTTTGCTCCCAATCCATGCTGGATTTACGAAGCGTTTACATTTAATACAAAAAAAATTATATTAACTTTTTTCTTAAGCTTTTAACTTTTCGATAGATTTTTCCATACAATTGTAAGGTTTTCTAAATTGATGAAAAGTCTCCACATCGACAAGGGCACTTGTTGGGCCTTTCTAACCTATTATTTTTGTTATGAGTATATTTTTCCCTTTTATTTTCTAAATAATAATCTGATTCAATATTTCCCCAATTCCAGTCTTGCGTCGTAGCAATAGTGGTCCCAGACGTGGACGTGGTCAAGTGCTGGGCTCTGGAGAACGGGATCAAGGGGACATTCTCCCAGCTGTGTGAGAACCCCGTCATCAAGAAGATCATCCTGGACGATATATTGCAGTGGGGCAAGTCCGCCGGCCTGAAGACTTTCGAACAGGTATGTAGACTTATACTGTAGTAGAGATATTTTGATATATACAAACTTAATTCTAAATTTCTGCAAATATTTTCCAAAAAGAAACATTGAAACAAATACTGTTAAGTATAAATAATAATAATTGTATATATCAGCCTGAAGCTTTACTGGGATTGGCTCGCTATAACGGACAGGCAAGGCTGATCATCGTGTAAGGTGTTTTTGGTGGACATAACTATCTCAAATGAAGACAATCTTATAAAGACCGACAGCGAAAACTAACGCAAGTAGACCCTGCACACGAGGGGACCGAAATGTGGGAAGATAATATGTCCACCGAAATCATACCGGTTGTAATAACCGCAAACGGTTTATCCCCAGCCTCACTGATCAGACGCCTTGAAAGACTGGGTCTGTTTTGCCCTGGTCCCCGACCGACTGGTCTTATTGTCGGGCCGTAGCTGCGTAGGCGTGTAGCTAATAAGATTGTAATAATAATAAATAAAGTACTCTTCGATTATAATAATGACTTACCACTATTTTTACAGATCAAAGATGTCTACCTGCACCCCGATCCATTCTCCGTACAAAACGGGCTCCTCACTCCCACAATGAAGGCGAAACGACCGGAAATAAGGAACTACTTTAAGCCGCAAATAGAGGACATGTACAAACAACTTGAATAACATTTGCATTCTAATACAAACCCTGATCCCTAGGATTTAGGACTTAATTTTTAGAAAACAATATAAATACACGCAGTCATAAGTAATATTTCTTATAGCAATCTCATGAAGATACAACGGCTCGGGGAAATTTTACTTATGAATCAAATTGAATTATGCTACAGATAATATCGTTGCAAAAAGATTACCTTTTCGGAAATCAAATTTCACGCACTTTATATCACAGTATACTTATATCTGCCTTTTTTAGTTACAAAAAAATATGTTTTTGAATATCTAATAAGCTTAAAGCAAGGTTTTTTCGGTCACAGTACATTAAATAGTGATAAAGCACTTTGATTCATTCAAAATCGAGGAGTGCGTAAGTATAGTTTGTAATAGTAATAAGAGCAGCTTTAAAAGTTTTATACATATTATGTCCAAATGACCTGTAAAATTGAAAAAATCAAAGCAAAACGAATGTACGATTACAATTCTAGTTCCCTTTAAGCAAAGTTCTGTAAATGTAGAAAACGCTCATTCAGGGACGAAAATTACGTCCGAAATAAAAACTACCCCATTTTTTTAACTCTCAAATATTTCAGTGAATTTTGAATAATAAATATCGTTTTCTTAAATACATATTCAAAATCGCCAAAAAGTGAGTAACTAAGCGTACAATATGTAGGATTTAGAACATTTAGGAAATGAAATGGCAATAATGATACATTATTATATACAGTCAATTAAAATATTAACTTTGTAGATTATGGTACCTAGAGTAGGAAAAAAGCGATTCATAGACAGAAATCGTTACTAAATTTTAACTCAAGGTTTAATGAATTCGTTTGAGTGTTATATAAAAAGTAGATAAAATTAAATTTTATTTAATTCTACCTTTTTCCCATTTTGGTAGTATTTTAAGAGCTTGAGGCACATTTTATCACACGAAGATAGACCAACATTTTGTTATAGCCTAGAACTTATAGGCTATGAATACATCTTCGACCCTAACAAAAGTGAATTTGCTTACAATGGAAATGAAATCTTCATACCCAAAATAAATTAAGCTTATGCCTACTACATAATATTACTACGAAGTATACTAATCAAATTCGTATAAAAAATACTATAGCTCCTAAAAAGTAAATACTTTTCATACATTGTTAAGTTTTGTTTAGACTGGTATGTAATCTTTATTCAAAGATTATCCAAAAAATAAAACCTTTTAAGATGTTTCTAAATTACTACTTATTTACTCATGGACGTTTCTGCGTTAAAATTAAGATCAAAGTGTTATTTCTAACTGCCTCGGTAAAATATCGTTCAGTTTACGTAAATTAGATTTTTTATGAATACGTTGTAAATGAAAATAAAATAAATGGAACCATTAGGTATTTATGGACTTCAACCGTGCCTTTTCCACCCTTTGCTTGGAATATCCAATAAAAAGCAGAGCGCGCACAGCATACTGATAATAAATGAATAAGTGATTTCGTACATTGATACAAAATTTATCCAAAAATATTATTTAACATACCTATACGAATATTAATCGACTTTGTCTGCTTTTGACCACATTTAGATTCTGGATAAGTTTTGACTTGCATTTTGAATAATTTAGCTTCTCAGTATGTTACAGTAAATTCAGCTGTTACTATAGGGTAATAGTATGTTCCTCGCTCAGGCAGAAGAGAGATTTTAGCGGCAACAATTTTTTTACGTTTTTACTTTGGCGTATGTAAATGGCCACGAGATGATATTTGGTAAAGTGTACAAGACCATCGTATACATATTTGACCATTTTCTTTCGACAGTTACATATTACTTAGGTTCATTGATCGCTTTTCCGGCTAACTAAGGGACATACTGTAGTTAGTGTGTTATTTTTGGGATCTTAATGATAAATATCTTGAATACCAAACCTTCTTCATAGTGCGCGCTTTATTGATATTTTTCAGTACTACCGATAGTAGATTTTATTTTATGTTTTTCATTTAATTTCTATATATTTTAATTTACTGTGAACTGTTAAGTCTAATGCAGTATACAAAATGTGAATAAATCATATAAATTGGACCCTGTTTTTTTTCGATATTTTAACTTGTATTTGTTAGTAAAATAAATGGAATTGATTTAAAATATAAGTTTACGTGTGTAAACTAGCATCTAATTATTGATAATGAGCCCATTTTGTACATAATGTTAAGAGTAATAAATACCCAATAAACGCTATTATGCCTATAGTAGCTACGTGTAACTTTGAAGATATAAAATTGGAATCTCTGTATAGGTTATAATTTGGTAGTTTTGTAATTTTGCTATTTGTCCAGCGATGGGTAAGTTAGGGCTGAGTAATCAATTTCTCTGTTCATTTGTATAATCATTGCTACGGTATAATTTCATTACTTTTTAATTAGGATTACTACGTCCTAGCTATCTACGGGACGAAGTTTGAGGCCCAATTCGGGAGTGAACCTAATAACTAGAATATGGAGTCAAGTGTAATTTAAATCTACCTTCTCATACATTTATCATTTTGCTGTTATATTTAAAAATGCTTTGAGCAAACGTTATGGTTTTAATGTTGTTCAAATTTTTTTTTTGTTGTTATTGGTGCAAGTTGTACTTCAATAATTTATTTTTAAATAAAAAATATTAAAAAGCATTTTTGGATGTTTTTATTTTTGTGCCTGTTTTAAGTGTCATGCTAAAAATAAGGTATGTCTAAGAAACATTTTTGATTAAATTTGGATATCTAGAGCTCTTCGTGCGAGACACATTATTTTGTCAATTTTTGTTCATGTGAAATCCAGCATACGGGTCAAATATTTTCGTTCAAAAATGTCTCAGCTCTCCTCTTGTGATGTCTTGCTTTTGTCACGCGAGTGAGGACACCCAGCGCGTGGCTCTCGCTCGCTACCGTTTTATGCGACGATCTTACATCCTGAAATTGCGTACGATACTCGTGCGAGTGCGTGTGTCAATAAATTTAAGGATCTGTAAAGATTATTGAGTTAAAATATAACATGGTATAAAAGCTAGTTCAATCGATTTCGTTACCGGTTTTGTTTTTAGGTTTTTTCGTATGAACAAAAAATACAACACATTTGAATGCACATTTTGAATGCAAAGTCAAAGTCAAAAGTCAAAAGAATCTTTATTTCGTAAGTATTTAAATACATTTGAAATGAGTCACAATTTACAAATTGAACTGAATCTACCACCACTTCGGAAAGTCGATCTGTTGAGAAGAAATTAAGAAACTCAACAGCAATCATCTTTTAAAAATACACAATAACAATTTACAATCTTCTTGCATTCGGATATCTTATAATAAAACTATATACTTATCCTTAAATCTATCGAAGGGTTAATCTTAAATATTTTGGAATTTTATTATAAAAGCGTACACATTGACCCATGAACGAGTTGGTGATCTTCTGGAGTCTACTATTATATTTATACATTAGGCAATCAAGTACTAGATAGAAACGTAGACATAGATGTAAAGATAGAAGTAGATAGATGTAGCGATAGAGGTGAGAGATATTACAGATAATGTGGATGGAGATGAGGATGAGGATAGTCGTGGACAGAGACTGGACACTAACACGGACGTGAACATGGGGGAATTGGATAGAGAAGTCAGAGTCAAATTAAAAAAAGTAACATAGTCAAACATGACATGACAAACTGGGACCAGAGTATTTAAACAAGAATGGAATAAAATAGTCATTGTATTATCAGCAAAACGACCTGGCACCGCTAGCAGCACCCGTTCACGAGTATAACGCAAACACCAGCCATCACTCTCCTCAACCATATTTTAGGGAAGAGGGTGACCAGACACCCGACGCTACCGCTAGCCATGCCGCCTAAGGGAGCATGACGTTCTTGCTGTTGTATGGATAAGAAGGAGATGAACGCACTATTACTAATTACTAATGTATTATTAATACACTATTACTAATTACACTATTACCAATTAAATACAAGCGTACAAAGCCTGGGCAACCGCTCGCAGAAGCAAAGCCGTGGATTCGCATGAACACAAGAAGAGGTACAATGCTGCCGCCAAGTCCTGCAAAAAGGTGATCAAAAGAGCTCGTTTCGCCCACATAGGCTGTATCGGAGACAGAATAGCCTCATACCCCTCGGGAAGTTAAACTTTCTGGTCCCTCGCCAAGTCGGTCAAAACGAACTTTTGTCGCCCGTCGCTGCCGCCTCTGCGGAAACCTGACGGTTCTCTGGCCCACACCGCTAAGAAAAAGGCGGATTTATTTGCCAATATCTTTGCGGAAAATTCTCGTCTAGATAGCCAAGGAAAAATCCCACCCCAATTACCTCTCCAAGGCCTTTGACAGGGTCTGGCACGATGGTCTCTTAAGCAAGCTTCCAGCATATGGCATACCGACCGGGCTCTGCGACTGGATATCTGATTTTCTGAGGGAACGGTCGCAGGTTCGAGTAGTCGTAGACGGCTACTCCTCTGACCTAATGGCAATTAATGCCGGGGTACCTCAGGGATCTGTTCTCTCTGCAACTTTATTCTTGCTGCACATTAATGACCTCCTAACACCAGGCATTATTGGATATGCTGATGACAGCACTGTTGTTGAGAGATATATATCCAATGCGCGAACGAGCGCCCATGAAATCCAGGTTTTGAGAGAGTCTATGATTGAGCGCGTTGATTCGACCTTGCGGAATGTGTCCGATTGGGGCGAATCTAACCTGGTCAAATTAAACGCCTCCAAAACACAAGCGTGTCTATTCTCCGCAAAAAAGAGCACCTTTACTTTTACGCCCACTTTCCAGAATGTTCCCATCACCGACCAACTAGGGCTTTTGGGCGTCACTATAACGTCCAAATCAAACTTCGATCAACAAATTGAGTCTATGGCAAAAACGGCTTCCAAAAAATTGGGTATCATCTCGAAGGTCCGGCGGTACTTCAGCCCTGAACGGCTGCTCAAATTATACACAGCCCAAGTGAGGTCGTGCATGGAGTACTGTAGTCACCTTTGGGATGGTTCTGCCAAATACCAGCTCGACTTTAGTTGTTGACCGAAGAGCCCGTAAACTCATAAATAACAACAATCTTACAAATAAAAAATTGCAGACGCTGGAGCATCGTCGTAAGGTTGCTTGTTTGACAGTATTTTATCGGCTACATTTTGGTGAGTGTGCGAGTGCTCTTTTTGACCAAATTGAACCCACCCCTTTTTACCACCGGACTACCAGACGCAGACAGAACTTCCATCCCTATATAGTGGATTTACCAAGAAGTCGAACAAAACGCTTCGATAGTTCCTTTTTGGTACGGATTGCCAAGGTGTGGAACAATCTGCCTGCGTCTGTTTTTCCTGACCACTACAGTCCTGGAACTTTTAAGTGTCGAGTGAATAGGTTTCTCGTGGATGGACGTGTAACACCATAGTCTTCATGCGCACTTTCCATCAGGTGGCATGGAAGACAAACGTCCTATCCTTACAATATAAAAAAAAAATTACAGGCAAAAACTATTCGACACTCTTGAAAAAATCTAATTAAAAAGGTTGCATGAAATAAAAAAGGGCTTGTCCGTTTATCAGAAGCATACAACGTGCAATACTTAAGAGTGGGTACGTACGAGTACGATAATCCTCCTATAGGAGCTCCCTAACATTTAAATCAACCTTTATGATAAATCAGCCTCCTGAGTTATTGTGTCCTAGTAAAATTTCTAATAATTTAGGTAATGCTCTAAGTAAATACAATATAATATAGCATGTGAGCTATAGGTCGGAAATAAATAACTCTGGATTTGCGCCCACTTTGCCGAGCTACCTTGATCTTAATGAATATTACAACTTTATGGAAAAAAAACATAGGCTAGCTTGGTGTCTTGGCTGTACTTAAACCTTTTCCATCTTTTCTCCATCTCCATGTCCATTTCTGTCCATTCTGTTTCTCTATGTCCATTTCTGTGTCCACATCCATCTCCATCTCTATCTCCATCTCCATTCATATTCCCTCTCTTTATTCTATCTCACCTCTATCTTTTCCTCTATCGTCTCTAGCTATGTAATATCTCTTTGCCTAATGTATAAATTAGCCGGCTATAAGTCTCAGAAAGTCACCAACTCGTTCATGGGTCAATGTGTACGCTTTTACAATAAAGTTCCAAAAAATATTTAAGATTCACCCATCATGGTACGGTAAAATCAGAGTTGTGTGAAAAGGACTACTTTAAGATATCCGGATGCATAAGATAGGATTCCCTGGTTGTAAACTGTAATTGCATATTTTTATAACATGATTGCTGTTGAGTTTCTTGACACTTCTTCTTTTAAGCAGATCGACTCCGAAGTGGTGGTAAATTCAGTTCAATTTGTAAATAATTTGACTATTTCAAGTGTATTTATACCTAACTACGAATTAACAATTTTATGACTTTGACTGTTGATCTCTTTGTAACACAATGGAGAGACACACTTCTTATTCTAAAGGAGTTTTATGAAATGGGAATATTTAACCACAAAGTGGAACGAGGTGGTAACAGGTACTCAAACCTGAGCCAGCTTAAATACCGTTTCATAGTCTAGCCCGTCCGGGATTGGAACTCAAAACAACGCACGCAGGCCAACACAACCTTTTCACCATAGAGGCTAAAACCCGTCACTCACGTAGCTATAATATACAGGGTGATTGGTGGGTCACTTTCGAAATGTGATAGTTTGAGATCATACATGAATAGAAAAAATAAAATAAAAAATAAATATTAATTATTTACTGGTTGAAAGTAACCGAAAGTTAAAGAATTAATTACCCAACACATGGTTACATAAGCGTTAAATAAAAGATACTTAGTGGGTGGTGGTGTGCGTGTGGCGGAGACACTACTGTGTGCGTCTTGACAGCGCGTCGGGAAAAGTGTTAATGTCTCTTTATTTATTTATAGGGAATTCTGGTGAAAAATTAAGTACCTATTTTTATTACATAATTATGATCTGAATGGAGTACAGAATGCTCTTCTTCAATATGTGAAATTTGTCACCAGTCACTCTTTATATTAAAATAAATATAGCAAGGCATATTACAATATCCTTTCTATAGAAATATTCAAGTTAACACACACGCCGCTATATTATACAGTGTGTCTTGTCACCGGTGTCTCGGACCCGTTAAGGCGAGCTAATGTGATAAATTTTATCGACAAAACCACAGTAAAAAGGCATTTTGCCCCTACTGTGTAGAAAGGGCGGCCATTTTAATTTCATTCTTTACTGAGTTCGAATTTACTGATGTAAAGGTCCTACAGACATAAAAGTCACATCCAAACTACTCCTTTACTTCTTAACTGTATTATTTAACTTTTTCTGTACACACTACTAATAATAATAGAACACAGAAATAACTATAAACTTAATTCACTAACTATTAACAGGAAACCTACTAAAAAACCCACCCCTTTTTAACACCATAGTCTTCATGCGCACTTTCCATCAGGTGGCATGGAAGACAAACGTCCTATCCTTACAATATAAAAAATATATATATATATATAATTAAGGAAATACCAAGAAATTTTACGTCTAATCTTAAAATATACTTACTTGCTAATAAACCTATTCTTCTAATTGAAGAGGCCTCCCCGAGTCATACCGGGCGTAAAGGTACTAGCCGCATTGCCTCTCTGTACGGCAATGGACAGCCTCTGCGCCAAGTAAGACCCAGAGCGGGCATCCAAGCCTCTCTTCCTCAATCGACAACCAATCTTCTTAATGAAGGCTAATGCCTCCGACCCCCAACACCCTGAGGTTTCAAAAGCGAGGGGCACAAAGTAATAATTAGGCTCTAAATCGCGATATTTTTCCCGCTTTTTAATGGCAGCCGCTTCAGCGGCGGCTGCACCTGTGCGTATTGTGCGCTGGAGGTGTGACGCAGCAAAAGAACTGACGCAAGTGGCGTCCCACAGCAAGCACTTACCACGCTCCCATGGCACTAAAGTAAGGCCATCTGGCCTTTTTCCGTCCGAGCGACTAAGTCCCGGTGGCTTCAAGACACACGGAATACACGCCGAAATCAACGCTCTCCGGACGATGTCATTTAGAGCGTGATGACGGGGGAATCTACCTGCACAACGACAGCAACTCAATGCGTGATGAATATTCGCCTCCACCATGGACCTGCAGATGCATTGATGAGGTTCACAAACATCACAGCCCAGGCGAAGTGCTACTGCCACACGCATTGAGTTGCTGTCAAGCAGAGTTCCCATGTAGGGTGAAGCCACTCACGGGTAGTTTCCGCTACAACGCGACTAAGTGTTGGAATGATATTCCTCCGCCAATTAGAATGTCTAACTCCAAAAATATTTTTAAAGCTAAAATTAAATCTTATTATTTAAATATTCAGAAAAGTGTAAGTGTACGATAGCGGAAACATTATAAAGAAAATATATTTATAGTAATTATTATTATACTAATTATTTTTAATTTATTTCATTCTACTGGACATGGGTATTTATACAATTTTATAATTCTGACATTCACTTAATCATTTTATATTGTTATTGTCGTTGTATATTATAAAGTTTAAATTAATCTCTTCTTATTTAATATTTATGTTCATTCAAATAGTATTATTTATTAAATTTAATGTGTTTGACCTATATAATTTATTGTAATTTTTATTTTTTTTTATTTTCTCGTCTAACTGAATATTATGACATTTTAACGGTATGCTGCTCCCTTCAGGCTGTAGCTGAAAATCAGCTTTTTTGCTCTTCCGAGCAAATGCCAACGCTGAGCTGCCTCCTATTGCGCTGCTACAGTACACATACACATCACACTAACTTGTCCTTTTTTTTTATGTGTTATTCTAGTTTGTAAGACATAGAATTATATATATTAAGTACATGTTATGTGTCTGTGAATTTTGTGGTATCAATAAAGTTTTTATCTATCTATCTTATGAACAAAAAATTCTTCATTTCATAATCATCGTCACTTCGCTATCCGAAGATTCTAGTGAAAGATTCATCTAAATATAATAGGTCTGCGGCAATATCATCTGACCTTTGTTCACTCTTCACAAAATCCTGACATAGGTATTGATGATTTTATTAGAGTTTATATGAATGTAATTGATAGCAAACCTCTTTGTATTCGTCAAATATAAACCATAATGAATTGACTATGATTGACATCTTGTTAAAATGTCGAAGAGAAAGGTCGTGTTTATTTATTTTTTGCTAATATTTTCATTCGTCCTAAGTTCCTAACTATCTATCTAACAAATAGTGTAGTAAACTTAAAACCACAGCGTACTCCGCTATACAACATCAGTTTTATTGATTGCTTATAAAAAAATCAAAAATAGAATTTACAACAGTTATTGTAGCTATCACACTAAAGTGGCTTCCCATTCGCTTTCGTCAGAATACTCACATTCCATGTGTAGTCGTTCGTAATCTGTATGATAAAACAATGCGCGCCTTATTTGAAAGACTGTATAAAACATCACTTTATTTATAAGCAGGATCATATAATATATCCACATTTTTAAGCCGATCGGTATTACTATAGGACAAGTATCCGCGTAGCTAGCATTTCTTACACCTTTGAACGAATGCTTGAATAAACGACATTACCATAACAAACTATTATTGTAAATCTAATGATTCATAATGTGTATGAGCCTGTGCAAGTGGTCTATATCTTAACTGAGTACCAACGCCGTCCTGATTTACTTTGATAAGTCCTGCCTTGTCGGCCAGAAATCACTCTTCAGAAAAAAACGCTTCCCTTACACAAATATTTAATTATAATGTACCAATTATTTTTATTGTGCTCTTTAATTTAAACATAAAATAGAATTACCAAGGAGTTTGATTGTTCTTATTACTCACCTATTGCGGAGGTGACTACCTTTTATACTTCTTACAAATTAAATTTTTGGGACATTAGATTGTATTTCTTATAAATTAATTTCACCTTCATCATTTTGACTCGCTTTTGATAACTGAAACGTGTCACAACAAGAAGACAACAAAGTCAGACGACATACTGTCATTAAGTGACATTTTACAAAACGGTGGTTATTTTTGTGTTTATTTCCAGTCTTGGGCACGTCTGTTGGACCAGTGCCGGACGGTAGAGCTATATTGCCAAGAATGTCAAACAATGATGGAGATGCTCCCGATTCAACAATCAAGACAGGTTAATCATTCTTCCATATTCCTTCTCCACTTCACGACAGACTATAGAAAAGCTACAAGAGTGGCTTTCTATAGTCACTCTCCACTTTTAGACTCGTCTTCCACTTGTACCTCACCGTTTTTAAAATTCAGAATTATTTAGGTGGGATAAAATTAAACACCTGAGAGGCAGTACAAAAGAATTTCTTGAATTAATCACCGTCTTGCATGAAAAGAAAAGCCCATAACCGCAGATCATCTTGTTTAAATCTTACGTCTTGTAAAGGGATTTTAACTGAACAAAGATTAAATGAAATTAAAATTAAATATTTCTGACACTCACACAACATTATCTAGCCCAAATTAAGTTTCTTAAAGAACTTGTGTTATGGATGCTACATAACTGATATACTTAAGAAAAATATAAACATACATATTTTTTATTAGAATAAACTTAAATAAACATATAAGCATACATGACTTGACGGCTAATATCTGTGTTCATCACACAAATATCCGTCGCCGCCGGGATTCGACCCCAGGACCTCTGGCATAGAAGGCAATGTATGTTACCTCTACTCCAGCGGGTCGTCAGATGTTGACTTATTTTTTGATTTGGTTTGAATATTGATTCGATTGAGGTGCGCCTAAGAATGTTTAAAATTCTGTCTGTATCACATTACACCCCACACCTTGATAACATGTTTGCCATGTGCTCTCTGGAACAAAGAGGAGACTACGGCAAATAATTGGCTCGGGTGCTTGTGGGATTGGATTGCCCATTTAAATATCGGTCAGTAAACATCCGTTATAAACTGTGTGACTGTTGTACCATTTGATATTATTTTAATTAAAAAATCAAGAAAAGCTAATTTATTATTCTGTTCTGATTCCAAAGTGAATTGCATTTTAGTATTAAGGGAATTAAGAGGGCTTAGACAAGCAGTTACCTACTTTGTGTTGAGGTAAGATAGTATATGTATCGTCAACGTACCATTTGTAGATATTCGGCACGACGACAGGTGCCATGTGGAGAGCACGCTCCTCAAAGTCTTCCATGTAGATAACTACAGGTGACGGTGACCGCGGGTAAGCCCATAGCAACACCATAAATTTGTAGGTAGAACTCATGATTCCACATAAAGTGGCTAAATAAATTCGAAATTCCAATCATTCTGCATATTTAACAGACAAATCTGATTCAGTTAGCTTTTTCTTGGCTATTTCATTGCAGTCTCCGACAGGCAGTGATGTAAATAAAGACTTATCATCAAAACTAACCATACTAATTGGTGGTGCGTATGAATGAGCGTAAGTTCTTTAATGAAAGTCGTTCTTCCCTAGTAAGATTCGGGATTCAATTTACATCGCCCCAAAACGCCAAAATAATCTTGAAGAAAACTTTCCGCATCTTCCTTAGATAGGTATTTCGTTATGAAAGAGTCAGTCTTCTACTTTGCAGATAATCTCCTCTGTTGGTATTTTTGATGGAGTCGTCGCATAGTTTGATCCCTTCATTAAAAGTTTTATTGTATTTTAATATAATTTTCTTGGGAACCCATGAATATGAATTCAATTTTTGTTGGCAACCTCTTTCAGAACAACAATAACTCTTAAACTTTGAGACCGAGAGCAGTCATTTTTATAAACATTTGTTAAGAAACTCGTTTTTAGACTAACATGCTTACTTTTAGAAAACACAATATTTCTCGCACAATTTCAGAATAAAGCGGACGAGTGCCCAAATACTGTAGGAATAAACTTTGTCCCTTCCTCAATTACATTGGTTTTCCACGTGTTTTGAATGTTATAATTTACACATATGCCTTTAAAAAAACACCAATATCGAACCCACGCCAGAATTTAAATAGCCGGTGTTTTATAAATTCAGGTGGATTTTGCTAAAGTAAAAATAAAGGTTGCAACAGAATGGCAGTGTTTTGGATAAATAATTGACCGCACATACGAGGTATTTTCGTCGGTTGAATTGTGCATAGTTAGGTACTGCTTCTAAAGTTCTATTAGAATCTGGCTTACAAAAGTAGACACTGGGGGTTTTTGCAAATAATTGTATATGGCAGTACTAGCATGAATGTCAAATTCGTTTTTCTGGTGTCACTGTTGTCAATCGAAAAGTTGTTGGTGGTTTTGGTACCTAATTGAGATTTCGGAATTCTCGTATTTGAAAATGAACAAAAAAAAATTAATAGTTTCATAATCAATATAGGAAATAGCGATACCAGTGACTCTGACAGACGATATTCATTCTATATTTTATTTTTTTCACTGGATTCAGATTTGCAATGAATAAAAATAATTATTGTACTTTGTTGTTGTATTTTTAAACCTGATTAATACTAGTGGCTTATCATTTTAATAATATACTTCTCATCAAAAAGTAGGACAGTACCTACCAGTATTGTTGCTATCTTAATATATAAAACTCTTCCGTTACTGACTGAGTGACTGACAAAGTACAGCCAAAACTACTGGCCGCAGAGACCTGAAATTCGGAACATACAATCTTCAGGGGTTGTGGGGGAGCACTAAGGACGGAATTCCCAAAATTCCCACGGAAACGGGAAATATATGATGTCTTAGTTTGTATGAATAAAACTTATTCCTTGAGTGCATGGATGTGATACTTGGTATAAAGGTTCTTCAACAAGTGTCTGTTTGTATTATGAAAGGAATTCCCGAAATGCCCAGGGGAACGGGAAATATAAAACTTTTTAGTTTTATGCGCGTACGATGTCGCGGGAATGCGCCCGTTTACGATAATTTTGTAAATAAAATCAAGTATCAAGTTTGTTCATCCATTTATTTTGTACTATTGTCGGGGTTACCATGATGCTATTTTTTCAATTCGCCAGGTTTTTCCACTCTCTACTTTCATTAGCCAAACTATAGTACATGCAGGGACACACTGTATATTAATAATGGCTACCTATCTTTGTCTGATTATCATTGATACAATGATTATTATTTCTTAGTTTGAAGCTTGTTGTAAATTTCGATGACTAGAAAGTCAAATTTTCTTGGCCCACTGTCAATCCTATTGTAAATCTAAATTCCCAGCCCAATAAAATAATTAAAAATAAAAAAATAAAATCCCCAGACAATCACACCAACAACATGGCCTCAAATTAAGGAAAGCTTGTGTTATGAGATACCATGTAGCGAACTAGAATAGAAAATACATATACATATGTAAAGATAAACGCCCAGACCCGGATCATTTTATTTCTTGTTCCTTGCGGGAATCGAACCCGCAACCACTGGCGTCTGAGGCAGACAGGTTTACCCCATCGCCAATTATATTTAAATTTATTTTAACACTTCAAGTTGGTAGTGATACTACGGTACTCTGCACGATTGAGTTAGAACTAATTCAAACTATGCGAAAAAAGTGGGTTATCGTCACAGACATACATCTACATAGATAACGCAAATCATGCATGTCCGAACTTCGCGTGTCCGAACTCCGACCAAGCGTCAAGGTTGGTCGCCGCTAGATTCAGTCGCGCGTATGAATGTCTGTCAGAAAATGATATCACAACACAATATACATATCGTTCTTAATAATCGATTTCATCGGCGGCATCGGTGTATTTGAATCGGTTTGTATTTTATATCACAAAATATCAGCTGTGACATCACAGTAAGTGTCAAAAAGTCGGCACGCTTGGTTTCAATACAAATTGTGACACTTGTGTCATCTATGTATGTATATCTGTGGTTATCACGATTAAAAAAACATAGTTAAGTTTAAGGTTTAAGATTTAAGTTAAGATAGGTTTACCCCATCGCCAAAGTGGTCGGCAATCGTAGCCAGGAAACCAATTCTCGCGCCACTCGACATTTCAGTGAGATGATAAATGTCACATCACCTCAACATCGTAGGCGACTTTGATCATGTCTATCAAAAATATCGGGCGCTTAGCAAAACTCGTATTCTCGCCGGTAGTAGACATGATATACTACTCGACACGGTATTATCATTAGGTTCATTCCATTCGTTCATTCCAAGATGTGTTAAGGATACGTTCTGCTTTCAATGAAGACCAATAGCATATTTGATGAAATATATTTTTTTAAGCTTGTTGATCATCTTAACTGAAACCGGTGTTTTTACTGCTTAATTTAAATAATAAACCATTAAATCTTAAATATCTTATGCTATATTTCCTAAATCTTTAAAATATTACACACGCAAAATGTTTCATGTTGAACGCAGTAGTATTGATGACATGACAGTGCCATTGATGACTTTTGTGTCTAACTAATTATTTATTTATTTATTTATTTATTCTTCATTGTATGTACACAAAAATAAGGAATATTTATACAGAACAATTTTTAAGATACAGAGCACAATAGGCGGCCTTATCATCGAAAGATGATCTCTTATAGGCAACCCTAATTAATGGTCTTCTTGGTATTTGATTGAATCAAAAGGTAAAAAACCTACGGAAAATCAGCCATTATTACGGGAAATCATGGACATGTCATGGTCGCACCGCCTCTAAATACCATTCTCCAAATATTATGGGATTATTTAGGGCCACAACCACCTCTTCAACACATCTCTATACCGATGGTTGAGACATGCTTACTAAATAATTATTTCCCACCGGGGTTTGGTAAGATCCTGTGCCAAAAAAGTTTAAGGCACATTAAAACCTGAAAAGAAATGCGTAGAAATAAGAAATAGAGTTATGTAGTAGTATTCAAAATATCTAACACAGAGAAAATAACGGCACATTTTCATACTAAAAAACTTTAGTTTTAACCGAAATATCTTTTTTGGGAAGAAGAGGCTCCAACATATTCATCAATTCTATCGCCATGTGTTAGGGGAGACGAAATTTTTTTCTAAATTCGTCGTCCCGCATCTCCATCGGGTTCACCCTACATAGGCTTCTACGGTGACGACTTGGTGCAGAAATATCGACTTCGGCATCCCGAATAATATTTACAAAAAAAGAAGCAATGAACTGTTCCATATTTTCAACAAAAAGCTATTATTATTGATTTGAAAACATAAATCTACAAGATCAAAACAATTATATACATCAATATCATTGTCTTTCTTGATACAATGGCGGCCGTCACTTTTGTCTGTAGGTACATATCACCCAGTGAGATTACATGTCGAGTGCTCCAGTCCACTCGTTGCATGTCGAGTGGTTTTCGTTCGACATATATCACCCATGAGATCACGAGAATAGCACTAACCGCATTCACGTGATATTTACGTCATTTTTTCGATATATATCGGGGAGTGACAAATGTCACTCGCGCGAGAATTGGGCTCCAGACGACATAACTGGCAATTCATAGGTCCTATTATTAGAACCTATTAACTTATATACCTATTATTAACTATACTTATTCGGTTCTCGAAATAATAATATGATGCCAGGGTTTCCAATCAAAATTGTTTCTAACTAGTTTACTAGTCAATTATTAGCACAAATAGGTGCTTTATTTTATACTTTTTGAGATATTTTGAAGTTATATACTTAACAAGCAAGCCCTTAAAAATATTTGAGGAACAAAAATGTAAAAGTTTTACACTCCTGAATAATCGAACTATTGAGCTAACTGACTGTATGGGGCAATTAATCTTCGGATAATCAGAGTTTATATTTGTCATAGTGATTCACTGTGCCTACGTGTATGAGCTCGCCAACGCAAATTAACCGATTAATTTTGCAGATTTAAGCAGTTCAAGTTCATTCAGAAATCCTCGGTCTAATTCGGACTTGTATAATAAACTGGAAAGCTTCTGTGTGTGTTTTTTTTCATGTTCTGTAATAAAAAAACTTGAGTACAATCCGTAATGGCGATAACTTATCTGAACAAAAGAAGATTAAGCTGTAACGTGTTATATTGTACATATATCCCAAATTATAAGCGGGTTATAAAATATAAGTAGTACTTACTCATTTAATTAGCTCCAAATGAAACGGTAAATATGTTTGTTCCTGCTCTTTTATTTATTTTATTTGTTGGTGTCTCAAAATAGACACCGTAGTCTGGGGTATTATGATACTAAAAGGTTTCTAACAACAGTTTAAAAATAAACACCTACCTTGCCTAGTGTTTTAAAAAAAAGTTAACTGTTACGTTTATTTTTTGTTTTACCATCACGGCCTGCTGAGAGCTTTCAAAATAAGTGGATTTTCAACAATTAATTTGAAATAAATCCTAAGCACCCAAAATTTGGTATGAGAAACTTTATTGTCTTTGGCATAATAATGTACAATATTTAAGTGCCTCTTTACTTATTTTTTTACATCTTAGAGAAAAACTAAAGTGTGTTTTTGATTAATAGTTCTAGTTTTGTAAAGTAAAGTTTGTAAGTTTATTCATTTAATTATTACCTGTACAAAATACTTGCATTTTACTACCTATATATTTATATAATCCTTAACATTATTATTAATAATAATAATAATATAACTCTTTATTGTACAACTATAAATATACAGATAATTTACAGAGAACAAATTTAGGGCTGATACAAGAGGTGGTCTTATCGCTAAAAAAAAAAAGCGATCTCTTCCAGACAAATTTATATTACCTACACCTTTTATTGTTTTTATTTTATTGCAAAACACAATATTTTTGGAAATAATTTATACAACGTGTTACATAATGAAGAGATAATACTTAAGGGGGATAAGTGACAGTAACATAAATTGGTTATCCTTATGGTTCGGCAGAAAAACAAGTTCAAAGTTTAGATAAAAATATCTAAGTGTCAATCCTAAAAACAGCTGTTAGCTTTTGATATAATCTATTTGTAACTAAGACAGATACTACAAAGTTCAGCCGGTGCGGGAAAGGTCATAAGGTCACTGACTGGGGCACAAGTCTTGTTTTAGTTTGTTAGGTTTGTCAAAATATTTTGTTGTAAAATAATTAAATATATTTGTATGAAAGTCTATACCGGCACTGATCATGCTAATTCTTTTACTGTATATTCTACGTATGGTATAGGAGCTAACCCTTAAGTTTTATCCCTACATTTTGTCACACGTTGTATAATTGGTGAACTCATGGTGACAGGAAACGAAAAATATGTTGAAGACTCACATACGAGAGTCGTTACCTTAAGGATTCAGCTTTTGTCTATAAAAATACAAAGCGTGAAGATTTGAAACATGTTGTTATTCACCCCAAATGACCCGGCAATAATAAAATCTTGCCAGTTTCTAAATAACTTTACAAATTACTGTTACTTTTTTAAAGACCCTTAATTTCATTACAATTATTAGATACTAGAAAAGGAAATGTGTTTTAATCGAACTGGAAATATATTTTCTATAAAATCTAATTAAGGTTTGATTTGCTTTGAATTTACTTTGAAAATTTACTTTTACAAAAATTAAACTATTACAAATATAACGTCACAAAATCAATGAATGCAGAGCATTAAAAACCATACTTCACTAACATTTTTTAAAGTCCTAGACAATACTTTGACTTGAGTGAAACCTAGTCTACGCATATAATAATTCTGTTTTCAGGTATATATTTTTGAAAATTGCCATTTTTTCAAACAGTTCTTAAATAATTTCGTTGAAATTTATACGGGACCAGCTCTAAAATATTTCCTATAAAAAAACATACACATCAATTGAGAACGTACTCCTTTTGGAAGTCGGTTGAAAATATAAACTACAAATTAATTTAAGCATGCATGTAATTATATACTTTAGTCTAAAGATATGCATCAGTATGAGAATTAATATATTCCAAGGCATGAGCAATCACGATTGACTCGGCATCAGTGGAGCACGATCAATTGATTGAAGAAAAACAGATTTGCGGCCAAGCATGAAGACTTTCACTCCAATTTGCTGACTTGTATCACCATACCTGCTTTATGCATTCGTCTGAACGTTAAGTGGGAAGTAGTGACGATACAAATTTTACCAGGCAGTGACAAATATAGGAACTGCATGAAGGGACACCGTATTACGTCAAGAATTGATTCCAAGTCGTGTTATATTGCTGACCAACGTGTAAGATTTGAGGATCTTTGACTTTAGGCGAAACATAGTTTCTGTAATATAATATAATATAATATAATGTTAAGAGTGAAAAGAAAGAAAAGAAGACGCTTAGTGAAATTCCACAAATAGATTCAAACTACTCGTCAAAAGTGCGAAAAATCGGGGATCTCCCTCTTGATCACCAATCGGCAAAATGTAGGTGCCTGGAATTTTTCACTGGGCAGCCGTTTGCATGTAAGTAGGCCTACATGGACTCTACACCGGCTACCGTTTGCATGATCTATATCCTGCCAGCTTTCAAAGCAAGTATAAGTATGGGACGGATAGACGTGTGTGTAGCAAATCGTTAACTAATGCCTATAGGTAGAGTAATTGTTTCGACCTATCCTTCTATGTAGTAAGGTCAGAAATTATACCAAATCACAACTTGATAATTTAGAGGTTAAAGTAAAAGTAAAATAAAGAATCCTGTGTTATTTTGAGATTAAGTGACAGATTTGTGACAGTTTTAAAACAAGATAGTATAGGAAATTATATATTTACTTTTCATTAATTCTTTGGCAAGTTATTGAAACCAGCCAAGACGTTAACAAGCTACAGTCGAAGCCCACCACTAGGTATAAGATAGGTATGGATATCAGCGAAAAACTGACCATGATAGCATCTGCTGATAAGCGGTGAAACCAAAGATGGAGAAAGAATCAGCTCTTCACAATCTATTTTAAAAATGCATAATAATAGGATATTGTTGGTGGGAGACAGAAAAGGCCTAAAAAAAGGCTGACAAATACTGCAAGCCATTAACTTAACTTAATTATTAATTCATCTTTACACACAGTTTAACACAATCAGGAACGAGTGTACTCACTTAGAGGTTTTCAGTAACATTAAATTTTTCACCTAATGATTTGAAGTGGGTACCTAAGAAACTTTTACTGTGATGTAGGTCTAAATGGGATAAATATATTTTTATGTACATATTCAACGTGTCCCAAAATTCAAATAGAAAAATTCATTATCGGGAACGTGCAAAGTGGGTGGATGGGGTAACGAAAACGATCGCATTCGCAGCACTTGACGCGGGAGAAATATGCAACAAAAGGGGCCAGTTAGTAAGCAAATAAAATTGTAAATTTTATGTTTTTAGTAGAATGGCCTCGAAATTAGACCAAAGATATGTTGATCTGCTAAAAGCTGCATAAAACGGAAAAAGTAAGTGATCAGATGTCACCTAAAATTGCAATAATAATCAAATCAGTTTTATTTGCGTCGCACTTTATAGGATACTAGCTTTATCCCGCAACTTCGTATGCGCTTAACTACCCTTCTCGTGGAAATTTCAGAAACTATACAACCAGACACCCACTGAAAGAACCATTATACCAAGTATCACGCCCATGCACTCAAGGAATAAGCTTTTTTCATACAAACTAAAAATCATATATTTCCCGTGCCCGTGGGAATTTTGGGAATTTTTTTCGTAGCACAACCAGTCACTCTTTGAAGAACCTTCATGCCAAGTATCACATCCGTACACACAAGGAATAAGATTTTTCATACAAACTAAAAATTCCAACTCCTTCCCGTGGGAATTTCAGGAATTCCTTCCATAATACAAACAGACACTTATTGAGGAACCTTTATATCAAGTATCATATCCGTGCACTCAAGGGATGGGATTTTTTCATACAAACTAAAACATCATATATTTCCCGTTTCCGTGGGAATTTCGGGAATTCCTTTCATAGCACAACCAGACACACATTGAAAAACCTTTGCACCAAGTTTCACATCGGTGCACTCAAGGAATAAGATTTTTCATACAAACTAAAAAGTCCTATATTTCCCGTTCCCGTGGGAATTTCGGGAATTCCTTCCTTAGTGCACCCTTACATCTCCTAAAAAATGTATGTTCTAAATTTCAGCTTTCTACGCCCAGTATTTACGGCTGTACGTTGTCTGTCAGTCACTCAGTCACTCAGTACCTCAGTCACTCAGTCAGTAACGGAACAGTTTTATATATATTGATATTGATATTATTTGAGTCCTACTGTTGTTTAAGTTTTCATGTGTTTATTGTTCTCTTGATAGATCGCTATGGTCTCAAAAACTCGACGGCAAAATTTGCAGTGAACATTTCATGAGTGGTAAAAAATCGGACGCGCAAATAAATTCGAGTTATGCTCCTACGATATTTCCTACAGTATTTCGACAGCAGAGACTTGACGAGACACATGCAAAAGCTAGATACACGCCTGTGAAAACGAAGAACAACACATGTTGCAGTACCACAGCAAAAAAAATATCGATATACTTTCATATGCTTCATCCGTTTAAACAGTAGGTACTTGTATTTAAAATTGTTTCATAAGGTGTTGAGTTCACCGATGTTGCCATTAATTCTCAGTTCTTTTTCATTCCTTACAGGCTTTGCTAACACCAATTTATTTCCTTGTAGCAAGCCATGGGACTGGAAACTTATTGTATTTTAACACTTCAAAACCAGTTTTTATAATAACAGTCATTTCTCTACAAGCAATTTTTAAGAATTTCTCTAAAAACACCATTTATTGTCTTACTAAATGTATTTAATTTACTCCAACCTGTACAAAATAAACAGCTCCTGATATATTCACTTTTTGACATCTGCCCCTAAAACTGCGTTTGCAAGTTGGCGCTACTGTCGTGCACGTTCCCAGTAAGGCGGACCTGCTCACGACTTCTTAAAAAAATGGCATTGTAATAATTACGTACCTATATGGGAATTGTGATCTGATCTGTTAAACTAATAATGACAAATGAACTACATATTCTTTTTGCGTCTTTGATAAAAAGCTTAAATTGCTTTGTTAAAATTCAAAACGTGGATGATACGCCCTTCAACCTATGTAAGGTAGGTAAGTTCTTTGAAGCTGTAGGTAGGTAATCAATCTTACCTATACCTTGAAATTATTTAAATCAAGGTTTTTAGTTTTATGGTTTGGTTTTTCATTAGGTACTTATTGTGTATTAGAACCTGCATTTAAAAAATAATAAGTATGTACTAATTAGGTACTAATTAACGTTCATTTCGTAAAAAAATATACGAGTATAATTATGACAACAACGCCATCTACTGTTGAGTAGCAATATCGGTATAGTATTGGATAAATTCTTAGAATTTAGTTTTGAGAGAAAAAAGAAGTTTTTAAAGTTATTTTTAAAGGTTAAAGTTTTAAAGGTTACTATTTTTTTATTTCATGACAGATGCTAACTGAATCTCAGATATTAGACAGTTCGCCCGTATTTACTATTCTATAAAATCATAAAGAAACTGATTATAATACACAGGTATCATAGATAATCAAGAAAAGTAATACCAAAATTTTTTGAACATTATGTTATGTTTTCGAAGTTGGATTAACTCAAGTAGATACAAAACAACTTAATCTTTCTGCTAAACGTGGTTAAATAACAAAATTATAAAAAGTTAAATAACAAAATACGTAAACATGATAAATATCGCAAAATTATTAGTTCAAGATGATCAACTCGTCCACGACCGCGTTACATGCTTGGATATCATTAACATAACATTTGATATGAATTTGCTTGCGCATTCATTCATATTCAGTACCCAAGCGTTTTTATTTATACATTACCGCTTATCGGCGCATCGCGGCATAGCAGCGTTTTGTGTTTAGTAGTCATACGGGCATCGGGCGAAGTACCCGCGTGGTCCGCGCGACGGTGCTGCCCTCTGTAACTATTCCACAGTGACCTTGAAGCAACGTCCGACGCTTACTTACCCACCGTGACAGAAATGGTCCCAAAAAGCATGCCGCACTCCCAGCTATCCCGGTTGTGATTTCTCCCGTCAACGTCACTGTCAGTACAATGTAGCGTGACGAGTTTTGTGTTTGACTGTTTGTAATCAAATCCTAACCTTAATGTGTATTCGTGTAGTGAAAATGAACGTTGAAATGAAGCATCTGAACCATGGAGGTGAGTTCTGTGACGTTTATTTAGTGTGATGTGTTAATTTTTAGGTTATGTACATACAAATCTGAATGTTTTGGTTGGGCCGGTACAGGCGCAGTCAAAAGTGGCCGTCGCTTGATAGTCATTTACATTATGTCTTACGCAGACAAAGACGTGATCTTTGTGTGGATTCTAAAAATAACTCGCATACCTAGTAATGGCGTATAATCGCCAGTTTACTCGTGGTTTAAAATGTGTGTTGCTACTCGCTGCGATGACTGTTTACTATGGCCCTGTTCTTGTTAATTAGGTAAACTCATACTTAACTTCATGATAGGTGTTTTGTAAATAATACTTTTAACTGTTTATTTATAGTTCTTATTGGAATTTACAGTTTTCATATTGAACAAATAAGAAAACGAATTCATTCATATTAAAATGATGAGTGAATAAATGAAATAAGTAAAAATAATACCAAATAGCGTTCAAAATACAGGTGAAGTGAAAAGATCTTAATATTGAAAAAGATCGTATTTGCGACTGTACAACGGCATAATAGGTCATTCAACTTTATATTTACAAGACAAGTTCAAGAATACGAACGCTATAACTACTAAGAAAACAATTTTTATATTAAACCATTTAATTTAAATTTAAAACCTACTTTCTTATAGAAATCTTCTGGAAAATCGTAACTTTAAATTATTAATTAACAAACCAAATAGGAAAACAATTGATCTATTCCTATCCAATACCATACCTACCTAATCTAATAATAGAAGATGTTTATTTACAATCAAATACTTATGGCCGGTTGTTCCAAATCATCTGCTTTTTTACAAATTCCGTTTTACATTTTACGTATACTATTACTTTTGCTATTACGAATTCGTAAATTTCTGTTGCTCCAACAAAATTCCTGTAAAAGTAACAGTATAGAAAGTAGCCAGGCGTCAAAAACGTTTACTCTTCCATTTCAGCTAGGGAGCTTTTTATTACCATTTTTTTACGTGGCAAGACCTGTCATACCTTTCAAAATAAACTATCGTGATTGGCTGACTGTATGACAGACAATGCATTCAATATTGTGATATGATTGTCAAAAACAAACTAAATAAATTGTTTATAATTCCTAAAGTTGTTTGTTTTTTTTTGCATTAAAATAGTATAATGGAATAATATCTGAAGATAATGTTGCGCTGGAAAAGTAAGTACAACATCTTCAGCACCTATGTACCTATTTAATTTTTCACGTTTTCATAGAAAATATACCGAGCTTATTGTGTTTGTTTGTTTCAAACAACGAAGTGCTAAATTCAATGAAGATGAGTCGAATTTACTCAATAATCTGTTAAAAAATAACATATTTTATTAAATAAACAAACACGCATGATACCTTTTGTTTTGAAAAAATTTAACTCATATACTTAAGTGTTAAATCATGTACATTTTTTCAGGTAAAGTTACACCTAAGCAGAGGGAAGATGCCTGGCGCGCCATTACCAATGAATTTAATAGCGATCCCGCATGCTCCTTTGCCAGAAAATCGCACCAATTAAAAAATAAATGGGATTATATGAAGCTTTGCCACACCGACTGTCGCGCTACCAGCGAATAGAGCAGGCCAGGCAGCACTTTTGGACTCGGTGGTCAAAGGAATATGTATCGGAGCTACAAATCCGGGTGAAGTGGAATAACTTTTGAGACACCTTGAAAGAAAATACGCTTGTTCTTGTCAAGGAGGACAACTCGCGGGTGGGATTTTGAATTACACATCTGGAAAATTGGATTGAAATGGGTTTATTTATGTAGGGGTGGGTTTCCCCTTTCGATTAATACCCCTCTTGTTTTGCAGAGATGCATAGTTTTTTAATTATACGTGTTTGAAATTTCCTATACTGAAACGATATTTTACATACAAAAATTCAATTTATATGATTGCTTGGTAAAACGAAACGTATATCCAGACAATCCATTTGTGGCAGAAGATGGAATGCACACCCAAAGGATTGAGTCTCAGTGGCGGGTGGTTAAAAGGTTTTTCTATAAAGATAATTATAACCACCCAGAAAATTTTGCTGACATTATAGTTGAATACAAGTGGAGGCGTTACTTGCTAAAATATGTATATAAAAGACCAATTTATGGAATTGTTAAATGTAATAAAACAAGTTTATAAAATATAATAAATAATAAGAAAGAAAAACAAAAAAATATTGTTGTTTTATTAATATGCGTACTAGTGAAATGTTCAATTATTAACGTACAAAACAAAACGTATGTTGTTCGCCCTTATAAACGATAAGAGTCCAGTATTAACTTAATAATTGTAACTTTTACAATTTGTGTCACAGACCGACATGGACCGGTTAGGTTAGGAGGTTAATGCAAGGAGCGAAGCAAAGCGGAGCACTTACTACAAGGATCCGCACCTCCCCTTCAGAGGGGGAGGTCACCAACCACCTCCCCCCCCCTAAATTCGACGGTCCATATACTGTAGTTTTACCAAAATCACCCCTAATCAGTGATTGATAACCCTATTTTTGAGGTTATAAATAACAAACTTCAAAATTCATAAAAAAAAAACTAGTCATCTCCGCAACTCCGCATCGTGGTGGGGAGACCCCCTTTGCCCCCCCTCCCCCCTCCACCCCAAACCTAAATTCCAGATGTGTAATTCAAAACCGATCCCCAACTCGCCCCCAATTGGTGCCCAGGGAAAGACGGAGTGTCGAGAGTAGCTTCTATACGAATGGCTACAGGCAGCACTATACGTAGATCATTTTCTAAAATTTGTCCACTACCTATAGAATGCAATGATACAAATTAAATAAGGTGTTTCTCTATTGGAAGTCGGTACTTCCAAGGCCGGGGGCATGTTAAGAACGCATCCCTACGGTTTAAGAAATACTATGTTTTAACGCAACGTAACAGATGAAAGAAGCCTGTGAAAGAATCCTGCGGAGAGGAGCAACTTTTATACGCAACGAACTTTCAAGCTTTACGCACACGCATACGCACTAAATCAATTTCTATAATTAAAATCATTTATACTTGTAATATCGAAAAATATAAGGTTTAAATACGACACAAAGGCCTATTATTAACAGAGTGCAAAAAGTATTTTTTTTAATAATTAAACCAAATTTAGCACACCTACTATAGGTTATTTTCCATTTTCCAATCAAAAAAATATACTTTTACGTTATGAGGTGGGTCTGAGCTCCGTATAAAGTATACGTAAAAAGTAACTGTAAAAAGTATAAAAAAAATGTGGTGCAACACTTTTTACGGGATACTTTTACGTTTTACATTTTTTTTTACGAATTCGTAAAAGTATAAACTTGGAACAACCGGCTGTTATACTTTAAACTTTTTCAGTATTACAGTACGTAGACCAATAGAATAATAATCAGATTTGTTTTTCCATAATATGGAAAACCATTCTCCATCCAACAATAACTAGAACATCTATTATATTTTTATTATCATATTAATCTCGAGATTGACGCAGTAACATTAAAGTATGTATTTTTAACTATGAACTTTGATAATAATATGATTATTATTGATGGATATAAATTGTACTTAAAGCTTCATAAAGTAGTAATAGTAATGTTATTACTTAATGGAGCTTTAAGTACAACTTGGATCCATCGACATCCCTTTTTCTCCATCTTTAATGTCCTACAATAAGTGATTATGGTGTGCTGTCATTATATTTCGGTATTTCCACAAAACGTCTCGTTCGATTACCGGGAAGCACCACAACGTAAACTTTTGATTAAATTCTACCGGGAACAGGTTTATATTAGTCATACCTGTCGGCTTTATAGTAAAAAATACATAATTCAATGTTACTGCGTCAATCCCGAGACTAATATGATAATAAAAATATTATATTATAATAATTATTGGATGGAGACACACAGTGCAATCTAACTGTAAATAAGAATAAATAAAAATAATAATAAATTCTCTATTTGCCGGTAAAAGCATTGTAACAGATGATTTACAATAATTTGAAGTTGATTCATATAGGTAGGTAGGTACTGCTTTACGTATAGCGTTCAAAACAATTTCATTTCATAAAAGACTAATAAATATTATAAGTATAAACTAATACAATATAAGTTTTAAACTATCATGGGCATATTTAAATTAACTTAAATGAGCTATTTAAATTATTATAAATGGTTATGGAGGAGCACTAAGGAAGGAATTCCCGTAATTCCTACGAGAACGGGAATTATTAGACTTTTTAGTTTGAATGAAAAATCTTATTCCTTGAGTGCACGGATGCGATACTTGGCATAAAGGTTCTTCAAAGAGTGACTGGTTGTTTTATAGGAATTCCCGATATTCCCACGGGAACGGGAAATATATGATGTTTTAGTTTGTATGAAAAAATCACAATGTTAAACATAAACAATGTTTATGCGCGTACGGGCAAAAGCTAGTAAAGCTATAATTTTCATAACATTCATAGTTTTGGAATAAAAGTTATTATTAGGAATATTTCTTACCACATTCCTGTCGGTCCCTTATTGTTAAAAATACTAAGCACGCTTCTCACGACGATTATCCCCAAATTAAAACTTGTTTCGGCAAATAAATATATGGCCCCTATGTTGGTCAATAGATAATTCAGTAAGGTGCTTCTGGCTCTTATATTTGGGTACTTTATAATGTCCTTTTGACAGGGGAGCATTATGTTAGGCACTTAATTCATTTTGGCAGTTTTGTTGATGTTACTAAAAGGTAAAATCGAATAGTTTATTGATTGTTTTGTATATTTGTGCAAGGTAAGCATTTTGGTCCAATTTCAGAAAAAAATGTAGAGGTTCCATAAAAAGAGCACAATCCATCGGACACAACAGTATTTTTTTGATAATTATCATTTTGAACCTGCCCGTATTCTAAAAAAATAAGCTATGTTTGTCAAAGACTTTTTTAACTTTACTAGGAACTTTCGAAGGACCGTTAACAAAACTCTCTTGCTCATAAAACACTTCTGAAACATAAACAATAGACGTACGCACTAACTACATTTCTTTAAGAAGAAATCAGTACCTACACTGCTTCCATATTTTGAAGACAATAGAACTATTGTCTAAAAAACTAAAAAGTTTTAACACAACTTTGAATTTAGAATAAAACAAATGATATCCAATATAGAATCTTCATGTTTTTAAGTCTGTTGAAAAACAGGTTATGTTCATTTAAATAAACAGTTACAAAACTAGCTTATTTATAATATGGCTGGTAGCAAATATAATAATATTTATAAATTTTAAAATATAATGTAATAATTCTTCCATGCTGGACTGAGAGCGAAAGAAAAACATAGAATATGTAAAAACACTGCTTCTCTTTCTGGGCATACCGTTAAAGTCAGTTAAGGGACAGAGGTTTTATTGCGGGTGTATAGGCTGTTTTCAAATGTGACATTAAATAGTTTTATAGCCTGTGGTATTCTACCTACCCCTGTGATACAGGCGTGAAGCTATGTATGTATGTAATAATTCACAAAAAGTAGTGATTAGCAACAAAATATGATCAATAAAGGAGCTTTTTTCCGGCATTAACTGCGAACATTTTAACTTGACACGAATTTTACGATACCCAAGGTGCCATTCCATCTAATCGCTTGATCTCAAAAACATTAAACCTAACGATACAAAATTACAAAATATTACGTAATATTACGAATGATAATTTAAATGTACAATACCTAAATCTCAAAATTGTGATTCTGTGATAAAAAAAAATATTATCACAAAATACCAAAAAAAATACAATATTGTAGCTAATATTTTAGGAAAAATTGATCTGTTTTTTAAACAAAAAAAAACACAATATTTTGGTTAGTATTTGGACAAAGTTAACATTGGCCCGTGTTCAGCCGTAGGCCTCTCCTGGCCGGATGAAAATGAAACATTGTTTTTATTTATGAGTTACGTACGTTCTTAAAAGAGTTTTAATAATATTTAACAGGTCACAGACACAAGTATTGAAACAACTTAGTATTTGGTGTATACGGAAGTCTTTCGGTACACAGGTGCAACTCGCTCTTGACCAGTATATTTTGATATCTGCTGTCTAATACCTATATTGCGTAAATTTAACAAGGCCGCGGTCTCGATAAGAACCGAGTGCCTGTCGATAGATTTATATTTTCTATATTTAAACTGTGACTATGGAAGAAAACGCACAGAAAAGAATGCTAATACCGTCTTCTACTGTGTAAGACAACATAGGATAAGCCGCAGTAGAAATTTTACTATATCTTATGAGCAATGTGACCATGGGAAAACTTCGAGTAAAAAAGTAAGTTAAAAATTATATGCCACAAATACATTTAAATAAGGAATCGTGAAAAATGTGTGTTCGAAAATCTATACGATAGTACAACTATAACACATAAATAAACTACCTACTTTAACTAAGTTACTTTGCTAATTCCGCGACTCTTACTTGCACTAGTGATGCAGGATTTTCGTGCGTTGGTTCACCGCCCTCTCAAGCAAGAAGCAAGCAATGCAATGAACACACACTTGGAATAGGTACTGTAACGCACACCACAAGCTACCACCGACACGTGTTTCGCTTCAACCAGAAGCATCCTCAGGGTGCAACGACCACTGTTATAGACCAAGGTACCTTAGTTATAGTACCTAGTTGTCTTGGATTTCGGCAAAGTAACGCCTGACTCTATCAATTATAACGAATAAACTCTTTAAAATGCAGAACAAAATATGGAGATATATATCTCTTACTTCTTATTTTAACGTGGGGGCGTGGTGCACACAAATAAATGTACCTACGTTCATCAATTTAATACGATTTAACACTCACACACAAAACATTACTGTCCAAAAAACTGCCTACTTTTATGAACTTGGATTAGATATCTTCTAAAATAAATTTCGCATATTGCAGGTGTCAATGATATCCCCGCTGATATAATATTATCCAACTTATCTTGACGTCATGACAATATTTTAGATAATATAATATTTTATTTTTCATACCTGATCGCTCATCCGATTTACATATATGTATATTTTGAAATAATTGACGCCAAAACTTAATAACGAGAACAAAGATCGTTTTTTGCGATCAATATGATTTCGTACTCAGAGTACGAATACGTTATATTTAAGTTTGAACTTTGCTCAATATTATAATTATGGTCGAAGATCGGAGTAGACCAAAGTTGGACTGAGGTCCAAAGTTACTTATAGTTTTTTACTAACGGCCTGAATTTTCAATCCTCTGATAAAAGATATCTGACGAATAAAATATAACTAAACAGGTGGAATAATGTTGTTTTATGTTTTTTTATAATTGTATAACACTGACATAGAATTACACTAAACTTGAGACGAAAACTTAAAGACTCGAAGCGGGTCGTCGTTATTCATTAGATAACTTTTATCTGACCATTGAGGTCTTGTTGTAAGCGCCGTACTCAGACTATTACTGAAGATGCAGATAAGTTGCTTCTAGTCATGAGAATAATGTGAATCTATTTACCAGATTTATTCTGCGCTCTGAACATTTGCACCTAGAGTAATATCGACATTTCAAAACTAAAAAAAAGAGCTCGGTTCCTGCAGTAAATTAAAACGTTAAGGTAAAGGTAAAGATAAAATCGTAAATTTTGCGTTTAGCTTCTGTGCAGGCAGGATTACTGCTCAGCTGAATGTAAGTTTTCTTCATACCTCCATTTGTTAGTTAGTAACAATGATACATTTCAACAAACAAATTGTGTCAACATGATACTTAATAAAACATTAAGTTTAACAATCCAATAATGAAATACGAAACCGGAACCGTCATATCAAATTCCTCATTCGCCCTGACATTTCAAATAAAGACACATGTATCTATTAAATAAAACTAGATTCGTAACAAGTAAAGTTTCGAATGATTACAATGGCAATTCTCCGTTTTGCATTTCAAGAGTTGAAAAATTTACATTCAATTGTTGAATTCGAGAAACTATCCATTACTATGTGTTCGATATCGGCAGAGACACCTCGATACATATTGATGAGTACAACCTCAATATTTAAAGCACTTTTTCGTATACATCTGGCGTGTGGCTAGGTTGTAACATTGAGCGAAACATGGCATCTATATTAAGAATTTTAGGCCTTGATTTTTGATAAATGCAGCATAGAATTTAGATCTCTTTCATTTCAGGTGTTGAGAAAGAAATAGTTATTTTTATGTTGACCTTCTACTACGATAGGAGTGACTGACAGAATCCATGGAAGTAAATTCCACAGAACTATTTAAAGTGTAAAAAAATATAATAGTAAATTGTGACATGATGATCTTGAGTTGTCAATGTTAGGAGAAATGGAAGCAAGTGTGACGTAGTTCTAAAATACCACCATTAATCGACACTGGCAATTTCAGGGAAACTACCAGTGTGTTATCGATTCTAGGACATTTTATCTTTCCCACGTGGTTGTTATTTTCTCACATAACATTACACTGCTTATACTATACATATAACCAGTCTCATCTGAAAAATAAGAAGGCTGTTTGACGATCGAAATAAACAGGAGAGTGTTTCCTACGCAGATGGATCCTCTTTTCCAATTGTACTTAAGAAAACTCTAATATGACTATCTCAGACAGCATAGTTAGGTTTGTGGCAAAGTTTCCCGCCTGTGTATCAAACCTTTCAAGGCTAATGTTGAACCATTGTGCATTTGAATGTAAAAAATATCCCTTTGTAACTTGGTTCAATTATGCAGTTTCTCGTTCAATGTTCTTTCAAAAAAGCTCATTGGCACTTGAACCATGGAAAACATAACTACTTAAATATTAAGGAGATGCTATAGAGATATTTGAACTCCAAAAATCTAGGAAATGTTTCCACCGGAATCGAAGAATGCAATTACATAAAAATAGCATCCCATTCAAGGGCTGCATAATGCATTTTTTCAAAATATTATACATTTATTTAAACATGTTTACAGATCAATTAAATTTAAATAGGTCACGTTATCCGGTAACACGTTTTAAGTAATATCAGGAATTGTTACACGTTTCATGACTTCAGTGCTTTCTATAGTATCGTTTGGCATAATTCCAAATTATCAAGCAACATTTGGTTTTATCTAGCAATTACTTTGGCCGAGTGACAATTTCGCTTCCGAAGCATAATAAACTTTGTGTCAATTTAACGCCTGCTAAGACTTCAAATGATAGAGATTATTAGTTTCTTATTAGTTGAGCTTTGATTGTTATTATAAATTTCAGTTGTGGTGGCATCGTGACCCACTTGTTAGTAACGGAGCTTAGAAACTATGTAAGCCAAAACTATAATGTGCATGAAAATAATAGAGGCACAGTTGTAAACACCAACATCAAACTGTCAGTGTTAGATCGTTACATGATTAAGTGATCTTTTTAATATCATAGCATTGACCGCCGCTTGTCGCAGGACTGCAGTGCGACACGCGGCTGCAGTCGTGCGTTATTGATTTGTATGGATGGCTGAAGGCATATTAGTCCGACACTACCCAGGGTTGTCATGAATACCACGGTTATACCAAGTTGTTGTAGTTCCTGTGTAATGATCGGCGGTCACCTATCTTAATAGCGACCGCGCCGAACATTGCTTATCCTGAGATATCCGATAAATAAAATATATAAAAAATGACCGATGTTCGTACCTCAGTCAGTATGAAGAGGGGTAAACTCCGACCATGTATTCCTCTCATCGACTTCCGTGCTTCGGAGGGTACGTTAAGCAGTCGGTCTCGGGCGCTGAATACTTGTATACCAGAGTCGTAAAGGTTTGTCAGAAGCCATTTCAGCGCCCGGAAAATTCTGACCACACTGGGTCAGCTTGGTGGAATATGGCCTAAAACCTCCCTCCCCTTCATCCAGGGGAAGACACTCATAGCCCAGCAAAGGGCTCATTATATAGGGTTGTGATGAAGACTCACGATTATAGTACTTCACCATGAGAACAGTCGGGGCTTCTGCGGTCGTCGCATAATCGTATTACATCGAATATAATTATTCACTTGATAAATATTCCCACGAGGTGCCTGCAATAAAAAAAGTCATTGAATTTTTGTTTTATCATTGTCTTACCTTTATTTTGCTTTGTTAAAATATAAACTACTATTATCTTTATTCACGTCATTAATAACGTTAATTTCAAGTGTTGAGAGATTTAGATTTGCCAAAATATACCTTGAATTAAGGTAAACATAATTTATGGATTTGTTTACCATGGACCACTAAATATTTGTCTTTAATCCCATATAATTTAAAACAACATTTTTGATATAATGGTTCTGCAGTTTATTTCTTTTAAAATACATTGAAATCTTTTTAAAGTAATTATACTTTCAAATCCCCATATATCAGAACGAAAATAACTCGGTTAAGATTTATTTAGACTGTGACCCAAATTCAGTCTATTTCAATTAAAGAGTTGCTTGTTAATTAAATACAGTGTAAATGTTTGTTTTCCTCACAATTATCTTACAGTGATTTCTTTATTAGTCATTGCTGTCACGAGTAAGTCATAGGAGCATAGTATTTTTTGTATTAACTTGTATTTATGAAAATAAAGTAAATTATTTTTTAAGTTTATTATTATTACCTATTTATTTAAAACATTAAGTATCTTCCATGCTGGACTGGGACCTAAAGAAAAACATAAAATGTGCCCGCTGCTTACTGTAAAATTCTTCCCGGGCGTACTGTAAAATTCAGTTAAGGGACGGAGGTTTTAGTGATGTTTTAGTGGGCGATAGGCTGACCCTATTACTGCAAGTCTCTCTCTATCATTATTATACCTACAAATTTGTCAAATGTGACATCAGATGATTTATAGCATGTTCGACTCGCGTTCTGGCTACCTCATAAGGCGTGATATATAGGCGTGACGTTATGTATGTATGTATTTATCCTTGGTAATAAAAACCGGAATAAAAATGCACACGGGTCTAAACTTTTGTGGGGATCTTCGGAATTGCTCGCGAATTTGCGGACCAATCTACAGGTGTTGAGAATTACAGATTTCTGCATCTTTATTAAGGTGGAATGGGCTGGTAATTCTAATTCTTTAAGTGATCGGTGTATCTGCTTGGGAACTACACCTGTTGTGGAGATAACGACTGGTATTATGACTACATTTTTTAATCGCCACATCCTAGTTATCTTGTCTTTAAGAGGCACGTATTTTGCTGGCTTTTCAGAAATATTGTTCTGAATATTATGAGTATTCGGGATTGCTATGTCTATAGAGCGATGTTGTTTATTTTATCTATTATAGAAATATCAGGTATATTAAAGTGTCAAGTTCTGTCAATTAAAATGGCTCTATCATAGTATAGTTTGAGAGTTGAATTTTCGAAAACTGTTTCGGGTTGATATTTGTAGTAGAGCTGGTGGGGGACAAGATTGTATTTAATTGCCAGTTTCTGGTGGATTATGTTTGCGACCTGGTCATGACGATACTTATAATCAGTTTGGATCACACTTTTGCAGGCCACAGTAATGTGCTGAATAGTTTCCGAAGCACTATGGCATCGACTGCATAAGTCGGTAGTTATTCGGGTTTTCATTACGTACTTATTAGTTGCGCGTTTAGATGACCTTGGATCGTAAACATAAATCCCTCAATTTCAGGATATATTTCACCATATGTGGGAAAAAGTCAACTGACACGCAACAAGTCTCTCGTGCTAAAGTGCCCCGGAGGACACTTTAAGCTATTAGTCGCGGTTAAGATTTGTCAAAAATTCATTTCGGCTTTCCACTAAACAGCACTGGACTACTATGCTTCATCTTTTAGTACCAGACATCTAGAAATTATATAAGCAACCTCAGAAATCACACAGACACCAACTGCTGTTCATACAATGTAGAGAACCACTTTATAATTACGAGAGCATTAAGCAGTTTCATGGAATAAATCAAAACCTTTGCCGCAATGACGTACGTGTTTAATCGTAAAATAGCTCTTAATTTTAAATGTTTATCTCAGCTAATATTTGGTGAGAAGTTGCAGACTTCGTTACGTAATCTGTTGGTGCTAATAAACAATTTTTATTGGTTGAGAAGAGGAGCGAAATACCCAGAAGCTACATTTAGCTTTCGATATTTGCGGTTGAATGTATCATTTGAATTTGTTAAATGAAATGGATATTCCCTGATAACTAATAAAGAAGTTATGATTTAATGTATTTACGGGATTCTTACCACGATTTTCGATTTTATTTTCACACGTCCGATATTTCGATGCTGTTACAAGCACCATGATCGCGGACTGGCAGATGTAGGTAGGTAGCGATGACAGTTAGAGGCAGATATATCGATCTACCCCCTTTCTTATTCGTTTTGATCTGCTACTACTGGAACTCACATGAATGTCACTTTTGCAAAACACGCTCACAGTATCACTGGGGTTTTGACCGGACACACCACTATCGCTGTTTTTTTGGTTTAGTAAAAGTCCTAACCACTGGGTTCCACGTACTAGACAATTTAAAACCGTCTTCTCGATTAAAGTTATTTTCGCACTTTTTTATTTCTAACGCTTCTTTAACGATTCGCGGTATGTAGTGTCGTTCCGTAGATAAGATCCGAGTATTATGGAATTCAATCCAATGATTAGGGCCCGATTCTAACAGATGTTCGGCGATGGCTGACTTGTTTGTGTCTGAGTTTTTTATGGCTTTGATGTGTTCCTTAAGACGGCATGAAATAGTTCTCTTCGTTTGGCCAATGTAGGAGCTGCCACAACTGCAGTCAATTTTATAAACACCCGGTGTCTCAAGCGGTATGTGATCTTTTGGTGAGCGCAGACACTAATTGATTTTCTTGTAGGGAGTGAAAATCGTGTCGATAGAGTACTTATTTAATATCCTTCCTATTTTATCTGTGACTCCTTTTAAATATGGCATGAAGGAGGGCTGGCGCTTCACCTTGGGTGTATTTGGTTTGGTTCTCGTTGTTCTCTTTATATTTGACACCTTCACGGTGTCACGGTTGGAAAATAAAATCGAAAATCGTGGTGAGAATCCCGTAAATACATTAAATCATAGTGAAAATAACCGCGATAGTTTAAAACAATTAATAAAGAAGTTGTTGCAACGTTTTAACAGAATTGAGAGTCGAAAATATGCCAAACCACTACTTTTGATTGGATTCAATGTTCATATTATTTTATTGGCAAAATTATGTAGGACTAACTGTTAACTATATCTTATCTTTATCTATGGGTTTAGCACGGGATTTATTTAAATTATGTCGTCAGATGAAATTGACTCTTATGCTTCGTCAAACAGGATAAATAGTTGCTTTATCTTGTTTATAACACAAAGGTACTCGTACCTATAACTATACTCTCTAACATTAACTTATTGATGGGCCCTATTGGCCTACTTTTCAACCGACTTCCAAAAAGGTCGAAGTTCTCAATTCGTCTGTACGATTTTTTTTTGTGTTACACGATATTTCGAACAATTATGAATCGATTTTGAAAATTCTTGTTTCATGTGATAGAAGATACTTCATGGTTGGTCACATATAAATTTCATCGAAATCGATTAAGTATTTCATTGAAAATTTCAAATTTATGAAAGAATATGTATGTATTGATGATATTATAATAACTCAGCCAAAGTTTTGACGTCAAGTCGGTTTTTTTAATGCCCTAGATTCGTTGATTATTTAAAGTTCAGTTTGGGTATATTCATAGATTGATAGGGTTGTAGCGAACCTTTTAATCAAAGGACTATTAATTTATAAAAATAAGTTATGTGCTCATTTACTCGGCCTGTGGTCAAGCCGGTTCTTGTTAATCACTTGCTGACTCTTCTAGTTGTTAAAGACTGTTAGTTTAGAAATATAATTTAAGTCATCCATCAGGGTGCCCTGAGGCTGTTGTATTTAGGAGAAAAGTAACTTAATGCCCTCTGTATGTCTTACTGATTAAAAAAAATAATATTTGCTGTAAGTAGATCTGACTTAATAGAAAATTACTATGTATACTTATATAATAATGCTGAAGGGTTTTGTTGGTTTGTACGCACTAATCTCGGAAACTAATAGTCAACTCTTTGGAAAAGTACACTCTATGAAGAAATTCCATCCAAAGCTATGCAAATTTCGTTAGAACAAAGGCTAAATGCGATAAATCTCAAATAACAGCGAAACAAAATTATTATGAGGATTATTTTTGGGTAAATAAACCTCATCATAATTTAGTTCTCGCTGAAATATAACGAAAATTGTTGTAGTTTTCGGAAAAAGTCATGCTGAAATTGAAGACGAAGAAGTTAGCGGTTGTTAGTCGAATCATGATGATATGAAACAAGTAATTTTAAATAAATTTGCTCTGTATATACCCAGTTCTTTATCTAGAAAACAAACAATATTATCTAGCTTTCTAACAACATAAGCGTCTTCCTAACCAAGTCGCTAGAATCGCATTCTACTTTTACAATGATCTACATCATTTATTACTATGTTAATATTAAAACAGTTTTCCATGTGATTAACATTGAAAAAGGTTATCTTTACGATACAATTAAAAAATAAAGTGTTTTCACTATTTAATTTCTTGATTTTAATCTATTTTGAAAACGTTGTGTGTCGTCGCAAAATTATATAATGTATGAGTTTACCTATTTTATAACAAATACCGCAATAATATTCTTAAAAATTTTGAAAAACCTTTACAAATATTTATCGTCATCTTTATCTTCCTTGTACACAATCGTTATTTGATGCGTTTGTAAATAAATGACTGTGCATTCTAATGTCTCAACTATATCAAAGTAACACTTTACAATAAGAAACCAACGGAATTATTGTGATTATCATTCTCTTTTCTTATAAATCTAATCCCGCGCTTGAAGTAAATTTTAATGGCTGGTAGGTAAATGTAAAGGCCCAATGTAGAAAATACAGTTGTCATCAAACACTACTGACAATCTCGATAGGCACGATGACAGTATTAAAAAAAATAAAGAATTAATAGTTTTAGCGCAACATATATGTTAAATAATTACAAAAAAATTACCCAGTTTTAGTTCATCATCATCATCATCATCATGACTCTTTGGATTGAGCCCACTGCAGGGCTATGAGTCTCTCCCCTGGGTAACGAGGAGGAGAGACTCATAGCCCATTGTTTTAGTTAAAACAATTATATAAATAAGATTTTAATTCAAATAAAAGTATGAAATGAAGTCGTCGGCCATCTTAACTGAAACGCCAATCAGAGCGCATGACGTCATGACTAAGTAAATATTCCCTTGTTGCTTACAGTTCCTTTGTGGTTACGTAGGTACGCATACCGTAGTTTCACAACTGGACATAAGTGGAAGCCATGACACCTTGAACCGTTTTCACGCTCAATTGAAATCAGATAGTAAAAACCGCAATAATGTACGTAAAAAATATATTAATTGCTGAACTTATAATAAATAAAACATAAATTAATAAAATCCCCAGACAATCACCCCAACTACATGGCCCCAAAGTAAGCATAGCTTGTGTTATGGGATACCATGTAGCGAACTAGGGGGGAACATAGAATATAAATACATAAATAGATAAACACCCAGACACGGAACATTTTTTTTTCTTTTTCCGTGCGGGAATCGAACCCGCAACCACTAGCGTCTAAGGCAGACAGGTTTATCCCATCGTCAAAGTGGTCGTCAAACGAGAAGAAGTTAAAAGAATTGAAAGTACAATGTCCTTGGTCAAAGCTTATAACATCTTAGGTTCTTTGGTTGTACATTTATTCCGGCAGTGTCACCCACTGCGTAAGCCTGGCGAAATTTTAATGACCTGCAGGTTATGAATATAATAAAATAATAATATAATAAATATTTCTGACACTCACACAACATTATCTAGCCCAAATTAAGTTTCTTAAAGAACTTGTGTTATGGATATTAGATAACTGATATACTTAAGAAATATATAAACATACATATTGGATAAATACATATTTTTAATTAGAATAAACTTAAATAAACATATAAACATCCATGACTTGACGACTAATATCTGTGTTCATCACACAAATATCCGCCGCCGCCGGCATTTGAACCCAGGACCTCTGACATAGAAGGCAATGTATGTTACCGCTACACCAGCCATGCAAAAAACAGACCAATCAGAAAACAGACCAGACGGTTAAAAATGACAATAAACAGACTTTAGCTTATGTCTTGCGTGAGAATCAAGTTTTTATTGCATTACTTTCCAAAACTCATTCTAAAATATCTCTTAAGTAAAGACAGGAGTAGCAGGCGTGATGGTGCAAAACGTACAGAGAACATAAGTTAATGATAAACAATCCGTGGAACTTTTAACACGCATCGAGCTCAAATATCACCTGTATACTGCCATTAACGGGTTGTTGACTGTTCCATTATTTCGCAATATTCGAGCACAGTGCAAAACTTCTATATACGAACGAAGTACTGGCAGTATTATCAACTTATCCATGAGTCGCTCGTATATTTTAACTAGTTTTACAACAGCAACTGCATTAGCAGTTTCTATGCAAATAGAGACAAAGCCATTTGGAATGGCCTTGATTATATTAATTTGCATCTACAATGTTATTTCGATACGTACTGTCTGTTTGTAATAAATGTGGATGTTACTTTTGCGATAATTATTTAAATTTCACCCTACTTCAAGTGCATGAGAGATAATTTCGTATTGAGTTACCTATTTTTAAGCATTATTTAAAATATTCTAAGTAAGTGAAACTTACGTTATTATATGGTTTGTAATTTTCCATTATTGTTGTAAACGTAGGTATTGTATAGGTATTGTATTGTAGGTACACCTGGAGGTTTTTAGTGGGTCGGTTCGGCCTTCTGCCGGATCATCCCCACATACCCCATCGTTCCCCCTTGGGCGGTCGGGAACGTGACAGCACGTTTTCCTCCAGACAAAAAAGGGTATTGTATTAAAGTGTTATGCTTAATTTGACTTTGCACTCTCAAATTTCAGGTCTCTCTGATGGCAAACTTCAATTCAAACCAAACTTTTCCAAACATAAAACACAGGCCTTAAAATAAAAACTGTTGACCGCATTAAAAGCAGATTTAGATATATGGACTTACTCTTAACCCAGGTTGTTAAAATCTGGAGAATACCCATTTGGTTTTGTGATTGAAAAATATACATTTTTAATCAATAATCTACTGAAAAGTGTTACCTAAATACCATTTTGCAATCTTCAAGTTTCGATTGGCTTTTGTCGCTTACGTTTTATTTTGACGTTAAGGAGATAGAGACGAGATCCAAATTAAGTTTTGACGAGACGTAAATTAGGTGAATTGCCCTGCAGATATTTACCCAAAAAGAATATCGGAGTATCGATAAATTAAGTAAGAATGAAAAATAATTATTAAACATTTTCAATAAGTCTCAAATGTATGGTTTTCGATAGTTTTAGTTTAGTAGTTGCGTTTCGCGGAATAGGTTATGTGCGTTTCATTAGTTGCGCTTCAAAATAAGTGCGCTAAGTGGTCTAAATGGTTTTGACCCCTGATTTTGAAGTCTCTTATTTTGACAATAGACAGACTTATAATTAGGGACTGCAATGATCCGGGCCCGTATGCACCTTCTTTAGTACATCAGATCGATATAAGAATGATTACTTTAAAGATGTCAAAATATACATACACCCACGTATACAACACTATCATATTTCGTACGTTGAAATACAGTAGGTAAATGCCGATGTTGTACCCGGTTATCTTAATCTTCTAAAGCAATATAGTAAGTGTACTGTATCTTTCTTAACGTTGCAATATACACAGATACGATGGTATTTGGCAGCAGTATTCATATTTAAGCACAGTAAATATATAAATTTGTTATTGTAAATAAAAGTATTTAAATAAAAAATATTATATGCTTTATTGTTAAAACTGGATTTGGATGCATTAATTCAAAACAATATGCTCTTTAACTCAATGATGCCGTCGTATGCAGTGACTAAGGTGTCATTTATTTGATTTAATGAATCATGAAAAATTACAATAAAATTAAAATTGACTATAATATAATCATCTCTACGGGCGGCGCCGTGCCGTTTCACGGCGTGCGGCACACCGTGCACGGCGCACGGCGCACCGCTCAGCGCTTCATAATAGCTCTTAAAATTATCTCCATCATGGTTCATTATAGAAAAGCATTGATTTGCACCGTACGGCACTGCGCCGCGCCAACACGGCGGCGGCGCCGTGAAATAATACGGCATACTTTTGTATAATAAACCATGATGGAGATAATTTTAAGAGCTAATATGAAGCGCCGAGCCGTGCGCCGTAGAGATGGAGCCAAGGCCTCAGGCAACGGGCTTACCTTGAAATCCTTTTTAAGGAAGACCTTATTGTGATCCTAAGTCATCAATGACCATGTCACCACGCAAGTGGTCAACATTTGCAATGGCCAAAATTAGATACATACATACAAAACTTCACGCTTGGTATCCCTTATGGGGTATGCAGAACACCAGAGGTTATAAAACCGTCTGATGTCACGTTTGCCAAATTTAGAGGCATTATAATGGTGGAGAGGGACTATTGCAGTGACAGGGGGTCAGCCTATTTATACCGCACACTAAAAAACCTCCACTAAAACCTACGTCCCTTAACTGACTTTTCATGTATGCCCGGCAAGAGCAGCAGCTAGCAGATTCTATGTTTATCCGTTGCTCCCAGTCCAGCATGGAAGAAACTTGCAGTTTTGCCCCTATAATAGTGGTATAGTTTACGAAATGCCACTTATGGCTAACCTCAAGTTAGTTAAAAAAAATTATTTTGGTGGATCGGAGATATTGGGTTCTCCAGTAAATGCTGGATGCGGGCACCGCAGGATCGTGCCGTGCGGTGTGGACAAACTAGTGGGAGGCTGACAATAATTTCAAAGCTGTTGCCGTGATCAGCAAAAATTCAAAAACTTCAAAAAAAAATCAAAATTTCAAAAAGTTTTATTTATCTTAGGAATTTCACAAAACACTTAATGAAGTCAGTCATCACATACTTCGGCTTTACTAGATGTTGATAGTTGTTAAATAAGATATTACAGTAGACCAAGAGACAAAAAAAGCCGGCGGAAAAAAACTGTTGGCACTCTTTTTCAGTCAGAATTATCAAATTAATACAAATAGGTACAGTACAAATTGACCTTACTTATACTTGAGCATCACTTACGTATCCATTTATTTACAGTTGGTTATTGAGAATTAATAGCAAATCTATATTCGAGACATAATCAACGTGGCCGTCTTGTAGCGCGGTCAAGCGCACCATACTCCCCGCCCAGATATCGCCGATGTGAGCAAGCGAAAACACGTTTAATTGGTTTATTTTTCAAATATCATAACTATTTAAACGTTTTTCTTTAACCATCGGTTAAGAGAAATAAGCTTTATGTTTTTATGTAACTTTTACATGAATTCATTGTGGAATTTTGTAGCAATATCCGTTTGAAATAGTAAAATTGTGTTATGTTGTGACTTTTCTTAACAAGTCAATATTCACTAATCTTGTTTCTATCTTTACACAATTGGTTAGTTATGTGCTAAATTTTTGTGAAAATATTATCGTTCAAAAAAATGTAAAAACGCTTTATGCTCTACCTACAGGGACAGGTACTGCGGTATTCGACCTGTGCAGTGAGAAATAATTGAATTTACCCTATTACAAAGGTATTATTATAAACGTTCTAAACTTGAATCTGGAAATTTTATTGTTCTAGTTCATAACATCCCTTTAATTATAGATATAATCATACTGACCTACTTTTAACTATGATACTCGTATGTGTACGTTTTTAAACATTACTAGTTTATAGATTGTATAAAATTGGGACAGTGGTAGATTTTTCTAGAGTACTTAAAATAATATTATATTAATGAAGTAACTAAGAAGTAAAATTGCTTCCATGCTGGACTGGGAGCGAAAGAAAAACATAGAATATACCAGCCTGGGCATATTGTAAAAGTCATTTAAGGGACAGAGGTTTTTTTTTTGGTGCTTTTTGTGGGCGATAGGCTGACCCCCTGTCACTGCAATTATGGTCTCCATCCATCATTATAATACCTCCAGTGTCAGACGTGACATCAGATGGTCTTCTAACCTCTGGTGTTCTGCCAACCCCATAAGGGATACAGGTGTGAAGTTATGTCTGTATGTAGTAAATAAGAGTTTAATTACCGTGGCGTATAAATAAATAGCTGGTTAATTCGTTCGGTACAAGTATAGGTGGCCGTCAATCGCTTATTTATCACGTAGACTTTTGTGCTTAGGAAGGTATTAAGCAATCGGTAACAAGTGCTGTGTATTTGTATGCAATCGTATAACCAGAAGCTATGTCGCTGCCCCTAGAGTTCTGACTCTCACCTATCAGCACTTAGCCGGCTTGGTAGTATACGGCCTAAGATGGGAGCGACTCATGTCTCCCCTATTAAGACTAACTATGATGATGACTGACTTACCTTCTTAACATCCCAAGGTTGACAACTCATTATACCTGTGGGCAAAACCAACATGCTCCAATATTCCATAAACATACAAAAGTCTTTCTTAATAACTAAAAAATATGGTTCTTTTTAAACTTACTATTGCTAAAAGTCCCGTAAAGTTAAAAAAAAAACAATACAATCAAGTTAATCAGGTGAAGCTACAAATAGACTTAATTTTATAACTACCAACATTCCTAGCGACTGGAAACGGGACGCTTGGACCGAAATAACCTTCCGACCGACTTTATTTATAACCCATGAGCTATATATGGCTTACAAATCATCAGAACTCAAGCTATTTTTGAAAAGCGTCTAGTTTAACTCGTTTTAGTTTTGCAGCTACTGTAATAAAGCATGCTGGATATTTTTAGCATTTATTGCTGCAACGGAGATAAATTATTTTAAATGTTAACGTTATACAGGGTGACTTGTAGGTCATTTTCGAAATTCCAGGACGTGATAGTTTGAGTTCATACGTGAAGAGAAAAATTTAAATAAAAAAATAATATTGATTATTTACTGAGTAAACTTAACCGTTAGTTAGAGATTTCATGACGCAACGCATGGTTACATAAGCGCAATGGAATAGATACTTAGCGGGTGGTGGTGTGCGTGTGACGGGAACACTGCTGTGTGCGTGTTGATTGAGGCAGCGCGTCGGGAAAAGTGTAGTAAGGTCTCTTTATTTATGTATTTATTTATTTATTTATTTATTTAACAAATTATGTACACATAAGTTTAGATACAATAAAGAAACACATTGAACAAAAATAAGTACAAAGGTACTGCTTATCTCTTATGAAATTTCTTCCAGCAGACCCAAGACTGGAGAGTTTGGTTAAGATGCAATAATAGTGTGTACTAATCGATAATATCGTATAAACTACTTAAATACTTATGAATATACATACAAATACATAAAAATAATATAAAATCTACTTTAAATATACTTATATAAAATACATACAACTACAATACTAATATCATAATATTGTTTAAATAGTAGTGTAGGTTACAAAACTTACTGTACAGAAAAGTAGTGATCTTTGACTTTCTTTTTAAAGCTAGATAAAGTTTTAGACTCACGAATTACATGAGGTAGTGAATTCCACAATCTGACTGCATGAACAGAGAAAGAGTAGGAATAATAATCGGTTTTGTGAGAAGGCATATGTAGCAAAGTACGCACGTGTGCTCTACATGGCGTATCCTGAGAGTGTGAGTATGAAAACCTTTCACGCAAATAGGAAGGAGTGAGTGAGTTATTAAGGATATTGAAAAGGAGACAAAGGATCCTGGTGTTTCGACGGTAGCGTATAGGAAGCCAACGAAGTTGCTTGCGATATTCAGAGACGTGATCGTACTTTCTTAGGCCAAATATGAAGCGAATGCAAAGATTTTGCAGGCGCTCCAATTTGTTGAAAAGTTCCTCCGTGGCATCCAAATAGCAAGCGTCGGCATAGTCGAGGATGGGCAGAATAAGTGACTGGGCAAGTGATATTTTTGTTTTTAAAGGTAAAAATCTTTGCAAGGCTTTTAAGGAGTGCAAGGAAAAGTGGACCTTACGACTGATTTCGCTGACATTCGCGTTCCATGAAAGATTAGAATCGATTATGACTCCTAAGTTTTTAGCTGTGTCAGCGAAATCAATTGTTACGTTGTCCATGGTGATTGAAGGTATATTAGAAAAGTCAAGTCGACCACGAACATAACGACTGCCTATGATCATCGCTTGTGATTTTTTGGGGTTAATATGACGTATAGGTGAAATATATATGTATATGATGAAAGATGTATAGGGATTTTTGGTGAAAAATTAAATACCTTCAAATAAAACACTTTTTAAGCGGATTTATCGCTTATATTTACATTTTAAATTTTGACTCGACGTTTCGGTGTCTTTGCAGACCCCGTGATCACGATGGACGGTGTCGTTTTATTTAATGGTATGAATCGCGAAAACTTAAGACAATATTAATTAAATACCTACTTTTATTACATAATGATGATCAGAATATCTTTAAAGACACCAAAACGTTAAATTTAAATGTAAGTAGGTAATTAAACGCAATAAGACTTGGATGCCTAAGACACTTCAAAATAAATATAGGTAGGCAACTTATTGGGTGCCAATTAAACTAATATACAGTTTCTTATTAAATTTTTTGGAAATTAAATCTAGTTTATTATAAGTACATATTTTTAATGAATTAGGTGCATAAAAGTTTTGTTTCTTTTCAACCGACTTCCAAAAAAGGAGGAGGTTCTCAATTCGTCTGTATGTTTTTTTTGTGTCTTTGTTACACGATATTTCGGACAATTATAAATCGATTTTGAAAATTCTTGTTTCATATGATAGAAGATACTTCATAGTTGGTTCCATATAAATTTCGGATCGGTTGAGTACTTCATTGAAAATTTTAATTTTTTGAAAAATATGTATGAATTTGGAGAATGTTTACGTGGATGACATTATAACTCAGCCATAGTTTTGACGTTTTTTTTATTTGGTTTTTTTAATGCTCTTCAAACAATTTCCAAAAACAATAATTCGTTGATTATTGTTATTGGAAATTGTTTTTTCCTTTCTTTGTTTCAATTTAATGTTCTCATTTGATTTTTATTTCATCTGCTTCAATTTGTCTACTTTATTATTACTATCTATTATATGTATAACACCTTGGTGTGCTATCTACTACTTTTAGATATAAAAACTTTATGAAAAAACTTATCAAAGATATCTTGTTCAATCTTTCGATACGTTTTTATTAATCCGTCTGATATGCGCGTAATTTCAAGGATATCGTGAGAGAGGAAAATAAATAAATGACATAGGAAAAGCATTTCAATGAAGACCTTCGTAAAAAATAATAATAGACCTTAAGAACGCCTTCTGTAAGAAACATTATGTAACTTCTAACTCTTATAGATTAATCCCCAACAATTATGGGATTGAAAACTACAATAAACTACAAAAACAACCAGTGCAATGCACTATGACTATGACATAATTTAACTATATAAGTGCATATATAAATAAATTCATGCCTGCATCCCTTAATTATAAATGCAATTAAGTATTTACATAGTGAGTAGTTATTTAGTAATAGTATTCAAGTTAAAAACAATCAAACACCCGCTATTTTCAATCTGCAAGTGTAAAATGGGATACCAATTTTTTTTATTGAAGACATCCCGATTTTTATCTCAATCTCATCTTTTTTACACACATGTTAAGTAAAAATTTGGTCGAAGATGAAAACATACGGGCCTAGGAAAGATGTTTGATTTGATCTTGTAAGTAAATGCGCCTTTTTTTTTGAAAACTTGGTGTCATGGTTTTATAACTCTTTGGGCAGGAATATTAAATAGTATACCTACATTACTTAAAAACGTAATATGTAAGTTTACCAGCCGAATAAAAATAAGTAATTTTTTACCTAATTCTGTGAAATCGTGACAGAGAAGCTCGTTTGCTTCATCTAGAACCAAGTTACACCATTTACTTACATTAAGCCGCGTATCAAGCTATTCATGTTATCGCAAAACCACATCCCTGGTTCTATTTTTAGAATCCGTAAGTCACGCATTGGCCGTTTAAATAAGCTTATCCGTCATGCATCATACATAGTGAAGTTACATACCTACAACGCACAATGCATTGGTTTGCGTTGAAATTAAAGTTGTGACATAACGCACACATGTTGCCCATCTGCTTCATGTTATCATTGTTAGGATGTTCTGTCCTTGTTGTTGAGATGGAAGAATAAGAAAGAAAAAATCTTGGATATCTTGATTGAGTTTACTATGAAATAATTTCATGAACATCCCTTAGTCTTCCATGCTGGACTGGGAGCGAAAGAAAAACGTAGAATGTGCCAGCTGCTTCTCTTCCCGGGCATACTGTAAAAGTCAGTTAAGGGACATAGGTTTTAAAGGCATTTTTGTGGGCGATAGGCTGACCCCCTGTCACTACAATAGTCTCTCTCCATCTTTAGAATACCTCCAAATTTGTCAAACGTGACATCAGATGGTCTTGTAACCTCTGGTGTTCTGCCTACCCCATAAGGGATACAGGCGTAACGTTATGTATGTATGTATGTACATCCCTTATTATATATCAATAATATGGTCGTGTTGACATTAAAGTCGTCGCAGTGTAGTAAATTCTTTCTATGTCTTTCGACATGGTAGATGAAGCGATATTTCGCCCGTTCGATAACAGGATAACAATCGGACATTGCGACTACGTCTACTGTTTAGATTTGGAGAAATAAGCCTTCATTCTATGCAACAGCATATATATTTGTTGCAGTCACGATAGACCATGATTGCAAATGCAGGTTGCAAACCATAATGGATGCACCTGGCATTACAGAGCCTAAGGGTTGAGATAATGATGTCATTGATAATGATACCACAAAAGGAGCCATTATTTCTAATAGTCTTTATAGAAGTCCCGAAACTATAATTATTTTTGTAAATTAAGTTTTTTGGGCACTCCTCCTCTTTTGCTTATATAGTTGTTGAAATTATAGCCTCTTTTGTAAAATGTGTGACTGTTTTGAGCCAGAATAAATAAAATAAAAATAGAACAATAAATGTAGAACACAAAAAAATAGAAGATGCCAGATAGTTCACCAAAGAGGTCCTTTTACAGTTTTTCAAAAAAGTTTTTAGCAACTTTTGTACATGAGTACCATTTAGGCCAACAAACATAAATTCTTAGTATTTTTAAACTGCGTACTTACTTAGTTACTTAATGGTTTATTACATCCAGCTGTACTCCACGAAATCGGAATAACTCTAAAAGAAAACAGAAAAGAGGTGGACGTTATTTTGCTACTCCGGCTGAATATTATGAAATTTAGGAATATGAAATGAATTCATATTTGAACATCTACAAAAAAATCTAGGAATCTGCTGCATATGTTTTACATCAGGACTTTATTAGAAAAAAAACAGAAGCAGCCCTGGCTTCATAACCTATTATGAAGCCAAGACATGCGACTAATATGAATATGAAAAATATTCTTGAGCAGCTTAATTACGATGTAATATAAAACAACCCTAAAAATACTTGCTACCTGGTTCGCAACTAGGAAAGACATCGCAGGAGTTCCATATAAACTACCGGAAATCTTCAGATCAGAGGACCAAATGCAATGTCCTACTATAATAGTAGACTCCAATGTCCTAATATAATAGTGTACGCGATAAGTGTGTTAAGGTTTACTATAAGATATCCGGATGCAAGAAGATGGGATTCCTTGGCTGTAAATTGTTATTGTGTATTTTTGAATTTCTTGCCACTTCTTCACAGCAGATCGACTTTCCGAAGTGTTGATAGATTCAGTTCAATTTGTAAATGGTTTGACTTATTTCCAATGTATGTAAATACTTCAAAATAAAGAATATTTTGACTTTGAATTTGGCTTATATCTCTGATCCCGTTTTAAAGTTAATTCACATTAATGTTAACGACCATGATAGCTTTAATTTTGCTCATTTTTACCTTCTAATCTTAATAAAATGAAGGTTATGTAGAGTATAATTATAATTAATATACATATATGACTGCTGCTGGACTAGGAGCAAAAGAAAAACATTGAATGTACCAGTTGCTTCTTTTCCCGGGCATACCGTAAAAGTCAATTTAGGGACTGGTATTATTGGTGTTTTTGTGGGCGATAGCCTGACCCCCTGTCACTGTAATAATCTCTCTCCATCATTATAATACCTCCAAATTTGTCAAACGTGAATTGAGATGGTTTTTTAGCCTCTTGTGTTCTGCCTACTCCATTAGACGAAAATTATGTATGTATTCATTTAAAATTTTCGTCAAAATTTTTCAAACTTACATCAAGCGAATATAACTAAACAGATGATTAACTGATAACATGTTATTTTCCTTCTGTATTCTATTAAATTTGCATGTATTTCTGCCACCAGCATACTACTTTACCGTATATACTTATTAAAGGTATTTATCATTTATAATAAGGTATATTATTTTATCATGTCAGGGACTTACTGTCATTGTCAACAATGTCAGGGAGGTATTATGGGAAAACTTCGATGTTGTTGCCGAAGTTGAGTGAGTAAAATATTGATGGTAAAAACATGAATAGGTTTGCTTAAAAATTATTAGCAATGTCACCAATTTATGTGATATTGATTTGAAAATCATACTGCGGTCTATAATGTATTTTTTTACTTTTCCAATGGAGCTACGTACAAGACAGTGTTTTGCTGATAATAGCTTTTCGATATTACTTCTTAATTTAAATATGGTATGATATGATTGTCTTTTGATAGTCAGCAGTGCGATCACAGAACTTATCGAATCGTAAGTTAACGAATGTTTACGAATCCTCGTATAGTATGGAGTCGGTTGCAAGTTTTGAGTAACATTGTAATTTTTTATTTTACAGATATTTATGAGTACAACATGTTTACAAACATTCAAAATTAACAAGGCACACATTTATTTAAGCTGGCCGTGCGGCAATGGATCGATTTAATTTTTTTCTTAAAAACCGTCTCCATACTATACGAACATTCGTTAACAAACGATTCGATAAAGTTCTGTGATCGCACTGCAAAACTGACAAAAAACTATAGTTAAGCGGAGCTCAAGTCTAAGTAAGTTTTCATTAAACAAGTCTCAGGTACTTTTACGTTTTACCCGACTATGGCGAAGCAAAAAGGAGGGTTATGATTTTGACCTGTATGTATGTATACAGTGTGTTCACGCAGGTAGTAATAAAACTTTAGGGGCAGTTACTACGCACTATTTTATCGATGAAAATTTGCAGCCATTTTTATGTTTACTTCAGCTAAATACACCTCAGTTTGTAAAACATCGGCGGCTTCAGTTGTACGTGTTGTAGAAGCTTATTGTTGGTGTTGTTTTAAAGGAAAAAGAGTAGAGTATATGACAACATACAAAAAGCTATAAAATAATAGTTTTTTGTTGATTGCCGAAGGGACAAAGTTCGTTTTTTACAAAAACTTAGCGCATCTGGCCGATTGATTTTGATATTGTGTAAAAACCACACTCTGGGTCTACTAGTTTAAGAGTTATTGTTGATTAAAAATACCCCTTTGCTAGTGGTAGCAAAATATACCTTATCTTGCAAAACGACAGCTGTTTAAGCTCTGCGGCTTGTACGAACTCAATGATGGTGTTTTGCTAAATAAAGACAAAGGTTCAAAGTAACATATAGCGTAATAGTATCAGGCAAATAATCATTTTATTTGTAATTGCCGAGCGGTTAAATTTATTTTTTTACAGAATTTTAACGCATCTGGGCGCTTTATTCTAGTAAATTTTGCTACCGCCAGCGAAGTGGTAATTTTGATCAACAATAACTCTTAAACTATTTGACCCAGAGCAGTGAATCTTATGCCAATATGTTAATCATTTCTGTTCATGTAATGAAATCAGAAAAAAACATGGATCAACGGTGTAGTTTTCACGCAATTTTAGATTGAAGTGGCCAGATGCGCTAAGTTTTTGTAAAAAATGAACTTTGTCCCTTCGGCTATCAACAAAAAAACTATTATTTTAAAGTTTTTTTTTATGTTTTCATATACTCTACTCTTTTGCTTTTAAAATAAAATCAATAATAAGCGTCTACAATACGTACAACTTTAGCCGCCAATGTTATACAAACTGAGGTGAATTTTGCTGAAGTAAACATAAAAATGGCGGCAGATTGGCAGGCTTTTCGAATTCACGTGACATATGAGGCATTTTCGTCGATGAAACAGTCTGTAGTAACTGTCCCTAAAGTTTTATTACTATATGCGCGGACACACTTTATATGTGGATGGATGTTCATCTGTACCCTCACAACTTCTTAACTCGTTATCATAATAAGACAAATGAGGTGTCCTTGGAAGCACCTTGATTGTTCGCTGGTTGTAGGCTACATGCCGTCACGTTATATTGACTACAGCGCCCTCTAGGTCCCCTAAAGTAATTAAAGAATTATTATTATTATTCTTTTTTCAAATATATGCTCTCCGAGGAGGTTAGTAAGTGTACGGGCCGAAGCCAAGTACTAATAATTAATTTGCTAGAGATAGAAATTTTCGTACTATTCTGCATGTGTTAAGAATGACGGCTTTTTGTAAAAGGTGAACTTTGGGGATGTTGAGATTGGTGTGCAGTGTGTTTGGTATGACGCCTGTAGAAGAAATGATAATAGGGACTGTTCTGACTGTGTTAACCTTCCATTGTGTTTTTAGTTCAATTGACAAATCGATATATTTGGATATCTTTTCAGAGTGTGTGGCGAGAAGGTTATGAGTGTTGCAAATGGATATGTCAATTAGAAATACAGTTTTATTTAATTTATCTAAAACGGTGATGTCAGGTCTATTGAAGTGTATAGTTTTGTCAGTGATGATTGTTCTATCCCAGTAAATCCTGTATTGGCTATTTTCTAATATTATTTGTGGTTTATATTTATAATATGGAATTTTCTCTGTTAGAAACCTAAATTGGTGTGCTAGATGTTGATGGACAATTGCAGCCACTTGATCGTGCCGATGTTTGTAGTCCGTTTGCGCTATGGCTCGGCAAGCGCCAGTGATGTGCTGTATTGTTTCTGGCGCACTACGACATTATTATTATTATTATTAAAGAACAAAAAAAAATTGTCTCGACTATTCCGTGTTGGGTATTGAATGAAAAAGCTTTATTAGCACAGTTCAAATACGTAAACATGGATTAATAGTCCAAAATATGTGAAATAATAAATAAAGTAAAAAAAAAATGTTGACTGTTTCATGTTGGGTATCAAATGAAAGAAAGAGCTTTGTTAACACAGTTTAGATATGTTAACACGATTACTCCAAAACAAGTAGAAAAAAAAAAAAAAACTAGAACCCGACTACTGAAACGCGCTCTAAGAAGTAGAAAACAAATTTATAATAGTCTCCGCTGAAATATTTATGTATTTTTATAAGTCATACCGATAGAGATATTATTACAAGATAGCCGTGGTCGTATGTATGCCATCAACTGTAGCAAAACATATCCATTATAATACCTACTAAAATAAAATCAAAGTGGCAAACGATTACGGCTAATCTGTAAACGTATCAGTATGACTTATAAAAATACATAAATATTTTCATAAGTCATACCTCTGACTTATAAAAATATCATTATCAAGCGGACACCATTAATTTTTCCTACCTTTTAGAGCGTGTTTCAGTAGTCAGGTTTTAGTTTTTAAACTAAATTTTTTTAAATGTTGTGTTAGCTACATTTTTTTATATGTATTTTGATCTAAACTTTGAACTTGTTTTCCGAACGAACCGTAAGGATTTCAAGTTTATGTTACTGTTACTTATAAACTACACCACCAAACATACAATCCCCTTAAGTATTATCTCTTCATTATGTTACACGTTGTATATTCCCTGTGGTGTTGGTTTCCGTTACAAATACCTCCACTACGTCACTTGTCAGTAGACGTCAAAACCTATATGTACGGTCTAATAAAGTTTTTAAACTTTGTTACTTATTTTATCGTATTAAGGTTAAAATTTCAATGAAAATGTGCCTATACATTTCATTAGACGTGACTGTACCAAGAAATGGTGTGTAAAAAAGTGGCTACTCTCTTATCTTCAAACTATTTTATAATTAAGTATCACAAATCTATTCTTATCGATATATTAGTTACGCCATCTTTAAACCCGAAATAACGTAGACACACTCATAGTTTAATTAGCATACAATTATCACTACCTTTGTATTGTAAAACAAAGTTCGTCTGGTGTGTCTGTTTGTCTGTCTTGCGATAATTACGAAAACCACAGAACAGGTGGTTTTCACATATATCTGAAATGATTTATGATAATGCTTTTTATTTAGGTTATGATTAAATTCTGATCATTCTATACAGGGTGTCCAAAAAAGTAGCCCTAAAAGTATCTAGGATATTTTTCACCAAAATACTTTTTTGGACACCCTGTATAAGTATTAATAATGGGCATTGTTCATTTTTTTAGGTAGGTACCTATTATTTTTATTGTGTTATCTTTAACCTATTTTGAGAGACATTTAAACATTTTTATTTTTAAGTGTGTCTATAATATTGATTTTTTTAAATTAGTACGTAATGACGTCATCAGTGACATTAACTTTATGAACATGTGTGCTAAAGTCATGTAATGTCACCAAATGGATTGTAAACAAAAACATTTCAAAAATTGATTAAAAACAACGTCTTAAGCGATTTGATGCCATCAAGGTTAGGTAAATAAGGGTATTAAAAAAAATGTTAAAAACTATAAAACCCCAATGTTTTTAAATGTTTTAAATCAAGTAAATTAATCAGAAACCTTATTTCTCGAAACAGTTTTTCATTTGAAGCAAATAAAAAAAAAGTGAACAATGCCCATTGCTATCCGGGCGGGTTGGAAGAAATAAAAGACATTTTTATTCCTTGTAACCGCGTTTAATCCTATATGATTAATACCTATTACAAACGTGAAAGTTTGTAAGGATGAGTGAAGGGATGTTTGTAAGGGTGTTACAACACCAATCGATCGACCGTCGATCTATGGCAGAATGGATTTGTCAACTTCGATCGATAGCTTTTACTAGGCCAAAAAAACCGCACGTCATCAGACACGTCATCGACAGTCCATTAAGTTAAGGATTTTTATTTCAAATTTCCACTAGGATGGGATTTAAAAGAGAGATCGTGAATATAGCTGGATTAATTTAAGACACCGAAACATCAAATAAAACTGTAAGGGTCATACAAAAATGGTGAGTCGCGGCGGCGCGGGCGTTTTTGTATGAAACCGCGCCCACGCCCGCGTAACGTTGCGTTGGTCCTAATGGTGCGTACAGATTGCTGTAATGGAACTAGTAATGTAACACATGGCGTATTTGGACGTGTAATGCGCAGAATTTTACATTACTAGTTCTATTACAGCAATTTGTACGTACCATTAGATACACGATAAATCCGCTCAAAAATATGACTAACGTCAGGTAGGTAAGACTTGTAAGTAGTTGTTTACATAATTTATCACGATGAAGACGTTGCAAATACAGCTCAAGTTTATTTCAGTAGGTATACATTTATTTTCTTTTCGGTCAAAACAATATGTAACTTACAGCGATTTAATTCGTTAGTAACATTTAATGTTAAGGTTAAAAGGTTGTATTGTCTTCACGATTCGAAATCCGCCATTTAATATCAAAAAATACTCCCCAGACTATCACACCAACTACATGGCCTCAGAGTAAAGCTTGTGTTATGAGATACCATGTAGCGAACTAGAGGGCAGCCCAGAATATAAATACACGTACAGATAAATGCCCAGACCCGGACTTTTTTTCTTGTTTCATGCGGGAATTGAACCCGCGGCCTCCCGATTTGCGTATAGCGGCCTGTGGGGCTAGTAGCATGCAACCATCGACAAAGATAAATCGGGCCTTTTATCAATATTTACTTAGAATTTAGCACTTACAGTATGTATTTTTTAAGAATATGGCCTAATATGGACCTTGATGTGTGCTTAATCGTGGTATCAAATCGAGTAATTCTATCTATCATGGTGCGCATGTAAGCTAACAAAATAGGAAAAAATTACAAAATAATATTTATCTTGTCGATTGCTAGCCCTGCTGACCACGGCATCACGGAGACCATAGTTTACATGAATAATATAATTAAGTTCTGTGGATTTTGTGAATTTTAAGCTGCTTAATAAAGTGTTTTATGTAAAGTTAAAAGCTTATTCTGAAAATTTCGCGTAACACAAAACTCGTCTACGCGTATACATATTATGTTAAATTCAACGACTGCCCAAGAACTTAGTTTAGCTGTTTCTAAAATCCTTATCATTATGTGTTATTATCAAAGGAATGCCCCTAAAACCGGTTAAGAAGATCTTGTTTATTGTAGCACGCAGACTATACTATTTAGACATACTACGACTGTTTCATTCAGACTTAAGCGTGTTAACGAGTGCGAGCGGGATAGATAGCAGGGTTATCGCGTTTCGTAGTAATTTGCATTATTTTTAACATCAGCAATTACTTTTAAATGATAAATTTCAATGAGTAGGTAGCTGTCGATAAGCTAGTATTTTTTTGCTGATATGCTTATTTTAATGATATGTTAATTGCCAGGTTTCATTTTTTTTTATCACACGTTAATTTTTTTATCACAATGTTCAAAATTATTAATAGAAATGTATTGTATGAAAAAAATATTATCAAGCTGCTTTGTACTTGTGATAAATATAAATAAATTACTTCTTTATCTTCTGTTTCACTCTTTTCTATAAAGACGTAAGTCCATAATATATAAAGGGCGTTTATTTTGACAAGATAAATGTATTTACAAAAAACGCCATCTATTGGCAGACAAACAGATACTGCGTTTATTTTAATTTTGCTACTCAACAGTAGATGGCGATAAAGAGTCAAAACATTTTTATAGGCTTTGGTTAAATCAAAACAATTGTTTTAGCAAGTTGCATATATAGTTACATATTACAAAAATAATATATCAAACGTACATTTTCATGTCTTTCGCATTTAATGTTATTCACTCAGAAGTATTCAGTCTTTATTATTAATATTTAACAAAGTCTCAGTTGTACAAAAATAAAATAAACTCAATATTTTTACTAAATGTTACGAATAAAATATGAATTTCAACATTCGATAACAAGAAAAAGTGTAAGTTTGTAGGTATCAAAGTCTTTGCTCTCTTTCCTTGGTTAAAATGAAACAAAGCACTTTTGTTAGAATATATGTAGGTACAAGGGCACAATTCACATGCTAATGATTAAAATGTGCACTTCTACACAACAAACTTCAATTACTGTCGGTACTATACATTTTTCTTTAAAACCTTGCGAACAAAGTATACCATACCATTAAATACAGATTACAGATAAGCTTATCCACTAAATACCACAAATTAGTATCTCACATGAATTATAAACAAACATCGTTGAAAATAACTGAAGTCTACATCCCAACGGTAAGTTCTAAAAGAGAAAACACGAAAACCTTTATAACTAAAGAAAATGACTGTTAAACTATAGTTGTGAATTGTACAAGGTTCGAGTAGTTGAAACCAGTAATGCTTACAGTCTACACTTGACAAGAGACCCGCTTGCACATCGGTGTCAATATAGATTTATTAACAATAGAACGAATCACGTGCTTTAAAATAGTAGCATAAAAATCTTGATCACGGCAAGACAGTCTGCGCTTGAGTTTGGAATCTTTTTGATCTAAATCAGTGCCCGTATCGTTTTATCGATTTATTTGTGGTTTATCTAAGTGTTTTTACAGACATTTTGAGTGGTTTACAGTTTCTGTATAGAAATCTCAGTTATTTTGTGTGTGTTGCTAAAGGAGATATTGAAAGATTATTTTGGAGCTGATTTATATTTAGTGGTAAGCTGAAAATAGTTTTTTTTTTAATTGTCTAAAAGTTGTCAAAAAGACAATAAACTTTTTCCCCTCTATTTAAAAAGTTTATACATCACAAATATACTTTTGAAATTCGATTTTTAAATTAGGAAAAACGATTATCTTTTTAAAATTCTTTGTAAAGGACAGCTCGGAATGAACTACTAACTCGCATACTCTGTTCAATTTGCCATATCCTGAGTCCAGCAATTTATTATTTATTTGGTTCGTAAATGATTGACAAATGCAGAAAATGTTATTCAATCATTTACCAACCACTTATGTATACCTTTTTCTATGTAATAACGAGACTTATGTGTTATAGTTTATGATTGATCATACATATAAACCATGATACTGAATATCAATAGAATCTAGGTATAACAAGGTTGTTTTAGTTTATTCTAGAATGTATTTAGGTCTTTATGCCTTAGAACGAATATTACCAGTACCTAATTTAAAAGTATATCAACACTAAAGACCTTTTAAGCTTTTAAGCTTGTACACGTACAAGCTTTGCATAATTTATACATATATTATTAAAATAACGTGTTAAAAAATACTAACTAAAAGGTTAAATTATATTTTATGATTGTAGTCATTAATAGGTTTATTATTTTGAAATTACAAATTTCGTTAAAAAAAGACACACTAAAATTATATCACCTAAAAAGACGATGTTAAAAACTATTCACCGGGTCTTCGCTAAATTTGTTTTCTACTGACATTGACAGTTGGTTAAAAGTCTGAAGTAGACCGGGGTCCCAACTCACGCACTGACAATATGATTGTACAACTAGTGTCAATTGTGACAGTTTAGTCTGCGAGATCAATTGCTTCTTTTTTGTGGTATGGACATGTTCTGCATGCTATCCAAATGGTATGAATTTGATTATATAAAATAGTATAGAGGTTAGTTTGTTTCATTCCAATTTTGGTTCTCTTTTTTACATTTTTTTGTGAGAATTTTGAGACTAAAGTATGGAAGCTAATAGGAAGTGATTGTATAAATAAATATCTGATCGTGATAATAGTATTCTATTTGTGTTAAGGTTAACGTACCTAATAACATCTCAAATATAAGTGATATTTTGGAATACGTATAAAACATACGATTAAATTAGCTATCCAATGAATTTCAGAAATTGGTATCTAACCTGCAGTGCGATCACAGAACTTTATCGAATCGTAAGTTAACGAATGTTTACGAATGTTCGTATAGTATGGATACGGTTTTTAAGAAAAAAAATGAAATCTATCCATTGCCGCACGGCCAGCTTAAATAAATGTGTGCCTTGTTAATTTTGAATGTTTGTTAACATGTTGTACTCATAAATATCTGTAAAATAAAAAATTACAATGTTAATCAAAACTTGCAACCGACTCCATACTATACGAGCATTCGTAAACATTCGTTAACTTACGATTCGATAAAGTTCTGTGATCGCACTGCTGAAATGAACAAACACAATCAAAAGAAATTAACGGACCCATGGATTACGGAATTACTGATAATTTGAATCACACCAACTACATGACCCCAAAGTTAGCATATCTTGGGTTATGGGATACCATGTAGCGAACTAGGGGGGAACATTTTATTTTTGTTTCCGGGCAGGAATCGAACCCGTGACCTCTCGATTGGCGTATTAGCGACTATACCACTGCACCACGAAGACCGTCAATTTAAAATAAACATTATACATATTTAGATATATGTATATTTTTTTATAGGCACGAAATCGCGCTCACTCTCTGGATTTCCGTCGATCCAACTGAAAGACAGTTCTACCAGCAAAGTAGAACTGTCTTTGCCCTCTCTCTACATTTAAATCCTTGCAATTTTCCTCTTCTTCTTAAAATCTCCAACTATTGAAGGTTGGCAGACCTTTTCCAAAATTTTATCAAGATAAAACAGTTTAGCAGCCCTTTTAATGTCCACTCGCTCATGTTACGCAACCACGAATTTTTCTGCGGCTAACAATAACTTTTGCCGGCAATTTTTGTAAAAGTTCAAACCTATCTTTCTTAGGACATAGACTAAGAGCACTTATGCCCGTCTGCAATAAACTTTGATAGTTCCTAAGTTGATACTTAAGTCTCTAGGACGCGCTTAGGAACAAAAATTGCGTTGCACTAAACTTAGGTTAATGCCTAAATGCTTAAGACAATGCAGAGTAAGTCAATGATTATGTGAGACATAGTTTAGGCATGTCATAACTAAGTTTATGCTAAGTAGAGTTTAGTGCAGACTGGCATTAGACTTGGTGTTAGTGACTCGCCGCCACTAGTGTCCAGCTTATGTATAATATTCGCCAAATAAAGAAACACATTTCAAATGTTACTAAAGTCAATAAATTTTGTTGGTGAATTTTGTGACTTTTGTTAGAAATTTATTACTTTTATGTTTATCACTTTAGTGCTTTTATTACCTTATAAGTGACCCAACAACTAGTACCGAAGTGGAAAACTATCTATAACCTCCAGTCTTCAATTGAACTGCTCACGGCTTGTTAATAATAAATTAATCTATCAGATCACGATCAAAAATATTAACTGCACTCCTAGCAATCAATTTAAATAATTAATTTAAAGAAATTTCGAAATGAACACTTCAGCTAATAATCGAATTTTTTGAGGCCGGTTGTAACCTACGATTAATTAACGAACGGTTTTCGGTATACACTTTAATTACGGGCCGTTAAAGGGCAACTTGTATTATAAATGTTTACATGACTTTTGTATTGGATTTATTATGGCGTTCTTACCATTGATTCGAGTTGTATTGTCAATTGAATTCACGAAATGAATGGTGATTACGGTACTTGGTCATAAAAATGCCTTAAATGGGCGAACGAAAGAGTTTATTCAGGTGGATTTTTATAAGGGTGTATAAGTTAACCTTTATAGATATAAGAAAGTTTACTAATAGAGGCATGTAACATGTTGAGACATGGACCACCTCCTATACTCCATATAGGTCGAATGTTCATTGGCGGATTGAGTGGACTTGGGATCGAGTCCTGGTAGCGTTAGTTTTGAAAAGACGGCTATTATCTGGGTAATTACCTGGATGCCACCGAGCTAGGCTATGTACTATCCATAGCAAAAGCATAGTAAAACTTACTCAAAATTAATGTAATATTTTAAGACGATTTTGGAAAAAAAATGTACGGTTAGTAAGAAAAATATCAACACTAAAATACAATATAAAATTCACTTCATTTGTATTTTTTTATTTTTATTTATTTAAAAGTACCTACAGTTTTTAAGCGTTTGCGTAATTAATCGCAAAAAAACCTTCTATAACGTTTTCAATTTCTATACTTAGTTATCAGTAGCACCAAGTAACTCAGTCAAAAATATGTTTTTTTTTAATATTTTCGTGACCTCCTGGAAATATCAATATTGGTTTTCGCCGGTAAGCCGATATCTACTCGATTTGTATTACTTCAGCGTTACGCTGCGCCTACGCAGTCACGCGGTTTCAATTACAGAGCACTTGCTAAATGATCTACGCTCGATAATACACTTCAGTTATCTTGTTGTTTGTTTTAACGTAACGATTCTAGCTTAAAGTTTATTTTTGGATTTCATTTTTTTTATTTTTAAGTTTACGTAATAGTAAAAATAGAACTAATTAAGTGTATTATCAAGCTTTCATGTCTTATTATTGATTTTTGTGTTAAGCTAAGGAAATTTTGAATAATTCTTGTTATCTAGGTACATAATATAGGTACAGGGTGACTGGTGACAAATTTAAGACACTAAATTAAAGTACTCTGTACTTGATTCTGGTCAAAATTATGTAATAAAAGTAGGTACCTAATTTTTTTATCGAATTCCATATAAATATATAAAATTTTGTTACTATTTACTTTACTTAAGCCTGAGTCAATCGCGGCACGTGACCTGACACGCAGATCGCTGCCAACGCTAGTGTAACCATGCGTTGCGTAACCAATTCTTTGACTTTCGGTTAAGTTTACCCAGTAAATAATTCATATTTATCATATTTTTCTCTCTTCATGCATGATCCCAAACTATGACGTTCTCGAATTTCAAAAGTGACCCACCAGTCACCCTGTATAATGTTCTCATAACAGTCATCACAGAATAGCCATTTACACGTTTACGCGGATTTACACGTTTCGGTAAATACGCGGTTAAATATAATCCCGTAGGAATCAAATATAGCCTATATTATATTACATTTCATCAGCAAAAGATTTTTCGAGATTAACGTGTTGAAACAAACGAAGAACACTTCAACTTTGTTGTATCAGTGTCGATTAAAATTCATTGTCTGCTACTGTTTTCGTTATAAAGATATACGCACACTATGCCGGGATGGAGTAGGCCCTAGTTCAAAATGTATGATCATCATCATAACTCTGTAAAGTGCTATATTTAGGCCGTAAATCACCAAGCTGGCCCAGTGCCGAAATGGCTTCTGAGAAACCCTTTAGACTTTGGTATACAGCACCCGAGACCGACTGCTGAACGTGCCCTCCGAAGCACGGAAGTCGTCGTGAGAAATAAAAGATCGGCAGGCACCAGTCCTTTTACCGCCCGCGCAGGACGACGCAGGAGAAGAAAACGAAAAGCTCTAAATAGATGTCGCTTCATACGCTTGACCCATTAAAAACCGTCAAATGAACAAGTTGTTATCGAAATTGCTTGTTCACTGTTCTTTTTTTGCGGTAAATCTATACGATCATTTGTTTTTCTGTATGAAAATGTGGAAAATATGGAACGTAATATGTGCATTTCCATGAAATTTCAAATCAAGTACATCCACAACTTCCACGTGTGTATATCCTCAGAAAAACTGTGTATCCATTTTCTATAAAACTTAAGACTACGCAATGAAAAATTTCTATTTTTTTATTAAAAACAAAAGTATAAAATTAACTTTTACTGTGGTATTTGACAGTTGTTATGAGTCAAGCGTAATTAGCGCCTCTAGTGGAAAAAGTAGGTAGTTTTCTACAACGACGGACGACCTTACAAACAAAAAACTGCAGATCCTAGAGCATCGTCGTAAAGTTGCTTGTTTAACCGTGTACTGCAGGATACATTTTGGTGAGTGCACGAGTGCTCTGTTTGAACAAATTGAACCCTCACCCTTTTACCATCGGACTACTAGACGCAGACAGAACTTCCATCCGTATGTGGTAGATATTTCGAAAAGTTGAACTAAGCGCTTTGACAGTTCCTTTTTGATACGGGTCGCCAAGGTTTGGAATGAACTGCCTGCGTCTATTTTCCCTGACCAGTATAGTCCTAGTACTTTTAAGCGTCGTGTGAAAAGGTTTCTCGTGGATGGACGTGTACATCTTTAGTTTTCATGTTCACTTAACATCAGGTGTTTTGAAGACAAACGTCCCATCCATATTTAAAAAAAAAATGCGGTTTTTTGCGCTGCGATGCGGGCCAAAATAGTGTTGTACCTTCCTGATTTTTTATATTCAACTTAATAATTAACTCATTACAAATCCATTTCAATGATATTTCATTTCAATCACTTTTATCTGCATAAAGTTAATGTACCTACTACTAAACAGGATTATTAAACCCAAAGCCTTACACAATATTGCAGTTTTGCACTGTCCTCCCAAAATTGACATGCAGTTGACTATATAATATGACAGTAATTCTGTAATTACGGCAGTCTGTTCCTGCAAAGCCCCGGAGGTGACGAACACTCCAATTTAACCAAACTGTCAAATTGACAGTGTCAATCAACCAGACTTATAATTTAAATTAACTTGTCTGTGAAATATCGTATTAAGTAGTTTTTAATCATGTGTTGTTCTGTAGAAAATGTATTAAGTTGTTCCAAATTTTGTTAGATATCTTCAAGTGAGTCATTGAGTTGTAGTGGTTATCTGTTATTTATGTTTATTGATGAGAAGTGTAATGGAAGTTTTGTAAGGAAAGTTTCGTTCATTATTAATAAATGTAATCATTATCAATAAATGGCATGTTAATGTAAAAGACCTAGAATTCTCTTTGTTCCGTTTCAATGAGTTTTTTTTTATTCGTAAATTGTATAGTTATGCAAATATATGGGATTATACAGGAAATACATATGGGTATTTCTCTACTAAATGGAAAATCGCTCTCCCAAGCAAATTTCATCGAAAAAATTGCAATAATTCTCAGTTTTTTTGTATGAATAATGATAAAGTATTAGGTATTCTAGACCCACCACAGCTTATTTAGTAATTAAAAAAATTGATGTTTGAGTAAATCAACATCAAACAACTCAAAAACAGTTCCCTGGTATGTCCCACTTCTAAAATTACAAAGTTTGTGAGAAATATTGCCTTTTTTCCATTCAAAACTGGATAAAAAATATTAAAATACTTTTAAAAAGCAGTAACTGTCATTACAAATCATAATTATATTTTTATTATAAATTTTAAATCGAAAAATCTATTTGTGAAAGCTGTCCTAAATTTTTTAAACAGTCCCCTGATAAAATTTGAATCCTGCATTTAAATCAAATTTTGTATTGGCACGAAACTATAAATCGTGAAACGGAAAACATACATAACCTCACGCCTGTCTCCCTTTGGGGTAGGAAGAGACAAGGGAACACCAACTGCTTCGATCCAGACATACCTCAATTGCTTCCTCCACGGTCATTAATCATTTCATACATGCTCGCCGGTTACGGGTACTTTTAACTAGGCCCTTTTTAAGAAAGTCACCGATTTGATCGGCATACCTTCGCCTAGGGCTGCCCATTCCAACAGCTCCATCCACGGAAAACAATCAGAGGTAAGTTCGTTCAGATGAATCGTTCAGCAGACAACCGCCATTATGTAAGTGCTACTGCTGCATCTGCTGCTGGTGAACCGCGTTAGGTAAAACAGAATGCAACCAGCGATAAATAGTCGAATCGACAAGAGAAATATTATTTTGTTATTTTATCCTATTATGTAAGCTAATATGCGCACCAAAATAGATAGAATTACTTGATTTGATACCATGATTAAGAGAATTACTTGATTTGATACCACAGAACCAAATATGTCATAATCTTAATAAATTACATACACTAAATATCATATTCTAAGAAAATATCGATAAAAGGCTCGATTTATCGTTGTCGACGGTAGCCTGCTAGCCCCGCTGGTAAGCAGTATTTTCTCTTAAGTTTTAACTCTTAATACCTATTTGTTCAAATAATTTGATTATTAAATATAATAATATAGTAGTCGTTTTATTCTAAAATAGATGCTTTTAGTCATAAAAACATTCCCCTGTGCATTTCCAATAGTCTGTCACGATTTTTAATAAGGTATATAACTCCAAAACCAGGACGAAAATCAATTGGCTTTTCAAAGATATGGTAATTCATTTAATATTTTCCTTCATTTTATGAACAAAAACTCTCATAATTTAATAAAATTTGCTTAAGGACAGTCCTGTTTGGGCCATTTTCCAAATAGCAGAGAAGCACCCATATACAAAACACAGTTGGGCACGTTTTACAACTTGTTTCCCAAGTTGGCTTCGCTTTCAGAAATAAATAAATAAAAAAATTATTTATTTCTTCTTCATTGTACACATGGAGTAATAAACAATTTTGATGACAATATTGTAGGTACAGAGCACAAAAGGTGGCCTTATCCAAGGACGATAATTTTCAGGCAACCTTTATTTAATAAGCACCCTCAACAACCCTGATGGGTTCTCATCCCCTTTAAACAAAGCCTTCGTCAGGCTTGGCAAAACTGTAGCCAACTCTAGCGTCTTTCCGCGCTGTTTCGTAGCCCTATTGGTGAGACGCCCATACATTGTTATGAAAATCGGATCGCAAAATTTTTATGTAATGTTAAATTCAAAACTCCAAACTTAAAACTTCGCCACTTCCTATTTTTATTTTATTATACTTTATAATTTTAGGAAAACTTACAGCTAAGAAACATTGATAATACAAGATAAGGCAACTTATAAACGAGTTCACACGTACACAATTAAAGAAAAAACAAAATACAATCGCACAACCGAAGAAAATACAAATAGAAATTATTACCTACGAGTAAGTACAGAAAGAAAATAAAAAAAAGTTCTTTAACTTCAAAAAAGTTCTTTGCTATACCTATTACTTTCATATTTTTCTATTACTAATATGCTTAAAATTTAAGATATTAAATTAAATTTTATTTTATATCAACGATAGAAAAGAATATCAGACTTATTTTTGGTGTTTGCCTTACAGTAAAGTTATCGAGCTCCATAATTTGTGTGGAAAAATTAACGGAAGGGGCAACCTCAAGAGTTAACACTAAATGCAATTGGGTTTCAATTTAAAATCTCATATCAATCATTACAATTCACTTATTTATTAAGTTACAGAATTTTGCGACCAAATGTAATAAGTTTCTCGGTATATCGGCCGAGAACAAAGTGGCGATACTTGCTAAATATCTTATAAAAAAGTAAATTACATCCCAATCGCTGAAGTTTAAATGTAATTACTATTTACTTCAATATAATTTATAAGAAATCGATTTCTTGGAACCACTTGGGTGGGTCAGGCTTTTGATTATTTAGCAATGTAATGTTTTTTGGTAGTCATTGTCAGTTTGGGGAATCCTTTCAAATTCAGATACAAACTTTGTTTATTTATTTAGTTTCCCTAGCACTTACCTTCTTATTTATAAACGTGACATAATTGTATTTGTTTACAAATGTGTAGTAAAGATATATTGACCATTTTTTGAGTTATCGATATTTCGGCACTGAATCAAGCACCATTATCACGACGGTACTAAGTAGTATTCCAAAGTGTTTTAAGTTTAAACGATCCTATTTGACTTAAAATACGGCTAAAATATAATTCGCTGCCATTTTTTAAAAGAGGGTAACTTTATTCGTTATATTAATAATAATTACTTTTCCGATTTTTTTTACTACTTTGATATTTTATAACTGCACTGTTTAGTTAGCCACCAGCTCGCAAGTGTAAAAACCACACTGTGAAAAGAGATTCTATAGAAGAATATGATATAATAAATAAATAGTGAAGTCGTTTTAGCACTAAATAAAATATCTACGAACTCAGTCGGCTGCAATCTGGACGGCAGCGATAGCGAGAGCGACAGCGGCGCGGGCGGCGACGCGAAGAATCTGGGCCGTTCTCGACGCCAGCGGGCGCTCGATTTTATTTTTCTTTTTTCCGCCACTGAAAGTTTTGGCACCCCCTAAAACAAGCTTTAACCAGTAAAGCAAGCTTTAGCGGGAGGAGGATGAATCCTGTTACGGACGAATGGGCATTCTATAAGCTGTTAACCCCAGTGGCTAACGGAAAATAGAATGCCCAGACAGTGTGGTGACTCACTCAGTGAAGCCGAGCATACCCACTAAACATCCCCCTTTACGACCTACCTTGATTCAGGTTCTTGATCATTTATCGGAGCGACAGCCGATTGGAGAGAGAGGCTGCGCAGTGAGCGGCACCCGGACGGCTGCCACCAAAAGGAACTGAAAGCGAGAAATTCAGAAGCTATGACTAGCAGAAATGACAAAGCTGAAACTAAGAGATTATCTAGAGTGATCAGACTCACTCTGAGATAGGAATGCTGGAAAGAAGGACTACGTTTAGAAACGTTGAGCTTGCTGGAGTTTCCTAATAAGGGGAGCGAACTTGGTTAGGACCGGAAGAGCACCGTTGAAACCCTCTGGACTGGCGTCGAGAGCGGCGCCGAAAGCCAGGATCTCATCGATGGGAGCGAGCTGGATCCAGAACGCCATGCGGTCTTGAGAACCTTTTGCGTTCTGGCACTGGAAAGTCGGTTTGGTAGCCGGTTGCGGTTGAGTCGCGACCCGGCTGCGCTGACCTGGAACTATAGAAGTGAAGGCTTTAGGGCCCTTTGAACTGACTGCAGGAGCGTCCGAGCTAGGCTGCGGTCGCTCTCTCCAGTTCTCGATGGGCTTCACTGTAGCCCTGGCAGCACGCGGTGCCTTGGGGCAGCCGCGAAAGTTTGCTGTGTGGCCTGACTGGCCGCACAAGACGCAGGACGGAGCGGTGGGCGATTCGGGAGTGCGAGAGCACTCCTTAGTCCCATGCGGATCTAGGCACTTGACGCACCTAGGGGAAGCAAAACAATTTGCCGCCGCATGACCATACAGTTGGCAGCGGTGGCACTGACCTGGGAAACCACGCTTGTGTGGAACTTCGACGCGGATATTGGAGAGACCGCACACGGTGGGCTTGCCTCTGAAAATGGACTGCCCTTGCGGGTTCTTCGCTAGGATTACTAGCGCAAGTGGGAACTGCTTGCCTCGGCGGCTGTGCATTTTGTGCACAGATTCGACGGGGAAGCCTTGAGAAGACAAGTCCTCTTGGATTTGCTCGTTCGAGAGCTCAAACGGCACGTTCCTGAGGACTGCACGAATCTTACGCTCATCAGGGAGAGCGTAAGTGTGATACTCGAGCTTTTGATCAGCAAGAAGCCGAGTAAGATTCCTGAAATCGGAAATGGAATTGACAACGCCCTTAATAGAGTCACCCACGTTGGATGCCTTACTATACTGGATCTTAGGATTGTGTCTACCGCAGAGAGCTGAGACCTCGGTCCAGCGGCTCTTGTCCCGTAGAAAGACGGGGGGCGGAGACTTGACTTTCGGCGGAGCAGAATCTGATTGCGACGCAGGCTGTGATGCTAGGATCGCTGAAACAAAAGGCGCAGGAGCAGACGCCGGTGCGACATTTTGCGGAGCAGGAACAGCAGCTGGAGCAGCTGAAATGGATAAAGTCTAAGAAGCATCTTTCTTCTTTTTCTTTGATTTTGATTTTTTGCGAACCTCGGTGAACGGAGCAGGAGATTCTGGAATTAAAGGAGCGGAGTCGGAATCACTACCCGGCGGGGTAGTTTTCCGTTTGCATGCGGTGGAGTCTACCGACATGCAATCTGAAATAGCAACGACGTATTAAGAGGGATCTGGAGACGCCGGAGAATCTGTTGGGAAACAAAGCGAAGGCGGAGTGGCCGGGAGAGACGCGGTGGAGGCCTGAGTGGCCGGGAGGATCGCGGGTTGGACCTGACCGGCTGATGCGACTAACGTGACTATTTGTTGAATTTGGAGCTGGATTTCTTGGAATCGGAGATCGAGCATCTGATTTACATCGGCCCGAAGCTCTTTCAACATGTCTGACTCATCCCTGGATTCAACGGAGGACTCCATCGAACTCGGGGAACCTGAACTATACTGAAAGGAAGCCTATTCCTAACAAGAACCTGTGTGCCGGTGAACGGCAAATGGCTGCACAAACTGCGCTGAAAAAGAAAACGACCTAGTACGGACCTATTGCCGGTGAACGGCGGACGATCAGGCTTAGTTGTCACGGTTACGTATCCACCTGACCAGCGATGCTTCGGCCGGCAGCAGTCGGGTCCGCCCTGAAAAGGGCAGATGAATTAGCCCCGACACCACACAGCCTCCACAAGAGAAAACTTTCCGAAAGAGCTTAACTTGGGACCTTACCCGCACGAATGCGGGGGAAGGAACAAGGGCAGCGCAATACGAACACTCGGGAGCGGCCGCAAACACGACCGTTCGGGAGCGAACGTTTTGCGGGCGCTCGAGCGATTTGTCGCGGTTTTATACAAACTCAATACTTTCTATCGGAAATCGCTGCCCGCGCCGTTGTAGCTCTCGCTGTCGCTGTCGCTGCCGGCCAGTTTGCAGCCTTAAGTGGCCTTACAATTTAATGATAATAGATAAATTTCGGTAAAACTTAGTTTGTTTAATTAAAGAATCACGATTTTTTTTCGCGTTATACTTAAGCTACACTTACGTACTCGAAATTATTTGAAACGATTTCTTTGGAAATATCGAATTGTAAAAGATTCTTATTTCTTAACAGCTTGGCTACGGTATGCAATGACTTAACATCACGTTTATATTTCTAGGCTTTCATTTCATTTTGTAAATTAGCGAAGCTTTTACTGCCTCATATTGAAGTGTACAAAGTTCATTTTTCTATGAGTGACCTTTATTCGGTGCTAAAATAAATAGTTATTTAATATAATACTTGACAACTTATGGTATCATTAGCTATGCTCATGCGCATGACAGCCTATTCAATAAACTGATAATCACACCGGTGTGTGACATATTAATTACTAACTGTATAGAGGAGTAGGTACCTAAATATAGAGTTAAATAAATAATTATAGTTTCATATGAGCATTAGTTCTGGGTTCGATCCGTAGGCTCAAAACAAATATTTTCTTGATCTGGCCGTGTATAGCTGAATACCCCTCAGTTCCATCGTCTAGTCTCCATACCACTGGCGTCGTAAAGATAACTTCATGTTACTAAATAGATGTTGTGTAAGTTTGGTTAGTATTTTTATTTACTTAATCTTCTTAATTTCACACAAAGTAATAACCGTCTACAATAATTAATAAGTATTTCTATCATCCCCACCACAATAAAGAATAGAATATGTTACTTGGTAAAAATAAAATATATATAAGTAGGTTTATGAACTTATACTTATATTACTATATTACGACCACTTTGGCGTTGAGGTAAACCTATCTGCCTCTGACGCCAGTGGTTGCGGGTTCGATTCCCGCTCGGAACAATAAAAAAAAAAATGTTCCGTGTCTGGGTGTTTATCTATTTATGTATTTATATTCTAGGTTCCCCCCTAGTTCGCTACATGGTATCCCATAACACAAGCTATGCTTACTTTGGGGCCATTTAGTTGGTGTGATTGTCTGGAGATTTTATTATTATTTATTATGAAACAATGACTTGAGAGCAATTATTCTGTTCATTACAAAAATATCCGCCCCTTGAGAGTAATTATTCTGTTCATTGCAAAAATATTCGCCCCTACAAGGAGTTGAACCCAGGACCTCTGGTATTAAATATCATATAACCTCTACACCAAAAATGCCATCAAATATCAACTTGCATTTAAAAATCGAATGCCACCCACAGTAGGTACAGTAAGTAAAATATAACAGACATCGTGACAACCGCTTTAAGAGTTTCCACTCCGGCGCAGGCATTCAATTTTTGGTCTCTATCAAATTGATTGACATAAAGGTTGCAGTCTTGATAGGCTCAATTAATTTATTTACACCTTTTAAGTTTTCATTGCTTGAGCACGAAAAAAATAAGTGCAAAAAGCAGAATGAGGAAATATTTAATTATGGTTTTGGCAAATTGCAAAATACAGGGCAGGTACAGTGATACACGATATTAAAAACTATATTTTTTATATTTCTACATGTCGTTAGTTTCTTCGGGTAGCTGTGGAAACGGAAAGTATGTAAAATGTACCTAGAGTAATGGAAGTTGTGTCTTTTTTGCTTGGACTAATATCCTAATATTTATGTAAAGACCAATTTCAATCTTTTAATTACAACCGGATGTAAGAACCAAACAAACATAATGTTAGGCTGTTTCTTCGTTGACTATAAGGTATATCGATTCGAAATTTCAGTTCAATGCGATCAGATGTTTTAGCATATTCTAAATTCAAACACCCAAAGGTACTTTTATATCTCCCGCTTGTCGTGACAAATGATAATCTTGATCTCGAAACGCGTGACGTGAATGATACAGGTGGTTATTCAATTTTTAAACTTGAGCAATATTGGTTGATACGCTCCTGAGATAGGGAAGCCGACATTGTGACGATAGATAAAGGCCAAGTGAAACAATGATAGTGCTTTGAGTTACTTGTGATATCGTGTAGAGCTGCTGGACTGGGTGCCAGCTGCGTCTCTTCCAGGGCATACTGTAAAAGTCAGTTAAGGGAGAGAGGTTTTATTGGCGTTTTAACGGGCGAAAGGCTAACCGCCTGTCACTGCAATAGCCTCTTTCCATCATAATAATACCTCCAAATTTGTCAAACGTGACATCAGATGGTTTTATAGCCTCTGATGTTCCCCGCCTTTGATGTTCTGTCGTCCCCATAAGGGATACGGGCGTGAAGTTATGTATGTATTTACTTAAGGTAAGAGTTAAGATATTGTCTGAGAAACTATAAACCTAAGTGATAAACTTATATTTCAAGCAACATACCTTTTGTATTGACAACGTTATGTATACTGTTTGTAGATTTAATGGGAGAGGGAATTATGTGAAATACTTTTTAACTGATTTAATCGCATAGTAATCATATTTTACGGTTCAACTCAGCGTTTCGGTGTGTTTATAAATCTCGTAGCCACGAGTGGTCGTGATCATTAGGGCATCTAACTACTAACTATACTAATATCAAAAAGTTTGTTGAACGTGCTAATATCTGTCAACACCGCTCTCGTTCGATTTTTTTTTGCATTTAATGGTACAACCCTTGACAAAAGTTATATTAAATCATGAAATTTCTACGGAATCAAAAGTGATGCGGGTAATACCACGCGAAGCTAGTCTACAATTAAACGAGGCTGGACTTTTCAACCTTATAAAAGAAAATTTACGTGGAAAGGTCCCAATATAAAGAACCTTAACCGTTTCATTTCCAAAGGCCATCCATAATTTGTATATTATTTTAGTATTTATAATCTTTGAATTTCTAGAATAATGATTTTGTTTTCAAACAAAATGTATTGCTTTTGTTTCCTCAAAACATTCTGAAATTCTTTTGTTCTTTATTTTACTTGTTTGTCTTTGTTTAAATTGTTTCATTTTTTTAAATTTGATTCCGTACTATGTATAAATTTTAGGGAAACCTGTTATCGGGCATAATTATATTGTTGAAATGTTTATAAAATATTTTTAAGACATTCTGTTGATTTTATCAATAACAGTAAGTAAATAAATAAATCATTTGAAATGATCTGAATATGACTAAGATGTCCTAAATTACGACCTACCTGCATATTCTAAGCCATTTGTTCATTTAGAAGTCAGCGCAGACGCAGCCGGAAGAGGCTTATTTTGACGTCTTGTCCTTTGTGCTATTCATATCTCAGAATATATCAAGATGATTGTTAATCGTTTGGGCATTTTATAGATTTTTTTTTAAATATATATTTCTGACACTCACACAACATTATCTAGCCCAAATTAAGTTTCTTAAAGAACTTGTGTTATGGATACTAGATAACTGATATACGTAAGAAATATATAAACATACATATTAAATAAATACATATTTTTTTATTAGAATAAACCTAAATAAACATATAAACATCCTTGACGAATAATATCTGTGTTCATCACACAAGTATCTGCCGCCGCCAGGATTCGAACCCAGGCAATTTATGTTACCGCTACACCAGCCGGACGTCAAATTTCACTTTAAGTGTGACTGAAAAACCCTGTATAAACTAATATAATAAACTGTTTGTTTGTTTGGTTAAGCGCGCTAATCTCTGTAACTGTCAATCTCTGAAAAGACACCGAAACATCGAGTTGAAACGTAAAATATAACAATACGGACTAAAGGTTAAAAAAAAATAAAAAAAGTGTAAACTATATTCAAATAAATCTTATTCGTATAGTACCTACCATTAACATACTCTAAATATCATAAATGCCATTGTGATATATGGCACCTTGAATATTTTACCGAAAACAGTACTTAACCTATATGGTAATGCTTAAGAAACTATATTGCTTTACTTACAAAATATATGTTTGTTTAACCGTTTACCACTCACTGTTATTTTTAGACAGAGTCAATTAAATTCAATTCAAACTGCTGAGGGTTGTCATTCGTACAATCATGTGATATATGGGAAACAAACTAAGCTCTGATTCTCTATCACTCGATATCGATATCGATGTGTAAATATCGTTGAGAAAAGTTTAATAAATTAAAATTAGTTTTCAAATCTTATGAATGGATAAAACCTTTTTCCATATCGTCACTTATCTATCTGGTGATATAAAAAATAAAGTCACTTTCTTTTGTAACATAATTAATAAGTAGGTACAATCTATAGGAACTTGAAACTCCAAACTTAAAGCATTCGAAACACATTAAATTCTTTAAACCTATAAGGAACGCAACTTAGTTTTCCTAAAAACCTAGAGATGTTGTTATGTATGTTAAGACAAATTCATCATTATTCCATATTAACAATAATATATTCCAGATAATATATCATTCACATTAGAATGTTGAACAGAACCAAACGAATTTTAATAAGAACACTTCATTAGAAGAAAAAAAATGTAACTAAAAGATTATCAAAATTATTTCACAAGCAAATATTCTACATGTCAATTGCCACTTTTAAAACAATTATTCTTATATCGCTGAAATTACTTAATAGATTTATTTGAATTTGATAATTGTGATACAAAGCATATTAGATAGATACATGAAAGAATTAATACAATAAATTCAAAATATGACTACCTCAAAACAGATCAATTCGTATAAAGTAAGTATCGTTGAGAATTAGGTCTCCATGCGTAATATAAGCGCAAGCGCAGAACGTAACTTGACATTAGTGAAATCGCGTTTATTTAGAATTAACTTTAATTGCCTCGCATTGCTCTGGTGCTGTGTTTAAACAATCAAGACAAAATGGCGTCGGCGTTGCTTTATTTATAGTATCTGTCTCATTGCTACCATGGGGGTACGGTCAATAAAACTCTTTGATATACGAGAAAATAATGTTTTAAGTAAATAGATAATCGATTTATGGCTTTATTTACTTCTGATATTATGACGTTAAATTACATGGTTGTGGATAATTATGTATTAGATGAATTGCCGATTGAAACAAGATATACGAGTACCTATACTTTATTTTCTATCTAATATAGATCGATTTCAAGATGGAATAAAACAGGCTTTGACTGAGATATTAACGAAATTATTATTTTATTTGAAAGGCCTATTCATGCCATTTAGTTTTGAATATAACATAATTCAAATGTCCGCCGCAGTTTCGCATGGATCCGGGAATTCCAATTTTCAATGATTCCGCTGCATTGATTCTACTGAAACTGAGTGATGGCCTAGGTTATGTCAACTTTCAGAGTACCAGTTTATTGCGGCTTATTGGTCACTTCGATTGGTCATTGGAGACTTCAAAAACATCCACAAGAAAATATCATGCATATGGTTCAATTTAAAAATTTGGGTTAAAAGGGATCTGCCTGTTGTTTGTTGTCTGTTGAAAATTGGATCTCCCAGATTTGTACCACCATTCGAAGACGCGACGAACAGTTGAATGATGCCATATTCAAAACAAAATGGCATGAATTGATCTTTCAAATAACAGAAAAAAATCGTTAATCTATCATACACAGCCTGTTTTATTCTATTTTGAAATCGACCCGTCCTTATTGAAAGACTCTATATATATCGTAACTCTTATTTTTAAGTATCCTTATGATTTGAATAAGATACAAGACAATAGTATTTTCATAGTGCATAAAATTTATAAAAAAAAATCGATTTCTATGTTTCGTGGTCAGGCCAAGATCCAATTTTCTGTTGATACAGTGTGCTTTACCTTGGCCCTCATCTTCACTTGATATGATGAGGAATAGAGGTCTATCGGCTTAGTTTAGTTTAGTAAATGTAAATTGGCTTACGTCTGTCATCAGGTTTGGTTTGCAATCCTGAAGGAATCCATAGGAGCCCAAAACAAATCGAACAATGAAAAGTTTGCAAAAAGCCGTTTAACCAATAATAGTTTATAGTGTTATCTGCTTTACGTAAACATACAAGATAATCTAAATTTTGTAGCAAAACTACCCACCTAACTGTTTGTTTTGAGTAAACTGTCTAATAAAATGACCTAAGACGTATATCAGTATCATTATCAGAGACCACCTACAACAATACAGATATAGCACTTGTTATTTAACATTCAAAATGCCTAAAATACCTATTAAAGTTCATTACATAAAAAAATAACAAAAGCATTGACCATTACATGTAAATAAAACCTTTTGACCGTTTTATAGTGTTGTTATTGTACAATAATATGTGAAATGTGTGTTAAAAAAATGTTTACAATGTGTTAAATTTGACAATTTAAGAACAATATATTCGGTCGTAAAATGTTGAGTGCGGCCCTTTCATAACTTTGTAGGTGGTATTTGGTCTTGTATATTGTTAATAAAACCATCGATTTATTGGATTTGGCCTTTTATCTTACCCGCAGGGCTCACATGCAACTATGGAAATGTAATGAGATCTAAACGACCAGAAATATCGACAAGAGTAACATAGGTACTGCATGCGTTGCAGTGTCAAAGATATATCGGCAAACTGTAGACCAAGATTGCATGATAAAATTACACATTCCGTTCATTATTCAATACAAATTTTTGAGCCGAACTTCTTTACTATTTAGTGTCAAATACTGAAAAATAAGTAACTCGAAATTGATTTGTCGACATTTAGACTTATTGCTAGTGAGAACGATGCTAATAGCACACAGTGTGAAAATCTTTGAAAACCACATATTTCAACGCCAAGTCACCGCAACCTTCGGCTTCGATTCTTAAAGTTTAATTCAATCAATGAGTTTTTTGATCAAGTTTTTCATAATGGTTTATTCTTTGTTATAAATAAAGTAACATTATCTTTCGGACACAAGATGGTTTCACAATTAGGCGAATCTCAGTTTTGCTTCATATAGTTTAGGAACTTTCTCAACTCATATACAGGGTTAATTTTAATTAGCGCATCACCTCTTGCAGCCTCTTTACATCAATCCCAACAACATATGTTCTACAACTTTTTAAAATGACTGGTCTTTTTAATTTTAATTTTCCCATACACAAAATATTTGAAGCCTCTATTTAAAATTTCGCTTCATAATAATAATAGGCACTTCTTACAAAATGTAAAGTTAGGAGTAAAAAATTTTTGTTTTTAATTTTTTGTGTTATTTATCAAGATTTGTAAAAAGTCGTAGAACAAATTTTGTTGGGATTGATGTGGAGAGGCTGCCTGCAAGTGGTGATTCGTTAATTAAAATTAACTCTGTATAAATGGCTTCTCGTTTTAGCTTAAATATTCACAGACCCGGATCAATCGTATAGGCGATAACCCTACAAATTAATTAAATTAAAAATATTTGTATCATATTTTTTATATCGTAAGATTTCACAGTTAATTTATTTTCCGAAACCATTAAGTGTTATTGGAGCAGCCGTTAGTCAATTTTATTGTATCCTTTTGAAAATAATTGCATTTTTGTTGTGATTCTATCCTCACAATATGCATGATGATAAGTTATAACTGCCCATTAGGAACATTAACAAAATATTTTACTGCAATTTATGAGAGTTTCAAAATAAAGGCGATGACAAAACTATTTTAACGAAATAGTTGGAAAAGATAAACATGAAATAATAAACGACTTTTGGCACTTTAATCAAAACCCTAAAGTTTAGTTAAGACAGACTAGTCAAACATTTACACAAAGCCTGTCTGAACAATTGCATTATATTGTTTTGACCGTAAAATATTCCTCATTCTAATGTAAAAAAAAAAATTAGATTCTTGTTGTTTATCTGAAGCAGTATCGCGTCTAAGTAGAAGTGTTAGATTTATGATAGATAGGTCTACGCTGCAGTTCTACTACGTAACGCTTTGATAGACATTTTTAAATACAGGGTGACTGGTGACAAATTTTAGATATTGAAGGAGAGCACTAAGTACTCGATTCTGATCATAATTATGTAATAAAAGTAGGTACTTCATTTTTCAGCAGAATTTCCTATAAATTTATAAGTATGTATAAAGAGTTTTACTTTTACAGTATGTATCGCCACAATTCTTTGAGTGCATGATAAAATATCCTGTGTTTCATAGTTGAACTATGAATTGTTTCATAGTTGGTTTTTTCTACGAAAAATCTTAAGCAGATGTAGCCCATCTAATTCATTGTAATCCTAACCATTCTAACAAGAATGTCTAATTGTAAAAAGGTAGGTAGTTTTTGTTACTGGTAGATTTCTAATCTTGAATTTTTTAGAAATATTTGTTTAAATTGTTTATTTAAAAAACGAAGGACACTATTTTAAGAATGCAGTTCCCAAAAAGTCGCTACTTGAAATTTTTATTCAATGTTATTTTAAAACCGTTTCTTTATCTAGGAGCTTAAGCAATTAATACTGCCTCTAGCGCCAATTGTTGATATTCCGTATCTTCTATTGTTCTTCTAAAAGTTTGGCAAAAGCATAATCTCAGGTAAAACGTTGAGGGCGTGTTTATTTGAAATAGCAATACACAACAATAGACGTAAGGTTCGTTTGTTCAAAACTTTTTTCTATGGATCGTACATCGCGACAGCAGAGTTTTAAATAATTTTAGAATATATTAAGTTTAGTGTAGAAAGAATAGGGAGGAGTCCGTTTCTATGCGGTAAGCACGCTGCAACGTGCTTGAAATTTGGAGTTGACGGAATACTGAGAGAGTATGGATATGAGATGGCAAGATTTGGATTGTGAGTGAGTGGAGTGAGTGCTGGGCATTCAACAATACCGACATAGAAGATTTGACTCCTTTTTGCTTAAACGAAAAAATGCCTTCAAACAACGTAGCCCGAGTCTTCGTCGAAATCAATTGATGAATTTTGGTTTAACAGTACGTAATCTTAAGAGCAGATTTTTTTTCATACAAAGTTTGTGTAAAGAGAGTGAGTTTACGCATTACTATAGGTAGTTATGGTTTGAGCCAAGTAATTATTGGTAAAAGTTCATTGGCGCCATTCTAACAATACTAATAGGTACGATATTAATGAACATTGTACGGTGAAAACTATGGCAAATAAGACGTAAATGATACATATACATCGGAGTAAAGGATGCGGTGAACGATCTTATCAAAGTCATACAAAAGTCTTAAGTCAATGGAAAGGTATCGTGTCAATATACTTTTATCCAGCGTTAAATAGCGCTGGCTATACTCAAATACAAAAAAAATATTTAACGTAAAACTATTATTTAAAAAAAAACAAATGCAAAACAGTGGCTCTTGTTAGGCTAACCAGCAGTGCGATCACAGAACTTAATCGAATCGTATATCAGCGAATGTTTACGAATGCTCGTATAGTATGGAGTCGGTTGCAAGTTTTGAGTAACATTGTAATTTTTTATTTTACAGATTTTTATGAGTACAACATGTTTACAAACATTCAAAATTAACAAGGCACACATTTATTTAAGCTGGCCGTGCGGCAATGGATAGATTTAATTTTTTTCTTAAAAACCGTCTCCATACTATACGAACATTCGTTTACAAACGATTCGATAAAGTTCTGTGATCGCACTGCAGGTAAGGTAACTTCGAACTGTACGAAGTTATTTAAGAAGTTTTATTCTAAAATATAACAATACATATAACAAATGAATACTCCTACATAGTGAACGATTATGAAAAAAATGTGAGCAAGCTTCCTACACAGCATTAAATACATAAATAAGATGACCTTATATGTAACTATTGTATTTGTACCAGTAGTGCAATATATTCATTTATTTATTATGTCTCTTTGACAGCTGTGTTATTCTGGTCGCTTCCTGTCAAATCAAATATTCATTTAAGAAAGATTGCCATATGTTTTTTGCCTTAATTTTAAATGAATGACTGAGCCGTATTTCTTTAATTAATGTGGTATAAGAAGGTGAAATTGATTTTCTGAATAGATATTAAAGTCAAAGCCAATTTCAAATAATCTTATAAAATAGTAGTATTAAAGTTTGTAAATAAAATATCTACCTTTATACAAAATTACAGATCATAACAATATCGCCAATCCTAAGACTGTAGTTAATCCGAGAAGTGTTACACCTAACATATTTTTAAAAATGTCTTAAAACTAATGAATTTAGACATAATTTGATTAAAATATTAGCTGTGAGAATATTCGGATTAAAGGTAACTTCTATTAAGTCCAAGTAACTTGTGTGCAAAATATAATCTTAATCTGTCCACCGTTTTAGCCAAAAAATTTAGAACATCCTTTTATCCTCACATACAACCTATTTACGTTTACAATTTAAGAAAAATAAAAAAAGAATTCTCTTTAAAACCTCAACTTCCAACTTATTGCATCAATCGCATCAAAATAGCTCATTGGTGATCACACCCGCTTGATATGTGAATTTTCCAGTTCGAACATCCGGGGCGTACCACGGTAGTAACATTACTCAATGCAATACACAAAAACCTAAGTGGGCGAGTGGATAAATGTGAAGGTGAAAATTCCACATTGTCGTACACACGTGTCATTATTTCCTAATAACTTATGTGGATATACTTTCACCTACTGAATCTGAGAAAGCAAGTAGTTGACCAAGAAAATTGGGAGATGTTGATTTCATAGGAAAAGTACAGAGAAAGCTTAGAAGTTAAATTATTTTTCAACACACTTGCTCGTAAAATGAGCCTTATTCTATTGAATTTAGAACTATAAACTGGGCTATAAGTCACGCGTGCATAATATATTATACCCTAGTGCATAATATAATGAATCCTACAAAGTTGAATTGTACCTTTGTGCAAATTAAATGCGAGTAAACAGAGCATATCTTATTGATCCGGGTTATACATAAATTTTTTTCAGAAACAACAAAGAGGTTCTTCAAATCCATATACATTTTTAAATGTTTGCGCCTTATATTAGTTAAACAAATATGTATATCAAACAAATTGTTCACAATTTACAATAATTTGTTATAAAATATTTGCATTTACCACTCCAAATTAAACATTTTCACGTAAAATAGGCTGTATATGCTATAGACATTGACACATTTGGCAGAAAAAAAAACCTACGCGCATGCGCGAGGTTCGGCGCCATTTTTCAATCACAATTCACAGCTTTGTTGTCAAGTGTGTTTGTTATTTTATGACCACGTATGTCTGTCTTTTACTCACAAGTGTGTTGAAAAACGTCGTATGTAACTCGTGAGCGTTGCTAATTACAGTCTCGGCTCATTATTAAGCCTCGACTGTAATTATCAACTTCGCTCACTTGTTACATAATATACTATTATTACAAAACAAAAAAAATATCCATAAAATCCAAATAATCCCATATACAAGCTTTGCTTACTTTGGGATGGTGTTCGTCCGGGATTCTTATTTTATTTTAAAAGTATGAAAAATTCAAATAAAAATTTAACGGTTTTCGCATTTTAGTAAGAATTTACTTTTAGGGCCAATGTTGCATTATGGCAAGCGCGTTCCATGGTTTCATGCAAAAGTGCCCATTTTTGCATAACAGCGTAGCTGCATAAAGTTGCGTATAATTTGGTTATCTGGAGAAAACAATATTATAGGGTTTACTAAAACAAATTAATATACTTTAAAAATATAAAAAATATGTAAATACTTAATGAAACTCAAATTCAAATTATGAATTGCACGACTATAGGTTTCAAGTTGTCAACAATTTAGCTATTATGTGGCGGTCATTTAAATATTCATGTATTGTTTTAAAAATATATAACTAAGAACGCTTAGAAATCAATATATATAAAACTGTTCCGTTACTGACTGAGTGACTGAGGTACTGAGTGACTGACAGACAACGTACAGCCGTAACTACTAGGCGTAGAGAGCTGAAATTTGGAACATACATTCTTTAGGGGATGTAGGGGTGCACTAAGGAAGGAATTCCCGAAATTCCTACGGGAACAGAAAATATATGATGTTTTAGTTTGTTAGTTTGTATGAAAAAATCCCATCCCTTGAGTGCACGGATGTGATACTTGATATAAAGGTTCTTCATTAAGTGTCTGTTTGTATTATGGAAGGAATTCCCAAAATTCCCACGGGAAGGGGTTGGACTTTTTAGTTTGTATGAAAAATCTTATTCGTTGAGTGTACGGATGTGATACTTGGCATGAAGGTTTTTCAAAGAGTGACTGGTTGTGCTACGATAAAAAATTCCCAAAATTTCCACAGGCACGGATAATATATGATTTTTAGTTTGTATGAAAAAAACTTATTCCTTGAGTGCATGGGTGTGATACTTGGTATAAAGGTTCTTTCAGTGGGTGTCTGGTTGTATAGTTTCTGAAATTTCCACGAGAAGGGTAGTTAAGCGCATACGAAGTTGCGGGATAAAGCTAGTTACTAATATATTTAAAAGTTAAATTTACTTAATTATTGTTAAAGTACCTACCACTTAACATAATATCTTTAAATCTTCGTAATGTACCTAAGCCTCACTGTTCTCTCCAATAGAACAATACTTTTTAAAGTCTTAATAGCATGTAACAAGTTTTAGGTAGCCATTGCTTAAGGAAAAAGTCCCTTCGGACAAAACAATTACTTTGGAATCTTTAACATATTCCCTTCCGTCTCATTACAAATACCTTTATAAAAAGGTTCGCATTATTCACATAGCAATGTTCTCAATACTACTTGTAAATAAGCAGATAAGATATTTAATTGTGTCGAAAGTAATTAATTTAATCATACATAACTAAGTATCAGTTAAATGTAGGTAATTAAAGTTATTCAGATAAAAAACTTGAAGGTTTTAATATAATTGCTATTTATTTGGTCTGGTGGGTTACTGTATCAAATAAATTTCGTATAAAGTGATAAATCCTTCTATATTTGGTTTTATTGGGCCAAGTAATGTGTCCTTGAGTGCGTGGTGGGCAATGAAAATAGTGGTCGATTTGTATTGGCCGACTGCCGCCGACGGTTCAGTGTGTGTTTGTATAGTCTATAGTTATTTGTCCAGTTGTGGGATGATGCTTGGATGCCAATAAAAAAAAAGTGAAGATGAGCTTTTGTATAAATATTAATGACTTGACTTGTAATGCTTTTTCGATTGAAAAAAGTTTTGCGTGTTCTATAATAATTAAATGTAATTTCTGTGTCATTCATTTTCTGTTTTTGATTTTTGTAGATAGGTCATTCAAATTACAATGTTGATACTAAAAATGTTTTGTCAATAAGGAACAAATCTTACAGCAATACATATAGTTATTTTTTTGTTTTGTTACTACGTTAGTGACGAAATCATGAACTTCTTATACAAACATATAATTTAATTGTGGAAACTTTCTAAGTGTAAAACATTTTAAAATAAATTTAAACAAGTCTGAATGCATGAATATACTTACAGAATGGTTATAGTGATTATTGAATTTACAAAAGAATAAAAAACGCAAATTGAAAAGCTTTATACGGATGAAAGAATCGGAAGAAAAGAAAGACAGCTGACTGATTATAACTTCTTCAAATAAAGGAGGTTTATTATTTAGACGAAAAAAATGGCAATAGACAAAAAACATCAGTAAGAGTAACACATTAGTGGCGGGTTTCAATATTCAATTGACTGGTATGAGTAACCGATACAGGTACAAAACTGGTAGAAATAAAATTGCGTTTCACAATATCTATTAGCTACGAACTGTAAGTTCTCAAATTTGGCATGGGCCCTCTTTACATGACGTTCTTCCAAGAAAATAGGCGATATGTGATTTATAGAATATCACGCATTCGCAAATTATTTGTATACTATTTGAACTTAATAATTGCGTTTAATTTCTTACGTAAAACGAAACGCCTAATCCTTTGACTTATTTTGCCATTGGTTAAATCACATTTTTCATGACGTCAAAGTAATTTTTTTAAAGATAAATTGTCATTCATTAATAAGTATCTACTTACTTGTCCCTTTTTCAGAAACTTATATAGATAAGTTCGAAAGAGAAAACTGGATTATTGATATGTTGACAGATATTTGATAGGATATTTAGTTAAATTAATAAATTGTTAGGTCGTTAGATAAAATGACTTATTATGTAATTGTTCATATGTAATGAAAATTTAATTCGTTACTGGCTGCAGAGCAGGCCGTTGGATAGATAAAATGACTTATTTTGTAAATGGTCAAATGTAACGACTTTGCCTAGCAACCCATTACAGTCAAGGAGTTCGTTAGCAGTGGTTCAGATATCAAGATTTTGAATATAGAAATTTGGTATTAAATTCTACTGTTCATCGGCAAAACGAACAGTTTTTATGATATTGAAACCCGCCATAGGACAACTCCCATGGAATCATACACTGACACATTACATGTAAAGCCTAACAACTGCCAATCATATTATCTTAGCAGTTAGGCCGGTAATCACTAATCTAAATAAAACTCGGAAATAACTACATGCTTATCAGTAAGAGATGATTAAAACGTCGTTAAAAAATTATGACTGTGAAACAATTTTTCGGTGCAAGGTCATAAGCATATTTACTTTTCTTGAAGAACTTTTAGAGTTCAAATCAAAAATGCCTCAGGTTTAATTTATGCGGTCTTTTCATTTACGAACCTCCCTACTCGATCCCAAAAATCTTTTAAAAGTAGATCTATGTGTCAACACAAATGTAGTAATCATCATCATCATCACAACTCTTTGTAATGAGCCCACTGCAGGGCTATGAGTCTCCACCCTGGGTGACGAGGAGGTATACCGTATAGGCCATAATCCACCAAGCTGGCCCCATGCTGGGTGGTGGATGTCAAATTTTCATGGCGCCGACATGGCTTCTGACAATCCCTAATGACTATTGTATACAGCACCCAGGATCGACGGAAGTCGTCGTGAGAAATGAATGGTCTTGGGTCACCCATCCAAGTACGCCGAACGTTGCTTAATCTGTGATATCGTATGATACACACAGAAACCACGGCGCCACGATGACTTCAGACTTCAACATTAATTGATAACAAAATGAATTTTGATTCCTTACACTGATTGACCATTTTTATCGACCGAAATACAATGATACTAGGACAATTTACTTCTAAAATAATGAAATGAATGTGAAAGTGCGGTTAGATATGAACATAACCTTCTTAGAATACAAAATACAGCTAACGCATTTGTAGATTTTGAAGTACATTTCACAAAAAGGACTTTTTGTGGAATACAAAAGGAGATTTGTTACTGACTAATCAAATACATAAACAACTCAAAATATATCACCTATCTAATGAACATAAAATTGAAATTAACGCTACCGAACACGTTTCGGTATAATTAGGTGTATTCAATGAAACATATAAATATTTAGTAATGAAACAGAGTTTAGTTCAATAGTACGAAAATAAACCCAGGAAACGTTTCCAAAAATAACCCAAACTTACAAAGCAAGAATAATAAAGGTATAAATAAAATTCATTACATTATAAGCAGTATTAAGCACACAATGTATTAGTTTCGCAATGACTGAGACTCAAAGAATCTACTGCATTAAATTGTAATATCGATTTCATCAAGCGATTATAAGGATTTATTGGTGAGATGTCTATTAACTTACTAAGCTGTTATTAACAATTCTTACTTATTTCACCAGCGAGTTAGGAGCTTTCTTAAGATAAGATAATGCTTTAGAAGGGTATCCACTGGGCTAAGGAGGGATCTAAACTTCAAAGGCTAATACAGCACAGTCCTTAGGTCCATAAAGAAAGAGATTAAGGCAGCATATTCTGTTATTTATACATTGCTTACTTCGTATATAATTGTCATAAGTTATGAGTAAATAATGAATACCAAATAAAGTATTATAATAATATTATATTAGTAACCCTCTTAGTTAGGTTAGGTTTCCGTTGCTTGTCCTAATCATAGTGAATGTTCAAATTCACTCAGTTTATACGACGAAAAGCATTGCGGAAGACATAACAACGCCTTGTTTATGTGTTTTGAACAGTAAATATCATGAAACATCAACATCAAACTTCGCGGAAAATTTGTCTCTTGGCTCGAATCGAAGACGTCTCAACTTTAGCGATAAACCAAAATGAACCATATTACAAAACCACAAGCGTGGGAATATGTTGCATCACAACTAACTATTAGCCAACGCAATTGTCACTGTCAAAGGATTTAACCAAGTACTTAACAGCTGTCTTCGAACGCACGAAATGGATTTATGGCCGTATACGACGAAGTAATTATTCTAATACAGACACGTATAAATAACCTATGAAACAAAGTATTGGAAGTTATGTTTCGAAATTATCATCTACATGACAAGTATTTTGTAAGCTTTTGTTTATCTAACGTTGTAATCTCGCTCTATGTCGATAATGGATTAGATAAAATCACATGGTTTTGGTAACACACATCAGGTGATTGTATGCCAGATACTATTCTCGTGTCAATACAAATATCGCAGACGAAATTAGACACGATTATCGTGGAAAATATTCCAAAAGATTAAACTAAAGATTCAATTTATCTTCATTTTATTGTTTACCTATGACATTGTTTCAATAAAAAATTACGTGCGTATAAGGAGGTCGTATAGCACGATGATTCAAACATTGGAGATATTCTTTTGTTTTTTCTTGTGTGTTTGTTTATTTTTTTTCATTTAACGAAAAAGATTTTATATATGAATAAAAAGTTGTAGATTATAATAAAACTTTTTCTTCGCAGGGCGGCGTCGAGGCACGCGGGGCTGACAGCTGACGGAGCGAAGCCGCTCGCGTCTGCACTGCATAGTTAATTCGCGTCCGCGTCGCACGCGCATACTTCATACTACTCCACGCACTTCCTATCAACCAATAACTACTAGTGACAGTGTAAAAAATTTGCTAGTTCAAAAACTCTTTAGTGTAAACAGTGTAACTGTTCAGTGCTCGGTAGCCGAGTGAATGCGCGTGTGTTTCGACAACCTCTGCTTTGGATCGTCACAGCGAACTGCTGGTGACGATGAACCCAGGTCCTTAGTGAACACTGGGGGAGGAACGTTGACAGTGGCGCCTACTGTAAACGGTGATAGACGAGCATTGAACGAGACTTATCGTGATTTAGACGGAATAATGGGGACCCCTAGCGCTATGAATTCCGATTCTGAGAATTGTGTCGCGAACCCGATCGCGGGTAACGATGTGCAACCGCTGGTTGAGAGGATCAGGGAGCTCGAAGGGTTGCTTAAGCAAAGGGACCAGGAGATGCTGGAACTGCGCTCGCAGCTGGATAAACTGCAGAGTGTGTTCCCTTACCAGCAATATGTACGAGCATCCCGAGCTCCCAGGAAGCAGAGAGCTCAGGGTATCTCCGCCGAACCACAAACGAGCAACTCACTCCAAGACTTGGCACACCAAACCTTCCCGGTCTATGACAAGAACGACGCGTAAGTACCTTTTCTATTATCAATTCTATTCATGTGATATGTACAAAACACTCGACGATATTTTATTCTTCACTCGTATTTCTTCGATTCTTGCCATTATTGCTATTTATATCACATGTGATTGCGTCAATAATCCGTCTTTAGACAGTAGCCGATATATCGATAGCTCTTAATATTTCAATTAGCTTTGCTCTCAAATAAAGCTGTATAGAAATCGTATCAAATTATCACAAGAGGCAATGTAATGTATCACATACTAAAATGCCTCCACTGGCAAAGTTACTTGGGAGCAATTTGCTTCAATAATAATAAACCATAGATTAACATACATACACAGTTATTACAAGCCGTAGAGGTGGCAGAATTAATCACAGTATGAGGTACTACTCGTTCAATGTAAGGCCATAAATTTTTAATTTTCTACCTGTATATTACTTCAGTAAGAACGAGATAGATTTATAAATAGAGCAGGGAGATTGAAATTATTCGGACAATAAAGCTTTTATCAAAAACATCCTAGATATTTTACTCTAAAATCTATGAATTTGTAGGCGTTCTTAAAATCGTGCTATACTTATACAATTTAACACAAGTATTATTCTCGTACAGGAAAATTACTTATTTTATAACCACATTTATCTGAATTCTACAGATTGGAAACTCACTCAACTCAGTTCAAAAACCAATGTTCTATATAGTTTAATTAATCGAAGCAATTTTAACGTCAATCACTTATTGAATAACGCTGTAAATGCTTCATATTTCAACCCATGTACGTTTAATGTTAAAGGTACCTAGTTTAATATAAATGAATGACTGACTCGATTCTCAGAAGTTAATGATCTCCGATAAATAACGTATGTCTTCAAAACAGTAGTTGATTATACAACAACATGGTAAACAAAATAAACTTCGATAATTTGTTATCTAGTGATGGTTATAATCGTTGTAGGTTAAATCTTATCGATGAAAAGTATTGCCTACTTAAGAATCGTCATAAATTTTAAAGAAGTGTATTTATTATAAGATTGGCTAGACCGCTAATGTGTTTAAAAATAAATAAAGTAGCTACCTATTTCTACAAACAAACTTGTCTACTTGGTCAAGTTCATTTTTATCATAATGATGTGAAATATACAAGTCTTTACCGATGTATTTTTAACGAATTAAAGCTATATTTTAGAAGATTAGTCAGATATCAGAATTTGTGTTTTTATTTAAATTACTCGTATAGTCTTCTAATTTGTGTTTTATACTCGTATAAAAACACAAATTAAAAGAAAAAAAAATTAAATTAGTATGATAATAATTTCTGTCTGCAATTTTGAATTCTTTTTTCGAAATCCATCTACCGAATTGAATAGGTAAGAGGTTTTGCTTATAAATTAAAAAGGGTAAGAACGACAAATTAACTTCCTTCGCTAAAAATACAAAAAGAACTAAACTGAAAAGTTATTTTTTGCACTAACCGTTACAGTAATTAGACTATGGCTCAAGATCTTAAAACAGTATGAAATTAGTACCTCACATGAGAGTTATTGGTCATCAATAAAATAACGGGTCGGCAAAGCAGTTATGTGTGAGTGTAATCTCTCTAACTACACTTAATTTGCAGTTTAACTAACTTCAGGTTTTTCCAGAGATGAGTTAGTCTTAGAAAACTAATGAGAAATGCCATGACTGTACTATCGTTGTTGCGTTTGGAAGACATGGTACGAAACGGATGGGAAATTTTACTCTCAGCGGAGTTGTGATGAAGAAAACATGTATTGTTCGAGTGCGTTAATAAAAGTATTCTGCAATTATAATAATCAACGAATGAAGAGAATTAAATAAACCGACTTCACGTCAAAAGTTTTGGCTGAGTTATAATTTCATCAACGTAAACATTCAAAATCTATTCATAATTATCCGAAAAATCGCGTAACAAAGAAAGAAAAAAAAAACAAAAGAAACCAGACGAATTGAGTTCCTCCTACTTTTTTGGAAGTCGGTTTATGAAAGAAAATTATATTTTAATATTAGAAGTAACCTTAATATTATGACTTTAATGACTTCTAAATGAACCAAGATTGGTGCTAGTCTTACCTTGTGGCTCCGCTTTCCTAACATAACCATAAATATTTTATTTAGTTATTTTGCGTATTTCTGAGGTAGATACCTAAACATATAATTGTTCTACTGCACAGAAATCACGTTCGTTTTTAAATAATCAGCTATGTCCTAAATCACTAAAAAGTCGACCCGTTTTCAAAATCGTATTGAAATTCTCGCAGCTGATTGTGTGTCAAGGCTAATATTATATGCATATATTTAAGAGATATCCCTAATGTGTTCAACTAAATCTCCTCAAATCGCGTCAAACGCACGCATATGAACAAAACTCTACGTAAAATCAACATTACGTAGTTACGAGTGTGATTTTTCTCAACATTTACTAAAAAACTGTAAAGGATCTTGTTTGTTCTAGAAACAGTTTGCTTCATATGTACATAAAATGTTATAATTGGACCTATTGATGGATTCTAAAAACTTACCAAATAAAGAGCTGTTTTGGATCGACCGAAACTTTGTCGAAATATCTATAATATACAGAAATAAAATATAATTTATTATTTAAACATTATTTTCTATTAAAAGTTTTATAGATATAATGTCATTTTAGAATAAATATAATATTAATTTAATGAATAGTTTGGTTGCCTGGCAGATACCTATCGCTTACTAGCGATAAGGCCGCCGATCGTGTTTTCTTTTTTTTAATGATCTTATTTTCTATTTTGTGTATGTACAATGAATGAAGCGTAAATAAATAAATATTTTATGTATGTAAGTTCTTAAATTTAGAAAATAAAATTCTCAATCTTTCTCAAACACTGGGATTTCCCGTGACGTAGATAATATAGATAAAATGTCTATTCTTAGGCATAGACAAACATTGGAAATTGAATTTCTTAAATTATTGGACTAAGACCAAAGTATGTTTGACACTGATCATTATTTATTATTAGATATTTATAAGAATAATAGTCGGTTATTTGCCAGAATTTAATTGCAACGAATATTAACATAAATAAAATATCCATCGTCTGTCGAATAAAGACTTGCATATATTCACTTAGTTATAAATAAATAGAAACAAAATAAAAACTGATTGTATACCACTCATTAAATAACAAAAGATATACCTGAAAACAGTTATTGATAATCTTCAGCCAGCTAAAAAGCATATTATGTCTTCATATGTTATGACTTCTGTCGCAACAATGCTATTCTGTCGCGATCTCTATAATAATATTATATGATAAAACATAAAGGAAAGCTTAGACTGTTTGTTTATTTATATCGAAGTAGCTCAAGAACTATAATCAGATTTAAAAATATTTCAAAATTTCGCTACCACCATACAGAAGCTTAATAAAGGAATAAAAATTGTCAAAAGTGAACTTCTTTTAAATAAATACAAAAAAGATAGTTTACCTATTTGTTTTAACGCGCGAAACTATTTGAAAAAATATTTTTGCATTTCATAACCTAGCCTTTGGGGAAGTTGCCTTACCTCTCATTATTTTATAAGCAATTCCTAAGGATACGCTGGTGAAACTATACTTGTCTACTACTTCATATATTCATTTGTATGTGCATATGTTAGCGTGAAGTGTTATTGATGTGTTCCGAACATACCTGTGAGGTACTAGGCCAAGATCATTATCGCCCCCGTACTACGAGTAAATAAGGCTTCGAGATGTGTCTATTTTGGCCGGATAATAGATTTGGCCATAGACCTTAGTACCTACTGACATGTCGTCGACATTTGACAATTTTTTTATAAGTACACGTTTAGTTTATGAATAAAGATTATTTCTAAATGAAGGTGCATTAATACATCAAACTTCCGTTATTCTTAACAGAAAATAAATGTATAAGTAAAAAAAAATTTACTGTTTGGCCACTTGCACGATTTGCCGACGCGTATTTACAAAACTTTAACAAAATACTTGTTCTTTATCAATACAATGTAGCTTAGGGTTTAGTAAGACAGGATTATAATAAAATTAAAGTTAGAAATAATAATAATAATAAATAATGAATATTTCTGACACTCTTAGAAATTATTTTCATAAATCGAAAGTTACGCAATTTTATGATATTCATATAAAGGATAGTATAATTAAATATTACTCTTAAGCTTAGGCACCAGCTTCCGTCATCCGTCATTTCATACATGATTTCTAGATCCGTATTTTCTCGGATTCGGATCGGGTGTAGGGAAAAGTTTTGGTTTGCACGCGCTTATATCGTTAACTGCAAGACGGAATTTCACTGTTTTTTTTATATGATGGCTCAACACTTGGAGCACGTTATTTAAGAAATTACTCTCTGCATGGTCTAAAATTTGACTCATGTGCGGAATTAACTAGAACCTGTCCTTGATTCAAAACAATGTATTTAGTGGTTTAAGAAAAAAAAACAACTATCATTACAGATGTATTTGAAGTTGACTGTACTCCATAATACCCACAGTTTAATAGCGTGGAAAAAAAACAAATGAACAAGTGCGAAAACGGTTACAAAATATAGCCAGGATAAAGGATAACGGATTATAACGGAAGATAACAGATTATAGGGATCTGCAGTGCGGATTTAAAAAAAAAAACACCAGATTTTAATTAAAGATTTTATTAAAGAAAGTTAGGAATTCACTAAAACCAGACTAATATTTAAAGTTGGGTCTGTAAAGACACTGAAACGTCAATTATAAAAATAATGAAAAATATATGCAATAAAATCAGGATCAGAATTTGCACGAGTGAAACCGCGCTCATAGCTAGTGTCTAATAAAACTAAAGTTAAAGGTTAAATATTTCGTGACATTAAGAATTCTAATCACAAAAGTACTTAAGTAAGAATCACCTTTAAACTAAGACATAATAGAGTATGATCTCGGAATATTAAACAGATTTTTTCCTTACAAGGACATTGAATAACCTCCTTTTGAAGTAACGATCGTAATTTTTTACGTGATTTAAATATAGTTTTCATTGTTTCTAACATCTTTAATTACGGTAGATAAAAGATGCGTTTAATCACATTTTGTCGCGTTTAATTATGTATTCATTGTAACTTGATGTTTCTGAATATTTACATATACTGTGATCGATGACTATTCTTTTTTTTTCCCGCCATGGTCATTCTTTAGGCGGAGAGAGGGCAACCAAAATGCCTAACCTCAATTAGGGTACAGGTGACGGAATTGACTCCGTGAGGTTACCTTGACAGTCTGAAACTCCTCTAATAACTATTTCGATAGCGACCAGCCTGGATAGAAAGCCTGCACAATTTAAATGATGGGTACATCGTGAAAACTCACGACAAAAATATTCCGTATCTTTAACTACGCTTTAAGTTTTTTTTAAATACTTAAACACATGTAACAGGTTAATATGACACTTTCTCATTGTAGGGATTTAAGTTTTGACTCCTAATAATTAAAGTAAAAAACTCTATCACAAAGTACGCTACCTTGTTTTATCTTTCTCCGTTCAGAATGTTATTGATTGTGAAGAAATAACATTCAACATACATACATATGTAACTTCAAGCCTATCCCTTATGGTGTAGCCAGATCACCAGAGGTTATAAAACCTTCTGATATCAAATCTGACAAAAGAGTTAATATAATGATGGAGAGAAACTATTGCAGTAACAGGGGGTCATAGCGCCTACAAAAATGAGAATTAAACCTCTGTCTCTTAACTGACTTTTACAGTAGGTACGCTCGGGAAGAGAAGCAGCTGGTACATTCTAAGTTTTTCTTTTGGTCCCTGTCTAGTTTGGGACTATCCTGAAAAATATCAGGATTTAGAATTTCAGCCAAATCTGTCATGCCGTTTCAACGTTAGAACGTAACAAACTGTCAACAATCAATTTAGTTGGATTTACAGAAATATTTTCGAAAGAGCACAGGAAAAAATGGGTCATGTATGTTTTTAGATATTCTGAACTTATCGATTCATTTTCCTTATTTTTCAAGTATGACTCTAAAAAACCATTGCATTATTTTTTTGGTTGAAATTAATCTTTAAACAAAATACCTTTTTTATATTAATACAAATGATTTTGACATATTCATCATGATTGCTTAAAAAAATGCTTTAACTACCTTCTGTTACTTTAAATTGATAAAGCTTGCCAAGTGCGAGTCAGACTTGTACGTTGAGGGTTCTGTAACAAATTTAATTATTATTTTTATGGGTGTTACGAGTATCTTGCATCCGGTCAGGGATCCTTAACTCGTATACACCACTTCAGTTTTATTAATTACTTAGAATTTTCATTTGAACTAAGACGAAAGCTTCTATTTATATTTTGTGTCGAAAGTAATATGTATTGACAATTTCATTTTATGTATGAAATATTACACTGTCCAGTGTTTACACTGTCCGGGTTTGGCTGGCACCCTTTGCCACGGAACTCTATATATGAAACGAATTCAGAAAATAGGGCAAAAAATATGATCAACTTGGATAATTAATGGAAACATAACTTATGCTTGTCCTTCGTGTTGTAGAATTTTAATAAGCCTTAAATTGGACGACAGAATTTATTTTGTATGGTTAAATAAGTTTTAATTTCTTGGTAAATGGTACCTGAATGTGAATAAAAAGACCAGGTATACAGCGTCACTCTTACTTTTTGACAATTATATATGTGTTATGAAACATGTATAATGTACAGTCAGGTGCCTTAATATGTACACACTTCGCAACTTATTCGGCTGTGATAAGGTTCAAATTCCAATGAAAATGTATACATATTATTAGACGTGACTGTACATATAGAGGTTTTTTTTTTATTTGTGACCTATGCAACCTCTTTGTCTTAATCTTATTTGATGGTAAGGGACTATGAAGGTGTTTGTTGATAAGGCATTTTCTTCATTTGATTTTTATTATAATAACTGAGAAAATTAATAGAATTTAAATAGAAAATTCCCTGGTTGTCTGGAAGAAATCGCTTTCTAGCGATAAGACCGCCGATTGTGTGACTATTAAGTAGTTTCATTTCTTGTAACTACGCAATACAGTGTAAATAAATAAATAAAATGTTCGCTACTAACTTACTCAAATTGTAAGACAAAAAGTTTTTATAGGGCGGTTATACCGGTACAGAAATCAATCATACGATATGACTCATGAAAAAAGACTTATTTTAATTATCAAGCAGGGAAGTAATAGTAAAATTGTTGTGCCTACTCTTTTTAAACGATAATTTAGGTTCATGGTGCAATGATAACCTTAATGATTATCGAAGTGTAATCGTTATTTCGTACGTGTATTGTACTCATTGCCAAAATTAGGTCGCCACATTTCACCTTTAACTTTATGGTTTTTAGCTTTGACTTTATCGGGAGCCATTTAGACGTGCTTCAAATGTTTTTGGAGATATGTGGGTACTAAAATAAGCAGTGTTGATGGAAAATGATTGTATTTGATAATTTTCCATTGTTTTTTTTCGCTTTTGAAAAATTTCGTAAGTTTTACGGGTTAAATACAACGTAAACAAATTTTTTTTGAAAAATTATAGTTTTTTTATATTATAAAATTACGTTCGTGCAAAACTGCAGCAAATATGATTTACAATGGTGTTGTCTTTAGGATTAGATCTCTTCAAGGCGACTCTATCCGTACAACAGGCAAATATTAAAAGTTATGTTTAAACTTTTAATATCATGCTTCCATGCTGGACTGGGAACGAAAAAAAAAAACATAGAATGTGCCAGCTGCTTCTCTTGTAAAAGCCAGTTAATGGAAAGAGGTTTTATTGGTGTTCTTGTGGGCGATAGGCTGACCGATCACTGCAACAGTCTCTCTCCATCATCATAATACCGTCATAAAGTCAAACTTGACATCAGACGGTTTTAAAGCTTCTGGTGTTCTGCCTGCCCCATAAGGGTTACAGGTGTAAAGTAATGTATGTATGTTTTAATAGTCTTACAGTAAGTTAAAGTAGCATAACTATAAATCGCTGCCAACTAACCTTACCACATAATATTTTTTCTAGGTAAACTTATTTTATTATTTCCCTCACTAGGTCGTAAAGTTATATTTTTCTACTTAATAAATCGCTTTAGAGACTAGTCCGACCCCGCCTCTTGTCATTGGTGTTGCAGCTGTCATTAATTTTAAATAACATTCTAATAATGAGCTGATTCTAAATTTGAATTAAAAAAACTAAAGGGCTTCTTTTTCTGCATTCTTTAGATAACTAGAAGAAAGCTTTTTGAAAGATGACTAAGTAACTTTTTTGTAACAATGCTTGATAGATCTAGAGTAGGCTATTATTGTATAACCTCAAAAAAAATTGTTGAAACTAAACCTCAGTGTATAAGAAGTATCATAGAATCAAAAACTTATGACAACCCAAAGTTGTACATGAACTATAATAACCAATGCCTGCTGAGTTTTCACTTGCTCTCCTGATGCTCTTGGTGGCGCTTTCCAATACAAAGTTACTTGAAAATCCAAATACTTACCAAAATTCTAGACTTTGTTGACCGCCCGTTTAAAAGCCCTTATAACGACGGCCTAACAACAAAAACTTCAACAAAAAAAAACAGATTTCGGAGTGTGCGCGAGTGTACTTTTTGAACAAATTGAACCTAAACCCTTTTGTCATCACACTGCTAGACGCAGACAGACAAACTTCGATCCGAATGTTTCGGATATTCCAAAAAGTCGGACTAAGCGCTTTCACAGTTCCCTTTTTATAAGGGTCACAAAGGTCTGCGTCTGTTTTTCCTGACCAGCATAGAACTGGTACTTTTAAGCAACGAATGGATAGGCTTCTCCTTGATAGACCTGTACCACCTGCAGTCTTTATGATTATTTACCACCAGGTGTCATGAAAGACAAACGTCTAGCTTCCTGATGCGGCAATAATACTTACAAGCAGGAGAAATCTCAATTCTGGCGCCCTATCCCCGATCTACTAAGCCCCTTGAAGTTTATAAGACCCATTGGCCATAAACAAAGAATCTGATCGAACATAAAAACATCAACTACATCAAAGTTGGCTGCTACACAAGTAACGACAAAAACACAATGCTGGTTATTATTTTCATGCAACGCCATCTGGTCCCTAAATCAACAGTTTATAGACGGATTACATTTTTTTTGGAATTATAAACTTTAACTTAAAATTACTATATAGACCTATATTTATCGTGATTTATATAGATCTGCAGATATGTAAGCTTCCGACAAATAGTGACATCAGTGTGTTACTTATAGCAATTAATACCAAAACCGTAAACAAAATTTGTGTCTGAAAGCAACAGATCTAACAGACAGAACAGATCTAACAGACACAGGTTAAAAACTATAGTTTCTTAGTCTAAAAATTCGTTGCCATAGGTGATTTTAACACGAACCCACCTCTTTAATTTTTCCTTTGCAAGTATCAATTCCTTTATTTTTTTTAAACCATTTCACACTCCAATCCAATATTCCAAAACAGATAAAATACAATAAAATCAATTTGTAAGTTTATTAAAAAAATTATAGTATTTTAATTAAATTTGTACCGTCACGGTTCTTTCGACAATAAATTTATTGATAAAATCTTTTTTCTGTGGAACCTGATATCCGCCGCGAAACGAGATTAAAACGTTATTTATTGTTGTACTCGTTCGCTTTAATTTCTACACGTAGTTTTTATATGTAGTCCTTATAATTATGTAATGGTTATCGAAATTTGCATTCTTTGATATATAATGTATGCATGTAATGAGTATGTTAGTTAAATGAAGTACACGATGAAACCAACTCAAATGTACACCAAACAAATTAATATGTTTTTGGTTCCTAAGTGGCCTTTGTTTAATCAGATTTATTGAATACTGCTTTTGATGAGGCTCGTTTTTGATGAGAAATCGTCCATTTTATACAGGGTTCGTTTGACAACATCTACCAAATTTTTTTTACGTAATAAGTATCATTAATAGAAATCATTTCTGCAAAAAAAAAGTAGTTATTTTTTTACACGGAAATTCATATTATTCACTAAAATGTTAAGCACAACATGGTCATATTATTTTACGAATGAAAAAGACTACGCGCAGTGGTACAACTTGTTTAACCGAATGAATTACATCACAGACGTCTAAATTTTCAAAAAACAATCGTATCCTCTTGACAATAATTGCCATTACATCGAGCAGGTAAGATACCGACATGTTCGCACGTGAACGAAACCGGCCGGCGGCGCCGTCGCAAACCCGGAAACTGTCTGTTGCCATGACCTTCAGTCGCTCGCGCATCCTCGGCGGAAGTGCACGCGCGTCGTGCGTAACGCAGCTGCGTTCGCGAGAGCCCGCGAAAACTGCACCGCATGTGTTTATTAGACAGTGAGTCGTCGCTAACTATCGATAATGTTTACAAATAGGGAATCGTTTATCAGAACGAAGCTCGAAGCCTTTCTGATTTAAAAAACCAAATAGTGTGTGAATTTGACAAAGTGACAATGCAGTAGTAATAATGCATGGGCAATAAAGCCCATGAAAATGTGTTAAAACGTAGACTTTGCCTGGAGAAAAATGGTATGCATTTTGATCACTTACTAAAGAAGAAGAAAAGATTGTACGTAACTTATGTAGGTAACTTTTTTTATTGCCTGTAGGTATGCATAACTATTGAACTTAAAGTGTGACCTTGCAACCTCATATCGCAAATTTGTTTTGTCGCGCGACGAAACATCTTGTAGTACTACGTCTTCGTAGTATTATTAAACGTAATCAATAAAGTGCCGCGTCATAGTATCGTATTGTGTGTAGGGCGTTCATCAATAACGACTATTCGTGAAACAAATCAAGGTGCCATATCTTTACTTTTTTCTACTGAGCGATACTAAAATAAAAATGCAGGTTATTCGTATTATATCAAAGTACGTTATATTTAAATTTGGCAAGTTCCTACAAAACAACCCTGTATATATGTATACACATACATAACTTCATAACTTCACGCCTGCATCCCTTATGGGGTAAGCAGAACACCTACATACATACATAACTTCACGCCTGTATCCCTTACGGGGTAGGCAGAATACCAGAGGCTATGAAACCATCTGAGGTCTCGTTTGACAAATTTAGAGGTATTATAAAGATGGAGAGAGACTATTGCAGTGATAGGCGGTTAGCCTATCGCCCGCAAAACTGTTAATAAAACCTCTGTCCCTTAACTGACTTTTATGTATGTTTTAGAAGCAACTGGCACATTCTATGTTTTTCTTTCACTCCTAGTCCAGCAGAACACCAGAGGCTATAAAACCATCTGATGTCACGTTTGACTTATTTGGAGGTATTATAATGATGGATAGAAACTGTTACAGTGACAGGGGGTCAGAAAAACAAAAAACGCCAATGAAACTCATTCAATTATTTATGATATGTTAACAATATAAGTAGGTACATAGCAGTTACAATTAAAAATTAAAGATATCTTAAATCTAGTCACTAATAGGCTTAAATACAGCATTCTAAATCGTTGCGTTTTACAATGAAATTAAGACCACGATTTTTGACGAAATCGGCCTGTGAGCTCAACAACACCTAAGAGTAAGTGACCGTTTGAATGTGATTGAAACCCGTCTTGGGTTTCAATCACTTATCTTTCATAAGAGCTCCATCCAGGCTATCATACAAATACTACTTTTGATTCGGATGTGACGTAATAAAAGTTAGAGCTCATTACCAACACATCTCATACATTGTATCATATGGGTAACGCATAAATTCTATTTATAAGACATTAATGCATAATACAAATCACGTCCTACGATAATAATATACGTCCAACGTAGGCATTCAACGTAATTCCTTTTAGAACTTGATCATTCCAGAATGTTAAAATATACGTATAAAGTAATGCATTTTTACTTCTGGAGAAACTTCCTGTACCTATGTATATAGTTTATATACAGCAACAAAGTATCGGTTCTCTGCTGAGTTACATAAGGAGCAGTTCACATCATGCATAGTATTCGTTTTTTTCTAAAAGCATTTCACAATGTTTATTTTGTTCAATCTATGCAACATCTGAAAGGAATAAAATTATTTGTTCATTACGTAGTATCTACTGCTGTAGAATATCTGTAATTACAAGTTAATAGCTCACCTTGCTTAGTTACAACGCTATTGTGTAAGCTGTCAATATGACACTTAACCCACCGGTTGTTATGATTATGTTCTCGACCTAGACATGCCTAGACGATAGATACATATCGACCATTAGCTTAGGCGATTCAAGAAGAAAAGATTTTGATTTCTGATTGGTTAAGAATCAAATATAGTGTATTACCGCTCTTAAGGTACGCGCACACAATGCCGGGAATCAACGGGATCAACATATAGAATGAATACAAGGGACACAAGCGGGGCAGTTCATATATAATGACACTTTTTTTTTGTTTTTGTTTTTCCGCCAAGTAAAGCCTTTGGCACCCACTAAAGCAAGCTCTAGTAGGAGCAGGATGAATCCTGTTACGGACTTGAGGGAATTCTAAAGAGCTGCTAACCCCAGTGGCTAACAAGTATAGAGTAACCAGACAGTGTTACTAACGCAAGAGTTAACGCAAGAGCGGCCACGAGATTCCTCAAAACGCCTGAGTATACCCACTAAACATCCCCTTGATCCGCCTTGGTGTAGGCCATTGATAATAATCGGAGCGAGAGAATAATCTGTCACCATAGATGATCTGAAAGCTGAATGACACAAGCGAAGTTTTGCGCTGATGTGCGGCCCGACATAGTGGGCGCGTACCGTTAGGTGTGATTTACTTAGGTATGCTTAGGTGTTAGGTGTTATCAGTGGGTGTTCATGTAGCCCCTTTGTTAACATGGGTGATGTTTTAAAAGGCCTGAAATTATAAGTTATGGTATTGCGTTAAAATATTAGTTTGTTTATTTACTTGTCTGCGTAATGTAAAGTCAAAAAATGATTTTACTTGAATCTGCTTTTGATATAAAGACCATACAATGAAATGTCGGGGTATCTAAACAACCAGACCATACATTCCAGACGGTTCAACTAGCCCAGCGGGGCTAACATGCTACCGTCGACAACGATAAATCGGGCCTTTTATCGATATTTTCTTAGAATATGGTATTTAGTGTATGTAATTTATTAAAATTATGACATACTTGGTTCTGTCGTCTTAATCATGGTATTAAATCGAGTAATTCTATCTATTATGGTACGCATATTAGCTTCCATAATAGGATAAAATAACAAAATAATAGTTATCTTGTCGATTAGATTATTTATCGATGGTTGCATGCTAGCCCTGCAGATGAGAATCGAACCTACCACTTTAGGCACAACACGCTAGCTACCTACTTAAATTGTTGCGCTATCAAAGTAAATCCTAATCTTTTCAATCAATTGCACTTTTGCGTATTGCAAATAGGGGTTAAATTCATAAAATTGTAGAATTTAAATAATTGAAGTCGGAAATGAACATTTTTAGCACTAATACCTACGCAACATTCAAGTTATCCTTGGTTAGGCCGTTATGTTTGGCGGAAGGGTCATCTTAAACATTAAGGATTTAACACATGTTCCTTATACAGTTTCCTGCTGAATTTTGTCAAAACATTATTATATTAAACAAGTTTGTATTAACCTTAAGTTTAAATATGGAATGGGTATTACTTACCTGATTTTCGATGATTTTTTGTCACCAATAAGTTTTCTGTTTTTTTTTATCATATAGTATGTGATGAAAGCACACAGGCCTAGGAAAGAACTGGTTCTCCATAAAATATTACCAGAACACAACACCACTGGAGCGGGGAGATTTGGTGGCAGATTTTATATAAAGGGTGTGACTTGTAAACGGGACTAAAACAGAAATATCCCTAAAATGGCGATTTCTTCATACTATCTCACCTCTGACATTACTTGCAAACAATTCGCATACCCAATCGTTAAATGATATCATTTCAATATGTTTCTGTTGTGTCCGTATCATTACTTCATCAGATTGATGTGATCTTGACAAATAAACAGAAATTGTTCACTTTTGTAAAGGTCTTGCGGCGTAATTAAAGAATATTTACGATTTGTTTAACGTCCACTCGAGAATTTATAAAAGGTAAAAAATATACAGCTGGCTTAAGTTAAGTTGTAAAAAGTTTATTAAATGCCGATCATTTGTGGACGTCTTAATGTATGTGCTGGATAACGCAAAAATTACTTAACCATACTAGATAAAGAGATCTGAGTTAGAAATAAGGGACCAATGACAGCGGTTTTTAACGGAATAGTTACTTCCATGCTGGACTGGGAGCGAAAGCAAAACATAGAATGTGCCAGCTGCTTCTCTTCCCGGGCATACCGTAAAAGTCAGTTAAGGGACCGAGGTGTTATGGGAGGCTTTTTTGTGGCCAACAGGCCGACCCCCTGTCACTGCAATAGTCTCTCTCCACTATTATAATGCCTCCAAATATGTCAAACGTGACATCAGATGGTTTTATTAACTCTGCTGTTCTGCCTACCCCATACGGGATACAGGCGTGAAGTTATGTATTTATGTATGTAGTTAAGCGTATAATTTAAAGACTTTTACTTGCCATGAAAGCCTGCTTTGTAAAGTAAAGCTTAAAATAAAATATAAATGATTCAATAGTGGGATGAAACGTTGATGAATTTTAATTATTTATATCAAATGACTGCAACTATCTGAATTCTAAATAACCACTATTACCCACTCATACCACCGGATCGTTTAGGTATACAAAATTGTAAAAGTATAATTATTTTAATGGATTATGTAATGGATACCGTATAAGGAATAGGCGTATTTATCCAGGGACATATAGTAATTGTAATGCCTCTAACCAAAACCAATCAATCATTTTTCTACAGGGTGCACTAATTTTCGAAACTACAGTACAGTTTTGAATTGTTTAAAATTTAAGTTGTTGAAAAAATAATAATAAAATATTATGATGTTGTCCACAATTTTGTAGACATTCGACAAACTCGAACTTCAGTTGTATTTGAAATCATAATGAATTTCACCCACTGAATGTATGTCAAGTGATACAAGAGTGATATCAAAGATGTTGTTTTATTGTTCAAGTACTTTAGAGGAAAGGACATCGGGGTAGTAATTTTTAATTTAATTACGCCTAAGGATATGTGCAACATTATGCCAAGTTTTATTATTGCTAATTATAGCTAAATTAAGCAGCGTGAGGAGTGTAGTGGGTAATTGTTTCTTTTGAGGTGTAGAGACGAAAATTCTGCGCAATTGTATAATTAGTCTGTAAGTGGTAGGGCCGATTCGGGTGTGCGGTGCTAAAGACCGGAATTAAATTCAGCATTTAAGCTTTGTATCTTTTTATTGTTTATTTAATTGATGGAAATGTCATAAAAGATTAGACGTTTTTCAGTAATATTGATAATAATAGTGTTGGATACTTGACACATTTTTGTGTCATACATCATCATCACAACTCCGTGTATTGAGCCCACTGCAGGGCTAAGAGTCTCTCCTCTGGGTGACGAGAAGGTTTAGGCCGTAATCCACCGAGCGGGCCCGGTGCTGGTTGGTGGATGTCAGATATTTCAGGGTGCCGAAATGACTTCTGACAAACCCTAACGACTACTGTATACAAGTATACAGCACCCGGGACCGACTGCTTAGCGTGCCCTCCGAAGCAAGGAAGTCGTAGTGAGAAATGAATGGTCGGTGGTCACCCATCCTAATACCGGCCGCACCGAGCGCGCTTATCCTGCGATATCGTTTGATACTGTGCATATCAACCACGGCGCCAGGACGACTTCATTATGTGTCATTATTTCAAACAAATTATGAACGTTATAGGTACTTATATATTTTTAAAAACAGTCGCTCGTGACCACGGGGTGTGCAAAGACACCGAAACGTCGAGTTAAAATGTAAAATATAAATTATACGCGATTAATCCGGTTAAAAAGTAGTTTTATTTAAATTATGAATCGTGAAAACTTAAGACAATACTAAATTTGTATTCGGTTCAGGGTTGTAAATAGAAAAGACAGTTGCTGTAACCTTGACAGCTGGCGGTATCAGGAACCGTTTTGATACTTGCGAGCATTATCTTAATTGTCTTGTTTAACCCTGAATAGTAAATTAGTGAGATGTAGTACACGTGTTGTGTGTAAAACCTTCCTAAGACCTTCTTGTGTTATAATAATTTATGGTATAAACAAAAACTTTGTATTGTAAAATTGACTTATTACAATTAAAGTGTCAATAGGTGTACAATTACAGTGTCGGTTTAATGCGCTTGCTCGGATTAAATTACTTACTCGTAACCTTCTTAAGCGAATGTTAAAAGATAACTTCTCTGATTTTATTCGGAAAGGTAAATAATAATTTAGGTCTGTTGCACACTGGGACATGCTGGACATGCTGGAGCGAAAGAAAAACATAGGATGTGCCAGCTGCTTCTCTTCCCGGGCATACTGTAAAAGTCAGTTAAGGGACAGAGGTTTTGTTAGCGTTTTTACGGGCGATAGGCTGACCCCAGTAATGGTCAATATAATGGTAATATCACAGTAATGGTCTCTATCCATCATTATAATACCTCCAATTCGTCAAACGTGACATAAGATGGGATACAGGCGTGAATTTATGTATGTTTGTATGTATGTATGTAGGACAAATATTATATTTCAAAGATTTATAAAGGAAATAAGGAGCTTCATGATAAGGTAATCAAGATACGGTGGGACAATACTAAGTTCGGACAACAGCAAATACTCTGTCATTCTATGGGAAAAAATCCAATTGACGTTGAAAAGTAACAAGAGGATACCTAAGAAATCGCAAAACTTTTTAAAAAGCACATTTAAATATCTTAGTAGCCGTATAGCCAACGGTAAATCATATTTCAATAAAATCTATAATCGCTCTATATCACTTGATATCTTTAAAATCTAAAACGCTAAAATATATATAGATATAGGTATGCCTATCTAAGTTTTATAAGGCTTCAACCACCGAGCGGATGAAAAGTCACCCAATTAAAATGCATAACAAAATCAAACAATTAATATTTAAACGCGTAATAAAACAACTACATCTTTTCCGTCCATACAATAATCATCCTTAGATGAAACTATTTAAGATTCACAATTGATTTCGATTTCATCAGATGTGGGTACACAATTATGCATGTTATTATGTATGACACTGTTTTACCTAACATCAATGCTATATTGTTTACATATTTCAACTTAGAAAGAATACGGGTTCCTCACATGTGTCCTTGGTGGCTTGTTTTTCTAATAGGGGAGAGGAATAATACAAAACAGGTATTAACTATTAACGAAACAAAATTTAACGCGTCCAGAAAATAATAATAGTTGGTAAGCAGTAGTGACCGTCGCAATCAATACAACTAAATTTTTCGTGTCTTATTTCTGCTTGATCATGAGCCATTTTAAAACAATAATTTTTAGATCCTAAAAATAAAAAGTTTGTTAAATAAAACACTTTTTAACCGGATTTATCGCGCATAGATACATTATAAATACAAACTTGAAATTTCGGTGTCTTAGCAAACCCATAAGATCATAGTCTCTCTTGTCATCAAATATATTTTATTTATGTTCTATTCCAAAAGTGTTACGTTTAGTTTAACTTAACACAATTCCGAATTATAGTAATATTCTGCTGTGGAATATACCGTTTACTCGTTGAAGACAAGCTAGATGTTGAACTTTGGACAATTTGGAGCGTTCATCCTTTACTATATTGGAAACAAAGGTGTACATGTTTTTGTTTTGCAGTTTCAGGTATGCACCTAAAACCTTAAGTTGCATATATGTCGCAGGTTCTTCATCAAATTAGGTTTTTCATCAAAACCGGAAAATGACAAATTTCAAACTCAATTTCATCCTAAAATGACTTCAATCCAGTTTCTTGATCAAAAACCTGAACTAGTGTAGGTTTATGATAAAGTTCTTGTCAAAATCTTGGGTTTGATTTGTTTAATGACAATATAATCCGACAGCTTCAAGCTTGTGTCAAGTATATTGTTATTCTTTATCTATTTAAAAAATAATAAAAAATCTGAAACAACTTTATTCCACTCACTAATAATTTATTCATCGAATAACTTGTATCCGACGATTAAGAAATCGGGCCTTAATGAAATAAATAAAATATTCCCTCGTCATGTAGAAAGAAAATATTTATTTATCAAAATGTTACACATAGGTATATTCCAGAAAATATTTTCATCCTTCAATTCAATTATCTCAATTTCACGTACCTATATTAATCTGATTTTGATCAGCCGCGAAAATGAAATGATGTAACTATTAAATACGACTAAAATGCGTCAAAATAAAAATAAAATATAAAAATGTTATAAAGAAAGGTTTACCACGTGCTTGCTTTTACATAAATCTGCTAGTATGTTTTATTTATTGTAACAGTTTGTTGACTTGTGACATCTAGAGCACCTGAGATTTTTCGCACAAGCATTTCTTGTCCGCCAAACAAAACCATCTTTGAAGCAATTTCACGCAAACTCAGGTCATTTGTCAATACAGGTTCATTGAAGGCAGTAGTTGATATTTGAATAGAGTTTCAAGGAAACCAGTCTTTTAGAACCCCAGCTGAAGTACCAATTTTGAATAAATCGTTCTTTTTAACCTTTCCTATTACGTTACTTGCATCCAGTGGCCCTCTATCTTTTTTCGGCACATCAACTAAAATTGTAGCACCCATATCGATTTCTCCAAATTTTACCGAAGAAGCCGTTTTCATTATTTTTGCTGACATTTTTAAATATTCAACGGCATTTTCCCTTTCGGAAAGTATGCTTCGTTCTTTTTGGCATAAATAAACACAGAATCTTTGATCCATCCCCTTCATTTTATCTGATAATATCTTCCCACAAATTTGATTCCTTTCCACAGACAAAGCAAAATATTCGTGTTTCATCAATAAGCATTTCTTCTGTTTCAATTATCCTTCTACCTGATAGATTAATACTCACTTCAGCCTCAGTAACATTAGCACAAGTAGCAACAGTTTCTAAAGACAATATATTTTCTTATATGGATGCTGGAGGATCTATAAAAACTGTTGCAGCTGTTTCCATTTCTTGCTGAGAGGTTGAAGCGCCTACTTTATCTGATTCAATTCTGATTTGGGGATTTAAATTCTTAACTGAGTCCATTTCCGGTGAGACCTCGACAATCACGTCGTCATTTTTTGAGTTCGAAAAATTCTCCAAGTCCTCTTCCGTAATAAGTTTGTTCAATAAGTCTGCCGGAATGTGTGTTTTTAGTCCTATTTTAGGCTCTGTGCCGAATAAAGCCTTATATGGTGTCCTTTATATGGTTCTATGAAAGGAAGATTTTTTTTTGGAATTGGACAAAGAAACATTCCATGGATGGTCCATTCTTGCCATTATTATCAATTAACCAAGCAAGGATTAATTATATTTTGCGTAATTACTTCTCACAAAAATTATCGCGGGTTGCCCGTTTGAGTTGTTTTATGACTGGTGAAGCGAAGGAAGGGCGGAGAGTGCGAGCGCAGGTGACACAAAAGAAGCGAGGGTAATCCCTTAAACCTTGTCAATGGAAATGTAATCAAATGGATCATAAACCCAAACTAGTTCAGGTTTTTGATCAAAAACCTAATTTGATGAAAAACTTGCGACATATACACCGGAAAACTCTTATGCACAATCTTTAATTTAGATTATGTAAGGTAGTTTATAGTTTACCTGATCGTTACGTTACTGTCTTGCGAGATTAATCATAAACTTACGATGTTCACGTTTATCCACTCACACTTACAATATATGCAAGGAATCATTAAGAAATTAGACACAAAATCTATAAATACAGTTAAAATTCTATAATTTGTTGAAAGCATATCACAAACTGTTCAAAACAATGTCAAATTTTGTTGTATTTGTCAAAACGGTACAGTATTTTGAGTTTTGTAAGGCATCCTTAATCCTTGATCATATTTGATATATGTATGTATATAAAATAATACAATGTTAGAGAAGTGTAATGTTTGCTATGAAGTCTAACATGAATATTGAAATTTATCAATGTCCTTTCTCTCAACTTATATAGCTTAGGCTACACCCTGTATACTCAACATACTACGGACTTGTTTACAATGTTGTTATCATAGTAAATGAGATGGTCAATCGTAATGATAGAAACTCATAACTCAAAAACTGCATCGTATATCAGCTGTTTTTTATATTCCTCCATATTTGCTCTATGAAGGTGACAGATTTAATACTTAGTTGACAAATAGAGAATCAGACTCACTAACAATCAATATCCTAGTGTGTGCCTTTAATATTAAATGTCCCTGATTTATGTTATAGTGTGTATACATTTTCTAGTTTATATTTATAAATATGATAATAACTGCAGTTGGGTGAGAAAATAAAACCAGGCAGATTTGTTTGAAACAACGTTATTTGTCACTATGATTTAATGTATTTACGGGATTCTTACCACGATTTTCGATTTTATTTTCGCACGTCCGATGTTTCGATGCTGTTACAAGCACCATGATCGCGGACTCCAGTCATAGTGAAAGAAAAAAAAAATTAAATCATAGTGAAAATAACCGCGATAGTTTAAAACAATTAATAACGTTATTTGTGTGAGCAAAAAATTGTATTACTCGTAGATTCCATGCTTGTTGCTTGGTTTTCCTATGATTTGTTTTTAAAACATGCCTTAAATATTCTATTAAATCGACGTGATTCCGTTGAAGGGTAGTAAACTACCCACTTCTTTCCTAGTATTTCTCATTTTAAAAATCTATTAAGATCATATTTTCTAAGATTTTGAAATTCGCATAACATCAATATGTGATTTAAAATGCATTTTTTTCTATAACCGATATAAAAAGGTTCATATTTACAAGCCTTATGAAGAACATAGTCCTAGAATCAATTGAACACAGTATTGCAGCTAAAATAATGAAATGAACTACCAACATTAGCTCAATTTTAACCTCGCCTAAACTAAAACTTAACTTAATCCAGCTGTTCGGATGCCGAAGCACTCCAAGCCTGCCGTATAAAATATAATAAAATTATCACGTTCTCTAACTTGCTTAAGTAGAAAATAAACTTAAATTTAAACTGTAAATAAATCTTTCAAGAACGTCTTTCGTTCGATTCGATACAAAAACGTTATTTACTATTATTGCATCGTAACTTTAATTAAAATCCATAGTAAATATATAATGTTCTTGTTTATAATTAGTGCGCATATTTATTATACCTTAACAATTTGAAAGCTCACCCTTAATATGAACTATTCCATGCTGGACTAGGAGCAAATGAAAAACAAAGAATGTGCGAGGTGCTTTTCTTCCCGGGAATGCTGTAAAAGTCAGTTAAGGGACAGAGGTTTTGGAGATTTATTTGTGGGCTATAGCCTGACCCCCCTGTAACTGTAGTAGTCTCTCTCCAACATTATAATGCCTCCAAATTAGTCAAAGGTGAGTTGACTTGAAAGTTTAAATTGGTGGACCAACAATCATTATTTACAACACTAATATTATTTAAGCTAAATATAAAAAAACACATGGTACCTACACATGAAAAATGAATATTTCGACACGTATTCTTGGAAATTCGTTGCTGTTGGACAGTCATGTCTAATGAAATGTGTACAGACGGCAGCAGATTAAGTGTTCCAAACTGTCAAAAAACTGTAATAGAATCTGAACTCTATGCCTTCGACATTAAGTTAAAAATTGTTTGGGTAAAGGTTTGTAACGGATCAGCTGCCTTCAGTACATTGGCATTGGAATCTTAACCATATTACAACATAATTAATTGTGAAGTGTACTCATTTTATTATTTAAAAAAGTCTAGTTTTTTTAATTAGTAGAATACTGTTTATTCCCATATTCCTACAAGGCAAAGCCACGGACACCACTAGTTTTCCTATAAGCGCCAAAATTGTAAGTTCAATAAAAACAATAATTGACGTCTGTAATAAAATATTTTTTATTAATAATAATCATGTGTTGTAAAGCGATGTAAACATCATTAAAGTTGCATAAATCGACTTTCGTTCATATATGACCTGAGAACTTGGCTCATTAAATCTTTTGTATAAATATTTAGGTAGGTACTTCATATTTCTTATTACAGTTTCACGTAGGAATTTTTTAATGAAACATAACCTATAAATGAATACCTATCATCAGACATCATCATAATATATGCCTTACTCTACAAAGCTGTTTAACATTAAATAAAACACTTTTTAACCGGATTTATTTTATCGCGTACTTTTACATTTAAATTTTAACTTGACGTTTCGGTGTATTTGCAGACCCCGTGGTCACGAGCGACTGTCGCTGTTTTATTTAATAGAATGAATCGCGAAAACTTAAGACAATATTCTGTTTAACATTATTTTATTAAAATTAACTGGATGTTCCTGAGATTTGCGCGCTCAAATACAAACAAACAAACGTGCTTTATCAACAATGGCATGTATTTTGGTCAAATTGCTCCCACAAGTATCTCTATGTCTATGTCCTCCTTTGTAGTTTTCCTAGATTAGTTCATATTTTTCTTTCAGTCTATCGTTTTCCTTAATTTCAAAACAGTAAAATTCACGTCCACTTCCAAGCTGGACTGGGAGCGAAAGAAAATCATAGAATGTACCAGCTGCTTCTCTTCCCGGCCATACTGTAAAAGTCAGTTAAGGGACAGAGGTTTAATTGTAATTTTTGTGGGCGATAGGCTGACCCCCTGCCACTGCAATAGCCTCTCTCCATCATTATAATACCTCATTTTTCAAACGTGACATCAGATGGTCTTATAACCACTGGTGTTCTGCCTACCCCATAAGGGATACAGGCGTGAAGTTATGTTTGTATGTATGTATGTAAAATGATCGTCTGTACGTGAACAAACCCTAGAAAACATTTCGATTATAATTTGCAAATGGACATATTAATATCTACATCGAAACAGCTTTATGCGGATTTAGAGAGTAGCAACACCAATCGATCGACAGCGTCGATTGATGGTAGATCCTATAGGAATTCCTACGAAAAACATCTAATAAAATTTCTCAGGAATTCGCCTATAAAATTCAAAAAAAGAATTTTACAATCTTCAAGTTTTAGCGCGCTCAGACGATCTTTTCAACTTTATTTGATTAGTATGGATTACCTTGTCTAGGCTTAAATAAGCTTTATTAATATTCAAATAGAATAGTTTTCTAAATGGATTTATCGCGTATAATATTTTATGTTTTAACTCGATGATTCGGTCTTTTTACAGATCCCGTGATTACGAGTTAAAACGGAAAAAATACGCGATAAATCCGTTTAAAAAAGTGTTTTTTTTTTTAAGATTATGATTATTTAATAATGAAAACTTACAAATAAATACAGCTTTATTATTACTGTAGATAAATCAAGGCTAAAAACAAACACATAAAAAATAATTCGATAAAGAATGCAAGTATCGATCGGTAGTCAACAAAGTAAATTGCTATGCGCGTGCGCCGCGCCCGGTCTGTCGAACGGAAGCTGTCACGTGCTGCGTCTACTTCCGACAAGAGAAAAGTGGTCGTCCAAACACGTTTAATTAACAAATGCACGGTAAATATCGATCTATTTTGTACGTTGAAGTGCATGGTAGGATCCTCTTTAAAAATGTCTAATCGGGATGTATACGTAGAGTAGCATTTTGGGATTATAGTAATCACATAGACGTCGGATAAAGAAGGAAGCCGCACTTGTTCTTGGTTTATAGCAGTGATTCCCAAAGTGGTCTATATCGACCCCTAGGGGTCTATGACAACGTGCGAGGGGTCTTTGACCGCGAAAAAAATATTTGAGAAAATAGTGCCTATTTACTTCCGTTATATTATCTTGTAATATATGTATAGACATACATACATAATGTCACGCCTGTATCTCTTATGGGGTAGGCAGAGCACCAGAGGTTACAAGACCATCTGATGTCATGTTTGACAAATTTGGAGGTATTATAAAGATTGAGAGAGACTATTGTAGTGACAGGGGGTCAGCCGATCGCCCACAAAAACGCCTTTAAAAACTTTGGCCTTCTGACCTTCTGTCCCTTTACTGACTTTTACAGTATGCCCGGGAAGAGAAGCAGCTGGCACATTCTATGTTTTTCTTTCGCTCCCAGTCGAGCATGGACTGTATAGACATATACATTATTTATAATAGTACCTACCTAAAAATAAAATATGTATATGTTTATAAAAAAAATTAAGTTGTAGGATGTAGACGATATCAAAAAGTCAATGTCACGTAAGTAGGGGGTCTACCCAAAGCCATAAAACATAGCAAGGGGTCTACAACGCAAGAAGTTTGGGAACCTCTGGTTTAAAGTTAACAGACTTTTATGTTAGAAATCCCAGGTTCCAATCATGGTAGGAATGTAGCTTAGCGCACGGTCACCATGCCAGAACTAACGTGGGTATTACCTATAAAGGGTGACTAGTGGATCATTTTCTAAATTCCAGGACGTGATAATTTGAGATCATACATGAAGAGATCAAATAAAATAAAAAAAAGACGTGTGGCACTCGGAGACTGCCGCGGTAAAGCTATTGCATAGCATTTTTTATCAACTTATGAAATTATAATTATTTATTTACTTATTAATGCAGTAATGTTTGATCTGATACGAAGTCCACAAGTTCCTGGTAGATGGCGCTGATTTTTTATTAAAGCCCGCATGTAAAGTTATGAATCAATCAATCAATCATTTATTTGCATAAAATATGGTACAGATTTAGGACGTAAAATTAAAAAAATAGGTCATACATATTTTACCTTTTTAGGGCATGCATATATAAATTACTATTGTTAAATTTAACAAAAGTCTCAAAGTAGGCACATTCGGCATATTGTGATTTTTCCGTAATTCATTTAAGGTAATTTCCAACAAGTTAGTTTTAGACAAAAGACCCGCAATATTTTGTTGAAATATTTTTAGTTGATTTGAGTTGCTATCATTATTACTATTTAAATTTACTTTATTTACGAAAAAAATTTAATTCATTATTTTCCAAGTTATTTTTTGTCTTTTTAAGAAAGTAGAACGAAATCGTCCCCTTTTTAATTATATTCTGAGTAGTATTCGGATGAGATTTATAGTTTGCATTTGAATGTCCAATTTTTATGTCTATTTTATTTTCAGTAAATTTTAAAAAGTATTACGGAATTGTTCCCTTTTTAGTTACACCCTCAGTAGTAGTTGAATTATATTTATAATCTGCACTTGAATGTATATTTTTTTAACCTTTGAATGTTTATTCTTAATATGATACTTAGTAAATGATTAATAATAATAATAATTTATTATTTTGTCCTTTTCTTTCTTTGGTTCTTAAGCATCGTCAATATTTCTTCAGTGCTTGTGTAAGGTATAGTAAAAGATATAACTTCATATTTTTCGTAAGGATTATTAAATCTTGATCTTACTAATCTGTTACCTTTACATTGCTGTCCACCAATTACAAAGATTCTGTGTTCTTCATGTCTATTTTTCTTAGATGTCACCAATACCTTATCCTCTTCCACTGCCTGGAGATTTTTTTTTTGTTTTTAGTAGTAAGGACTCCGGATCCACTCGTAGACTCGTAGACAATCCTTGTTACTCTCCTTCAATGGTGATGATAGTGAGTACGATGGTGATGGTGGCAATGATTGTAATTACTCTACGTTTTCATTGTGTGTATTAGCTATTGTCTGCCGACGACTTTTTTGTCTTTTTGTTTTGTTTCGTAGAGTTTTTAGTTTCAAGCGTTTTGGTGCACATATTTTTGAGTAAGTGCACTTGTCGAGATAATTGACTAACTTCTTTTTTTAAGCCAATGTTTTCAATTATAATATTCTCCATTTCCATGTACGTGCTTTCAAACTGCCTCTGTAAATTAATTATTTCAAGTTTCAAGTCTCCAGTTTGGTCTGCACTTATATCAGTCGATAAATTAAAACTTTTTGAAGCTGTGTCAAGACTCAAGATCAATAGTGTCAATAGTCGGCGCGGCGAACCTTGATCCCTATGACACTGACAGTAATTTCCACAACATAACCTTGTAGTGCCGTCACCGTTACATTAGAATCGTATTGGAGGCTTCTAAAAATGGCATTTATTTATTTTACGTAGCTATATTCCAATAAAATTATATTCCGTTGGAATTATAACAATTCGTTTGCAAGAAATTATCTCAATCTCAATCACACTTTACGTTTACGTTGTGCAAAAGTTACTAATTCTTTGATTATTCGAGATAATTCGAGATAATTTCTTGCAAATGTTATGAATTGTTGTAATTCCAACGGAATATCATTTTATTGGAATATAGCTACGTAAAATAAATAAATGCCATTTTTAGAAGCTTCCAATACGATTCTAATGTAACGGTGACGGCACTACAAGGTTATGTTGTGAAAATTACTGTTAGTGTCATAGGGATCAAGGTTCGCCGCGCCGGGTATAGAGACAAATTGTGATCCAGGGATTCACATGAATGTGTGTGCGTGATGCTAGGCGACTTGGCTGCCGGAGGTTTTAAGCCTTTTTCCTCCTAGTAGTGACGGTACTTATCTGGCTATTTGATGTACCCGGCTTATTTTTAGCTTTATCTTTTTAAAGCCCGCATGTAAAGTTATGAATCAATCAATCAATCATTTATTTGCATAAAATATGGTACAGATTTAGGACTTAAAATTAAAAAAATAGGTCATACATGTTTTACCTTTTTAGGGCATGCATATATAAATTACTATTGTTAAATTTAACAAAAGTCTCAAAGTAGGCACATTCGGCATATTGTGATTTTTCCGTAATTCATTTAAGGTAATTTCCAACAAGTTAGTTTTAGACAAAAGACCCGCAATATTTTGTTGAAATATTTTTAGTTGATTTGAGTTGCTATCATTGTTATTATTTAAATTTACTTTATTTACGAAAAAAATTTAATTCATTATTTTCCAAGTTATTTTTTGTCTTTTTAAGAAAGTAGAACGAAATCGTCCCCTTTTTAATTATATCCTGAGTAGTATTCGGATGAGATTTATAGTTTGCATTTGAATGTCCAATTTTTATGTCTATTTTATTTTCAGTCATTTTTAAAAAGTATTACGGAATTGTTCCCTTTTTAGTTACACCCTGAGTAGTAGTTGAATTATATTTATAATCTGCACTTGAATGTATATTTTTTTAACCTTTGAATGTTTATTCTTAATATGATACTTAGTAAATGATTAATAATAATAATAATTTATTATTTTGTCCTTTTCTTTCTTTGGTTCTTAAGCATCGTCAATATTTCTTCAGTGCTTGCGTAAGGTATAGTAAAAGATATAACTTCATATTTTTCGTAAGGATTATTAAATCTTGATCTTACTAATCTGTTACCTTTACATTGCTGTCCACCAATTACAAAGATTCTGTGTTCTTCATGTCTATTTTTCTTAGATGTCACCAATACCTTATCCTCTTCCACTGCCTGGAGTTTTTTTTTGTTTTTAGTAGTAAGGACTCCGGATCCACTCGTAGACTCGTAGACAATCCTTGTTACTCTCCTTCAATGGTGATGATAGTGAGTACGATGGTGATGGTGGCAATGATTGTAATTTCTCTACGTTTTCATTGTGTGTTATAGCTATTGTCTGCCGACGACAATTTTTTGTCTTTTTTTGTTTTGTTTCGTAGAGTTTTTAGTTTCAAGCGTTTTGGTGCACATATTTTTGAGTAAGTGCACTTGTCGAGATAATTGACTAACTTCTTTTTTTAAGCCAATGTTTTCAATTATAATATTCTCCATTTCCATGTACGTGCTTTCAAACTGCCTCTGTAAATTAATTATTTCAAGTTTCAAGTCTCCAGTTTGGTCTGCACTTATATCAGTCGATAAATTAAAACTTTTTTAAGCTGTGTCAAGATCAAAAGTGTCTAGAGACAAATTGTGATCCAGGGATTCACATGAATGTGTGTGCGTGATGCTAGGCGACTTGGCTGCCGGAGGTTTTAAAGCCTTTTTCCTCCTAGTAGTGACGGTACTTATCTGGCTATTTGATGTACCCAGCTTATTTTTAGCTTTATGTTTTTTTTCTTGGCTTGGAGCACTTCCGTATACATTTAATGCACTGCCATTTTTTTTGCGCTCAGCTGTTAAGGTATTATAAAACCTTTGAGTCGAAATATTTTCGCATTCTTTGTGATAAATTAATTTACAATTTGTACATGTCAGGTTTTCATTATTCAATATATTCTTTTTAGATTTGTTAATTTTTTTAATGTCGTTTTTTGGTGTCAACATTTCTGTTTAACTTAGTCAATCAATCAATTTGTTTGTAACTGCCTTTTCTTTTATTTAATCCTCTTAAAACAAAGCAAGTTTCCAATATAAAAAACTTAAAAAAAATATATTTATAATTTTAAAAGGAGAAAAGAAAAACATAAAAAAGAATTCATGTCAATGCGATTATCAGGGCTTGAACTCGTAACTCTTGATCGGGAAAAAATTATCAGTTTTTTTTGTGCTCAGCTGTTAAGGTATTATAAAACCTTTGAGTCGAAATATTTTCGCATTCTATGTGATAAATTAATTTACAATTTCAGGTTAGATTTTCATTATCTATACTAATATATAAAGCTGAAGAGTTTGTTTTTTGTTTGTTTGTTTGTTTGAACGCGCTAATCTCAGAAACTACAAGTGGGATTTGAAAAATTCTTTTTGCATTTGATAGCCCAACTCTTGAGGAAGGTTATAGGCTATATTTTATCCCGAAATTCCCACGGGATCAAAATTTACGCGAGTAAAACCGCGCGCGGTGGCTAGTTCAATATATTCTTTTTACATTTGTCAAATTTTTTAATGTCGTATTTTGGTGTCATCATTTCTGTTTAACTTAGTCAATCAATCAATTTGTTTGTAACTGCCTTTTCTTTTATTTAATCCTCTTCGAACAAAGTAAGCTTCCTATATAAAAAACTTTAAAAAAAATGTATTTATAATTTTAAAAGGAGAAAAGAAAACATAAAAAAAAATTCATGCCATGCGAATATCAGGGCTTGATCTCGTAACTCTTGATCGGGAACCTTTAGACGTTACCACTCGACCACTCATTGATTTACTCAGACTAGCGAAATAAAGGATTTGTTATGAAAGCCAACTATTGTTTATTTATCTGTCAACTCTAAAAATTGTCATGTTGCCTAGAATGGATGCCTCTCGATAGATGGCGCTGATTGTTTATTAAAGCCCGCATAAAAGCGCAGATTTTTTTGTTACGGAATTTCTGGATTCGCTCCCCACGCTCAAGGCCCGCGATAGAATCTATGCAATAGCTTAAAATAAATTTTAATTATTTACTGAGTGAACATAACCGAAAGTTAAAGAACTCATAACGCAACGCATGGTTACATAAGCGTAATGCAATGAATACTAGGTAGGTATGCGTGTGGCGGGAACACTGCTGTGTGCGTGTTGACTAAGGCAGCGCGTCGGGAAAAGTGTAGTAAGGTCTCTTTATTTATTCACAGGGATTTCTGGTGAAAAATTAAATACTGCCTCTTATTACATAATTATGATCAGAATCGAGTTCATAGTGCTCTCCTTCAGTATCTTAAATTTGTCACCAGTCACCCTGTAAGTATACAGTCAAAAACAAAGTGCTTTAAAAAGGCTTTTAGAGTATGGCCTTGTAATTTGGATCAAAAACGATTCATAACTTTTAACTAAACTTTAGTTTAGACTATCTTTTGGCCGCGACTTCGTACGCGCATAAACATTATTTATATTTAACACGGCCAGTCACTTATTGAAGAACCTTTATACCAAGTATCACGTCCGTGTAGGTACTCAAGGAATAAGATTTTTCATACAAACTAAAAAGTCCAATTTTAAAATTAAAATTTCGTGTTCCCTTGGTAATGTCGGTAATTTCTATCACAACACAAACAGTCACTCAATGAGGAACCTTTATGCTAAGTATCATCTATGCACTCAAGGAATAAGATTTTTCATAAAAACTAAAAAATCATATATTTCCCATTCCCGTGAGAATTTCGAGAACTCCTATCATAACACAACCAGTCACTTTTTGAAGAACCTTCATGCCAAGTATCACATCCGTGCACTCCAGGAATAAGATTTTTCATACAAACTAAAAAGTCCAATAATTCCCGTTCCCTTGTGAATTTCGGGAATTCCTTCCTAAGTGCTCCTTAGCAACCTTTAAGAATTGTATGTTCCAAATTTCAGCTCTCTACGGCTAGTAGTATTGGCTGTGCGTTGTCTGTCAATCACTCAGGAACGGAGTTTTATATTTAAGACTAGCTGACCCGGCAAACGTTGTTTTGCCATATAAATGAAAAAAAAATAGATGTTGGCCGATTCTCATAGATACCGGATAAGCACAAAAAATTTCATCAAAATCGTCAAGCCGTTTCGGAGGAGTATGGCAACGGAAACTGTGACACGAGAATTTTATATACTTATTAGATTAGTAGGTACTAGACGATGGGTACACTTTTTTAAAGCAAAATAACAAAATTATCGCAATTATTATTATCAAACATGCTTATTCACAGTCGATTGATATTCCTGAGATAAACATATCGGATATTAATTGCGAGCCATAAATCAAAATAACTATGTTAAAGGCTTGCTTTAAATGTCCTGTAATTAATTAACTGCCTTTGATCACTACAACTTAATTGGAGGTTTGTCATTTAAGTTATATGTTAGGACATGCATTTGGAATTAAAATAACTTAGTTATAATAGATGATCATTAATTTGCTTTTAATTTTAGTATGAGGTTTTGGTAGTTTTCATTAAAGTTTGTTAGAAACAGAATAATAATAAATATTATAAACAACCTGACTGTCTGTGAACTTCAATTTCTTTAGCACTATCAAGTGAATTAATTGATTAATATCAAAAAGGTTATGTTACAAACAGACACACTTAAATGTTGTTACGTTTTTATTTATAATAGTTTGTGTAGAAAGTATGAATGTATTAAAAAAAAGAATAAGTAGTTTCTTAACTATATTATGATCAAATTTAATGCTGATTTCCAAATTAATGCGTGCTGTCGCTGACACAGTACAGATGTCTATAGTAATTCAACTTCATACAAACGGACGAAACGCGAGCTATACCTACGCGGCTCGATCTCGGCATGCGGCCAGTCGCGAGTGTCTGCATGCCGAAACAATTGTTGTTTGAGCGTTACATTAAGGCTTGTACATGCGCCAACAACCTTGAGAGTTTTAAACCTCTTCCCCGCACCTGCCTCTTTCAAAGAATCTTCACAGTATATTATTACGAACTAAATAAAACGTCCTTTCGCGGCGGTTCTCAGATATTATTATTTTACAAATCTAGTAGTGTCTTTTCACAATGCAATGTACAAACAAAATAAATCGCCCTTTTGCTGTTTTTCTCACCAGAAACTAATAATTTCACCGACTCGATTATTTCAATGCAGAGCGACAACGGACACAGGTTACCCGTACGAGAGCCGGAGGCCGTATGCCGCCCGTCGCCCGCGCAGAGCGCCGCGGTCACCAAAATATTAACAAAACAGGAAATCGATAATTAAAAAACTCACAATGAGTAAAATGAAAATTCCTCGTGAGCGATTGTAGTGCAATTTAAGTTCTATTATATAAAAAAAATTGCATTCATGTAAGCCGCGTAGTTACGTAGTTTATCCATATTTTGCAGTAAAATCGATGTCCACGGTAATTTTTTTTTCTAATGAACTAGAAACTTTGCAAAAAAATTCTCGTGAGCAATTAAAGAATGAAAATTAATTTATAATATATATTTTTTTCGGTATTGTGTTTCAACGTTTTCCCGTACTTTATAGAGGTTGAACATAACGACAAATCGACAAATCCCCAATTTCGACAAATCGCCCCGGGTGTCACCTTAATATGCGGATTGTTTGTACTTTAAAATTTAATAACACGATTTCGTGCGTTTCAGTCGAGGCGCAAGTATTTTTCGCTCGCTACTTTATAAGACCGATTTGTTAGTCAAACGTAAACATGGTTTTTTGACACAAAACGTATTTTTGTCATACACTTCTTATTCAATTTACAAAGTATTTTATTTGTTTTTGTAAAAAAGTATATTTGCAATCACAAAACTAAATGGAAGTCAACACAAAGTAGGCAAATGTAATTTAAACGCTGAAGGCGGTCGCAGCTCTATCACATGTGAACGGACCGCGGCGCTGTAGGCATTTATTTCAAAGATGCGGCCGAGTTGAATTACTGTAGATATCTGTACTGTGACTCCGATGACAAGTCTATAGCTTTAATGGTGTCTGAGATATGAAGACGTGAGATAAACTCGTAGTCGCAATAGCTCAGGTTTCCTAGCACTATTTTTATCGAAACCCTAAAATACAAATACAACCCTAAAATACGTACAAAATAATTCAATTAAGTCAAAACATCTTATGTAAAACACCTTTATGCGAAGTATGACAACCTGGCATTTTCTATCCCTTTTTATCGCTATGCACATGTACAGTTCGCAACGTTTTTCGTTGTACATTGCATGCAGCATTCCTCAACATTTGAAATGTTTTTGTTGTTTAAACTATTGTTAATAAAAAAAAATTAAATAAATAATAAATTATATAAATTGCTTCTGATGATTACGTTATGATCACTTTTGATGCTGACTCTTTGAGGCACTATAACCACTAACTACGCATCGTATTTTAAATTCTATGGACTCATGATGTTTCCTTGTTTAGTATCTCTCTTCTGATAAATAATCTGATAAATAATCACATATCTGGTTATTTCTGCTGTAAAATCTGCGAAAAGATAGCTAAAAGGGTACCTAACTGGAACATTGTTTAAAGACAAGGGCAGGATGAAACGTCGAGTAAAACTGTAAACATACAAAAAAATAAATAAAGACAAACTGAGATCCTCTTTTATTTTAAAGTCAGTCGAAACCCGATAAAACCGGCTTCTGTATAGTAGTATAACGCTTTCAGGATCAACTGGCTAATAAACTAATGCTTTACCTTTTCGTCTTCACAACAAAACTAATTATGAAAAAAATAATACAATATTTACTTTATTACAATACAATACATGACACAAATAACACTTCAAGAATAAACTCGAGCCAAAACAAATGCTTTCCCTTAAGCGATATGAATAATTAAAAAAGTACAAAATCAATTATGCAGAATGATCATTAATTGTATTAATCACTGTTCCATATCAGGATTGGAACTAATGGCCGATATAAATGTCATCGTAGATTTGTGGGCTGCATATCTATTTTTAATTATAAATTCTGTTTTGTAAGCTTTAATAATAATAAATCTTTCCATATGTATAAACGATGAACTGAGAAAATCGTAAACATTTATTTTTAGATGTGGGGGTTCTTGCAGGTGTACTAATATTAAATGTATTATTGCTATAGATACCTATGTAATGTGAACTTATTAGTATTGTAACATATAAATCATATTAACGCAAATATTTTTCTAATTCACATCAACTTGTCTGGCTTAAATTTGGTTTAAATAGGTTTCGGAAACTAATCAGCAGATAAATAAAATGTATCAATATTAACTCAAACCTACAAAACAATGATTATGACGAAAACAAATCCCATAGCTTTAAAGAAAATACTTATGTTGATCATAAAAATGATCCCGTCCTTACCAGCTTTTGAAACTGGGATCTCTTGTATTCAAGGCAGTGTTATTAGGTACCTCTAAGATAAGAAAAACGTTAGTTGTATATTAGGTTAAACATTTTATTTACGCCAGAACTATTCAACAGATTTGGTACAATTTTAGTATCCCGGTAACATCCTTCCGTAGTACGAAAGAGTCGTATAGAGTAATTTACGGTATAGAGTCGTTTTAATGAATTCAAAATTAAATGAAATTTTACCAGAGGAAAAAATCAATATCCTTAATTGTACGCACGTAGAGCATTCTCTATAAGCTGGCCTTAATGCAGTAGATTAAATTTCGAGAATTAATTTCGTAATCATAAAAAATAAACCTTTTTTGCACTGAGATCTGTAGTTTAAAAAAGGGCAAAACTGGACAAGCTGTCATTTTGTTGTGAAAAAGCACTACATAATTAAATAAAAGCGCACTTCGCAAAACCATTTTGAACTACCTATACGAACTTATTCCTTGACAAGTGTATACTTAGGATTTTATTGATAAAACTATAACTTACAATTTTATTTGTCATATCAACATCAGTAATAAAAAGGATTATTACAAAACAAAGAAACATGTAACAATTTGAGCAGTCCTCTCAAACTGTGTCGCTTGGCCGGAATGGGCTATATTTAGCCCGACAATAAGCCACAAATGGTTCATCAACTCAAACTATCAATTTAAAAGAGTACGTTATATGGTGTTAATACTAGGGCATGTTTATGTATATTTTTTCAATAATAAGCTTTTTGTATGTCATAAACAATATTAAACTTATTAATACAATATTTTTCTTACGTTCCGTTTGTTTTGTTTTTTTTTTATGATAGCTGAAAAGATGAATATAAAATGTTTGTAGCGCCATCTGTTGGCGAGTAGTAAAACCTTTTCCTGTGAGTTTAAAACTCTTTGCACTCAATAGATGGCTCTCATGATCTTTTTAATGTTGTTTAACTTACCGGATACGGGGCGCTAGAGTGCGATATTTGTAATTTAAACAGATGGAAATAAAACTGTGTCATAAATCCACCAGAGGCGCTGAAGGCGATTGATCCATAGCTATCTATCTATCTATCTATCTATATCTATACTTATAATAAATCTGTAGAGAGGTCAATTCTGTACATGAAATATTTTTTCAAAATAACTATCAGGGGGTGATTAGTGATCGATACTGATGACAAAAATGCAATCAGTAAAATTTTTGTCTGTCTGTCTGTCTGTATGTTCCTTATACAACGTGTAACATAATGAAGAGATAATACTTAAGGGGATTGTATGTTTGGTGGTGTAGTTTATAAGTAACAGTAACATAAACTTGTAATCCTTACGGTTGGTTCGGAAAACAAGTTCAAAGTTTAGATCAAAATATCTAAGTGTCAACCCTAAAAACAGCTGTTACCTTTTGATAGAATCTATTCGATAACAGATGGCGTTAAAATAAAGCGATAAGTAACCAAGAGAGATACTACAAAGTGTAATTTTGTGCCTACTAAATTAGACGACAACAACGTCTCGGGAATGTTTTTTTCGGTAGTATCTAAGTGCAGAATATTTTTAAAACTACCTTTTCACCAATATGTGCGTTTATCACGCGGTTTACTAATTTAAAACTCTACTGAAATAATAGATTTGCACGTTCAAACCGACAACACGTTAATTTTAACTATCCGTGAGAATATAGTTTCTTAACATTAAACTATGATGCCTCACTGACAAGGATATTTAACTTCTTGTTTATTCTCACACACTTACAACTATCATCACCACCATACAATAAAGCTTGAAATAAATTTTAGGTAATCCAGCATTCTGCATAATTTTTATAGTCTATGAAATAGCAAGTTCGATGCCCTTTGTCTGCCGCGGATCGCTCGCTCGCTACTCCCGGGCTCTCACGTTTGAGTGTTACGAATTTTAAAAACGTTTAATACTTATTCTTAGTCGCACTGTTTGTGGTTATGAACGCATGCTGAGGCACGGTAGCCTTCTATTTCTAATACTTAACAACATACATGATCGAAATACATTTACGACTAAAATCAAAAATGTTATCAAATTAAGCATAAGTAATCATCAATTTAAGAGAAACGTAAAACAAAACATTAATTTAGGTACTCTCAATAAACTATGATATCAAACTTGTCATACAAAAAACTATCACATTTCTTTAGAAATACGCTATTGCAAGGAACTAATATGAAATTAATACAAATCTATCGGTAGGTATTACGTGGAAATTCTTTCGCACGGCGTCAAATCGCAACTTATACCAAATGAAGAGAGACTCAAATAGACAATCAAACTTACCCATAATTCTAATAAAAAACGAAGAAATATCCTCTCTCTCTTACATTCAAACTTTCTAAGAATTATAATAGGAAACATATTCGGTTAATACCTATGATTTTGTAAACCTCAAACTATGATACAATACTTACAGCTTCTTGTACTTCTTGTATTCTCACATACTTATAACTATCAATACATACGACAACATAGCAACTAAGTAAAGTCGTTTTCATAAAAGATAACCCGTGCATAGCTCTTATAACAAACACACAAGGTGTATTATCGCTCAAATCGCGGGACTTCTTTCGGCGTCTCGTCGCGAACATGCGCCTTTCGGAATTATACCCTTTGAGATTTACCGCCGCCGCTTCCAAGCCAAACTAAAGGTTGTTCCGTTCAATATTTATTATGAACAAATTCTCAACTCAACTAAATTTTTTATTTAAAAAAGTTAAATTACTTATGACTAACTAATTATTGTTTTTAGTTGCGTTTGTTTCAGGCAGCTGAAATTATTTTCAAACGCTATAGGGAAAAATATCCTAAGTATACCTGTCCTAAAACTTTATTTTTTTATGAGGAATCTTTATTTTTTATTATTATTCTCTTTTTTGAGAAACAAAATGGATTAATTTCTTTATTTAAAATGTGTGAAGCGTAAAAATAAGTTACGTAAATTAACAAATAACAGTTTTTAATATTTTGAATTGAACAAACAACTTAAAAACTATTTAAGTGATTTCACGATTGAAAACTATTTATTTGTAACAGAATAACTCAACAATACAAAAACATAATATAATGAAGTCATTTTACTGTATTATGAAATAAATTGGGTACTAAGATTTTGTTTATCATATCGCTATACGGAAAAACCCTAAAAAATATTAGGTACTAGAGAACTGTTTGGTTCGGTTATTAGTAAAATTAATAGAAATTTATTTCAGTTCTTTCATGTCCGTTTTGAAGTGTGCACGTCAGTTGCTATCGCTATTTTATTCGAAGTTTTCTTAAAATTTCTCGACTTGAAAGTATTGGAGGTAATGCACGACGACATGTGTATTCAAACAACAAATGTTACGATATGATTCTGTATGTTGGAGCCGCTAGTAATCACAGCATCTACGAAGCTCGAAGGCTTTACAGGCAGCGGTTTGTGGAGTGCAGGCCGGCAGCTGAACAGCGCCACTTACCCGGCTATGGCGTGTTTCGAAGCATGAGTCTGCGGCTCAGCGCGCCGGTTCTTTTCACGCGAAACCCAGCGCGGCCACCTTCGCGTTCCGAGAACTTAGAAGAGCAAGTCTTGGATCATTTCGAGGAGGATCCGAGGAGCAGCACTCGACGAGTCGGCGCTCTTTTGGATGTCAATCACATGGTGATATGGCGCACGCTTAGTGATGATGGCCAACATCCTTATCATTCCCGATGGACGGAAGAGCTGATACCAGCGGATTTGTGACCTCCTCGGTTAGGCTTTTGTCGGTGGCACAAACGTCATGTGGATGTGTATGTATTGAAAAAGAAGGCAGAAATTGTGAGCCGTTATTGTAATTCTGGCCAAGTGTAAGGGAAACCCTAGATACAGTTGTGTGAGTGTTTTTACGCAAAGTGAACTGAATGTCGATTCAAATAAGTGCGATACTTGCCATAAGAGTTTGTCAGATATTACAAATTTAAGTTGTAATAATTATAACAAACACTCTTTATTGTCATTAAACGTAGAAATAATTATGTATACAATATTTAAGCGATTTAAAAAGCTTTAAGCGATTTCTTTCAGGCAACCCGATTTCTTCCGGGCAACCCGTTTATTATTAATAAACAGAAACTTGAAAGTTGTACTAACATGTTGTTTTATTTGTTTTCATTAGCTAGGTAGTGTGATAAAAATTGTGTCATTCAATGTGCCAAACGATAGGTAAGTAACAATCAGCTGCGCTGATATCCGCGCTACTCGCAGTGGGCGGCCGCAGCGAATCGCTCGCTATTCAGCCGGTGCGGGAAAGGTCATAAGGTCACTGATTGCGACGCAAGTCTATTTTTAGCTTGTTAGGTTGACTAGGGTTGTCAAAATATTTTATTGTAAAATAATTTAAAAAATTTGTATGAAAGTCTTACCAGCACTGATCATGCTAATTCTTTTACTGTACATTCTACGTATGGTATAGAAGCTAACCCTAAAGTTTTATCTCTCCATTTTGTTACACGTTGTAGAAACAAAAACTACTCGACGGATTTTAACGAAACTTGGTGAAATTATTTTTCATACTCCTGGGCAGGTTATGGTATACTTATTATCACGCTACAATTAATAAGACGGAGCAGTGAAGGGAAATGTTGGAAAAACGGGAGAAGTTACTTCATTTTTTAAGCTTCCGTCGCGTGTGCAGCCTTAATGGTTAAAGCTACATAGAAATCATGTATGACAGGAATATTTTTCATAAAATTATATAAAAAATATCCCACAACAGTATATGTCTATATTTTATGGTTGACTCACAATAACACGTGTAAATCCCGATAGCTTAGCAGTTCGGAGCTTTCTGATTATATTTGTTTCCTCTTACGTTTATAATACTCTCACTCATCCCTAATTTAAAAAAATTAACATTATTACCTATTCAATAAAAAAAGAATCATTGAATCGGTATAGAAACACCAAACTTATACATGAAATACGCTAATAACCCATCGCGCGTGAATACTGAATGATATAGGGATTATTTTTGCGTAATGGTTGCCGCGCTCGACGCGGCTCGCGGCGGTAGGGTATAAAAAGGCGGGAGGTGAGCGCAAGCTTTTGCGCGATTTAATATAGGTAGGTACAGAAGGAACAAGCGTTACATTACCTGTCAAAATTCCCCAACCAATTTTAACTTATTATCGAGGGCATAGAGTTCAAATTCAAGTAAAAATTTTTGACACATTTGTAACGCTTGATGTACTGCCTTCTGTACATACAGAGATAAAATGGAAATCAAGGTTTTGTTTATTTCATGATCGTTTCTGCCTCTTGGAAGTCAGAAACCGTAGATTTCTTCGGAATAAAAAGTAACGTATGTGTTAACTACTATACCAAATTAACATTATTACCTATTCAATAAAAAAGAATCATTGAATCGGTATAGAAATACCAAACTTATACATAAATTCGCTAATAACACATCGCGCGTGAATACTGAATGATATAGGGATTATTTTTGCGTAACGGTTGCCGCGCTCGACGCGGCTCGCGGCGGTAGGGTATAAAAAGGCGGGAGGCGAGCGCAAGCTTTCGTACGCAGCCTCTGACTCCAATTGGCTGTCGTTCAGATGATGAGATTAACCCAACTCGGGACAACTCAGCAAAGGGGGTGTTTAGCGGGTAACGCTGGGTTCGGTGAGTCCCGCACTGTTAGGGATTGGCTGGCGGGGTAGTCCCCCAAAGGTCCCCTCTTCGTGCATCAAGCATTCACCTCCTCTCCTTCTGTGGCTCCCTTAGGGGCGTCAAGTCGGTAGTAAAGCTTTCTGTGGCGGAAAAAAAAAAAAAAAAAAAAGCGCAAGCTTTTGCGCGATTTAATATAGGTCGGTAGGTACAGAAGGAACAAGCGTTACATTACCTGTCAAATTTCCCCAACCAATTTTAACTTATTATCGAGGGCATAGAGTTCAAATTCAAGTAAAAATTTTTGACAGATTTGTAACGCTTGATGTACTGCCTTCTGTACATACAGAGATAAAATGGAAATCAAGGTTTTGTTTATTTCATGATCGTTTCTGCCTCTTGAAAGTCAAAAACCGTAGATTTCTTCGGAATAAAAAGTAACGTATGTGTTAACTACTATATCAAATTACATTAATATTGGCTTAGCCGTTTGGCAGTGAAAAGCAGCCATACATAACTATAGGTAGAATTGTATGTACACTGATAATGGCTGGATGGATGGATTTTTGCTATTCTTTCACGCAAAAACTACTTAGCTTTACCTAGAATAACTATAAGCTAAGTATAATTAATGAAGATATTGCATGAATTAAGTAAAATTGAAGGCATTAAATAAAACACTTTTTAACCGGATTAATGGCGTATAATTTATATTTTACATTTTAACTCGACGTTTCGGTGTCTTTGCTGATCCCGTGGTCACGAGCGACTGTTAAAATTTAAAATGTAAATATACGCGATAAAATCGGTTAAAAAGTGTTTTAGTTAATAGTCATACATAATAGTTATCGCGAAAACTTAAGACAATATTAAAATTTAAGGGACTTTGGCACCCGATTTGTTTATAACGCTATGTGCCTTTGTAATGTACCTAATAGATAGTTACCTACCTATGTTTGTGGTTAGGAGTTATACATATTATATGGGCGAAGATTCTTCATTTTTATTTTTGTTATTAAAGATAGTTAGGACCTTGGAGAAGAAAATAACCTACTCGAAATACTAATTCAATACAGACGAAGTCGCGGGCATCATCTATGTAATATACCTACCTACCTATACTTTTTCACAAAACCTAGGTGAAACTGCGGATCACTGCTTTGTTGTAACAGTTTTTGAAGTAATTCTGTCTGTTTATCTATCAGTAACGCTTTCACAGCTAAACTACTGAGTCGATTTTGACGAGATTTAGAATAAGGTAACTTTTAACTTCAAGGAGGATATAATAACAGTATTTATCCAACTCTAATAAACGGTATCCACGCGGACGAAGTCGCGGGTCACAGCTAGTCGTAAAATATAACACAATTGCATCATTGCGTAGTCATGAGTTTCATCGAAAATGGACACCACAGTGCCTCTCAGGATACATCTAGCCTTGCGGAAATTGTGGATCCACTTGGTTTGAAGTTCTGTAAAATTTAGTATGGCGTTAAATCAAATTTAAATAGAGAAATAAAATATAATATGTATAGATTCACAACATAAAAGAACACGAAACAAGCAAGTCCGATTTGACAGTTTGTTATGGGGGTATGAAGCGACTTGTATTGAGAGCTTCACTTTTGTTCCCCATTAAGTGAGAAGAATAGGCAGCATTCCTAGTATTCCCGTCATTGGGATGATAGGAAATTAATGATTTTAGTCTTAAATTAACAGCTTCTCTAACCCCTTCACATCCGAATAAACTTTCAAAACGGGAGAAAAGGGCCACAAGCCTTATGATATTACCGATTGAATCGATTTTTTTACTGACTTCCAAAAAAAGGACGTTCTCCAAATACAAAATTTATGATATTTTTTAATAATCGTAACGTGATTATTTCGACAATTAAAACTCGATTTTAACCATTCTTGGTTCCCATAAAAAAATACCAAAAATTTTGGTCCAAAATCGATAACGCGCTTTAGATTTTTTTTTGTATATCACAGTTTTTTATATTTTGCATTCGTTGATCTTCATTAGGTACACTGGTATTAATGACAAAAAATTCAAAGTAAGTTCGGTCACCTGTCTCACTGATTTTACCGCAAGATTCCGATCATGAGGAAAATTTTAGATAACCATTATACTTACTATTACGGGCTATAAGATACCTTGCGAAATGTTACGGTAATCCTTCAGTTGTGTTGTAATATGAATACAGACACAGTATTTACTGACTTTCAGGTTTTTAACGTCTATAAATAGAAAATATTCCAATCAGACCTAAGTTCAATGTAGAGCTGAATTTAAAAATCGGAGGCCAAATTTAAATATCTACACAATGGAATGGAATTCATTTCAAAAATAGAACAACAGATGAAGCTTCATAAAACTCAATGATAATGTATGCGACCACTTTCAATAAGTTCTTAATGGATTTTAATGATTGCTAATTGAAAGGTATATTTGTCACAGTCCTTAAATTGAGCAATGTTGATTCGATGGCCGCTTATGTTTTTTTTTATGCTGCAATTAATATGAAACGCGCAGACGTAAACACAATTGCCGTTCGATTTTTGAATTCACTCGTAAAATTAACTTTTTTTTAAACTTTGTCGAAGAACAACGTAGGTAAGTATACCGTATATTAAATGCAATATTAAAACAGTGAACTCGCGTCACTTTTGGTCCCGGAAAATAATAAAGGAGCATGTTCATATGTGTGTATTTGTTGTGAGTCTTCGTTAGCTAGATAAACACAAGTTGGTGACAAATTTTAGATACTGAAGGAGAGCACCCTGTACTCGATTCTGGCCATAATTATGTAATAAAAGTAGGTACTTAATTCCCTATAGATAAAATAAAGTTGTGTTACTATTTACTTTACTTACGCCTGAGTCAATCGCGGCTCGTGACCTGGCTCGTGGATTTCTGCCAATGCCAGTGTCACCATACGTTGCGAAATCAATTCTTTAAGTTTATTAGGTAAATAATTAATATTTATTTTTTATTATATTTTTCTCTTATGTATGATCCCAAACTTCAAAAGTGACCCACCAGTCACCCTGTATACGCTTGTGTTATGGAGACCACGCCGCAGCCAAACACTCGATATACCAAGGAGGCCGCCAAGCCTAGAATACGAACTAAGTAATATACGATACCGAGTTCCCACTTTGTCGTGACGACAAAGAATCGTGTAGTAATTGTCGTGGCTTATACTCGTTTATTTAAATGGAAGTGTTCAAATATACAGGGTGTTTGTTGACTAGGTGCAAAGGTTAAAGGAAGTGATAAACGAGGTATTTTTGAACATTTCTAGCCATATATGTCTTTGAAGAAATTTGCTATTTTTTTTTAATTTTAGAAAAATACCCAGAATTTGGTATTTACGAGTTAATAGTGCCGAAAACGCGTTAGTTTGTAAACACTAATCATTGTTTCCGATAGTTTAATGTATGTCGGAACAAATAAAACTACTTTTATGTGTATTTATGGCTTCCAAAACCAAATTAAAAACATAATATTACACTTAAAAAAACTTAAACTTAAAAAAAAACGTATTTTGATACGACCATAATTTTTATGTGCCATAAAAAAAAATCTTTGAATTGTTCAAAATTTTTAAAAACATGCCTATTTATTATTCTTTCTTTAGAGGTATTAGTCATTCACATCGCTTGCCAAATCTCTGAGTTAAGGGCTAAAAACCAAAGTAAGGGAGAACTACATGAACTTGAACTTTAATTTCAAAACTTTAGTGACAAAATCATACGATTTTTTTAAAGCTTTGTATGCACCCATTTGGTTTTAGAAGCCATAAATACCCAAAAAAGAAGTTTAATTTGGTCCGAAATACATAAAACTATCGGAAACAAAAGATAATGTTTACAAACTAACGCGTATTCGGGCACTATTAACTCGTATCTACCAAATTCTGGGAAAAAAATGAGTACTTAGCAAGTTTGGTCAAAGATATATATGGCTAGAAATGTTCAAAAATACCTCATTTATCACCTCCTTTAACCTTTGCACCTAGCCACTAAACACACGATAGAACGACACGATTCACCGTCATCTACGATGTATTTTGCAGTGACGACAGATTATCATGACAGTAGGAACGGATAGCAAGTCTATGATAAAACGATAAAAAACCGTTTTGACTAAATCATGACAGCAAATTATGTGTTGTTGCGACCATCAGAGTAGCCTGATACTCATGTGCAAACGACAAAGCGACTGCCGTGAAACGGTAAAATGTCGTCGCGATCCTTTGGAAACAGCCTAGACAAGACAGTCGCTAAACGGTTAAAAATTGGACAATATACATACATACATAACGTCACGCCTGTATCCCTTATGGGGTAGGCAGAACACCAGAGGTTACAAGACCATCTGATGTCACGTTTGACAAATTTGGAGGTACTTTAAAGATGGAAAAAGACTATAGTAGTGACAAGGGGGTCAGCCTTTCGCCTACAAAAACGCCTTTAAAACCTCTGTCCCTTAACTGACTTTTACAGTATGCCCGGGAAGAGAAGCAGCTGGCACATTCTACGTTTTTCTTTTGCTCCCAGTCCAGCATGGAAGCCATTGGACAACAATTAGTTGTGATTCGACCATCGATAAAGACTCGAAACGAAAAGATAAATATTACCGAAATACTTATCTGTTAGCTAACTAGCATTACTCGATTCGATATCATGATTAATCCCACAAAACCAAAGCTGCCATATGCTAAGAAAACATCGATATAAAATCAAAAATATCGATATTGTTGTCGATGGACGCGTGCTAGTCCCGCAGATATTATGTAGATTAACCGACGATAAATTAACCATAGTGACATAGTGGAAACGCGCCCCAAGCTTTCATAAAACGAACCTTAGTCTAAAAGAAAATACGGAAAAATGTCTTTAAAACATTAATGAGGTCGTATCAAACTGCAAACCTCTTTTTCATGGCAGTGAGATCTTATCATTCGAATCATGATTTTTCATTCAACGCGGCTGAAGATATTCGGAATTGAATGGCCTTAAATGTTTTTGTGGTTTGAAAGTGCATCTGGTTACCCTTCGATAATATTTTCGAAGGAGAGTGAGGATGACAAATGACAGAATTATTTTTTTCTCAAAATTAAACATTGTAAGTATAAGACATCTGATAGTTTGCTAACTTAACGCTATATTTACTGCAATTTTGCTTTAAATACTTTTTTAACCGCTTTATCGTGTATATTTTGTCTCGATGTTTCGGTGTTTCCATAGATCCCACTTGTGATGTGAAGTATTTTATTTAAAGTAATAAATAGACCAAACTTTGAGACAATTCTTTAATTTTAACGCAACTGCGGGAAATTAACCGCGGGGCTTATAGTCCTGTAGAAATTTTAGAAGAAATAACAAGGTTTTTAATCGTGCTGGTCGTAGTTACTTGAAGATAGTGCGTTCAAAAAGACAAAGAAAACTCTTCAGTATTTATTTTGTTATTAGTACCTATAGATTATATTAAACACAGTATCGTAGAAAGGAGCCCGTTATTCTATATATTTTTTAGAATAATGATCCATGTAACTAATATAATAAAATTGTTTATTTGTATGTTTTAACGCACTTATCTCTAAAACAACGAGTCGGATTTGAATTTTTTTCTGCATATGATAGACCAGCAAATTAGTGAATCAAGAAATTTAAAGAAGTTGGTGCTGCTACCCCGGTCTTGACTCTGAAGTCGTTAAATTAAGTTTCAACGTTTCCAAGGTCCATTACATTCATAATATTATAATCAGATCACCTAAATATATTTAAATAATTAATATTCGAGCACCACAAGATAATGTTAAAATTACTAAGGAACTTTCGTAAATATAGCCATCCCCGCCTTTAAAAAGCTCAGAACTAGGTAGTTTCTATTAAACAAAAATCGAATCACAATCAAGTGACGTCAAACAAGGGATAAGGCACTAAAAATACCTATAAATAAAACCGGCAGCATAAAGGCTTCGTTTTTCATTGCTGTTCTTATCGTCATTAAGAGATTTGGATCCATCGCGTGTTTAGCATTGATATTTAAAAATAGGATATTGCCAAATTTGGTCTTTCATTACATCACTTCAACGCATTTTTTGCAAGTATTAGCACATTGATTGATATTTATTCAAAACAGATGTCATTAATTTACATTCAACACATTAGCGGTAATTAAATACGGGTTGTTTATAATTACAGTTTTTTTCTGCGAATGTTCTTCACGGCCAGCTTTTCGAAATGTAATGAGGTCAAGTATTTAATCTAGTTTTATTATATTAGGCCATTAACACATGAGATTTTATTAAGATCACAGAAAAGGAAAAATCTGAACACCAGAGGACAAACACTGTCAAAATTAATGAAAACTTTTTCTTTAATCCTTTTTGAAACCCTGAACACTGGCAATGGACTTTGCATAGGAAGTAGAAGAAAGACTTCTTTATGTCAATGAAAATGCAAATATTCAATGAAGTCACTGTTATCGACTTAACTTAAATGGAAGTACACAGCACGGTTAGGTGCATTTTTATACTGAACCTAAAGATTAAATACCAGGCCTGATTAATGCTACATCAAGGGCAAATGGTTTGGCCTGGTTTTTGATTTCTGAAAATTCTTACAGAACAGAGAATCCAAAGTGCTCGCAAAGTAATAGTTCTTTTCAAACTTCCGTTCTGTTGCTACGATTATTTAAGCGTCTCCTAGATGAATAATGTTAAATTGATATTTTAAATTCGGCATCAATTTTGGTAATATTGTTAAATGGATTTTGTTATGTTGGCCGTGGTAGTTTTTACATACCTCTGCGTCATTCAGTGATGAGTCCTATGGTCATTCGGTGGTTTAATTAAAAGGTTTGTAATGATGATGACCCTTGTATTAAAGTACTATATCTTTATTTGTATTGAAAATATCATAAATTAGGCTCTGGTAAAGATCGCATGAAGCCGATGGATTTAGAACGAGACTATTTTATTGTGATAGAGATCCGTAGTAGGGAAATTTGTCTATCAGTTCTCTTTCAATTGATACGACTACGATAAGCAGCGCGCGTAGAACTGAAAAAATAGTAGGTACATCGATGTGATATTAATAGAGGTGCAGATTACTACAAATATGTTAAGATATTTGCTGAATATAAATAAGTAAACTTGCAATAGTATAAGTTATCTGTCCTCGATATTCTATAAAATAAATAAATATCATTTGTAGATAAATCAAATCTGAAAGTAATAGATTATAAATTATTTATACCCTTTATAAACTACGACAAACTGCAGCCTAATGCGAAAAACAAATTCCTAATTGTATTTATTTGAGCTTATATACCTTTTTAGTCCTATCCTCAAGATCATTTCTTAATTGACGTACCTACCCGTCAACACCATATGGTCAACAAGTATCAATGAATTTATTAATGACAATGAAAATAAGTTCGTAAGAGCCACCGGAGTATCCGACAAGAATCCTGTCGAACGTCGGACTAGTTAAAGCGCGACCGTCATACCGGCGTAACGCGAGGCTCGTTTGCGAACGCGATTTTAAAAATAAATCACAGGTGACAGTGACAGTGATAAGCTCGGGTTCTTATTTCAAGTTTTTTCTTTTTAAAAAGTGCACTGCCAGTGTATCGATTTATATTTGTTTTTTTTTGCGATTTCAATACTTGTTAGTTTTTTTTTACGGTCAGCCAGTGTCCTTCTATGCGTTGTTTTACTTCATAAAATAAGCTATTTGCAGGGATTTTAGTGTCATGTGTTTTTAAATACTTTGCAATATTATTTTAAAATATCAATGACCTATTTACCTTTTTTAGCGTTTTAAGACGACTAACGAGAAAAGTGTCGTAGAACAAATTATGTTTACTTTCTGTTTTATTTTTTTATTTAAATAATGTTTTGAGTACATCACAAACTAAAATTTCCATAATTAAAATTCATCATACCTAGTTGAAAGCAGAATTGGTTGACAGCAATTAAGTCAATGAACAGCTAAGAATAGTGTATTCATTGTCTTGTTACACTACTTAGAGGACACTCCTTACCTACCATTGGGATTGGGAAAATATTCTTAATTTTAAAATCTATTTTATCTCTCTTTTTCGCAAATTATCTTGACTCTAAATTTAAAAATAGAAGTCGATAATATATAAGTCAAAATAAGTAGAGGCTATTAAAACGTTCTAATAAATCTTATGCTTGAAACGTAAATAGAGCATAATAATAAGAATCGTTTAAAAATAAAATAAATACATTCGATGTTTAAATTTATTGATTATCAACGTCATAACTCAAAACGGTACAATAGTATCTAATACTTTTTTTTATTAGTTTCAAGGTGTGCAAGTAGGTATTATTATATTGAAATTCTTTTAATCATGACACGCGTCAATTATACGTGCACTGTTGACATAATAAGTTCAGTGCTACGCATCGCTGACTTCCGTTTAAGTAGAACCTTCGATTCACTTCCGGTTGTTTTTTTTTATCTTGTTCCAAGTTTGAATTGAATAAGTTGTCTATTGATTCAGAAAATAGAGCAGTTGTAAAAATTTGAACGTGGTTTCAATGCAAAGTTCTTGTCAAAATAATCCTTTATTATCGTAACCGTGACATTGTTGGTAATAATTGCAAAAGAAGAACATTACGTTACAATTTTTACAGTCATTTATAGTTAAACTTGGTAAATAATCTAGGCACTATGGTAAGAGCGAGATAACAGATATAATAATCAAATTATTATGTTTTTTCAGATAAAAACTGGATCTAAAGATAGAAAAATATATTTCTCTTTAAACTCTGTTATGGCACTGTATCAAAGTTAATTGGTCAAAAGAGATTTAAAAAAAAATTAAACCTTTTTTAATAAGTAGGTAATGTTAATTTAGAAAAGCCGCTCTCTTCCTTCAACATTATTTTCATTAGATACTAACTAAAAGATGAAGTTACTTTCCAATTAAAGAAATAATTCATTTAAACTTAATTTTAAACGTGTTTTAAATACAATCTGTTGAATATCTCAACATGCTTTAATCTTCTCTGCTTTAAATCTCTTAAAACCCATTAGAGTACTTCTATACGTGACCTTATGATCTTTTACTTAATTTGTTCAATTTGACAATGGGACAGTTTCTTTATAAACCATATTTAGGGTAATAATCTCTTCTTAACTGAATTTAAACACACCGAGCTAACTCTGAGTTAGCGAAAGGAATAAAAATAAAACAGAACATAAAAATATTAGCTTCAAATATCTCTGCACAATGAGTAAAGATAAAGAGGCCCTTCCAATGTTAAAACTGTTTTAAATTTCGAATAATTTACTTTTCATATTTGAAAAAGGAAACAAGATCGTGCTCTAACGTTCATTGATTAGGAGAGACGACAATTTGACAAAATAAAACAGAACTAAAAAGACTAGCTTAAAATATCTGCACAATCAGTAAAGATAAAGAAGTTCTTCGAATGTTAAAACTGTTTTAAATTTCGAATAATTTACATTTCATATTTAAAAAAGGAAAAACGATCGTGCTCTAACGTCCATTCATAAGGAGAGACGAAAATTTGACAAATGCGTTCGTGTTGAAGTACGTACTTACGTAACTCTACGGATAAGCACTGCTTATAGCTTATATGCTTAGCGCTTTATGTGTTAGTGGTCAAAAAGATTTTTAGTCGCGTTAGAGTTGAGAATGCATGTCATAAAAGATAACTAATCTGAGCGATTCCTGGTTGGTAGCAAGACTCCTGCAGGATTCGTATGCCTAGCGACTACTAATATGTGCCGCCAAATACCACCAAAATGTGCCAGTTCTTCCTGAACCCTTGTGCTCTCATCTACGACCTCATCTTCATTTACCATCAGGTGAAATTGAGGTCAAAAGTGGGTTTAGTCATCGATAAAAAGCTGTTTTTTTCCTGTATTGTCAGTTTCTTCTGTTTTTTCCTGTAATCATGCATTGCGATATTTTTTTATTTTCCTCTCAACTTTATATTATTGTGGATTTTATTCGATATTGTTATATCGATCACATTGATCGCATTTTTTATGATAAAGAACATGGCTTACTTTGCTCAGATTGGTAAAATTGATATCAGATTTCATCTAGTTCTTGAGATCATGATAGAAATCAGTTGTAAAAATTAATGCCAAAGTGCGTTGTAGAAATAATTTTTCACGTAACGCTAAAATAAATTATGTGTTACTTTTTTTACAGAATTTGAAAAAGAAATACCCAGGGATTTATTTTCTTCTTAAAATTTCGGTCGGCAACGCATCATCAATCCCACATAATAATACGTTATATCCATAGACCCGACTTTCAAACGGAGGAGAGGAGGTTCGCATTTCGTGTGTATATTTTTTTTTGTCTTTGGTACACAATTTTACGGGCAATTATGATTAATATTCTTATTTCATATGGCTTAAGATACTTCAGAGGTGGCCCCGTATAAATTTCATCGAAATCGATTGAGTAGTAATTAAAAAATTGAAAAATTTCGAAAAAAAAAGTACCAAAACGGTGAATAATACTTTCTAATACTAGGATTTAAAAATGATAGCGAAGTCGGCTTCTTTAATGCTTTGAATTCGTTGATTATACCATTTCTCATTTATCGCACTTTCATAACAAAAAAGGAGGATTAACAATAACAGTTTCGGTAATAAAACAACAGAGTAACTATAATCAACAATGTAGAAATTACCTCTCAACGGTTGCAAGGTTTCCGCTAAATTTGCATTGAATGCTAATTATTATAAGAATAATACTAATGTTCTGTGTCAACCGCACTAGTAGACTACAATGCCACTTATAATGTCTCTGAAAATAGTTTTTCTTTGTAAAAAATCTATGTTGTCTTTGTTTTACTGTTTGTATTGCGATCTGAAGCATGGATTTTATAGGTAAGCTGGATTTTTTTAGAATCTTTTGATACTAAAACTGAACAGACGCACGGGCGTGGGTAGGTTTGTTTATTTAGGTTACCTTCAAAACTACATTACTTTCTAAGTGTTTATATGTTTTGAGAAGATATTTTTTGCAGTTAGTAATTTTAAGGACGTTTAAGGTCAACTTAAAATAATAGCCCTACCGTTTAAGTACGATCCTAATAAGCTCAACATATTGATTTAGTTTTTTTTTTAAATTGAGCAATATATTATTATCAAACAGCGCCACCTAGGCCTAAACAAACCGGAACCAGTGATGTGGGAACTGTCTCTCTTTGATAATAGTATACTTTCAATAGGTACAGCAGCCAGCAGATCAATCGGTACATTACCTGTCAAATTTCCCTAACCAATTTTAACTTAATGTCGAAAGCATAGAGTTCAGATTCAAGTAATTTTTTTTGTAAAGCTTGTCGTGCTGACTTCTGTACCTTGAAAAAGAACAGTGCTATGAAGATTAACGATTTTTATTTACAGTACCTCCAGTTCGATCCTAAACTATCGGCATTTTATCGAAAGACATTAATGATACAAAAAATTTACGCCGCGAATATCTTAATTTTCAAGTCTAAAGACTGTTTCCTTCTAAAGCTATAAAAACCTCGAATTTTCCTTTATCCACGGAAATTAAACAGTCAGTTTTATCAACAGAACAGTTCGGAACTCGTCGCGTTGTCGTAAAGATACCAAAATAACTGACACATTAAGTAGCTGGCTATTTTTCCTTGTCGTGACATCAAAACGGCTTCTTTGACTGTTAACTTTATGCTGGAATACAGGCCAATGTCATGCACAAAAGAAAAGGAAAAGCAGACAAAGAGGAAAAAGAACATGCCATGATTTGAATTTTACATTCTTTATTCAAACTTTCTATTTCTTCTTAAAAATATATCATAGACATGTCGCTTGCAAACAGAAGATTGTCTGTATTCCATCATTTGAACTCAGTAGCTATTCTATATTCGAATTACCTATAAATTCTAGGGAACGTTTGTAAACAGAAGATAATTTGTCTTCCTTAGTTTACTTAGTATTCTTTATTCAAATTTTCTATAACTTCTCAAAAATGTCATGAAATGACAATTTAGTTTTCGAACAGAAGAAAATTCGTATCTGTTCGATTTTCAAAAACGTAGATTTCAATTTAAAGCTCAATTAGGTGAGGCTAAATTTAACGATTTATAATGTTTTAGTTGGAACTCATATCAAGATAATATTTTGGTTTTGGAGAAGAGGAATGATTCGAAAATTATGCATTGCTTTTACACATTATATGGTTGTAGTTTTTGCAGTAATTATTCAAGTTTTTTTTGTTCAAGTAGTTCAAGGTTTTTTGAATTTTTTTTGGAATCAATCACAGTTATTTCATCGTAATATGATTTAATATTTAAAATACATTTGTACTACTATTACTTTTTTAAGTAAGTAGGTAGGTATTATGCCTTAGTTGTATAGTGCAAATAATAGAACTTGTATTTAATACGCAGTGCATGCTAGTGAGATTAAAATTAAGAGGTTTCCAAGTATTGAGATAATACAGATACAAGTTGTTTTTGTATTGCATTTTAATTTGCCGAATGTTAGTTTTATCTCGACACGTGTTGCAACGAAGGTGAAACTCAAAGTCATATTCCCATGTATTTCGTATAGGCCAATTTCGCCCACCGGTCCTAAAACTCATTTATTACTTTGCTTGTGAACTATGTAACTAATTATTTTTATGTTATTGTAAATAACATATTAATATGTTTAAATATAGAAGCAGAAGCCGGCGTTGTTCTTTTGTTGTAAAAACCGCTTTTTTCCAACTTTAAAACTTTCTAAATCCAGATGATAATATCAGATCGCTATATCTTCGGATACGTATCAGCTATCAATTTACTAATATATCTTTTGGCGGTGCTATAATATTACGAAATGTTATCCATAATTCATTTACTTTTCACAGATAAATTAAATGTTGATAAAGCTATGATAATTTTCAACATTAGCCGAAATAGCCATTTGGCTCGGATACGCCATTAGGCAATGAATTTTCTGTCCTGATAGTGTCAAAACCCTAAAACATTAGCTGCAATGTCAGTGTTTGCTAAATCGGGCTTAAGTGAGGCGAGTGATGAGCTGACGTCATATCAGACATCAGACGTCGGAGATTATCCAGTTTTTAGATAAAAGTAAACATATTATGTCATGGTGATCTACTGTTTTACCTTTTTTCAGCGCACCTATAATGTTAAAGATGTTTGCATTTGTGTTCGAATTTTAAAACTTATTCATGAGACTCCCGTTTCTTTTTTTTTCTTTTCTTGTGAAAAACAAGATACAGGTGTAGCTTAGCGTAGCTGAAGGTGTTGCTGAAAAAAAAAGATAGCTTGGCCATACACCTGTATGGTTACCAAAATGCTTTTTCTATTTATAAAATCACGTTCTATTTTTGAACGGTTAATTTGTTTTTAAATTATAACGAAAAGTTTTTACTTTACTTACGAGCCTAAACCTTCTTTTTGGATTTTAATTTAGACTAGAACTATTTAGCGTCGGTAAAAATTAACCTTTAATTTTGGAAATGTTCTTAGTTTTGAATGCATCCTCAGTAATATTAACTTTAGTATTAACATTGAAGAGACAGACTGGGCTTCTATCCAAATTGACAGTTGGAAACAGGTCTAGGTCAGTCATTAGTGCTCAATGTTTACTTCAATAGATTAATCATATTCATGTAGGAAAAAGACCAATTATTTTGTTTTCATAGCAATCCATTCTCGAATAAATTTAAAAGAATTATAAATACAGAGACTAGCACTAACATGTGTATGCTCGAATTCACACAAATCCTCATTTTGACAAGATTTTTAATATAGTGCATTAATTTATGAATAAGGCAATTTTATTTTTAGTGGCTAACAATAAATACTTAGGTAACATTAGGATTGTAATATTTCTTATTGACATATGACTTAAATACATAATTATGGTGCCAACATTTTTTCATACATTACGCAAGAGTTGTTTAGTTAGTTGGCCTTTATATAATAATTTCACCTACACATTATAATCAACTATCACCACATTTAGTGTATGATATATGTTGCAGTCAACCTCATAATTAAAAGTTAGACGGATAAATAATATTCGAGACTGTAATTACCTGACTAGTAAATGAGAATATGATAAGTGTTTGTACATCAATCATAGAGCATTCGTCTATGAATGTTTAATAACTCCAAAATGTCATCTTCACGATTAATGTTCCGTTTTCAAAATTTGAAATTGATGCTTTTAAAGTTTATGAAAATAGGAAAAAATAGTTTTGACAAGAATGGAATTTAATTGGAATGTGTTCTTCATTTGATTTGAAAGCCAAGGTTTTAAAAATTGTAAACATTTCGAAATCTTTCAAGATGTAGATTTATCATAAGCAGGATACCGCAAATCACCCATATTCGACCATATCAGTCTTAAATGTTCATATAAACTACCGTCAAGGCCTTGGATACTTAATTTCGCATATGATATGTTTTATCTGTATTGCTAATTAAAAAGATTTCGTTAAATCGATCTGGTTTGGATTGCAGTCACGAGAATAATTTATTACTTTAGAGATTGCCTTGGTTTCTAATAATGGTTGTCATGACCTCTGCGGCGTTGGTTCAATCGCAGCCGATCTGATTGATATCTGATTGATAGTGGTACGTGGTTCAAAGCCATAGGACAGGTGTATTTCTGTAACGAGCCTTAAAAGTTACAGTTAGTTTTAGCGACACATCAGTTTTTGAGTAGAATTTACAATTAATAACTTTATAAAAATTAAAAACTTTTCTTATAGAAACACTAATTAATTAGTTGTTTGTTTATTTTTTATTTATCAAATTTCTAAACTACCAAAATCTTACATAAACAATGTACGACCGTTGCCAAGAAGTAAAAACCATATCATTTGTGAAAAAGTAGATCTTACTTTTTATCCAACATTTCTGTTACGTATAAATAAAAAAATAATATTTTTTGAGAAGTGATAATTTGGTATTAAAATTTCAAAATCTCTATCAAGTCGTCGGCTTCACTTTAACTAACACTGTATTATAAATACTTCATATATTATAAAGTCTTTATCGGTTAATCTCTGCTGAGTCATAGATATGTAGCTGCTTGTATGTTACCTTTAGTAAGTTGGTAAGTTGTTGGCCGTCACTTGAAATGTGTGACACAATCAATCGTCAAAGCATTCAAATAAACACAATAGATAGTTACAACCTCCATGCTGAATATTTAATTATTTGGACGCTGGCTGATCGTTTTTAAACTAAGAATAAATCCATAGCAAATAAAAAAATATAGATATCATTTTTTTATTTATAGCCGTTTGACAAGTGTAACTAGTTTTATCTTAATATCAGTGATATGAAAGAAGATAACTAAATTACATTAACGGCTTCGATACATTAAAGAGACATATTTGACACAGTGATGTTTGTGCGCGAAATAAGTGATTGATTGACAAATGAAGTTCAATCTGGAATAATCGAACATGGCTCAAACTCATGCGTCGCAATGCAAAATGGAACAGAAATTTAAACTAGAGAAAAAGTACATGGAAATGAAACGATTGTATATGGAAAAAACAGAGGAATTAAAACGTAGAGATAAAATCATAGCTCTTCTTGAAAACGAGATTGACGAAAGAGATGCTACAATAAGGTATCTCAAAAATGAGATTGACAAGTTCAGACAAGTTGTGAAGCCTTTGACACGGCAGCTTATAGACTGTAGAAGGAATGGTGTGGATAGTGAAGAAGAGGCAGTTGTGCTGAATGTACCAGGAGTAGAGAATACAAGGGTGTTTCCTATTTATGAACCAAGACTTAAGAGGACCGCCATTTCAGCGGAACCATTGTCTGCGTTGACACAAGACCACGAGATGAAGCTAGTGAAAATTCCGAAAACTCAAAAGTGAGTGATTTTGACTTCATAATCTAATAATTAATGCATCTAGTCAGTTACACCTTTAGATATTTTATAATATTTTGTTACAATCCTACCTACTGTTATAAATGCGAATGTTTGTGAGTATGGTTGGATGTTTGTTAGAGATCGCTCTAGAGCGATAAGACCGCCTTCTGTACCTTTTGTTTCATTTTTTGTATTTCCTATTTTTGTTACTGTACAATAAAGTGTAAATAAATAAATGTTTGTTCCTCTTTTAGGAAAAAAAGGACCACGGATCTTGAAAAAAAATGGGTACATTTTTGTCTTTAGATTACAAATTGGTCTTTAGATTTTGTAAAATCTCATGAAATTGCTAGTTTATTTATACTAGTTACTAGTTAAGTTAGGCGGTAGGTATATACTTAATGAGTTATAGCGAAATAAGCTTAAATAAAATTTGCCTTCTAATATTTATTACAGTCGCCATAAAGAAGTGGCGCCGTGGTTACTGTGTGTATCATACGATATCGCAGGTTGAGCAATGTTCGGTGGGGTCGGTACTTGGATGGGTGACCGCTGACCATTCATTTCTCACGGCGACTTCCGTGCTTCGGAGGGCACGTTAAGCAGTCGGTCCTGGGTGCTATATACTTGTACACAGTAGTCGTTAGGGTTTGTCAGAAGCAATTTCGGCACCCTGAAAATTCTGACATCCACCACCCAGCACTGGGCCAGCTCGGTGGCTTATGGCCATTACTTCTTCGTCACCCAGGGGAGAGACACATGGCCTGCAGTGGGCTCATTACAAAGAGTTGTGATGATGATGATAATTTACTACAGATTCAGATTTTTTATATTTAACCAAACGGAAATCCTGAAATATCTAACAAAACCTTTGCCTTTTTTGTTTTTACAATAAATCATACAAAGACACTTTATTTCCATTAAAAATACAAAGTATGCCATAAAATAAACTAAATAACAATACCCACACGTTAAGACCTAATTGTGTAATACTTCTTTAAAACTATTTTAAGTGTACTTTGTATTTTATTATGGCATTAAGTTAATTTGTATTGTATCGAATGTATTGAATGCTTAACTTAAACAACTTTGTTGAAGCAAACTGTGTATTTGACAATTTGAACATAAATAACTTTTTAAATAAGCACGTATGTGATCTAATCGTCATGAATTTTCCTTCAATTGAAGACTATTTGTTACAAGCCTATTTAATAAAAAACGTATTTTAAACCTACTTAAAGCTCAAAAAATTGCGTTAAAAACCTTCTCAAACTCAGTGAACTTCAACATAAATGGTTCGAGGTTAGCTGGTTTCTGCGCTAAGTATTAAGGAAGACTATAATATTACGTAATGCAAGTAAAACAAAACTACGGAAATCTTACCCCTTCATTAAATTTCTTGACCATCAGAAAAATGTATTCTCTGTATGTTGCCTGGATCAAAGACAAAAACAAACTTCCAATTAAAGAAGAAGTATACAGACGAATTTTCTGCAATGATTTCAATGATTGATCATTCCTTTACTCGACATTATTTCTCCTGTTATAACGAAAATATTTAACTTTTCTATTTCCTCGGCCACTTTCCCTGAATCCTGGAAACACTCGAACGTAATTCCTTTACCTAAAAAATGCAACCCTGATTCCTTGTCCGACTACCGCCCGATATCTATTCTTCCTTTCCTTTCAAAGGTCCTAGAACGCCTTATCCACAATCAGCTCCAACTCTTCCTAAACAACAATAAACTGTTGAATCCCTTACAATCCGGATTCCGTCCTGGTCATAGCACGGTTACTGCCCTTGTCAAAATAACTGACGATGTGCGAGTTAACATGGAAAACAAACAGTTAACCTTGTTGACCCTGCTCGATTTTAGTAACGCCTTTAACACGGTGGATTTTGATATTCTTCTTGGTGTTTTTCATTCGCTTAACATATCTCCAACGACAATTGACTGGTTTCGTAGTTATCTACAAGGGCGCCGGCAAAGAATACGCATAGAGGATTGTGTATCCGATTGGTGTACCACTAATGCTGGTGTTCCTCAAGGTGGCGTGCTATCTCCTCTTTTATTTTCTATTTTTATAAATTCTATTACACACTCCTTAACTTCTTCCTACCACTTATATGCAGATGATCTCCAGCTTTATACTCAAGCTCACCCTAATCACATTCACACGGCAATCCACACGATGAACAGCGACTTGAATAAAATATTGGAATGGAGTCAACGTTATGGCATAAAAGTGAACCCACTTAAAACTCAAACCATACTGATAGGTAGTCCTAAACTGCTCGCTAAAATTAATGTCAATTCGCTACCACATGTTCAATTTGACGGTGTGCATATTCCTTATGCTAACGTAGTGAAAAACCTTGGTGTATATTTCGACACTACCTTGTCATGGAAACACCACATTGATACAGTGCGCAGAAAGATGTTCGCTGCAGCTGGATCATTAAGGCGTCTACAGAACTTTTTACCCATACCAACAAAAATTGCGTTAGCACAGTCACTTCTCCTCCCAATACTGGATTATGCTGATATCAGCTATCTCGATTTGTCCGAGGAGCAACTTGATAAACTTGAGCGCCTTCAAAATTTGTGCATACGGTTCATATTTTCATTACGAAAATACGACCACATTTCAGAATTTCGCGATAAGCTCAAGTGGCTTCCGATTCGCCTTCGCAGGAATACACACGTTCTTTCTCTCCTTTATAAGATACTCTTTAACCCATGTCTACCAGAGTACTTGAAGAGGTGCTTTAGGTTTCGACATGAAGATCACGACCGAAACCTACGGTCTTCTAACAACATGTTGTTATCCACACCACAGCACTCCTCGGAAAGATTTCACAGGTCATTCACGGTCCGCGCAGCATGCTTGTGGAACTCTGTACCTCCTTCTATACTTTCATCTAAAACTGTCGACTCATTCAAACGCAACCTGAAAGAGTTCTATTTACGCCAATTCCGTCATTAACGCAATTACTTTTTATACTTTTCCTGCATTTAACAGTTATTTATCTATTTTATTTTTATATATGTATTATTTATTATTATTGTATTTATTATATTATTTTATATATTATTCATATTTATTTAAGTTTATTTTATATTATATTGTAAATTTATATTTATACTATTAATTATGTAAGTAATGTACATACGATTAACGTTTTACCGTCTAAATACTCTGCCCAAAGATTTCTGTAAATTTTTTTTTTTTCTTTCTTTTATGATGTTTCTTTTTGTAAAAATAATTCTAAATTAATTCCTTTTATTGGTTGCCTGGTAGAAATCGCTTGTAGCGATAAGGCCGCCACATTGTCAATATATTTATTATTTAGTACCTAATTGTAAAATTGTATTTTATTTGGCAATAAAGAGTATTTATTATTATTATTATTATATTTCCAGAAACCAAAAAAAGACAGATGTGATTTAAAGCTTGTCCCCGCCTGCCGCTACAAGTTTTTTTTACAAATATTATTTAAAAGCTCTTATAGTAATATTGCTTTTCAGTACCGTTTAGTTGAAACTTACTGTATTCAGCAGTCGAATTTCTTAGTTTTTGTAATTAACTTTTTATTATCTTTATTTAGGTTAAAAAATTATTTTTATTTAGAACATTTTTCGCTTGTTGCTTAGGCCCGTAGTGTGGCCAGAAAGCGCGGTTACGAACGTTTGAAACTTACGCACGCTGACTCGCTCAGTCCGGTCGCGCTTAGCTTCCACCTTAGTCACTGCAGTGTGGACACTACAGTATGGTTTCATATGTTTGATATTTCGCATCCGCCGTCGCCACCGCCTTAGGCTCGCAGTATGGACGCATACAGACACTTATCGGTTTGCTTATGTCATGTCACAGCCGAGCTGCTTACACTGAGATTTACATATTTTTCCTTTATTTTTTAGAGACTTTTAGTCTTTTAGACTGCCACGCCACCTTATGAATATCATAGTAGATTACATTATATCTTCTGCTTGTTAACATTTAATAAAAAAAAAGTAATACTATGTGCCATCATGCGAATAAAGGCTACAATATTAAATTATAATTATGGAAAGCTTTTTCTAAGTAGTACCTACCTTCACTTTTCAGGAAGGGATTTAAAATTTTATTGAATTCAAAATTTGACATTCAGATAAATGATTGGCTGCTCTTAAATGACCTCAATTTTAGCGTACTTTGATATCGTTCCTAGTCCTAATAGACAAGTTAATACCTCGTTTATTTTTACTTTATTACTATTTTTGTGAACATAAATAAGGTTTTCGTAGACCTTTCGTAAAATTGTTATGCAAGGATATACCATGTTACGCGAGTTTTTCGATTCATTGGTGCCTACTTTGGCCTGAGATAAATTTTATAAAATCAAAAAATTGCTTTCAAAAACGCCTTTTGGTTTGTTGCGTCGTTCAGTCATACAAGGACTTAAAATTTAGGTGAAGTCATTTTTTAGTGCTTTGCATAATTATTACAGATAGCTCTTGAAGTATTTTCACTGTCACAGTGCCTTGTTCCCACATGAAAACCTAATCTAAAATGAGTTTAAACGAAAAAGAAAGCAAAAGATATAAATAGGTGAGGATTTCTTACCCTGCGCGCACGCACGCCCTGTAGCCGCGAGGTCGACGTGTGTTAGCCGGAGAGCCTTCAAACCGCATTTGGTATAATCACGTGGCGACTTCATACCTTCTAGGCACACGACAAAGACCCAGTGATCGATGCTTTTGAGTTATTTATTACTCTGTCCCCTGGTAATGTGTTGCCGTAGGTGGAAACTTAAATCTAAAGCTAACTGTTGTTTAATGTCACTTTGGCCTTGTAGTTTAAGTATGTTAAGTCGTGGCTTGTTTATGGGTTGAAACAATTATACTTAAAACTTTAACATTGCATTAAGTCTCCAGTATTTGCACGTAAAACAAACTTTTTAGCATTATTTTTAATGATAGTAGGATTTTAAGTTGGTATCTATAAGCCTGTGTTAAAGATGTTGACTGTTTCGAGTGAGGGAAAAATGTTACAGTACCTATAGTACCAATATTATAAATCATATACACTGTTAAAATTATTTGATTTTACATGCAAAAAAAGTACATAAACCTGTAAAATGTCCCGAAAACAGCTGTAAATTTCAATAAATTATAGAAAAGAAAATAATTTTCGGTAATTTTACAGATTTGTAATTATTTTTATTTAATTATACATAAACGTGTATAATGACAGAACAAGTTGTATTTTTACACATGAGCTGGGATTATTACAGAAGCAATACATAAAAAATGTGTAAATATACATTAAAAAGGTATAAAATTGCCGAAATATACGTGAATTTCCATAAATAATAGAAAAAATACACAATCTCTCATGTAAAACTACATCAACATTTAATATAACATAAATGTTTGGGTAACGAGAGTTGCCCAAGCTTTTATGTAATTTTCACTAAAAAAATTTAACAGTGTCGAGACAACGATATACTGTTTTAAACAACATACCTTGATTAATCTCGTTTTAAACATAACGTACAGTTTCAAAACAAACAAGTAAATCATTCTTAACCCAGGCATGTGAATAGTATTTTCTTGAAATTTTGGTTATTTACTTCCTATTGTTGGCAGCACCGTGGATAACAAACAAGATAACATTCTAAGCAAATATTTATAACAGATTTTTCCCTAATATGTAATACCTTTTAAATACCTTGATTTCCTCGCTAAAATAGGTATATCATGCCTAATATTTTAATGACGTTAATATACATTTTTTCAATTGATATTCAATGTAATGATTCCTTGAATTGCTTTCATGCTGGACTGGGAGCGAAAGAAAAACATAGAATGTACCAGCTGCTTCTCTTCCCGGGCATACTGTAAAAGCCAGTTAAGAGACAGAGGTTTTATTGGCATTTTTGTGGGCGATAGGCTGACCTCCTGTCACTGCAATAGCCTATATAATCCAACATTATAATACCTCATTTCTCAAACGTGACATCAGATAGTCTTATAACTTCTTGTGTTCTGCCTGCCCCATAAGGGATACAGGCGTGAAGTTATGTATGTATGTATGTATGATTCCTCGATTCGGTCTTTTTCAGACCACCCGTAATCCCGAGCGATAATAATTGTATTTTTTTTTAGCAAACTTTGCAGTAAATTTTCCAGTACCTAGTGTATTTATAAATATGATTAAATTGTCCGTGGAAATACGAGTATCTTAAAAATCGTCTTTTATTTAGACTGTTTATTAACTTCTTTTTGTGAGTTTATTGTTCATGGTCTACGAGTGCAGATAATATAGAGAAAAATCTAGTTTGTTTTGTCTTAGTTACATAGAGCCGATGGAAAAGAGTTACTCATACGACTCTATTTAAAGTGATTAGTGAGAGCCATAAACCAAAAATATCTAAGAAACTTTAGTATTTCCGTTTCAGTTGCATGAAACCTATATTTTTAATTGATTGGTTTCGTTTAAATACCTACGTTACGTATATTTAAGAGAATAAGTGCAATGTGTATTTTGTAGTACCTACCTAAATCTGCAATCAGGCTATTGCTGTTATGATACGTAATGGGTTATTGTCACATTCTTCAGAGAACCAGCCAGCTAAAAATCTAATTGACTTTAACAAAATAAAAATAATTCTCGTAATCAATAAAACACTATTAGATATGTGAAGTCGTCGTGGCGCCGTGGTTACTGTGCATATCAAACGATATCGCTGGTTAAGCGCGCTCGGTGCGGCCGGTATTACGATGGGTGACCGCCGACCATTCATTTCTCACGACAACTTCCGTGCTTCGGAGGGCACGTTAAGCAGTGGGTCCCGGGTGCTGTATACTTGTATACAGTAGTCGTTAGAGTTTGTCAGAAGCCATTTCGGCACCCTGAAATATCTGTCATTCACCAACCAACATCGAGCCAGCTTGGTGGATTACGGCCTAAACCTCCTCGTTACCCAGAGGAGACTCATAGCCCTGCAGTGGATTACACGGAGTTGTGATTATGATGATGATGGGATATATGAAAGGTACACTATCCAGGAGTTTTGGAATTGACTTTTTTGTTAGTATTACATACTAGCCCCTGTGCGCGGTTTCGCTCAGCTAGCTCATTAACCGAGCTTAAACCGCCCAATGGTTTCAGTTTGAACTACTCGGCGAATTGAGTTCAATAACTCAAAAATCCTCTATTGCAATATATTCATAATTTTAATATTAGTAGAAACGACCGGCTGGTGTAGTGGTAAGGTAACATACATTGCCTTCTATGCCAGCGGTCCTGCGAATCCCGGCGGCAACGGATATCGATGTGATGAACAACAGACATAGCCGTCATGTTTATTTAAGTTTATTCTAATTAAAAATATGTATTTATTCAATATGTAGGTTTATATATTTCTTAAGTACCTATATCAGTTACCTAGTATCCATAACACACGTTCTTTAAGAAACTTCTTGTTGTGTGAGTGTCAGAAATATTTATTATTAATAATATCACAATACATTCTTAAAAAAGCATCCAAATACCGTTTAAGCGGATAAATATTTTTTTTTCTGTCAGAATAGTTGCTGAAATAACCTTACACGTTTAGGTACAGAAATACCTTTGGATATTGTTATTTATTTGAATGAAATATGAATTTATACAGTAGAAGGACTGATCAAGTAAATTGTTTATACATTATACCTACAATATATCACTCTTCTCTGCAATTTGTGAGATGTTACTTAGAATAAACATGTTCTGCGTGACCTAGACATCTAGTTTATGACTTAAATTAAGGTGATTCAGTTGATGTCTTACAGAATGTAATATTCTTATAACCTTGTGGTATTATTGACGCAATTATATAGATAACTATCTTTTATAATACAATGTGAAGTAGATTTAAGGGACGCATGAACATCAGTTGTTCTAAACAAAAGGATCTTTTTGGCAAACTCTTAAACATAAGTAGGTACTTACCTATTGAGAATGGTGGAGATTTTCAACATTGAATAGACTTTGTCTTAGTTTTTAGTTTCAATTATTTTTCTATTTACTTCAAATACATATAATGACAACAACAATACGTATACAGTGTGTTAGGCTTCAGATTTCCGATACTTCACCCATGTATACTACTTATTTATTTATTTATTAACACTTTATTGCACATTACAAAAGAAGAAAAAAAGTACAATAATAAGACAAACTTAAGAATGGTACAATGGGCGGCCTTATCGCTTTAGAGCGATCTCTACCAGACAACCCCACTACTATGTTAAATTTTATCGACAAAATACCATACAAAGGCGGTTCGCAACCCTCACCCTTCTGAATGACAATTTCATGGACTATTTTGCATAACATCTTAACAAAACACACTTTAAAGGCTAGAAAATATTGTAATCTTTCAAATAAGACCATTTTTTTGTATTGGAGTGACATGACAATGTGAAAAAAATTAGTTTCAGTCAACTCGTAGAAGTACGAGATATTCAATTTTTAAAATGGCTGTCATTCAGAGGTATGTGGCGTGCGACCCTACTTTGTATAGTAACTTGTCGATAAAATTTAACTTAGTATACTTGGGTGAAGTATCGGAAATCCGAAGCCTAAAACACTGTAAAATGACCACAACGGTTTAAAAAGTTAGTTGTATAGAATAAATTTATGATGTTTTCTAACTATGCCACTGAAATTGAATTAATTGACAAAGCACGATTTTGCCATTATTCATTTATATCATGATTTTTTGCAATACATATGAGATAAACACTCTACTTAAAGTAGTTTTTTTGCAACATACCTACATAATCATGCCAAAAATGGACTCGAGACTTACAGAAACTCGTTATCAATTTTCAGATCGCGGGAGTTAATAAAGAGTGCAATTTTGGACAACGATTTCATGAAGAACCTGGAGATGACGCAGATCAGGGAGATAGTAGACTGCATGTATCCAGTGGAGTATGCGGCGGGAAGCCTCATCATCAAGGAGGGAGATGTGGGCAGCATCGTCTACGTTATGGAAGGTTAGTTTTATAAAATAGCTGTTACCGGAAAATAATAAGAACCCTAATTTTATAAATTTCTTAAAAAACTTACAAACTTGCGTAGGATTCTAAACCACATAACACGTAACAAGAGTTTTTATACCTAATAGTATATTATGTAACAAGTGAGCGAAGTTGCTAATTACAGTAGAGGCTGTGATTTGAGCCCGAGCCGCAGGCGAGGGCTTAATAATGAGCCGAGACTGTAATTAGCAACGCTCACGAGTTATATACGACGTTTTTCAACACACTTGTGAGTAAAAGACAGACATACGTCTAAAATAACAAACACACTTGATAACAAAGCTGTGAATTGTGATTGAAAAATGGCGCCGAACTTCGCGCATGCGCGTAGGTTTTTTTTTCCGCCAAATGTGTCAATGGCTGTATAGCATATACAGCCTATTTTACATGAAAATATTTAATTTGGAGTGGTAAATCCAAATATTTTAATATTTTGTAACAAATTATTGTAAATTGTGAATAATTTGTTTGATATACAATTTTGTTTAACTAATATAAGGCGTAAACATTTAAAAATGTATATGGATTTGAAGTGGTATAAAACCTCTTTGTTGTTTCTGAAAAAATTTAATGTATAACCCGGATCAATAAAATATGATATGTTTACTCGCATTTAATTTGCACAAAGGTACAATTCAACTTTGTAGAATTCATTATATTATGCACTAGGGTATAATATATTATGCACGCGTGACTTATAGCCCAGTTTATAGTTCTAAATTCAATAGAATAACGCTCACTTTACGAGCAAGTGTGTTGAAAAGGAAGTTATTCACCAACCAGCACTGGGCCAGCTTGGTGGATTACGGCGTAAAAACTTCCTCGTCACCCAAAGGCTCTGCATAGCTCTGCAGTGGGCTTATTACACGGAGTTATGATGATGATGATAAATAAAATTTTATGAACAGAATCACAAAATACGCCAGAAATAGTTAAGCACCCAAAAATAAATACAGAATCAAATCAATCGGACATTTTATGTCTCATAAGTGGGCGGTTTTGCTGGTATTTAAGTTTTAATTTTATCAACAACCAGAGATGGATCTCGCATAAATCTTGGATTTCAACATAGAAATCATATTTAACTATACACACTGAATTAATAAATAATGACACTGAAAGATAGGCAATGGGTCTATGGTTATTACGTTTAAATATTTTTCTGCGGAAACCGTTATTCACATGAATCATATTTATTTAGACAGTTAAAAATTACTTGTTTATTCAATAAATATTCGACTTTCTGATGTATAAATTGAACCCAAACTGACGCCAACGCCATCTTGTGTGGAATATCACGGGCATATACTTACTGGAAAACTTCCTTTTTTCTGTCACACAGCCCTATCCCTGTCAGCTTTTTACCTTCTTATCCTATTTTATACAAATATGCTTAAATTTAAACATTGTATTTTTTTTTATTTAGTTAATACAAGTAACAAATTACTGCATTGAAAGATTGATGGGTGTTTGTCTTTCATGTAACTTGGAAGAGATTATTTTCAATTGATTCGTATTAGAAAAATGTAGTAGCTATAATAAGATTCTGTGGACTGTTCATTGAAAAGAAATACGGGACATCAATTACTTTAGGCGAAAATGATGATGGTTTCTTAGAAAAACGGTAATTTTTAGAAAAATATTATTTTACATATCAGAAGGCTTCTAGATGCCAAGAATTTTTTTTCCCATATAAAGAAGAAATTATAAAGAACTGTATAAATATCTGGTTTATTGGTCAAATAGTCATTAAAGGTAATGGGTTGGAGATTTATCTCTGCACATTATTTATCCCACTGCATTTTGTCCCACGTCAGATTGATTTAGTATTACTTTAAAGATATCATATCGTACCTCCCATCAGCTAAGGAAGAAACGATTGATGTTATTATTCGTATAATTGTTGGACCCAGAATGAATTTCATTGTCTTGTTTACTTTTTCCAAACTGATACACTAACTACATATTTTAACCTTATTTTAAACCTCAGTAGATAGGTACCAGAATGTTAGGTCAACCAAATTTCAACATACCCAACATACTTACAACTTCATTTCTTTCTTGAAGGGAAAAACTAAATTAAAATAACTTGACTTCATTTAACAATATCCAAAACAATCAGTCAAAAATCGATAAATAAAATTTATGCTGACAAATCAAAAAAATAGCGCCCTCTATCACAAAATTTTATTTTCTTCAGTCGTTTCAAATGTGCCGCCATCTAGTTTGAAAGTACGTATCTATTAAACTAACGCCATCTAGCGTCGAGTAGCACAACACCATCTATGTACTTCAAAAGTTTCATGATACTATAGTTTGGTGGCGCTAGTATAAGTTGGTTTTTTAAATAATTCTTAACAAATGGAAAAGTGGTTAAAAAAACTGTAAAGTTTTTGCTTAATCAAATATTAATATATTGATATTTTAACTAATTAATTGTTTTTTTTAGTTTATGTTACTAAGTAAATACCTACCACCTACCTATAAATGAAACAACACTTTCCCAGCAGTTAGTTAGAAAGCGGAAAAGATGGCGAATTCGACTTTTCCTGACAAACCGGTCTCCTCATGAGCACATAAAAAGCTCTTTTAATTTTTACATCCTAGAGGTGTATGAATTAGGTAGTTAGTAACTGTTCTACTTTATCTTGACTCAGCAAAAAGCCCTATAAGCAACTTTCTAATTTGTTTACAAGGTCTGGCCACCTTGTAATTGTATGATTTCTGATGATTTCTTTTTTGTTGTTCAATCTTATCTTTATTAATCAATATATCTTTACTCAATAACTCAGAGTAGACAGAGGGATTTCTGTGACTCTGTGAGAAGATGACGATACCTAATAAAAAATTTGAGTTCTACATATTTTTATACTCAATTCCTATTTATTAAAAATTAATGTAAAAGTCAGTTAAGGGACCGAGGTGTTATGGGAGGCTTTTTTGTGGGCGATAGGCTGACCCCCTGTCACTGCAATAGTCTTTCTCCACTATTATAATGCCTCCAAATTTGTCAAACGTGACATCAGATGGTTTCATTACCTCTGGTGTTCTGCCTATCCCATACGGGATACAGGCGTGAAGTTATGTATGTATGTATGTAAAAATTAATGTATCATATAATTAAACTTCTTTGATATATAATTTTAAAAATGTTCCTATACCAACAAGAATTAAACGCATAGTACCATTTCACTCCATCATAATCGTAAGTATTAAAAGTTTAATTTATTGTCAATGGAAACAGTTTTTGTACTTTAGAAAAATAATCCAAATTATAATTATACAAAATCATATCTATAAGTATATATTTCTATAATTATCTAAACTTGTGTTACGGAAACCACTACGAATATTATTGCATGTTTTTTGTTTAGAACTCTGCCATGTCTTCAAGTCATACAACATTCCTATGGAGAAAATGTATTGTTGTATAGAAACAGGCAACCAGTGTTATGTTTTCAACTTGGTTTTAAGGCGATTTTTAAATATCTATAAGTAATTATGGTGAGATTTTACTTCTTATTCTACTCATATAAATAATAGAATAAATAAGTAGAATAATAAGTTTCTTGTCACAAAATCTTATTGTAAATCTAATACGTACTTCTATCTAATATATTCATGTTCATAAGCATAATAGTAAGAAAGTATACATATGTCATGAATTTGCTTACAGAATGTAATTCCGGGTTGGTTCGTGCCACTCGTATTACTAAATATTTATAAACTGGACGGCAGCGACAGCGAGAGCGACGCTGGGCCGTTTTCGACGCCAGCGGGTGCTCGTGCGATTTGTCGCGGTTTCATACAAACTCAATACCTTCTGTCGTGTCGCGGAAATCGCTGCCCGCGCTGCTGTCGCTGCCGCTGCCGTCCAGTTTGCAGCCTAAGTGTCTATAATATGACTGAATCATTCAAAGCGTAGTGGTAAAAACATTATCTTCCATGTCAGAAGTTACTGGGTTCGAATCCCGAGTGCCCTGGAAACTGTCGGCTCATGGATGTTTTTATGTGTATTAAAGTTTATTTCTAATATTCACTCAATATGTTGTATGTTTATGTTTTTCTTAAACAAAAACATTTGGCTAGATAGTGTGGCGTGATTGTTAGAATCATTTATTTATTGAAAAAAAAAAATGATTTATCCACCAATTTAATTGACTAAACGAAGATATTGTCACGGACTTTAATTAAAGATACAATATCACCGTGAAAACGTACAGACACAGTTAATTTTAATGAGCGCATCACCTCTTGCAGTCTGCCTCTCCACATCAATCGCAACAACATTTATTCTACGACTTTATAAATATAATAATTTAAAAAAATTAAATTTTCCCATACAGAAAATATTGTCTCTCACTTGACTTTACACTGATGCCACGCACCTTGCGACAGCGGGGCGCGGCCGCACGGGTTTGCGGGGTAACTTACAAAATACAGAGTAATAAATAACAGAGGGAGCCAAAATATGTTTGTTTTTTTTTGTGTGTTTTTATCAAGATTTGTAAAACAGTCGTAGAACAAATGCTGTTGGGATTGATGTGGAGAGACTGCCTGCAAGAGTAGATGCGATATTTAAACCCTGTGTATATATAATTCTTTAAAAAGTACCGGAGATAGGCTCCTCCTGAGGTACTTTTTCAAACAATATATGTATTTGGTTTGACAAATACCTGAACTACTATGAAACAAGGACAAAACTTGTTCCAACAATATTTCAAGGTATTGTATGCTAAATAAAAGACTACGAAATAATTGTCCACCATATTGTGAGTACATCATTGGTAAGCAATATACAAAAAATATACAGGGTGACTGGTGGGTAACTTTTGAAATTCAAGGACGTGATAAGTTGAGATCATACATGAAGAGAAAAAATATTATAAAAAATAACTATTAATTATTTACTTAGTAAACTTAACCGAAATTTAAAGAATTGATTACGCAACGCATGGTTACACTAACGTTGGCAACGATCTGCGTGCCAGGTCACGTGTCGCGATTGACTCAGACGTATGAAAAGTAAAGTAACAAAACTTTATTTATTTATAGGGAATTCTTGTGGAAAATTAAGTACCTACTTTTATTACATAATTATCACCAGAATGGAGTACACAGTGCTCTTTTTCAGTATCTAAAATTTGTCACCAGTCACCCTGTATAAATACTCAAATACCCAAATGTAGTCCTATCATGTTTGGCTATATTTAGCAAGTTCTAAAAACTCATTATGTTTACAATACGTTTTAATTAATCTTATCATCTTAACTTAGTGTCAAATGTTATCAATACACGAACCACTTAGACTCATTATGTAATTATTCGAACCAACGCACGTGAATAATACTTATTTATTGTTAATCAAAATTTTACTTAAGAACAAAGAATCTTAGGAATTCACTCTTATCGATATTAGTGGACGACATATTTGAAATTTTGGTATCATGACAGTACGTCAGTCAACTCCTTTTGGAAAATATTTGCCTAGAATGCTTGACTGATAGATCATGCATTGCTTGGTTATGTTTAAAAGTCTTCGTATTTTATTCACAAATAATTTTAACAGTCTCATTTCATTATAATGAATTAGTAATAATAGTGACTTAATATTACTGATTGTATATTTTATTATTGATTGTTATACTAGTAATTAATTTAAATAGAATAAAATAGAGAATTTCATAAAATTTACATCCTTATTAAAATCAATTAACTATAGTCTGGCTAATGAAAGTAGAAAATAAAAAAATCTGGCGAAATAAAAAATCCCAAATCCTCAAAATGGTAGCCCCGACTATAGTACGACACATGGATTAAACAAACCTGATACTTGATTTTTTTTTTATAAAATTATCGTAAAAAAATAACAATATTGGTACTGTCCTACTTTTTGATGAGAGGTATGTAATTGAAAGGATAAGCAACTAGTATTAATCAGAATTAAGAATAAAGAAAACAATAAAATACAATAATTATTTTTGTTCATTGTAATCAAAATCTGAATCCAGCAATTCTATATGTAATGAATCGTTAGAGTCACTGGTATCGCTGTTTCCTACATTGGTTATGAAACTACCAATTTTTTTATTTTTCTTATTCATTTTCAAATATGAAAATTCCAAAATCTCAATTACCAATTACCACCAACAACCGTTCGATTGACAGCAGTGACACCAGTAAAAGTTGCCATATAAAAGGTTTGCAAAACCCCCCTTGTCTACTTTCGCTAACCAGACTCTATTATTCATTTTAAAGACTTAGGTACTTAAGAACAATCAAATTAAGCTCGGTTTGCATAACGAATTTAAAATATAGGCCAGTTTGAATCGCAATAGAAAGGGCCTAGCAGCTTCTGCGTTCTAAATTCAAAAATGATCTTGATGGACATAACAATAAGTCTTCTGTGACAGTTATTGGTGAAGCTTCTAACTTTAAATATTTCTTTGTCACGTTTGCTATCTGTGTCCGGATTATGTTGCAGCAATTGGTAGGTAGATAGTATTGGCAACGTTACTTTTCATGCCAATGTAAAAATATATTACTAACAAAAGTTAGAACACGTTTATTGATAAAGGTTTTTAGCAACATGAAATTTAAATTTAAGTAACAATTACAATCAAATTAATGTCACAAACTAAAGTTTAATTTCTTATAAAATTTTATAATTTAATAATAATTATAATAATTATTTTATTTTATTTTACCTAACTTATGTTATGGGGTGCAAAAATCTTTAAAAAATACAATGTTTTTTTTTTTATTCTTAATATATCTATCAATGGTGATATTAATATCTTTATTAAAAGTTCAGTTAAAAAGAAGAGTTAGTTTTTTAATTTGGACGCACTAGTATCTGGAACTACGAGACGAATGATTTTTACGCAATGAATTGCCCACCTCTTGAATATATTGAAAAGCTATATTTTATCAAGTTTACATAGGATCAAAAGTTCGTGCGTAAAACTTTGCTTTTTTTTCAAATCAAATCAATCTTTATTGCCAAAAATATGGTTAACAATAGTGGTGGTAGTCATAATATAAAATAAGTACTTATCACATATTTTACTGAAATTATTACAGTATGCAATATTCTAATGTCATTCTTTAAACAATTTTTAGATTTATTATGAAATCAATCAAAAAATATTCGAATGATAATTCCCTTCTAATCATAACAAAATTATCAAATTATAATATTATTATATAATATTATTACAGCATTGTCAATAGATAATTAAAAATGTCACGTTTTAGAATTAAAAAAAAACATTGACGGAATAAAAACATTTTATCTCAATTCAATTTTGAGTTTATTTATTGTCATTAATTTAAAAGTTTTTGATAATGAATTAAAAATTTTCACACACATTGCGTAACATTAGTTGTGGTACAGTTGTAGGTGGGGCATATCATTATAGACAAGCCTTTCCCCATGTCGTGTTGTTCTTGTGATGTCTCGTGCACGAATAAAATATTTACTGCTTATATCATTTAATAATACTTCCAAATCAATGCACACATACGTGAGAGCATACAAATAATTGCATTGTACGAGGATCGATCTCATAATCTCAACACAATGGTCATTAAATAAGGATTGAACCTTCAATATGGCAATTGTCAATACAATTTTATCTTTCACCATACTGTAAAGATTTGTCTTCACAGAAATGCATTTGAGCAATACTTGATAGCAAATGTCCGTAAGTATTGAGGAGCCATATTAGATTTGTGGACATGCATTCAAATCATACCTTTGCAATGATCATCTGTGATTTTCAAGTAAGATACGGTAATTTAATATGAACAAACTTTGACAACTTTGCTGCGCCTGCGATGCGTGACGAAGTAAAGATGCTTGTTTGATTTATCATCTACGAAAGGATTTCTGCAATTTCGAATATTTTGGAGATTTAAAATTGTGAATTATTTAAGTTTATTCGGTCCTCTTTATGAAAACTAAATTAGTTAAGTTTTCCGCAAACAAGTACAGTGCGATACGTTTCGTCGTGAACTGGAAAACTTTATTTAAAACTAGACATATCTTTTCTCCGAAAATTAATTAGCCTGTGTTATGAAAATACAAGTGGAAAAGCTGAGCTTGTTTAAAAATGTTCGTACCTATACAGGTTCGGCTAGAACTTATACCCACGTGATCCCAACCAAGTAGGTATGACTCCCAGTTAATTCTTGTAGCATTCGGAAATTCAAATACTTCATACTCAAATTATTTTTATTACGTTTACGTTATTTATTTCAGTGTACAATTGATATTTGATAATTAACAAAAACATTAGCAATTCATCATTACATTTTTGACATTAACACCGCATTATGCAGACCAAATTAAGTTTTAAAACTATTAAATTTTTTTACCTAAAAGGTATGATAAGTTTTCTTCCACGTCACCTTGTGAAAAGTGGTTAAGACGTCTTAGATATTACACATCCATTCAACAAAAAATATTCACTTGATACTTAAAAGTACCTATCAGGACTATAGTGGTCAGAAAAAATAGACGCAGACAGATCGTTTCAGACCTTGGCAAACAGTACCCAAAAAGAACTATCAAAGCGTAAATACGACTATTAAGCCTTAAAAATAATTTATAGACCACCTCTCCTATACAAAATGATAACATAATTGACTAGGAATATCTACTAAGTATGTCAATAATCTCTAGATATCCGGAAAACAAAATTGAATACATTGAAAACACGAAAATAATTATCAAACTGCATCAGATTATGCTATCAGACATCTTCACAATCTCATGAAACTAATTAATATAACTTACACGTTCTGATTCTTCATTTAAACGTTTCATGAAAGCACTGACAATTTCTGAAGAATTTATCATGTGCATTTGTTGATTTAATGCGATCGTTAAGATTTATTGTCAAACACTGAATGTTTGACGTACGGGCCAATTGATCTGCCGTAAGGCTGCGAAGTGGACGGCAGCGACAGCGACAACGAGAGCTAAAGTACACACATAATACGATAGAAAGTATTGAGATTGTATGAAACCGCGACAAATAACTCCGCTGCCCGCTGGCAGCATCGAGAACGGCCCAGATTCCCCGCGTCGCAGTCGCTGCCCGCGCCGCTATCGCTCTCGCTGCCCGCGCCGCTATCGCTCTCGCTGTTGCTCTTGCTGTTGCTCTCGCTGTCGCTCTCGCTTTTGCTGCCGCCGTCCAGTTTGCAGCGTTACGGTTTCTCTTTGCTGTCATTGTAGTGTGCAGTGTGCTTTTGTGGTCTATTAATGGATTTAATTGTCTATGTTGCTACTTCAATACTGCATGTTATTCATAATTACTATTAATTTATTATATTTTGTTTATCGAAGCTCAGTTGGCACTACCGTTTATTATTTAAACTAACTAAGGGTGGAGGTAGTAAAATTACCAACATGTCATGGAAGACAACCGTCCCATCCATATTTTTATTAAAAAAAAATAGGCTTTTCGAGCTCAAGCCTTCTCTTGGAATTTCATCATCAATAATGTCTCCGTTATTACGTTTGAAAAAGAATCTATTTTTAGAATCTTTAAGCTATTTACCTACGATGTAACCAACGGTGTTCATCAAGTTGAGTATCAAGAAGTATGTAGAACGTAATCTAAGTTAACCTCTAAATGAAGTCTACTAATAAGTTTAACAGTACATTGCTTGTCCTATTTTGGATGATTGCAAATGAGCTATCTTAGTTTACTGTAAAATTCTCCGACAGCATCATGAATCGAAAATATGCTTTGATCGCTCGCCGTAACTGAAGTAAATTACGCGTGTAAGAGAAAAATGTGTGATGAGTAAATCTGCACTTTTTATTTAATATAAAAAGTAAATTGATGTTATTAAACGATACTAAAGCGAATTCATGCTCAAATATCTTTTTGTTTTTAGGAGTTCTTCAGATTCTTGAATAACATCGTCATTTTTATTAAAATTTTACTTTTTGAACTAATAAGCTTCTTGCTAATTTTATTGTAAGTATATGTCATCATAATTGATTTCACCGAGTATCCTATAGTTATTTTTGGAGTTTTTTTAAATTTTAATTACTAACCTTCAGTGAAAATTATCATACAATATCCAATTTGAATGTTTTTTTTCTAGCCCAAGAATATTATTTTCGAGTTGTTTAGGTTCAAAGCTTAACGACCGAGGCTTCTTGTCAAATGGCCACATGCCACTTGCAGTCATACTGTCGAATTCATAGAGAATTTGTCCACGTTAAAACAGCGTTACAGAGGGTTTACAAAGCACAACCAAAAAAAGGTGATTCATAGACGATAAATGACATTGTAAACATACTATAACGGCTTTCTAAACATGTCAAATTTACAATCAGGATGAGGCTTCTTTAAGCCCATTTTACCGGCCGAGTCTACCCGAAGGTTAACGAATATTAACGAGTTATTGAAATTGATAATTTGAGTTTCACAGTTTCGTCTTCCTTCCTAGTTCCCTGTGATTATTTTTTTCGTCGGTGCAATTTGTGTTCAGTGATGGATGGAAGTAGTCGTGGCGCCGTGGTTACTGTGTGTATCATACGATATCACAGGTTAAGCAACATTCGGCGCGGTCGGTACTTTGATGTGTGACAGCCGACCATTCATATTACTCACGACGACTTCCGTGCTTCGGAGGGCACGTTAAACAGTCGGTACCGGGTGCTGTATACTTGTATACAGTAGGGTTTGTCAGAAGCCATCTAGGCGCCCTAAAAAATTCTGGCATCCACCACCCAGCACTGGGCCAGCTTGGTGGATTATAGCCTATACCTTCTCTGCACCTAGGGGAGAGACTCATGCCCTGCAGTGGGCTCATTACAAAGAGTTGTGATGATGATGATGATGATGGATGTGATGAACAATTTGATTAACATACAGCTGATAGCTCGTATTGATGCAAATAGAGTGCGACCTAGGAGAAAGGAGTACCGACGAAGAAAAGACCCTTTTACTCTAGACGATATTGAATTTAAAAAGAGATATCGCTTTAATAAAGATACTGTACGGCGTATTACCGATTTAGTTCGTAATGAAATTACGCGATGTCCAAGAGGGTTTGCAGTATCCCCTGAGCTACAGGTGCTGACAGCGTTGCGGTGCTGGGCAAGAAATGAGGTTAGTACAGGGAGTGTGTTTCCATCTGAGTGCGGTGAGAGGATGTGAAGATGAGTCTGATGTAATTATATTGACCATTTCTGGCTCTTTATTTTCCTTGTCTCACAAAAGAAAATCTCACTATAAGGCGATAGGTATTACAAAGAGGATATCTCTTGTGAAGCAAAGCCATGTACACCCTGTACAGAGTTCATATTTTATTGTAATACTTGTACGTATTTCACCCACAATAACAATATTTTAGTATTGTCTTAAGTTTTCACGATTCATAATTTAAATAAAACTACTTTTTAACCGGATTAATCGCGTATAATTTATATTTTACATTTTAACTCGACGTTTCGGTGTCTTTGCAGACCCCGTGGCCAACAATATTTTATTTCAATAATTTCAGGTTCAGGATGACAGTGGTGAGCTTCATGGCATAAGCCAAGCTACTGAATGCCGCATTTGCGCTAGAGTAGCAAGAGCTCTTGCCCGATTAAGTAAAGAGTTAATTTTCATGCCCAACACTGTGCAAGAACAGGTGATGAGGGAGTTCCGAGCAATCAGGAACTTCCCAAATGTAATCGGGGCAATAGATTGCACACACATCCGCATTAAAAAAACTGGTGGTATTTTTCCAAGAATAGTCGGGAGTCGGGGCACAGAAAATTTTAATAAACGAAGGCACTGAACAAGGCGATAAATCTATAATAATTTGTGACGAAACTAACGAAAACAAAAATAAGTAATGAAATGAAATGTCTGTATCAACCTGTCAAATGCCAATTATAACTGCAAGTAAATGAAATATCCATAGCCCTAGGGCAAAAAAAACACAATTTTATCTCTGGTGCAATGAAATGCGACGTTTCCGCTCATGCGTAATGTAATCCGTATAATAACGGTGTTTTAGTTAAAATAGGATTTTCAGATGTCTATGAATCACCTTCACTTACAACACACTATAAACCTTAAAGAGTGTTGTAGCTAAAATGCATTTTAAATGCTTTTTAACTATTTTCTATGAATTTGACTGATAGACTCACAATTAGCTTTCCTTGTGCACTCACTTTGACTTAGTATTTATGTGTTATTCACCGCTCCACTGACTTGTGCATTTGCAGTTTCTAACTTGTGCCTTTTTCTTTCACAAATTGCTCTATTATGACTTTCCATTTGATTATAATAACTTTCCTCTTAATCATTTAATTTTATTAGACTTTTTGTTACGTAAATGTCAAAGGATTTTTATATGAAAAACGTATTTTCTCTGATAAATATTTAGATTTTGCACTTTGAATTCCGGTTCTGTAAAAGTGGTATGTTATGTTGCATAATAAATATTATACATTTTATTATTAGGGTCATACTCATAGCTAAGCAGTTTTATAATAATTTTTTTTTTAGTAGACTTAACCTTTATAACAGTTACAATCACCGGCATTGCAGAAATTAACAAATTGTCACCTTCACAATAAACTTTCCCAACAAGGAACTTTATTGTCGGTCTACTTTTAACATCCGTTCTTTGAATTTGGTTACGAGGTCATAACAAAAACGTAGTCCAAGTTTTAGATTTGTTGAAATAGATTCATATCTTATCATAACAAATATGAAAATGTCAATATTTAAGTGCCCGCATGAACGTTTTTTTCGTTTAGTTTAACATTTTTTTTATTTCAGCTATGCATGTTTTAAAGCTTGTTGTATATTAATATGAACGTAGAAGGATATCTTTATATTGAACTCAAGGATCATAAACTAAGAAAATATTAACCGGGCTCCTGTATATTAATGGGATTTTGATTTGCCCTACTTAAAAATAAAGCAGCTGCGTAGGTATTGCTCCAGACCAATTTGATTGTGAAAGGAGCCTTCATGTCTCGTCCACCTTTGTGCTAGAGGTAGGATACCGAACTTCGAGCTTTTAACAATCGCCCGCTTTATTTTGTGTATATTTCTCTCTCGTTCTAACACGTATGGCTTTCGCTCGCACGCGTTACAATACTTGCGCAGGAGTCGCTTGTAGAACAGACAGGCAGTAAACCACGGCTGGTAATCTCCATAGTGTATATTAGCATCGGTCTATGGATATTGTCCATGGGCTCACATAATGATATTGACACTTGACTGCTTGAATTGGTTGAATAGTTTGATTGAATTGAAATTTTCAATTCGAATTGAACAATCTTTGTAGAGATTGACACAATAACAATCTTTGTGAATTGATGTGTAAATGAATTTAATTATAAATAAATTATAAAAATATTGTATAAGTTGTGAAAATTGTGTTACCCTTATGTGAATTTCCAAGAAAATATACCAAAGGAAGTACCTAACTATCTCAACAATACCTGAAATATACTGACAGCGAGGACTGAAATTATACACCTATATTGGATTTGTAATTGGATTGTCAGAAAAATTTATTTAATCACACCACATTGTCTAGCCTAAATTAAGTCTCATTAAGAACTTGTGCTATGGATACTAGATAACGGATAAATAAACTTAAGAAATATATAAACAAACACATAGATATTTTTTTATTTTTTATATAGAAAAACATCCAGACCCATATTTATTTATTTGTAAATTTTATTATTTGGCATTTATTATTTATTTGGAATTACCTATAGGCATAACATACTAAGAAAGTTCTTTGCCATGTCCGTAGAAAAAAAACTGCTACACCTCATTGTGTAGAATAACATTTAAAAAAAAACAAGCTGTCAAAATCAATATGTGAGCCTCGTATAGACCGACATCTATGACAAGGGAGTTGTCCGTCTGAACTTGTTCTCCTTATTAGTCTGTGCAGTAAACTCAGTCGCGCGGACGTGATTGGTAGTGTCGCCATAACAATTCGCGTTCTGAATTTAAAATAGACGCGGTTTGACTTTGTGAAAACACAATGGTATTTAATTAAAACTTTATGTATAAAGTGTCCGTTTTTGGATGTGTTGTTTAAATAATGAAGTGAAGTTGTTCCCTGGAAGAACTTTCGCGGAAGTTGCAGCTGTCATTTTACAAAAAATAACACGGGTTTCATGTTGATCTTGATCTCGGGATTTATAGTGTGATGTCATTTATTAATGCTGCAGATTTTTCACTATGATCTTTAATTGGGATAAATTTATCATGAGCTATTTTTTATTATTCTCGTGAGGTCACTTGTAACTTGTACTTTCAATAGTGTAGGTATTTAATTTGAAGCGATGTTTCTAATTGAGTATTACGTTGACCTTTTTGTCCAGCATTATAAATGGAAAGTGTAAATTTGGAGGCTGTCACGAGCCGCAAGGTTACCGCAGACTTATTATTAGCGTGCATTACCAACTGCTAGCTACATAGCGTGAAAGTATTTCGATGACTTACGTTTCGCGTTTAAGATATTTTAACATATTAATGAGATTAACTTTCTATCTTCGTTAGCTGCTTTATACCAACCATGTGAAATTCGCATCTAAAGATGCTAAATAAATAACTTCTCAAGCAAATAGTTGTATGTTTACTAATACGATATGGGCTATATTATTATCGGTATTATTATGATCCACAAACACAGTTTCGTATGCGATGAAGCAAAACAATAACGTGTTGGTTTCCTAACCGAGAGATATTCATGAAACAATGCGATATTAAAAATATTTCCGTGAATTTAATTTGTATTTTACATTGACCAAGTGGCGGAATTTCATCAACATGTTTGACGAATGCAAGAATTTTATGTGTGTTCAAAACAATGCTTTCAATAATTTGGTTGTTGTATTCTTGATTTGAATCTGAAAATGTTATCGGTAGTGTGACAAATATGAATACCGCCAATAAAGTAGTATTATGAAATTTGTGAGTAAAATAGAACAATAACGCATCCTGAGCGATTGTTATGATTATGATTAGCCATCATGAACTACAATAATCATTACTTCAGCTGACAGACCGTAGAAAGTGGCAATTTAAAATGTGGCAACCGTTTAGTTACGAGAGTCTATGTAATTCACGGTTTGATGTTTGTTACCGGCTTCTCTAAAACGGTTACAAAAGTAGTTTAAACGAGCGTATCTTAAATACTAACAGTCAAATAAGGAGGAAATATTTAGAAAAAGACAATAAAAAACTCGTTAGTTTGGACGTGGTAGAGTATATAAAAATGAAAACAAAAACAGTATTGTTGTAATTGTAAAGGTACATTATTATTCAATTTGAAACCTTAAACAAAACCAGCACCATAACGCATTGGTTCGATTTAGCGATATTCTTAATTGAAACTCGAATTTAAAACATGTTAACCAATAATCGAATACAAATTTCCTTAGCTTAGCTGAAAAACTACAATAATGTCCGCGTAATGATTAAAAATTTTGCGAGCGTATTTATTATAATAATTCAAGATCTTTGTTGCTTTCAAGAGCACAGTTCTTTTATTAATAAGCCATAATTGTCCTTATTTTTTTTGCTCGATTTTTCTTATTTGTTACTTGATTTCATATGTGGACCGATGAACTGGTTTTCTGCTCATGCGCCGACGACGTCTAGAAATCGTTTCCTACTAGACCGATCATGCATCTAATGATCACTCGATTACTGCTAATTTATGATGGTCTTAATCGTTAATTGTTTATTCAGTTACACGTATTCCTCCTTTGTAGTAAACACGCGATGCCTTGTATAGATCAAGAAGTTTACAACTTTTATGTTTAATAACACCGTAGTATGCGTGGAATGTCTGTATAAACAATAGAACATTTTATTTTCATAAGCCTACTGTTTGGAGTAAAGGAAATCACTTGATCAATAAACAAACTATTATCATTTAACTCATAAACACATACTTATATTATGAGGCCGTAATTTTTATATTCCACAAAGCGTAATTTACCTAGATATTGCAATAGTTTTACGTTTGCTGCTTGGCAAGTACTTGATCCATGCGCATGCTCATTTAGACCCCATTATCTAATTATTATGCAACATGAATCCATTTGCATTTGTGCTGTACTCTCGAGACCTAGATATTCCTTCCTTGGGCCGCTGTTAGCGCGCTGTTGAGGCAATTGGTGCCGGTCGTACGTGGTTGCGTCCCGTGACGCGTCCGCTGTTGCGAAAGACCATTTTAATGTCTCCTATTCTTTATGTTCACTGGTTTTATTTCATAATGCATATTCATTCGTAATGCTCGAAGACAATTCTTAAAACTTTCTTTATGTTACTTAACTAATGAAGTTCCGGTATTCATTTCTTTCTAAAATCATATTTGCGAATATTATTTTACGTATAAAAGTCTTATGATAAAATTATTTTGATATAAAGATAGAAAGGTGAAAAAATCTGTATCTTTTTTTTGTTTGACTTACAGATTCTATTTACTATATAAGTATATTACGAACGATGTGGTTGGTCATCAAATTTTGCAGTTAAAATTAAGGTGCGATGGACCACCAAAAGAATCAGTGCAATAAAGTGGAAAAAATTGTTAAAAATAATGTTGTAGCAATATGAAAATCAAGCATTATCCTGGGAAAGCGGTCATGGAGGATCCATGGCTTTCTATTACTGATAGAACTATGGACTTGGTGTACGCTGCAAATTGGGTTGGAGCAGACAATTTGAGATCCTATAATGAAAACTATGACAAACCCGCAAAATCTAAATATACCTCTTTATCTAGGAGCAAATCTTGTAAAGATGTCAGTCCTAGTCACGACCGTGACTACGACAGCGGTATATACTCGGAAAGTAAATACAGCACTACAAACGAGATTTCAAAAAATAGTATTTCCCAATTAGCAAAATATCAACAAAACATTGAAGAAAAGGCAAGAGCTAATAACAATTTAATAGCTCAAAATAAACTTAAATATAGCTATAGTTTTAAGGATATGCCAAATGGTTATAAGCCTTCTACACTTAAAAGAATTAAAAGAAGAAATCAAACAGATTGGGATATAGAGGCTTTTGGATCTCAGAATAAGCAACCTCCTGTTCCACCACAACGCAAAGAATCACTGAAGTATGCGCACAGGCAACGAAAGGTTGAGTCGAAAAAAAATAATTACCCACCACCCGACCCTGGACCAGTGCCGCCAGATCCATCATCTGAATCTTACTACGAATATTATTCTAGAGTAAATCAACAAAATAATGACACCGACAGTGATAAGATAAAAATGATGAACAATGACAACAAAACTGCGTATACTGCTACCCAAATTGATAGCAGTCGAGGCTTCACTAAAGACACCATGTATAAAATAATTAATTCGATGGCAACATTAGATTTAACATCCATAAAAAGAAGGTCCGGAAACCAAGACCGCAATGTGGATGATCCGGAAGATATTGGGTTATACACGCAGCATATGAACAAGCTATTACCGGCATGCGAACGACTTCCTGAGCGCAATACGCAACTGGCAAACGCAGAAAACGGACGCACTGAAGATGCAAAGCCGAGTTTTCGATCTAAGTCCATGAGGGTGAAAAGTGAAGGCAGGACACCATTAAGAGGATACCTCGACGTAGCATACCCTCCCAGTCATTACAATGGTGTAACTATAACTCAACCAACGAGGACGCTATCGCCAAGTGAGCAATTGACACTAATGCAGTATGAAATGTCAGACGAGAGCAAAAACGTACCTGTCCCAGTGATTTCCAATGGAATTCACTCAAATGACGTGATCAAAGAAAGTGATAATCGGACTACAAACAGCGTGATAAAGCAAATGAAACGTGATAAATATGGAAAGTATAATACGGTGCGAGTGAAAAGTGATAGGTACGATAGGTTCAATAATCTACCATTTAGTTCTATTAAAGAGCGTGTGAGTGAAGAACGTGTAATTAATGGAGGCTTAAGTAGGAGTGCTAAAAGTTCTTCCAGTTCAGACTCAGACTTTTCTATTCCAAGACCTAAGTTAATAGTGCCAGTGCATACGTACGGGACTCGTAAGAGACGAACTGGAAATCTCTGTCAGCGAGACAGCACTGCAACTGAGTTATCAGTAGACACTGAAGTTTCACTAGAAGCTAATCATTTGGAGACAACAAAACCGGAAGGAAAACAACAAAATGGAAACACAGGTAATTTAAGTCAAAGATTTCTTTGTATAATGTTATGTAGTTATAGTTATAATAGTTATGTTTAGAGTCTGGATAAATACATCTAATAATATTACATGATTACATTCACACGAACAACCTTTACCTTCGCCTATCTCAACAGATAATCTGGACACGGTTTAAATGAGCATTCATAAATAAACGGAATATTACATGTGCTGTTGCTCAACAAAGCAAACAGAGCATTAGTTTCATACGCATTCAAATAACGAAATTAAATTCCACCTTGAGATATCAATTTTGTATTACTTAACTAATGGTTAGATAAAGCTATTAAATTCTACCTACATTTCAGATCACATTAATTGGTACATGTTACGTGTTAAACAATGGTTGTTTCAATTATTTCAATGCAGTTTCAATTATTTCATTACAAAATTCCTTCTATTTTTATTTCAATAAGTACTTACCTAACTATCTGTTAAAATAGATACGTTAATACAAAAATTCCAAAATACCAAAATGCGACATAAAATAAATCTAAAGATATTACAAAATTATAGTCACTAAAATTATTCTAATTATTTCTTAAAAATAACTTTGATTTAAAAACAAATATTTATTGCTGTTTCTCCTTGTAACACTTTCTGTTTAAAAGACCTAATCGACATCCTTTTAATGCAAATCTTATAGTAATCACACGAACTAGCATTTTGACCAATTAAATGTTTCTAATTTGTGCATTTATGTGTCATAAATGCAATTTATTGCCGTTTCATCCTGTATTTTAAAACAGTTTATAAATCCACTTATTTAAATAATTTTGAACGAATGAATAGTGAATGAAAAGTGCAAGATGAAAAACATATATTTTTAACTATAGTACAAACACGTAACATGATTATGTTTTAGGCATTCCGTCTATGTTTTCAAATTTAATTAACCAGTAATTGCTATATTCCTATTTGCCTACAGCGCTTACTTTTCCGAAATGAAATCAAAGTCATAGTCTTAATGATTGACATATTTAACGTCTTTAACAACTTATGAGTTGTGAGAAGTCGAAATATGTGGTGAAATAGCGGTAAAAAAGTCGTGGATAGAGCCTTACTGGTGTAGTGGTAACATACATTGCCTTCTATGCCACAGGTCCTGGGTTCGAATGCCGGCGGCGGCGGATATTTGTGTGATGAACATAGATATTAGTCGTCAAGTCATGGATGCTTATATGTTTATTTAAATTTTTTTCTAATAAAAATATGTATTTATTCAATATGTATGTTAATTATTTCTTAAGTATATCAGTTATCTAGTATCCATAACACAAGTTCTTTAAGAAACTTAATTTGGGCTAGATAATGTTGTGTGAGTGTGAGAAATATTTTATTATTTATTTATTAACTTAATGTTAGGATCTCTAAAGCTAGCTCTATTCCACCTTATAGTACGACTGCCATCATTCTTTGCCTATTTTTAATAAAGAATGCACTTGAATCATGTCCGGCCTTTTGACGACCGTCCTTTAGTGACTAAGTTACCAAACATACGATACAATAAAGTATAACGTACAACACTAATTATTGTCTATGGCTTTGCTAGCCTCTCTAGCGTTAACGTTACATCACTTCCATATCAGTAGGTAACTTAATGATTTAATTTACTCGCTAAAGTTTTGAGGTCGATTTAACTAATTACATGTTGCTAACATGAGCAGCAGGTACCAGCAATTTGCAATTGAATCAGTAAACCTCCTTGACATTGTAACCTAGTTTACTTAACACACGTAACTTAAATAGTAGATTAGGGTCTAATTAGAACTTAACTGTCCCTAAATATACGTTAAAATACATGTTAGTCATTACGGTGATATTAAAACAAACTTAACCATATGTTTAATCTTAATTACTGAACAAAATAACCCAAATAGTAAAACTAAGTGTTAACTTACCTTTACTTGATGGTCAGTAAAGATGAAAGCCGTTAAAAGATTCCAAGAATAGAGAAATAAACAAGCACTAAAATACTGTTAGAGATTTTAAATACAGTGAATGAATAAAACACCAACCCTGTGGCCGAAAGTTTGTTATGTGTTAAACACAGCGGACTTAGAAGACATAGTAATTTTAAAGCGAGTTTGGATAAGTTTGACCAACAAGTTTTGCCGGGGAACAGCATCTAGAAATTCTCGTGTAGTTCGCAAATACTAAACAATCGTGCAAAGTCATCGAAAATTAAGACAGTTCAAAACACGTAGTGACGAATGTCTGTCGGTAAATGTCCTTAAACATATACCGACAAGCATTCGTCACTCGGAGTTTTCGCAGTTTACTTAATTTATCAGATCTATACGGATTCTCCAGCTGATGCACGAATATTAATAAAACCCGTTACATGACAGTTGCTTTCAGACAACTTTAAGAGAATGAACTCCAATTTATTATAAGATCCCGATCTCAATTAATAGGAACGTTGAACGATATGACACTGCTCCAAATAATTCCCTTCCCTACTGCTAAACGTGTTCGTAGTTAGAATTTATGCTAACAAATCCTTCTAATATTATAAATGCGAAAGTTTGTGAGGATGTGTAGACGTTTGTTACTCTTTAACACAAAAACTACTTAATGGATTTTAATGAAATTTGGTACAGAGATAGATTGTAGTCTGGAATAACACATTAGAAATTACGCTGGTAAAACCGCGTCAAACAGCTAGTGACAGATAAATCCAAACCGTTATAATATGTAAGAACTACCCCAAGCGATAGTTGATATTTTATCACGTAAAATTAATCTCTTATCATCATTATTTGATAGTGCAATTTTATTTACACTTCTAGTAAATATCTCATGCTGTAGAGATCTGAATAGAATGTTTTTTTTACGTATTACATTACTGTTTATAAGTACCGATTCATAATCTGATAATTTTAGCTGTCGAATAACATTAGATTTAATACCTTTGGCTTTTTTAATGACTTTGTCTAAGGTTCTAACACAATATAGCTTAGATCTCAATCCTACAAAATGTGATATGAATTGTCCACTCATTTCGTCTTTAAATAATCCTGGTACTTTTTTATTCATAAGAGGAAGTTTATGTTGATTGTTTTGATTGAAATTACTTGTGTCGATGAAATTTAAAAATGTATTTTTCAAATCTTTGTAAAAATCATTACATTTTAAAATGTATATGAAACTATCTGTATCGGTATAACACAGTTGAACGCGGTCCTCATAAAAAGGCTTTATGATGTTATAATGGAAATGATACATATGTGCTTTTGATAATTCTAGAACAGAAAACCCTATATAAATGGGTTTATCTAACACAATTTGATCTGGTTTCATTTGGATAGCGACCAGATTATCAGTAAATACCGATACGCTGTGAAAATTAGGCATTTTGTTTGTAGCTTCGTTATAACCGCAGGATATTGTAATAGCCAATACTACGTCATTTAGGGAGGAGTTTGTTATAATTATTATCATCAAAAGTCGTTGTGGCGTAGTGACCTCGCATATATCGTTCAGTATAGCAGGTTAAGTAACGTTCAACCTGCCGGGCTAGCATTCGACCATCGATAAATACTCGAATCGACAAGATAAATATTATTAACCTTTAATTTTATCCTATTATGTTAGCTAATATACGCACCTTAATAGATAGAATTACTTGATTTGATACCATGATTGAGCCCATAGAACCAAACATGCCATAATTGCCATATTCTTAAAAAAATTCAATCTCTAAGTGCCATATTTCAGGAAAATATCGATAAAAGGTCCGATTTATCGTTGTCGATGGTTGCATGCTAGCCCCGCTGGTCGGTATAAGGATAGATAAATGACTGCCAGTTTGTCAATAAGTTTATCATGACGACTTACTTGTTCTGGATACTGTATAGAAGAATGCTGTATGATGATGATGCTGTAGAGAAGTATAAGCTTGTGATGGTTGAATAAATTATTATCATCATATCTGTAAAGCCATGGCGGGCAGGTCAAATGGCAGAGATCAATAGTTACCTTCCACTGTAAATTAAAATATGATTTATCTTTTTTAAACTGTATAGTTATTAAATATAACACTAAAGTGTATTCATATTATTCTTGACCCGTTTTGTCTATGATATTTGGAGGCCAAACACTCACGATTGAAAATATACGAGTTACCTTGCATTGATCGAGAGCGGCCATTATTACGAACATTCAACATTTCGATCATCTATTATTTAACAGACGGTACTCATGGCAAAAGAAAGAGACCCGCATCTATGAGTTAGGTTGAGGGGATATTGTACAGTGTAGGGATCATGAATGTCCCTTTATGTCACGTTTACCGTTAGGACACACGATTATTTCAACCAACAAACAAAATAACGTTACCCATTAACGGTACTTGTTCACGATTCATAAGGTTTGTGCAGTGATACCTCGTAGAGTAATTCATGGTACTGTAATTTTAAAGGACGATTTTAAGCACCAACCAACGCAATAATGTTTACATCACATCCTTAAAACAGATTATTACTTTAGTTAGTTTAACATCATTGTATTTAAAGGTGACGACAACGTGCTCAAAAGACTAAAACCTATCCAGTTCGCATGTAATTTTTAAAAGTCATGTGAGAAATACAAATTTCAAAATATCCTCTCGGACATCCGAAAGCTGTTAAACATAATGAAAACATTTATTCTTAAGACTTTCTCTTCACCATCATTCATCAACTTTTGTGAGCATCACGTTTAACATGTGTTCCTACCACAATAGAATGTAAATTTGGCATATTGTGCTCCAAGTATGAAGCTTCAATTATTGCTATTTTTATCACGCTTTTATCAAAGTTTGCAAAGAAATTCTGCAGACGGTTGACCTGAATTTACTTAGAGGCAAGATTTTAAATTTAAAAAGGTTGTATCGAACTCAATCGGGAACAAATCGAACGTTTCAGAAGAACAAAGTTCAATGATTTGGTAGAACCAATTTACACTTAAAAAAGTTCAATTAGATTCAATTTAAGCTGGTCATTAAGAAAATTTGTTTACTGATTAAAAACCGATTAGAATACGATACAAATTTATTTTATTGTCATTAATTGCTAACTTACTAGTTAAAAACGTTTTTTAACTATGCTTTTAGAATATCGAGCTATTGATTTATATTTTGATTACAATATTTTATGAAGTTGTTTTATACCAATAAAGGTAAAAAAATCTGTGAAATATAGGTGCTTAAATAATATACAAGTAGGTACATTTTAAAACTACGAAAAACTCGAGCGTGGTGTAGCTTCCAATGTTTCGTTTCTTCGATTCACAACTGACGTCTCTACATTATGTAATTATTATAAGGAAACAGTAGTTAAATTTCTTTTGTTCCATAGGATTTCCTTTTCTAGGGAACTTTGTTTAAAAAAAATATTGCTAGAAACAATTACCATAACAACTTCGTTTTCTTCTAGTCTTTTATCTTTAATGACATCAGAAGAATCATATACGAGATAGATCTTTGATTTTTAATTTTAAAAGTGTTTTGAATTGCTAATTTTGCTCTTGAAATATGAAATAGTGGTCGCCGCTGAGTCACGATGTTTTAAGCAGAAGTCCGGTTAGCAAACGGTTTACATTTGGAGCCTTGAAATGACGCATTGTTATGACAGAATGACATAAAGTATTATGACCATGGCTCTCTTGAAGGAACTTGAACCATTACGTGTTAATAAGAAAATTGCGTGAGAATTGACACTCAGTACAAGATTTGGTTGTAATTTCATTGTGTGTACGATACTTTAGCGGAATTTGTGATGATTACGGTAGCTTAAGTTTTTTTTTATTGAGACTTATTTACTAATAGGTTACCTAATTGAATTGTAAACCTGTCAAGTTAAAACTCAAAATATATGAATGAAGTCATTTATGTATCCGGGATATACAGGATTAATTTTAATTAACGTATCACCTTTTAAGGGCAGCCTCTTCATATCAGTCCCAACATTTTTTTTACAAATCTTGATAAATAACACAAAAAATAAAAACCAAAAATGTTTTCGCCTTACTCTACATTTTGTAAGAAGTTCCTATTTATTTTATTTATTTAGTAAGGTTCACCAGCGTTTGTTTACATTAAATCAACATTATAATTTATAACTAATTAGGCTATTAAACTAAATGTAACAATCTTTAAAGGCGAACACAACATGCAAAAAAGTACAAAAGAAAAAACTAAAATATCTACTTACATAAAAAATCGGCAGAACGAAATAGAAGTAACAGTAATAATAGGTACTAATAAAAATCTTCTTTATTTTGCAACCTGAAGTCAGGCACGACACAGGGTTGTTTTGAGTTTGGTGAATCTGCGTGGATATCTGTTAAATCACTATATCTATTTAGCAACTTGCATAACCTAGGGACAGTGGAATTTGTACCTAAAACAGTCTTACGAAAAGGAAGGAGTAGAGGGGTAATAGGAGCACGACGATGTCTATAGGGAACGCTATTATTATTTAGAAGCGACATTTTACCGCGCAAGGTGCGTGGTATACCTACGCTCAAAGTACGCCTCTAAACAGCCTGTAAACGGAGGCTGTGAATATTTATTGTATGGAACAACTTAAATTTTAAAAACTATTTCTTTTAAAATGTTGTTAGGATTGATGTGGAGAGGATGCCTGCAAGAGGTGATGCACTTATTAAAATTAACTCTGTAGAATAAATATTTAAAGTTTACGTAAAGTTTTTTGATTACATTCATAATTCATTCATTCATTCATAATGTCACGCCTGTATCCCTTATGGGGTCGGCAGAACACCAGAGGTTACAAGACCATCTGATGTCACGTTTGACAAATTTGGAGGCATTATAAAGATGGAAAGAGACTATTGTAGTGACAGGGGGTCAGCCTATCGCCCACAAAACGCCTTTAAAACCTCTGTCCCTTAACTGACTTTTACAGTATGCCCGGGAAGAGAAGCAGCTGGTACATTCTATGTTTTTCTTTCGCTCCCAGTCCAGCATGGAAGTATTATTATTATTATTATTTAGAAGCTATATTTTACTGCGCTAGGTGCGTGGCATACCTACGCTCAAAGTACACCTCTAAACAGCCTGTAAACAGAGGCTGTAACTATTTATTGTATGGAAAAACTTTTTTTTTTATTCATTTATTAATTAGGGAGTTATTTCACGTAGGAAACGTCACCCCCATTATTGTATACCATAAATTAAACCTAGTTTACAAATATTCTTATAACTAATTAGCGCGAAGTTTGATACAAAAAATAAATAATTTATATAGTGACCTGGCCTTATCCGATAAAGGATGAGCCAAGACACTGGTATAAAAACCCAAATTACAATTCCTCTCACCAAAGATGTGGCGTCTCTGAGACTCAACGCGACTACACTCCACCAAAATGTGATAAACGTCCTCAACAGACCCACATACTGCACAATTGGGGGAATCAACTTTGCGCATCATGAAACCAAAGCTGTTTAGCGGTACATGTCCAGATCGGAGTCTCAGAAACGTCACAACCTCCTGTCTACTAGTTTGACCCACGCTGAACCAAGGTGCAAGGGGCAGAGAAGGCTGAATGGTTTTATACCAAATACCTTTTGTTAAGGATCTTTCGTCAAAATAGTTTGACCATGCTTTTAAACATAAATTCCTTACTGTAGGAAGGAGCTCTGAATAAAATGGTAAGGTTTGATAATATGATCCATCAGATCCTGCCTCGTTAGCCAGTTGATCTGCTGCCTCATTGCCGTCAAGTCCAACGTGAGGTGGAACCCATTGGAGTACAATTTGCTTATTAGAGAGAACTAAACTATTGATAAATCTAATTATACTATATGCCAACGGAAGCCCCCTAAATGTCGGAGAAGTACACTGCAACAAGTGAAGGAGAGCGCTTTTGGAGTCTGAGAAAATAACAAACCTATCACTGTTGATGCATTCTATATAAGACAGAGCTTCTGATATGGCAATTAACTCTAAATGCATGATGGAAATTTTGTTACAATCAACTAGGAATTTTAATGAAGCTCCCGCTTGAGGATCTATGAATGCAGCTCCAGAACCATTGCTTTGACGGGAACCATCAGTATATATTGAGTAAAAGTCAGAGTAAAGATTATTAATTGCATTACAACAAAGAGTTTTTAAATTGTATGGGTGATAACATCTTTTAGGTTTATTAATAACGTCTAAAGAAGTCCTAATAATGCAGGTTAAATCCATACTGCTGACCCAAGTGTTCATATCGAAGATATGTAATTTGTCACTGCAATAAATTTTCTCTTGCTTCAGTGTATCATGTGTAAGAACGAGCAGTGGTATTTTCTTACGGCGCCAATAATTTCTTTTACATAACTCTGATAATGTTTCTAGATTATTAATTATAGGGAATTTGTGGCCTCGGGATTTCAAATAAAATTTACTGGCTAAAAATTTACGTCGCACAAATAAAGGTGGCAAAAGAAGTTCTGTTTCCATAGCGTGAATTGGCGTGCTTTTGATGAATCCACCAATTATTCGTAAAAAAACATTTTGAAGTCTATCGAGTTTACTCAAGTGACTATTGGCGCTACTATCGTATAGAAAACTGGCATAGTCTATCCGGCTGCGTACAAGAGATATATATAGCCTCCTAAGATGTATAGGGTGGACACCCCAGCCAGATCCAACTAACACTTTAAAAATATTCACAAATTTTACAGTTCTATCATAGACCTCATTGACGTGTTTCTTCCATCTGAGACCTTTATCAAACCATAGCCCCAGGTACCGCACTGTATCTACTAGTTGCAAAGGTGCTCCGTTTAATTTTACTTCAACGGATTCGCTACGATAGTTCCTTGTAAATAAACAAACTTTACTTTTAGCCACGGATATGTCCAACCCAATTTCAGATAACATGTAATTAATTACATCGAGAGCCGACTGTATTTTGATTTGTGCCTCTCTCACATCTTTACATTGCACGTATATGGCAAAGTCGTCTGCGTACTGCGATATAAAAATATCGTTTTGAAGGCGTTTGCAAATGTGTGCTGTAACAATATTAAAGAGAAGAGGTGATAGAGGATCGCCCTGTGCTAGGCCACGACATGTCATCCTACTTTCAATGTTGTCATGTATTTTTATTTTAAGGACTCTTTCATGAAGGAAGTTCCACAAGTAATTACAAATTTGTGGCCCTACCTGTAATTTATCCAAAACCTGGATTAAGGAGACATTATTAATGTTGTTGTACGCACCATTGATATCTAGAAAGCAACCCAACGTATAATAACCTTTAGTAAACCCCGTTTGAATCAAAGATGTTAGGCAACTTAAACTATCAAAACATGATCTTCTTTTACGGAACCCTACCATATGATCAGAAAAAACGTTATTTTTTTCAACAAACCATTCCAAGCGCTTGTAAATAATATAATGGAAGATTTTACTTAAACAAGAAATTAGTGAGATCGGTCTTAGAGAGGAAATATCATTCACGTCACGTCCAGGCTTAGGGATTGGCACAATAACAATGACGCGCCATTGAGAGGGAACAAAACCATGATTATAAAACTTATTGAAAAGGCTCAAGAGTACCCGTTTGCCAACCTCTGGCAGTTTCTTAATCATTGAGTAGGAAATATCATCATATCCAGGAGATGTATCCTTTGATTTAATACATTTTTCTAGCTCCTGGATAGAGATTTCGCGTTCTAAAGTGGAGTTTGTGTGGCGAATAGTCGGACCAGAGGGTGTAACGTAGTCTGGCGTGAGTGATCGTAACAGCTGTTGTGTTACCTGTGGGTCTGCGTAACTCGGTGTATTATTATAACCCTTCAACCATTTCATTTTACGCCAAAGATCAGCAGAAGTTGTTGATTCATCTACAGAAGAACAGTAGTTGTGCCAATAGCTATCCTTGGCCTGACGGATTAGATTCTGGGCTGATTTGGTTTTGTCCTTTAGAGTTACAAGGTTTTGAGGGGTTGGGTTACGTCTGAATGTTTTTAACGCTAGCCGTCTCTGTGCCACGGCCTGTGAAAGACTTGGCGACCAATAAAGTTTGGGAGTAAATGTTGATGTAGGGTTCTGATTAATTTTAAACAAAGGTATGTACTTATTGGCGGCCTCGTTAAGAATGTCCATAAATATATCGTAAGCTAACTGTAGGTCATTTGGTAAGGTAGTGCTACTTAGTTTTTGGTCTATATAATTAGAATATGAATGCCAATCCGCATTACAGAAGTTCCTTTTAATAACGGGAGGGGTTTGCGCTGAGAATGAATTTGATATTTTAATAATTAAGTGATCGCTGCCTAGATTTTCATTCAAAACGGTCCAATTAAAGGTTAAATTAATATCTGCCGATACAAAGGAAACGTCGGGGGAAGACTGTTGTAAATGGTTATTTACTAAACGAACTCGGGTGGGAGAACCGTCATTTAAAAATATATAATTACTGTTTATAGCAGAGTTATGTAAAAGACTACCTCTATGATCAGTTTTGTACGACCAGCTGACATGATGAGCGTTAAAATCGCCTAAAATTAATGTTTTGGTGGAAAAAAGAGAAAAAAGGCTATCCCAATCTCGTTGCGTGGTATTAACTCTAGATGGACAATAGATCGATAAAATATTTTCGATGGGATTACAGTTAAATAGTTGGATACAAACAACTTCAATATAATTATTACTTAAGGTCACTAACTTACGTTTTGCTTTTATAGACTTATGCACAGCAATACACACTCCACCATACGAGTCAGCACGATCTTTGCGGAAAATATTATAACCTGAAATTTTAAAATTACTCTGAGGTTCAAGCCAAGTCTCACTAAGGGCAGCAATATGGATTCTGTCCTGTCGCAATAGTTCTGAGAATGACATTAGTCTAGGCTTAATACTATCAGCATTCCATTGGCAAATGTTCAACTTAGTTTTTTGATTTAAGGGATTGAATGTGATATAAAATTTAAAAACACTTTCAACCACGGCCATTGTGATATGCTACTTGCAAACGCTATTGTAAACCATTCGAGGCATAATCGCACAGCACTTATAATTTTAGTCGAGGCACTGGCTTGCTTTATGAAGATTATTTCGTTGAGCCGAGACAGCAGCTCGCCGAAGTTTGAGCAACTTTGATTAGAATTTTCTTCACTGGGTACGTCAGGGGCTGTGTCCATTTCTTCAATACCAGTCATCCAATCATCATGCTGTGCTTTAGTTGGTCTAGGACGGCTTGCTTTGACGGGCTGCTGACTAGACGGATTCTGTTGCTCTTCTGATCGATGTATGTCCGCCTTTGTAAATATTGCTTGGGCAAAAGAACGGCGAGGAGTAACGGACTCAGCCACGTTTGAGGTAGAAGCTATTGGCCCAACTCCTCGAAGGGTTGGAAATAAGTCACGGCGTTCTATATTTTCAGGAGCTATTTGTGGGGCTACGTAAGATTCTAAAGCTTTTCTGTAAGTGCATCCAAATTCAGCCATTAATTCGCGCAATTTTCGTTCTTTTCTATACATAGGACAGGATTTACTCAGTGAGATGTGATTACCTTTGCAATTGACACACGAAAATACATTTGTATCGCAGTTCTCGTGAAATCCCCCGCATTTGGGGCACACAATTTTTTGACCCGGGCACATTTTTCGAATGTGGCCTAGTTTCCAGCACTTAGAGCATTGCGAAACTTGGTGTATGTATGGAGTCACTCTCACATTGATACCACAAACCTTGACGGACCCTGGTAAATGTGAGCCGTTAAAGCAAAGACGTATAGATTCACTCGGGCACCAGCCACCTTCATCCCTATTGCGTCGGTTCAACCTTTTCATTGACAATAGTTGTGCGGGAGGCGGGCACACAATGTATTCTAATATTTTTTCATCGCTGAGTTCTAGTTCTACATCTTTTATAATTCCATAACACACAGACAACTCCATGGCTCTTTGAAATTTCCAGCCCTTCTCCAAAAGTTTCTCACATTCTAATAAAGTTTTAACAGCGGCTTCAGTTTCAAATTGCAAACGCACTTTGAAAGGGTTCAAATATTTAATTTGATTTATTTTCGCAATTTTATGCTCAGCCAAAATACGCGCCATAGCAAATTGTCTCGGAAGTTTCTCAATATAAGAAATGTACACTTCGTTCTTATCCACATCCTTATTTGAATTATTGCTACCGCACCTTGATTTTTTTCCTCGTACCTCTGTCCAACTCTCTAAATCTTCCAGCTCACCATCCTCCCGTACCCTCTTGGATCCGCGCCCTGCCTCACCGGCATCGTTGCATTCTTCTTCTAAGCAAGATTCTATAAGGTCTTCCTCAGGAATAGGTATAGGAGAAGAATCGCAGCTCCGTACCATAATACCCACCGGCCTATTATTGTAGTCAGTAGGCATAATAATCTACAACTGGCGTAGCCGAGCGACTAGCGCCGCACGCCTCGCACGCGTGATAGGGTTCACTTAAAATATAGAAAACCGGTTTCACAACTCAAGGGACGACTCACTCGTACGAGTGCCGACACGAGACTGGGGGTATGGAAAAACTTAAATTTTAAAAACTATTTCTTTTTAAATGTTGTTAGGATTTATGTGGAGAGGATACCTGCAAGCGGTGATGTGCTAATTAAAATTAACTCTGTAGAATAAATATTTAAAGTTTACGTAAAGTTTTTTGATTACATTCATAATTCATTCATTCATTCATAACGTCACGCCTGTATCCCTTATGGGGTCGGCAGAACACCAGAGGTTACAAGACCATCTGATGTTACGTTTGACAAATTTGGAGGTACATATTATAAAGATGGGAAGAGACTATTGTAGTGACAGGGGGTCAGCCTATCGTCCACAAAAACGCCTTTAAAACCTCTGTCCCTTAACTGACTTTTACAGTATGCCCGGGAAAAGAAGCAGCTGGCACATTATACGTTTTCTTTCGCTCCCAGTCCAGCATGGAAGCAATAACTTTTATCACATTTTTTGATTACATTTGCCCATTATTGCCACTTTGTTTGCTCATCGAGTGAAGGTCTTTTACTAGTATTTGATTGATGGCAATAATTACTTAAAAGACGAAGATGTCATTTTAAATTTCAAAACTTACTATTAAGATAACGAACTCATTCTCAAAGGATTGCGTGGGTGACAGTATCTTAGATTTCTGAAACTCTTTTTTTGGCGCATATCCAGGAAACATCGAGAAATGTGTTTCGGCATAAGTGGATTATAAATATTTTAGGATATTTTTTGCATTTAATTATTCTTCTTGACTTCTTAAAAGTTTATGATTTATTTCCAGAAGTTATAAGTCAGGTAGGTATGTACTAATAAATGTTCTCGAATAGGTAGGTATAATATCTGATTTATTGATAGCGGAATCTGTATTAACTATTGTATTGGACGTTTTGATTAAGGCCTGTAAATATTGTTCTTAAAAGATTATATACAGCTGTATTATGTATTTACATACATACATAACTTCACGCCTGTATCCCTTATGGGTTAGGCAGAACACCAGAGGTTATAAAACCATCTGATGTCACGTTTGACTTTGGAGGTATTATAATGATGGAAAGAGGCTATTGCAGTGACAGCCTATCGCCCACAAAAACGCCAATAAAACCTCTGACCCTTAACTGACTTTTAAATTCGATGTTTTTCTTTCGCTCTCAAACCTGTCAAATTTCCTCAACCAATTTTTTACTTAATATCGACGGCATAGTTTTGGAACACTTGATCTGCTGCCTTCTGTACATAATGGTAAATGAGTTACAATTCCTAAGGAACTTGCTTTCCGCCAACGCAATGGATAATTTTATCGGGTATTGTATGTAACACGTTCGATTTTAATATTCGATCTCAATTTTCAATAAAATATTTTTCATAGATTATTTATTAGTTATCTCGGTGATCATTATATGTAGATCAAGAATCCACAAGCAAAGAATCAATTCTATTTTTTTAATGTCATTTCGTTATAGATTCATATTTATATTCTTTTTTTTTTCTTCATACCTACATCTTAATGCTACATAAAAATTACACCAATTGTTCATGGTGGTATAAAAATCATCACAATAAATAAAAATGGATAGAATTTCCGTACGATTAGTATGTACGAAAACGAAAGCGCTTCTGCAGCCAAAGTAAGGAAGTCTACCGATGCGAAGAAGTAGTAAAAAGCGATGCGTTCATAGATAATGTGTAAGTGACACTACGTACACGGCGCTTATGACCTTTACATCACTCAAGGCTATCGTAGAGAGAGGATTCTGTCGGGTAGGGACAGGTTCTTTGTGTATGGATTCTTTGAGTTTGTTACTTTCAATAAAATAATAAAAAACCTTGAAGGTTTTAGCGACACCCGGGTTTATATTTCGTCAATACTTATGCGCATAAAATGGATTCTATAATAATCGCAGTTCAACATTGCCTTAGGTTTTCAAGACGCATTACAATATTGGTATTATAATATTCAACATTACTTAATGTATAATATATTCTAGCTTCACTTATGTAGTTATGATAAAATATAGTCTGTGTTACTCCTGGATTTAAAAATACTGTGAATTTTTCAAGTTGTTTTTGATTTTATACTGACATACATACAAACTAATTTGAAAATGCAATTGCGCTTTACAATAGATACAATTATCACAGTTTTTTCTTATTATGGATTAAATCTGGTTGATAACAAAAAATATTTCATATCAGCTGTTCTATTTTTAACTGACTAGAGCACAGCCTTATTATTGTTCGTAACATTGAAGCCACAATCACGATCTGACCTCCACTTGTTGGGCAATGGTGCAGGCGCAAATCGAGCACTCTGAAAACTTTACTTGGCATTTGACGGACGTTGTTGCGTTGGGGTGACACTATTTGATGTTAGAAATATATTCACATAGCGCCTTCTCGCCCTAAAGTAAGCTTGCGTTTAAGATAAACTTATACCTCGATATCATATATAATACACCCAAAATATTAGCATTTTGCGGAGATTAAGCCCGCGACCAATGGCGATGTAGTAAAAATGTAGTACACCACGCGCAACGCGCCGCCTGGCCATAAACGGGCCCTGAGGCAGCAGCATCCTCAATTCATTATTTACTTCAAACGTCAACGGTCGCCGCGGCGGTTCAATTGCCGCAGAGAACAATGCAATGTTGGTTGAGCCCTTACTTACTTTGCAAGTTAACTAGCTAAGTAAACTTTTAAGAAAACATTGAAAAACCCTGCTCAAATCCTGCCTAATAAATAAATTGAAGCACAATCATAGTTCCGAAGAAGGTTTTAATAAGTTAATCACAATGTACACACTGTGTAAATTGGAAATAGTTACAATAACAAAGCTAGTATCAATACAATAGTTGGTTATCATATCTGGACAGGTAGAGAAGTACTATAATATCACCGGTAAGACAAAATTTTAAGATACTGAAACAGCAGCCTACGTTGTTGTATCATCTTATATCAACGCTAGACCCTACGGAATATCCTAGTCATAATTCAATAAAAAGCCAGTTCATTACCCATTCTTACCAGCTTGGAATCTTAACCAAAAGACTTGTGCACTTATTATCTTGATTTTTTTCTATATCTTGCAGAGGGTCGTGTGGAAGTATCCAGAGAGAACAAATACCTCAGTACCATGGCACCAGGGAAGGTGTTCGGGGAACTGGCCATCCTCTATAACTGCAAACGTACGGCGACCATCAAGGCAGCTACGGATTGCAGACTGTGGGCTATTGAGCGGCAGTGCTTCCAGACTATTATGATGCGAACCGGGCTGATCAGACAGGCTGAATATACAGACTTTCTTAAGAGGTAAGTGATAAAGATGCTTCATTTGGGCCATTACAAATGTGCGAACTGAGTCATGCAATGATCCTCTTGTTTGCACATACGAGGGTCATGAAACTGCCCTAGTATTGTGTGTTGTAGTGAAAATTGATGATTGAAATGGATGTGGTATAGTATAAATATGATTCTTAATTTTTTGGTTTATGGTTTTTTTTTTTTTTATAAGTGACTAAACCCGCGTTTGACGTCAATCTCACCTGATGGTAAGTGACGATGAGGTCGAAGATGAAAGCACACGGGTTTAGGAAGGAACTGGCTCTTTATACAATATTGCCGGAACACATTACCGCCGGAGCGGTAACATTTGGCGGCAGACTTTATATAAAGGGTGGTCGCTAGCCAGGCGGACCCAGAAGGGATCCTACCACCAAGCAAAAAATGGTCAGGAGAGTTTGAGCTATTATAATCATGTCACTCTTTTTTCAAAAGTCGAGACTTAATTAGGGCATTTATTTAACTTTCATTTTTTATTTGTAAATTCTATAGAGAAGTTTAAATTACAATTATAAAGTAAATGGATAAAGAGTCTGATGGTTGGCAAATCAAAGTTTTGTTCACGGACCTTTTCGGTTTTTTATAAGGATATCCCCTTTTTAGCTACTCTGACCCCTTAGCACAAGCCCATACAATAGGGGAGCAGTTCAATTAAATAACAAAGAATATTGGTCACCTTCCATACATTCAAAAACCTGTCACTTAAATTCTTTTATTGACCCCGTCTTGTATTCGTTGGTGCTTCAAACGGTTGTTTATTGTAATAAGTATCTAAATATATTATCAATATTTTTGAATTCGATGCAGAAATAAAATTATTTCATAAAATAAATACATAGCCCTACCCGTCAATGGCAGACTTCAATTCAGACTCAGACTTATAAAACTAACAATTGTGTTAGTTTCGCAGCCGGATAGTACATATCAAATATCAGGCAGGATATTAGCTTAATCCTTGCGTAATAATAAGCCTACTGCAATGTAAAAAGAATTAACATAATAAACAAGGCACAAAAAGGACTGCAGGAAAATATATATCAATCAAATCTGACGATGAGGTCTGATTGATCTATGTGAGTGACAGAACCCGCATCTCATATCTTATAGCTACGTTCAGCTTTAATGTTTAATTACAATGAAAAAAGTATGTATTTACTAACATAATAGTATTTTTTTTTACATGATCTTTGCTCTAATATCATTTTTAGTTTCGGCCCTATTCATAGGGTTAATTTCTGTTAAACTTAAAACAATAGATTGGCTGCGTTCAAAAACAATATTTCTCGAAAATATTTAAAAATTATTTTCTTTTTTTCCATGGACTGTCTGATCACGGTTTTAATTGCTTTAAAATCAGTGAAAAATCTAAGTTTTTTTGCGATATATTTGAAACTAAGACGCGTCTTTCGGCTATCAATCACTTCAATCAGTTGACAGGTCATAATTCGCCTGCCTTCTTTATGACTTGTTAGGGGGCTCATCAGTTGAGTGCGAGATGAGATACATTTATATTTTTGCTGTTTGCCACCGCGGCTTTACTCGCGATTATCTCGATCTCTTAAACATTTCAGGATATTAAGTATTCTACGTGTAATTCTGGTCTATAACCTGTGTGTGAAATAAAAGCTCAATCTATCAAGCCATTTAAAGGAAGGCAGAGATATAATAACTATACTATATTTACAAACTTTTACATTTATAAGTTTAGAAAGCTTTTAAGGTTTTTAATATGGTCGGTGACGTCAACAAGGTCAACCTGCATAAAAAGAACCTACGCAATATACACACAATACAACTAAAATGGTCGACTACGGAGTTACGAGTTAACAGTCCGAGAGAACGAAGGCAACTAATAATTGGAAATTATTGTTGATGCAATAAAAATTGCTAAATAGATTTATTTTAGATCTGCGGTATTTTCAACCAACTTCAAAAAAAGAAGGTATTCAATTCGTCTGTATGTTTTTTTATGTTTGTTACCTCATAACTTTTGACTGGATGAACCGATTTTGATGATTCTTATTTCATATGATAGAAGATACTTCCCATTTGGTCCCATATATATTGCATCGAAATCGATTTAATACTTCATGAAAAATATGTATGAATTCGGAGATCGTTAACCTTGACGACCTTATCAGACAAGGTTTTGACGTGAAGTCGGTTTTTTAATGCTCTGCATTCGTTAATTATTAACTTATATCGCAAGCTAGGAATATTCCTACATATAAGTATCACCATCAGGTTCACTTGTATTATTTTTCTTCAAAAAGTGTTTTATTTTGGATTATAAATTGTGAAATTTCTCCATTAACTTTGGGATTTTTAGGTCAATATTCAATTACATGAAAGGAAATTCTGATAACAAAGCGTCTATTTAAAATACTTTATGAGAAACGTTTCTTGGAAAACTTAAAAATTTTAAGTTTGAAGTTGAATGCTCTTTGTGTATGGCTTAAATTCTAAGACACAAAATCCCCTCTAAACTACTTCATTTATGTTATGTTTGAGTAGTGTTGACATGAGCTATCCCTTTATTTCTTATCAATTAGATTCCTCCATTTGATTCCGATCCAAGTGCATATTAGTGACCATCATTTTGTAAACCTCAATTTGTTGAAAGGATCATTAGAATAAACAGACAAGTGGATTTTCAAAGATTTCTATGCGAGGACTTAAAAATAAGCAGATTTTTACAGATTTTCAGTCACACATTATTTTCAAACGCGTAAGCCGATAACAATAACTAACAAAGGTTAGCAGACTACACTAAAGTTAGTATGTAATAAGATAAGATGAACAGAGATGCCACTAAATAAATATTTGTTTTGTCTTGCTCAAAGGCGTTTCAGAGAAAGTGAATTAAAATTACCACGCTCTTGAATTCTAAGAATAAATTTGACCAGTTGGTCTACGATCGAAAGTGATGTGGTTAGTTTCAAGCTGTCTTCTAAAAGGGGAATAACCTTTTGACTTGAGCGTAATTGAAAATATGAACGTGTACTTGTTTCGTTCTTTTATTTATTTGACTGATTGATTAGATGATCTTCTTACTGTTACGTGTTAATTATTTGAGCATATTTAAACTATACGTCAATCAAATGATAGTTCCTTTGTTTCAATAAATTCATAAAACGGTTATTATATAATATAAGTAAATTTATGTTATGCGTTTTTGAAATTTGTAAATAATCGTGACTTTCTACTGTTCATTAAACTTTGTCGAATCATAAATTTAACGGCCGTAAATGCAAGAACCGCGAAGAATAAACAATGAAAATTTTAGAAAGAAAGCGCTGTTTTACCGTACTGCCTGTTTGGTTATTAAAAGATTTTACTGGAAGTATTTCGTTTTTGTTCTCTGAGCCAGGAAACGGCAATGGGTCTTCCTAATCATCATTGGTCTAATTTCAAAGGTGGTACGACTAAATAATAGAGAGATAATCATTCTAATTATTCGTTTTTGATTGTTTTTTTTATCCGGAACTAAAGTAGGTATGGTTTCATTGAATTATATTTAGGAAAGGAAGTGTAATTTCTATTGACTCAATTGGCATATCAAAACAAGGAAAACGTCATGAGGTTTACTGATGACGCAGGTTTTTTCAATAGAGTATGAGGACTGAAATTATAACGGAATATTTTGACTATAACAATATTTCTGTCATCGGTTTTCTTTTATTGTGATTATTTGTGGAACCTTGTATGTGCAAAACATGCTTTAGGTTTCTCCGTGGTCCATTGTGTGTGAAGAAGTCCTGGCTCCTTATAAATAATTTCTCACACCATAGGTGAGCATTTGAAAAATACTCACCTCTCACACATAGGTAGGTACGTACCTATTTGAATAAATGACTGCATTTTTTAAATATAATTTGGGGTAATCATTTGTAGTAAGCATTTTCCGTCTGCGGAGTGACCACCAGCCTGAAGATGTCCATTAGCAGCTTTACTGTGGTTCCGGATAGGATGGCAATTTAGGAAGTACAAAGACTGGCACAGACACTTATCTTAATCTTAGAGTCAGCAACGCACCGGTTGTGTTCCTTCGATGGTTCACTTAACTAAGATAATTTGTCACCTCATCGTAACGTTAAAAAAACTTATGAACATCTTGTAAGCTACATTTGATTCAATATCTGTTATTAACGCTTTCGATATCTAGTTTAAGCCAGTAACAATACTCGTGTTGAATGTTTACAATAAACATATAATTATGTTCGCTTTTATTTGCGTGCTTCTACTAAAACACACAACACCGCATGCAATCTCATATTTACCTCATTATCTTATCTGTGCATATTTATCTTACTAAACTGAGGTTTATTGACAGACACACGTCAATGTCTATGTCAAATGTCACTTCAGACAGTTTCATTCAGACACGTACCTGAAAGGTTTAACTCATTCAGTGTTAACGCTTTTTTAATAGTCAAATTTATAGTCATAACGTTAGTTTTGTAGTCGTATAATACACATGAGGTCTATTGACCCCGACATGGTTATTCATTCGGTAATGTTCGTTCGTACAATGTCCCATTATACGACTTAAGTTCCATTTGTAAGTGGGTTGAGATATTCGAGTAATTTATAGTCATGGTTGTGCTCGTAGAAGCCCAGTTACTTGTGTGCATAAATTTGCCAGTTTTGTTTATAAATAAATGATAATGCTTGAATAAAACTACTTTTTAACCGGATTAATCGCGTATAACGAGCGACACACTCGTGACCACGGGGTCTGCAAAGACACCGAAACGTCGAGTTAAAATGTAAAATATAAATTATACGCGATTAATCCGGTTAAAAAGTAGTTTTATTTAAATTATGAATCGTGAAAACTTAAGACAATACTATGATAATGCTTGGTTTACAAAGCGCCTTCAAGTATAATGGTTACTGGATATATACAATGTGTTAATTTTATACTTGGTGAACTTGGTGAACTTGCAGGGTATGTTATGAAATTCAATAAAACATGCTAAAAAAGTTACCTTGACGTGCTAGTTTCGGAGTAAAAGGTAAAACATTTAAAAAAAACATTTTTTTTTATGAAAAAATAAAAATAAATTAATGTTTTTACAACTTTCCGGTTTGATATTGTGATCTTTTTAAATTTTTATTACTAGTTCATGGCTTTACCTTCAAAATAAGACTTAAAAAAAATCCATGGTCTACTTAGTTAGGAAAAAAATTAACAACGAAAAATGGGAATTGAATAAAAAAAAAATTTTTATTGGCTTTAATTTCTAAATGGTGTACGAAAAAAAATTTTTTTTTCGCGTTTTGTCGATAATTTTTAATGTTTATCCGCACATTTCGTTTGATCAAGTATAAAATTAACACATTGTATAATAGTATATAATACAGAAAGACAACTTTTTCACAATTGGGTTTTGGTCGCGTGCGTCAATGGATAACGAAGTATGTTTGAATGCCTATAATGTAAACAAACTTATTAATGGTCAAACGTGACGCACATATGATAACTGTTTCTTTAATAACTTTTATTTAGATATTACTTAAAACCATAATCTGTTTCAAAATCCATACTTTTCCTGTGTCTATTCTATACCAATCGTAAATAAACAATTTTATTAACGCATCTTATTTATTTAGTGGCGTCGTAACAAATGAAGCAACAGTTCAATTTTACGAACATGTGGCATGCTGTAACACTTCATCCCATAAACTCAATCTAAAATCCAGATTTCCAATCCAATTTCAGTTTTTAAACTGGGAGAAAACGGAGTTCTAAATTTCAAATTACTTGTCAACAATACATGCCAAATAAATTCATCTGGCAACCTACATATCAAGAAAGTACCGTTTGACATCAAATTATTTATTTGTCAATATAGGGTCAAGTTGGAAAAATAATAATAATTAACTCGTTATTGTACACCAACATGATTACGGAGGAAAAATTACATTAAATGATAACAATAAAATATATTTGTACAATGGCGACCTTATCGCTCAAGAGCGATTTCTAGGCATTAAAGGAAATTGAGGTGAAATACCTACTAATAATTACATAAATAATTAAATAATTACAGTGTGTGTTGCCAGTGATGACATACGGCACTGAGACGTGGTCGCTAACTATGGGCCTTATAAATAAGCTTAGAGTAGCTCAGCGGGCAATGGAAAGGGCCATGCTCGGAGTTTCCCTGCGGGATCGAATCAGGAATGAGGAGATTCGCAGGCGAACCAATGTCACCGACATAGCCAGAAGGATTGCAGAGCTGAAGTGGCAATGGGCAGGGCACATAGCTCGCAGAACAGATGGCCGGTGGGGCAGAAAAGTCACGAGTGGCGGCCACGTACTGGGAGACGCAGCGTAGGCAGGTCCCCCGCACGATGGACCGACGACCTGGTCAAAGTCGCCGGTAAACGCTGGATGAGGGCGGCGCGGGACCGAGCGACGTGGAAGACCTTGGGGGAGGCCTATGTCCAGCAGTGGACGTATACAGGCTGTGGATGATGGATGATGAATTACATAAATACATAATGTAAAGAAATGCGATACAGGGTTGATTTGTAGTCACCAGCCAAATTTAAATGTTAGTTTCTTTGATACGATATAAACGTTGGTACCTGAATATATATATTATTATAGATTAGTATAAAAAAAAAAATATGGCACCACAAACTTTTATGCAAATAGTCGCTGTTTATGAACGACGCGGCATTTCTTTTAATAATACGTAGAACTACAAAATGTTTTGTAGTAGTGCGTAGTTGTCTTTATTTTGATGGTAATTTAGAGTGACCATGGTTCGCTTAATATGTAAGCGAATATATGTATTTCTTTGTAAAAAAATAAATACTTTTTTTGCACAAATCGTTTCTTTAAATGATACTTAAAATATAATATTCTAATAAAATTCTAAAGTAAAAATTTGGCTGGTGACTACAAATCAACCCTGTATGTATATAATATATAGCCTTACCGCCCCGAATAAGCGAGTCGTAATAGGCGAAGAATCCGATCGACAACTACTTGGAGGTAAAAACCCTCCAGGGTCCGCTTCACTAGTCTTTTTCTTGCTAGTTTCCCTCCATAAAAAGTCTGCCACAAAATACTAGTATAACGGGGACATCTTCCGGCAATATTACTCATATTATAAATGTGAAAGTTTAGATGTCTGTTCCTCAATCACGGGAGAACGGCTCAACGGATTTGGATGAAATTTGGCATAGTGATAGTGTACAGTCTGGAATAGCACACTTTTTATCCCGTAATTCCCGCGGGAATTGAAACTGCACGGGTAAAACCATGCGCAACAGGTAGTATTTTATAAAGAGTCAGTAACCTGAAACCCGTGCGCTTCACTTACTTAGATTTAGGTCAAACGCGGGATTAGTGACCGTTACAAAAATATATTATAAACAATCGCTAAAAAATCATAGCTTTTTTAACTTTCGAATCGGAAATAAACTTTATTCAGTGGACATAAGGAGCTGTTAGGAACGCATTCCCACAACGGCCGCACTCTACAAATAATAACAAGTAGATTGAACGATAAGTTATCCAAAGTTCTCATTTCTACTAATTTTTTTCATGCAGTCCTGCAAGTGGAGAGTATGAATAAAATACAACTTAGTATGTTTGCTAACTTTCTTTTACTCAAATACACACAGAATTTACATAGCAGATTTCATTTGCTGGTTGCCATTACGAAATCTAGCGGTGTCGTATTGTTTTGATTACATTGTTACAAGAGGCACGAGACTTTGTTTTGTAATCTTTATCCATCACGACTAGGCAATCGTAAATTCTGTTAATACGACTGAGGTTTATTCTGTCTTAAGTTCATAAGATTCATTACATTGAATAAAAGTCGTTTTTGAGTAGATTTTATCATGTTTATTAAGTTTAATACGAACGCAAGAAACTTTTAGTCTTTTTTACTTCTATCTTATTTTTGTTACGTCACTTTGAATACTTACACTTCTAACTCTTAGTATACCTATTATAGAATACTTTTACCTTTAATAACAATATGCCTTTATCTGAGGAAATAACATACCAGACAATGAAAGCATTATCAAGTCAACGTGAGATATTTTAATCTCTTTATTGCAAACATTTTCTTATTACCTCATTAGTTTTAACTTGCAGAATAAATAGAGCATCCAGGAGATGCATCGTGTAAGGAGATCCTCAACTTCCCTTTTTACATTTTAATGTCCTGAGTTATCGCCTAGATATGGCTTAGCCTTGGCTTTCAAGATGTTTTTTCCTGAGTGAGCTGGCTATTTAATATTAAGGGATTAACTTCAGGCGTCAGCTGGGTCATAACAGCTCAGTTGTTAGAGTATTTTCTGAAAAACTAAAGATGAAGATGCAAATCTCACGTATTTGTTCTTTCACTTCTCATCTATAACATACATAAGTACTTTAAATACGCTTATTTTAATGTGGTTATCATGATGATTGAGTTATTTCTCTGTACTTCGTATTCACTTTTACTATTATAAGTGTCTTACAAAGTAAAAAGTGATATAAAACATCCGCATCCATAATGTTAGTTGTGATATCACTCTAAAATCTTTACGCTTTTTACTTTGTCTTCAATACCATGAATGATAACCACGTCTCGATACAAAGATATACTGGATTTTGATCTTAGTGAAAATTTGCGTAAAGCTATTATTTCATATTTCATAGTATCTATGATCTAGTAGTTTAGTGATGAAGAAATTTCCACGTTCGTCCCTGATACGGTTGAAAAAGTAAGTCGTCTTTTATTTACAATATTTCTGTTTGATTTTCATGTAATTCATCACCAACATAACTCTTTTTATGATCTATAAGACAATCATTGTGACGCGGATGTTTTTGCCGTAATCCGCCAAGCTGGCCCAGCGCTATGAGTAATCTGTACAACTTGTAATGAATCTCTAAGTTATTGTGGAATGTACATTAAATTATTTACTACATTATTTTCAGCTAAGGTCATAAATTTGCCTTTTAAATTTCGCCAAGCTTGGTGACCGGTGCAAAAGACGCAATGCCGGAACCAAACACAATACCTATTATTAAAGAACGGGTTTTTATGTCCAAAGTATTGTTAGGCAAATTATTTATTTACATGAAGCACATTGTCATGGTCAAAGTTGGTACAAGGTTTATTGTGTTTGCAACGTAGGTGTGAAGGAAACGACATTCATGGTCGCTAAACAGCCAAATTTAAGTGCAGTGGTGCTTCACTGCGACTTTTGACGTTTTGGAAGTTTGATATAAAAATATATTAAATAATAGAATTATGTTGTTTAACAAAAGCACCGAAACTTAATGTATCGACAAATCAAGGCACAAAACAAATTTTATTTACAAAGTTTAATGGATCGTAGTAAATTCAGATAAAAACTCAATATATAATTACCCGAAATAGGCACAACAACTGTGTCACTCCAAACAAATTTTCTATCTTACTTGTGTTACGAACAACACAGCACATTATTATGGTATACATTCAAGACCGTGCCAGTATAGTAGAGATCGTATTCAAATTTGCTGGAAATCGAACCTTCTGCCACTGCAGGCAAGGATTCAAACCACCAAGAATATCATATTATAAGAATAGAGTTATTGTGTCTTATGTAACCAACACCAAAACTCCATAAAAACTAGATTGAAATATTTTTCATGTTAGACTTAGTCAATGAAACTATAAATTATCGACATTTCGCTAAACATACAGAAATGATCTCTCGAGGAGAAGCACATATCAGCGCAAGATAAAAAAATTACAAATCTCAAACATGCGATATACGAACGTATTTTAATAACATTAATTAGACGGCTCTAATTAGATGTAAAACTATCGTAATTATACTATAGTACAAATTTCACACTATGACTAACAATATGTCGTTGTTTTGTCTAAGAATTTATGATTTATTATATCTACACTTTCTGTGCTACACACAGGTAGTTCAGCTAAGATCTATATTGAACTAATATATCTTACGGGGAGTTACGTGGGGAAATAAAAAGGGCGATTAAAGTATTGTAACTGAAAAATGAGTTTGGTGATCGGTTATAGAATTTTGGGCTAATCTGACTTTCTTGTCTATCTATATATAAGCATTTTTAGGTAGCATTGGATAGACTTTGGAAATGTTGTTGCATAGGGTCAGCTAAGAACAGCTCCATCGCTCTGTGGAGTGGACATCGCTTGTTGTTTGGACCCCTTCCTTTATACGTAGATTCAGGTAAAAAAGATCTGCCGACCCTGCGACTGACTTAAGTCACTTGCTGGTACGAACGCTATGGTCGGTCAGAATGATCTCTAACCAAGTCTGCCGTCAATGATGTGCTCCGGCAATGTTTTATGAAATCTAGTTCAATTATGTCTTTAATCTCTAAGTTTGACATTGAAGAGATTATAAGTAAGAAAATTCAATGCCAAATAAGGCCAATTCCGGCCTACACTAATATTAAACGCATGATTTTTATTTTTATATGCAGGTGCTGACTACACAATAGAATTTCAAATATTTTTGTGACCAGTTGTATACCGTTGTATTTGAAGTTACTCGTGTACCCATGCACATCAAAAGAAACACGGGCTTGTACGTGCAAAGTTCCTAATCATTGTATAGAAAAATTGCTGCATAAAAGAAGGATTTCGCAATGTACCTTTAGTATCGAAATCATAAGTGTAACATTCACATACATATTAATTCAAGCCTGTATTATTAAACAAAGAGGTTGACGAAACACTTGCATTATTAAAGACTGGTAGTTAGCAAAGCAATCATGCGCAGGATTTGCGAAATGTTACTTGTCACGTTTTAGCTCTGGTGCCACGTTCATGACATTTGATATTATTCTCCTTTCACTGAAGTGAGTTGTTCTTTTTTTGCAAATTGCTATTTTAAGTTTTTTTTTTTATGTTTCTGGTATTATTCAAGTTTTGCGAGAAGCGTTTTCGATTTTAATTTTCATGTTTTTATAAGCATTGCCACGAAACAAAGGTACTTAAATTTAAATTAAAAATGTTACCACTGACATTCTGATTTAAATAACAATGTCGAGACGGAAACTTCTTAATTTACGAAGTAGCTATGCTTAATTAGTTCTTGTAGTTTTTCTGGAATTACGAGTTCTTAAAATGTCCTTCGGAATGTTAACTTTCCAATTCTATAGATTACTTTTATAATTAAACTTCTGAATAGACTATAAAAGTTTGCAATTAAGTATTAATAATTTATATCTTAGGTTTTAAATTTCTTAAAATATACTTCAATAAAAAAATTCATGTGTTGTTATATATCAGCAGGCTGAGTAACATTCGGCTCGTTCGGTATAAAGACCATTACCTACGACTTCTGTGATTCGTAGAGCGCGTTAAGCAGTCACTGATACGGTTTTTAAAGGGTCAACTATTGAAGCTACAGAATAAAAAACTGGCAACACATAATTAATTCTACCATCGATGATTAATAATACCTACCAACCACCATCAGGTGGATCTAGGATTCTGGCTTTTATAAAATAATAATAAGCTTAACATATTATATTGCGAGTCGCTTCAAACTCATCAAGTATTCAACGCTCGTGTTGCAGAAGGTTCAGTTTGTGTTCGTCGAAATAACACTATTTCGACAACACAGAGACTTGGTTATATTGAAAGTAGGACAACTTGTGAATTAGGATAACTACTTACTGAATATTTCGCTACCTAAAGGCATAAATTGTCACTAGACATGTACTCAAGTGAGGTTGAAGTTAACCCGGATATAGTCACAAACAGGCAAAAACTGCGTACAACAAAGCCAGTAGCACCTTTTTATTGACGATAAATGTAAATAATCTGCGTTAAGAACCTAAAGAAATAAGTAAACAGTACTATTAACATTGCTGTATAATTATGTATGAAATTACAATGATAATTTCAAACGCTTAGGCGCATCTTTCTTTGTTTCACCGAGATAATTGTATGACAATAAACACGTGCCTGTAGCACATTAACAATTATAATTTCCTTATGTTGTATGGCTGAGCTCATGCTATCGCAAAGTAAAGTTCATTGATGCTAAGGTAATTGAGAGGTTTGTTTGTAGGTACTCCTGCATTTTTTTTGAAAAGAGACTGTAAACAAAAAGGTGCAAATCATTTTCTTTTTCTTATTACTGGTAGCCAGTTACATTGCAGCTTTACTTTTCGAAATCGCGGGTTTCACTTTTTGGAGGAATAAAAGTACCTAGTTCTTTTATTAGATAATCTAAATTACTTTTATTCATGTACATTATTGTTCAAACATTTAGCTTTTCTCCAAGAATTATTTCGTTTTAAATTTCACTTGCTGCCATATTCATACAAAGTTATATTCATACAGCCCCTTATTTTATTCCAAGCTATGTCCTTACTCTCTGTGAAATGTTAACTAGCCTGTTTAGCATAAAACGTAAGCAAACATACATATATCCCACATCCATTCAAACTTTCACGTTGATATTTCTTACCGAGCCTACCTCATTAATGAAGAATAATGCATAGTTGTTTGTGTTTGAAAAAGGCCAAAAGCCCTAAGACATCAACAGATTTTTCTTAAATTACAATCAGGGCTAGGTTATACTCCAAATTAACACGTACTATTAAATAAAACACTTTTTAACCGGATTTATCGCGTATATTTACATTTTAAATTTTGACTCGACGTTTCGGTGTCTTTGCAGACCCCGTGGTCACGAGCGACTCGAAGGAAATATACGCGATAAATCCGGTTAAAAAGTGCTTTATTTAATAGTATGAATCGCGAAAACTTAAGACAATATTAACACGTACTACTTTTAAATCAAATAATAATAATAATAGCAGCTACAAACCATCAAGATTTAGTGTTATAACTAAACTGTAGGACGTAAATTGTAATCCATTACATCAATGGAATTATTAAGCTTGTAATCGAGTTTGATTGCAGACCTTCAAGACGTTGTTTCACCTCAATGCGGTAACACACAAAAAACTTTCTACTCTAATTCCGAGGTATATTTTTTGTTGGTGACATAACTAATTTGTCCCAGATAAAAGATCTTGATTTTTATAGGCTCTGTTTAGGCTTCTCTTGATGCTAAAAACTTATTTATATTTGAAAATGCTAACCTACGGTCTATACTTACACAGTATCTGCATACATACATATGGATCTTAGAAATGACTGTTAATTTTTAATATAAATTGAAGGCTGACCAGATTATGCGATCAATATTGTACATGCGGTTTTCAGTTTGATATTTAAAGTTGAACATGCTTTTTTTTCTTTCAGTTAAGCTAAATCTCTATTCATGTTGACTTAGAACGGACCTACCGCTTCTGTATATCTGTATATCGTAAGTTGCGATTAATTCAAGTGACTGAAGGCTATTTTAATAACTCACAAAACTTTTATTTAATTTTCTAATTTATTCACAGTGTGCCGATCTTCAAGGACCTTCCCGAGGACACGCTGATGAAGATTTCCGATGTCCTGGAGGAGACCCATTATCAGAATGGTGACTACATCATCAGACAGGGTGCTCGGGGTGATACGTTCTTCATCATATCTAAGGGACAGGTGAGAATCTTTAGACCATTAACACACATCAATAAATCTTAAACCAAGTCTGTGTTGAATAAAGAAATAAACAAATAAGTTTTTTCAATTATTTGCTATTTCAACAACCGAAAGGAGGATAAGGTTAAACGTAGTTGTAGTGGTGTAGTGGCTTATGTTTATATCATTCGATATAGCTTAAACAGCAACCTTCGGAACGGCTGGTACAGTAATGGCTGACTACAGATCATAAATTCCTCACGACGACTTCTGTGCTTCGGAGGACACGTTAAGCAATCAGCCTTGGGTGTTATATACTTGAACTCAAACTTAAAGTTCAAACAAATTCTTTATTTTGTAGGTACATAAATACACTTGAAATAGGTAAATTATTTACAAATTGAACTGAATTTACCACCACTTCGGAAAGTCGATATATTGAGAAGAAGAGGCAAGAAGTTACAGCAATCATCTATTAAAAATATACAATAACAGTTCACATCCAGAGAATCTCATCTTCTTGCATGTTGATATCTTTTACGGTAGGTATTCGTTAAAATTTGTCAGAAGCCTTGATATTCTCAACATAAATAAATGTCACCTCCGTGTCGCAAATAAATGAGCATACAGTCATTCCTATTTGAATCACCATATTACTCATGTGAAGAACCTTGGTTGCGGCATCTGTCCAGCTGTCCCCCAAGGTTTTCCACGTCGCTTGGTATCGTGCTGCCCTCATCCAGCGTTTACCGGTGACTTTGACCAGGCCTTCGGTTCACCTTGCGGGGGGCCTGCCTACGGTGCAGTACGTGGCCTCCACTCGAGAACTTTTCTGCTCAAACGACCATCTGTTCTGTGAGCTATGTGCCCTGCCTATTGCCACTTCATCTTTGCAATCCTTCTGGCTATGTCGGTGACTTTGGTGCGCCTGCAAATCTCTTCATTCCTGATTCGATCCTGCAGCCCATACTTAGCGATAATCATTAACCATGTGTAAATAGTATAGCGAGCATAATGATGACTAGCCTGGAGGCAACATATCATTAATTCTTTCACCTAGAAATAATAATGTCCATTACCCTGGATGCCACTTTCCGTCAAGTGGACACTTATCCGTGGATACCGTTTAGTGCTTGTGTGAGAAAGTTTCTACCTATATTTCTTTTGAAAGGGAATATCTGTCTGTACATGCTCACGGTAATCTTACAAGTCTGAGAATTGGTCTCGAAGCTTACTATAGGTACTCAAGGGTTTTGTCAGCATAGTCAGTGAATACATACATACATAACTTCACGCTAGCATCCCTTACGGGGTAGGCAGAACACCAGCGGCTATAAAAAGATTTGATTTCACGCGTGACGTATTTGTACGTATTATAATGATGGGAAGAGACTATTGCAGTGACAAAACGCCAATAAAACCTCTGTTCCTTTACTGAATTTTACAGTATGCCCGGGAAGAGAAGCAGCTGGAACTATGGAGAATGGAATATAGGGAGAAAATAACTTAACTGCAAAGACAGGAACAAATTAAAGCTAATATTCTTGTCTGTAGATATATGTTTGGGATAGTCTTCGGAATTACTGAACAAATTTTGTTCTGATTTGCATAAGTCTATGAATTGTTCTCGAAGGTCACAAATAGATACATTACCTACGAACGTAGTTATCACGGATTTTGTCTACATCAGTATAAATATCAATTTCAAAAGATTTCAGATAAATGCAGTCACGCAGAACTCGATAGTAACATACAAAAGTATTACCTCGAAACACATTTTTTTGCCTTAAATTATTTTCTGTAAAATTATAAGCAACGACGACAAGATGTGTTTTCGACCTTAGGACATTTGACAATAAGGTCCCACTAGCAGTAATTATACTGCCTTTCCTAATAATGTCCATTATCCTGTTTAGGAATCAGCAAGAGCAATACGGGTTAGAGGAAGAGCAATGAGCACAAAATGCTCTCAATGATTAACCGGTGTGACGTAACTTCTCAAAGCGTACCATTGAAGGTTCTTCTTCAATGAGATCTTCTGAAGATAGTTTTTTGTTCAGAAATTAGTTAATAAGCTAAACATACAAGCCCAACTAGACAGTAGTAGGCCACAAAGTAAGCAGCTTGTCTCTTAGTAAATACATAAATTATACAAAATATCGAATCTAAGACTTTAATTTATAAATAGAATTACAAATGAGAATCTCAACTTCCAAATGTTACCATGATATTAAACGAATCTTGATTATTCCAAATGACACAGCATTAACAGCTGACTCAGTTTGACATTTCACGGTTTGAAATTCGAACCGAAAATATTTACCGATTCACTCAGCTTAACTCAACAAACATAAGTTAAGTAATAAGTTAGCGTACAGAGATGTCTAACATGAAAGTTGATGTTTTCACTTTCGTTTCACAGTTCGCTTGGACTTTCGACAGGTTTTCGACGTGACTTTTGCTAAGCCACGCCTCTTTGTCTTGTATATGATAGAACTATTGGATTTAAGGTTATACGATTTAGATAATATAAAATGAAATTTTATTTTCTCAAAAAAAAATCTCCAACGAAATATTTTATTGCTTCAGCAATAATGGAATAATATTTATTCTTTGTATACTCTTAGATTATAAACAATGCCATGGCAACCGAAAATCCGTCTTTTATTTAGAAATTTATTTTTAGCTGTCCAGACATACTGAGCTGTAGACAAAAGACTTGATTAGCCCAGGACAAATTATTATCGAAGCACTTATTGGCGGATAACTAAGTGACCAAAGGCGTCCGCTAGTCAGGTGTACCCTAAAAGGGTCCTAGAGCCATACAACTGGCTTTAAAAATAAACAAATAGTTCATTATGTGGACAACAGGTTCACTTGTGAGTTCCTTTATTTTATGTGTGCACATATTATTATGTCTTGCATTCGCGAAACCGCATAATAACGTATTTTAAAAATCAAAAAGTTTAATTTTGTATAATAATTAAATAACACTATATTATTCCTCATTAAAAGCTCAATGCTTTTTTGCATTAGTACTAAAGTTAACTTTCAATATGGGTACAATAATGTGCACAAAGCTATAAAAATATAAGCTAGACGGTGACTACGCAACAGGTTCACCTTGGCATTTATCGCTGGCTTACAATTCTGCACACCATGTTACTTTTAATAATACAAAGCTATAGCTCCGTGCAATTTTAGTCACTATTTACAAAGCATGCTTTTAACTGTGCAGTTTTTTTTGTTTCTAAATTTAAAAAAGGAACATATTGGATTTAACAGTTTTTTTTTTCTAAAAGACAAGATTGGCATATTTTTTGTTAGGTCGTTGAAAGTGTTTGTGTTGGACAAGGTCATTCTTCTCGGTTCACTCTTTCCCATGACGTTACTTTGACAAGATCGGTCGTGGATTTCTAAATTTAATCTTAATTGTCAATCCAAAATTCTTTCTTATAAAACAGAAATGTGTATTTTAGTTGTCATGGCAACCATCACACACTATAGTGTTCTACAATGTTTAATGGATTGAGATTTAATAATAAAATCCACTTTAAAATACTTTGGCGTTCCTAAGTGGACTAAGCTAGTTTGAAAGTTGTAAATAATTGTATCCATGCTGGACTGGAATTATATCCATGCTTCCATGCTGGACTGGAAGGGAAAGAAAAACATAGAATGTACCAGGTGTTTCTTTTCCCGGGCATACTGTAAAAGTCAATTAAGGGACAGAGGTTTTATTGGCATGTTTTGTGGGCGATAGGCTGACCCCCTGTCTTACCAATAGTCTTCATCCATCATTATAATACCTCCAAAGTCAAACGGGACATCAGCTGGTCTTATATTATAACCTCTGGTGTTACCTCTAAGGGATACAGGCGTGAAGTTATGTATGTATGTAAACATTATTTACATACAGTAAATAATTATAAAACTGTTATAACAAAAAAAAATTCAAAGATATGAATTCTCATCATCATCATCACAACTCTTTGTTATGAGCCAGGGCATGAGTATTTCCCCTGAGTGACGAGGAGGTATATGAATTGTATCAATAAACATTTATTATTTTTATTTTATGCAAAACTAGAGTAATCACATATTTTCACGAATATCTTCTCAGTTTCTTTTACAATAGGTACTATTATAAGAAAAGGTTATCGTTTTCACATTTCGTCTTTCCAAGGTAATCAAATGATACTATTAATCTGTTGACAGTTAGCTTCAACAACATTTACCTCTTACATTCAGGTGACATCAGCTAAGAAAAAGATCCGTCTACGTTCACCACACTTCGTACATAAATTCCTGCCAAAAATCTGTGCAACGTATTTGCATTCTGCGCTTAGTCATTTCTTTACCACTTCGTCTTTGCTTGCCCTCGATCAAATTAAGTTAAAACCAAGGTTAAGTCATGAATCACTAGCAAACCTCTCCGGATTTGCTCGGGTAGCAAAATAAAGCCCCAGGGCAGCATGTTTTTTCTGATATTTTCGGCAAATTGACATCATATTTCTGGCAATTTATGAAAACCATGTATTATACTGCTGGTGAAAAAAATATGAAAAGTAAATTAGTTGTTTTTGAGTTTATGCTTCCAGGAGAAGCGACGCAGAGGGGGAAATGTTCCATAAAATTACTGATTACTAATTTGTTGAAAACCCTTTGAGCTCCAACGCAATTTGTAACTAATATGAGAATACTTCATCAAATGAACTATTTTGGTCATTACGAGTACCTACAAAGCCACCCCGGGCTAACATGGTAACGTCGACAAAATTTATCGCGCCAATATATCGTGATTGGACAATTTTATCGCTTAATTCGATCTGTAAAATGGTGACGCCTTTTTCATTAAAAAAATAAAAAACTGGTTGAATAACGATAGGTATAACGTAGGTTTATATCAAGCTTACTTACCTATAACGATGGAATTCTTCCTTATTAATACAGTGCTTAGCAGAATCTTTAAATAATTCATGCAATTGTGTTGTTATTAGATATTTGTATCTATTATTGTTTTTCTTTGTTATCATAACTTCAGGCTGTTTATTTATATATTTTTCTTAATTTATCGATATTTACTTAATAAATAAGAAAAACATCCATTAGAGAAACAACATAATGTCGATCTCTCGCTAGACTACATCTCTTTGTAGCATTCCTAATTTAAAAATATCTTTGTAATCACCTCACGCGCATGTCTAACTACCATTTTACATACAATTTACGTTCTATATTAGTTATAGTAATAAATTAAAAGCAAATATTCGCAACGCACTCGTTGAGAATAACTTTGAATACGTACCTGTGTTCGTTGAAGTGGATCTAAGTGCAAATTGCTTGGAAAAGTAGAGAAAGATTTGCGGAAGTTTTGTCGTAAATTCTATTTAAGCTCCTTCCGTCTATTAGTAGAAATAATTATGTAAGTTGTCATTATGATATTCAAAAATTCGTATACATACAATACACTTTAATAGTATCTCTGCCAATTGAGTATACCCATTGTCAAGTCGTAATTCTAGGCAGTGCATCGTTAACAAATGTGTAATATTTTATGGATATATCATATATATCATAACGAAAACTTTGATTTAAAATGTTACATAAATATTCATAAATAACTTGATGTAAATAAAACAACATAAACATTTCATAAATATGACCCAATTTAACTATGGCTAAAATGATAAAGCCTTATAATATTTTTGAAACTACGTGTATACATATACTTAGAGTTTTTTTTTTTTAATCTTACAGCAACGAGTTGAACAAGACTATCAACTTTATGGTACTTAAATGAATTATAAGAAAATATATCACATCTATTCGTAAATACATATATATTTGACAAAAGAGAAGCTTTTTGTAATATTAAATTTGTATAAAATAAAATACACGAGGCATCAAATCATCATAATTTACATAACAAAATATTACTTCTTCTTCCTAATATGACTGGAACTAATATAAGTATTTGTTACAGTCATCTTTCCAGTATATGTAATGACTACTGAATCTGTGAGAAATAGCAGATAAATCACAATGTCATTGAATCTAAGCCAAATGTTGCTACATCGAAAAATGCGCAGGCGAGACGAGGTGCATTTTGCATCACCCTGCAATATTACCTAACATGGTAATTTTGTTGCATAAGTGGAGTACTGATCTCGAAAGTTGTGCCTTGAATCTATTTATAGGGTTGAGATAATTAAATATATTAGATTCATTTAATTTGCCTTACCATTTTTTTACTACCTGATATTGAGTCCAATCCGACATTGCAATCTTTGATACATTCCGTTCAAACTTAGTAATATAAATAAAATAAAATAAGTTCTCAAATTCAAAAGTTTACTTTGGAGATTATCGTCTTCATTCAGCTAAATGACGTCGACTGCTTGAAATAGGCTTTCACTAAGGTTCTCCACACAAATCGGTACTGTGCTGCCCTCATCCAACGTTTACCAGCGACTGTGGCTAGATCGTCGGTCCACCTTGCGGGAGACCTACCCACACTATGTCGCCCGGTACGTAGTCGCCACTCGAGAACCTATCTATCATCCGTTCTGCGAGCTATGTGCCCTGTCCATTGCCACTTCAGCTTTGCAACTCTTCAGGCTATGTCGATGGCTTTAATTCGCCTGCGAAGCTCCTCATTTCTGATTCGATTCCGCAAGGAAAGTCCGAGAACAACCTTTCCATTGCTCGCTGAGCGACTTTATAAGGCCCCTAGTTAGCGCCTACGTCTCACTACCATACGTCATCGCTAGCAACACTTACAAAAAGTAATATTGCATTTAGCTTTAAACTTATTTTCAGAAGAAACTTATCTACATCGTTGAAATCATATTTTTTGGTTAGGTATCGATAAGTAGGTACTTAATCATTAATTAAAAATTAAGAAAGTACTAATTTAGGAACAATACCAATAAATCAAGCAGGGTTTTTTAAAGGCACAGTTTCATTTTAAGCCATTTATATTATGCTTCATGGAATTTTGTAGATTTATTATGTCATCTTTAGATGATCGATTGGTTAAATATGATATGGTCCGTAAAAAGACACTCGAGGTCATCTATGACAACTGCAATTGATATTTTTAGATATACTTAGTAAGTTTTAACATTTAGGCATATTGCAAGTTAATACTTAAACTTCATTGCGAGAACTTGATACTTAATGAGTATGTTAAATAGTCATGATTGATGTTTGTTAAAAGAATAGGCGCTACCCAAATGATTTCTGGCATCTTGTAAGTTTTACTATCATATGGGTGTTTTCTTTCTATGTTAGAAAAAACTGTCAAAAATCCGTAATCCACCTAGCTGGCCCAGTGCAGGTTGGTGGATGTCAGAACGACTCCTGTATACAAGTACAGCACCCGGGATCGACTGCTTAACGTGCCCTCCGAAGCAAGGAAGTCGCCGTGAAAAATAAATAATCTGCGGTCACCCATCCTTTTACCGACCGCGCCGAACGTCGCTTATCCTGCGATATCGTATAATATGGACAGTAGCCACGGAGCCACGACGACTTTTCAAAGCCCTGAACATCATTAATTGTATCATTCTACTAGATGAATGATGCATTGCTGACCTAGGGCTCAAACTAGAAAAACCTAGTATTAGTATAAATTCCCTGCCTGGCCTTTTCCTTCACCAGGAATAAAAGTACACAAATAAAAAATCCCGGAGTCATTTACCACCAAACCCTTTATAATGAGCTCACTGGAGGGCTGTGAGTCTCTCCCTTGGGTGAGAAGGAAGTTGTTAAACACTAAGCTGGTCCCATTGCTCCGTGGTGGGTGAATGTTTCTGGTGCGGAAATGGCTTCAGACAAAATCTAACAACTAGGTACTACTGCAACATCTGGGACTGACAGTTTAACGTCTGCAAATAAATTATCGGCGGTCACCCATTGATGTAGCGACGAGACGGGTCGAATATACTTTATCTCCTATATCGTTTGATATGCACATGGGCCATTGCACCACGATGTCTTATTACAGAAGGTGGATAATATAGAAAGGACAATAATACCTACACCTTTAGACACCTCTGAACCGAAAATATTTTTTAAATCGGTGAACAGCTATGTATAACAGCGAATATTGATTCAACTTTGCTTCTTTACAGGTCAAAGTAACTCAGAAACAACCAAATAGCAACGACGAGAAGTTTATTAGAACTCTCACTAAAGGCGATTTCTTCGGCGAAAAGGCATTGCAAGGGTATGTTTATGTTAATTAGAAATTATGGGTTTTGTATAAATCCTCGGGAGAAAACATGTGTAAATCTTGTTATTAGTACACCCACTTTCTTGCTCGAATGGTTTATTTAATAGAGATTCTTGTAGAGGTTTGTGTTTATATAAATAGCGTCGAACTAATTGTTTGTTATTTTCGGTCGCAATTCGTATATTATCGTAGACAAAACCGTTCGATTTCAACCTGTTTGTAAGTGAGAATGAGGTAGAAAATAAAAGGCGCATGAGCCAAGGAAGGAACTAGCTCTTTATAAAGTCGATAGTCCACCACCAAATAAACTAAGCTAGTTTTATCTTAGCTCGCATATTTGAGCCAGTTTTTCATACATGTGCGTCCACCGCAAACTATGTCTATTTTACGCAAATGTAAGCAAAAGGCTCGCTAAGCTGAACTAACTTAGTTTAGTTGGCGGTGGACGATCGGCTCAAAACATTGACTCAATACACTATTGGCCGAAAAGATGACATTTAATGACAGATTTAATATGAAGGTCATTCGCTTAACATGCAGACCCAAAAGGATACAGCCACCAAGCTAGCATCACTTGCTACAGTCAGGAGCCCCTGCGCAAGAAAAACCTAATTTTCTCTCGCCTTTACAAACTGCTTTTTGATTTAAAAAAGAAACCTATTCCTATGTTCAAGTAACACTTTTATTTTAAGAATACAACTGATTTTTTAAAATTCTTCTTCCAGAGACGATCTTCGAACGGCGAACATTGTCTGCGACTCGCCTGAGGGCACCAACTGCCTCGTGATCGACAGGGAGACCTTCAATCAGCTCATCTCCGCTTTGGATGAGATCCGTACCAAGTACAAAGATGAGGGAGAGAGCAGACAGAGGTGAGCAACATTTTTAACTGTTACTTTTTAATTAAGCTAAAGTATTATGGTGTTGTTGGTAACTTCTTTTCGTTGCTTCAGGTTTATTATGAATAAATTGGAGCTTTAGAGGTTCGAAAAGCAAATTACGTTTTTTAATGTTTTTAAGTACCTATTTAAAATACAATATATAAATTGTGCTTTTGAATTGTCATGCGTAGTTGAAATATGACATATTTAGTATTAAAATATTGCATCATGTTTCTAAATAAATTATCCTTTAAATTATTTAGAAATAGACTTTTTGAGTACGGTAAGCTTCAAAAGCATAACCGGAATTTAACCCTAAGAATTAGGTTCTTAGGCAAAATTAAAAGTAGGCTTAAAATTTTGACTTGTTTGGGGAATTCAGTAATACCTAGTTATGTTTCTTATGATATGACTTCATTCTTACATCAGTCGATCGGTTTTCACTGAATCTGATCGTTGAATACCGAAGCTTGAAAATGATGACAAGACCGTAAAATATCCGAACCTATTATCAAAAGACACTCAAAAGAATACGTATTCATTATTTAAAAAAATAAAAGACATTCTTCACCTTCAGAGCTGCAGTCATCAGTAAGTCTCAGTTATGTATGATTAAATGCAAAACATTGCGGTTAAAAATGTCTCTTAAGTAAAAAAATACCATTACGAAACGTTCCTCTTAATATAAATCTAAGAATGAACATTCTATTCAATTAATTATATCGGTATTGCCACATTAAATCATATTCTCACGCTTGAAAACTAATAAATCACTAAACCTATAGGAAACTGTTAAGAAACATATTGAGAACTGCTAAATATTAAATAAAAAATACCTTAATTGACATTATGGTATTACAAATATACACTCAACTATGTGTATTTAAAAAAGAAACAGAATTTCTGTACAATACCTATGGATTTCTAATGAGTAAAATAGTTAAGTTTAATTTCGATAAATAACAGACTTTGAAAAATTAATGAAGGCTTTTAAAACATTATAACATGATGTAATTAGGTCTTAACTTAACCACGCCACAGAAATCTTGAGAAACAAATCAAATAACAAAGTTAACTGGGAACAAACGTTTATTTTCTCTGACAAATTATCGGCAACATTTTTGCAATTCATACAAATAAGGTTGTTAAGTAATGTCAAGTTCACATAGAGCATTCTTTTTAAGAACAATAGTTTCTCCGATTATGATCAGTGTGTATTGTGCTTTAGTCAAAAATTTCAACAATGCCCGCCATCTGTAATACGTGTTTTTTTGTTCGAAAATCATTATACACAATGTTTCTGTTTCCATGCTAAATGGATGTGAATATTTTGGTAAGTTCTTAGAATAATCACTTTTATTTATATCTCACTTTATGTTTAGTATGTGTGTCTATAAATTAGTTTTTTTTTTAAGATTTGGCTTCATGAAATAGAATATAACGTGCACTATAATGATTAGCTTCAGGTATCTATCTAGCCCAATACTAAGCCCATATCTGTAGGTTCTCGACAACGTACGTACTTAATTACTTATACTTTTACCTTTCGGTATAACAAACATATCATACATAACACATCCGTAGTTCATGATCATGCACTAAACCTATTACATCGTGCTGTATCAAACCCGCGACTTCTTATTTTCATATATTTTTTGGTTGTCTGGAAAACATCGCTTCTTTTCGATATATGTAGGTATACATTTTATGAAACCATCGCTACTTCAATCGTGAAATGGCTTTATGGTTTAAGATTTGTTTCAATTAATAATTAAGATGCTAACAAAAAGAAATCGATCCATCCATAGTTAACAATACCTTGTTAAGTAACCCAGACTTATTGTTTCTTATTAAAATAAGGACAGCCTCTACAACACTCTTTCACTATCAAACAATAAAAGTGCTTTTTTCATTGATCCGTCAATAACACTTTCATAAATGAAAAATGTTAAAAATTACATACCACTCGTAAACCTCTGCTTGCTTATTAACTTTCCATACTGGCTTAGTTACTCGTACTCTCGCGTTTTTGTGCACTTATTGTGAAGTATGATCCACATTCACAATACAATGCACTCTGCAAGTTACAAGATATAACAATTAAAGTTGAAACACCTGTAATAGTCATAGAAACGAAAGTTCCCGATTAAATAACAACCGCTAATGAGTTTAATTGAAGTTATGATTGAGAGGAATGTAAATCGTACCATTCATTCGCGGTTATCATAAAAAATGCGAACTAACATGTTAGTTTAAGAAGGTGAGATGATACAAACAAGGTAGGATCACGGTGACAACACTTTCGTGTCCTATTACGGAATGAATGAAATGCAAACTAGTGACCATGTTGGAATGCTAATGATGGTACATTCTTAGAATTTGCTTTCGTACTTTTACGTGTAGGTACCTGAGGTTTTTTAAATGGTAATTTGAAAAATCGTGCTTCTGTTGTTCTGTGGCTATTTTTGTACAGTATTTTACACAATAAGCTCTCGTTTGACCTCAATCTCACCTGATAGTAAGTAGAGATGATGTTGAATATGACAGCACACGGAGATTAGAAAAGAACTGGTTCTCCATAATATATTGCCGGAACACATCACCGTCGTCGGCGCGGTGATATTTGGCGGCACATTTTATATGAAGGGTGTTCGCTAGCCAGATGAGTACTGGCCTGAAATATAAGCTTGCATAGATTAGCAGTCGAACGTTGAACCTCTCCAAGAAATAATTGATAAAACATTTTACTGCTTTTAATTTAATTTGAAACATTTGTAACAAAATCCATGAAGTATGCGTACATACTTTACAGCATTACAGGGACAGTCGTTTACGAATCTACATTTTTCCGTAAGCCTTTATCAGACTTATACACATCAACAAAACGGCTTAAACACAGATCGATAACAACTAGTAGTAGAATTGAGTGGGACTTTAATAAACATACTTAATAGATTTTTGTATACTTATTCAGGCTCAACGAAGAATTCGCAAACCTGCGTCTCTCAGACCTCAGAATCATTGCCACCCTCGGCATTGGAGGCTTTGGTCGAGTCGAACTCGTCCAGATCCAATCCGACTCGACCAGGTCATTCGCGCTGAAACAAATGAAGAAGGCCCAGATCGTAGAAACGAGACAGCAACAACACATCATGTCAGAGAAAGAGATAATGTCCGAAATGAACTGCGAATTTATTGTGAAGTTGTATAAAACGTTCAAAGATCGTAAATACTTGTATATGTTGATGGAGACTTGCCTTGGTGGAGAGTTGTGGACTATTTTGAGGGATCGTGGTATGTAAAACCTCTTTTGTTTTAAACTTCCTTGTTTTTTTCTTTTAAATTTGAATATTCAGGATAGTTTCGTTTAGTTTGCTCTTAATTGGGGACTGAACCCGTGTTTGAGCTCAAACTTACCTGATGGTAAGTGAAGATGAGGTCGAAGATGAAGAACACGGGTTTAGGAAGGAACTGGCTCTTCATAAAATGTTGCCGGAACACATCGTCACCGGAGCGCAGACGCAGATGCTAAGCCTGATCTGGTCCTGATCTGGTCTGGATTGCAATATCATTTGAATCAATGCAAATGCAATGAAAGCGAAACCGATGTTACTACTTGCAATAACTTACCATGATGAAAGATTTTGGATTATGTCGATCGCCCAGGATTAAATGTGATTTCTATCTAAATAGATTTTGTGAATAGCACAAAATTAATAACAATATTACTTTTAATTTCATCTCTTTATTTAAATTCACTTGAGATGAATAATAGTTTTTGAAAGAACAGTATAAAATATCGAGGATATAAAATAATCTATAGGTACGTTACAAAAATGTTAAAAATAATCATTCTATTCTTTTTATTTTCAGGACAATTTGATGATGCCACTACAAGATTCTACACAGCCTGCGTGGTCGAAGCTTTCCACTACCTTCACTCTAGAAATATTATTTACCGGTAATTATTCTTTCACTAATTCACAAAAAAATGCATAATTAAAGTAGCCCAGCATTTGAAGAGCTACGCGGCGATGCAAAGCTTTATCGACTCGTATATTTACGAATGTTCGTATAGTATGGAGTCGGTTGCAAGTTTTTAGTAACATTGTAATTTTTTATTTTACAGTTATTTAAGAGTACAACATGTTTACAAACATTCAAAATTAACAAGGCACACATTTATTTAAGCTGGTCGTGCGGCAATGGATAGATTTCGATTATTGCTTACAAACCGTCTCCATACTACGAACAAAGTTCTGTGCTCGCACTGCTGGTTCGAATAGCAATGCTAAGTAGTTAAGAAAACAATGACTACTCAAGGGTAACTGCCGGTGTATAAATTTTCGTCCGTTTGCGTCCGTTCACGAGCGGTCGTGTTTTCGGTCGCTCCCGAGCGCTTGTATTGCGCTGCCCTTGTCTCCCCTCCCCCACACTCGTGGGCCTTAGGTTACCAAGCCAAGCTCTTAACTCCTCCTCCTCCTGCTAGAGCTTGCTTTAGTGGGCGCACAAGACTTACCTTGGCAGAAAAACAAAAAAAATGATAAGTCCTGGTATCAAAAACATTCACTAATCACAATAATATTATGGTCTATCCAGCCCTTATAATTGGGACTCAGTTATGCCGTCTGGAAATAGATAAATAGAATGTAAATAGAGGTACCTGCGCATAAGAGTAAAAAAAACATATGGTTATACATTTATTGGCTTAGTAGACGTAAATTTTTGTTTTACCAGGATAATGTCTAGGATCTGTATGTTCTAATTTATGCGCATAGCGTAACGAAGCAAACTTCAACTTCATTTTGATCTGACACAAAATGTTTTCCCAAAATTATTTGCAGAATTTCAGCTTTAGCCGTCTAATTGCTTAATAGTGTGTGGGAACAGGCAAAAGTAATATTTCAACATAAATTTTTGCCATAATTGTAATAATATCGATTTCTAAGAAGTGAAAGTGACCGGAATTTGTGTAAAAATGGTGCGGGAAATGGCGAATACATATTTAATAAAAATTATAGGTGTGTTTGATTATTGTTTATGAGATCTCACATCACATTACTATAACACAAGTGTAGCAAATAGTTAAAAATAACCGGATTTACCACGGTTTAACTAATAGTCTTCTAGGTCTTAAGATTTTACGATTCAAAATCTTAAATAATAGACTTTTATTTGTCGCTCGTGACCACGCAACGACACCGAAAGTTCAACTCAAAATGTAAAATATGATTATAAACTGTAAAATCCATTTAACGAATATTTTATAATATCCTAAATTCTGTTTGAACCTGTAACACTAAAAACAATGACTTACCTTTATCACAACTCAATTTAAACCCTATAATCACAAAAACCCTTCTCCCAATTACAGAGACTTAAAACCCGAGAATCTTCTCCTGGACTCGAAGGGCTACGTGAAGCTGGTAGACTTCGGGTTCTCGAAGAAGCTACAGGCCAGTAGGAAGACCTGGACTTTCTGCGGCACACCGGAGTACGTGGCGCCTGAAGTTATCATGAATAGAGGACATGACATCAGTGCGGACTATTGGTCTTTAGGTGAGCTGTTAATCAAAAAAAGAAAAAAAAATATATAATGTTCCACATATTAAAAGAATGTTGTCAATTCAAAATTAAAATTAATTTATATGTCCACATTCACACACCATTGGCTGAATCAAGCCTAAATAAAGCTTTATTAAAAACTTGTAAAGTTATGGCAAAGAATAATGCTCCCAGAAGCACTTTTAGAACAAAGAACAATAAAATATAGCATTGATAAAGTTTTGTTTTTGGTTTGGCTTTTAAAAATATTGATGTTTTTCACTGCATAAAGTCAAAGGTGTAACCTATTTTTACTCTCGATGGATATCATTTTAAATCGAATTTTAATTTAAGTAATGCATTAAGTTTTTCGCCAAAGTCGTCAGCAATTGCTGAGCATGGCAATTACGATTATGACACGACGAATATCCCTTACGGTGCACTTCTGCACCAAAGTCCACTAATAGTAAGCTGATGTCGCTGTGTCGCAGTGGCTTCTGTGCATAACATACGGTATCGCAGGTTAAGCAACGTTCGGCCCCGGTCAGTTTTAGGATAGGTGACCGCCGACTATTCATTTCTCATGACGAATTCCGTGCTTCGGAGGGCAAGTTAAGCAGTCGGTTACTGTATACTTGTATAAGTACATACGGTAGGGTTTGTCAGAAGAAAAATTCTTATCTATCAACCAGTGTAACATAATGAATAGATAATACTTAAGGGGGTTGTATGTTTGGTGTTGTAGTTTATAAGTAACAGTAACATAAATTTGTTATCCTTACGGTTCGGCCGAAAAACAAGTTCAAAGTTTAGATCAAAAAATCTGAGTGTCAACCCTAAAAACAGCTGTTAGTTTTTGATGAAATCTATTCGATAACAGATGGCGTAAAAATAAAGTGATGGATAACTAAGACAGATACTACAAAGTTCAGCCGGTGTGGGAAAGGTCATAAGGTCACTGACGGCACAAGTTTTGTTTTAGCTTATTAGTTTGACTAGGGTTGTCAAAATATTTTGTTGTAAAATAGTTAAATAAGTTTGTATGAAAGTCTATACCAGCACTGATCATGTATTTTTTACTGTATATTCTACGTATGGTATAGAAGCTAACCCTTAAGTTTTACCTCTCCATTTTGTTACACGTTGTATACAAAAGCTAAGAAACCATATTTTGCCTTACAGGTGTACTCATGTTCGAACTCCTCACCGGGGCCCCGCCGTTTACCGGAGCTGATCCCATGAAGACCTACAACAAGATCCTCAAAGGCATCGACGCTGTGGAGTTCCCGCGATGCATCACGAGGAACGCGGCGAATCTCATCAAGAAGCTCTGCAGGGATAACCCAGCGGAGAGGCTGGGCTACCAGCGCGGAGGGATTACTGAGATACAGAAACACAAGTATGATCTTTATTCTATTCAACATATATGTATAATTATTAAAAAAAAATAAACCTTAATAAAGGTTTTGTATCCTTCCTGAATTGAAATGTATTATCATATTTTTTTATAGTTATTGATTAAGTATATTAAGTAATTTAAAGATACATACAGTCTGTACTCCTAAATTAATAATGCACAGGCAGATCTTAGGAAGGAATTTTAAAGTTCCCACAGGTGCGGAAATTATAACACTTTTAAATTTAAACAAAGTTTATGCGCGTAAGAAGTCGCGAGCAAAAGCTCGTAAATAAATAAATTACCCTACTGATAAGTACACGAAATGTTTAGTAAGTAAGCGGAGGTACAAAACACAAGTAAGATCTATATTCTAGTGAATTACCCAAACTTGAAAAACTGACCCAAATTAAGATGTGTTTTGGAGTCCACACGGTTTTTAGTATCCAGATGGAACATCCATCCGTTAGGCTGCAAACTGGACAGCTGGCGGCGCGGGTAGCGGCGCGGCCAGCGATTTCTGCGACACAATAGAAAGTATTGAGTTTGTATGAAACCGCGACAAATCAGATATTCCAAAATGTCAAACTAACAGCTTTGACAGTTATTTTTTGATACGGATCGCCAAGGTGTAGAATGAACTACCTGAGTCTGTTTTTCCTGACCAGTAGATATAGTCTTGGCATTTTTAGACCCAACAACGTACAAAAGTTTCATAAAAAAGTGCCCTGTTGCATGTACGGAACCGAAGCCGCGCCCGCGTTACTTCGACCACACCAATCGATCGACCGTCGAAGTGAACTGTAGACGTCCATCAATATTTTTTACTAGGCCAAATCGAAATCGATGGATTGGTGCGGTAGCAGCCTTAAACGTCAAGTGAATAGATATCTCGTGGTCGTATATCCTTAGTCCTCATACTCATTTTGCACCGCGTGGGGGACAAACGTCGAATTCTAATATTTGGAAACCTAATACTTGTGACTTGTTAACATGCGCCAAAGATCACATCAATAGGATCTGAAACAACTGATATATATTTTTATGTAAACTTGTAGGTAATTAGCCTTGGCGGTGCATCAAGTTTTTGCCGGTCCTGGGTTCGAGTCCCGATAAAAGTTCAAGGCAACTTTTTAAAGATTTAAGTAGTCGTCGCTTAAAATATGCCTATTGAGAGGAGCATTCGTAACCAACCAACAACAACTTACATGGTCATATCCTAAGCCTACATTTTAAAGTATAGGTACTTACCTTTTACTTTATCTGATCTCATTTGTAGTGTGTACATAAATTGTTAAATAAAATAAATAAATAAATAATACTATCGAACCAACTAAATCATGCATGACCCACTTTGCTGATAATTGGTTTGAAAACTGTCAAACTTGTAAGGTCTATCGCTTATAATGTACTTAGGACATTTTAGATA